>CM031240.1:448453247-449896372 GCA_018340775.1 Taxus wallichiana var. yunnanensis | reverse complement strand
ACATGTCAAACTTCTCCTTTTCCCCTCCCCTTTGGAAAAAATTCCCAACTAACCCCGCTGCCCCACCCATCCCTCTCTTTCTCCCTTGGGTTGGTTTGTTGAACGCCATGTGTCCCACGACGGCGTAGCAGAGGTGCGGGCAAAATGTGGACTTTTCCGGTGTGCGGGGAAAATTTTAAAGCACGCCCTATGACCCGTCAACCCAAAAAAATGCTTTTCACCCCACTAGACACATGTCACTTTTGGGAAAAAATTTTACCCCAAGGCTGTCGGCCCATAATGGGAGTTTTAGTAGGAGTTAGGAGGACTTCTTTATATTATTGGAAAGGTGAGAAAATTTTCTATCCAATGAGAATCATTTAGGGAAATTTTGAATGCATTAAGTGTGAGAAAAATCAAGTTGAAACTCTGAGCATGTTAGAGAGTGGGTATGGGGATAAATTACCCTTGAACCTAGTTGAAACTTCTAACCCTAAAATTGGACCTTATGACCTTTGATAATTGTTAATAAAAGTAAAGTTTGTTATAGTAAATAAGACTTGTTTGAACTTGTTAGTGATAGCTTTTGCCTTACAACTTGGCTGTTGATACTTAAAAAAAAATTATTCTATAACTTTCTTAACTAATCCTAGGTTGTTTCTTGGGTCTCAAGTGGGTTGTTTTAAGCGGGCATCACACTTGGTATCGAGTAGTGGTTACAAAGCTTGGACCATTGGGCACACTAGAAAAATTGGGACATGAAACTTAAACCTAACACAAATTTAGATATAGAAAACAACTTAGTTAGAAATTATATGTTTTTAGTAAACATGGAAATTGAATAAAACTTAGAAAAATGAATTAAATCTTGTTTTGTTCTATGCAAGAGGCATAGGCGGAGCGAGGGAAATTTTGACATAGACTCGAGACTTACCACCACCACCACTACCACCACCAGATTAGGGTGTAGCAACCATCCTACCCCAGATATTATAGAATCGCAAGATGTTAATACCGCTATATGTGGAGGGCATGTAGCCGAATATAGTAGGGAGACATCCGTTGATGCTCGGGCATCTCCTTGACCTAGCGAGGAGCATGGGGAGAGAACTCCCATGCGGAGTTAGCCGGGATGAGTCACCACCAAGGGATAGGGTGACCAATTTTTAGACCATAGAGAGAGGTCTCAGAGCCCTAGGCATAGGGATGAGCATGCAGAGAGACCTAGAGGCCGTCAAACTACACTTGCAGATCACATCAGGGAGATCATGAAGCTTTGACCTTCACATTATTCCGGTGACACAGGTGGATTTCAGGTAGAGGCTTGACTAGTGAGCTTGAGTGGTTTCTTCAAGATTTTTCCTTGTTCTAGCAACATGAAAGCTCATGTTGCGATCCATTTATTGAGGGATGGAGCTGGTGTATGGTGGAGGATAGAGGAGCAGAAGCTCCATGTTGATTCTGAGATAGTGACTTGAGAGCTATTTGAGGAGAGATTTAGGAGCAGATATTTGTCACGAGAGGTTCATATAGTAGCGGATAGATGAGTTTCATGACCTCCGATAGGCATCTCTTTCAGTAGTAGAGTATGAGAGTAGATTTCTAGATCTACTCCAGTATGTTGAGTATATGCAAGATGAGCAGGTGTAGATTCATAGGTTCATCTGGGGCCTGAATTTAGACATTGGAGGTGCAGTGTAGATCCATTATCCACAAACATTAGATGAGGTCATCGAGAAGGCCTATATAATGAGAGGAGACTCGGGGAGACCAAAGCGAGGCTAGAGAATGAGTCTCGAAGCCATATACAATAGATGCAGGATAATATATCGAGGGGGTCAGTACCTCTTCCTTGTGGTGGCTAGGGTTCAGCATAGTCATCCTTTAGGCCATAACAACAATAGTAGTAGTAGCAGCAGTAGTCCTACCCACCTTATAGACCTCCACAAAGAGCTGATGCACAGAGAGGTTAGAGTATGGGGCCCCTCCACAGGGGTCTCATCCGGACATAGGGTGGACCTAGAGGTCATTCGGTGGGAGCTCGCTAGCTTGAGAGACCTTTGCAAACCACATCCAGATCATAAGGATCCATGCCACAGAATTCTAGGGCACCTACTAGAGGTACTACTCATTGGGGAGGATAAGGAGGATGTTTTGGTTGTGGAGTTACTGGATATTTTTTGAGATACTTCCCATAGAACCCTAACAACAAGGGTAAAGAGAGACTTCAGAGCCAAATTTTGGTGACATGGGACATAGCCATAGGATTTATGTAGTGGTTGAGAACCACTAGGAAGAGCATCAAAGTACAATCATTGAGACTATAGGTAACATTGGTGGTATTCCTACCTCTATATTGTTTGATTCTAGTTCTTTTGATTTTTTCATTACACCATCTTTAGTAGAGTGATGCAGGATGGTGGCAGTTAGGAAGGGTCATAGTTGGGATGTTGAGATGGCTTCTGGAGCTAAGATCTCTATAAACTCCTTAGTTAAGGAATGTGTAGTGGATTTGGGACCTTTCACCACTACCTTAGATCTTCATATCCTTCCTTTGGGCTTGTATGGAGTCATCTTGGGTATGGATTGGTTATCTACACACAGGGCCAGGATGGATTGTTACCATAAGACTATATCTTGTGTAGATGATCTAGGAGTGGAGTCGGTGATTTCAAGGGTTAGGAGACCCGTTTCTATTCGCACCATCTATGCTATGTAACTTAAGCGGTGTGTGCGAAGAGGTTGTCGGATGTATCTTTGTGACAGATTAGTAACTAATATGAGGATGGGTCTAGTGGACCATTGTTAGATGATCATCCCATTTTGAGAGAGTTTGTAGATGTCTTTCCAGGGGAGCTACCGGGGTTACCACCCCCATGTGAGATTTATTTTCATGTAGATCTAGTTCCTGGAGTAGAACCTATCTCATGAGAACCTTATCAGATGACCACCCTAGAGCTCTATGAGATCAAGTTACATTTTGAGGGCCTTTTGGAGAAAGGCCTTATCTATCCTAGTGTATCCCCTTGGGGTGCATTGGTGATCGTTGTGAAGAAGAAGGATGGATCCTTGTGGTTGTGTATTGATTACTGCTAGTTGAACAAGGTAATGATCAAGAATCGTTATCCCCTTCCTCACATTGATGATTTGTTTGATCAGATGAAGGGAGCCAGGGTTTTATCTAAGATAGATCTTAAGTCAAGTTACCATTACGAGGATTTTAGAGGTGGACATTCATAAGACCACTTTTTGTACAAGATATGGGCACTATGAGTTCATAGTGGTACCTTTTGGTTTGACTAATGCCCCCGAAGTGTTAATGAGTTTGATGAATGGGGTATTAATGAACTCTTAGATCACTTCATGCTCATATTCCTTGATGACATTTTGATTTACTCACGTACACATGAGGAGAATGAGGGAAACCTTCACCAAGTTCTTCAGTGTCTCCGGGAGCAGCAACTTTATGGGAACTTGGAGAAGTGTGCATTATTTCAGATGGAGGTGTAGTATTTGGGTCATATCATTTCTGAGGAAGGTATTGCCATCAATCCTTCCAATATTTGAGCTATTGTGGATTGGCCAAAACCCACTATGGTGACTAAGGTGTGTAGCTTCATGGGATTAGTAGGATACTATAGGATATTTTTTCAAGACATCTCTCGGATTGCACACCCCATCACCTCCCTTCGGAGGAAAGGGAAGAAGTTTGTTTGCTCGGATATATGTGAGAAAGCTGTAGGAAATTGAAGGAATGTCTCACTACAACACCTATTATCATAGTTCGGATCCACGGGGTGAGTTTTTGTTTGCATGGATGCTTATTTACTAGGGCTTGGAGGTGTGTTGATGTAGGAGGGAAGAGTAGTGGCTTTTGAGTATCACAAACTCAAGGATTATGGGCTTAATTATCCGACTCATGATCTTGAGCTTGCGGCAGTTGTGCATGCTTTGGTTTGATGGAGGCACTTTCTTCTTAGTAGGAGATTCAAACTCAAGACAAATCACTTGAGTCTTCATCACCTCTTCACACAACCCAATCTCAATGCTCATCAGCGGCGTTGGATGGAGTTTCTTTGTGAGTATGATATAGAGATAGAACATGTGAAGGGGAAGGATAATGTGTAGCAGATGCTCTCAGTAGATGGAGACATGTGGCTATTGTCACCTCAATGAGCATAGATTTACAGAGCAGGATTCTTCAGTAGCTTCCTCTTGATAACTTTTACATTGTAGTACGAGCAGAGATCGAGTCTCAGAGACCCCTCGAGGGGAATTTTGATGGTTTTTCCTTAGAGATAGATGGTCTTCTTAGGAACAGAGGCCATATTTATGTTCCCAGAGATGGAGGCTTGAGGTAGGACATCTTGGCAGAGGCACATCATGCACCCTATTCAGCCCATCCTAGGGTGAAGAAGATACACGCCACCTTGTGATAGTTATATCATTGGATAGGACTTCGGAGAGACGTGGCCCAGTTCATGTCATGATGTTTAGAGTGTCAGAGAGTTAAGGCTGAGCATAAGCATCCATTTGGCCTTCTTTTTCCTCATGCTATATTGGAATGGAAGTGGAACACAATTTTCATGGATTTCATTGTTGGGCTACCGATGTCAAGATATCACCATGACGCCATTATGGTCATGGTTGATAAATTGACAAAAGTGGCTCAATTTTTCTGATGAAGACAACTTATACAGCTAAAGCAGTGACACGGGTATATTTGGATGAGATTTTCAGGTTGCATGGGATTCTACGAGAAGATCATTTGTGACCGCGATCCTTTGTACACTTCCCATTTCTGGACTACCATGTAGTATGTCCTGGGGATGAGAATCAACTTCAGAACAACATATCACCCTGAGACAGATGGAAAAACTAAGCGGGTGAATCAGATTTTAGAGGACATGCTTAGGATGTATGTGATGGATCAGCAGTCTAAATGGGAGGAGTACTTATACTTGGTGGAGTTTTCCTACAATAATAGTTTTCAAAGTTCTATAGGCATGGCTCCTTTTCAGGCTTTGTATGGTAGAGAGTGCAGGAAACCTCTTTACTGGGATAGGTTAGAGGACATAGTATCTCTTGGACTATCTCTTCTTCAGAACATGGAGCAACAGGTGGTGTTGATCAGGCAGAGATTGTAGGAGGCACAAGACATGCAGAAGAAGTATGCAGATCAACATTGGATCAACTGTATTTTTTATGTGGGAAAGAAGGTGTTCCTTTGTGTCGAGCCACATAAGAGACCTATCCATTATGGAAAAGGTTGTAAGTTAGCTGCTAGATTCATTGGTTGTTTTGAGATCTTGGAGTGTATCAGCCCTTTTGTCTACTATCTAGCATTTCCACCTAGCTTGTCTCGCATTCATGATGTGTTTCATATTTCAGTTCTTAAGAGATATATTACAGATCATTCTCATGTCTTTGGGTGAACATCATTTCACGTGTAAGATTAGGGGTGGGTAATGGTGGAGCCCATTCACATTCTATATCATAGGACATTGGGCCTTCAAGGCAGAGGGGTTGATAAGGTCCGGGTGTAGTGGGATATATATGATGAGGCTGCACTACATGGGAGGATGCCACTTCATTATGAGTTTAGTTTCCACACTTGTTCAGTGACTTCCGGGAGGAAGTCAAGTCTAAGGGAGGGGGATGTAGTGCCCACTTTCCTTTGACACCTTTTGATATTGTTGATTTTATTATGGACATTATTATAGCTTTGATTTAGTATGATGTTGATACGAATACTACAGATTTGATCAAATACCATTGATATTCATTTATCTTCTTCAATATATTCCGGTCTCACATTTTAATACGGCACATTACAATTATAAAGAATAAGTTACTCCTATACTCAAGGAGGTTGCTCTAACAACTCTCCCTATAATAGCTCCCTCCACAAACAACTTAACTAATACAATACGTGAGTTGTTTCAACAACTCACCCAATATAATAATCACCCAAACTTATAAATATAAATGTGGAGCACTAACTAATTATATTTCCTAACATTCCCCCCCTTAGTGCGAACATGGGGAAAACCTACCTTATACTTGCACCTGCTCATGATCTGGTGATTTTCACAGGATGATCACAAACCTCAGGGATGGTTTTGCAAACGGTTGACCACAAACCGAGAATGGTGGTTTTGTAATTGGTTTACCACAAACCACAAGGTGATGGTTTTGCAAATGGATTACCAACAACCAAGAATGGTGGTTTTGCTATTGGTTTACCACAAACCACAAATGAAGGTTTTCAAGTGGTTTACCTACAACCACATCATGATGTGCCAAGTACTATCATCGGCCCTCATCACATTTCACTATAGGGAATAACATAGGAAATTATGCTGACATCTTTTGCTCATACATACATAGAAAAAAATGACATACTGGAAATGGAACATTGGAATGATGTTCCCCCTCTCAATGTGTAATTTCCACTTATTGAAAACAAGATTACTGCAAACTGAGGCACACCACACTGGAAGCACTAAAATCAAACTGCACACACACATGTCACCAAAGCTGATATGCAGCCCCATCGTTGAAGCGCGAGAGGTTCTTGAATGACCTCAAACCTCCATTTGCCTTCGCCTCCTATTCATATTCGAGAACAAGAAGTCTTCAGAACCACTGTCTTCATTTACTTGTTCTTCCTCATTCTCTGATCTTTCTTCAGTAATAAAGTTGGCCTCAATTCCTTTGAGTTTTCCTCTAAGTATATCTTGAGCTCGAGCTCTACAAAATCAATTTGTATGTTCCTTTTTCTTACAAAAGTAGAAACATTCTCTTTTCCTCTTTATATTTAAAATTTTTTTGTACTTCCTTTTTACATACATTGTTGTCTCTTCTTCTACATCTTCTTTGGTCTGTTTTTCCTCAGCTAGGAGAGCTGATATCATATCTTCCAATGAGTTAGAAGGTATCTGACCAAGAGTGAAAACAACATTACTGTATTTGGGTGGTAAACTATTCAATAGAATAGCTTTTGCATCCTCATCATCTACTGGAGCTTTTACTTTTGCAAGTTGTCTAAGAAGAGATCGTAAATTGTTGATGTGACTAGACATTGTATCTCCATCACTCATTTTGAGCTTGAACAACTGAAGTTTTAGAGAAAACTTTGCATTGACTACTTTTGAACCAAATAATTTGCTCAGATTATCCCAGATGTCCTTCGAGTTTTTATCTAGATCAACATAATGTAATTCAGAGTCCGAAAGGGCAAGGCCAATAATGGCTTTGGCTTTATCATCCCATGTTTCCCATTCTGCCAATCTGGTCAGATCTGAAGGTGTTGGTTCTTTTCCATCTACTATCCTCCAAAGATTTTTGTTCATCAACTGCATCTGGATCTTGACTTTCCATGTGTGAAAATTGAGACCATTGAATTTTTCTAGTGGAATGTCCATTATATCTCAGAGCGTCGGTTTCAACCGAAAATGCACTCTTAGGGGAGTCGGCTTCAATCGATATTGCTCCCAATTTACACTATATTTAAAAAGTAATAAAAACAAATTACTTTTTAAATTTTACATGGATATTTACTAAAGACTTAAACTCAAAAAGTAATATTTGGTACAATGAACAAAACATAAAGGCTAAATAAAACAATAACCGACTAATAACTCAAAAACGCTAATTGAAGGAAAATGGATAGATCTTTCCCTGAGATTGTGGAATGCTTTTCGAGAATCAAGCAGCTCAACATTTCAATGTGCAGTCTGTGTTTATTGGAGGGGTGAGCATGAGCTTGGTGTATTTCATGTCTAATGTTCCATTCATTTCCACCTGCCCCAAAGGACTTTTCTTTATCACATGTTTCCCGCTGTCTGTCCAATCCTAGAACTTTTCACGATCTAAAGAATCAGAAGAACGGAAAGAGGAACTACGACGAAAACTAGCATAAGCACATGAATTTGGAATGGAATCCCTGTCAGTATTTACACGCTCACTACCCCCACTGTTATTATTGAGGCCCCTTCGAGAGGACAAATGAAAATTCCTGTCTGTTTGGTCCAATACGAATGCACAATAACCAAGTCAGACTATATAAGAACCCAAGCAGAGGTGCCGCTGGAACATATCTGTGTTTGATTTTGATGAAATTGAACATGTCCCCCCCAAAAATATCTACGCAGGTTAATATGGAACAATGCAGGATCAACACAACGCATCAAATATATATTACACTACCAGAGATTATGTTTAAAATTCCAAACCTCAATTGCAGATCCACCAAAATCTTCATTTGGACAGGCCGAATAGAAATATCTATTTGCAAGGACTGCAGATGCAAATGTTACACAAATCCTTCAGCGAGGTAATCTTGGAAAAGATAACAGAACCATAGGCGTATCAATATAAGAAGCAGCAATTATCCAATGGCATTGTTGACGCCCTAAGTCCAAAATATTCAATGCGTTTCTCCCCTCTTCCTGTGTGCCTCTGGATTATAATACATGGGAATGCAAATCAGAGGACTTCCCCTATTGAATTTACCATCTTCGCTCAGATACCAAATGATATGAATACTACAGATTTACAGTCAAATACCATTGATATTCATTTATCTTCTTCAATATATTCCGGGTCTCACATTTCAATACGGCACATTACAATTATAAAGAATAAGTTGCTCCTATACTCAAGGAGGTTGCTCTAACAACTCTCCCTATAATAGCTCCCTCCACAAACAACTTAACTAATACAATACGTGAGTTGTTTCAACAACTCACCCAATATAATAATCACCCAAACTTATAAATATAAATGTGGAGCACTAACTAATTATATTTCCTAATAGATGTTAGGTATTTGATCATGGATTATTGTGGTCTTGATTTGGTTATGATGCAAGATGATTATTAGAGACACTCATATGTGGATGATGATATAATATTTGACATGGATATATTGTGAATGTTGTTTGGGCATGTGATTTCACAGGACCTTATATGATGATGATATAGTTGTTGATATAAATTGTAAGTGATATTGTTGATTACCTTGACGTTATTGTGATTCATATGTATAGTTTATTTTGTGATTATATTTATATCATGTTGGATTTTTGATATGGCCACGGGCTGAAGGAGGTATTTGTGTTTTTAGGTTAAACTATCAAAACAAACATCGGGGATTGGAGACCAACCACTTTTGAATTCTAGATGAATTCAACAAGGTCACCATGGAAAATTGTTTTATTGTGTTGTGTTTGATTTTTTGTAGGGATTCCCACGGAGGGGATCACCTTTAAATGTGACCATGGGATTTGTGTATTTTATTATGTGGTTCCTTGTTTTATTGTATGTGTTTTATTAGTGATCTGTCCCTTTATTTTAATTAATTAAATTGTGGTAGATTAATGTGGGAAAACATATGGTTAAAAGTTAAATAAATAAAATTGGGATATGAGAAAGTAATTATAAGAGTTGTTGGCTTTTGTATTAAATATGTAAGTGATGTGTAAGTATGTGTAAGAGTTGTGTAAGTTAGATTTTGGAGTATGAAACACTCCACCTTCTTGGAAACTCGAATTTGTCCTTGGGGGCTGTTTTTGGAGGCTTTTGGGACAAGTAAATCTTGTCCCATACCTCTTAATTTTAGTTACCAACCATACCTATGGTTGGAGGGCTATTTTTATACCTTTTTAATGCATTTTTATTAATTATGTTGCTAGTTTTAATTGCACTCTCTTACATTTTATTTAATTCAGTCCTTTGAGGTGTGGGATTTTTGGAGTGTACAAGTAATTTGTCATATTTTCACCCACCTCTTTATTGTGCCTTGGAGAATGAAATTTTTCTTGTGTTAGAGTTGAGGATGTGTGATGTGGCATCCTACATGGATCCACATCATCCTCTTCTCTTCCCTCTTCTATAAAATTCAAACTCTTTTCTTTGTTTTGGGTTGTTGAAACATTTTGCATGCTTCCTTGGGGTGAATTTTCTTGTGTTTGGAGCTCTTGCTTTTGGAAGGAGTTTTGGAGAAACTTGCATGCTTGTTGGTTGTTGATTGTAGGACTGTTTGGAAACAAATTCTACCATGGAGAGGTAGGAGCTTAGCTCTTCTTTTATGTTGTTATTTTCTTTTTGGTTTTGTGAATGGTGTATGTTTTGTGTATTTGCTGGCTGTGTGTGTATACTATGATAGGAACAGTGTAGGAGAAGGCTATAGGGAATCCATATGGGGGTGTAATGGAATGCCGGTGACATCAGATTTTGTGGAGGGAGTTTGGGTTTGGGATCCACCATGGAAAAGAAATAGCTTGCATTTCTTACTTTGTGGGGGCATAAGGAAAATTGTGGGGGAATAAGGAGGGATTGTGGGGGCATAAAGATATGTGTAGTAAATTTTATTGGCATTTTGTTACAAGTGGATGCCCGATTCCCATTGGGAGGCATAAGAAAATTCCCCATAGTCCTTGCTCCTTTGGCTTGCATGATAAAGCCTGAGTTCTATTTTAATGTTTTCAATGCAGTTGTAAACTATTGTCTTGTGTTGAACTGTGTTTTAATTTGAAATGTGCATGTTGAAAGAATGATGTGTGTATGTTTTGTGGAAGCCTATTGTTTCCATGGGTTGATATCCATTTCTTATTGCATTGTGGTTGGGGATCGGGGGCCAATTATGAAGGATGAATTTTCCTTTCATTGGATGTCTTGGTTGGGTGGAGAGAGTTTCCTTTCCCCACTTTTGTTGTGATCAGATTGAAAGAAAAGGGAACTTTGCATGTTGCTGTTATGGAGCAAAGGAAAATACAGTTTTGTAAGACCTTGTGAAACAAATTCTTTTGTAACCTTTCCCACTTTGAAGTGGATGAAATTGTAATATATTTTGTGAAGAAAAGATGTTTGTATTTGGATATGGAAGCTGTAATTCGAATTGTGAAAGAGATATACTTTGTTTTGGGTTTTGAAAGAAAGACATGAAATTTGTAAAGTGAAATGAAAAGAGACAGACTCTATTTTGCTTTGAAAGAATGTGAAAGATATTTATACTCTATCTGTTATTAGAAAAGAAAGAAATGTATTTGATATGCTGTATTTGAAAATATATCTATATGAAAGGAGTTGTAAAAGATTCATTGAATTAATGGAAGTTGTCTTACCTTGTTCAGAATGGCATTGTTATATTTAAATTCTGTATTTGAAATTCCCTGGTTGGAAAATGGAAAAAGGAAATGCGTATGAAGGAATTGCATTATTGTATACTTTTGAAAATGTGACAAAATTGGAAACCAGAATTTATAATTTAGCCATTAAATGGTTTGATTAAATCACTCAAATGTAATAGACTAGAATAGAATTAAATTCCCATATATGGAAGATGAAATTGATATCCAGATCCTTTAGGAAATTGATCTCTATCTTAAATTTAAAACTAAAAATATTTTAATTAAAATGCACAGTTTGAACTGTACTTAATAATCAACATTGAAACATCAAAATATAGCATGCTATGATATAATCTACTCATACATGACAAAGAATGCTTAAGGAAATAATTTAAAACATTGCCAAATTAGGCCCAAACCACTAACATTATTTTGTAGTCCTTTGTTTGTCAAATGATGGAAAATGCAAAGCGGAAATCAAACAAGTAAAATCACCTTCCTAAATCATCCTAAATCCTTCCTAGAATAGTTCTCCATGTCTGTTTGGCATGTTGAGTGAAGGAGAAGATCAAATTGAACCAAATTTATAAGTTAAAATTTACCAGTTGGCTTTTTAAAATCTTGCAGAACATTTTCTTAAAATTGACCCCTTAAACTGTATCAAAATCTAATTTTTATGATTTTTTTACAAAGAGGGAATTGAGAGATTTCCAGAAAGTCCTCGTTTTCCCAAAATTGAGCTTTCTAGCAAAATTTATGGCCCTTGAATTTTTCCTTCCTTGGCGGGAAAATTTTGGAAAATTTTCCCTAGCGGGCCCGCGGCTCGAAATGTCTACGTTGAAAATCCTTAGAATTTAAAAAAAAAAATTGGGGAATTTTTTTGAAATATCCCTGCTGGCCACAACCAACGAGAGGGTGCCATGTGGCACCATCGGGTGATAAGCGGGTGGGGGACCACGAAACCTTTATTTTTGAATTTTTGTTTTGGAAAATTTTCTGAAATTTCCCATGGCCCCTATTCCTGCCCTAGCCCTTTTGAAACCATTTCATGGATGCATGGACCCGTGCATCAAACTTCTCCTTTTTCCATCCCCTTTGGAAAAATTTCCCAACTAACCCCGCCACCCCGCCCATCCCTCTCTTTCTCCCCGCATTGGTTTGTTGAGCACCACATGTCCCCGATGGCATAACGGAGGCGTAGGAGAAATGTGGACTTTTCCCTGCATGGGGAAAATTTTAAAACACCACCTTGAAACCCACCAACCCAAAAAAGTGCTTTTTTCCCGCTCGACACATGCCCTTTTGGGGAAATGTTGTTACCCCAAGGCCCCTTGCCCATAACGGGAGTTTTACAAGGAGTTAGGAGGACTTCTTTATATCGTTGGAAAGGTGAGAAAATTTCTTGTCTAATGGGAATGATTTAGGGAAATTTTGAATGTGTTTAGTGTGAGAAAAATAAAGTTGAAAATCTGAGCCTATTAGAGAGTAGGTATGGGGATAAATTACCCCTTGAACCTAGTTGAAACTTCTAACCCTAAAATTTGGACCTTGTGACCTCTGATAATTGTTAATAAAAGAAAAGTATGTTCTAGTAAATCAGACTTGTTCGGAACTTGTTAGTGACAATTGTTGCCTTTGCAACCTGGTTGTTGACACTTAAAAAAATTATTCCATAATTTTCCTAACTAATCCTATGTTGTTTCTTGGGTCTCAAGTGGGTTGTTTTAAGTGGGCATCAAATTTTATTTCATGACAATGTTGGCATGTTCAATATGTGAATGGCTCAGTTACATGTTGCTACAATGTTTCCATGAAGGGAAAAATAGGATAAAGGTGAAAAATAGTTTGTTTTTCATGTCTAGAAGATTAAATGAGATGTTTTATCTCCAAATAAGTTAAGACGATGCTTCTTAATTTTTTTTTTTAATGTTTTTCAGATAATGTAGATGTTTGGCCCAAGGGGAGCATGGTGATTGCATGCTTGCAAAGAAGGAAAAATCAGTTTTAGTGCAAATTTCAAGGTCTTGAGCTTGTTTGAGATCTTTGGTTGATGTTTCTAACCAAAACATGAAGCTATGAATATGAGGTATGTGAAGGATATGCTGATAAATGTATGTATTTATCATTAATGTAAAAAGGGGGAGAAGTTCATGTAGTTTTCCATCAATAAAAAAGGGAGATTGTTGGCATGTGGTCCTATAGGTGTTTTCATTGATGCAAAACCACATTAATGACAAATTGGATGATGGAGTAGGGTCAGATGATGTTTTCGGTGATGTAGGCATGATGATTCAGATGTGATCATGGTGAACAACATATTTTCTAGGTGCTATAAATGGTCTCCTTGCTTGCCTTGAAAAAATAGTCACATCATCTTGGTAAACAACAATAAATTCATTGATATAACTAGCAAAGGCAACATCCATTTCCATTTGAAAATTAGCACCAACATTCATCAATCCAAAAGGAATCCTTACAAAAACATAAGTCCCCAAGGAGTAGTGAAGGTTGTCTTAAGTCTTTTCGATTCTTTGACAACTACTTGATTGTATCCGGAGAAACTATCCAAATTTGAAAGAATCTCGACCACATTACAATGTGTAACATATTCTCCATGTTTGGAAAAGGATAGTTGTCCTTCATAGATGTTTTGTTTAGATTCCTAAAATCCACAAAAAGTCTGATATCTCCATTCTTCTTTCGATTGGCACAAGGTTTGCCACCCAAGATGAGTATCTAGTAAATTTGAATGATACCTCCATCTCTCAATTTCTTCAATTCCTCCTGCATTTTCATGGAGAGAAGTGGATTAATAGGCCTTTGTCTCTATTTGAATTTCTTAGTTTTGGCTTCAAGAGGAATCTCATGCTGAAATAAATCTTATCTATATGCCTTTAGCTCTGAATAAGACCAAGCAAGGCAGTCTTGATATTTCCTTAAAATTTGGGCATAGGACTGTTTTTCTTCTTTGTTGAGATTGCTGCCCAACCAAATCTTTCTTGGTTTGTCCTTAGTTCCAAATTTTTCTCTTCCACATCCCTTGAAGCAGACATATTTCTATTTATGATGCAATCAACATTGTTAAAATTTTCCTCAAGTGCAATAAGACCTTTAGGAATGGTATTTGTTTTCAATTGGATAATATCTTTGTCAAATAAAGTTTCTCTACCTTCATTCATGCATACCATTGGTTCCCAATCAATTTTCTGACTAGAAATCTCACCTTGGTATTGTAAGAATCTCAATACTTGCGCATCATCATCAAAAATCTGCCAATGTTTCACATTATCTGGGACAACTGGCCTTGTTAGCACTTCAATGTCATATTCACAAAAAGGTGAAACGATGCAATTGTCAAATCTAGAGCCAAGTACAAAAAAATTATCAGTAGCAACATTAAGACTTATATCATGGTAAACAATGTTAAAGGAATCAAACATTTCAATCAAGTCCCAAACAACATGCTTATATTGTTTCATACGCTGATTTTTTGTAGCATAAAACTTTCTTACTTGTTTGAAAAACAGCTCGAATCCCCTTGGAAAAAATATCCTTTACTCCATACTTCCATGCAATCCTTAATCCTAACAACAATGCCTCATACTCAGTAATATTGTTAGTGCATTCAAAATTGAGCTTGAAGGAGAAAGGAAACTCTTCCGAACTAGGAGAAACCAACACTATACCAGCACCATTGCCAAATTTGGAGCAAGCTCCAGCAAATAGTAATGTCCATGGAGAACCTACCACACCAAGGCACTCTAATTTGTCCATCTTATTCTCTTTTCCATCAGCAAAACCAATGAAGTTGTCAACATCTACATCAGCAAACAACACTTCATAAGAAGCATTGTTGGGATCTTCAATCAAGTGTAACATCTTATTTTCACCATAGAGTGTGACAAGGCTGCCCTCAATGGGAATGGTGGTGAAAGAAATGTCCATTTAAACACTACCACCAACACTTGTAGCCCACTTTCTTGACAAAAGCATACCCCATTTGGAAGGGCAATCAAAAATTACAACATCAAGTTTTAAATTCTTACCCGGATAGGCTACAAGTTGCACTACCAAACCATTCACACAACCAAAACCTGGTACTTCCCTTGAATCCATGGTTGTACACTTCCCATATGCTATTTTAACTTTGATATCCAACTCATTCATGACTTCTAGAGGCATGAAATTACATGATGCACTAGAATCAAACATGCAATTATGAAGCAACCTATATTTTATGAGAAAAGTTGTGAAAAATGGATCAACATTCACTTGGGAATCAAGCAAGGATGTCCCCAAATATACTTCAGGTTCCTCTCCAAGATATTCCATTGGTGGTGGTGTTTCAAGGCCAACAATGCTTTGAAGAGGAGTCTCAACAACACTTACATTTATGCTTGGGGTAATCTTTTCTTATTTCAATCCCAAGTACTCAAATGCTCTCTTCTTATGCTCGGAATCCTAAGCAATTCAATAATTGGAACACTCACTTTAATTTGGCTCAAAACCCTGGCTATATCATATGGAACATTCTTTGGAAGGGACACAAGAAGGTTCATCAGATGGAGAAGTATTCTTGGCAGCACTGGGCATGAAGAGGATTGATATTTTTGCATGAGACAAAGTAGGGTTCTTGGCACATGTTTCTTTTCTTGGATTGTCTTTGGGGATGCTTGTGAGAAAGGGTGTCTTTGGTTGGGCTTGAGGACCAGCTCCTCTATCAACTTTACTTCTAGTATTATACTCTTTCTCTTGTCTAACCACAACATTCATTAACAACTGTCTATCTTCCAAGGAAGGAATACCACCATCATACTTCTTGATCATTAAAGCCCTTATATATTCAAAGTCATTATTAGGAATTTCAAAGGCCTAAACTACATCTACATCATGAACTTAAGGAAGAGAAATAAATGGTACCCTCTTTATGCAATCCGAAAAGGTTGTAGTTGTCCTTGCACTTATCATATCTGTTGATGTTTACGCTTGTTGTGATCCTAAAGATCTGCCCATCATAAAAATGTCATCATCCATTTCATTCTCATTATCATCATCAATATCTTGTTGGTTCATTTCACATGGAGGTTGAGGAAGAAAAAAATCTATCACACCAATCCATATCAGCAATTTCTTGAACAATAGCAACTCTTGTAGTCAGAGGGTCAGGCACCACTCTATTTTCACGTGCTTGGGGTTGTCTATTTGTAAATCCAACAGGCACTTTACCTCTATCATCTTGTATTTGATCACCCCTAGGATGATTTCCAAATCTATCATGGTTTTGAGTTCTTTTCTGTCCTTGTGAACTTTTCCCAATACCTTTCTCGGCCGGGCTAGTTTGTAAGAGATTTCTTTAACAACCCCTGCAAAAGTTTTAACAACATCTTCTAAATCAACACCCTTGCTAGCTTGAGGATTCTTAGGGTTTATCAGCTTCACACCATCCCTCTTAAGTGGTTTACCAATAGCTTTAATATTATTTTCAGTTTGGAGTGCCATGGTGAAAGTTTGCCTCAAGTGTGTAGGATTTTTGTCTCTCAAATAATAGGCTGCCTTTTTATCAAATGCATCTACATATTTGATCAAGAAAGATTCATCACAAGGCCTCAAAATGACAAGAAACTTTCTCAATGTTTTATTATATCTTGTATTAAAGTCATGGACTATCTCATTCAGGTTCTTCTTGATATTTTCAAATTTCGACAAAAGAAATCTAGGATCAGTCCTGTCACCATACTGTAATCTAAATGCATTTTTCATCTTAGTCCATGAATCAATAGAGTTATCAGGTGGAGCCTTGTACCAATTCCTAGCATCTTCTTCAAGTGTATGGATAAAAAACTTGATATACACATCCTCAAATTCTATCTTAAAATCTTCCATCATATTATCAAACAGTTTGAGATGCTAAACATCGGTAATGGCATTGTTACCTTGGAATTTTGGTAACCTATTTCTCTCATCTTGTGGGACAGCATTTAGATAACCATCAATTCCTCCAAAATTTATAGGACCAAAGGAGTTAATAACAAATGGAGGTCTAGGCTGAGCCATATTGTTTGGTGGGGGTGATCTTAGAGGTGAAACAAGCTAGTGAGGAGTAGTAATGGGTCGATTGGAATAGATGAGTGATATTTAAAATGACAACCCCCCAAAGGCACTCTCTCTTGATAAAATTTAGCAAACTTAGAAACCACAGGAGTAGATTTAGGAGCAAGTTTTTTAAATACACAAGAAGGTCCCTCACTTGATGGAGAATGAAAATCAGCAAGAAGATTGCCTGAATCAGATCTACTTGAAGAAGAATTATAATCTTTAATAATAGGCTACTCTCCTTCAAATTCAACTATGGGGATCTCTTTTCTTGCAACCAAATCACCAACCAATTTCCACACTCTTCTTCCTTCTAGGTCTGAGCTTCTTGATTCGGTGAGAAACTTCTTAGAAGGGTCCTTGATGAAAAGGGATCTCCTTCCCTCTAGCTTGATAGATTTAAACAACAAGTTTTAGATGACAGAAATGTGTAAGACAACTGGTATTTCAATATCCAAATAGTATGGAGTTGCCACTAAGGATTTCCACCTTAGTTGTGTAAGAAAGTAGTAAAATATTTGATCAAATGTATGCTATGAATGAAAACTTTTCAAGGATTTACAAATCATATCTTCTTCTTCTTAATTCAACCAAAAACAATACATCCAAATCATATAAACTGCTAATGAATAAGAAGATCAGTGAGCTTTGCAACTTTTACCCAAAACATGTAGATCTGAAGTATGAAATGATATCTCAAAAACGTAACATACTCAAATACTTGATCACACAAATGCTCAAACCTTTTAAACACTTCAAAGCCACTAAGAAATTCAAAGAATTCCCAGCAACGGTGCCACTCGGGTGTTGATATCCATATTTAATCTCCTTCATAACTTAAACAACATCATGAACTTGCATAAGACACTCAAGGATAGATAGATGGTTTTTTTTTCATTTGTAGCCAGGAGCACACCTATTTTCCTATTTGCATTCAAGATTTGAGGGAGTGGATAACACCTTCAAAAAGGGTTTTGATCTAACCCTCATTGTTTTAGGTTGTGCCTATCAACGAAGGCAAGAGAACCTATACTGTAGCCTTTCTATGGTAAAAGAGATGGAGATATCCTTGTGTTTTGCATATGGTATGGAAGGGGCCTTGTGAAAACATAATCAAATATCCTTTATCTAAACTCAAAGGAGTTGTCACTACCAAATGATGGAAATGCTTTCAAAACAAGGCTAGGATTGCTAAAGACATGATGAAACCCTGATATGCTTTATGCATTTTTGTGGAAGGATTGTATTCTTTTGTTGACACATAATGCAAATGTAGGGGTAGTATAGGTAGGATGAGTTAGTTTGAATGAAATTTTGTGGGAGATGCTTAGACAAGTCTAGCTGGGAATTACCAACTTCTTTGAAAACCTTTGTAGAAAATTTGCAATACCTACACAACAAGGATGTTTCAAGGATTTTAAATGCTAATTTAACCAGTTAATATGTAAAAATGGAGGCCTAGATCTGCACTCTTCCACACAACCTTTGATAACCTGCCACAAAATCTTGAAGTAAAATACCAAAAAGTATCAAGGAATCCCTGTTTAATCATGACCTAAGGTGCATCCAAAGGTTTATAAACAGTCTCATTATTCAAGGATAGTGAAATGCTTTTAAATCTGTTTATCTTCTATCAGATGAAAGCTCTTCTGAATATAAGATTACAAATTCCATTAAACCATCAATAAGAAATGAGACCCTATATGATCAAAGAGATCCTAAACACAAGATTGCAACATGAGCAAGAAACAAAAATTGAAGACATTCTGAGACATAAGTATATACAAAATTTGCCAAGAGATAACACCACATAATCCAAAATTTGATCAAATACATCAACAGGAAATGTTATAAGAACAATCTCAGAGCCTGTTAATGGCTTTACAACTGAAACCAACTCAACATGATGAAATCTGATACAAAATGGAGTTAAAAATTTCTCTCAGGTGGTTTTTTTATAGAGAAATGGATTTCTTCCAGCCTTTTTGCTTGAAAATTTTGAGTCTTTTCTTTCTTCTTGTCTCCCTCTTTTACAAATGCTTTAAAAATAAATTTTATATCTCATGCCAGCTTGGATTCTTGTCTCCCAAGCAAAGAATATGCTTAGGGATCAAATTTGTTACAAGAAACTTTACCCACTTCATGAAAATGACATTAAACTGTAAAACATCTTGTAAAATGCCAGGGATGCATAAATAATTTAAAATATTACATGAATTTAGATCCTTATCCATCCTAGGGTCACATTTTTGGCATTCAGACATACGAGCATGCATTTGCAATCATTTTTCACCTCTGCAACCTTTCATTTTCACTTTTCACGTTTTTTCATGGGTCAAGGGAAAAATTTCATCAAAAAACATCATAAGCCATCAAATTAGCTCATAAAAATAATGCCATTGTTCTTAGAAGGCCAAGGGGACTCAAAATCATATAAGGTTCGATGAATTTTGATGAAGAAATTTGATTTCCAAGTTTCTTGGAGTTCCCATGGCACCAAAAACGAAATTGCACAGCAATCATTGATTTAAAAATCAAATTTTAATGTTATCCCTCCACGTGTCAAAGATATTCCCCTTTTTCCCCTTTGGACTAGGTGGACACGTGTCCAAACATGATTGGGCGGGTCCCCATCTTAAAAAACACATTTTCAACCCTTTTATGCCTTTGGAAAATTTTGAAAATTTTCCCTGCTTGCCCCTGGACCCACCACGTGTCCCTAGGTGGGCCCCACAAAAACCGCGGACCCATTTTGATGAATTTTGGCACAATTTTGACAAAAGGAAAATTTTCTTGAAAAACTCGGGCCCGAGCACCTGCTCTCTTCCCGCCATGTGGCGGTCTCCCATTCGCTGCGGAGCCGACCCTCCAAGTTTTCCTTCAAACCTCCGCGAGCACTAAAACCTTTGTGGGCCCGTGCTCTCCCTTTTTCCCTTTTATAAATGCCATGTGTCACCCCCTGATTGGCTATGGGGGAACACCTCCAATTTTTTCCTATCGGGGCTGCGGACAACTTTTTATCTTTGCCAAAATTTGTAAAATTTTCAATATTTTCCCCTAGCTCTCGAACCTCCGCCTCCTTTTGTACACGTGTCCTATTTTCATTGGACGCGGGCCTATTTTTCATTTTTTCCCTACAAAAAAAAAAAAGGCCGAAATTTGTAAATTTTTCCCTCGGCCCCTTCTTCCATCTCACCTCTTGGACAAGTGTCTTCCTCCAATTGGTCACAGGCTCTCAGGCCAAATTTTTCCTTTGGAATTTTGAAGCCAAAAACTTCAAATTTTTCCAACTCTTTACCTCTCCACTTGACCCTCCTGGACACGTGTCCTCTTTTCATTGGATGCGGGCCCTTAGGTCAAAATTTTCCCCGAAACCCCGAATCAAATTTTTCTCCAACTCCCCCTACCATTCGCCTAATCTCCCCACCACGTGTCCACTTCCCATTGACGTGGGCCTTTGGACCAAAAATGACTTCAAGAAATTTTCCAAAATGGAAGAAAATTTTCTAAGTGACCCCCACCACCCACCGATCCTCCAACCAATCAAATCATGCCACGTAGGCACATCACTGTAGCAAATGTGGGGCTGTGGAGAAAAATTTTCCTTTGTCAATTTTTCAAAAAGTAACAACTTATAACATTTTCCCGACTCCCCTAGCCAATAGAAACCTACCACATCACCAAAAGGATGCAAGGATGAATTTGACGGGAAAATGACACCTGTATGCCCATCAAAATGTAAAAATGCAGGGGATGCCCTAGAAATCAAAAAAATTCACAAGGAGGGCAGATTTCTTGGTTTTAACTCCAATGAAACATGATTTTACATTAATTTATGCCTAGGGAATGAGATTTTAATAGAAAACAACTCGGATTCGATCCAATTTAGTTTTTGCATGAATTTGACAAAGGGAAAATGGCTCACTTTCTGAAAAATGAAGAAACTAGGGCACAAAAGAGGGGAACCTAGAAATTTGTTTCAATTTATGGTAAAATCATGACAATGTGAGCAATTCAAAGGCATTCAATTGGAAAATATGAATTGCAGGTCACCAATTTGAGCAAATGAAATGTTTTCTAAGAAAAACTGGATATGGAAAAATAGGGCACAAGCGCAAAGTCAAAATTTGTACCAACATTACCAATGCACCATCCACATTCATAATTTGATGAATTTAGTATTTCAACCATTCCTACATAATTTTTTCTTGGTTTTTTTAATGATATCCTCATCTATAAAAATCCTGGTAGAAACATTTACATCATGTCAATATAGTATAGGAAATCCTATAGAAACATCAACTATATGACAAGCCTAAGAAGTGTTCTTTTGGGGTACAATAAGTGGAATATCTAGGCCATATTGTCTCTCATGAAGGTTTTAAGGTGGACCCTCACAAGATCTAGACCATGGTGGAATGGAAATTCCCAAGAACCCTCAAGAATTTATGAGGTTTCTTAGGTCTCACAGGGGCCACATCACATATTTAAAAAAAAATGGCATTATAATAACACCACTCACAAAATTGTTGAAGAAATACTATTTTCATTAGAATGAGGAAGCTTCTAGGGAATTTAAAAAATTTAAGGTGGTAATGTGCACCACTCAAAGTATTAGTAACCCCAAATTTCTCTAAGACCTTCATAGTTGAATGTGATGCTTCATGAAATGGGATTGGGGAATTACTGATGCAAGAAGGACATTACATAACATTTGATAGATAGAAACTAGAAGGAAAGAATTTTTGAAGCCCACATATGAGAAGGAAATGATGAAAATATTACATGCTAGTCAAACAATGGAGACCATACTTGATGGGTAGACACCTCAAGGTAAAAAATGATCATGATATTTTGAAATAATTCTTGGAGCAACAACTATATTCAAAAGATAAAAGAAAATGTGTCACAAAGATGTTAGGTTATGACTTTGAGATTAATTATAAAAAAGGGAAGGAAAATGTGGCTGACGATGCTCTATCTAAGAGGGAGGAGTCCATAGAAGCATTGTTATGTGACCTCTCTATAATAAAGGCACATTGGGGGTCAAATCATATAAGTGTGTCCCACATGGTGGCCAAAAATATTATAAAATATAACTAGTAAATAAATACTTCAAAATATTATAAAATCATTAAAACATCCGGTAAATTCTAGATGCCTTGCACCATGGTATTTATAAGCTCTTTAAAAATACATGTTTGGTCATTTTATATGTGTTTGGTCATTTTATATATGTTTGGTCATGTTTTAGTTGTCAAACGTATTTTTTTGAAGGTACAAAAATTGTAAAAAAGTGGGACACAATTACATTCTTTAACCCTAGGTAGATCAAACAAGGGAAGAATGGAAGAAAGATGAAGAAACCAATAATCTCACTAAGAAAATCATGAAAGATCCAATCATCTGAAAATTTTATAAGGAAGGGGGAAACATTTTGGTACAAATATAGGTTATATTTTTGTAAGAAATATACACTTAAACACCAGGTTCTTTTAGAGCTCCATTCTTCTCTACTAGGTGGTCATTTTGGTTCTTGAAAACTTATCATAGAGTTAAGAAATATTTTTTAGGATGGGTTGAAAGGATATGTTCAGAAATTTGTGGCAAAATGTTTGGCATAAATGATTTGATTAGATAGTTTTAACATGTTTGTTTCATTTTAAGTTTCCCAAGATGAGGTATCGAAATAATATGGGTGCTGATATGGAATCAAGTGATAAGAGAACCAAAGGGTTTGATTCCTATAGACATATGTGTTTCACCATTTTCTTTATGTTTTGAATGACAAAATAGATAAGGGTAAGGGCCAAGGAGGAATACCTGTTAAATGGGTTGGTTGGAGGTTGATGCGTGCATTCTGAATTCTTGATCTAGTGCCAATTGTGAGAGCTTCCTTTTGGCTAGGAGGAACTACCTGTTATAGAAAACAAGACCACAAAAGAATAGTTAAATAATATATGACAGTGGATTGCCTAGCATGTGCTAGATCCAAGAAGTGTGATACTCCCTAGATGGCTATCAATCCACTATTTAAAACAACTTAATGCAAGAAATAAGTAAAGTCCTACTATAGTTGATATGATTTAGGTATCTCATTCAAGCACAATAAGCAAATATAATATAATAGGCTAGGTTATAGTCAGATTTGAAGGGTAGGTAGTTGTCAAGGTGTTGGAATTGGTTAGGGTCAGGTTTTGGGTTGTTTGGGTCACTTGGTAGAAGGTAGGTTGGCTATGTTATTGGAAAATGTGTAAAAATAGAGAACAATGTTGGTCTGGTATAACCAATGATGGTTTAGAAGGGACTGACGATGGTCATGGATAACCGGCAATGGTGAGGTCGAGGTGAAAGGAAGTTGATAAGATCTAATTGTGGGGATTGAAATGGAGCTAAACAGAGATGGAAGGGTGGATGGGGAGGTTTGTAAAGGTATTAGGTATACTCAAAGGGGTATGGGTGGAAAAAATGGGTGATTTGGTGGTGTGGGTAGAGGAATGGCTAAGTCTACAAATAGGTAGAAGATTGGAAAAGAACATGCAAAGTATAAACTAATAACAGAAGTAACAAGGCTATTATACTGAAATAGACTATGTTGGTAAAAGGTATACTTACTATGGTACAGACTTGATGGCTGAATGGTGATGGTAGTTGATTAGAAGAATGGTTTTTGTGCCACAATAGTGCTCCCTGGAATGTTTCTATGGATGCAATACATTTGGATATGTCCCGGTGCTAGATGAGAATGCCCGGGTGCGTGAGCAGGACTCGGTTCTTCTTGCATGTAGATCTATTCTCATCCTCCTCTCATAATGTGCCAACCCAAAAACAATGTTGTTTAGGTGAATAAATGGTAACTGACGAGGGTTCTAGGTTGATCGGCATCGGTTTAGGGGTGGCCAACGTCGGTTAAGGCGGGATTCCCTAGGGTTACTAAAATGGGTAGATATTTCTAATTTCTTGGGCCCATTTAGTTTTGTTCTCATAGATTAGAATGGAAAATTCCCTTCTAATGAGTAGGAATGTGGTTAGAGATATTTAGGGATTGATTTTAGGGTTAGACCAAATCTTATCTCATTAAGGCAAGAAAGACTTAGTTATTGTTGGTTATGGAAACATGTTAAGAATAAGTCTAGGGTAAGGTGGCTAGATGAGGTGTATACGTGAGGTGGTGGGATAAAAATTAAGGTAATTATATATTAAATATTGTGAGGATATATATATATATATATATATATATATATATATACATATACATATATTAATTTAATTAAATTAATAATGATGTGGGGTGGAAGGGGCCATGGTTAGGTGAGTATGTTTGAGCCAGTTATTTGACTAGGGACCAAGGGGAGTGCGACCCAATTTTGGTGTCTACATTTTCCCAATTTTTTTCTATCTTGTATTGGCAAGCAACACTAACAAAAAATAAGATGTGGTTGCCCCATGTGTGAGTTAAGCGGATCACCCTCAAACTAGGAATGAATGAGGTAGAAGACATAATTGGTGAGTGGTTTGATAAAAGGTGGATGTGATGAAGAGGAAGGTGGAAAATGGGGGTAATGGGGTAAAGGTCCAATCGGGTAATCAAGGTAATGATCCAGGGTCAAAAGGTAGCAATAGTCAAGTGCATGCACATGTATAAAGTGAAGGACAATGCTAGGTTGAAGAGCATGCAAACTCTACATCGTCTAAGGTTGATAGGTTTATCCAAACAAGGTTGAGGTGATTCTAGTATCCAAGGTATAGGATATGGTGTGGAAGAACTTCATAGGTCAAGTGTAGGAACGTTTAGGTATGTTTCGATACACCAAAGGTTGGGTCAGGATAAATGGCATGGAAATAGGCAAGGTAAGGTCATTAGGTCAAACAACACGGGTAATAGTGTCACAAGGTATAACAAGCACATGAGGTCATAGGTCATTAATAATGTTTTGGGTCCAGGTAGCGAGGTCACGAATGGGTAGGGCCGAGGTACGGGTAAAATAACAAGTCCCTAAATGTAATTAAGGACATGTATAGGTAATGTAGGCTTGGAGGTAGGTTGTGATAAGGGTGGGTAAGGCCAAACGGTGGCTGGGTTGGTTAAGTTGGGTCAGAAATGGGGAAAGGGTAGTTGATAAGAGTATGATGGGTAACCGATGCTGGTCATATGGAACCATTGACGGTCTAGGTAAACCGACCATGGTTTTCTCACACACATGACTGATGTCAATTTGGGTATAACCGACCATGGTGTGCTAGGGCACATGACCAATGTCGATTTAGGTATAACCAACATCGGTCAGTCGACGTGGGTATATAAAAAGAAAAAAACTTGTATAATACAGATTCATTTGTATGTTTTGGCTTTTGTGAAAATGATAGAGTGTTGAACAAGTTGTGCTTTGTCGGGAGGAAAGGATGAGGGATGATATCCTACTGAGGTGGAGAGATCTAGTTGGTTAGAGGAGCTAGGTAGATGGGTCCACGAGATCAGGCAGAGTGAAGTGATTGGTAGAGAGGTTGGAGATTGATTTGGACATGGCAGAGGTGGGAGAGGGTTCGGGTGGACCACTAGCACAATAGCCAGATGTGCCACCATGGAGGAAACATTGAGATGAGGTAAGATCTAATCCTTTCTATGTATTTTTGTTAGATGTAGAAGGGAATATGGGTCAGGGGGTGTGGGTAGGTTAGAGAATTTGAAATTTGGTGGTTAAAATGGGTGAAAGAAGGGGTGGGAAAGGTCAGAGGTAGGGAGAAGAGGGTTGGGGAGGGTCTTAGGTGAGGTTTGGGTAGGTTCATAGGGAAAATGGGAAAGAAAGTAGGTAAAGGGAATTGGGGTTTTAGGTTTGGGTGTGGTAAGAATGACCGACACCGATTAAGGTTACATATTACGAGAGTTTGTCAGAGGGCTAGTTGGCCACTACTACAGACACGAGTTGTGGACCTTTAGGCCTAGATATAGGAAGAAGTGGGACATGGTCCCTTAGGATAATCCACAAGCACATGGAAATGGTCCCTCTTTATAGGTACCAATGGGACAAGGTCCCAAGAGACAGTATAGGGCCGAGGCCATTGGAACCACCACAGAGGACAATATCGATAGGAAGGTTGAGGGATTCCTTAGGCAAGGTCTGGTATTATTAGGTTATTTTCATGGATGCATGGATAGAGTTTCTAACCTATATAGAGTATAGAGAATAAAATGCCTCAAGTGAGAGGACCAAGTTGCGTACCCATAGTGTGGAGAGCACAGGGGGCCATCGAGCCCCAAGATAGGGTCAAGGTGAGGCCACAAGTTCATGAAGGCTAGCCCTAGGTGAGGTACCAACAGAGATCCGGCTAGGACCAATGGTGGGTGGTGAGATGCTAGCTAGATGTCGTATGGGGGTAGAGGAGGAGGAGGAGACAGGTGAGATAGATATGGAGGATATCTAGTAGGGTGATGTTTGATAGCTGTATGTACCTCCTATTTTGTATAGTTTTTTTTTATATATACGGCTTGTGTGATGAAGAGAGTGAGGATGTAGATGAGATTTTTTCTTAGTTTTTATCATATACCATCCTACGTGCTGAAGATGGTGAGGTCTGTATATGAGATATTTTGAGAGATTGTGATTATTATTGGTATATATGTTCACATGTATTTTTATACAGACTATCTAATTTATAGATGATGGTGTTTATAGTATGGATGGTGTACATGTTTTAATTTACATTGCTATATATATAGGTGGAAATCAAGTGGATTAGTCCTGATAGAGTCAAGGTTGTGTAGGCATGGTGGAGTTATGTATGTTTAGGCATGATGGAGTCAGCTGTTTAGGCATGGATGGAGTCAGGTCATAGGCATGGATTGAGTCAGGTCTATTTAGGCATGGATGGAGTCGAGTCTATCTAGCCATGGATTGACTCGTGTTTGTTTAGGCATGGATGGAGTCAGGTTGGTTTAGGCATGGATTGAGTCAGGTCATAGGCATGGATTGAGTTTCTAATTCATTAATTTATGCAATCAATGATGGTGTGGATCATGTTAAGATGATTTGTAGGAAAATGTATGATTATGGTAAAGAAATTGTAGACAAGATGAAATGAATGTATGAGTTATGATGGTAAAGATGTTTAGCAATTGTTGTTTGTTTGGTTTAATTTCCAATTATTGATATAAAAAGGAAACTAACTAGGGTATAATGTGAATAGGAAAGGGAAAAGGGAATTGGTTAGGGTAGAGAGTGGCTGAGCTAACCTCCAAGGGCCCCATGCCCTCGAAGTGCTGCCTACATAGTCCCGATGAAAAGGGACCTCAGGCCGATGTAGTTCTCCCATAAGCTAGGGAAGATTATGATGAAGTAGAGGAATGGATTGATAGGTGTTAGGCATGGGTGAATGTAGGTCATAGGCATGATTGAGTTGTTTTAAATATAAGTGTTGATGAGCTGGTCCTATTATAGGAGAATCAATAGGTGATGAAGAAGGTAGAAAGGTAAGAGGTGGCAAAAGAACCACTTAATTGATAAGAACCCTAATGAGTCTACCATACCCCAGATGGGCTTATGAACATAAGACCCTACAGGCCTTACATAATGGACTATTCTAAGGGTGAAGAAAAGTCACATGATCATAAAATGTCACGGTTGCGGTGAGTCCCTTGAGTAGAGAGGGAGTTAGGATAAGAAGGTAAATGAGGTGAGAATGGGTGGTTTAGTGTAACTTAGTGTATGACATGATGTTTTTATTATCAAGAAACCCAGGATAAAAAATAAATGAGTCCATGATGAAAATTTACTATTTTTCTTTATCTATTTGTTTTTAATAGACTGATCAATGTGGTAAATCTATATGGGATGGGTATATTATCTCCTTGAGGTATTCATGAAGCTGATCGATGTGGGAAGCTTCTAAAAATATATTATATGTTTGTAATGACCTGTATATAGCTGTCCTTTAAGGGAACAATTTATTGACAAAGTGGTAGAATATAAAGAAGAGATGTCCCTTTTAAGGGAGTAATCTTTTTATGGAAGTTTGACTCAAGGAGTGGTATCACTTTTTGTTTTTAGACATTTAAGTCATGGAAAAAACTATAGAGGACAATTAGGTTCTTGTTTAGAAGACAAGACCATAGCACAGAAAGATTGACTATGGAAGAGGTGGTTTCAAGTGATGAACGACCATGGGATTCCATATTGAAGAAGACAAAAAGTATCCATGAGAATCATGCTATGAGTAGAGCCGTGGTACTCATATTGAAGAGAAGTCTAAAAGGTGATGGATAATCACATGATTTTTGTTTAGTTGTGGATCCTAAAAATGGGTAATATGGAAGGTGAAAAGAGCTCAAGGGATGAGTGATTGACTAATAGAAAGTGATATAGGACTTGATATCAAAAATAGAATGGTTGAAGATGCAAGGAATTAAGGGGCTTAGGTTTGGGTTTACCTTCGAGTGAAGACAAATGATAAGCACCTGATCCATAGGCATGGGTAACGATATAGGGTCCAAGCCAATTAGGAGCAAATTTTTCCCGTTTAATTTTCTCCTCTTTGGTTACATGTTGATTTTCCTTCAGGATGAGGTCACCGACCTAAAAGGTTCATTCGTGAAAACATTTTTCATAGGCACATTTGATACATTTTTGGTAGATTTGGAGATGGTCGAGGGCATTTAGACGACGCTCATCTAATAACTTAAGTTGTGCCAAATGATCCTGGAAAAAGTCATCATCGTTGAGCATGTCTTGTAGTGAGATGTGGAGAGATGGAATCTGGACTTTGAGAGGTAAGACAACCTCAAGATGATAGAGACAATAGAAAAGGGGGTGGCAATAGTTGAAGTGTGAATACTAGTACAATAAGGCCCAAGTGAAAGGAATGTGGGTATGCCAATATTTCCAAGAGTATTATTGAATACCTTAATAAGAATTTTATTCAAGGTTTTATTGGTGGATTTGACTTGACCATTGGTTTATGGGTAATAAGGTGATGAGAACCTGAGATGGATGTCAAAAGCATCACATATTTTGTGAAGGGTTTTGTTTTTGAATTGTTTTTTCATTATCGGTGATAATGCGGTTTCACATATCTTCTCATCTTTTGTAGAAATGAAGGGAATGGCTTCTACCCATTTAGTGTAGTATTCCATGTGAGTTATGATCCATTGGTGGCATTATGAAGAATGGGCGTTGATTTCACCTACAAGATCCAAACCCTATTGAGAGAAAGGCCAATGGTCTTGTTTAACCCGCAAGGCATGACTACATGTGTGATGGAGGTTAACATGTTGCCGGCATTTCATGCAATGTTTGACATAATCACAACAATCATGGTTTAGGGTTTGCCACTAATAGCCTAAGCAAAGGATGCATTTTGCAACAGCCAAACCATTAAAGTGACCTCTACAAATTCCATCATGGAATTATTTAATGGTGTAAGGAATTTCAGATATTCTAAGGAATCACAAGAGAATTTGTCAAAACCATGCTTATAAAGAAGACCACCCATGATGACATAACGGGAGACACTTTTAAGAAAGGAACGTTATCCATTGTGAGCGATATCGGTGGGTAGAATGGAAAGGGAAAGATAGTTTGCATAATGCTTATACCAAAGGTCACGTGGGTCGTGGAAAGCAGTTTCAAACAGAGTAAACTTAACAAGGTAAATAAGAGGGTGATTGTAGCCTTTATATGGTGATAAAGATTTTAGAGTTAGGGGTGAAGCATGAATTTGAGAAGCCAAGTAGGCCATGGTATCCACAAATTTATTGGTAGAACGTGGGGTGGTTTGAATTGCGTAACAGTCAAAGGTGGTCAAAATTATGTCTACGTGATGCTTATACTTTTGAAGTGTTTCATTATGAAATTGATAGATACCATTGACTTGGTTTATGACCAATCGAGAATCACCAAAGATGTTGATTGACTTAACATCTAAGGCATGAGCAGCCTGGGGACCTAATACGAGTGCTTCGTATTCAACAATATTGTTTGTAAAATCAGAAACAAGTTTCAAAGACAAAGGCATGGGTTCAAAATCAAGAAGAATGAGGATAAAACCAGTCCCACCCCCATGATGACACTTGGAGCCATCAAAGAAGAGTGTAATTTGGTAAGTGGGTTTGTCTAGGGAAAGGGTAGCTATAGACTCGTTTTAGAAGTTGAAGTTAGAGGGTTGAATCCTAGAAATAGGTACATTGGCCAATTGGTTGGCAATATCCTAGCCCTTGATGGATTTTTGATGAATGAATTCGAGGTTGAGGTTGGCTAGAAGCATAATCCAACATGCAGAACGTTAATTTTGATAAGGTTTGGCATACATATAGTGTAATGGGCAAGTATTAGTAATGAAAAAGGTTTTGTGGTTGAGTAGGTAATGGCGGAGTTTGATGGTGAAAAAAACTAAGGATAGGAAAAGTTTTTTGATGTGAGTATATCTAGTTTCATAGTCAATAAGGGTATGAATTATGTAATAAACCACTTACTTTCGGTGTTGGTCATCGTGATGAGTGAGCATGGCATCTAGAGAATGGTCGGTGGCGGGAATATATAGGTAGAAGGGCTGGTCATCCTTATGAGGGATGAGAACCGGTGGTTAAAGGAGGTATTGTTTCAAGGATTCAAAGGTTTATGGCATTGCATCCCATTTGAATGAAACATCTTTCTTGAGAATATGATGGAATGGTTGATAGTAGTCGGAAATCTATGAGATAAAATGACAAATTGATTACAACTTTACTTGTAGGCTACAAAGTTGACGGAGATGAGTGGGTGGTGGAATTTCAAGAATAGCCTTGACTTTAGTAGGATCAACTTCTATGACATGCAAAGAAATGATGAAACCTAGGATTTTTCTAAAAAGTACCACAAAGATGCACTTTTTTGGTTGAAGACAAACACAATACTGGCTGAGGTAGTCAAAAATTACCTTAAGAATAGGTAGGTGTTTGGTTTGATGCTTAGATTTGGCAAGCAGATCATCTACATAATCTTCCAATATGCGATGCATGATGTCATGGAAGATGTAAGTCATGGCTCGCTGATATGTAGCACTAGAATTTTGAGGCCAAAAGGCATGACTTGATAGTAGAAAGTCCCCTAAGGGGTGATGAAGGAAGTCTTGTGTTGATCCTCGGGAGCTAGTAATATTTGATTGTATCCCGAGAAACCATCCATGAGTGATAACATTTCATGGCCAGCGGTGAGATCAACTAGTTGGTCAATGCTTGGTAGTGGGAAATCATCTTTGGGATAGGTGAGGTTGAGGTCATGGAAATCTGTGCAAATGTGGAGTCCCCCTGTTGCCTTTGTGACAGGAACGATGTTAGAAATCCATTAGGGATAATCAATGGGTAGAATGAAGGAAACCAAGAGAAGGCACTAAAGCTCTTCTTTGACCAGAAGAGCAATGCGAGGATGCATTTTCCGTAGCTTTTGTTTGATGGGTTTGGCATCAGGAATGGTTACGATATTGTGAACCATGATTTTTGGGTCAATACTAGGCATATCAGCATAGGACCAGGAAAACACGTTGCTATGGTCCCAAAGGAAAGAGGTGAAGGATTCCTATTCAGTAACGTCTAAGGATTGGCTGATATTTAGAATGTGCGGGTCATCCTGAGTATTAATGTTAAATTCGATGGTTGATTAGTTCAACATGGTTTACGTCTCAGAGGGTAATGATTGATGAATATAAGAGTCTTCTACACCAAGGTAGGTGAGGATGGACTCATCGTCCTGACATTGAATGACGTTAATTGAAGGCGTATCATCATCGATCATGTCAGGATACAAGAATGGGAGAGAAGAGGGATCCTCACCATCACATTGATAGGTCAATGGCCCTAGGGAAATGGTGTTTAGGAAAAAAGTTAGGAGGAATAGATTCGGGATCTATGGACTCCGTGGGTGAAGATGGTAATGTGGGTGAATGAGAGGAGGAAGATTTCTTGTCTTGGATAAGGTTGACGTGAACCTTCTTGGAGGGTGGAGTTTCAAAACCAATGCCACTACGGTCATTGCATTTATGAGAGGTACAGGAAATGATAATATGGTGGCCTTATTCATAAAATCAAGCCAACTCCTTTCCATGCGCATCGGTGGAGGAAAGTGTGAGGGGGTGTAGGTCGATGAAAATGGTTGTGCTTGAGATGAAGGTTCGGGTTTATAAGTGGCAATATCAAGTCCCCATATGTTTTGTTTGTGTGAAGGTGGGGAGGGACATAAGGAAAAAATCACCAATACGAATGTCGTAAATTTGAGATGTTGACGCAGATTCCCATACTCTTGTGGGGTGAGGAAGGTATCGATATTGTATAGGTGGTATTCCCTAGAGTGAGGCATTGAAAAACACCTTCTAAGGGATCAGTAGTTGGTATGTGGGTAGTGGGTATAGATGGCTCACTAGATGTTGGGGAAATAAGTGCGTCAGCGGTAGAGGCTACAATGCAGTGGGGATAACAAGGTTAGATGCAGTAGAAGTAGTGGTAATTTTGGTGGATGGGCTCATGGGTGAAGGTGAAGTGGTGGGTGGTAGATTCCTTGACTGGTATAAGCACATCTTTGGTCTTATATAACATGTTACAGGTCTTAAAAGGTGATGGTTTGGTCAAGGATGGTGTAATTATGTCCCTCATGTTCAAATTTGAGGCATCAATGTAAAGTCAAAGGACAAAACCCATAGCATAGATCAAAGGGTCATTTGAGTAGAAAGCTATATTGAAACTCTCCTTCTAGAACATAGAAAATTTATGAGATAGTGTAGGGACCCACATGGACATGGAGAACAATGGTACCTAGGGTAGAGGTCATGGTGTCATTAAAGGAGCGCAACATAATTGGGTTACCATGCATGTAATTGGTAAGTATCCGCATTTGGTCATATTCATGGGGAGATGATATTAATGATAGCACCACCATTGATCATAACACATCGTATGCATATATTATCAATAAAGATGGAGATGAAAAGAGTAGGGTCGGGGTCTTGACTGGAAGGGAGCAATCTCTCCATTTGAAAAGCTGAGGGCTGCCACTTGGTAAGTAGGTGGAGGTGTAGGGGAAGGCAAAGATCTAGTGAGAGAGGCTACGTGGTGAGGGGTAATGATGGAGGTGATGGGTGTGGGGTCATTTGGTAAGACTTTAATAGATTGAAGGACCTCCATGAGGGCTTGACAATGTGACTCGAGGTTTGGATGAGGTCATATAAAGACATTTTGAGGGGGGATTGGTGTAGTTGTTTTAGCATTGTGCGATGTGTGACCCCATTAGAAATAGGATATGTAGGACCTCGAATGATGAATTTAGGTATGGGTGTGGATGGTATGTGGGTACAAGGTTGGTTAATGGGCTAGTTGGTTTTTACTTTCCTTGGATTTTTGAGCACGGGTGGCAATGTTGATCATGTTAATATGAGGGGAGGTGGATGAAGAGGGTGTGTCATGGAAGGTATAGTGGCATGAGGAAAAAACCCTAGTGGGGGATATGATCCTTGTGAAATTAGTAGGGCACATTGGCATTTTGGTGGTGGTTTGGCCAACTCTCTTATACGAACCATGTTAATCTTGAATCTTGGGGTGGATCAAAGAGTTGTGGGGGTGGAGATTTTGGTTGTTGAGTAGGTAATGGAGGAAGATCTATGGAAATTGGTGAAGGAAAAATGGGGTCCTCATCAAGAAGATCGTCATCATCAAAGTTTTCTTTGGGAGGACACAATTGGACAAGAGTGGTTTTTAAAGCCTTATAGTTCTCTACATCGTGTCCTAGCACATGATGGTAGGTACAAATTTTGGTTTTGTCAAACCATTTTGGTTTGGGTTTGAGTGGGTTGTAAGGTTTAAGAGGTGGTAATGTGATGACAAAAGTTTCAAGGAGATTGGTTAGGATTTTGGCGTAGGACCCTGCTAATGGATCACAATGAGAGGTGAATGTGGGTTTGGGTACAAGTGCGGCTGATTATGGAGGAAGATTCTTTACAAGAGGGGGAGTAGGTTGGTCTACTAGTTTGGTGTGTGTGTGTGGTCTTAGGTGTTGGTCGTATCTGCTTGGGTAGGGGCATGGTAGAAGAACTGGCGATGGAAGGTTTGGTTGGTTTAACTACCTTATTAGAGGGTAGCAAATTTTTAGCTTTAGGTTGCATCCTTTTGGGTAAAGGTGATACGGGTGTACAAGATGTGGAGGGAAAATCCGATGGTGGAAGAGGGTGGGTTACCCATGGGGTTAACCGAGGTGTTGTGGAGGTAGGTGGTGTGGGTTGGGTAGGAGGTGTGAGTGAAAGGGAAGAAAGTGTCATGGGTAGTGAGGAATTTATTGATGGTAGTGGAGGTATGGGTGGTAAGAAGGTTATGAGTGAGGGTGGAAGTTGTGTGGGTTGCTTGGGTATATTAGAGATCTGTGACAGGGAAATGGGTTACTGCGTTCTTGGTTTACCGGTGGATGGGGGTTTCTTGGTCAGGGTCAAGGGGTGAGGTCCTAGGATGGACGGAAGGGGTGAAGGTGAGAATGGTGTGGTAGGCAAGGTTGGTGTATGAGGTCTAGGAGGTTGGATCTTCTTTTTAGGGGCCGGTGTAAGTTTAGTGTTAGTTTTGGAAGATGTGGCTAAATCTAATTTAATGGGTGGGTGAGTAAGGCTAGCTATTGGTATGACCCCTAAGGTAGTGATAGGTTTAGGTAAGGGAGATGATATAGGTGTGGGTAGGTGTTTGGGTGTAGATGTATGTTGGGCTATGGGTAGAGGTGTGAGTTGGGCCATGGGTGGTGATATGGAAGGTATTGCAATAGTTGTGGTTGTGTTTGGTTTGGTCACTTGAAACACTTTTGGATAGATAGTGGAGGTGTCAGCGAGTGACAACTGCATTTGTGTTGAAACAGGAAGTAGAAGGTGTCCCCAAAGTAAGGCTCTATCGACATAATCTAGGCAATCGAGAAAAGCATGAAAATGGTGCTGTTATAAGTGGGGCCGACGTGGATCGAGTGGAAATCCCGTAAAATGTGTTTGAGATACAGGGAAATGGCTAGCCTCGGACTCTATGGGTAAGAGAGACAAAAGTAGGTCAACATGATCTTGAAGGTCCGATGGTGAGTGGTCATCTAAAGGCACCGGTAATTCTATAGAATTATCCATGGGTAGAGGAGAGGATGAGCTAGATGAAGTGGACTCTCCTCGTGTTGGTGTAGGTAGCGGATCTGCATCTTCTATGAGTAGGAGAGGTCCCATTGAAAATTGTTTAGAAATTTGAGGGGTCAAAGACAACATGCTAATTATAGAATCTTCCATGGTGAAGAAGGAAGTGATAGTGGTTCCTCTATGGTGGAGGAGTAGATGAAATAGTATCTTGTGTAGGTAGGGGAGCTCAGCTAAGATTTCATCTATGGAAGGCACATGAGGCAATTGGGAAGCAACTGGTATGTCATCAAAAATAGCATGGACCTCACGGACATTGCTATCATTGTTTGAGGTATCACCAACTTGGTTGGAAGATGGGGCATGATTAGGGAATGGATTTTTGAAGATGTGTAGGTTTTGGTTAGTGGGTGCATTTGGGCTATCCAAGACTAGATCTTTGTTGTCTAACATTTCTTGGATGATATTCTTGAAGGTGATGTAGTTATTATCACTATGACCTTTGACACGATGATAGTTACAGAAGTCATGTTCCTTATACCATGCGGGCATGGGTTACTTAGGATCAAAACCAAGTATGTGGTTTTATAGGTGGAAGGGTAATGACACCAGCCTTAACAAGATTTTCCAACATAGAAGAATATGATTATCCTATGGAAGTGTACTTTCATTTTTCTCTTCTAAACTAGAAATATTAGACATGAGAGAGATTAGAAGGGGTTTTGGTTGAGTTTGATTGATGAGGGTGATAGCCTTGAGAATTATGGCTCCTTTGGGTTTTGAATATTTGTGTTGGGGTTTTGAAGATGAAGAAGCATCATTTGATTTAAACGTAATATTCTTGTTAGGAAGTTGAATCTTATTCTCTTTGATAGCACAAATTTCCAATTTCCATGCTATGGTGAATGCCTCATCAAAAATGTGAAAGGTATGTACCTGTAGGGTTGGTGAGATGTGTCTAGCACAAGATCGAGTAAATAGATCTATGAGTTTAGTTTGAGGTAATTGAAATGTGAGATAGTTAATTAGGCTACACCAGCGAATGATGAAGTTAGAAAAAGAATCATCGTCATATTATCGTGTGGAATAAAAATCAATCATGTTAACCTTCTTAACAATGTTGATGGAAAAGTGATCTAGGAAGGCTTGGGATACTTGATTAAACAAGTAGATGGAGTGTCTTGGTAGCCCACTGTACTAGTCCAATGCAGGTCCTATCAGGGACATTGGGAAATTCCTCAGAAGTAAAGCGTCATCATGGGAAATCAGGTAACACCCATGTTTAAAGGACCACAAATGTTGTTGTGGGTCTTCTTTTCTATTGAAGCGGTTGAATTTTGGAATTTCCCAATGTATGAGGTATGGTCAAATAGGAATGGATGGGTGAATAGGCTCATTAAAAATTTCATCATAGGTGAGGGAATTGCATGAGTCGAAACTGATGCTTCTAGTGTCTGCATATTTTCCATCATTAACTTGATGAGGTCGTTGGTAGGTTGTGGTGGAAGGGTTCCTCTTATGGCATAAGGGGGCTGGTATTGAACCTGTGACGTGGGTGGCATTCCATTATATGGTGATGCCGAATAGGGAGGTTGAGAATAGGGGACCGACATAGAGGGTATGTATCCAAAATGGGTGATCAGATGAGATAGGGGGTTGTTGATAGTATGTGTATGTAGGTGGGATGGTCATCCTGAATCTAGTAGCAATCGATTGGGGCAAAGTGTTTGTGGGATGGAGAGGAAAAGATTTTTAATGGAGTAGGGGTCACCAATACCATGGGTATTTGTGTTGCAATGGGTATTTGTGAGACAATGGGTGTAGACTAGGCTATGTCTGGGTGGTCAATGAGGGGAAAAAAGATATGATAGGCGTGAGTGATACTATAAATGCGTGAATCCACGAAGGGTATGGGTCCTAGCTGTGAAACTACCAAGGGTGAAGCAGGTGAGGGTAACGCCGCATTATTAGGGGCTGATGCAGAAGAAAGAATAAGGTTAGAAAAGATGAATATAGGCATGTCATATATCAAATGACCCGACGAGTCTTAGGTGGAGAGTGGGAAAGGTATAACTATAAGGCCATGAGATTCTGATCAAGGAGTCATGCAAATTCTTTTCTCCTACAACAATGGTGGTAGGTAAGGTTGGATCCATGGGTGACAAGATGAAAGGTGGTGAGGGACTAGGTGGGAGTGGTTGACAACTAGTGTGGAATATGAGGGTGTTAGTCTAGTTGTGAGTCAGCACCATGTGAACAAGTGCTGACCTGGTAAGACTGTATTCTGTAGATGACATAGAAAAATAGTAGAAATAAAGAATAATGGGGTCTAGGAGGTGAATCTGGTCAATGTATAGATTTGAAAATTAAACCAGAAACTGATGATGGTCAAGTTGACCGATGATAGTTGAGGGAAAACCGATGATGGTTACCAAAACCGATACCAGTCACTGTGGAAGAAAACCAGTCTCAAAGAATGAAACAAGAATGTTGGATGTGTACTGGGAAACTATGTATGACAATAGGTATCAATAGGGGAGAAATATGATGATGCCCTGAGGGCTAGAAACATAATAGAAAGAGTGATGAAGGCTATTATAAGTAAAGTAACTAAAAAATAGAAGCCGACATGGTTAGGGTTTAATCGACAATGGTCGATGTGAACCGATGATAGTTCTTTGGACCGACGTTGGTGACTGTGAAATTAGAAAGAAATGAAGAAATTGGGTTTTGTGAATTAAATTAAGTAAATAATCAAGCTCAACAACCTAAGAATGAGAATATGGGGCCTTGACACACTCAGAAAAAGTTAGAATACTCCAACTACGATGGTGGAGTGTGTAAGGAAGAAGAAAAATGGAGAGTCGTAGTCTCACACCTCAAAACACAAGTCAAGAAGAACATTAAGAAAAAGCATGATCCTAACAATGATTTTCTTATGTTTGTTTAGCTTATGCTATTTAGAACTAACTGTGTGTATTTAGAACATAATTTTTGGTTAGGAAGGTGTCCTACGAAGAAGGATATCTAAAAGGAGAGGTTTCAGGTATGTTATGGTGGGGGCGGGCCATCCTCTGAGATGATGACTCGACAGAGGAAACGAGATAGGGAGTACCTACCAATCTGATCATGTGATCACAGATAGGTGTTCCTAGGTAAGATGTTGTTTAAGAAAGATGTGTATATTTCAAATTTTGTGCAAGTTTTGGTAAGACACGAGAGAAAGAGAATGTTCTTTCTACGATTCTTTGTGTCAACCATCAACTGGGCATGACTTCTAGCATATAGGTTGCCCTCATTTTAATGTGAGCTAAATGCAGAAAATTAGAATGTAATGCAACCAATTTTAAGCCCAAATTGAAAGATTATGTTCGATGACACAAATGGTGAATAGGAGAGGGTATGCTCTTTCACTAAATGCAAAAAGAAAGAAGAATGGTTATTTTTAAATGCACCAAAATAAAATGTATCCTTTAGAGAAATTAGAAAGAAGAGAAGATTACTAAGGAAGAAGATTAATGTGTAAGCTTTTTGAAGGGAAACAAACACAAATTATTTTCCTAGGAATGAAGAAAATGCAATAGAACCCCTAATGGGTCCCACCAGGTGTGTCAAAATGTTTCACCATCTTCTTTACATTTTGAATGACAAAATAGATAAGGATAAGGGCTAAGGAGGAATACCTTTTAAATGGGTTGGTTAGAGGTTGATGCGCACATTCTGAATTCTTGATCCAGTGCCAATTGCGAGAGCTTCCTTTTAGATAAGAGGAACTACCTGTTATAGAAAACAAGACCACCAAAGAATAGTTAAATAATATATGACAGTGGACTACCTAGCATGTGCTAGATTCGGGAAGTGTGATACTCCCTAGATGGTTGTCAATCCACTGTTTAAAATAAATTAATGCAAGAAATAAGTAAATTCCTATTTTAGTTGATATGATTTAGGTATCTCATTCAAGAAAAATAAGAAAATCTAATATAACGAGCTAGGTTGTAGTCGGATATGAAGGGTAGGTAGTCTTCGGGGTGTTGGATCTGGTTAGGGTCAAGTTCGGGTTGTTTGGGTCACTTGATAGAAAGTAGGTTGGCTCTGTTATTGGAAAATGCGTAAAACAGAGACTAATGTCGATCGGGTATAACCGATGATGGTTTAGAAGGGACCGATGACGGTCATGGATAACCGGTGATGATAAGGTCGGGGTGAAAGGAATTTGATAAGATCTAATTGTGGGGATTGAAATAGAGCTAAAAAGAGATGGAAGGGTGGATGGGGAGGTCTGTAAAGGTCTTAGGTATACTCAGAGGGGTATGGGAGGTGAAAATGGGTGATTTGGTGGTGTGGGTAGAGGAATGGATGAGTCTACAAGTAGGTAGAAGATTAGAAAATAACATGTAAAGTATAAATTGATAACAAAAGTAACAAGGCTATTATACTAAAATAGACTATGTTGGTAAAAGGTATACTTACTATGGTACAAACTTGATGGCTGAATGGTGATGATAGTTGATCAGAAGAATGGTTTTGGTGCCACAATAGTGCTCCCTGGAATGATTCTGTGGATGTAATACCTTTGGATCTGTCTCGGTGTTGGCTGTGGATGTTTGGGTGTGTGAAAATACTTTGGTTCTACTTGCATGCAGATCTCTTATCTTCCTCCTCTCAGAATTTACCAACCCAAAAACAAGGTTGTTTAGGTGAATAAATGGTAGTGATGATGGTTTCGGGTTGACCAAAGATCATTTTAGGGGTGATGAAGCATCGGTTAAGGCGGGATTCCCTAGGGTTACTAAAATGGGTAGATATTTCTAATTTCTTGGGCCCAATTAGTTTTGTTCTCACGGATTAGAACGGAAACTTCCCTTCTAATGAGTGGGAATGTGGTTAGAGAGAATTCAGGTATTGACTTCGGGGTTAGAACAAATCTTATCTCATTAAGGCAAGTAAGACTTTATTATTGTTGGTTATGGAAATATGTCGAGAATAAGTCTAGGGTGAGGTGGCTAGATGAGGTGTCTAGGTGAGGTGGTGGGATAGAAATTAAGGTAATTAGATAATAAATATTATGAGGATATATATATATATATATATATTAATTTAATTAAATTAATAATGATGTGGGGTGGAAGGGGCCATGGTTAGGTGAGTATGTTTGAGCTAGTTATTTGACGAGGGACCAAGGGGAGTGTGACCCAATTTTGGTGTCTACAATATGATTCAAATAGGTTGTTGATAGAATTTATAAAGGTTGCGGATCTAAGTCATAGGGGAACCAAAGGATTCGTGGACTATAGAAAAATGGATGAACGGTGACAAGGTCATAAAACAAATCCATAAAGGATTTTTACGGTTTCAAATATATTTGTTGTCCTCAAAATGAGGCACACTATGGATGAATGTGTTATGCAAGTTTAAATAATAGTTGATATTTAAAAATGGTAGTTTTGATGGGAAAAAGGGAATCACAAGATATTTTTATGAATCACTTGTGATTGCAATGAATTTTTGGTGATTATGGTGAGTCATTAACGAGTACCAAAATCATCGAAGATTCCTACGCAGATAATTAATGCTTATAAATAGTTGAATTGGCTATGAAAAATTTCATTTGTATTGTATGATATGTGAAATTATAAGTCTAATTAAGTGATTTATGAGTGATAATTGAGTGATGGAGGTTACGGGAGCATCTGGAAGGAAGAGGAGGCCCACTCAGGTGGAGGTAGGTACCTTTCTTTGTCATTTTGTGTGTTTTTAGTTATTTTTAATTTTTTAAAATTCCCATAGGAGGTATGTTTGTGAAATTGTTGGAATCACTAATAATTTTTGTGAATCGTTGGTGATTTTGATGAACCGCTGGAAATTTTGATGAATCACCAACAATTGGGGTGGATCACTAGCGATCGATATTTTTTGTGTAGATTTGATAAAATCTTGATCAAAATTTGTTCTAATCTATGTTTTCATGTTTTATGGATGCAGGTGAGAGATAAGTTGACTATCAAGGATAGGATTCCGGTGGTTTTAGAGGATTTGAGGGCTGGTTATCGGATGAGGATTGGTTATACTTAGAAGATGTGGGTTTAGGAGTAATGTGTCACTAGAGACATATCAATAGGCATTGGGGATTGTTGTTGGATTTGATGTAGAGATGGGATCCTACTACCTGCACATTTTGGTTTTGATGGGTGAGATGACCATTACCATAGAGGATGTACACAATATTATGAGGTTTCATGTGCATGGAGAGGGCATATACTTGATTGATGATACTTAGAGGGTGGATGTGATGAGGAGATTGTATGGTGCTGATGTGGATGGTGGGGAGTTTAGAGTAGGTGGATTCTACTACCAAGATTTATATGCTCATGAGACAAAGGGTCATTCCTTGATGACTATCATGATGATTGTGATTACATGTTTTGATTTTCTCAACTCAAGTGGGGCTAGTTTCGTGTATGAGGACAAATTTTTGACCAACATGATGGAGTAGAGGGTTGTGTTTTTGGGCTGCTGCATTACTAACGTATATTTTTTTTATCTTGGAGTATCAAGAAGAGGCTTGTGATTGATATTACTTTTTTACTGCAGTGTTATGATTTTGAGCATATTGTTATGGCTCGTCCTAGGGCTTTTCTAGGTGTATATGTTGGGTTTTTAGCAAGATTAGTTGGATTTATTTGATGGAATTTTGATATGGGAGATGTAGGGGTGGTATAGAGTGAGAAGTACTATAGAAAAATCCTACTATGGTTACAAGTAGGTGACATAAAATGGAGACCATACATTGAGTTTCCAAAGTGTGGGAGGGAGATTTGTGCTACCTAGTAGGATTTATGGGTATAGGGTCGTAAGTGGGGGAGTGGGATATCATCCGATTCAGTCATGTGGGTGACTATTTGGTTTGATTCAATATGTGCTAGAGGCTTAGATAGTGTATAAATGGGAGGATGGGGATGTGGGGACACCATTACCGGTATGTTTAGTCTTTGTGCTACATGCATGATGAGGAGGGGGATGTGGGTGTTGATAATTAGGAGAATTAGTTACCGATGATGATGTGGGTGTTACAGAGGATTTTTTGCATGGTAGCAAGATCATCCTAATCAAAGAGATATAAAACCGTGGGTTTTGTAGAGGGAGCACACTAGGGAGGTAATGGAGATGGTGGTGAGGGAGGTGGTGGTGGGGTTGAAATTACATCTCTATATGTTACTATTACACATTTGGAGGTGAGAAGGCCACATTACTGAGTTGAGTGGGCTGTTGTGATTACAAAGAGGGATAGTTTGAGGGTGGAACATGATGGTTTAATAGGTGAGAGGGATGGACTAAGAGGTGAGCATGATAGCCTTAGTAAGTAGCTATCACTAGTGGTAGTTGATCGAGATCGTTATAGATAACATCGAGAGACCTTGAGAAAATTTCTTAGGATTAAAAGTACTTTAGTGACCTGTTCGAGTTAGAGTTAGCTTGGGATCAAAGGCTAGTGTTCAAATGGGACTAATTGGTATGGCTAGATTAAATAAATACCATTCAAGTGCTTGATGAGATATCTTCTTATGAGGATATAGTGACACAAAGGATGCTTATGGAGCTTCATTACGCAACATATATGGCTTAGAGATGAGTGGGGACCAGGTGTTAGTGTTGTGAGCCTATGGCAACCACCTCGAGGTCTAGATGGAGGTGGTATAAGAAGAGGTCCTGATGGGGAGTTTGTAGTAAAGGACCTAACATAGGTGATGGTTGTGCTCTGGGGAGCAATGTTTGTGGGAGTTCTTTCTTTGTGGGTGTGTAGTTTACCGGGTAGATGTGATATATTTTGATGTATAAAACTCTTTGTGAAGCCTATATTTGATTTATAGTCTTTTATATACGGAGATTTTGAGACTCCAAATGATGTATAAAGACATTTTGATATGATTATATATATGCGATGATGATGATTTTGATTCATCAATCATGTGTTGATTTTTATGTTAATGTGATGTTATTTTCTTATGATTGTATTCGATATTGATGGATATTTTATGGATGTTGATATTATATGGATATTTTTGATAGATAATGGTATTATGTTGATGTGATGGGTTATGGATGTTTGAATTTAATGTGATCTTATATATATCAAAATGTACTTTAATTCTTGGACAAGTATAAAACATGGAATGATTATTTTATATGTGATTTGATACATATGTGATGGGAATTAATATAGTGAAGGTACTTGCACCTTTGGAATTTGTAACAAATTCTAACATATGACTAACAATGAGTAGCTACACATATGATATTAGGTATAGATGCAAGAGAAAAGTGTATCTTCCTAGGAAATGAGAAAAGTTAACACATGTAAGTCATGTAGGAGAGTAGGCTCTTCTTTCAATGATTTCATAGAGAGATGCCCCAACTTTAATATTTTATTTTTGATGTAAAATGATCGATGCAGAATTTTTATTTGATGGGAAATATTATATATACTTGAAGCTTTCATAGGATTCTTTTTGAATTTATGAAGGTTGGTCAATGCGGGAATCCTTTTACATGGGTATTCATCCTTTGTGGAAGTGGTATATGATTTAATTTTTGTTTTGAGATAGTCTTCCTTTAAGCAATCAGTCTATGATTTTTAGGTAGATATCCTTCGAGGGATCGTCTATTTTTATTTTTGAAAATATAATTTTGATAATTAATAGCTGACCTTTGAGGGATCAATCTATAATTTTGACAAGATGCATTCATAGATATTTTTGAATTTCTTTTTATGTTAAGAGAAGTCCCTTAATAAACCTTTTGGAGGAGGGGAACAAATGTGTACACAAACTACACATATGTGCCCCATGACATGTATTTGGTTGGTAAAAATGGTGAATGGATTTAATGATTGTGGGGTTCCTACTAAAAAGGAATTTTTTCATGTGAAATATGCGATGAATAGAGCTATGGTGCTCATCTTTAAGCTGTCAAGGATAGTGATGGAAGACCACATGATTTCAAATCATTACAATGATAAGGTATCTGTTTTGTGGTGAAATAATATCTTGGTTATGAAGAATGTCATGACAGTCAATGTGTTAATAGTAGAAAGGTTGCAAGTGTAAGGCATTCAGAGGTTACTTTTTCAGGGGATACCATTAAGGGAGGCTAAATGATATGCTACTGACCCATACTTGTGAGTGATGACATATGGATCAATCCAGTTAGGGGAAAACATTCCCCATTTAATCCTTTCCAGAGTAGTGATATTTTAATTTTCCTTGAGAATTAGATCACCTATATTAAATTCACGTTCTTTTACATGTTTTTATACATGCATTTAATGCACTATTTATAGACATGATGATGTTCAAGACTTGATAAGAATTTATCATCTAATAATTCTAATTGTGCTAGATGATGTTTTCGATAATCCTCATCGTGGATAGAATATCTAATGGATACGTGGAGGGATAAAATTTTAACTTTTAGGGGTAAAAATACATGAGCCACAGACTAGAGAAAATGGGTTAACACCTATATGGGTACTCGTGGTGTAAATAAACTTGTAGAAATTAACATTTCGTATACATTGAATCACATTAATTTAATTATCAAACTAGGGGATGTGAACTTGAAATATTGTTGGTGTTGTATGCATAGGTACATTTATTTAAGAGGTTGGAAAGGAAATAATTTGTCACAACAATACTGAAAGAAAAAAATAAAACTTGGAAATAAACGACTACTAAATTCTTATAACTGAAAAATAGTTGTAGATTTAGAAAGAAAATGGTTCCTAAGTAAGTATGCATAAAACAAAACAAGGGAAGGGATGTAACAAACCTCAAGTGGGCCCTGACTTGGGTGCTAATCCCATCCATAAATATTTAGCTGACAACTAAATGAAAGAACTCATATATTTATTGATTTTCAAAAAAGCATTACTTCTAAGAAAAAATTATTCACTAGCTAGCTCTCCACTGATGACTATCGGTATTTTATTCCGACTCGACTTCCCTATTACCTTGAACATCCCTTCCTTTATACCTTAATTTACAACATGACGTGAGAAGAAGAAGAGTACAACGAGGAGTTTAAAAAAAAGGTGAGAAATCTTCATCAGAATAGTGAGAGATTTAACACATGTTACGAAACTCATTACAGGTGTTCAACTAATAAACACATAAAAATGTGCATCTAGTCAATCAGTTCTTCATAACAAGTTTTCAACATAATTAATCAGCTCTCCACTAGGTTATATTAATAAAAAATAAAAAATTTATTTGTTTCCCTGTTTTCCACGTTCATTTTGTAACTTCCTCTCCAATGGTGCACAAGGACTTGAATTCCATAACTCCATGTTTCAAAAGATATTCAAAAATTCATTGTAAGTTGATGTGAATGATTTTCTTTAGCTGCAGATGAGTTAATATAGATAGGTTCTTTGGCTATGGATGAGTTGTTGTGGACAGGTTCCTTCACTGTATGTGGCAAATTACTTACAACCAAGAGTGACATCAACACATATAAAATCATCCAAACAATTTATTGGGATAAAAAAAATAAATGCACACATAACATCACAAAATAAAGACAACTAGATATAACTATATTAATTAGTCATTATGCCATAAGTTCATGGTTGTGATGATAATGTTCAACAATGTTCCTTGAAAAATACATAGACATGGTTTATAATAGCCTTATCAAAATACACAAGATGAGTTGTTATGAAAGTAATTTATACAACTCATCACACCCCAAGCTTAAAATATTGAATGTCCTCATTCAAGGGCTTCATATCTTCTCTATTGGAAACTACACTCTTGCGTGAATTCAATGGGTGTGTCTATTCCCTCATTCTCTAATAAGAAATACCCACCATTCCTCATGAATTTGTCCCAAAATTTGTCTTGGATCCTCTGATTGATCGGTAAGTTTCCTATCCATGGTGGTATTGGAAAATGAAATATTGGTGGATGATAACCTATAGGAAACCACTCATCATCACATTCATTAGCTATTTCAATGTACTTATTTACCCTATGGAAAGTTGGAAGAATGTTTGGATAGGAATGAATATATTTCCTCTGTAGTGGGGATAACTCATTCCATCTGATTTGGCATGCCTATACAACCTGAATTCCATGTTCCCTAATCATGTTCCTTACTTCTACATGGGATTCCACTCTCATTTTTAACACTTTGTTTTTATTTCAACCACTTCCATATAATTGTCATATTGTTCAGCAATTTCATCTGTGTTTGTTTCTTCAACTCGACATACAATGGTGTAACCTTTTCCAGATGTCTGTATTCCTCTATCTTCTTAGCTCTCTCTAATTCATTTGAGAAATAAGAACATAATGATTTCACCTGTACATCCCTAATATACAGAATTGGGATCCAATTTATATCATATGGAATGACATAGTTATGCAAATAAAGTTCACACATCAAATTTTGGAGCTCATGTGTACGTTATGATACAAAGTAAATAATTTTATTGCTGAACTAATATCATATACCATGTCATAATTAATGCAAATAAATTTTTGATGCAACATCTTTTCTTTAAAATATATTGCATAGACACTTGATGGAGGCTTGCATTTCAACATTTCCAATGCTACTTGCACTATTTCTTCTTTTTTTTTTTCATCCTCTTGATCTCTTTGTATTTTTCTCCATTTCCTTCTTATGTTGAGATATGAGGTCTTCTTTCTCCTTGTCCCATTTCCTCTTAATCCTGTCAATATAGGCTTCCAATTACAGCATTATATTTTTAATATTTGGCCCCATGGTTTGTGTTTCCATCTCACTACAAGATGGTTTCTTAGGTGCCCTGATGATTTCATGAATAACAACTTGGGGCTGCATTTGTTCTACATTTTCTTCTAATGGACTATCGGTTTGTTCGGTTAAACTACTTCCTTAATGAATGGTGTAATTACTCCTTCTCTCTTTGCCTCCTCTTCTTATCCCTCTTCATGTATTTCCACTTCATGAACCATTTCCTCATTTTGATTCATTTCCTCTTGTTCTTCTATGGGTTTTTCATGGTATTTTAGCTCATGAACTACAATATCAATATCTCTATGCTCTATCTCCAATTTTTGAGGCTCAAATTTTTCCTCTCTGGCTTCCAAATCACTATCTAGTGAGATGGGTTGTGAATGTGTTGGACTGGATATTTTTTTCCTCTTTTTCCTAAGCCTATGAGAGCGCCTAGGTTATTTAGGAGTAGAATGAGAAGATTTTTGTTTGGCCTTGGAAGTGGAGGTTTTAGGGAGGAGAATTCTAACAAGGTTTCAACAACAAAATTCCTTTCAAGATGGATAGGTAGAGGGTTTTCTTCAATATGAGGTAGACCTTTAGAAGTTAAGGGTTCTTGAGGTTGGAAATTTGATGGTGATGTAGAGGATATTTTAGTGATACTCCTTTTTCCCCTGTTTCTAAGAAAGTATCAATGTTGTTTACCCTAAAAAATTCATCCCATGAAATTTGAGGGCGATCCCTCTCTGAAGTGTTTTAAACCACTAGGGTTATGAGACAATGGTGAGATAGTGTTTCCCTACCCATGTGAACTTATTTTATCATTTTCTCGAGAATTTCATGTAATAAATTTGGGACATTTTCTTGACTATTTTTTTTTCAAATGATTAAACAATTTGAAATGGAATGTATTTAATCATGAATACCTCCTTTCACAAGTAAACTACTAAATAAAAAAGTTGGTATCTTGTGCCCAAAATGGTTTAAGGGATGTTCTAAATGTACATTGTCTCTCTAAGATGAATTCATCATCAACGTCTAAAAACTCCCTTATGAGTGCCTCGGGTTGGATTTATCTAGAAATGGATCTCCTTGAGCTGGTAGACTAGTAACCTCTTCCAAAACTTCATCACTTACTCTTATGGTTAACCCTTTTACGCTTGCCTCACCATATTTCAAGGTGTTTGTAAATTTTGTTACAATTGATTCATCAAAACCTTGAAACTTGTAGACATATTGCATCCACCCATGAGTGTCAAAGTACTAGAAGATATCAAAATGATTGTGGAGTTGCAAATACAATGAGGGTTGATGTATGTTCTAGTCACCTCCCATGGTGAATATGCAACTTCTCCTAAGCTTAGTACGTAGCAACATGATTTTCCTTTGAAGTAATTTTACACAAATGAGTAGTTTTGATGGATTTTCATCATTTTCATTATCAAGGGAACAAATAATTCCTATAGGGGTCACTAATCATTAATGTATGTGACAACATTGGCTTATGCGGAGGAGGTAAAATTGACACATCATAGATTGAAAGGAATCATTAATTTAATGTTGCACATACATGATGAATTGGCATAAATCCTAATTAAATATAATTAATCTAATTATACTTTATTAAAGTGATAGATGGATGCACTTATCTCATTGTTTTCTTGCAATGATGGATGTGCATGCTTTATTAACTAGAGTCTTGGTTGCATGCAAGTGTGATTTGATGTTACAAGCATGGAATTAACTTATGTTGGATTATCCTTACTGCAAATGGATAATTCTTGGAGATCGAAATTTAATTAGATGGGGTTCTAATCATTCCTAAAATATCTACCCCATTGTGCACACTTCCTTTATGTTCATGAGTTACGCGGACACTACAAATAAACAGGGGCTTATTTCTTGTGGCTGAAAATGGAACTTTTGGTCATTACATTCTCTCCTTGTGATGGAGATCATTCCCTTATGCAATCACTTGTCATTAAACCCTACAAAATAAAAAATTACATAAAATAAATAAGTTAGTAGAGTGCTGATGATCACCCAGAAAGGTAGATCACAACACTTTTATTTGTCCTTGAAATATTTAGAAAGCTGAATAATTCAAGACTAGAAACATCTCCTCAATTTGATGGAATCTCAAAAGGTGAACCAATAGGCTCAAAATCTCAAGTCATGTCTAATGTATCTTTATCCCTTCTTCTTGTATCTCCTCTGAACAATTTCATGAATGATCCTTTATCAACTGGATTCTTGTACAATCTTAACCTGAGGCCATTCACCAAAAAATTGAATCTCACAAGATCAATGGTAGTAAGCTTCATAAATCCATTAGGAAATATCTTCTCAACCTCATAGTGGCCTAGAAACCTTTTTCTGAGCTTTCTTATATGATCATTGTATTTTGAATTAAACAAAAATGCCTAGTCACCTTCCTAGAACTCTCTTGTCTTAATATACTAATCATGCCATTTGATCCTTTATTTTTACACTACCTCTGTGTTATGAATTGTTTGCTTCCTCAATTCATCCAACTCATTGAGTTGGAGAATTATTTGTCTCTAATCTTTTGATATATCTATCCACATTTCAAGAGCAAGTCCTTAATGTTTTAGGCTCAAATTATATTGGTAACACAATAGTCTTTCCATATAGTAGTTTAAGTGGTGTGAGGATAGTTGTGGTCTTCCATGTTATTTACAATTCCCAAATTTCTTATGGAAGCCTATCTTCCTAGTATTTTCTATGGAGTGCAATAGTCTTTGTCAATATGGCTTCTATCTCTCTGTTTGTTACCTCTACTTGACTAGTAGATTGGGGATGGTAAGGTGTAGAATTTTTATTCCTGATTTCCTATTCTCTAAGAAAATCATAAATTATATCAGTAGTAAAATGTGTACCTTGTTACTGTTACAATCTCCCTTGGAAATCCATATCTGGTGAATATGTGCTCATACAAGAACTTAGTTACTTTCTCACTTTTTCGGTTTGTCAATGCTTTCACTTATGTCCACTTAGCTAGGTAATTTGTATAAACCAAGGTTTACACTTTTTGATGTGATGGAGTATCTATAGAGCCAACGAAATATAAGCCCCACTTATCAAAAGGTTGTAAGACCAATTGAGGAAGAAATGGAATATCATCAAACATAGTGGGATTTCCCATTATTTGGTATTTGTCACATCTCTTAGTGTATAGTGTTGCATCCTTGTATAATGCTATCTAATAATATCTAGTAGTCAACAACTTTTGCATTGTTCTCTTTACAGTAAAATTCCCTCCACAATTTTCATTATGTCAGGATTTGAGGACATCAAATATATTCTCATCATCTATACAACTTATCATTACTTGATCTTGACTTGTATGAAAGAGAAATCCAACTATCGAAGAAAAATTTAAACTCTTTTAAACTAAATTCCTTTTCTCAGAAGATGAAAATTGTTGAAGTGTTTTACCTAAGACCAAGTAGTCGGCTATATCTACATACCAGTGTGTTCTTGTAGAAATAAAAAATAATAATTTTGATCGGAAACGAATCATAAACTAATTTCTCTTCATTGTTGGTATTCATCCTTGAGAGGAAATATGCTACCACATTATCTCTTCCAAGCTTATCCACTATGGTGACATCAAATTCTTGTAAGAGGAGAAACCATCTTATGATTCTACTACTTACTATTGGTTTATTTACCAATACTTGATTACAACATGATCGGTGTGAATGAACACTTTGGATATCCTATTATATATGTTTGAATTTGTTTATAGAATATACAACTTCCAAGAACTCTTTTTCTGTAACTATATAGTTCAATTCTACATGTTGCAAATTCTTGCTAACATAGTATATTATATAGTTTATACTTCCATATTTTTGTCTTATGATAACTCCAATATCATGATCTGATGCATATGTGTGTATGTGAAAAGGAAGGTTCCATTTAGGCACTCTCAACACATGAGAAATAGTTAGAATATTATTTAAAGTTTGAAAATCACTTTCACATCTCTCAGTCTAGAAAAATTCAACATCCATTCCTAATAATACAAAAAGTGGCACCGTAATTTTTGAAGTCTTGTATAAAACTTTTGCAATATCCAGGATGGTCCAAAATCATTCTTACATATTTCTATTTTCTTGGTGTGGGTAGGTTGACTATGACAAAAATTTTGTTGGATATACTTAAATTCCTTCATAGGAAAGCTAGTGCCCGACAAGATATACCCTCCGACATCATCATATAACACTTATCATTTCTCAAGCACAATTTTTGATCCTTTTATCTTCTCAATACCTTATCCATATTATTCATGGCCTCAAAATTAATTCCATGCACAATGAAGTCATCCATGTAGAATTCCATCTAGTCATTTTTCGATCAGATAAGATACTCAAGACTTCCCTATAGAATGTGGAAGGTGCATTACACCGGCCAAATGAGAGAACTCGAATAGGAAAATATCCCCCATGGACATGTGAATATAGTCTTATCTTGGTCCTATTGTGTAATATGGATTTGACTGTAGATAATGTATCCATCAAGAAAGGAGAAGTACTTTTTATCAGCTAGGGTATTATACGCCGGAAAAGCGACAAGCGAGCGTGGGAATCTACAGTAACTCTTCCGCATACCCGACCTCCCGAGGTCATGCCGAGACAGCCGGTGGGGATGGAATATGCGTGGGATGTAGACAAACTAGTTAGGTAATCTAATGTCTTCGATACGCACTAATGGAATTTGTGAATCTAAGGCAAAGAAGGCCCTTCTAACTTGGACTGGTGTGATAGATCGATCAGCAAGGATGATTGCTCGAAGGCTCCAATCAATATCGAGCTCTGGCATGATTCGATCTATGGGTTGTGGAATACATGGGAAATGACCTAGGATAGTTTCATGTATGTCTCCAGATAAGATCATATGGTGGATGGTGGAATACAATTCACTCTATGGATGATTCTCTGGCCTAGACCAAAAATTCTCTAGCTTCATTAGCCGATATATCTAGTAAGGACAATTGTTCGATGATGATGGGTGGAAGTGCAGTGGATTGGAATACTAGTGTGCGTAGGCCAGTGTTTATATCTGATTGACTTGTGGATTAGTTAGGATGTGGGATCTGTGGATCAAAACCGTAGACTCTTGGTTGTTACGGCTCTGATATGGTCATGTACGAAATCAAGTCCTAATCCCTAGTATCCAGTAATCATACGCTTTCTCAGCTTCTATGTTTAAGCTCAATAACTGCGTGATTTTCTTGGAATACCTCACAGGTGTTCGTGCAACTTGGATTCTTAAGCTACTATCTATGTCTGTGAGAGTGTCTCCTGCACCTGGCTGTGGGACCAAAGGATCACAACCAAAGGTTTGTTCTCTTTCGAACCCTTCTACAGTCATGTGAATGTTTTCCTAGGGCAATCTGTAGTTTGGTTGATTTGACCAAAACGTGTGTGCTTTGTCGTCTTTTATATTTAACCCTCTCAACTGACAACTGATCAGTTGTAAATTTGTTGTTGTTTGGAAGACTTGTATTCTAAGGTTTTGGTCTATGTCAACTATTGCTGTGACGAGGTTGGGTTGAGGCACGATTGGCTCAAATACGTATTCCCTGGGCTCCCGGGGTCCCGTGATTGTCATACAAAACAAAATGTAAATCTAACTGCAACAAAACAAATTTTAACTATCTAAAACATATATAACTTCTATTTTTGTATTTAACTTTCTAAGAAGAAAAGCAGCTATTTAAACGTATCTAGAAATAACAACTAAATAAAAATTTAAAACAAACAAAATAACCGAGTGTAGTTATTTACCTATGGAATTTGTATATTTATTCTAAACAAATAAAATAGCTCATCTAATCTATCTGCAAGGTTCTTGATCCTACCTCAGAAGTGAAGAGTGAATCATAGTTTCTCAGAAACTATCAATCCTCACAACTTCCATGGCAATATCGAGAATAAAATTTACTGAAATGAAGAAATTATCTACTCTATTTGATATGATTCTAACTAGAACTTTGAAAGCTAGAACCTGGATTCCACAGAACAGTGGTGAATCCGATGGTGTGTGTGATCTTGTCCCCTCAGTATGATCTCCTCGTTCTTTCATATTCATGTGGATCTAGAAAAGTGTGTAATGCTAGCATCGATGTAAGTAGATATTAGAACAAGGACAACTCGAATGTAGACTGAATATAATGCAAGTAGGAGAGGGATAGCGCAAGAGTACAAAGCTTGGCTTATGTAATTCCTAGCGGGATTTACTGCGAGTCATGTAACATAAAGCGTCCATAACCTAAAACTATCCTGTTTGAAGAGAAAAACCTGTAACTTTAATGGCTTCCTAAGCTATTCTACTCCAATGGATTGGATAAAACAACAACACCGTTTACACAAGATGGATATGTGGCTTACCAACAGTTGAACAATGCTAACTAGACGTATAATGAACTAAACCAAGCACTCTAAGCAAAATGAAAGCTAAGTCTATTGCAAAGAGAAATTCAGAGACAAACTTCGGGGCCATTTGCTTAAGCACAAGCCATTTATTTATAGCTTTCATTCACCCAAAGATCAAAACCAAACTAAACTCTAAAACAATAAACAATGGCCAAACACTATTCCAAGGGACCAAAAACATAAATGCAAGCCCAATTCGGCAAGGAAAAGCTGGTGAAACGTTGATATTTACGTGATTCATGTCAAAAAGCTTTCTAGAAAATGTGTAAAGGACCACCGCCGAGCGGGTGGCGGTTCTGAGGACCGCCCGCCCGATCAAGGCAATGTCACGAGACCGCCACCCATGCGGGCGGCGGTTTTGTCTTTGAAGAGTAAAAAGGTCAAGAAAAGAGAGGAAAAAGAAAATCAAAGGATACGGGGCTAAGCGGGGCATGCGGGATGTTAACGCACACTTGGAGAGCTTTTCCAAATCCTGAACACCTTACGAGGAGACCTGTATCATCATTGGGGCACTTGTTGCCTGCTCAGCGTCTGAGTACCTTACAATTTTGGGTACGTACATATTGCCCCCTCGGAGAAGCATTTTAGCCATGAAGAGGTGTAAAACGGTGGGTCCGAGTATGGCAGTCCGAAATGGGAAATTAGAAGTTATACGACACGTCCTTGTGTTGAAATGACGCCATCCGAAATTCCCGCTACTGCAAAATGAAAAGAGAACTCAAGTGCAGATAGATACAATAGTTTGAAAAATAAACGCTAAGAATAATAGGGAATGAGAACGTACCATTTGTGCGGGGATAGGAACTTACCTCCATCAGCGCTCCAAACCTGTGAAAAAGTTATTTTAAAATGAAACAGAGTGCCTTATATATGAAAGTGGGCCCATTTTCCTATTCATTTGTGCAAGTCGATTTGGTTGATTTTGAGCTCTGGGACCCACGGTGACGGTTTCTTGCGTGAGTAGAGTCGAAATGTCCACAGCGAGATCGTGATCATGCCTCCACATGTGGAACACCGACCTCAGCGATCACAGGTTAGTTTTCTTCAATTTATTGTTTTTCCTCCCTTAATTTTGAAATGCTAAATACTCTGTAATGGGGGGGTAATTTTTGAAAATGCTAGGTTCAAAAGGTCCACCTAGGGGGGGCGCCTACTGGGTAGGCTTTGTTTTTAAGTAAAATGATCTTTTCTAGCCCTTTTTAGGTTAAAAGCCCACGTGGGTTTTCGGACCACGACCGCTTCCCTGGCCAGGGTGGCGGTTGCATGACCGCTACCCTGTTCAGGGCGGCGGTTACACGACCGCCACCTTTAAGGCGGCGGTTACAAAACTACCTTCTTGCTCAGGGTGGCGATTTTGCACAGAATGCAAAAGGAACTGATATTTCAGGTTGCATTTATATTTTTAGCATTTCTACGTGTTTTTATGACTTTATCAGTATTGTTTGGATGCTAACTTACTCTGTTTTGTGTGTTTTTGGGTGTATGAAGGCGAGAGAAGAGTACATCCGACGGAGCAGAGAGAGGGAGCGTGATTGGCTCTCAGGGGTACTAGATGCCCTCTCACAGGACGAGGAGGACACACTTCAGAGGGCTGGTATACTACGCATATCGCGCGTGCCCCATGTTGCACCATCTAGTCACATCCTTTGTGACTTATTCTCTTACTAGGATGCAGATCGAGAACACCTTCCGATTGCCAGGGGTCCGTGGTGAGTGGACCATTACATTGGAGGATGTCTACCGCATTCTGGGGGTCCCGATTATTGGGAGGTGACTCACTTTGGAGACAGCAGGCTCACGGGCACAGATTACACAGTGGGTGACTTATATGGGAGATGCAGCCATCTCCATGGGGTCGAAGAAGGGGGTGAGAGTTCGATCCATTCCTTCTTTGCCCATCCCCGTATTTCGACAGGCCATCATGGGGATCCTTGCCTCAAGATTGATCGGGGACAAGGGAGGGGACACATTGTTATACTGCTAGGCTCCCATTATTGCACAAATAGAGGGGCACGACTAGATATACACTTGGGGAGTAGACATTCTTGGGACCACCTACCACGATCTATACAGGGTGGTCCATTTACAGGGGCAGTCATTGAGCCACCCGACTCTAGTCATGAGTTGGGTTTATGAGCATTTCATCCCTTATGGCAGGGGTGTGGAGGTGGCAGATCCTGGAGCTGTTAGGGCAGCTAGATGGACAGACATGTCAGTGCTTAGAGCACCTCATCAGCCAGTTGCCTCCCTGACTATTGCCGATATGGAGGCGACACCATACCAGACCATGGCCGGTATATGGGGTGAGGAGGCCCTTACCTTGATCTCCTGCTCCACCACAGGGCAGCTTATTGATAGAGTGGGATGAGTGGAGGTGCACCCCTTTGGCTGAGTTCCTCAGCAGTTTGGCCTACCATACATGGGTATGCTTCCCCCAGTGGCACCAGTTTATAGATCAGTTTGCGAGGCCAGAGGGGGGCCTAGAGGCCGAGGTTAGACAATGATTACTCCTGGCATTCCTATTACAGCCAGGAGGATAGTTCATGCTAGAGGGAGAGCTAGTGTGCCTCGGGCACCTTTGCTTCAGACATCGAGTCCCGCTCATACAAGCAGCGATGACCCTATTGATATTGACTCGAGTCTGAGGAGTTCACAGAGGGAGGGATAGAGGAGGAGACCGAGGACAGTGATCCTGAGTGGCATGACACTCGGGACATTATGCGCAGCAGAGAGGGCTGAGTAGAGCGCAGAGAGGGATACTCTAGTTTTAGAGGAGCCACTCTCCTAGGGCCATGGTGGAGAGGATGAGTCCGTTGCGGGGCGACATGTTGCCCCTACCACAGGAGCAGCCCTCGGTTGGTTGCGGCATCCGTGGCAGTGCCGGCCCCAGATGACCCATCCTGGAGGCACAGGGATCGAGTAAGTTACCCTTTCTCCCTTTTAATGTTTATTTGTAGGCTCTCCTTAGTTGCTATTTTGTATCTTTTAGCCTCTTGCTTAGTTTCTAATTCATTTTCTCCTTTGTTTGCAAAGATTGTTGATGAGTGGCGGGATTTGATCTGCAGGGTATGTACCGATTCCCTGATGATCCCCATGGATAGGACGCATGCAGAGCTGTCCGTAGATGCTGGGGAGCCTTCAGCAGCTGGTAGGCATACCGATGTTTTTTCTCCAGTCTGGCATGTGGCCAGGATGGTATCGACCCTTCGCACCGAGCTAGTGGGCTATAGGATGGCTGAGCATCTTATGAGGAGCCGTTCTCATGGTGAGACCGCGGCTGCTCCTCGGGATCCTGAGCCCTCCGTACATTCAGAGCGCCAGTGTAGCCGGAGTCCTAGGCGTGGGCGTGCACCTTCAGAGGGGTTGCGTAGGGATTGAGAGGCCACTTGGGTCTCATGTATGTATTATATATTTCTTTGTATATCATGGACTCTTTGAGCATTTTGACCATGCTTAGTGCATGATGGCATTGTATATAAACATTGATCATTTATATATATGCATTCATTTTGGATCAGAATCTTGGCACTCGTGGTTTCCTTTCTATTTCCAACCTTTCTATGTATACTACGATGTATGTTTATATGCTTTTTAGAATGTATGCAATGGTGGAACCAAATAGGAAACTAGAAGCTTACTAGAACAAACCATAGGTAGGGCACAAGTTATGAGGTGTAGCTGAAATGATAGCGATGAAAGATAGACAAAGCTTTGGTGGAACCAAATAGGAAACTAGAAGCTTACTTTACCTGAGTGACTTCATAGTTTAGAATGAAACTTACTTTGCGGTTTATCTAGACTTAGATCCGTAGATGGCCACATAGTAGACAAAATCTGGGTTTTTAGGATTTTAACTCTCTTGGAATTTTGAACATCTGATTCATTCATTTTTGACTCAAAGTTTGAATTGTTTGTTTATGACTTTTAACGTTTGCTTTGTCAAGAGGACCCCCTGTACTTTGCCCCATGCTACTAGTAAGAAGCGTGGGTTTATCACCATGGGAAAGGCATAGGCGAGTAAGGGAATTTCCATCCTTTCCCAACCCTACGTCACTAGTAAGAGATGTAAGCTCATCACCAAAGGTTGGTGGGGCAAGGAAATGTGTAAAATTAAAATTTTCTATTTAATCACTTGTTGACTTGTTTTCTTGAGTAAAATGTCAGTATGTGCTTATTTCCAAAGAGATATACATATGGGATAGATGTGACACCCTGAAGCTTCTAGAACAGACCATAGGTAAGGCACCTATCCTAAGAAGAAATCAAAGCAAGAATAAACTTGCAGATCTTGGTATGGTTACCGTTAAGACTTCGTCATGTCTGACTTTATTTGATAAAATGATTCTGAGATGATTTGATGATATCACGAAAATGGAGAGGTATGATTAGAAAGTTTATGCCAACAACATCATGAGTTTGTAATGAATTACTTTGAGGATAGATTCCTTGATCACCATTTATGTAAGAAACAAGTGGACAAAATGATCTTAATCTATATGAATATGCAATGTAGATAATTATATAAGTAGTGCTAGTTGCTTATGCGTAGAACTGCTTAAGGTGCAGGGAATTGACTGTTTCACCAAATTCCTCGCCTTCTAGCATACATAAGAGGTAAGCACCATTTCCGTAGTCTTTCATGACTCGGTACGGGCCCAACCATTTGGGCTGGAATTTCCTTCCTTCGCCGGTCTTATTGTCAATCCAATATGCCTAGCCTTAGAACTAGATCACCTTCGTATATGTCGCATTCATAGACCTTCTTGTTATACTACCAGCACATTCGGTCAGCATAAGCTCTATGCCGCTGTTCAGCATCTAACCTAGTTTCATCTAGGCTTTCTAGTTGGGAAAGACGTGCTTCTCTATAAGCGTCTTCATCCAGAATCCCTTGTAGTGAAATGCGGAGACTGGGTATTTCGACCTCAAGTGGGAGAACTGCTTCTGCCCCAAATACTAGCGAGAAAGGAGTTACTCCCATTGGTGTTCTTATTGAGGTTTGGTGGGCCCACAAGGCCGGATATAACTTCAAATGCCAATCTCATTTGTTTTCTTTTACCATTTTAAGGAGAATGGCTTTCAGTGTCTTGTTTGTCACTTCAGCCTGTCCGTTGGCTTGGGGGTAATACAAGGAAGCCGTATGATGGCTTATCTTAAATTTATTGCATAGTTCGTGAACCTCTTCATTCTTAAAAGAAGTTCCATTATCAGAGATAATGATTTACGGGATACCGTACCTGCAAATGATTTGGTTCAAAATGAACTTGGCGATTACAGAACCAGGTACAGTAGTAAGAGGCATAGCCTCTACCCATTTGGTAAAATATTCGGTGGCCGTGATTATAAAATTATGGCCGTCTGTGGATGAGGGAGAGAATTTCCCTATTAAATCTAGACCCCATGTAGAAAAGGGCCATGGAGTAGCGATTGGTTGCAGAGCTTGTGCCGGCATGTGGATCTCATGGGAGAATTCTTGGCACTTATGACACCTGTGTACAAACTCTATTGCGTCATGTTCTAGAGTGGGCCAGAAATAGCCCATTCGATGTATTTTTCGAGTGGTGGCATGGCCACTGAAGTGGCCTCCACATATTCCATTGTGGGATTCATGGAGAATCTTCTTGGATTCTTCTGTGTCGACACATCTTAGGAGCATTCCATCGAATGCTTTTCGATAGAGCACTTGCTCTATAATGACGTATTTAGCTACGATAATATGTAATCGCCTTCTTTTTGTAGTGTAACTCCTTTTGGGTACGTATGGTCGATGATATAATTAATGATATACGTGTACCAAAGGCACTCGAGATAGAGGGTTGGGTTTCTATGTAGTATACGCAATCATTTGGAAAGTCTAAATCTACTAAATCGCCTCCGTCTAATGGGTTGTCAGCTAACCAATCTGTGATGATTTTTCCTTTAACCGACTTCTGATTTACAAATGTTAATTCAAATTCTCCCATTAAGGTTATAAAACGTCCAACCTTTTTAGACAAGGACCCTTGTGTGAGGAAAGTTCGTAAATGGTCCATTTTTACCATGACCCTTGTTTCTTGGTTTAGCATATAATGTCTTAGGTGTTTAGTAGCAAAGACTATGGCAAGGCATTCTCGTTCTACCTGTGTATAGCGTGTTTCATAGTCGAGCAGTGTTCAGCTGATGAAATAAATCACATGTTCTCTCTTGTCATCGTCCTCTTGGGCCAACATACAAGCTAACGAGACATTGGTAGCTCGTGAATATAAAATTAATGGGTGATCTAGCTTTGGTGGCATTAGCGTAGGTGGTGATAATAGGAAATGCTTAACTGCATCAAAGGCTTCATTATAGTCTTTGGTCCAATCAATGCTATAGTCTTTCTTGAGTAAATTTTTGATTGGATGAATGGCGAAGCTTAAGTTCGGGATAAATCTTTGGATTGCACCCAGTTTTCCAAGAAATGATCGATTCGCATTCATTCGAAGGCGCGAGAACCATTTTGAGGACAACTTGAATTTTGGTTGGATCAACATCTATCCCTCGTGACGATATGATGTATCCTAGGAGCTTTCCTCCTGTTACACCAAAGACACATTTCTCTGGATTTAGTGTGACTCCATATTCTATTAGGCGTGAAATAATGACGCGGAGTACTTTCGGATGGTCACAACGCTTCTTGGCCTTAGCCAATAAGTCATCTACATAGGACTCCACGATTTTATGAATTAAATCATGGAATATATATGTCATAACTCGCTGGTAGGTAGCACCAGCGTTCTTGAGACCGAATGGCATAACAGCGTAGCAATAGGTTCCCCAAGGAGTTATAAACATAGTTTTAGCTTGATCTTGCTCAGATATTTTGATTTGATTGTATCCCGAGAATCCATCCATGAGAGAAAAAGTTCAAATCCATTTGTTACATCAATGATGACATCTATGGATGGTAATGGGAATTCGTCCTTAATACATGCTTTGTTGATGTCTCAAAAATCTATGCAGATGCGTATCTTTCCATTCTTCTTGAGAACAGAATGATGTTAGATACCCATTGGGAGTAGTTGATCTGGTTTGATGAATCCTACCGGAGGAGTTTTATTACCTCTTCCTTTACCATGAGAGCTATCTTAGGCTTCATGGGTCTTGATTTTGTTTAACTTGCTTTATATCTGATTTAGTGACGAGGTTATGCACCGCAATGTGGGGTGCGACTCCTGTCATCTCCTTATAATTAAATGCAAACACCTTCTGATGTTCTTTGAGGATCTGAGTATGTATTTCTACTTCTTCTGGGGTTAACGAGGATCCTAGTTTCAATATTCTCGGTTAATCTTCTGTTCCGATGTTGACATCGATTGTTTCTTCGATCAAAGAGGTGTTACCCTCTTCGAACTCAGGTGGTGCTGGAGGTAAATCCAAATCATCCCCATTTTCTACTGCGTATATGCTAGGTTCCATTTGTGAGGGAAGATCCATCACGGGATTTCCGAAGTAGGAAGACGAATGTGGAATTAAGGATAAATCTAGCATATGATAGGAGAGATGTAGTGCTGCATAGGTGTTTAAGTAATCCAAAGTAGCCACATCACTATCAATACAACTGATCAGGACGGTAGATTCACTTCGCTTGAAAGGGGATTTGTCATTGTTTTTATCAATGGTTCATCACAAATGGACACCGTGAACTGGGTATCTTCTAACTCATTGCTTGGAGTAAAATGTGATGCTGAAGTTGTTATTGAATCGGCGAGAAGATTTTTCTTTCACGGGATTGCTTCAATGGATATGAAGTTAAACACCTTACTTAAATCTAATATGGTTTCTTTGTAAAGCTACAAGTGTTCGGATTGGTTTCGTATACCTCGAAATCTGGTTTGTCACTAATTGCGAGTCTCCTAAGACTCGAGGTTATCAATACCGATTCTTTTGGCTAAGTTTCGAGGCCAAGGAGGAGGGATTCGTACTCGGTGCCATTATTTATGCATTCAAAGTTTAGCTTAAAGGCAAATGGTATGACTTTCTCTTCGGGTGAAGTAAGAGTTATACCGCCCCCGCTCCATAACAGACATTTAGCTCCATCGAAATGGAGAGTCCAATATTTAGCCGCGAGTATAGATGTTGGGGTATCTCGTTATGTTTGTGCACTCAAATTCTAACATGCAGAGGTCCTCTCGCTAGAAGGGAACCAACACCTAGGGAATATCCTATGCCTATTGAATCAAATGGTAAGAACATTGGTGAATCTTGTTCTATTAACTCAATGATTTTTGCAGTAGTCCCTAATGATACCGTTTCTATAGTTTTAGCCTTATCTTTGGAGGTTGGGGTTTTTTGGCTATGCTTTGATAGTTTCAAGATCCATCGTAGGTACCAAATTTTCCTCGGTTTTGGGTCGGTGGGTTTATTGAGTTGGGTTTATCGAAAGTTCAAATTGAGTGCACACCTGGTCTTTTCTTTAAATCAGCTAGGTGCAAATCGAAAGGTTTTGGATCGCCTTTGGCTACAAATACCTTTCCTAGATGCAAGAATCTTACTTCTTGAAATAACGTAGAAGGGATTGCCTTCATTCGGTGTATCCATGGTCGGCGAGTATCATATTATAATTAGTTTCCCGATCTATAATATAAAACTCAGTTAGGATTGTTTTGGGTCCTAAGGTGATGGACTAGTATTATAGTTCCTATCGAAGTGGCTTTAAGGCTATCATAGCCTCTCAATGTATTTCGAGTGGTGGAACAGTTTGTTTCCCCATATCCTAGTTTTTGGAGGAAAGAGAAAGGGACTATGTTAATTGCGGCCCCATCGTCAACCATTGCCCATTTTACATAGTTATTATAAACCCATACTTGTAATTATAAGGCTAGATCACCTCGACATGCGATCTCAAAGCATCTCGTAGGCATTCTACTTATTTCAAATATGAATTTGATATCTTTGTCTCGGCTGCCCCGGAGGGTGGATATCAAAATCTACGTGATTTACCTGTGTTTCAGGAGGTGGAGTGATGTTAATTAGATGACCTAAACCTAATGCTTCTAAAAGAGCAGCTCTGTGAGTAGGAGAGTTCTTTAGTAAATCCAAAAATGAAATGTGTGAGAAGGTCTTTGTTAGGTCACTAATTAAATCATAGGCACCCACGGGTTTTTCTACTATTTGTTGACTCTTATCCGTTTCTGGTAGATGACTTGGGCTCGGTTGAGAGAAATATTCTCATGTTCTTGTTATAGCTTCGATAGGTAGTTCAGTGTCTAATTCTACCAAACTGACTATCTTGGGTCTCGGTTGACTTCCTAACTGTGGCGCAACTGATGGATTTAGTGGAGTCAAGGCTTCATGATCATTTTTTCCCATCATTGCACTTTGTTTTTTCTAGTTGGATTTAGCTGTTGCTTTATCATGATTTGGGAGTGGATTGTTAAAGATCTTGAGGGGAGCATTCTGAGGGGAAACTGCCCCTGTGAGCGTATTTGGTGGTGGTGACACAGGATCTACCAAAAACAAATCTGTGAAGAACTATCTTTGTTCTTCTGGAAAATGTTGCATGAATTTATTGTAGTCACGACACGTTCTAGTATCATGACCCCAAATTTTGTGGAAACCACAATAAGAATTGGGATTGTAATTCCTGTTTTGTTGGTTTGGTGTATATTGTGGCCTAAAATTCTGATCAAACTGTTGCCTATTAGGATTAAAATTTTACGTTTGTTTCTGGCTTTGGTTTTGATAACCAAATGAGTTTTGGCTTGGCCCTTGTATAGGATTTCACCATTGTTGTTGTTGTTGTGGATGGTTAAAATCCATTGTATTGATTGTCGGGGTAAAGTTGTTGTTTCGTTGGTTGTTTGCTTGTAATGGAGTATTGACAACATTTACCTTCTTAGGTTGATCAGTTACTCCATCTGTTGTTACCTCACGATTTTTGTTAAGGATTTTAGGTCCTTGATTGACGTTTGTGGTAGTTGTAGTGTTCTGGTTGGAGGTGATTAACCTCCCATTTGCTCCATATGTCTTACGACCACTATCTATTGCTGCATGATCTATTAGAAGAGCGCTCTCAAGTACTTCATCGTAAGTTCTTAGTGGGAACTTCTGGACATCTTCCTTCACCTCTCTACTAAGAGAATGAAGGAATAAATCACATAGTTCCATCTGATCCATGTTTGGAGCACTTCTTTGAAGAATAAAGAAGCGTACGCCACCTCTGGATGAAATGGGCAACAGATTCGTTGTGTTCTTATTTGATGTGCAAGAATTACCTGATTCCTGTTCTTAACAGTTTGTTCATGTCGAATGCCTTAATGAACTCTGATACGAGTTGTTTAAATGAATGGATGGAGGCTTCAGGTATTCTATAATACCGATTGAGAGCAATGCCTTCCGAGGTTTTGGGAATATTTTAACAACCCCATCCCAAGGAGTAATTCACGTATGGCTGTAGCGTAAACTTTGATATGTGTGTTTGGATCTCCCTCACCTTTGTACTTGGGTAAATCGGGAAGGGGTCTTGGAAGCATGACGCCTCGTATGGCGAAGTCTAAGGGCTCTTTCAGATATTCTGAATAAGTCCCTATCGCATAGGTTTCGACCATTGATGGTGGTTGCTGAGGGAGTGGTGGTGGGATGGGTTGTTGATATGGTGCAGCGTATGCATTGGCAGGGGCATAGGGAAGTCCCTGCGTTTGAGCCAAAATGCTTTGGGAGAGGAGAACATATCTCCTTGTGGTGATTTGGAGTACATGTTTAAGTATGATGGGGTATTGTCTAGTAATGGATTGTTTGATACTAGACTGGGAGGAATAGTGTTAGAGATGATGGGCCTTGTTGGCATTTGTTGCGGATACTGAGGAGGCATGCCTAACGTGCCTACTCCTGTGAGGAGATCTACTTGGCTAGGGTGGTATGGAGGATTGGAACTTCTTGCTTGCATGAACTGAGGATTTTGACTTGCTTGAGCAAGTTCTAACCCTCTCACTTTTTCTACTAACGTTGAAATGACTTCATTTGGTGAAGTCACGGTGCTTTGCCTTAGCGGCATTTGTTGTATACCCTGGTGTTGTATAGGCATGTGATATCCTGCTATAAATTGATTGCTATCTTGCCAAGTTTCTCCGAGAGTATTTCCTATATGCAGTGGCATAGAGGTATTTTCTTGAAAAGAGACCTCGGGTTGTATTTGTAAACCTCCTATAGATGGGTACATACCCCGAGAGTGTTGTTCACTTCTAGGATAACGTATTGACTGTTCATCATCTAAGACTAGGTATGGGTCTGATTGTCTACTAATTTGTGGTCTAAGTAGCATCTGAGGAGATGAACCAGATTCTTCGGTAAACGTCATATTGTTCGAGCCTGAAGGCTTTATTTGTTGCGTTCGAGGGGGTTGATCTAACTCCTCAGTTTGAAAAGATGAATTATATCTGATTCTTGGGGTTTGTGTTGACAACTGATTAGTTGAATAGTTATCACCCCATACCGAGAGCGAGGGTGATGATTGCCTATTCTGTTGGGCGTAGTATGCCTCAAGACCCAAGAGGGGTCTGCCATATGCATCGAATCCCGACATATTCGGGGGGTATATGAATACCCGCAGAATAATGGGAAGGAGCGAAGGTGATTTGTGAAAGGCTAATGAGGTGGAGAAGATGAAAAGTAAACTTAACTTGGAAGAACAAGTGATACTATGACTCCAAACGAGAAAGTAGGAAGTTTACGTCAGCTTCACTAATTTTGTTTGTTTCATGTCGGGTTCACCAATTTTGTACGCTGGAAAAGCGACAAGCGAGTGTGGGAATCTACAAGTAACTCTTCCGCATACCCGACCTCCCGAGGTTGTGCCGAGACAGCCGGTGGGGATGGAATATGCATGGGATGCAGACAAACTAGTTTGGTAATCTAATGTCTTCGATACGCACTAATGGAATTTGTGAATCTAAGGCAAAGAAGGCCCTTCTAACTTGGACTGGTGTGATAGATCGATCGGCAAGGATGACTGCTCGAAGGCTCCAATCAATATCGAGCTCTGGCGTGATTCGATCTATGGGTTGTGGAATATGTGGGAAATGACCTGGGATAGTTTCATGTATGTCTCCAGATAAGGTCATATGGTGGATGGTGGAATATAATTGACTCTACGGATGATTCTCTGGCCTAGTCCAAAATTCTCTAGCTTCGTTAGCCGCTATATCTAGTAAGGACAATTGTTCGATGATGATGGGTGGAAGTGGAGTGGATTGGAATACTAGTGTGCATAGGCCAGTGTTTATATCTGATTGACTTGTGGATTCATTAGGCTGTGGGATCTGTGGATCACAACCATAGACTCTTGGTTGTTGTGGTCCTGCTATGGTCATGTACGAAATCAAGTCCTAATCCCTAGTATCCAGTAATCGTACGCTTTCTCAGCTTCTATGTTTAAGCTCAATAAGCTGCGTGATTCACCTCATGTCGCCACCTCATCGTGACCTAGTCTTAACCCTAAACTAACCTAATTAAGACCTATAACTTGGTCCAATTCCACACCTATGACTAATTACTCCTCATCCGCACCTAAAACCAACTTCATAATGACTTGACCAAGCCCGCTACTAATCCCTTGGAAGAAAAGGAGGGAAAGCTGGCTATTTTACCAAAAATAGCCCGCTTTGACTCGACCGATACCGGTTCCTACTCGACCGCCGTCGGTTGCGTAACCACCATCGGTTCCCCGTAAATGACCACTTCCAACCAAAAACAAAGGATCGGATTTTCATTTGATCGAGAGAAGGAGAAATCATCGAGAGAATCCATATTTTGCTTGGCGAGCGAGAGACAAGTGAAGAAACAAGAAGAGATTGCGAGAGAAGGACATCAAGCCCAAGCTGCTATTTGAATAACAGAGCCGGTAACACTCATCCGAGCATCGGAAGAGGAAACTACATCAACTTGGGTCATGTCTTCATCATCATAGTCTTGAAACTTGCATACGCATCAGGGGCAAGTAAGTAGTATGTTATATGTTCTAAGCACCATTTTCTTGAGCTTTGTTGATTAATAGTAATCATAAGTTTATTCCTAGATCTACTACCACTACTCGCACTTAACCTTCACCCACACACCACGATATTACCCGAGAAGGCCATTTTACCACACTCACGAGTCTTCCCTATCCTCCCATCATTCCCCTCGGCCATCCCCAATCTCAATAACCCCACAATCACCTTGCTGACCAATCTCTACCCGAAGCACCTAGATCACTTGACCCTACCAGGTGTCGATTATCCTATCCGGCAGCGGTTCTCTAAGCGTGGTCGGTTACTCGGTGACCGCCATCGGTCTTTGTGACTTATACCCCAAAACCCTTTTGCTCGCCTATTTGCCACCTAATGACCCCAAATCCAGCTGGTTTATCCCTATAACTCAACTTTGAGCGTATCGGCGACCGATGCTTAGAACAAACAACGTGACACTTTATTATTGATAGTTTAGTTTCTATTGCTTTGTAACGAGATACCTAAATCGTGATTTTGCAATAGCTTTCTATATTATCATTTGTGTTAAATCGTATTAAAAGGGGAACTGACCACCTTTGAAAGGAAGTTTTTATATTTCCTGGGCCTAAGGCAGATCCCTCATTTGTTGTCTAATTAAAATCTTGTGGTCTTGTATTCTTACTTGCAGGTAGTCCTTCCAAGACAAAAAGGAGTTCTTTGCAGTCGATCTGATCTTCTCTCTACGGTATGCGCACACCATCTCAACATTCAATAGGTATTCCTCCTAGCCCTAACCCTTATCTGTTTCTCGAAGGAATGATAGGATAGAAGCAAGTCTATTCTGCAGAGCCGAAACATTCCGTGCGAAACATTTTGGCACGCCCGGTGGGACCCATTTCGGGTTTCTGTTTCTCTTGCTTGCTTTCATTTTAGGAAGCATACTTGTTGTTGCTGTTTTTGTTATATTTAGTGAAGAATTTGTCTTGCTTTCCTAGTTTCGCATTAGTGAAAGTCATCTCATTTGCTTCATCGAATATCATTTTCGATTTGGGTTTAAAACACGTGCATTACATTCTTGCTTGCTGTTTTCAATTCTAGTGAACATAGACTAAGTAACAGGTCGTACACGTGGGGGTGATTTCCATGGTATTGACAGGAAATTAATCTTACTTTCACTACACAACACATACCGAATCACTTCACAATTAACACAACAGCTCAAAACATCCCCCCTTTTCCGCGGTATTCCTCACTTAGATTGAGGTAACCTTATAAGCCAAAACAAACTTGACATTTCCCTAAGTCTTTTGTTTAGGATTGACATCATTCCACGTCTAAAGGCATAAGCCCCATGATAATTAAAATTAACCCTAGGGTTAGTCTCACGGATTTGCGTGTGCATCTTGTTTGTTTTGATTCTGTTTTCTCTATTATATATACTTGTCTTACGTGATTACCTTAGAACAATTTGATAAATATACTGAGCGTTGTTAACAATCAAATCAGCAGCTTCTTATATTTTCTTATACCAGTCTTATTACACCGACATCGGTTAAGCGACCAACGCGTCGGCTATAGTATAACCGACGCATCGGTTATGGGCCGATATCGATTCTTGTCTTTTCGTTCTGACAAACTAAAGCATGACCTACCAATTTCACCGATCTGAGTGTCATTTACATTTTCTGACAGATTGAAACCCTACTGTGAACTCCTGTCCATGGTTGTTATCACTCGAAAGCAAGCCGCCGCCATGGTTTCACATGCTTGCTCTGTTTCTTTCTGAATCACCCCTTCACATTAGCGTGGGAATCCTACGGATACCGGTGAGGTTCTAAAATTCTGTGGGAGATAAAGAATTTGCCAAATTTACGGATGCTAATCCTAGCTTTGTCTGATACTATTTGTCTCATGCCCTTGACCGTACACCCGACGGTCAACTCCTTGTTGGCATGCCTATCAGTATAGCTGCTCATTTAGCCCCTTCTCCAGCTGATAACTCCGCTTTGCCTTCCGCATCCTTAGTCCGTCGTCTACCTCAGCAGCTTCAGGGGTCCATACGGCACAGATTGGCTTTCCTTTGGTTAATCTTGGGCCCAACATGTCATTACCACCATTGCTCCTACCTCGTCTCTCTTCTTGATTTATTCCGTTCATGACTTGCTCTCTGCCACCTATCCATATGAGCTTTCCTTCTCAAGCTCCGCCCACCTTTTCATTTCCACACATATCCAGTAACCTCAGCGACTTATATAGGACATCCCTATTCGGTTGCCTCGGCACACGGTCGTCCTCCATACCTTATCAACATTTAACCCCACCATTGTCTAGCGGTGGCCCTTGGCCCAATTTGCCTCCGTTTACCACAACCACACCATCATCTCATCCAACTACTTGATTTAATTAAACAAATGATGGACAAAATGCAAAACACGGAGGCTTGTTTTGGGAAGTCGTAGCGCCTTGACATACGAGCAAGTTTGTTGGGAGCCTATCCACCCTTGGTCCCCCTTCATTCATATCCTCCTCAATGGGAATTACCAAAATTTACCCGTTTTAACGATAAGGAGGACCCTCAACAACACTTGCGATCATTTAGACATGCACTGCTATCTATCGATTGCTCACGGCGCTTTTTACTACTCCGCACCTTTCCCATGTCCTTATCGGGACCCGCCTTGGAGTGGTACGGTGCTTTAACCAGCACTCAATCTTCTCTTTTAACAGCTAGCCCAATCTTTCTTGGATCATTTCTCCATTAACATTGCCAAGAAAGAAAGTATCTATCACCGACCTCTATGCCATCCGAAAATTTGAGGCGAATCTATCATGATTTCGTTGGACGATGGCGGGGCCTTATCAACCAACTTACGTATGCCTTGCCTCAAACCGAACTTATCAAGCTGTTTACGCGGGCTGCGCTTAAGCTTCATCTCTCCTACCCTCCAAATTCAAACTTTCGTACATTTGTGAGGCCTTTTTACTATGGCTCGAAAATTAGAGATTCGAGCCTTAGAGGAAGAGAAATTGCGGTTGCGTAACAAAAACCCCACTTTCGAACCCAAGATTCCACCAACAAACCTAACACCACCAATCCTCACCCATCGACCACTTCGAAATCAAAAGGGGCCGTGCATGCGGTGATGGTAAAATCCCAACCACCGTCTAATACCCCACCAAAAACCACCTATAAGTATAAAGCAGAACCCATCAACTACACTCCCTTGGGAGAAACATATGGTGTGATATTGGAAAAATTGCTCAAAGCAGGAGCCATTACCTTACCTCCTGTTAAACCTCATTCGGGTTTGATTCCACTCGCGCCATACCTTCTTGGTACAAAGAAAATGACTTCTGTAACTTCCACCGCGTGAAGGGACACAGTCATGAGAACTGCAAGATGTTGAAAAACATAGTGCAGGAAATGGTTGATGCAGGGGATATAGCCCTTGATAATCCTAACGCCCCTGCTAACCGAAATTTGAAAATATTCAACAAACCATTCCCGAATCATTCTTCTAACAGTAATCTAAACCAAGATATCTTAGCCGAGGAGAGTGTTCATGAGATCCATGCAGTCTTCGATTCCCAGCCAAAGACCTCTATCGAACAAATTCTCAATCAAGCCTCTTCACTAACGCAGGAAACCGAACCCCCTTCCTCGCCATCAAGACAAACTGAAATCCTTGCCGTTCCTTTACCCATCAAGGAATTAGCTGCCCAGAGTTCCCTTCTCACAAATGAGCCTTCTTACACCACATCCTTGCAAGACTGTGAGCGGATGTTATCTAATTTATCTATTTCCCAAACGTCTCCTTCTACCATTCTTGTTGTACAAGAGGAAGGCTCGCCACTTCTTTTGTCATCCTTAGACGAGAAACCTCTTGAACCGACATCACCACATTCTTTAAACATGACAGATCCTCTCAAACATGCCCTCCTACCTATTAGTCCTTCATCACCTAAATCTTTTCAGCAACCGGTTGATCTCTTAACGCCCATTGATACAGTGCCTCATATACCCCTTGTATCACACCCACAGTGGACCGGAATCACAACCCACCTTTCTTCCATACAAAAGTTCCTATTCACACGTGAGGACTGTCATTCCACAGAAGATAGACAGGTTCTATGGGAACGTTTGAGTACGCCATATTCTACTCAAATGCAAATGACCGATCCTGATGCCTCCACCATATACCCGAAGTGTTTACAGAAGCTTAAAATGCCCATGTTCTCATCTTCACCCCCCTCATCTCTACCAAATACCTTGTCCACTTCTATTAACTTAGCCAAATCTTCCCCTACACTTGGGACCTCACCCATACCTAGTCTAACACACCCACCTAAGCGGCTTGATTTATCTAAAAATAAAGCCGTCCATCCCATTAGGAGACAGACTCAATCTCCTCAACCTATGCCTCTATCACAACTAAAACCATCATCGTCACACCTACCTTCCATATTGGGACCCCATCCCTCTACCTTACATCAATATATCATACCTCCTGCGTTTTCTTTAAAGCGACCTCGCCTATACGCACCCATACGAGAAATCCAAGGTATATATGAGCAACACCGTCACCCCGCGTATCTGTCACCTATCATCGACCATAAACAAATTCCATCATCAAAAGATTTGTTTTCGGTCACTCCTATTTCTCCGTGGTTGTTTTCTGATACCACATCATCTGTGGCCTCATCATCCAACCAGCTAAACATAGCCTCTACGTCAAAGAAACCACGGTTAGTTAAAACCCATTACCAAAACTCCTTGGCTAAACCACCCCCCATACAAACCAACCACACCACGTCATCACCAGAATCGACCCAGTCAATAGCCTCATTTTCCTCTGACTTTGACCCACTCAAAGGGTCTTACGCCAAAATCCTTGCTATGTTGGTGGAGAATGCGACCATTTCCCTACCCCCACTTAGACCTTATGATCCATCTAAACCTCGACCTATAGGTTACGATGAGTCTAAAATCTGCGCTTACCACCGCACACCAGGACATGACGTAGAGGGATGCAAAGCGTTGAAAACCATACTTCGTCCGTCACCTCTCTCAGATAGAAAAGTTAAGAAAGACAACTTACGAAGAGAGAGACCTTTAGCTTCAATTCCCTCTCCTATACCACCTGTCCCCGCCTCACCAAGATCTATCATTATTACAGCCCCACCTCTCGAAAACCATGACCTATCCCTACCATCTTCCTCCTCTCGTATTCACGAGATCAATATGATTAGTGTTGCTACTCGAGGGCAGAAAAACAATGGGAAAGCGAAAGAAAACACGCCTGCGGCATCTCTTTCTCCGTCCACCATCCCGATTGCACCACCACCTAAAGTGGTTATTCGCGGACCCACCTATCCCGTCTCTAATGGCATTGCCCATCGAACTATGATCAAACAGCTTCACCAATCGCCTGTAAAAATGACATTGTATGATCTCATTCAGACTTCTGAATCTCATCGACAAGCTCTCGTTGAGATCCTTCAAGGGATAGAGGTTTTACCTAATGAAACCTTGCCTGTTACCTCTATTCTAACACCCAATCATGTTGCTTCGCTCACCAAACAATCTATCTCCCCAACCACTTCTGTCTCTGTACAGCAAGCCGCTGCTGTCAGTTTCTCCGAAGATGAAATTATCGACTTTGGTGCCGAAGATCCTGACCCTGCTCTTTTCATCTCAGCGTACGTTCGGGATATTCGGGTACGTCGTGTTATGATTGACGGGGGCGCTAGCCTAAACATCATCTCTTCAAAAGCCTTCCAACAAATGAATATCCCTTCTAGTTGCATGTGTGCCAACCCCATCATGTTGCGATCATTCAATGATGCTATTACTTCTACTTTAGGCACCGTGATCCTTAACATTCGTGTAGGACCACGTACTTTACCGAACTCTTCTATGTCCTTGAGGGAGAGTTCCAATACAACATGTTGTTAGGCCGCCCTTGGATCCGGGCTATGGGATGCGTTCCCTCCACCTTACATAGATGCATAAAATTTGAGTACGAGGGAAGTCCTACACCGTAAAGCTGATCCTCCCCCTTCAAAACTTTGATATGTTGTATCGCCCTAATGATGTGCTTGTACCAGTCAAGACACCCATTCATCACCTTGACCATCCACTTAGATGCACCTACACCTTGACTAATGAAACCATAGATTTACAAATATTACTTCCTTTCCCATGAGATAACATCCCAACCTCGACCCCTTAGTAGATGTTTTTTCAATGCCTTACTGTTTGGGGAGTACCGCCTATATAACGTTAGTTCTTTCCATACCCCACAGGAGTACGGACAGTTACATGCACATCCCACCTACGACCGTCGCGTGGGGGAGGTAATCTCTTACGGACCACCCCATTGCCACACCAACCTAACGTATGGGGGTGTTGACGCATCCTCCATTACCCCTGAACCTCCTCTTGGTGTGGTTCCCTTCCAATCCGATTTTCAATACTTGACAAATCGTCGTTTCGCCCTCACCTTCTTGACTCGTTGTGCTTGGAAAGGCTTTGGTTTTGGTCTTTATGAACAAGGCCGACATACACTCATTCCCGTGACTACATGCAAACACAATGATCGCAGTGGTCTCGGTTTTCCTGAAACACCTACACAGGAGACACCTCGTGTCAGTTGTATCCTGGAAGAAGACGACGTCACCCCTACCAAACCATCATCACCCACTTTGCCATCATCACCCATGAGTCGATAGACCCTGAATCTATCCCTCCTAACTTTTTTTTTTCATAAATGCTATCTTCATAGGTCCTCTCACTTATCAACGTGATAATGAGGATCCATCTTCTCTTCCCTTTCGTATCCAGACATGATCGAAGAGGATTCACCTTCGATTAATGTTGTTGAGTGCCAGGATGATGACTCCATCCTCACTTACCTTGGGGCGGACGACTCCTATATTCAACGTGCCTTACCGTCTGAAACTCAAACCATGTTGAATGAGTCGACTATAGAAATCAACATCCACACAGAGGAGGATCCTCACATTGTGAAGATCGGACAATCCCTTAACACATCAGAACAAGCCGCCTTTACTACCTTTCTCCGTACCCGCAACCAAGCTTTCGCTTGGTCCTACGCTGACATGCCAGGAATTGATCCTACCATTGCTGTCCATAACATCACCCTAAACCCCGATTCCAAACCAGTCAAACAAAAACTGAGAAAAATGCATCCACGCATTGCCCTCTTGGTCAAAGAAGAGCTTGACGACTTCTTTCTGTTTCCTTCATCTTGCTATTGATTATCCTCAATGGATTTCTAACATCGTACTGTCACTAAAGCGCGGGGGACTTGGATATGCAGATTTCGAGACCTTAACCTCGCTTGCCCCAAGGATGACTTCCCCCTCCTAAGTATTGATCAACTTGTTGATCTCACTGCGGGCCATGAAATGCTTTCTCTCATGGATGGCTTTTCGGGATGATCAAATTTTGGTAGCCCGGCCGATCAACATAAAACTACTTTCATAACTCCTTGGGAACCTTATACATTATCGTGTCATGCCATTTGGCCTTAAGAATCTTTGGTGCTTACCTATCAGTGGGCTATGACTTACATTTTTCATGACATTATGCACACTATCCTTGAGGATTATGTCGATGATCTTCTTGGAAAATCTAAACATCACAGTGAACATCTCGATGTTTTAACCATTATTTTCGATGCTTTGTTGCAATATTCGGTCGGCTTGACCAAAGAAATGTGTCTTTGGTGTTCTTTCGGGAAAACTTCTTGGCTTTATCGTCTCTTTGCGTGGCATTGAGGTCGATCCATCTAAAGTCAAAGCTATCCTAGAAATGCCCCCACCCAAAAACCTCAAACAATTGCGTAGTTTGCAGGGTAAACTTCAATCCATCCGGCGTTTCATCTCCCAACTCTCGGATCGATGTCACCCTTTCCATCACCTTCTTAAAAGAACATTGCCTTTGATGGAGGTGAAGAGTGTCACCAAGCCTTTGAAGCTCTCAAATCCTATCTCTTGCAGCCACCCGTGCTTATTCCACCTCAGGATGATCGTCCTTTCTACCTTTACCTTTCTGCCACTGACCATGCTATAGGAGCTATGCTCGCACATCGGGACTCGGCACGTCGAGAACAAGCCGTTTATTATATAAGTCGTACTCTCGTGGATTACGAGACTAGGTATACACATGTAGAAAAATTGTGCCTAGCCCTATCATTCGTAGCCACCAAACTCCGACATTACCTCCTGAATCACAAAACTTTTGTCATCACCAACACGGACCCCATTCATTATATGTATGCCAAACCACATCTAAACCAACGCATCGCCCGATGGCTTATGCTCCTCGCCGACCTCGACCTTGAGTTTGTACAACAGAAGTCAATCAAAGGACAAACTATTGCAGACCAACTTGCGGAGGCCCCTTTACCTGGGGAACAATTCACCAATTTTAATTTCCCTGACGAACTCATCGCCACTCTTTCACTCAGGGAAGAGTCGTATCAAATGACCCTCTTCTTCGATGGATCTAAATGCCAGCGCGGCGGAGGAGCCGGCGTTGTTCTCATCCCTCTTGACGCTGAACCTATGCCTCTTTCATTCCGGCTTGATTTCCCCTGCACTAATAATACAGCGGAATACGAGGCCCTTGTTTTGGGTCTCCAGGTTGCGTTACACTTAGGTGTCAAATCTATTAATATTTTTGGCGACTCTCAATTGGTAGTCAATCAAGTTATGGGCATCTACCAATGTAAGAATGAGGAACTTCAAAAGTACAAACATTACGTGGATTCACTTTTGACCTCATTTACTCGTTATTCTATCCAGACCATTCCCCGCTCCACTAACAAATTTGCGGATACTATGGCTTGCTTAGCCTCGCAAATTCTGCCGCCAATTGACTACGACATATTCGTCTTGGTCAACAACTTTTTGCCCCATCTACTCAGCCCGGTAGTTTGTATGATAAAATATGTGTCTACTAATTCGCGGGATACAGTACCACCAATTTCATGACTACCTTACAACCTCTGTTCTCCCACCTGACCTTTCTAGTAACGGAAAACGTGCTTTTCTTAAAAGTGTTTCTCGTTATGTTGTCATGGGGGGACTCCTCTATAAACGTGGCTTTGATGGCATCCTCCTTCGTTGTCTAAGCCGGCGGAGGTCACCTATACCATCCAACAAGTCCATGATGGGATTTGTGGTGGACATTTTAGTGGCCTTGCCGTGGCTAAACGAATCCTTCGCCTAGGTTATTATTGGCCTACTCTTAACAACGACTGCTATGAATATGTTAAGCGTTGTGTTATGTGTCAACAACATGCCAACCTTCAACATACTCCTAGCCATCCGCTACAGTCGGCACGAGATCTTTGGCCTTTCTCACAATGGGGTTTAGACCTTATTGGTGAGATTCACCCGACCTCTTCACAACGTCACCGTTGGATAATCACAGCAACCGAATATTACACAAAATGGGTGGAGGCCATTCCACTCATTTCAATCAAAAAAGAAAAAATTGTCGAATTCGTTAACCATCACATTATCTGTCGTTTTGGTATTCCTCATCGCCTAATAACAGATAATGGTAAAATCTTTAAAAATAAGTTGTTCAAGACCTTTGTGACAACTTTGGTATCAAACTTAGTTTCTCATCGCCTTACTATCCATGAGGCCAATGGTCAGGCTGAATCTTCTAATAAAACCCTAACCAAAATCCTCATGAAAGTTGTCAATGAGTCCGGAAGAAACTGGCATGATCACATTCCCTTTGCCCTTTGGGCTTATCGTACTAGCATTCGTACCTCCACTAATGCCACACCATTTTCTTTGGTATATAGTGCAGATTTGTCTTGCCTCTCGAAGTACAAATACCCTCCCTCAGAATATCTCTTCAGGATATTCTCACCAACGATGATTTCCGCCAAGAGCGGTTAGCCCAATTAGAGCTTCTTGACGAGCGTCGTCTTACGGCTCTTGATCACCTTCAAATCTACCAAAAACGCATCAAGCGTGCTTATGATAAACGGCTTCATGAGCGTACTTTTAAGGTTGGCGATCTTGTCCTCAAAGAGAATCAACATGTAACCAAACTAGAAAAGAGTAAACGTGGAAAATTTGCTCCTAATTGGATTGGGCCTTACATTATCACTCACACTTATGGATCAGGCACTTATCGTTTAGCTTCAGCTTAATGGTAAACCTGAGCCTGAGCCCCTTAATGCCTTGCATCTTTGACCATTCTACTGTTGAAATTAGTGTTATATCACTGCTTATCTACCTTACGCTCGTCCCTTGAGCTCATTTACCACCGCATACACTTTGTTTCTTACATCTCAAAATCCAATCAAGCTCACATGGTTTGATTATCACCTCCCCTTAAAAGATGCCTTCCCCTTTTTAGTCTAGTCCATGACTTCAAAGTATCAAAATGACACATTCTTAATTACACACTTATGGGATTTTCTTGAGTCAAACTTCTTAAAAAAAAACTAGATGCTTCATGCCCAACGGACATCTAGACCTCTAACTTATACAATAGACTGCTCCCTTGAAGGACAGCTATATGCCAAACTATTGCTCTTATTATATATAGACTGCTCCCCCGAAGGACAGCTATACATAAACACTGCATCTGCTACTATAAATAGACTGCTCCCTTGAAGGACAGCTATACACAGTTAGCCTTTATCAGAAGCTTCTCGCATTGATCAGCTTCGTGAAGACCTCAAGAACAACAAAATACATATCCCATGTAGACTTCCCGCATCGATCAGTCTATATCCAGAAAAATAAAAATAAAGCAATACTTCAAAGCACTTTTGAGTCATGGACTTGTCTATTTAGGTTTGGTTTTCTTTTGTCAGAATCATCATCTTATAATAAGTTCTCTGCACCCTCGCCCACATCAACCACCTCACCTCACCATTTGTCAAACAACAAAACTCAAGGGACGTGACGTATATCCGATATATTGTGATTATACCACTCTTTTCACCTATCGACTTCTCGCCTATGCAAGGTACCTAGGGATTCAAGCTCATCCTACATTAATATGTGGTTTGTTTAGCTCTTCTCAATTACGGGACACTCTTGCCTCTTTTTCTCGGCTCTAGGATTGTGTGTTGACCTTAATCAGGACACGATTCCCTACTACTTGGGTATGCTAACTTTCGCTTCACCCATACCTACACCAACAACATTACCCTACCAACACCAACAACATTACCCTACCAACATCAAATTTTTACTAACCAACAAAATTGCCTAACCACTGACCAAATTGCTGAATTCACCTCTCCCTGCTCCTAAGGAGAACTACATCGATCACGAGGCCCCTCCTTGCTTTGTGTGATGGGCTATGTAGGCAGCACTTAGGAGACATGGGGTCTCCCAAGGTTAGCTCGACCATCCCCTACCATACCCTATCATGTGTTGTCAATATAAATATTTTTTGTGTATTTCTATTTGCCAACATTCATCTTTATCCTTTTTCAAAACAAACAAAAACAACATTTAAAACACAACCATTCTTATTATTATCATCACTCAAAAAGACATACATCTTTAGTTTTATTTTAGATGTTAACCAAATACATCTTCTCTATCATCGACTCGCAGGTCGGCATCCTTATTTATTCTTATATTCCTATAAAATCCACTTAGACTCTTGCACCTCCTCCCGAATCAGGTGGTGATCGTGATCGTCGATGCCTCTCGGCTGGCCTCTCCATCCTCAAAGGTGCCACTGCCATTGGTTCCTCCCATTGATCCGCCAACATCTCCTGTAACATACGAATACGTCCTCTCGCGTGGAGGAATCTTGCCTCCAGTCTCTCCACTCGTAGCTGTGAAGCCTCTAACATTCCCATTGTCTCATTCACCTGTGTTTGAAGCTGGTGAGCCAAATCCTGCAGACGATCTCTCTCCATTGTAATCACAGCTATGTCAGGGCACTCACGTGCACCTCGCAGCTCTGCTACCCACCATACTCTATAGGCCTCCGTCGTTCCCGCATCCATAACCCTACGATCGGCTGCTATCTCTTCTGGCCCTTCTGGAGGTGTCGGCCGGGGAGGTGAGAATGCTGCCTCGGCGTCGATCCTCATGTATGGTCTATATGTCATAGGAATATCCTGAACGAACCCAAATTGTCGCCGCACGCGATCTAGAGGAATCCTCTCGTACTCGCCCGGCCTATGCCCTGCGATCCACCTCAATCGCTCTACACCCCTCAACTCCTCAGCTATGTGCTCTGTCACCATATAGTTCCCGTACGGCCTCCAACAAATATCCACAACTGTCACCATTTCCCATACCTGTCTATAATACTCGATGTCATCTATCACGGCCTGGGATCTCGCTTCTTGTTCTATCTGGACCCATCGTCTGAATCCCAACCTTTGCACTCCTGTCTCTCCCGACTCAATGGGTCGGCCTATTGGACGTACACAAACAATATGCTCATAGGCCCAACAATGTAATAAGTACGAACAATCCAGTGTCGTCCTGTGTTTTCGCTTGCATGCCCATAAACCCCTATATAACTCTGCCAGATATGCGGGTGCCCATGCGAATGTCACGCTCATTTCTATCATTTCCCAAATAACACTCATCAATGCTTTGGGAAATCTTCCACCTTCCGCCCTCGGCAATGCATAATACCCCACTGCTATCATTAATAGCACGGCCAACCTTGTTTCCTCAGGATGTGTTGCATACATTGTACCATACGTAAATGATAAACCTCGCTGTGTCAAATCTCGTGCAGCTGACCCAAATACTGCTGTTATCGCTGCCGCCCTTGTTTTGGCAATGCCTGATACACTATTTTTCCTATCATTGGGAGTCTCAAAATATGGAACACATCTTCCAAAGTCACTGTCATCTCCCCTGTTGGTAGATAGAAGGTATTCTTTTCCGGATTCCATCTCTCAATCAACGCCTGCTAACATAGCATGGTTACGCGTGATTCTTGAATAATAGCGGATTCCACTTAACCCCAACCGATTTATCAATGCCCATTAAATTTGGTGTTACATCCGCTCGGATTAAGTGACAACAATGATGCACGAGTATCATTCATCCTTAACCTTGCTTCTGCCTGCATACATCAAAACGACACATAATTATTCAAAAGAACAAATCTCTACGGGTTTTTTCTCAAAATCTGGAAACCCTTACAGTAACCGATAGCGGTTATGCATAACCGATACCGGTTGGCTAACCGATACCGGTTACTTATAAACGATACCGGTCACTGTCAAAATATACCTACCCTGCTTCAAACATACACCTTCGATATTTATGAAGCCCGTTTACTCCTATTTCTACCTAAAAACATACAGGCCCACCCTGTTTTGCCTCGTAGCACTCATACCATCCCTGACCCTTGCCTATCACGTTTTTTTTCTAATCTTTACCCACTTACACTTCTCTCATCCTATTCGAGAAAACATGCAAAAATCAAATTACAACCAAACCGTTTACCTCTTGGGTTGCGGCGGCTTGAGGTGACACATGTCTTCCCTCTCGTCGTCCACCTGCTTTGGATGCTTCTCCTTGTTCGCCATGATCACCACCCTTTCAAAATTTGCCTTTACGCCTTACGAATCTCAGATCACATTCACTTTCCTGTCTCTTTTCTCCTTCTCACTCAAATCTCTCATGTACGATTCCACTGTCTCGATTGTCGTCAAAAAAGTCGCATTCGCATATTTAACGTGTTTCATGACTCTAAAAATAAGAATGCTAAAAATAAGAACTTAAGTTGCCAACCCAGCAGTTCTATTTTTAGGAAAACAATTCTTGCATAACCGATATCGGTTACTTACCGATACTGGTCATATATCTACCGACATCGGTTACATAACCGATATCGGTCAAGTTACCCCTTGTTGCTTAAACCTAAGTCGTCTCTTCATTTTTGGAAATTTTTGTGGCGCCCGTCCCTTTTTCCTGCATGAACAACACCATTATCCATATTTTTCATTAAATCCACATCTCATTACAATTTCATCAACATCATCTATCTATATTACCAAAAACAAACAAGCCATCAACTAAGGATATCAAAAAACTATCAATCTATACACCATTTGGATCCAAACTCATCAGATACAACCATTTAATATTCACACACCAGTGACCAAACATACAACATTTCATAATATAACATGTCAATTAAACTCATCATTTATATCTATATACATCCCATCAACAAAAGACATCAACATCATTAATATATAACACCATGTCAATCAAACTCATCATACATCACATATCACAAACCATCGACAAAACATTTAACGCATTTCACAGAACATGTGGGTCAAATCATCATATCTATATATATACAAAGTTTCAAATATACAATGTGCCCTGCATCGGGGCCTCCGTAATCTCATAATATAACAAAGCCGGCACGCAGGCCGCAATAACTATCAATAATCTCGACTCGGCTCGCAGGCCGGTCTCTCATATCAAAAACATACTCGGCTCGCAGGCCGGTATCAACTGTACAACCTGTACTCGGCTCGCAAGGCGGTATATATAAATAAATGAATGAATAAATGAATAAATAGGCACGCAGGCCTCTATCAACACAACCGGTTCGCAGACCGGTGCCCATGTCCAATATACAAAATGTGCAGGGACCCCTCAGCTCTCTCCACCTCCCTCTGCCTGTCTGCCTGCTGGTCCCTGTCCTACCTCTCGCCTCCTGCCTGTGACGGACCCACCAGCTGTGGCTGCACCTCCCTGAGACCTCTGGCTCCGAGAGGTCTCTGCTCTATGTGCCGCATAGGGCTGATAATCAGCCCCGGTACCATCAAGAATATCCTGATAGTATCGGGCCTCCGCTCTAGCCTCCATGTAACGCTCTCGAGCCACCGTAGGTGCTGGGGCTGGTCCCCTGACACCTACTACCAGTGCCCCCTGTGCTGTGTCTTTGGTGTGCATTTGGTGGTGCTGTGGTATTTGTGGTGGTACTGTACATGTACTGCACTGGGGTGTGGTTGTGCTGCATTCTTTGGTGGTGGTGGTACTTTTTGCACTATGGGGGTGTGTTTGTGCCACTATTGGTGGTGTACTGTACTGTGCTTTGGTGCTGGTGCTGTGCACATGCACAGCTGGGCACGAAAGCTGCTGCCCTGTAAAACACCTATCGTGTGCTGTGTGCGTGAGCAAATTGCCCTGTAATAACTATACCTGGCCCCTGAGCTGATCTCGCTCTGCTGTCACCGCTGCCAAGTCTGGCTGTGCAGGCTGTGCTATCCTCGCTGCTCTCTGACCAGCCCACCAAACCATATATGCTCCCGTATAACCAGCATCATCTACAGTGTCATCTGCTGGCCTCTCAGCAACCCAATCTGGGTCCAAGGGCTGTGGTGCAGGCAGTGGGGCCTCTACATCATCCCTCGGTACTGAGGGAAGGGAGGTGGCTCGTCTGTGTGCAGCCCCCCATCTACTGCGTACCCTCTCAGGGGTATCCTCTCATACTCTCCGGCCTCAGTCCTGCTTTATCGAGAAAGTGTCTTGGATCAAGCGCAACTGTAATCGGGCTCCTCTGCGTGGGTGATGACCTCTGTAAGGTCTCCATACGATATCTGCGCTGTCAGGCCCTCTAATAAATGCCTGTAATAAGCGACGTCCCCCTGCAAGCTTTGCTCGTGGTGGCCCACGACCCTGACCACCTCTGAAAGCCGTATCTATATATGACCTGTGGCCCTGGCTGCTGGGGCAGCCCTACTGGTCTAAGGCATATGATGTGCTCATATGCCCAACAATGCAGCAAAAACGTCGAACAAATCCCGAATCGCCTCATCCGGTGATAGCCCCACAGCTCTCGATACAACTGTACCAGGTATACTGGTGCCCAAGCATAACAGGTGTGCTCCTCCACCATCTCGTGTAGAACCCCCATCAGCGCCCGTGGAAAGCGGCCTCCCTCTGAGTCCGGGAGGGCAAAGCAGGTGATCCCGATCATCATCAACACGGCAAGCCGTGTCTCATGGCGATGCGCACGGTACATATCCCCATACCCGATGCTCGCGCTGTGATACGTCAATCGATGCGCTTGGTGCATCCCCCAAAACACTGTAGGATGCTGTCCATGGCAGTCTCTGCGTCCACCTGAAAGACTGCCTCTCCCTCAATCGGCAGTCGAAGGATACGATACACATCCTCCAATGTGATAGTCATCTCCCCAGTCGGGAGATGGAACACATTGGTCGCCGGATCCCATCTCTCGATGAGGGCGACCATCAAACTATGATCCCTATCGATCGCTCTGTACCGCTGGACTCCGCCGAGTCCCACCTCGCGCATGATACCCCAGTGTGCTGCGGATACGTGTGGCCGCATCCGTACCAACAGCGGGGGCATCCTATCCCGCATCGTCAGCTGCTGACGTGCCTACAAAACCAACCCACAGTATTAGCCCTACTCTTTATCACAACATCTACTTATACCCTCTATACCCTTTTTTTTTTTTTTATCCCCCCGACCACAACCCGACTCCATACCACACGTCTACGCCCATCTATCTTCCCCTAAAAACTTCTACGCTATTCCCCCTCCCTCTTCACACCCAAACAAACAACCCACACCATACTCAAATGACCCAAACCATGCCCAAATACCTTAACCACATCTAAAAACTTAAAACAACAACACAACCCAAACCATACTCAAACACCCTACACCATGCCCAAATACCCAAACCACATCCACAAACTCAAAAACAAAATCACAACCCACACCAACAAATTGAAATAAACCTAAGTCAGGACCGCACCTATACTGAAACACCCAAACAATACCACAACACCCCCACCCCAACCCAAACCATACCCAAATCACTACCAAAAACTCAAAAACAACAACATAACCTAAACCAACAAAAATAGCTAAAAATCACTAAGGACCGGTAGCGGTCACCCATAACCGACCGCGGTCCCCTTCCCACCGACGCCGGTCCACGACCGACCGACGCCGGTCCAACACAAAACACCCTGCCCCTGAAATTTTGCGACCGATGCGGCCGGCAGCTGGCCGACATCGAGCTGAACCCGGAGCGAACCCGTGCGGCCCCCCCACCTACATTTTTTCATTTTTTTACCAATTTACCCACCCAAATACCCTAAAAACCTACCCACCCAGCCGCCTTGGCTTATTTCACCTATCTACCCTCTCTCTTTTTCAAATCATTTCCATTTTCTAATTATTTCCTAAAAAATGTACATTCCTACCCAAACCCCAAATATAGCATAATGCGATAAAATACACACAATGAGGGGTTTCGAACCTACCCGTACGACGACACGTCGTCGTGGAGGGATGGGTGGTGGTGGTCCAGCTGGTCGGCCCCTCCTGCTCCTCCTGGTTGTGCCATGGCTCCAAATGTCCTCTTCTGGGTCCTCCTTTGATCAGCTGCTGCCTCCTCCTCACTCGGGCCCACTAACAACTAACTCCTCCAGTCAAATAGCGCCACCTCACGCAACTAATGCTCCAATCTTAACTCTCCACGTCAGACAACTCAAATTGATTTCCAAATTGCAAAAGTGACAATGACAGGCCGTATTTTTCTTTTTATAGGTTTTTCGCCCATAACCGATATCGGTTTTATTGTGCCCTAAGGAACCGGTATCGGTCCCATAACCGATATCGGTCATATAGAATCGACATCGGTTTTATTCCAAATTTCCCCCAATTTCTGCCCTTATTTACTATTTGCCCTTTTTCACCCACATCGCCTATATCAACCTTTGCTGCAACAATTCTAACCATTTGGCCCGACCCACGGCCGTAACCCAACAACTTGGCCCGAGGCCAGGCCTCACCCTAACCATCCGGCCCAACCCAAGGCCTTAACCTACCCATCCGGCCCGACCCAAGGCCTCACCCTACCCATCCGGCCCAACCCAAGGCCTCCCCCTACCCATCCGGCCTGACCCAAGGCCTCACCCTAACCATTTGGCCCGACCCAAGGCCTCACCCTAACCATTTGGCCCAACCCAAGGCCTCACCCCAACCATTTGGCCCGACCCAAGGCCGCAACCAACCTATTTGGCCCGACCCAAGGCCGCAACCCAACCATTTGGCCCGACCCAAGGCCGCAACCAAACCATCCGGCCCGACCCAAGGCCTCACCCCAACCATTTGGCCCGACCCAAGGCCGCAACCCAACAACTTGGCCCGACCCAAGGCCTCACCCCAACCATTTGGCCCGACCCACGGCCGCAACCCAACAACTTGGCCCGACCCACGGCCCTCACTCATCAATTAGCCCGACCCAAGGCCGTACCACTTAACTACTTCGCCCAACATCAACAACATACACTTTTATCCACCCAGTAGCCTTTTGTTCAATCCAGCGCACCTGTTCGTGTTTTAGCATGATTAGGGTCCTTGACTTGATCTGTCGACCAACTTTGCCTAGACCTAGACCGTGACGTTTATCTCAACCAAACCAACCATTTGGTACTGCCGAACATGCCTAAACGTTCCTGTACCTTACCTGTTATATACCCTGGAGCTACTTCCTATGCCTTGGATACCAGGATTATATCACCCTTGTTTGGATAAACTATCGACCTTTGCCTATGCATTGCTGGTTTGCTCGTCAAATCATGTACCCTAGTCACACTATTGCATTTTAACATGCGTCTACTTCTTTGGACCTACCCCACCATCTCACCCTCATCTCAACACCATTTACCCTTTATCAACCCTATCCCTGATTTCACGCTACCTCAATCTGTGATAGATTTGAGGGGGATTACCTATACCCTTAACAGGAGTAACCACTTCTTATTATTGTCCGTGCAGCTTTACAAAACAAACTACACGACAATAAGGGGCTAATGTAGACACCAAATTTGTGTCTTACGACCCCTTGTGACCCGCATCGCATTTCGCAACCTAACCTCACCACCTAAACCTTACACAATTATTTATTAATTACCTTATAATTAATAAATCCACATCACCATACCTGCCACCTCATGTCGCCACCTCATCGTGACCTAGTCTTAACCCTAAACTAACCTAATTAAGACCTATAACTTGGTCCAATTCCACACCTATGACTAATTACTCCTCATCCGCACCTAAAACCAACTTCATAATGACTTGACCAAGCCCGCTACCAATCCCTCGGAAGAAAAGGAGGGAAAGCTGGCTATTTTACCAAAAATAGCCGCTTTGACTGGACCGATACGGTTCCTACTCACCGCCGTCGGTTGCGTAATCGCCATCGGTTCCCGTAAATGACCACTTCGACCAAAAACAAAGGATCAGATTTTCATTTGATCGAGAGAAGGAGAAATCATCGAGAGAATCAGATTTTGCTTGGCCGAGCGAGAAAAGTGAAGAAACAAGAAGAGATTGAGAGAAGGACATCAAGCCCAAGCTGCCATTTGAATAACCAGAGCCCCGGTAACACTCATCGAGTATCGAGAAGAGGAAGCTACATCAACTTGGGTTTGTCTTCATCATCACGAGTCTTGAAACTTGCATCTCGCATCGGGGGCAAGTAAGTAGTATGTTATATGTTTCTAAGCACCATTTTCTTGAGCTTGTTGATTAATAGTAATCATAAGTTTATTCCTAGATCTACTACCTGACCACTACTGCATTTAACCTTCACCCACACACACTCGGATATTTGCCCGAGAAGGCCATTTTACCACACTCACGAGTCTTCCCTATCCTCCCATCATTCCCCTCGGCCATCCACCAATCCTAATAACCCCATGATCACCTTACTGACCAACTTCATCCGAGAAGCACTTAGATTGCTGCCCCTACCGGTATCGTTTATCCCTCTGGCAAGCGGCGGTTCTCTAACCGTGGTTGGTTACCTAGTGACCGCCATCGATCTTTGTGACTTATACCCCAAAACCCTTTTGCTCGCCTATTTGCCACCTAACAACCCCAAATCCAGCTGGTTTATCCCTATAACTCAACACAACGTATCAAGCGACCGATGCTTAGAACAAACAACGTGACGCTTTATTATTGATAGTTTAGTTTCTATTGCTTTGTATGTGAGATACCTAAATCGTGATTTTGCAATAGCTTTCTATATTATCATTTGTGTTAAATCATATTAAAGGGAGCTGACCACCTTCGAAAGGGAGTTTTTATATTTCCTGGGCCTAAGGCAGATCCCTCATTTGTTGTCTAATTAAAATCTTGTGGTCTTGTATTCTTACTTGCAGGTAGTCCTTCCAAGACAAAAAGGAGTTCTTCGCAGTCGATCTGATCTCTCTCTATGGTACGCGCACACCATCTCAACATTCAACAGGTATTCCTCCTAGCCCTAACCCTTATCTGTTTCTCGAAGGAATGATAGGATAGAAGCAAGTCTATTCTGCAGAGCCGAAACATTCCGTGCGAAACACTCGCAAGATTCTTGATCCTACCTCGAAGTGAAGAGTGAATCATAGTTTCTCGAAACTATCAATCCTCACAGCTTCCTTGGTAATATCGAGAATATAATTTACTGAAATGAAGCAATTATCTACTCTATTTGATATGATTCTAACTAGAACTTTGAAATCTAGAGCCTGGATTACGCAGAATAGTGGCGAATCCGATGGTGTGTGTGATCTTGTCCCCTCAGTATGATCTCCTTGTTCTTTCATATTCACGTGGATCCAGAAAAGTGTGTAATGCTAGCATCGACAGAAGTAGATATTGGGACAAGGATAGCTCAGAATGCAGACTGAATATAATGCGAGTAGGAGAGGGATAGCGCAAGAGTATAGAGCTTGGCTTATGCAATTCCTAGCGGGATTTATTGCGAGTCATGCAACATAAAGCATCCAGAACCTGAAACTATCCTGTTTGAAGAGAAAAACCTGCAACTTTAATGGCTTCCTAAGCTATTCTACTCCAATGGATTGGATAAAACAACAACACCATTTGCACAAGCTAGATATGTGGCTTACCAACAGTTGAACAATGCTAACTAGACGTATAATGAACTAAACCAAGCACTCTAAGCAAAATGAAAGCTAAGTCTATTGCAAAGAGAAATTCAGAGACAAACTTCAGGGCCATTTGCTTGAGCACAAGCCATTTATTTATAGCTTTCATTCACCCAAAGATCAAAACCAAACTGAACTCTAAAACAATAAACAATGGCCAAACACTATTCCAAGGGACCAAAAACATAAATGCAAGCCCAAGTCGGCAAGGAAAAGATGGTGAAATGTTGATCTTTACGTGAGTCGCGTCAAAACGCTTTCTGGAAAATGCATAAAGGACCGCCGCTCTGAGCAGGGTGGTGGTTACAGGACTTCCACCCTGATCAAGGCAGCAGTCACGAGAACGCCACCCATGCAGGGCGGCGGTTTCGTCACTGAAGAGTAAAAAGGCCAAGAAAAGAGAGCAAAAAGGAAAAACAAAGGATGCGGGGGCTAAGCGGGGCATGCGGGATGTTAACGCACACTCGGAGAGCTTTTACGGATCCCAAACACCTTGCGAGGAGACCTATATCATCATTGGGGCACTTGTTGCCTTTGTTCGGCTCCGATCAGCATACCTTACAATTTTGGGTACGTACAGGTATCAAACACCTAATCAATGAAAGGAAATGTGAAGTGGTATTTCTCTATGGAAAACTTCATATATCTATAATCCACATAGATTATCCATTTTCAATTCCTCTTTAGTACAATTACAAGAGGTGATACCCATTGATTGTTTGATATGGGGTATATGAATCCAACATCTAGCAACTTTTATAGTTCAACCTTCACAATATTTCTTACTATTGGGTTCATGCATATCTATGGCTACCGATTGGTTTACAATATTATTTGATATAAATTCTATGAGTACAAAGCCTAGGATAAATACAACACATACCACCATAATAAAAAGAAAATGTTGTTTTATGTTTTTAAAGAAGAGAAATCAACAATTTATCTTGTTGTCTATTCAATGTCTTGTTTAGATTTAGTGTCCTTCCAAGTGTTATTTGTACTTACTTAGAGAGGTATAGCATTGAACACATGTTTCTACTGATAGAATTTAACATGCAACCATGAGGAAGAAGTTGGTGAAAAATACAATTCTTACTTGGAATATTCATGGTTCTTTTCGTGGTAGGACTTGGTTTAAGGGACAACTAAAGTACCTTAATCTGTCATCAAATTTTTCATTCCTTCCATTTTTGTTATGTAGAATATTATAGAGAACATCATCTTCCTCATGATCTTCAATAGTGCAATACTTCTCCAAAATCATCAATTTTTGGAAAAAGAATCGATCAAATTCTTGTTCTTGAATCCAAACTGTTTGATCCTCATCATTTAATGATTGGGCATGAGTATAGAATATAAGTTTCTTGGTATCATTTCCATTCGAGATGATCATGTTACTGCAGACCTACACACCTGTAAATTCATGATCAATGGCCAAAAATGACCTTCCTAGTATAAGAGCATAACCTCGTAGACTTTCCCTTGGTTGCAGGAAAATAAAATCAGTTGGGCATTCACAAGATTCTACCACTACAACAATGTCCTCAAGGACTCCTTAAATATTTATTATTGATCATACTGCTAGTAACAATACTTTAGTTGTTGGCCTTATTACATCAAAATTCAAATTATCCACAAATTTCTTGGTCGTGACATTTATTTCTACCCCTAAGTCAATCGAGCATTTTTAATTATAGTTCCATTGATAGTAACATTCACTAAAGGACTTCATGGATCTATGTACTTAGGTAGCATAGAGTTTCCAAGCATGATGTCAACCAACTATCCAATGAATTATACAGTGGATGGATCTTTCCTTTTTTCCCCTAGATTATTTGTACATAGATATTTGATCATTTTGTTGTAAATAGGAATATCCTTGATGGCTTGAATGAGTGGAATTTTCACACAAATATCCTTCAATTGATTGAAAAAATCAGAATCTAAATCTGATTTAGGGTCAGAATTTATCTCTTACAATATTTATGGAAATGGGGGTCCATTGAATTACATTTTACCTTTGCTGAAATTTTATTCATGTTGTTGTGGATCAAATTACAACATCTTCTCGGCTTTTCTACAAATAAAATTGTAACAACTATGGTTCATCTATTATCTCTCGTGATTATCACTTTACTTGGCTGCATAAGTTCTCTTCCTAAGTGGAGATGGATATTGTTGATATCAACTAAATAAGTAGAGTATTGGATTGAGTGAGTGGTATAGGAATTTTGAGCAGCTTTATTATTGGGCTTAGCTATTGGTTGACCGTAAATTGAGTAGATTTTGGTTGAGAACTAGATTGGGGTTTGGCATCAAATATTTCTACTATGGTTTGGGAGGTTACTAGTAGGGATTTTTGGTAGTTAGGAGGTTAATTTCCCCATGGCTTCCCTCCTCTCTAAGGTTACTACCATGAATACGAGGGTTGTTTCCACTATTGGCCAGAGAACTGAGGTTTTCATGGTTATTGGTATTAGATAGGGTATGGATCCCAACGTTGCTGAGTATTATCTCAAAGTGGGGGTTACATATTATTATATGAACTACTAGCCCAATTTTGAAAATATGGTAAGAATATTATGACATACCTCCTTGTCTTAGCGTCCATGGATTATTTTGGGTAATGTATAAAAATTGCCCATCCTCCATTTATATCATTTTGAACTCTAGTGGAGCCTCCTTTGCTTCGTAATGTTGTCTAGTCCCCCATATGTGAAATCATCTTTATTTATTCTACAAGAATAGAAGAAACCTATAAGTGTTGCCTTTACATCCTCTCTCTTCTTCTTTCCATGAAGAACATTAACCTAGGTGGCCATGTCATTAACTATTTCTTGTTTCATGTTCTTAAACATGTTTATAATCTCTGATTTGGATCTTTCCCCAATTCCTTTGGTATTTTCTCTACCCTTTGATGTAAAACTTCTCATTGGTTTCATGGTTTCTCTAAAATAGTTCCTACAGGATTCAAAATCTCATCAAAAGAGGCCTTCAATATTTCTCCATCTCCTATTAAGTCCAAAGCATCCATATCTTCCTCATCGAGTCCTTTTAAGAAGATTAACTTGAGAGACTTGGGAGGTAAGCTTATGTGTCTTGAATTTTAAATGAAAATTTGGAATATCCCCAAGTAATATTCTAGTGGTTTATTTTCCTTCTATTTCATCTTGAAGAGTTCATATCCTCCTTTGCTACTTGGTGTATAGTAGTCTTGGTACTTGGTTAGAAACTTTTACTTCATCTGCTACGTGTAGTAACATCATCTCTTCTTAGGCGCATAAACCATCTCAAGGCTACATCCTTGAGTGTAGTAAGGAAAAAATTCAACTTGTGTACATAAGTTTTGTAGTCATAACTCCCGCATAAGAAATCAACTCAAATAAGAAAATGTTTGGGTCTTCAATCATAAATCCATGAAAATTAGGAAGAGATGATGGAAATATGTTCTTCATAACAGTAGGATGATTGTTATTGGAGATAGGAAACTCAAATGTTCTTAGTTCCCCTAATTCCATGTTTTTATACACCTCCTCTACCATGTTGGGTTGTTCAATAACATCTTTAGAACTTTCACTTGGAAAGGGGTGTTTTATCAGAAAATCATGTAGAATAGAGGATGTTTCTTCTTTAGAATAAGAAGTGATTTATGCTATTTGAGGATTTGGTAGTAATCTACCATGGGAATCTCTACGATGGTGCATATATCAAATGAATCAACTAAATCAAAATTTTTAGTGCAAGGATGTTTGAAGGTGGAATTTATATAACTTAGTCCTGTCTAAAGAAATTCAAAAATGTAAACCTCGAAACTCCTATAACTTGGTAATATCCTGGAAAACAGAACCAAAAATGGTGGCGTAAATCAAATTGCTACAATTAATATGTTTTACGTTGAATCACATTCATTTAATTATTTTTATTAGATAAGGTAAAAATAGGGATCATCTCCTAGGGGCCTTACAAAGGAGGTTAAAACAAAAAGGAGCAAAAAAACCATAAAAATGAGACAGAAGGTTCAAAAGGAGTTAAAAAATATTAACTCTTACAATGAAAATATTGACCATGAGAAAAAACAGAGGCACTAAATGAAATGAATGATAAAATCTAGGTGAGATAGTTTGCAAAAAGACCTGCAAAGCATGTCTAAGACTAAAAGATCATTTAACTGTTAGGGGAAGCTTCCATGTTATCAACATGACTATGTTGAGTTCATTCTCTTTTCTCATCTCAGTCATATCTTCTTCCATATATTCCTTAGAGCTGCTGATACACAAATTAAAATTTCTCTTTTAAGTGCCCTCCTCCATCACATCCATCCTATCACTCAAATATTTGACCTATTTCTCTAGCTCGATAATCTTTTGCTTGGAGTTCACCTAGGATGATCATATTTGTTTGGAATCCAAATGAATTCCATCATGGTTTCTCAATAGCCTGCATTTTTCTCCTCCATAGCCTGTATAACCCTATCCAAATACTGAACCTTGTTGATCAACCCCTCAAGATCCCTATCACCACCATCTATACCCTTGTTCCTAGAAGTGCTAGCTTCAACTCTACCTTCCACCCCTTTATCCAAAACATCATCCTCTCGCATCATTCATATACATAGGAATATTGTTGGCCCTCATCTTGGTGAGGCACTCTGCTAGGGTGATGTCCTCCTCCTCTTCCTTATCTTTCAGGGAAATGGCAGTGTGTGCATGTGTTGTTTTTAAAACTAATGCTAATATAAGTAAATACTAACACCTAAATATCCTTAATTAGCGAAAAATAAACAACATACTAAACACCATCATGATAAGAATTAAACAAGGGTTAGATGTTAACATTCATCAATATACAAAAATTTGAAAATAACAATGCTAAGCATCTAAATCATCTATTCTCTAACAACAAATAAACGAATGGACCTAATTAGGCTCCATGACAATAAAAAATGGTTGTCTTTGGTATTCCAAGAACCTAGGAATGAGGGCTTGTCAAATTTTGGCTACAAGACCCTTTTGACACCTCCCATATGACCTAAGCACTTAGGAAAGAGGCTTAACTCTTCAAGATGATGAACTCTCAAGAAAACAAAAGGCAAGCTCTTAGTCTATTTTGCTATATGCTTTGCATTTTTCTTCTCAAGAAGTTTAGGTGTATGTATAAAGGTAGAAGGAGGGATCCTTATATAGCCCAATGGATAAAGGAAACACTTCATCCCTTTGCATATGAGATAAAGTTAAAACAAGATTAGGAATGGATAAGGTTGCTTTATAAAAGGTAACCTTACTTTAGAAGGGTTTAATTTATGCTTAGCAAGTCATGGGAGTTGGGGGTGTTTTAATTAATCAAAGGTGATTAACTAATAGGTAGATGTAAGCTTATAGAAGCTAATTAGAGGAATATTAGTATGATTTAGGCTATTAGAAGGGGATTAAATCAATTAAATATCAATTTATTGGTTAAATGGAAGGGAAAGCTAATTAATTAATAATAATTAATTAGTCTAGGTAGAATGGGTGATTTATTAATGGAAGGTCATTAATTAGGGTATTCATTGGATAGGTGACTTAATTAATTATCGTAGTGTAATTAATTAATGACGATATGAGGGAAAATGAGTGTTATTGACGATATGTTGCCAATTTGCAAGAAGGGGGATAATTAGCACAATTTAAGTATTTAAATTTCTTGGGCGTAATTATGGGTGTCTACATTTGCCCCTCTTTGGGGTGGCATAAGTGATGCCACTTCAAAGATAGTAGATGGAAGAAATTTTGAAGGGATAGAAGAAAAATTAGTAGGAAGGAGAGATGCCCCTCGAGTGTCAATAGGGTGATGAAGGAAGATGATCGATGATTGAAAAAGGTGAGAGATAGATAGAAGAATGGGAAGGGGCAGGATGCCTTGGTAAGATGGAAGATTAGGGGTGAGAAGAAAGTGATGCAAAAGAAATATGGAGGAGGGGAGAGAAGAGAGATTAGCCTTTAGCTATTGCTTATTGGAACAATTTTGATGTCATCATTTTGCCATAAAAGCTACGTCATCGTTCCTTATGAAAAATATAAGCATACAACAAAGGTAGAATGACATGAAAATCCATACTAAAAACAATTTTCCATTGCTGAAAATACCAAATCCATGTAATATATAGCAATGCAATGCAATACGAGAAGGAAACAAGCTCATTTAACAAGGAAAATAAGTACGAATGCACATATCCAACCCAAAAATGGTCAAGATAGTTGTATAAATGTTTTTTTATCAAGCTGAAGAGATCCACATGTTCATGATTGATGAAAAGGGTTAGAAATGATGCCCCGAGAAAGGATATATGCAAGGGGAAATGATAATGGACATGGGGTCCAAGTAAAAAGCATTGTACACAACGAAATAGCACCAAGCAACAAACGTACCCCAGTGCAGTACGCATTTAAGCAAGCAACTAGCTTTATTAATGGTTATGAATCCGGCGATCCAAAAGTCATATTAATTGGGGAAGATGTGAAAAAATAGTAGGATATTGAGAAAATACCATGTGCAAGACACAAGTTTAAGCTATAATAAGCAAATTACCATTTTTGTAGGTTTTTAACTTTTTAGGATTTTATGAAAAAAATTTCCTGTTTTTTTTTATAAATTTTTGACATGATATATATATATATATATATTGTTTTTGTTTTTGTTTTCCAAAATGTGGTGGACAGGTAGAAGAAAATATAAGAAAATAGAAGGAAAATCCTAAAGCAATAGAAAGTGCCCTAGGTGGAATAATGAAGGAACAAGTGACAAATAATGTCCTTGTTTAGTGGAAAAATTAATAAAATAATTATTTTTGGCAAATAATTATTTACGAGAGTGTGAATAAGAAGAAAAATTGCCTAATAGAAATTAAATTTTCCTAGGGGGAAGAAAGGGGTAATGGACAACAAAAATTCCCAAATATAGTGAAAAATAAGAGAAAAATAATCATTTAATTAAAATAATTATTCATTGGTGAATAGAGGAGAAAACGACGGTCAAAACGAGCCTCCAAGCCCTCTCGGTGGTGAAAAATAGCTTGATATACCCAACTGGGGGTAAATCACCACGACCAGTTCATTTGTTACCAACCACTATTGAGTTTTTACTGTGAGGCTCTAACAATGACGAGGACAATGGTGATTGCAGGATTAGTTGAGGTGAGTAGACACAGTCCGAGGGTACTAGTGGAATCCGACAATGACCCCTTCATGAGTATTCAAACCTTTCCCATCAATTTTTGTCATTAATGCCTAAATTTAGTAATTAGGGCTAGGAGGTCACGTCGGCGGGCATGCATGCAAGTGTAGGTGTCAACTCGGGTGCAAGCATCTCTTTGGGGTATAGGAATCCTCAAACACATACACTCAAGTGCAGGCACAAATGTCACACACCCACACGCACACACACACACACACACACTACACATGTGCATGCACGCGCACACACCAGAAAGGGGTCACACACACAAAAAGGAGGGTGCACACAAAAAGAAGGGTGCACACACTAGGGGTACATGCATGTAAGTGTAGGTATAAAAATTATGGTGCAAGTGCCAAATATGTGGCGCACACAACCAAAAGGGCGCGCAGGTGCCTAAATGATGGTGCAAGCACCAGAAGACAATTACATGCCAAAGCACATGCCAAAAGGGAGGTGCACATGCCTAAAATGGTGCAGAGGAATCCTAGGCTAGTAAAGGATAGATAGAAAAATTCCAAAAAGATGACACTTAGAAGAAAATTTTAGGATTTTTGGGTTAACCCTAAAATGATAGATGGTTTTTTAGAAGAAATGTTAGTAATTGACGAGTGGATTGAAATTTTACAGAGATGACTTCCAGTGTCATATAAATGGGAGGGCCACTCCCGAGATAGCTAAGTTAGAGGGGAGCATGCATCGGTGAGACCAGTGGGCTATGTCTATACTTCTCGAGGTGGTGGGGCTAGGCCCCGTGTCTCAAATGCCATTTATCACCTTGGACCATGGTTTGATGACTACACTAGCTGAGTGATGACATAACGAGAGCCAGTGTTTTAGATTACCTACTAGGGAGATGACCATGACCCTAGAGGATGTATGGAAAAATCTCCATGTGCCGATTATCGACACTTTTATTGAGTACAACTCTAATGCAGGGCTGATTAGAGTAGCTTGCAATGACTTGTTCAACATAGATGACATATCTCATGATGGTATGACCATTGCTTTACACGAGTGTATTTCTGACCGACACTGCATCGGGGCCTCTTTACATCATGTCACTTATCAGTGGGTTTTTCTCACTGATAAGATAGGGACATCCTTCCCGAGAGGGTTACTACCATTAGTACACGGCATTTTTAGTGGTGAGTGATATTGCTGGGGGTAGTGCATACTAGCCCACTTATATTGGGATTTACACTTGATCACCTACCATGGTTAGAAGACCATGGGGCCACCCTCCTCATTACGGATTTGGTCATGGGACCATATTGCGATCGGACACCTTGTGGGCACTTTGTGTGTTTGAGACCTAGAGGATCCATCTTACATGGCATGGGTATCAATAGGTGGCGATGTATGAGGCCACCTAGGTAGCCTCTATATATACAAGCAAGAGTTTGATGAGCTGCTAGAGATAGAAATCATATGGAGACCTTATAGATATATCTAGTGGCCATAGGATGCCATAAAGCTTAGTGTGCGCTCAGTAGAACACTTTATCCTTATGAGTCACAACTATATCATAGAGCTGTATAGAGTTGACAGGTGCCAATGGCAGCTTGGCATAGTATAGGGGGTTCCACAACTTGATATATGGTACGCCCACCAAGATTTAGAGAGGCATACTATGGGGCCTTGCATACTAGTGGCCCGAGCTAGGGTGAGTTTTCACAGGTGGTCCCATAGGCATGGGACCCAACATGACAGTCAAGGACCCAAGTACAACAATATATTATTCGACTTGGTATGACACTATCTTACCTCGATGTCTCATTATCTTAAAGGAGGCCTGGGTAGCAGGTGCTCGTTCACCTATAGAGATTTGGCATGGTTCTGAGTGGAGAGAGAGAGCAGTAGGTCCTGATCTAGATGATCCCTTTGATGGGATACCACATGATGAGCGGTGGTACGGCTCAGTCACAGGGACCAAGGCCATAGGGTCCAGGATAGGTACAATCTGATTCCAAGAACTAGGGTTCTTGATCGGGCCGATCATCTAGAGTGCACACGGGGACTAGCCTTTGAGCGGCATAACTAGTGGCATGAGGACAACCACTTTGCAGCAGTAGTTACAATGGGCCCTAGCCAAGAGAGATCAGGCTAGGGAAAAGAGAGATGAGGCACAAGGCTAGTGTGTGACAGTGACAGATGAGCGAGATCAGGCTCAAACCCAGATTGTGAATTTATTATTAGAGTGGGATTAGGCTCAGGCCCAGAGTTGACCCAAGAGATAACAATGTTGTGCTCTTCCATCAGATTCAATAGATGGCCTCTTAGATGGCCCATGTGACAGGCTTACACCAGCAGACATAGGCCCTGCTGTAGCCTGTGCTATTAGAGCAAGATAAGATCAGGGCAGAGTGTGTAGTGGGTCAGGCCGAGCTGGCCCGACCTATAGTAGAGATAGTGTCCCACCGACGCATGGAGGGTACAATAGTGAATGCCTAGACTCATAGAGATTTGGTGATAACAGATGGAAGATATTCATATTACAGGTCTTTATACTTTGAGGCAGTGCCTCCTAAGTGACAAGCACCATCCTATAGTTAGCAGTGATCGGCGGGGCACCGGATCGAAGAGGCCTCAGGACTCAGTGGAGTAACCATGACCAGAGAGAGAGGGTGATTCTCATGCCATGCGACCTCCATAGGACATGCTAGCTACTCCCTTAGAGGGCTTGAGTCAGTCCTGATGTTTTGTACTTCTACATATGCCTCTTGATGAAGGCTATTCTTCCTTGATACATGTACCATTCTTTTGTATGCCTCAGATGAAGGATTTTATTCTTATAGATGTATCACCTTTTTACACCTTAGATGAAGGCATTTTTGATGAATAATAGTTTTGACACATGCCTTTGATGAAGGCCTTTTATTATGTATAATAGTTTTGACACATGCCTTTGATGAAGGTTTTTTTAATGTATTACCTTGATGTATATCCCTTGTTGATACAAATATACCACATATGTATGATTCAGAAATTTTTGACATGACATATGTGTATGAGATGGACATTTTTTTATTGTTTCTCATGGATAGATAAACGTGTTTATGCTTCTAGATGATTTATTTTTATATGTATCATGATCTTGTTGATGTATCACATGTGTTTTGATTTATAGATGATTGATTTTGTAGAATATATCAAATGTGTTTTGTTTTATGTGATTGTGCCATACTTAGTGGATGGGATAATATGATGATAAGGGTGCGGGGGGATATATTTTGATATTTTCGATCCCTCTTTCCCCCATTTGATGATACAATATGTGATGATTAGCTTAGCATTCATGTATGATGTATACTTAGATGTTTCTTGATATATGATGTATAGATGATGTTAGGTGTGATGATAATGATGGTAATGTGATGATGTGATAACAAAACATTGCACATGCAATAAACACAATCAAATTCTAATCAAAGAACACAATGAATTAATATAATAATGCACCAAGACTCACTAGCATGCAAAAACATACCTCAATATGCATAAGCCAAAATAAATCTAATCTAAGAAAGAAAAGATGAATTCTAACAAAGTATGCCCAAGCAACAAACAACCCAAAAGAAAAAACATGAAGCAACTATACAATCAAACAAGAAAATCAAGGAATAAGACAATGCAAGTAAACGCAAGAAAATGTTTTTGTATAATATGTTTTCATGCAACAATTTTCTATTGTTTTGGTTTTTGTGAAATAATTTTCTATTGTTTTTATTTTTGAAAAAAATTTCTATTGTTTTTGGTTTTGCGAAATGATTATCTATTGTTTTTGGTTTTATAAACAATTTTATATTGTTTTTTATTTTGAAACAATTTTCTATTGTTTTTGGTTTATTTTCTAACGGTTTTCAGAGTTATGCGTGAGTAACCAAGAAAGCGTGGATGCCCCCAGTGTTAGATGGGGAATATAAAAGGGTAGAGGCCACACGCATATGAACAAGAAGGTAAAGTTGTTGAATTTCCCCCAGCGTAATATGGGGAATAGCGAAATACCATGCCCCTCATAGATGAATAAAAGAAGACAAAGTTGGATCAAGGCTTGATAGGATTGGGTTCACAAGGAACCCGAAGGTAAAACTAGGGCTAGGCTAAGTAAAAGTACCTTCCAGATGCAAGATGCTTGTGAAAATGAATCCTCCCAAGGTGCCAAAACTGGTTTTCACCCAAGGACCTATCCAAAGTGCCACAATTACATGGTTTTCACTTGTGGATGACCTATTTTATCTTTTTATTTTTCTTTTCTTTTTGATTTTTTTAATATTTTTTATCATTTTACCATATTTTTTTTTTTTTTTTTGATTTTCTAATTTTTGTCATGTTTAAGCATAGAACCACTTAAGATGTATGGCTTTCATGGTCTCATGGAGTTCATCACCATTGGGGTGAGCAAGTTTGTATGCCCCTGTGCTGTATTTGGCCACAATAATGTAGGGTCCTAAATAATGTGGTTTGAACTTTTCTTTCATTTCTCGTTCTTCTCTTGTGTTGAACTGATTCTCCTTCATGACTAAATCACCAACCTCAAATTGGTGAGGTATGATTCTCTTGTTGTAGTTTTTGGAGACTCTGTTATGATACACTTTGAGGTGATTAAGAGTGCGAATGCACTTCTGATCTAGGTGCTCTAATTCAACCAGTCTTGCTACCCGGTAATCCTCATCTTTATCTAGATAGTCCCTAAGAGAGATTCTCAGGGAAGGAAGTTCAATTTCTAATGGGATGATGGATTCTATCCCAAATACTAGAGAATATGGTGTCACCCCTGTAGGAGTGTGAATGGAGGTTCTGTAAGCCCAAAGAGTTGGGTGGATTTACAAGTGCCAATTATGACCTGTTTTACTGACCATATTCTCCATTATTCTCACCAAAGTCTTGTTTGTGGCTTTGGCCTGTCCATTACCTTAGGGTAATATGGTGTAGACCATTTTAACTTGATTTAGAACCACTGACAAATACCTTTCACCATTTTGTTCTTAAATGACTTCCCATTATCCATAATAATGGCCACAGGAATTCCATATCGATAAATGATATGATTCATGATAAATTTGGAAATCTAAGCTCCTATTACATAGGTTAAGGGGAAAACTTCCACCCACTTTATAAAGTATTAAGTATTTGTGATGATGTGGGTATGACCATCAAATGAGGTAGGGGTAAGCTTCCTTATCAAGTCAAGTCCCCATTTAGAAAATGTCCAGGGGGTAGTGATAGGTTGCAATGGTTGCGATGGAGCATGAATGAAGTTTCCATATTTCTAGTAGAGTACACACTTTTTACATAATTACAACAATTGGTTTCCATGGTAGGTCAATAGCAGCCTACTCTCAACAATTTCTTGGCCAAAACCATTCCATTAGTATGTGCTCCACACACCCCTTCATGTACTTCTTTGATCTCTTGGATCTACTCCGTTATATCAAGACAACGTAACTGATTTCCATCATAGCCACAACGATAAAGTGTACCTCCTAAAAGGGTGTATTGGGCTATTTGGTGTATTAGGCTGTTTTTCTAACGAGAGGGAATGTGTTTTCCTTGAGATATGAAAAGATTGGTTCATACCATGGGGAATTAGGACCAACAACATCACAAGCTAGACAAGATTCTGGCATGTCATACGTAGGTTGGCGTAAATTTTCTACAAAGAATGGCATGTCATTATTCCCTGGCAGAATATGAAGCATAGAACCCACTGTCGCCATAGCATCTACTGATCTATTCTATGCTCTTGGGATTTGTTCAAATGTAATGTGCATGAAGTACTCCTTTAGAGTTTTTACTAGCTTTTGTAAGGTATAAGATTTTCATCTTTAACCTTATATTCATCATTAATCTACTTGATAATTAACTGAGAATCACCCACAACCTTGACATGGTGAATGTTCCACTTGATAGTGAGCTTCATCCTGTGATAAGTACCTCATACTCTACAATATTGTTTGTGCAAGGAAAACCTAGGTAAAAATCATGTGGTATAGGGTTGCCAGAAGGAGTAATGAGGACTACCCCTACGCCTGGACCATGAAAAGTAAAGGATACACCAAAATGTATCTTCCACACAATAGATTATTCAATGTATAACACCGAGGCATCGGAAAATATAGATTTAAAGGTTTAGTGCCTTGCAAAGGTGCTTCTGCTAGCTGGTCAACAAGTACTTGTCCTTTAACCGAATTCTAATGTACAAATTCTATGTCAAACTCACTTAGTAGAATGATCCAATTAGCCATTCTACTTGTGAGGGCTGGTTTAGATAACAAGTACTTGAGTGGGTCAAATTTGGATATTAGCTTGGTTTTGGTATTCAATAGATAATGGCGAAGTTTTGGAAAGTAAAAACAACAGCCAAGAAAGCCTTTTCAATTTGGGGATAATTGAGTTCATAAGCGATGAGAGTGCGACTGAGATAATACACCACTTTTTCTTTGTGACGCAGGTCATATTGGCAGCAACGCCTTTTGATAGCAAATTGTGTAGTAGAGATATAAAGAAAGAGTGGTTCCCAAGAGTTGGAGGCATGAGGACAGGTGGATTGGCCAAGTATTGTTTAAGCAAAGCAAAGGCTTGTTATTGCTCTAGTCCCTAGATGAAGGCAACATCCTTTTTAAGCAAGTGGGTGAATGAGTGGCATTTATCTGTAAGCTGGGAGATGAAGCAATGAATAACCTAGATTTTCCCCTGTAAGATGTACAGTTGCTTAATGTTTTTAGGTGGAGGAATTTCAGTAATGGTAGACACTTTAACAGGGTCTACCTCAATTCCTCTTCTTGATACAATGAAGCCCAACAATTTTCCTGATAACATGCCAAATACACATTTCTTTGGGTTCAGCCTGACCTTATATTCTCGTAGGTGCTCAAAAATATGCCGTAAAATGATAGGGTGATCTTCTCTTGTCTAATAATTTCCAAGGATGTCATCCACATAGTCCTCCATGATATCATGAATCATATCATAAAAATTTGCCATTACTGCGATAAGTAGATCCCATGTTTTTAAGGCCAAATGGCATTACTTGGTAGCGAAGGTACCCAAAGTTATCGGGGATCAATTTTAGTGTCAAATGTTCACTAAACTTCCCTAAACCATTCCAATGTAGTAGAGCCTTCAGATATATTTCCGACGATTGTAAGAACGTGAAAAACAGACACTTTGAGCTCAAGACATGTCTAGTCAAAGTTTGGTCAACCAGAAGGTCAACATTGGTCAACAAGTCCATGGTGACATGAATGCGTGTACAATTGGCCAAGCGGCTCAGTCAGCAGTGAGCAAGTGGAAAAAGGAGGAAAATTCCACCATGAGTTCAATTTGCCTATCGAGGATCAACAAGTGGTCTCTATTGCCATATTTCATTAGTGGAATATCATATTATGGTATGGTCAAATTTTATATTACCTTGTAATTATTCACCATGTTATTTGATCACAATTTCCTTATTGGGGTCGGATTTCTATATTGGTGTAATATATTACTTTCCATGCAATGGTATTATCCACACCATATACTCCAACCACTTTTGCCATGCATTATTCTAACTCCACCACTTTATCTCCATACTCCACGCATACCAACCAATACACATTCACCTATTAAAGTGCTCACCATTTTAAACTATGCACCCAAATCATGGGGGAATGAAAATATAGCTGAATCTTATCAACAACCCAATAAAATGGCTCAAAAACCAATTAAAAACTCAACCGCCCTATCTTTTAGGGATCTCCTCCACCCTTTATGCAAATTGGATGTGGGACTATTCCCACGGTCCACACAAACCGCCTCCGCCAAAAATGATGCCACTGGGTTTTGAACCCAAGACCTCTGCTACCCAAACACATCCCACCAACCAACTCACCACCCATCTCGGATGGGATAGAAATGAGTTCGCGGGTATATAAAGAGCTCTTATCTCTGTGTTGAGGGGAGTGTCAAGGAGGATAAGGAGGCAGTTCTCAGAAAATGCCATTTTTGAAGGCCTTACACTTAGAATGGGAACTTGGAGTAAAAAGGTGAAATGAAGAAAATTATAAGAAAATTCCAAAAATGTAATATTTTATATTTTTGTTGAGTTTTAACCTATTTTTGGAATCTTTGAATGCAGTTTTTAACAGGGATCTACAAGACAACTAGTTGGAAAACATGAATTTCAATGCACTTCTAGTCCGAAAAGTGACTTGGTGTAAACATGAAAAGTGTTTAGAATTCAAATATGTTCTCAGATATATGATTTTTTTTCATATAATGTTTTTGAATCTCCATTTGTATGTGTTTTTCTAACGTAGTTGCAGGGAGATCACATTGTGAAAACACTATAGGAGCCACGGATCGTTCTTGGGATAGTTTCTGCTATTTTTCAGAGTTCTTGGGACATTGATCAGCTCATTTGTAGGTTTTGATTCATTATTGGTTGTTTTTAAGAGTTATTGTACTTAAATTTCAATATTATTAATGGATCGATATAATCCAAACCTGGGGACGTAGGAATTTCTGAACCCCATAAACAATCTTGTTTGTTATCTGAGTGTTTTCAGTTTTCTAATTATTTATTTGTTACCCAAGTTTTCTGCACTTCTATGGATGCATAATAATCAGAATTTAATCAATTTTTGGAGTTTAGAATACTTAAAATTGGTTAAGAAAATCACGATCTTTGGAAACTTTTAAAAGTGAAAAAAATACAACACACGTTTTCAGATCAAGTTTGGTATCAAAGCGGTTAGATTTCGGATTAGCTTCTAATTGTGTTTGGAAATTTGGCTTCAGTTTCAATATTGATTTCAGTCTTCAGTGTAAAGAAATTTTGGGGCTTGTTAATGTTCTTTTGCAGTGTGCATTTTTGGAAGTACAAGTTGTGTTTGCGAGGCCGGGAATCATGGGCAAGTCATCAAAACAGGAGCAACTGGATGAGCTTGAAGCCATAAACCACCAAATCCAAGAAGAAAACTCTTTCTTGAGAGATAATTTTTATTCCTGGGAAGAGGAAATAGTGTTATTAAAATCTGAGCCACAATCATCTATAACCAAGAAAGAGGAGTATGTTAACAAGATGCTTACGAGAGAGCAAGAAGTTGATGGGATTTGTTAAAGAGTTACATCAAGAAATACGGAACAAGGATGCCCTCTTGGAAAATCTGCAACAAGGTGAACATAAGAAGGAATTAACTTCCAAATCAGATGCGGTACTATTTTTGCAAATCAGCAGCACCCCTAGATGTTGATCATACTTACGGTTTGATACTTTAGACATCCGAGTGTGATTGCACAACATTGAATCCTTTCCCCAAGTGTGGGACTTGAAAATGGAAAAGGAATCTCCGGTTTAGAGGCTAGTTCCTTAAATCCTCTAATCAGTTATATCACTTGCATAGTTACAGAGGTTTGAATTCCTAATCCTTACTCTAAATTCCAAAGGGACAAAGATAGAGAATGCTAAAAAAACTAAAACTAATGCTAATAGGGTGATGCACCAAAGGAGTGGTGAGCATTTTTTTTTCTTCTATAGATTGACACAAATCATGGAAATGCAACAAAAATTCATGCACAAACTGATAAACTGTAATGGAAGGTCAGAGATAGATCAAACAACACAGAGGATTAAAATTCATTCACAAAGCCTGCATTGTCATTTCCATTACCCAAAACACATGCATTACAACACCTGAGAGGAAAAAATAGGTTGCAGTCTTTGAAAAGGCTTGATATTCCACAAAAATCACTCTTCAAGTGATAGAGGGATCCTACAATACACAAAAATGTTCAACACTTTGAAAATGAGCCAAATCTGGCTTTTACAATGCAAGGGACAAGCCCAGGAGAGAGAAACATGGGAAAATGTGGGAGAGATTCAACCATTGACCAAAATGCAATGAAAATAGCATGGGAATCCTTACAGGCCCATCCCCTGACATTTTCAGCCATGTTGGGAAAGAATTGAGCCATTCTTCATTAAAAACGGTGGTTGAAATGTCATTTCTGTCCATGACCACGTGCCAGAGGTGTTTTTTCAATTTTATCTTTCCAAACTTCATCAAAATGAAAAAATGATCTTGTAATCTTGTAGAGAATTTCACCATCTTTCCATTGATTTAAAGAAGCGTGAAAAATTGAGCTCTAGATCGAAAGATATGGCCATATAAAAATTTAGGGCAAAATAGGGCCAAATCGGGTTGGCGGGAAATTTTTAGAATTTTTACCCTTTTTGGTCATTTGGAAAATTTCCTGAAATTTCCCCACATTCCACCGGTTCGGGTGCCATGTGGTATGCTTTTATTGGGTGTGGGCCCTTAATGCTTCATTTTCCTTCTTTTTTTCCTTTGGAAAATTTTCCAAAATTCCCCGCTGGGCCGACGAGTTGAGGACACGTGGCACATGCTGATTGGGTGCGGGCCTCTCCTCTAAAATTTTCCATCGGTGTTTGACCAGTTTCCTTGATGGAAACGTGGTGAAACCCCATTGGATGTGGGTCTATACCTTCAAATTTTCTATGCGTGATTTTCTTGTGTTTTTGGACGCCACTTGGACACGTGGCGAGATTCCATTGGCTCGCATCTTGGGGGCGGACTTTTCTTTTTATAAATTCCTTCGTTTTTCCTTGGGAAAATTTTCCAAATTCTCCCCACCCCGCCAACTCGAGACATGTGGCGGCATATCATTTCTTTGTAAGCCTTTCGTAAGGATTTTTACTTTCGCGCAAACACTTTGAAATTTTTTTCCAAATTCCTCCCCGCTCCACCTTTCCATGCTTTGGTGACACGTGGCCTGATCTGATTGGTCGATGGGGCAGTAGGCCAAAACTTTCTTCTTTGAAATTTGGTGAAACACTTTACCAAAATTCCAACTTCTCCTCTACCCTCTAAAATTCCGGCTCCATAGGACACGTGGCATGTTTTTATTGGGCACGGGTGTTTCCTCCAAAATTTTCCATGTGCCAACACTTAGTCAAATTTTCCAAATTTCTCCCCTGGACACGTGGCATCACTTGATTCGTTGGTGGGCCCACGGGAAAAATACTCCCTTTTGAAATTTTGCCAAAACACTTGGTAAAAAACCAAGTTCTCCTCCAACCCCGCCACTTCCTTGGACACGTGGCGGCATCTCATTTGCTACGGGCCTTTCAGGGGAAAATTTCCCACAAAAAATTCGCCAAGCCATAACTTCAAAAATACATGGAGTTAGGAGGAAAACTTTACCTTCTCGGAAAGTTGAGAAAGAGATCTATCTAATGGTGCCATTTACAGAAATTTTTGAGTGTCTAAAAAGCAAAATTTTGTGACTAAGGCACCAGAGAGGGAAGAATGAGAGGAGTTAGCCACAAAATGAGCAGGGGGCACATTTTGGACAACAATTTTGGCGACTCAGAGGGGTCATCTGCCTGCTGGATGAAGTTACCAGTTGCCTAAAGCAATCCATTGGACATGGAGTCATCAAATTCTCTATGTAGTACCCCAACTATCCGAGAACACCGCAAGGAGGAAGATGGAATATCACTGATGGAGCAAGGCCTGTAAACACATTTCCAGGAATAGCAAGCTTGTGCCAAAGCACTTAGGGAAAGTAAAACTAACCTACAGCAAAAAAATGTGCACAAGCACTTAGAGGAATGAAAACCTAAGCTAATATTTACAAGGTGGAGAATTTCCCTTTAGTAGCAAAGTGCTTTAGATGGATTCCATTGATTGGAATCTGCAGTTCTTCGCCATCCAATGAAGACAATTGGAAGGCATTGCTGTCCTTACACTTTGTGACCATGTATGGGCCACTCCAAATGACATCAAATTTTGAATGCCTTCCCAGTTTTTCTCTATCTCGCATCCCATTTTAACAATAGATCCCCAACTTGAAAGGATCTATTCTTGGCCTTTCTATCAAAGGTCTTCTTGATCAGAGCTTGATCCTTCTCCATTGCTTTGGATGCTTGATTTCTGATTTCTTGGAGCTCCATCAACTCTGCATATCTAACCTCCATGGGCTCAAACTCCAACAAATCCAGTTGTTTCATGAGTTCTAATGTTGGTAACTCAAGTGACATGGGAAAAATTACCTCTCTTCCATAAACAAGATTGAGTGGAGAGTCACCTGTAGATCTCTTGGGAGTTATCCTATCATCCCATAAGGCTGATTTCAACTTAGTATGCCAAGACCTCTGATTTTCATCAAGAGTCCTCCTAATGATCCTCAACAAGTTCTTGTTCGTAGACTCAGCCTGGCCATTACCCTGAGGGTAATAGTTTGATGAAATACTTAGGTAGATCCCATTCTTGACTGCCCATTTAGTCACCTTGGATCCAATGAATGCCAATGCATTATCTGATATTATTGTAGCAGGTATGCCAAATCTTGTTTCTATTCCCTCATAAAAGTCTAGGATGCTAGATTCATTTGCCTCCTTGAGTGCTACTACTTCAGTCCATTTGGTGAAGTAATATGTGGCTGTTAAAATCCATTTGTGCCCTTGACTTGAATTGGGATTAATGACTCCAATGAAGTCTAAACCCCATTGCATGAATGGCTGGTCAACTGAAATTGGATGCAATGGAAGGGCAGCTAGCCTCTCTTTACTTGTGAAGAATGCACAATTCTTGCATCTCTTGATCCATGCATAACAATCATTGAAAATATTGGGCCAATAATAACCAGCCCTCATGATCTTTAGAGCTTTCACTCTTGGTGCAAAATGACCACCAGATGGTCCACCATGGAACTCTTCCAACACCATATGAATCTGATTTGTACCAATGCATCTCAAAGAATATTCCATTCACATATTTCTTGAACAAAACACCATCAATAAGGGCATATGGGACAAATTGCAATATGAAGTGTCTTCTTTGGGTCTTGTTCATCTCTCGGAGGGCATAGGCCTGTGCTTAGGAAGTGCATTATACCTTGGGTCCAGCAAGGAGTGGGGATACCATCATTCTTCTCTTGAGTGCTTCCTTGCTCATGGCTGTCTTGCAACGCCAAAATAGCCTCCTTCTCATTGCATGCTTCCTTTTGTTTGCTCAAAATCAGCTGCTCACACAATCCTTTTCCTCTGACCAACTTGGTAACTTTAATCTCAATGTCATACTCCATGACAAGAGTAATCCAACCCACTCTCTTTTCATTCAAGTCCTTGTTGAGGAGGAAGTCTTTAACTCCCACATGAGAAACCAACAATTGGACCTTATTGTTTGAAACCAGATGCTTGAATTTCTTCAAGCTCCTGATTACTACAAGAATGTGCTTCTCAATGAAAGAATATCTCACCTCATAGTCCTCCAGGCTTTGGCTGAAGAAAGCAATTGGCTTCTCATCATTGTCTTTGTTCTACTATACCAAAATTGTAGAAATAGTATCATCACCCCCAAATGCATAGAGGATGAAATCCTTGGAGAAATCCAGGTTGATGAGAGTTGGGGCTTGAGAGATGGCTTCTTTGATTGCTTCAAAACTCTCCTTTCCTTCTGCTGTCCATTTGAAAGCCATGATTTTCTTTAACATCTTGGTGATAGGCTTGACTAGGGCTGGAAAATTTGGGACAAACCTCTAAACAAAATTTATTCTCCCCAAGAAACTTTGAAGGGCCTTCTTGTGGCTTGGAAATGGTAGTGCTTTTATGGCTTTAACTCTTTCTGGATCAATTACCAATCCTTCTTTAGAGACAATGTGGCCAAGGAGTTTTCCTTCATGGGCTAGAAAAATACACTTTTTAGGATTCAAGGAGACTCCAAATCTTCTACATCTTTGGAACACTTGTCTCAAATGGAAGAGGTGATCTGTTGCATTCTTTGAAAAAATAGTGATATCATCAAGATATACCAGCACTATGTTGTTAATCAAACCTTTAAATGCCATGTCCATTGCCCTTTGGAAAGTAGCTCCAGTGTTGGACAGCCCAAATGGCATTTTCCTATATGCATAAGTTCCCCATTTGGTTGTAAAGGCTATCTTGAACTGATCTTCTTCGTTCACCATAATCTGATTGTACCCTGAATAGCCATAAAGTAATGAAAACCTCTCAGAGATAGCAACAAATTGTAAAATTTGCTCCATAGAAGGGAGTGGGTAATGATCCTTGAGAGATGCCCTATTCAAATCTCTGAAGTCAACACACAATCTGATTTCCCCACTCTTCTTTCTCACCAGAACCAAGTTGGCCACCCAACTAGAATGCTTGATTGGGAATATGATTCTTGATTCTATCAACTTATTCAATTCTTTTCTCATGAGAGGCTCCATGTGTGGATTGACTGGCCTTTGTTTTTTCCTGATGGGCTTAGTACTTGGGTCCAATTCAATGGTGTGTTGAGCTAACTCAGGATTGAAACCTTTCAAATCTTTATAGCTCCAAGAAAACACATCAGGGAATTCTTGACAAAGTTGTATGAACTCATACCTTTCTTGTTCGGTTGTCATCCTGCTAACTTGCAATGGTTTGCCTTCTTCCACCGAGATGGACATTGAATCTTCTCCCTTGACTTGGATGTTTGCTTTCTCCTTCCTAAACTGATCATTAGGATTTAAAATGGACTCCAAAGTAATAAGTCCCTTGGGTAGTTTGTTCATTCTCGGGTGCACCACTTGGTCACCATACTGCTGTCCCAACTTTTCTTGATTTTTAGCTGAGAACTCAGCCTCTTCTTGCAAGAAATGAATGATTTGTTGATCATTTTCAAACACTTGCCAACTTACATTGTTATCTGGCATTGAAGGCCTCACAATCAAATGGATGTTTGGCTGTACCTTGTCTTTCTAAATGCTTTCAACAACATCAAAGGTTGCCCCAATGCTGCAAGCCTCACAAGAACTTGGTTCTCTTTCCTAGGAATGGATTTTATGCCAAAGCCCTCAAAATATTCAATGAGGTCCCACACCTGTTCTTGTAGCACTTGAGCAAATCATTTTTTACAGCATACCGCCCCTTAACTTGGTTGATAATCAACTCATTGTCACCAAAGACTTGCAAGTTCTTTATTCCTCTTTTGATTAACCAATGCAATACTTGTATCAAAGCTTCATATTCAACAAAGTGTTGTTAGAGCATGCAAACTAAAAACTAAAATTTGAATAATACTTCACTCCTTAAGGGAAACTAGCATAGCTCCCCTCCCGCACCTTTTCTACTCCTTGATCCATAAAAAAAAAACTTCCATACCTCATTTTCCTCCTTGTGGTCCGGCTTGGTGATGCTAGGAATAGGCGGATTTTCTTCATATATGAAATAGACTCTAGCTCGCATTCTTATATTTATTGATAAGGATCAAACGCATGCACCTTGTTTTCCGATTCATCAAGAGTTAGATGCGGGATGCTTCCTACCTTGGTGTCAGCTTCATCAATTCTTGGATAGTCCTCTTAATCAAACGTTGAACAATTGGTATTGAGCTGATTTGGAGTGTAAGGCTCAATGTGGAAGTTTGCAATAGGTTCATATCTGATTGTGGCCTTGGTTCCATATCTTGTTTTGAACAACATGTGTGACCAATTAGCAGATAAGTAACTTCCAATCTTAGTTGTGAAATCCCTTGATAGACATAGGGAAAAGAGTGGAGGAAGGTCTATTACTAAGACATCTTGTAAAATAACAACATTGGGGCATGCATGCAAAGTAAGACTCAAGTTTTTAATCACTCCAACTATTGTCACTGCTGTCCCATCCAATTGCACCACCCCTTTGGATATGACCTCATACTAGATTCCCAACTGATCAGCTATTTGCTTGGGCATTACTAAACTACTTGCTTTGGAATCAATCATGTAATTGTGTACTAATTGGTTTCTAATGATCAATGAAACATAGAATGGAGGGGGTTTCAAAATTTTACCTTGCTGTCCTCCATGATTCCCCTTAGGCTGGGTGGCATTTGTAAGCACCTTCTCTTGCATTTGGACTCACTGGTTTGAAGTTGACCAGACCTTCATGGCAGCTTGTAACAAATCTCTCTAGCCTGGGATAGATAGTGATTCCCACTTTGATATGTTTACATTTGTCTTTTTCATCTAATTAATGATATTGAATGGAGATGAAGCATCTCTCTACTATCCCTTGGCCTGCACATTCATTTCTTGTGTATGGGAAGTAACAACTGGCATTTGAGCTGGCCTAGGAACTATTTTAGGTCAGTCCTTGTGTGCTTGGAGTTGAATTTTGTTTGCCAATAAATTGTGGAGTGATAGAAGGTTGTGGATTGATTTGAGCTAGTGGCTGTTCTTCACCCAAGTTTCTCCTTTTTGACCTTGTGTTGGCTGCAACACCTTGGGAAACTATCTGATTCATGCCACAAAAATCTTCTGCCTGTTAGTTTACAAGTGTGGCATCATTTGGAGCTGATTGCTGCTGGAATGTGTCTTATTGTTGGTTATTTCCTTGACTACCTTCCCCCTCCACACACCGGTCGTTGTCACCATTAATGCTTGATTCAAGGCACCATTGAAGCACATAGATTGGTTATGAGGTTCATTGCATAGGAAACACCAATCATACTCTTGAGATATATTGTTTTGTCTTGGCACTAATGATTTAGATGCAGATGTAGCATTGGGATTATAGGGCTGAAATGGTCTGCATTGGTAGGAGTCCTTGCTTGATTTAAATTTGTAGCTGGATTGGGTGGTTTTTGGGGTTTATATGGCTACTGTTAGGATGAGCTTGAGGCTGGAAGCGAAGGTCTAAAACCTTGGGCTTGCTACCTTTTGAGTGTAACCAGCTCATTGCCTAGATTTTTCAATTGCTTCATGACTTCTTGAAGTTCATTTGAGGTACCAGAAGATGAAGTAGAAGCTTCACTTGAATTCTGATTTTTCAGAGTGGGAATAGGAGCTAAAATAGGTGCTTGACTAGTATTTGGTCTCTCTAAACTTGGAAACAATAGCATTGGAGGTCTAGGAGCTAGCTTGCTAGCTTGAATCAAACAATTTTCAGCTCTAATGGCAATACTATAAGCAATGGGGATAGTTGTGCCTCCCATCGATTGAATTAACATAGAAATATCAGAATTTAAAGCTTTAAGGTAGTAAAGGAAAGCACCTTATGTTGTTGGCCTGACTACCACTGTAATCTTCTCCCAAGTCCTTTCAAATCTAAAGTTAAAATCAGTTAGTTGCTCATTGGGAGCTCTCCTGATGGTTGTCAACTGCTCCAAAAGGGACAAGTTGTCTCCCTTTTCTACAAACTACTCATGGAGAGCTATACATAGCTGATACCAATTTTGGATAGATCCTGAGGCAAGACTCCTGAACCATTGCAAAGCCTTCCCTTTGAATGAAGACACCAACAATTGACAAGATAACTTGCATCTCATTGATCTCATGGATTACACAAATGTTAGCAATATCCTTTAACATGATCACCAGAGTGGTTTGATTTTCTCCAGTAAAGTATGGAATGTTCTTTAATGCTGCAACTAGGATTGGATTCTATGCATTGAGAGCAAGTGGGTTGCTACCAGTGAAATTGACATAGGGGTTGTTTTGTGCCATTCTAATTGGCCTCAAAACCCTTGTTGATTGAATGAAAGGTCTACCAGGTGGGGGAGTTAAAAGAGTTCTGTTTGGTGGAGATGGAGACCTTTGGATTCTCCTCCCTCTTTACCTTCTTCTTGGAGATAGCTGTAGATATTCAAACAAAACCTCTTCTTCTCCAACTCTTGACCTTGTGGTGATTCTTCTCATGAGTTTCCAGGCCTACACTACTAAAACCAGTTGATTCTTCTTCCTTGGAGTTGCCGGATGTGTAATTTAGGGATCTTTTAAGCAAGAAACTTGCAAAAATGCACATCAATTTTGTTACAAAGAAGACAAATACCTCTAAGGTCCCACCAGGCATGCCAAAACTGTTGTTGCAAATCAGCAGCACCCCTGGATGTTGATCAGGCTTCTAGTTTGATACTTTAGACATCCAGTGTGATTGCACAACATTGAATCCTTTCCCCAAGTGTGGGACTTGAAAATGGGAAAGGAATCTCTAGTTTAGAGGCTGGTTCCTCAACTCCTCTAATTAGTTATATCACTTGCACAGTTGCAGAGGTTTGAATTCCTAATCCCTACTCTAAATTCTAAAGGGACAAAGATAGAGAATGCCCAAAAAAACTAAAACTAATGCTAATAGGGCTATGCACCAAAGGAGTGGTGAGCATTTTTTTAACTTCTGCAGATTGACAAAAATCATGGAATTGTAACAAAGCTTCATGCACAAACTGATAAACTGTAATGTAAGGTCAGAGATAGATCAAACAACACAAACAGAGGATTAAAATTCATTCACAAAGCCTGCATTGTCATTTCCATTACCCAAAACACATGCATTACAACACCTGAGAGGCAAAAATAGGTTGCAGTCCTTGAAAAGGTCTAATATTCCACAAAAATCACTCTCCAAGTGATAGAGGGAGCTTGCAATACACAAAAATGTTCAACACTTTGAAAATGAGCCAAATCCGGCTTTTACAGTGCAAGGGACGAGCCCAGGAGAGAGAAATGTGAGAAAACATGGGAGAGATTAAACATTGACCAAAATGTAATCAAAATAGCATGGGCATCCTTACAAGCCCATCCACGACATTTTTGGCCATCTTTGGGAAAGAATGCAAGCCATTCTTCCTTAAAAAGCGATGGTTGAAACATCATTTCTCTCCATGACCACGTGCGCTGAGGCATTTTTTCAATTTTCTCTCCAAACTCCATCAAAATGAAAAAATGACCCCAGAATCTTGTAGAGAATTTCACCATCTTTCCATTAATATAACGAACATGGCGAGCTCTGGATCAAAAGATATGCCATTTGAAATTTTAGGGCAAAACAGGGCCAAATTGGGTTGGCGGGCAATTTTTTTGAATTTTTACCCTTTTTGGTCATTTGGAAAATTTCCCCACATTCCGCTGGTCCGGGTGCCACATGGCATTCTTTTATTGGGTGCGGGCCCTTAATGCTTCATTTTCCTTCATTTTTTTCTTTGGAAAATTTTCTAAAAATTCCCCGCCGGGCCGACGAGTTGAGGACACGTGGCACGTGCTGATTGGGTGCGGGCCTCTCCTCTAAAATTTTCCATCAATGTTTGATCATTTTCCCTGATGGACACATGGTGAAACCCCATTGGATGTAGGTATATACCTTCAAATTTTCTATGCGGGCTTTGCTTGTGTTTTTGGCTGCCATCTGGACACATGGCGAGATTCCATTGGCTCGCATCTTGGGGGCGGGCTTTTCTTTTTAGAAATTCCTTCATTTTTCCCTTGGGAAAATTTTCTAAATTCTCCCCACCCCCCACCAATCTGAGACACATGGTGGCATATCATTTGTTGTGGGACTTTCACAAGAATTTTTACTTTCATGCAAAAAATTTGAAAAAAAAAAATCCAAATTCCTCCCGCACTCCGCCTTTCTAGGCTCCGGTGACACGTGGCATCACTTGATTCGTTGGTGGGCCCGTGGGGAAAAATATTCCCTTTGAAATTTCACCAAAACACTTGGTAAAAAACCAAGTTCTCCTCGACCGCGCCACTTCCTTGGACACGTGGCGGCATCTCATTCTTTGTGGGCCTTTTAGGGGAAAATTTCCCACAAAAACTCCATCAAGCCATAACTTGAAAAATACATGGAGTTCGGAGGAAAAATTTACCTTTCTGGAAAGCCGAGAAAGAGCTCTATCTAATGGTGCCATTTGAAGAAAATTTTGAGTTCTTGAAAAGTAAAATTTTGTGACGAGGCACCGAGAGAGGGAAGAATGAGAGGAGTTAGCCACAAAATGAGTAGGGGAAAATTTTGGATAGCAGTACTATGAGAATGCAACGTAAGTTGTTCACATTTTAATTATTCCTTTCATTTAGTTTCGAGATATTCCTTTGCATCAGTTTGAAAAACACACTAAGGGAATTGGGTCTAAGCTAATGGTCAAGATGGGATTTAATGGAAAAGGGCCTTGGTAAAAATGGACAAGGTGATGCTAACTTGATGACAGTAGAGGATCAGCCTTGGTTTTGCAGGTTTGGGTTATTCTAGTGGGAAAATGGAAATTGGAGAAAGTTCCAAAGCAGCTAAAGGAAGAAAAGCTTGACCAAGGATCTATGCCACTAGAAGCTGCAGGATTCCGCCATCGGGAGGAACAATGAAAGGTGTAAGAAAATAGGTAAAAGAGGTAATCGATTCCACCTCCTTCTACTTACACTAAAATAGCACTAAGGGAAAATCAAATCCTAAAACTTCTAATACTCTCTTTCATTTGGAACAATATAACTTTGGTAGGCGAAATATGCTTTCCTTGCACATTTTATGAAGGTAATAATCATTACATTGCATATTGTTGGAAGAGGAAAATTTTGATTAAGAAGTTAATACCTTTTGTGAATGATAAGGTAGGTGCTAAAGACCAATCTCAATAAGGAAAGGTGAGAAATGGCAAGAATTTTACCTCTTCTAAATAGGGGAATCATTCTCATAGACAAAGTTCTAAGAATGGTAAAATGGGTAAGACTCTAAAAATAGGGAAGTTAATTTTTTTCCCGTTGTAATAGGAATGGTCATGATGTTAAGGTTTTTTGGTTTGTTTCTAAACAACAAAATTGGAACGTTGTTAAAAAGAACAATATTGTAAACTAGTAGTGCTAAACCTAACTAAAACTCATTTTGGTACTGAGAAGGTAAAACAACCAAAATGGAAAAACCCAAGTGATCTATTGGGGAAAACACTCCTCAATTTCATATTTGCACTACAGTAAATTGTGAATAGTAGGCAATCAAAAAAAAATTCAGAGCTATATTTTAGGGATTCCTGTTGATTGATAAGCATTTGTTCCTAAGTTGATATTTAAGCTTTGAAAATGAATGGAAATAGCTGAAGAGAAGATTTGAGTGATAGGTTCATCATACTCATGTTTTGTTTTCTCATATTGGTTAGTAGTTCCATTGTTGAAAATAGTATGCAGGGATAGGCATCAGTATCATGTCTAAATTTGAAACTTGCAGTTGTAATCAGCATAATCACAAAGTGTCAGTTGAACACTAGCTTCCATTATAGATGGGTGTTATTATCTGAGTTATTATTTGTGATGGCGATACAATGTTTTGGCAGCTTCACGTGGATTCAGTTGTTGACTATAGCTATTTTTGGGCGTTGATAGTCTATTATATTCTGATAGTGAATACTTGCAGTTGTTACAGTTTTAGATGGGAAATGGGCACTAGCCTAATTGTGGGCAATTTAGATGTCTTGTATCTTGATACATTCGTGTTATGGAATTGTAATTTTTGGTTATCAATCGTATCACAAAGTGACATTTGAACACTAGCTTTCCATAATAGAATGGGTGTTATTATCTGGTTAGTTAATTGTGATGGCATTATAGTGGGGTATGACAGTTCACAGTTGTGTGTAGAGTTGATAGGGTTACAATGTTTCAGTTGAACACTAGCTTAATTGGGTGTTATTATCTGATCGGTTATGTAATTAGCTAATCAACTATTTACATTTTTATTAACCTATAATGTGCTGATCTTCATTAGAAATCTTGATTTGGTTGTATCCTGAAAAGCCATCCATGAGAGATAGCATCTCGTATCCCACTGTTGAATCCATAATCATGTCAATATTTGGCAGTGGAAAATCATCCTTAGGGAAAGCCTTATTAATGTCTCTAAAATCAATGTAGATTCTGATCCTGACGGGATTTTTCTGGAAAGGGATGATGTTAGATATCCATTTAGAATAATCAATAGCAAAAATGAATCCTCATGAGAAAAATTTCTAATTCCTCTTTAACCTTGAGTAAGGCTACCATTGGGTGCATCTTTCTGAGCTTTTGTTTAATAGGCTTAGCATCTACATGCACAACTAAAGTTGGGTCTAAGTCTGGCATGTCTTTGTAGGACCATACAAATACGTCTATAAACTATTATAGTAGTATAGTGAATGTATTCTGTTCTCTAGCCGAGAGTGAAGCTCCAAAATTTACTCTCTTTGGGTCCTCTTCCATACAAATATTGACATCGATGGTTTCCTCACCTAGTAATTTTGACAAGTTCTCCATATGCGTAGGATCGGGAGGAAGGTTGAGATCTTTGTCCAAGGATGTATCCATGAGATTTTAATCCTTGGCATAGTCACTTTCATTGTCCTTTTATTTTTTTACTTGTTTGTCGCCCGATGCCTATAAGAGGTTTTCTTTGTGTGACTTGGACTTTGATTTTTCCCTAAGCTTTACGTTAGAAAATTTTCCCTTGCTTTTTCTTATGTTTTTCTAACCACGAAGATCAACCTCCTCAATGAAGTAGGCGCAGGTATCCAAGTCAATAAAGAAACCCTTCTTGTGGTCTCCAATGGGAATTTTATCCCTTATTCCCATGAACTCTATGATAGCCTCGCCATTCTCGAATAGATATAGTGACATGTGATGTTGTTGGTCCCATTCAATACGGGAAGGGTAGACAAGGTCAAGGGTTGGTTCCATAGGGGTTATGGTTATGAAAACATTTTTCATGAATAGGTTCATGGACGAAAGATCCTCATATTGGCTACAATGGGAATCCGTATCACTGTCTAGATAGTTAGAGCTATCCTCGTATTTAGAACAAGTAGCGTCTTGGTCATTGGGGTGTGCTCCATAAGGGTGAAACCTAATGCTGTATCTTTCTATTTTAAAATGTGGAAGAGGCATTGGTTCTCTCTGTCCTTATTCATTTCTTCCACATCCTAGGACCTTATAGCCCATGGAGTACATCATTTTACTAGATTTCTCATATTCCAGGGTTTGATAACAGGTTGGCCGAGTATCCTCTGGGACCCAAGTTGTAGGTGGATCTAACAATTTTTCTTCAGCCAACAAGCCTTTAGGTAATAATGACCCAATAGTGTGTTCATTTCTAGGTCTTCTGAAGTGGTAGTTGGGTTGACCTCTAGTCTTGGGTGACAATGAGAGGTCTGAAACCAAGAGGGCTTGTTGTACATTATATTCTCTGTAGCCATATTCAAGGATTTTCATCTCCCATGAATCAAAAGGAGAGGTTGATGTTGACGCACCATGGGCGCAAGAACTAAGAGAATCCAAATCTACCTAAGATTCCATGGCCTTATATTAGAGAGGGACAACTATATCGGTGGAGGGACATGCATATGTTCCATTATGTGCAAAGCTATGGAGAGCTCTACAGTGAGCGAAGGGCTCTAAATCTCCTTGTATTGTAATGGTGTGTCTTTCATGCTTCAATTTAATGCACTGATGGAATGTCAATGGAACATCCTACATGACATGAATCCATGGTCGACCCAGAAGAATATTATATGGAAGTTCCAAGTCCAAGACATGAAACTTTGTTTGATGACAAGTGGGACCCACCTCCATGGGCAACGTGATTGTGCCCGACTGACTCCCTTTCTGCATTTTTGTAAGTGGTGATAGTGATGATATTTGACTCAAGATCTACCTTAGTATGTCTGAGTTGTTTAACCAAATTTAGTGTGCAGATGTTCAACCCTGATCCATTGTCCACAAGCACCCATTTGATCTTCTTGTGGGTAACAACTACCTCAATGTACAAAGGAATATTATGCGTTGGATTTTCAGTAGGGATCTCCCTATGGTTGAAGGTAATATGTTCATTTGGTATGATGTTGGCCACTACAGCTTGAAGGTGTATAGGATCGACCTCTAATGGCACTCCGACCCTTGAAGAGTTTGGTATAGAATGTATTTGTGTACATTGGATATCTTAAGAAGATCTAAGATCAAAATCTTAGCAGACGTCTTCTCAAGTTGCTCTAAGAGGTTGTATTTACCATTTTGTGGGGTTGACGGAGAAGGTTCCGAGAATCACGAGGCGGGCACGCCTTGTTACCGTGGCGTAATCCTTTCCCTTGATTTAGATGGTGTTGACATGGTCAGTAGGAGAGTGAATACATCCAATAAGTGAATCATAATGATTGTTTTCTTTTTTGGTGTATAAGTAATTCACTACTTTATAACCTTGGGATGACTCTCCCGATCCGGCTTTGAATTTTCTAATTTATCATGATTGGGGAATGGCTCTTTATATATCCCCATTTTCTTGTTGGGTGTCTGAGTTTTTCCTAGGTTGTCCACCTCTATTTCCCCATTGTCGATGAGGTCTTGGATATAATGATGAAGGTACAGACATTTGTCTGTCTTATGTCCTTTGACATGATGCATTTTACAATATTCATGCTCCTTGTACCATGAAGGTTTTGGAGCATTGTCATCAAATGGTTGTGTCATAGGATATGTCATCATGTGAGCCGCATCTAATTGTTTTAGTATAACCGACAAAGGTTCATTAAGAGAGGTGAACGTTCTTCATTTTGGTGGTGGTTGAATTGGTCCTTTGGTCAGTTTAAAAGGTTGACCAGTTTGGACCATTTGTACACATTTGGAATCAGTGATCCTATCTCCCACCACATTTTTGTTTTTGTTAAAAACCTTGACTTCTCTGTGGGTTTAACATTTTGATTATCTCTAGATTGGGACTTGAGAGTTCCTTTTACAATGAGATATTTCTCTATTTGAACCCCCTTTTCGATGACCTCCTCAAAAGTGTGAACACAATGCATTTGGAGGTGGAAAGCTATATCTGGATTGAGGTTGGGTACAAAAATACTAACCAGCTATTTTTAGGGAAAGCACAAGGGAAGTAGCTAGCTATCCCTCTCCACCTTTGGAGGAAGTTGGTGAAAGTCTCATTAGGGCATTATTTGGCACCACATAAATTTGTCATGGTGACATCACTCTCTATGTTGTATGATAAGTTACGCACAAACCTTCTTGCTAATTCGGCCTGGTGAAAATTGATCCTCGAGGTAAACATGTAAACCACTCCAAGGTTTGACTCTGCTAGACTCTTGGGAAAAGTATTATGAGATAATTATCACTATAGGACACCTCTTGACATGCCATGTAGAAATATTTGACATGATCCCATGGATCCCCTTTCCTTTATATATGTCGAATTTTGGCATATTTAATTTCTTGGGAAAGGGTTGAAGGATCATAGTCTTGTCAAAAGGATAAGGGAATAATTCTTCATATTGATACTTTTAACACTCCCTATATTTCTCTCTTGAAGGCTCGTGAGCATTACTTTCATAGACTATACCTCTTGTGAAAGCAATTGTTCTCTAGTGGGAGAAGTGGGGAGATATACTCGACGATACCCCGTATCATCTTCTTCTTGATTTTCTCTATGGAATTCATTGATCTTAACCTTAGGCCTTGACTTTTGAACGTTTTTGCTTGCTTCCTTCTACACATGAGAGGTTAGCAAAGATAATTTTCGGCTTAGGCTACTAATCTATTGTTGAATTTTGGTTTCTTATTCTAAAGGTTCCTCCTCTTCCTCATTTTGTGGAGGTTCTTCACCATTCTCATGTCTTGTCATGTTTTTACGTGGCACTTTGATAAAGGGTATTCTATGTCCCACTATCTTATTATTTCCTACGTTGGAGGTAGAGGCATGTCCATGCGTCAAAATATCCTCCATGTTGATAAGGGGTCATTCTTCCTCATTAGCGTTATTTACAAGTGGGATTGTTTCACTTTCGGTGGGAATTTTGGCCCCTAATTCCATGACCCATGCTAGTACTCTATTTATTTCTGAAAATAAACTCATCTAATAGAGTGGGGTCAAAGTCAAATTTTTCATGTGGAGATTCCAATTCATTACCACTATGATCGACCATATCTTCTATCTCGTTTTCCACATAAACAGAGGCCCTAGATCATGTCCAATAAAGGGGTTTGACCCTTTTATGTTAGAGGCTTCCCAAGCTTGTGCTTGTTGTTGCTCATATGTTTGTTTCTTGAGTCCTAATCATGTTTTAGGAGCCATGATTTGTGATAATTTTACTAGGGTAAGTTGTAAATGTGTTCAAAACTTTGTGACCACACCTAAGTGAAATGCAAGATAAATTGTCAAGAATATGAATAACAATGTGAGAATACCAATGTGATAGAGTGATAAATCACCAGTGACACAAATGTTTGGTATTTAAGCCTATCAAATGAAGTACTTCCTAGACTATGTCTCAAAAAGTAGTTTAGTGTCGCAAGATAATTAACAAGATGTTCTCACTTATGCCAAGTTCAAGAGAATGAACAAGATGAAAGTAAATACAAAAAGTTAATGTGACCTCCTAACAAGATATACTATAATGAATTCAAATTTGATTAAAACTATATCCCAAAAAGTGTCAATTACAATTCATGAGTGACACAACAATATCATCAAGATATGTTAACCAAAATTTTGCAAGAAAGTAAGGTATTGATATCAAGATGCTATTGATATAACACACACAAGTGGTAACACGTAGCACTCTTCAAAATTGAGGTAATAATAGAATCGAACCAAAAGCTCAAAGTATAGTTAGGAATAGTTAAAGTGTGCACACCATAACCTTACAATATAGATATTTAGGTCAAGTTTACAAGAAACAAGATGTAAATATCAAAATTATATTGATACAATACTGTTATCCAAATTTCACCCCCCAGAGTTAATTTGATAACATGCATAAGAGTTTTTAGTTCCAAGCAAGTAGATTGATTCAGGAGAAAATCGTAAAATTGGCTAAGTCCTACTCAAGGCCACCTTTGGGACAGTTGGAACAATTATATGCGGAAGGTGTGGATCAGCCGAAAAGCTTCCAGGTGGCCCAAACAGAAAAGGGACATCTGGGACAAATGGACGCGAAATGCCCAAATCGGCCGAAAGAAATAAAATTTGTCCAAGTCCTTTACCGGGAGCAAGCGGGAAAAGAGTGCGCGAAGGACGCGAACCGGCCGAATCAGGTGAACTGGAAGAATTTTTCCCGCGAAGCACTGGGACATTTGGGACGAGATGGATGCAAAGGATGTGAACCGGCGGATTGGCTGAAATAGAAACTTCAGCACAAGGACATTTGGGACAAAGGGACGCATGGGACGCGGATATTTTCCGAAGGAGCCGAAAGCCAATCATATCACGCCACGTGTCACCGATAGAAAAGGGACGAGGAAGCCCATTTCAGGTGGATCGAAGGATTCTGTCCCACGAACCACCTCCGGGACATTTGGGGAAAAAGGACGCAGTGGACGCGAAAGACTTGGGCAGACTCGCGGACCGGCCGAGATCATGACACGTGTCGCAAGGAAAAAGGTCCAAAAAGTTAAAGGGGCGAGTTTTCGAGCACTAATCCGAACCAATGAAATAGTGCCACGTGTCCAAGTTTAAGGAGGCCACAAGAAAAGCCCGCGAAAATGTGGAGAGAGGGAATTACTCGGTGAATCGGGGCTGCACGTGTCGCCCGGATGGCGTAACGCGGGAAAAGATTTTAAAACTTTTTTTGGTTTGTTTTGTGCCCTAAATCTTCAGACCTTCGTATCTTTCGATCCAGAGCTTAGATTTACATGTTCTTTATATCAACGGAAAGATGTTGAAATTCTCTACATGATTCTAGGATCAATCTCACATTTTGGTGTAGTTTGGAGGGAGAAAATTAAGAAAACATCTCTGACACGTGGTGATAGATAGAAGTAATGCTTCAACAACCAACTTTAATGCAGCAGACAGCTCGCCGCTCCTGTTAGACAGCCCACCATTTTTCTAGGATCCGCCACTTCTATCATAATGAGATGATTTTTAAATGCTACCAAGAAGTGGTTGGGGCAGATTCTGGATTTCCTCTCTCTTCCCTCTCTCATTTCTTGATATATATTGTAAAGAAGAGCTCCTTTAAGAGGTCGGACATTCTTGTTTTGCATCCTCCCTTCTTCCCTCGCTTGCAAGAGAAATTGTGGAGCTTTCAAACCTCCCATATGGGTTGTAATGCCAGTATTTTTGCCTCTTGGCCACTGCAATGTACTGTATCGACTCTTGAGCAATAATATATGTGTTGTGATTGACTCTCGACCCTCTCATGTATTCATTGCTGTCATTTTGATCTCTTATTACAGTTTGGTTACCTGTGCATGGTGTTTGTATTGCATCTATGTGGTCTGTGTTAAATTTGCAAAACGAGTGTCTAACATTCCTCGGTGCATCACCTTTGTAGTTTAGGTTTTATTCTATGCATTTTCTTACCCTGTCTCCTTGGCAAGTTAGATTAGGTTTTAGCAAACCCTCTGCATTTTTGTGTGCATCTGAACAGAGGAATAGGAACCAGCCTTCTCTGGAGAATCTTTTCTCATCTTTACAAGTCCCACGCTTGGAGAAAGGATTCCATGTTGTGTAATCACACTGGATGCCTGAACATCAACCTAGAAGCCTGATTTACATCCAGGGGTGCTGTGAGTCTGCAACAACAAATACAAATAGAGTAACCCTTCTAAGGAAGTTCAAGATGATGGACCATGCCTAACTATAATGACGATCTTGATGTGGGTATCAAGATCACAAAGGCCACCAATGATATTAATATGTCTCCATGCACTTTATACGTTTAACTTACCCAGCCGCAAGCATGTATGGGTGTAAACGAAATAAAAGTGGAGAAACAATCAATTGGTAACATAGAGGTAGTCACCCTTCTTCTAATCAACAAAGTTTCAAAATAATGTGAAGGAAGCAACTTAAAATGGGGATGAAAAATTATGGCCTCACTTTGGAAGAGTTTCACCTCACCTTAAGGCAAGTGAAAAACTAAGAGAAAGTAACACGTCACACATTTCATGATGAAAAGATGGCTCACAACTCAACACTATTTTAGAATGGTCAAAGTGGGCACCTGGCCAAAGTATATTTTCCTAGGTGGTTCTCTCCTCATAGGTGTTACAAAAACTATCCACGAGTGGGAAAATTTACCCAAATAGTCCCGACTATCTTGGGAGTATCTCAAATTTTCCCCCTTCAAGCACAGTGGGAAGTAAATACATCCATCGTGTACTTAAAAGGGTCATATAGGGACAACTTGTAACACTATCTCACAAAGGAATCACTAGTTAGGTAAGTAGTGCAGAGCACTTCCTGTTTCATCCACAAGGTTCCCTCTTGCATGGACTACTTTGGGGTTCTTGGAACCACCTCCATTGTTGTATATTAAGGTGTTATGCCAAAGGGGTTATGTTCTAGTTGACCGAGAGGGATGTACCCTTTTCCAAAAAAATGCAATACAATGTTTTAAATATGTTGTTCTTTTTATCTTGTTTAATTAGGTGTGGTTTGCTTGAAAACCTTTGGTAACCTATTTACCAATTGTATTAGTAGTTTTTGAATTTGTTTTGATTCCTTCTTTCTTTGACAAGAGATGTGTTTTGGTCATGTATGACGATTTTTAGTAGTTTTCTATCAAAAGAGTAAACACCATTTATGATTCTCTAGATTGTCCAAGGACGTAAGAGAAGAGCATACGTGATGTTTTTCCACAATCCGAAAAGATATCAAATGGAAAATACGTTAATTCAAACACACCAAGTTAACCAATTCTAATTCAAATATTCCTAACAACCTCAAAGCATCAAAAAGGACTTAAGAATAATTTTTGATTCCCAAGATCACTGCAAGGGACGTGAGGGAAGAACATACACGATCTTATTCCTATAAGTAAACATGCAAAAGTTTATCTAATCGAGTAAAAGCATGTAAAAACATCCTATAAAAATGAGTATGTGATTAGATAAAACCTGCAAGAATGTTAGCACCTCAACACATTAATTTCAAGAAAACAAAAGACACCTGCACCCCTATTTTGGCATCTACGCACGTGGGTTAGGGCGGATACACCACTTTGTGTTTTTTGATTTACAGTGCACCTGTGCCACCCGAGAGGCATGTGCGCCACCAAAAGATGTGTGTGCCACTGTGTTTCTAGATTACCATGTACCTACACCACCCGAGAGGCATGTGCACCACCAAAAGGGTGCATGTGCTACCTTTGATAAAAATATTCTAATTTTCGTACATAATGTTTGTCTTACTGTTATGGAAAAGTGTGTGCACCACTGAAAAAGCGTGTGCACCACTACTTATTAAAACAATCTCAGATTCTGACAGATCACTCGTGCCACCAGAAATATGTCTACGCCACCAAAATAGTGTGTGCACTCAGGTTAGGGTGTACGTGCGATCCGACAGTTTATAATACAGTGAAGGTACAATATGAAAATGTGTGTACACCGGTACTTTAGGGCATCTACACGGTGGTTAGGGTATGTGTGCTGGGGTTAGTGCGTATGTGCTATGATCAATAAATAGAGAACCAGGTTCTGATAGTGTGCTTGTGCCACCCGAGAGGTGCCTATACCACAAAAATGTGTCTGTGCTCTGAAAGTGTGTCTGTGCCACCCCTACAACCAAAATATGGAAAAAAACACAAGAAAGCTCACAATACTTCAAATTTTGACAAGTTAGTTTAAAAATGGCAACAACCCATTAAAATGATGGCTATGAACAAGAACTTACACATATAAAATTAGTAAAAATTCAAGAAAATGGACATTAATTACTATATGTGCATATCAAAAGTTAGCCAAAACAATGAAATTTAAACTAAAATGCTAAGGGACTAGGTCCCATCGGGTGTGCCAAATGTGTGCATGTGTTGTTTTTAAAACTAATGCTAATATAAGTAAATACTAACACCTAAATATCCTTAATTAGCAAAAATTACTCAATATACTAAGCACCGTTATGATAAGAATTAAACAAGGGTTAGATGATAACATTCATCAATATAGAAAACTTTGAAACTAACAATGTTAAGCATCTAAATCCTCTATTCTCTAACAAAAAATAAATGAATGGACCTAAGTAGGCTCCATGACAATAAAAAATGGTTGTCTTTGGTATTCCAAGAAAACCTAGGAATGAGGGCTTATCAAAGTTGGGCTACAAGACCCTTTTGACACCTCCCATATGACCTAAGCACTTAGGAAAGAGGCTTAAATCTTCAAGATGATGAACTCTCAAGAAAACAAAGGAAATATTTTAGTCTATTTTGCTATATGCTTTGCATTTGTCTTCTCAAGAAGTTTAGGTGTATGTATAAAGGTAGAAGGAGGGATCCTTATATAGCCCAATGGATAAAGGAAACACTTCATCCCTTTACATGTGGGATAAAGGTAAAACAAGATTAGGAATGGATAAGGTTGCTTTATAAAAGGTAACCTTACTTTAGAAGGGTTTAATTTATGCTTAGCAAGTCATGGGAGTTGGGGGGTGTTTTAATTAATCAAAGGTGATTAACTAATAGGTAGATGTAAGCTTATAGAAGCTAATTAGAGGAATATTAGTATGATTTAGGCTATTAGAAGGGGATTAAATCAATTAAATATTGATTTATTGGTTAAATGGAAGGGAAATCTAATTAATTAATAATAATTAATTAGTCTAGGTAGAAGGGGTGATTTATTAACGGAAGGTCATTAATTAGGGTATTCATTGGATATGCAACTTAATTAATTAGCGTATTGTAATTAATTAATGACGATATGAGGGAAAATGAGTGTTGTTGACGATATGTTGCCAATTTGCAAGAAGAGGTATAATTAGCGCAATTTAAGTATATAAATTGCTTGGGCCTAATTATGGGTGTCTACATCAGGATGGGTTTTCCATTCTCATACATCAGAAGGATGAGCCCTTCATGGAGAGGTGTCTCCACCTAATTATTCTAGAAATACTTTAAAGAAGTAGTCATTGACATAAAAAAGGAAAAACAAAATGCTCTCCATGATTTTATGTCTAAACCTATTAAGGAAAGATAGATGATGTGTGTAAATTTTACGATATTTTCCCTCCAAAGTAATGTACTTCATAATTTGGAGACACACCTCCTTCCAAATTCCCATAATACAAGATCTAGTAATGCCATCAGTGAAAAAAAGACACCTTTCCTTACCCAAAAAAATGTCTCAATATTATGCTAGTTGTGGGTTATGTCTTTAAAAATCTTGAACCCTTCAGTATAAATCTTTGTAGCTTGAGAAATGGTGCTCTCTATGGTGTAAATTTAAATAATTTCTAGTGGTGTATGCACAGCACAAAGTTGATTTAATAGGTTGGAAAGGAAACAACTTTTCACAACAATACCTTGAAAGAAAAACAAAACTTAGACTTAGAAATAAATGAATACTAAATGATTATAACTAAAAATATTTAGAAATTCAGAAACAAAATGGTTCCTAGGTAAGTATGCAAAAAAACAAGGGAATAGATATAACAGACCTCAAGTGGGCCCTAACTTAGGTGATAATCATATCCTAAACTCTGTAGCTAAGAACTAAATGAAATAATTCACATCTTTATTGATTTTCAAAAATAATTACATCTAGGAAAAAATTCTTCACTAGCTAACTCTCCATTGATGATCTGTCACTATTTTACTCTGAATCTTACTACTCTGTTACAGGAAAAAACCTTCCCTTATACCTTCATTTATAACATGATTCAAGAATAATAAGATTACAACAAGGAGTTTCCAAAAAAACAAGTGAGAGATATTAAACAGAAAAATGAGTGATTTAACACATGTTACAAAAATTCATTATAGGTGTTCAACTAATAAGCACATAACAAATGTGTAAATAATCAATCAATTCTTCATAATAAGTGTTCAACATAATTAGTTCTCCACTAGTTTTTATCAATAACCAAATCAAAGATTGATTTGTTTCCCAGTTTTCCATGTTCTTGTTGTAACTGCCTCTCCAATGACGTGAAAGGAATTGAGTGCCATAACTCCATGTTTCAAAATATATTTTAAAATGCGTTGCAACTTTTTGTGAATTATTTTCTTTGGCCGTGGATGAGTTTCTATGGATAGGTTCTTTGGCTACAGATGAGTTTCTATGGACAAGTTCCTTCACTGCATGTGGAAAATTACTTACAACCAAGAGTGGAATAAACACATATTAAATCATCTAAAAAATTTATTGGGATAACAAGAATAAATGCACACATAACACAACAAAATAAAGACAACTAGATATAACTATATTAATTAGTCATTATGTCATAAGTTCATGGTTGTGATAATAATGTTTAGCATTGTTTCCTGAAAATACATATACGTGGTTTACAATAGCCTTATCAAAATACACAAGATCATTTTTATGAAATAAATTTATATAAGTCATCGGGTAGAAATGCTAGTTCAATTATCCCAAAGAGAAAATGAGATTTGGAGATGCCAATTACTGCTTTCTTTCTGAATGGTTTTCATAAGAATTTTGCTAAGTTTTTTGTTAGAATCTTCATCTTTTGCATTTTCTTATGGATAATATGGTGATGAAAATATTAATTTGATGTTAAATGTGTCACAATTTGTTTAACATCTTCATTTTAAAAATATTTTTCATTATCTGTGATGAGTTTACTAGGGATACCAAAGTGACATATGATATTCTGATAGATGAAGTCGATGATTTTATTATCTTTAGTGGATGTCAAGAGAATAACTTCTATCCATTTAGTTAAGTATTCAATGTTTTTGATGATAAAGTGATATTGTTGAGATGAATGAAAATTGATAGTTCCAATGAGGTCTAATCCCCATTGTGAGAAAGGCCATATGTCTTGAGTGGGTTATAAGGCTTGACTGGGGATGTGATTGAGATTCAATTTTTTTGACATTTAACACACTTCTTGACATATTTGAAGGACACATTTAGTGATAGTTTTGATGTTGAAATGTCCACCATATATAATCTTGTGGACTTCTTGAATAACTTTAGTAGACTCATGATACTTAAGGAATCTTATCAAGTCGCCATCGTATCCATGTTTATATAAGACACCACATACGATGACATATCGGGTAGTGTATTTTAGGAATAATCATTTAACATTTCTGTTAGTAACTAAATCGGTCCTCCCTTTGTGGTTGAGAAACATCAATAGGATGAGAAGGATGCCTAAAGGATGATGGATCTAGATTTGTATCATTTTGTAGCCAAGGAAGGATCTCATCATCTCTTTATCACTCAAGCTCAGAGGAGTTAGGTAGCACCGTGATGAGGGTATGACCTACCATCCTAATTTAGGCTCTTCCTTTAGCCATGGTGAGAGGACCCATTCTGTAGTCTGTATTTGTGAGTGGGGTGGATGTATCAACAATATTTGGTACTCCTTTATAAAGTAATTTAAAAATAACTCTAGGAAGACATGGTCAATTCAACAAAGGCTAACTCTCACGCGTTGTCACTTCTAGACATTACAGATGTCTTCTTAACAAAGCTCGACTACTACAAATAGTATGGAACCAACTTACTTTAGCATATTTTTGTCTTTAATGAAGCAAGCATGGGTAGTTCTGGTAGGATTAGTTGGTTTTGGTTGTATTTGATTGGGGAATTAAGAAGGATAAAGTTTATTATACTAGATTTCAAGGAACTTTTAACAAATTTTGGGAGATCTACCAAGTGTAAGACAAATACACCTCAAATAGCTTATAATGAACCTTCAACCAGAAGATGTACACTCATGGAATCCCAAGAATGCATGGTTTCACATAATCTTTAAGGATTCAAACACAAAATATCATGTTGAAGACTTAATAAAACATCAGAGATTCATAATTTATCACACCTAAGATACACTCAAAGGCTTACAAGAAAAATTTAACAAAGTGGAGACATAATGACTTTAAAATTATTTATTACACAAATGAAATGAAAGATCTTCTCAATAGTGCAATTGTAATTTCTAGAATGCTACCAGAATGATAAATTTCTATGTGACTTACAATATTTCTAAAATAAGATTGAAAAAGGAGCATGAATAACTATTTTAAAGTATTTCATCTTGACAATGATACAATAATTCTTATGATCAACACAATTAATTCAAGGCTCATCAAATTTATTAGTAAGGGAAAGTAAATCTACAGCCTCATTGCTTATCAATGGTTGTACAATTACAACCATCTTGACATGATCTAATTTAAAGGCTCAAAGAAAATAATAGGTTTTAATGCAGCATGAAGCTATTGTATAAAACCTAGACATGCCGGCACATCATTCAGCTCATTTGAAGTGTGTAAAGGTACAAGTCCCATATTTAGATTTTCTTGTACAAGATGTTAGTGTGATAATGATAATACATATTCAGATCCATAATCAAATATAAACATTTCATAGTGCATAAACCAGATCTAGATCTTAGAGAATCATGATCTAAACAATAACTATAATAAGGCTAACCATACCGTAACTATATTCAATTATGTTTAACACCGTTATCTAGCCAATATACTCCATTAATTTAAACACTTTAGAAAACTAAAGATTATTACACTATAAAGTATCCCCATGATTCATGCACGCATTAATATCAGCAACATAACTCTACAAAAATTCACTCACCCTAAACTACATAATGCAATACATATTTATAGAGGTGGGGACTTCCCTTCATCACCCATGCATTCCTCAAAATAGGTCACATGTTGATAATAGACACGCACCTTTACAATGACATGCACACCATGCAAGCATTGTAATAATAGTTTTCCTATAGTTAACTCTAAGAAAAATCCTATTATTAGCTTGAACTATGCATGGCGCTTATCAGCCGCTTGTTCCCAAAATATTATTTTGTGTAGCACAAGTCTTCATCTCTATATGTGCTCTACATGCTATCTCCAAAAGTAACCCCTATCCATAAAAAGGATAAGTCCCGTGTCAAAGTGTCATGACACACGTTTCCTTCCCTATCTTCCCGCACTTTAAAATGTGCCTTGTTTCCACACATGCATTTTTTTGTGTCTTCTCCTTAGAGAAACATTTTGTCTTCTTAACATTACCCCACACTAAAGTACATTGTCTTCCTGACAATGAGAATTATTTCTAATGTTCCCAATAATAAAGAATAAGTAATGAAATAATTAAGGAAACACTTTACAAAAGAATGAATTTTCACTCTGCAACACCCTCTTCTTTAACTAGGAGGATTAGCTCGATATTCATTTTTGATTTTAGCCTCCAATGTCTGCCAATCATTTAGCATAGTCCTTGTCTTCTCTAGAATATTTGTGGCTATGGTATCCAATTTATCCTGAGTAATATTTTCTTTCCCATTTTGTAATACCTGACAATATTGGCCATACTTGACATCATTCCTTCCATGAGGTCCATATTTTGCGCTATGAGCTTCCCAATCTCATCAATATTCTCTTTGTGTGGATCCTAGGCTACTACAAGGGCCTCATGATTTTGTTTCACTAGCGCTAATATTTATAATCCCCTAATGTCTCATCTTTCATCACTACTAGAACTTCATTATCTTCAACTAGAGTTCTGGTCCTTATTATTGCTTCTAGTGCCACACATAAATTGAGAGCTTGGTTAGATTTATTCATCTCATCCTTCAAAGTTTGGAGAAATCTCTCATAAGTTGAAATTTTCCTAGCCATACAGGCCCTTTCTCTCTCTTCCTCTTGTTTAGAATATGTTGGTGTGGGCGTCCAAATTGATTTGTCATCTAACACCAAATTGACCAAAGTGCACACATAATGCATAATAGAAGGAAAATTTTCTGGTACCTTATATTTGAGATGAGGCCTTGTTTTAAGGATGTGATCACCAATTTCCTCTGCCATGCTAACAAAGGCCTCATTATTTTCTCATTCTTATTCCTTTTCTTCCTTTAAATGTGTTATATCTATAGTTTTAGTCTTGTTATCCTCAAGCAATGCTCTAATGGTGGTGGCCTTATCAATGTTTCTCGACCCACCTCAAAGCACATACTTTAGCCATTACATTACCGACCTGATTATCGACATTAGAGTAGGTTTTATCATCATGTGCCCGATTCGGGGTTCCTTCTTCACTCTTCATGAGATATAGGACTCATCACATCCATATGAGTATGCATGGACCAATATAATTTCTTCCTTGTGCATGTAGTGGCCATATATGGATCCATCAAATCCAACCCATATAACTCCTTATGGCCCACAATGCTCTCAAACTAGGAGCAAATTTTTTTCTTGTGTTCTCAGTATAGCCCATACTAGGGACAACATACTATTTACTTGCTCTTTCTTTTTTTTTGTTCTTAGCCTCTTAGGAACCGGGCTCCAAGGTCCTGGAGTTGGTTCTTCTCCTACCTAAATTGTAATGGGTGTGCTCAGCTTTTTTCTTGCACAATTTCTTCTACCTCTTTCACCCCTTCCTTTTCATCTCTCATTTCTTCATCCCACAATTCCTCCACATCTTCAGGATGAACCGAGATTCCTAGCATGCTCTCTTCAGACTCCTCCTCCTCCTCCTTGTTAAGCTTCATCTTTCTTCTTCTCTTTCCCTTGGGTGCTTATTTTTGAGGGGAGAGTCGAGGTGACCTTCATAAAGGTTGAGATGTTCCTGCACCTTGGGTCCTAGTTCTTCTAAAAACCTTCTTAAACTAGGCATTCCTCATGGACTGTACCCATGTCCAAGTCTTCCTCTCCTCCTTGTGTCTATGGGGGAGTATCTACATGCTCACTCTCCACTTTTTTTGTGGGTTTCCTCTAGCCTCTATGGTCCAAGCCTCCACTATCCTCATCAAGATCTTCTTCCTTGTCTCCTTCTATAGTCGAGGTAGGATTTAGAGCTTCCACATTTTCAACTATGTGTTTTCCCTTAGGTGGCCCTGGGAGCATAAACTCATTCTCCACATACTTTCCCTTTTCCATCCTAGGCTTGAGTTGAAGATAGATAAGTGCAGCTCCAATGTTCCCAATAGCCAAAATTACCGGCTTTATGCTTATAACATAAGAAATAATCCTCTCGATATAAGCATACAAACCTAGATAAACATATGTGTTCCTTACAGTATGGTAGTCACATTATACCTTGTTCACATTATAGCTCAACCGATGTACATCAATAAATATGTGTACTTCTTTGTGGTAGTAATGTGATGTGAAGGCCTATAGAATTTTGTACTAGAAACTCCATTTCCCATCCTTCATTGCGAACCATGCGATGCAAAAATGTTGATACACCACGAAATTCATTGCCTTTCCCACTACCGAGGGTAACTCCTTTAGTGCCATTCCTCCTCAAAATTAGTGTGAGGTTGATCATACTATAGTTCGCCCTTTGTTTGAATGGGCCACTCATTGTTACTTCACACAAATGCTTCTCAAACCTCTTTGCGTGGGACTTATTTTCCGCAGAGTGTATTCCCAAATTTTTTTATTTGGCCCATTGGGAACTCTAATTTCTAAAAACACAAGAGATAATAGGATAGTGGAAAAACATATCTTCTCACCTATGTGTGCTTCCTCAATAATCGTTTGTTTCTACTATATAGTCGACTAATTTATACACTTCTCCTTATGACATTTTCTTTTGCAATATATAGCCACAAGGTATTTACTTATGGCCATCTCTCCCGATCCTTTAGCTTAGTGAGAAGATGCATGGCTACCCGCACCATAATGTACTTCCTTAATATGTAGATGTCCATTCCACATGGACCCTTGGCATACCCAAAATCCTTGGGGTACTCATTATTTGTAGCTATAATAACTACCTTATCAGTTAGATCACTACTAACCTCTATCCCTATTCCTTTCGATCCTGTTAATGTAGCAATAAAAGACGTGATGATCCGTAACCACTTTCCAAAGAAAGTAGAAAAATTCCTCATGGACTCTGCTCATAAGCCATTGGTATAAAATTTCTAGTTTTCCAAAATATGGGAGTTCATATAGCTGATACACCCCTAACTTCTTGAGAAACTTCTCCATAGCATCGTCATATACTAACATGTCATCCACCATGTGCTTGTTGGTCTTCTTATTCAATAATGTGTCCAAATCTCCTTGTTATCGGTGGTGCAGTGGTTGTAGTCACTTACTTTTCATCTCGGATATGGGAATCCCAATCCCATCTAATGATCACTCCTTATGGATACTACATTTCTGAAAAATTTCTCTTGAGAGCATCTTCGACCTAGATTTCCACCTTTTTCTTCCCTTTGTACTGATCCAGTTCTTTCCTTAATGTCATGGTAAAAACTCACCTTGTTCCTCTATCGAGTATGCCTCATGCCCTAGCTTGAAAACCCACGCGCCCTAGCTTGAAATCATGTGCCCTAGCTCAAAACCACATGCCTTATCTCCTTCTCAATGCTTCTACTTCTCTTAAATCCTTATCCAATGGGGACACAAGCCACTTTTGTGCACAAATCTTCTCTCCATGCCCTAATTTCACAACTCTCCGCACCTCAACATGTTTCACTTGGTTTGGTCACAAATAGCTCGCTCAAATACTTGTGATCGCAAAGGTAAAAATAAACCCACATCACATCTTTATATAGAGTTACTAAAATTTATTACATTTATTGCTCCTTTACCTACCACTGATCCTCTCATTAATTGACCATTTTCCCAATTTCTACACGATATACCTATCCACCACAACTATAACCTTTATCACACCTTCCTACCTTCTAGTTACAAACCTCCTTTTACATGCATCCATGCGTAAAATTACCTAGTCACTGTACCTTCCTCTAATAGTTTCTATGGCCACCGCTTACCTCGCATTATACTGTTCATTCATTTATTTCCAGCTATGGTCTTCCTTAAGAGCAATATTCTTTCTAGCATCTCCCTTCCATTTTTGAATAACACCTATAACAATATGTTCTCATGTGTACCTATTTTTGAATAACAACCACCCCACACCAATGGTATGTGTAGTCCTCTACGCATAAAAATACTTCATATTGTAATTAGCTTCCAACGCGTAAATGTGCTTATTACACAAAACACTGAACTAAATTGACAAAGCATAGCGACGAAGAAGGAAATACATTAAAAGAAATATAGAAAGGGAAATCTATACTAAATGGCAATACTTCCTTATTACAAACACCAAGAATACTTATTTATAGTAGGGCTTTAGCCTACTCCCGTTGAAGTAACTGGGTAATCGTGTTCCATCAAGCGCCTCTAACTAAAAAGTTCCTGATTCAAGGATGTGAGTGATAACATATGGTCCCAACCAATGCACTTTAAGTTTTCCTAGATGGTACATAAAATTGGAATCATAAAGAAGTATCATCTGTCCAACCTCAAGCTTCTTATCCTTGATGTGTCTGTCATGCCATGCCTTCTCCCCTGGAATTTTCCTACTTTTTACTCAAATGTGTTATGGCACACATCTCATCCAACTGTATTAGCCTCTCAATTATTTCTTCTAATATTTTCTCATCATCTAGACCTCCCATGCGCACAATACACACAGTAAGGTAACTTGAATTCCATGTGAAGAACTGTCGCACTCCAAAACTAACTTAAAGGGTGTGACCTTATTTAACATTTTGTAGGTTGTTTTATACGCCCAAAGTATACGTAAAAATTATCATCCCAATATTTCCTTCAAACACCACAAATTTTTGTTAAGGTCGGCTCAATATCTTGTCAAGGCCTTAGTAGTCCTATTTTATTGAGGATGATAAGGTGTAATCTTGTGTCACATGACCATAAATTCATCCAACAATATATTGATTGTCTCATTCAAGAAGTGTGTGCCCCTATCACTTGTCAAACTCAACTAACATCCATACCAAGAAGAATATTTTCTCAAAAGAACCTTGTTGTTGTAGAATTTGTTACACAATCCTTTCAGAGGTGATGCTTCTACCCATCCCGTAAGATAATATGTACAAGTGATGATGTAGTGTGATATGGTTCTACGCACACTGGGAAATAGGGCCCACAAAGTCTCACTCGCCCATTTTTCAAATGGGTTTTCACTAGTAATAGGCCTCAAAGGCATTTCATCTCTTTGTCTAGGTTTTCCAAGGTGCTGACAGTGATCACACGCCTTACAATACTATTTACAATCCTCAGATAGGGTCTTCCACCATAATCCAATGAGTAGAATATTACACGCAATGGCATCACTTGCATAATTCCCACTTGCAATACCACCATGAACCTCTTACATGATATCCTTATGCTCATGTTCTAATACACACCGGCATAATAATTCATCTCGACCTAGTTTGTATATGTCATCACTGATCAACATGAAGGGTGTAACACAAATTACAAGTTGTTTCTTCAATAATTATTTCATTCCTTCTGATGCCATACCTATGCCTAAAAAGATAGCAATATCCTCCACTCGAAGGTGTGTGATGTAACTTGTATAAATGTGCATCTGACATTGTATCTTCAATTATCTGCACATCCTCTCTTAATTGAATTCTTGATAAATGGTATGGGCCAGAATTACTTTTACCTCGCTTTACCATGACTATAAAGTAAAATTCTTGGAATAAGAGAACCCATCGACATATGCACGATTCAGAAATGAGATTATTTACCAAGTATTTTAGTGCCATGTGATTTGTATAAAATATAAAAGGTGTTTCTAGAAAGTACTGTCTGAACTTATGTAGTGCATAGATCATCGACAAGGCCTCTCACTCCATAGTTATATAATTCTATTCTTCAGAGTCAACTTTCTACTAGCAAAGTAGATAGGATGATCTATAACACCTTCTCCAAGATGAGCTAGCACTGCACCAATGGCCATGTTAGAAGCTTCGACATGTATGTTTAATGGTTGGTTCCATGAGGGAAAATGTATAATAGGCATTGTAGCAAGTCTATACTTTAATGCCTTAAATGCGCGCTGTTACCATTATCCCCAATAGAATGTCACTTTTCCTTTTAGTAAAAACTCTAGGGAAAGGAAATATTCACATATCCTTTGATTACTTTTTGCAATACCCTATATGGCCCAAGAACCCTCACACTCACTCGACTAGTAGGATCCTTCATTTCTACAATAATCGCAACCTTAACTAGATCTACTAAAAAACATTCCTTCGCAGATGATATGCCCTAGCAGAGTTCCAAAAGGTGTAGCAAATACAAATTTATTGATGTTTAAAGAGATGATTAACTTTTTCGCATCTTTCTAACATTAAGTGCAAGTTGTCATTATGATCCTTAACAAGCCCTTATACCATCCAATCATCCAAGTAAACTGTAATAATTTATGAATAAAATCCTGGAATGCTTGAACAACTATGCATGAAAATACAACAGTGCATTCTTCAAACTAAAGGGAATCACCACATATGTAAATCTTCCCTATTCAATGGTGAAATTTGTCTTCTTTTGATCCCCTTATGTAATTCTTACCCGATGATACCAAAAGAATCCATCTCGTAAAAGAGTAAATTTCACACCCCGCAACGCCTTTTAATATTTCCTCGGTGAAAGGCGTAGGAAAAGGATCAATATCACATGTAACATTCAACTCCCCGTAATCTACACAAATCATAATCGACCATCTTTATTTATACAAATTACCATGGGGCTAACCCACTCTAATTCTTCTAGGGGCTTAATGATGCTAGAATTCAAATTTTGTTCAATTTCTTCTTTAAATTTTATGCGTAGGTTAGGTTCATCTTGTAAGGTCTCATCCCGATTGGGTGCACTCCTTCCTTTATCTTAATATTCATCTCACCTAATGACTCATGCACCCCCTTTAAATCATGGTATCTCCTAGGAAATAAGTCCTGGAAATCACGTAGTAACTCAATTATCTTTGCCACTTCAGAATCAGACCAATAATCTCTAATTATGGCCTCCTTAAGTTTAACATCTATGTCAATGTTCACTTTCTTAGTATTCATAGGTTCATGATAGGGGCATGCGTGTTTATCTCGCACCATCTAAAACCTCGCGCATACCTTTAGAATGATCAATTTCAAAATTTTCTACTTCTTCATCATCCACTATATAGACCATCTTCCCTTTCTCCTTTTCAAATCAAGCGTGTTTAAATAGTTCAACATCTGTCTCATTTATTTCACCAAAACACGCTCTTGGTTCTTCCTCACCAAATAAATCTTGAATTAGTTCTTGATTATTTAAACTCTCTCCCATATTCAAACATTCCATTACCCATAATTCCTCTCTCATTGAAGGTTTCAAAATTTTGGACCATCCCCGTAATCAAGTCTTGCAAATTTCCAGTCTCCCTATGCAGTTCTGCATAAACATACCAAGTGTGTGCACAACCTTGCAAAGTGGAATAAATTTTTTGCACCCAAAGTGAAGGTGGTAAATATTCCTACCCATCTGTCTAGAGTCTCTCACACTGCTAAATGTGGTGCTGAAAAAGTTGATTACCATGATATATGTAGATATGAGTGGGTGCATTTCTCCTGAGAATCTGGGTTGTTAGAGAAATTATTACTTCATTCCATTTTATGAGATTATACCGTGAACCATCCACTAGCACATCTTCCTCCCACATAGGGTATATAATAACATATTATTATCTCCAATTGATCCATCCACTTTGCTCCTCCATAGTGCACAAGAATACTATAGGATCTCCTTCTCCAGTGTACTGTGGTACAAAGTTATTACCTATTCACCTAATATAACAAGGTTTTATCTTCCATGCAAAGGCACTTCATACTTCAAGCCCAACCATCTCATAGGTTCCATGCATCCAATTGTCACAAACAATACTTGTAGTATCACAAATAGACTGCGTGCATCCTCTCACTAGACAATTTCATCCTTAAATGGCTCAAGTACTTCTAGATCTCGAAAGATGTGCACATAAATACTGCTCATGACTTCCTCTCTCAATGGTTCAACATAAGGTGCATAGTTTCCATCTATTAAAGATATAATAACATGTTAATCCTTGTTCTCAAAACTTATATACCCCTTGTTGAACCTTATATCAACATTATTTTCAGTAACACCAAGGCACTCAAGTAGAGTTGGAAAGTTGTTTGCTTATGCAAGTGCCAAAACCTCAAATTCCTCGGTGAACTTTTACCCTTGTATAGTAATGGATGCATCCTTTAAAACCATGATTAGAGTGGCATTAGTTAAATTATCCATAAACAATAAATTAGAGGATGGTTGTAATGGAGGTCTTCTCATCTGCACCCATGCATCTAAAGTAAGCACATTCACTTCTACATCTATTTCAATCAATATATTTCTCAAAAGAAACCCATCAAAAACAACATTCAGAGTGATTTCCTTGTCATAATCCAAGCTATAAGGGGGAATATTATCATACAATATCTTTCATCCATTCTCAATACCTCTGCGCGAAGTTTTTCCCTTTAACCAATTCCCTAGTAATGGAATAATATTCTCCTGGCACAACATCTTACATACCTCTTTCAAATCATCAACATCTGATTGGACTATCTCTGCAACCTTCTTTTGCTCCAAATTATATGACTGTTCATTTAAACACCGCATTTCACCTTGAAGATTTATGAGTACCACCATAGTTTCCTAATAATCCTCCTTCTCATGTGTAGGATTTAGGTACCTTGTATGTAAAACCTCAGCCTTTGTAATGGTAGGCTTCTATTGTAACATTTCTCTAGCGTAGACAACTTCATCTCATGTCGTAATCTTCATGGGTACTACCTCAAGTTTCAGTGCCAACTTTGGCATCCACTAATTTTCCATGGTGTGCTATATTCTAACCATCCTTGTGCCCTTTTTTCTCTTGTTTATGTTGCTTGCTAAGATGCTCATATAAGTCTAGGAATTCCTCATAGTTATGATTCTTCCCAAAAAGAACAAGTAATATTCTGAGGGAATTCATGCTTGTAGTGGTCAGGAGATCCACATGTATAACACATTCCACAAGGAAACTCACCTCATCCACCACCACACCTTGGACACCAAATCCACAATGGTATTCTTGATCTCTGCCATGACTTCCTTCAAAGCATCCCTCATTCTGATCATAGCACCCTTGGGTGTGATCATGATCATGGTGCTCACTTTTAATTTTAGAGTTATCTCGATATTCTTATCTTTTGCACACCAATATCAATGGAATCATGGATCTAACCAATCAACATGCAGTCTTCTATATTATGAGTCATGGACCGAAAAATATTACAATAACAAGATATGTTCTTTCTGATTACACATTGTAATAATGGGTAGTGGCTTGCATCATGGTCTAAATGACATATCTTGTAGTCTAGAAATAATGAACATACTGACCTGCGGGGAAAATTATCCTTAGTGTGCCCTTCCACTTCACAATCTCCGCACAACAAATCCTAGTGCACATCTTGTGTGCTGACCGCGATAGTTTCTCCAACTACTTCACCATAGCCGTAATCTGTTCTTCCAGAATGGGCTCACTCCAGTGTCTATACTTGACTTCCTCAAAGCATGCAACGCTACTTCAATTGCTTCCCGCAGGTCCGTATATGTCTTATGTAACAATGCCATTCTAAACGGTGTGATCAAGCCCCAACGAACTACTATGCATGCTGTCTTGCATGAATATCATATAAAATCTTAGGAAAAAGTGTTTTGAAACATTCGTCATATTCATGAATGCTCTCGGTAGTTCCCTATTTAATATCCTTGAGCACACTTATACTCTTCCACTCAAAATCATGGATAAAAATCTCCTTAAGGAAAGTATTCAATAGTGCTTTGCATAATTTATGTGAATCTGATCATGGCCAAATTTCCTGTACTAATTATGAGCACATTCCTACAATGTAGTTACAATTTGAATTTCTTTGTGCTCATGATTTTCAATCCCTTTTGTGCACCACAATATCTCACACATGTGCACATCCTCATCAACATCTTCTATTCCCCTATACTCTGGAAGATGAAGTAACATATCCATGGAAATTTTCGGGGTTGGTGAGGACCATGCTCACCTAATCCAAAACCTCCTGTGTTACCTCTACCTCCAGACCCACTAGATCCACCAGAACTAGAGCCACCTATGCCCCTAATCCTCCACCGAGCTTAAGTGGACCAATGGATTTACTTCTCTATGTCCCAATAGTGGTGCTAAACTAAACTCCTATAGTCTATGAGGTGGTACTACTCCAAGAAGTGAGTCTAAAATTCTATGTGTATGAGTTACGTGCTAATAATGTGCTTTGAAAAGGTACTGTAGACACCAAAATTAGGTCGTACCACCCTTATAACCCTGTTAATTAAATAAACCATACCTTACATATTCATATCCCATAGTGCACATGATTAATTGAATTATTTACTTTAATTTATTTAATTAATGCCCTCACTTGACCACCTCACCTAGCCACATCACCTAGATACCTCATCACGGACCTATTCTTAGCATGTTCATTCTAACTAGGAATCAATCTCTACTTACCATAACTAACTAAGACTTAGTATAAACCTAACATTAGATGCATATTATTTCTCTAAAAACATTCCTCTTAATTTCATGGATAATACCATTTTGGACCCGAACCAATGGGCAGAACTAGTAAAACAATAGCCAAGATCTGCTATTTTTGCAAACTAGGATTTCACTTCATAATTGATGTCGGTTAACCCTAAACCGATGCCTCGTTAACCCTAAACTAAGTCCAGTTAACCTAAACCATCATCGATTACCATATATTCACTTTGGTAACCTTGTTCTAGAGGTTGGAAGAATTATTCAAGTTTGGAAAGAGAGATAGTTGCATACAAGCACAAACTAGAGCCCTCTCACACATCTAGACACCCTAGCCGGTACGAAGAATTATTTGAAGACATTGGTATTCACGGTAGCATTTCAGAAGCACTACCATGAAATTGACCACCAATTTCGTAGATCAATCATCATCTTCATCCAACCATCAGGTATGCAAATACAAGTAAGTGTATTTTGATCTACATCATTCCATACTTATTTAGATAATCATTTCTTTAACTTTCACCTTTGAATATTATTCTCCTTTATATCTTATCATCCTCACCTTCCTACCAATCCACCCATCTAACCATCTATAACCCTTTAGCTCCCCACATCCAACCCCAGGCATCTCTGAGCATTCTCAGTTTCTTTGGAAACCTAACCATCATTCTCCCATTCTCTATGCAAGCAAAAAGAACCTTCAAAATCAAAATTTATTGAGTTTCTACTAATCCTCCGCTACCAACGTCAATTAACCTAATCCGTCATTGGTTTCCTCTCAACCAAATCAGTCATACTTGACTAACACCAGTCTCTATATTTGGTAATCCTACCTGTAACAACAACCTCATAACCTCCACTCAAATAACCCAAAACCTAAGCCTGACATATTCTAGTCACCTTGGCTACCTACCCAACCTCCAGATCTGATCATAACCTTACCTGTTAGATTATATTTTCTTATTTTATTTGAATGAGATACCTAAATCATATCAAATATAGTAGGATTTTATTTTTTTAGGTTATTTATTGTATTAATTTGTATTAAATAGTGGATTGAAAGCCATCTAGGAAGTATCACACTTCCTGGATCTATCATATGCTAGGCAGTTCACTGACATATATTGTCTAATATTATTCTTGTGGTCTTGTTTTGCATTCACAGGTAGTTCCTCCTAAAGAAAAAGGAAGTTCTTGCAATCAACACTAGATCGGGAAATCAAAATGTGCGCACTCTACCTTCCACCTTCATTTCACAGGTATTCCTCCTCACCCTTACCTTATTTGTTTTTCTCATATGTATACAACTTATTGGTGAAATATTTTGGCATTCTGGTGGGACCCTCATTTGTGGGTTCCTTTCTATTCATATAGGTTGCATCTTGTGTGTTTCCTTTCTAAATTGTTATTCACTAAATCTTCTTCTCTGGTAATTTACTCCTTTCTAATTTCTCTAAATGAAACATTTCTTTTGGTGCATTTAAAAAGAATCATTCTTCTTTCTTTTTGCATTAGTGAAAATCATCCTCTCTCATATTCATCATTTGCTACATCAAATAAAACTGTCAATTTGGGTTCTAAAATTTGTTCCATTTCATCCTTGTATGCTGCATTATTAGCTCACATTTAAAACTGAGGGAAACCTATACATTAGAAGTCATGCCCAACTGATGGTTGACATAATTAAATTGTAGAAATCACTTTCTATTCTTTCTCTTTGCCAAACCACACAAATAAAAAATTCACACATCTTCATAAGAAACACCTTACCTAGAAGAAATTGTCAACAATCACATAATCGGAGGATTGACAATGGGAACCCCAACTGGTTTCTCTGTCAAGCCATTATCTCAAAGAAAGGACCTCCCCTACTAAAACATAACCTTAAACCTCCCTTTAGATTACCTCTTGATATGATGCCTTTCCAACCAAAAACTATGTTCTAAATTCACAAGTCAATCTCAAATAGCATAAGCTAAAGTAACATAAAATTCACTCATAATATTACGTGTTTTTCTTATCTTTTTGCGGAATTGTGTTTTGAGTTATGAGGATTATGTTTCTTCATTTTCTTCTTCCTTTCACACTTCACCATCATAGTTGGAGCATTATGACTATTTCTGAGTGTGACAGGGCCTCATATTAACATTCTCATATTTTTGGATTGATTCTTCATCTGATTTAATTTACAAAATCCATTTTTCTTCACTTATTCATATTTCACAAGAATCGATGTTGGTCCTGTGACCGTCATCGGTTCCCATCGACATGTATTGGTTACCAGTTCTTTTGGTTATTTTCTGAAAATAGCTTTCATCACCTCTCTTTTCTATTTTGTATTCCTCAGACATCATCATATTCCCAAAATTTTGATATCACAGTCAAGTACAGTTTCCCCATTTGACTTTCATCGATTCTCGCTTCATTTTCTCAAAATATTGTTTCCCCACAAGAATCGGTATTAGTTACTATAACCTCATCGGTCCACTTTAACCATCATTGGTCACTTTAACCGCGCCAATTTCTCTATTATGATTTTCAATTGAGACATTGACCAAGTCCACCTACCGATATTTATTCTTTTTCCATTTATGTTGTTCTCTGTTTCATTTATAGAATACAATTAACCCGATACACACTAATTCACATGGTGTTGACTCACAACCGATCCAACTCCCTTATATTTCAAGTTATTCTTCATCCACTCCCACCTAGCCCATCACCTCCTTCCATCATGTTACGTATGGATCCAACTTATCCTATCACCATTTCTAATGGCAATAAGGAGTTGCAAGACTCCTTGACCAACATCCCATGAACTTATAATACTATCTTGTCCACTCATCTACCTAAGAATCCTCAGGAAAAGTATTATACAACATGCCTGTATCTATTCCTATTTCCCTCACCCCCACTACGTGTTAGGTACCACTAGCTCAACATTACCTTCATTCACCCTACCACTTGTGGTATCTCAACTGGGCCCCACATCCGCTATAGCTACTGCACCAAAGAATTATATTGCACGCATCATATTGACCATTCCTTCACCAAACTCCTTGAGCATGGCTCCATCTGCCCCCTTTTCCTCATATATACCAGTTACATCACAACCACCCTTGGTGTTGGCAACCCACACCCGTTTAAGAACCTAGTCCTTTTTATCGCTCAATCTCTACCCCGATTACCATGAGAGTCATTATGACTACCCCACCTATTTTCACACATCACTAGTAACCCCTAATCTCATCTATCACTTATTTAGGGTATCTTCTACCTATATCTATTCCCCCTTCACATTTTTCATATTCAGCACCCCCATGTATTGGGATGCCATCCACATCATACACCCATCATCAACCTCCCTTTATTGCAGGAGGCACCCATTCCTCACAACCCACCAATGACCTCATTAGGATGATGATGGAAAATATGAAGACACTAGAAGAATATGTTTCCATCTCTCATAACTCCTTAACTTATGATAAATTCTATAATGAGCCTATTCATCCATCTATTTCTATTCTCTCATACCCTATGCATTGGGAAATGCCCAAGTTTGACTATTTCAACAGTAAATAAGACCCCTACAACACTTGTGGTCATTAAAACATGGGTGCTATCTAATTTCCCATGATGATGCTTTACTCCTATGAACATTCCCCATGTCCCTAACAGGACCTGCCTTAGATTGGTACAATAGTTTACCTAGACATTCCATCTACTCCTTTAACCAAGTGGATCAAGCATTCCTGGACCACTTCTCAATCAATGTAGTCAAAAATTCAACATGAATGACCTATATTCAACACGACGGTATAACGACGAATCTATCATAGATTTCATTTCTTGCTAGAAAAGTCTTATCAACCAATTAATGTTCCAGTTACCTCAAGATGAACTTATAGATTTGTTCACTAGAGATTGTGCTAGACATATATCACCAAATCTGTAGGTACAAACCTTATGTACCTTTGATGAATAATTTACCATGGCACGAAAGATGGAAATTCATGCCATTGAAGAAAAGAAAATCCAATTGTGGAACAAAAACACCACGTTCAAATCAAATGATTCTTCTTCATTTTCAAAACCCCAAAATAATTATTCAAAAGCCAAAGGATCTGCCAATATGGTAGTTATCAAATCTGGTCCATCTCATCCATCTAATCAATCCAAACCTTCCTCCAATCTTTCCCATATTCAAACTTTTCAGTTCGACGGGAACAATGAAAGTACACTCCAATTGGAGAGCCCTATTCTTTAATCTTGGAAAATCTTCTTGAATTCGGAGCCATTACAATACCCCTCGTAAAAAATCATACTATTTTTTATCCCATTTGTCCTATGGCCTCATGGTAGAAGGAACATGGATATTGTAATTATCATTGCATCAAAGGCCATAGTGACTGTAATTGCATAAATTTTAAAAACATTGTCTAGGAAATGTTAGATAATGGAGATGTCATCATGGACAACCCAAAAGCGCCAAACAAATCAAAACTTTCATATCTTTAAGAAGTTGTTCCCTAACCATACACCATCATCTAATCAAAATAGTGAACCTTCAACCAAAGACAACAATGTTTGTGAAGTCCACACTTTTTTGATATCGTACCGATCATTCCTAAATTTCCACCTATTTCATGTATCGAGGAAATTAAGGCACAAGCACCTCTACCCACAAAGGAGAATACATCTTCCACTCCTTCATCTTCATAGGCGTTCCCTTCATCTCCCCCTACACTCATGGTGGAGTCCATGATTTTTATGATGTTGTTTCACCATCTACCCTACAACCTACCAAACAATCAACAATATTAACTCTCCCATCCATAGGAGAATTTTCATTGCCTTCTCCTCCACTAAAAGAGAAGTATACCTCACCCCACCTACCATCTCTCCTACCCATGGGATATTATTCATACACATCACTACCTATTGGGGACAATTCTCCATCAGCATTCCAGGATCCCGTTGACTTGATCTCAACTCTTTTACCCACAGTCCGAGGATAACCAATTCTCTGTCTCACGAGACATATTCTACAAGAATCTACACAAAACCAACTACATATCCTCTTACAACAATCCCATTTTTGTGATAGCAAGATTGATTGGATTAAGTTGATAATTCCATGCTCTATGGACATCTTTGGCTCCCCTTTTAGACTCAAAAACAATTTTGGCCTAAAGATACCTCCATGATCTATCCATGGGTATTTCTAGTAACTAGATTGACCCTGAATATTCATGTCAAAACATCTTCTTCTTCATCACCTTTACCTACATCTGAACCTTTACCCATGACTAAAACCATTCCTATGCCTAAGAACCTACCCAAACCTACATCTTCATCCATATCTAGACCCATAACTACCTTGGGTGTCATGCCGACATCAAGCCTTACCCATCCACCCGTCAAATTAGATTTAGCCACATCTTCCCAAACACACACCAAAATTGTTCCTCCACCTAAAAAGAATACCTAACATTCTAAGCCACATACACCAGTCTCACCTACCACACCTTTTTCACCTTCACCCCTTCTGTCCATCCTAGGACCTCACCCATCAACCTTGGCCAAATAAATTCCTACCCAATGAAAATCAAAAGCTAAGCAACATATTGATTCATCATGATCCTTCATTACACCTCATTTATGTACACAACAAACATCTTCACCCTCACCCATACATTTTTACCACTTATACCTCTACCAGTTACTATAACCCCAACTTTGCCTATATGACTTTAACCCATACCATCCACCCGACCTCTACCAACCACTTCCACCGCAACTCTATTGTCCCCATGGGTAACCCATCCGATTCCACCATCGATTTCCCTTCTACATCGCATACTCCCATCTTGCCTTTACCCAAGAAGGTGAAATCAAAATATAAGAACCCATTACCCTCCAACAAGGTAGTTAAACAAAAAAACCTTCCATTGCTAGCTCTTCTACCACACCTTTATCCAAGTAGATGCCATAAAAGCTAAAAACTTACCACCTATCAAACTAGTGGTCCAACCCATTCCTCCTATATAAGCACCTCTTCCCTCGCAATCATCTACAACTTTACCCAAACCCACAGTCACTTCCCATTGTGATCCATTGGCGGGTCCTACACCAACATTCTAGTCAACCTCTTAGAGACCTCGGTCATCACCTTACCGCCACTTTGATCTTCCGACCCCCTTAAACCCAAACAAAGAGAGTTTGATGAAACTAAAATTTGTGCATACTATCATGTGCCGAACATGATGTAGAAGGTAGTAAGGCTATCAAAATTGTTCTTCTCCAACTATGTCCTCTTAAAGAAAATTTAAATGACGATGATCTTCTTGATCCTTGTTCCACCTTCACTGTCACCACACACCATCATCCCTTTCTTCTTCAATGACTTACATCTCCACCCCCACAACCATTTTACCCACCTCCAAAATTTGAGATCAACATGGTCTATATCATAGAGTTAGCCAAACCATTTCCTAAATACCGGTGTTCCCTACTCATTTCGCAAGATTTTTACCCCACATTATACTTTTTCACATCATTCTATTACACTACTCATGATATACCTACTGAATCTACCTTCTTCCCTCATATTAACATGGTCCAGTTACAACCCATGTCGGAAAGGATAGAGGAAAAGAAAAAGAAACTATCCCATCAACAAATCTCGTGCCCAATATACCATCTACACATGCACCCAAAATCACCATTCGAGGACCCACATATCTTATTTCTGACAAGGTCACCCATCGTACAATAATAAAACAATTACACCAATATCCTCTAAAAGTTTCTTTGTATGATCTCATCCAAACATCGAATCTCATTGACAAGCTCTTATTGAGTTTTTACAATCCATCAAGGTTTTACCTAATGACCCCACACCCGTGGCCTCCATTATAACCCCTCACCATGTTTCCTTGCTTACCAAATCATCTCCTTATTCTACCCCACATCTACTCATCAAGTAGTCACCCTCGGTTTCTCGATGAGGAGATTCTACCTCTAAAATCACATGACCTTGATCCTTCCCTTTTCATCTCTGTCTATATCAATAATATATGCGTATGGCACGTTATGATTATTGGTGGTGCTAGAATCAACATCATCTCCTCCCATGTGTATAATCAAATGCACATCCCTTAAAATTGCATACATAATAACTCCAGTTATGTTGCGCTCCTTCAATGATGCCATCACTTCCACCCTTGGCACCATTATTCTTCATGTTTGCGTAGGCCCTCACATTGTCCTAGAATTGTTCTAAGTCTTAGACGGGGATTTCAAGTATAAGATATTTCTTGACCAACCTTGGATTCACGTCATGGGTTGTGTCCCTTAAAATTTACACCCTTTGTGTAAATATCGAACATGAAGGGAATAACTATACCATCCTAGCTAACCCATCACCATTCAAAACTTGTAACATGTTGTACCGACCTAATGATGTACTTGTACTAGTTAAGGCATCTACCACTACCCCCACTTCTCCTTCACCCATAAACCTATCCACCAATGCTGCCACCACCTCTCCCACACCTAAATCTCCTATTCCTATTGCTTATGCAGCCTCTGTAGCTAGCTCATCTACTTCCTAATCGACCGATACCCCTCCTACCCAATCATCTAGTGATTCATCTATCCCCATTACCCACATATCTACTACTGATCCCTTAGAAGGTTTTTAATGCCTCACTTTGGGGGAGTACTCCCTCTACAATATCAACACATTCTTGAATCCACAAGAGTATGGCATCCTACAGCAACATACTTGTTATGACTATTGCATAGGAGAGGTTTTCCCTTATGGTCCTCCCCACCTTTGCACCAACTTAACATATGGGGGACTTGATACTGCCACTTGTTCACCCTGAACCTCCATCCCAAACATAACCCTTTTCATCGACTTCTAATCTCTCACTAATCATCATTTTTCCCACACTTTCCTTCACACATTGCGTATGGAAAGGCTTTTGATTCAGTTTTTACAAACAAGGCCATCATATCATCATCTCATGTACCACCCATAAACATAAAGATCACGGTGAAATTTTCTTTTCCACACTATATTCCAAGAATGCCTGCATTGACCTCATTAAATATGACAAACCTTCTCCACCTCGTTCCCCAACATCACCAACTTCACCCATGGAGTCCATAGATCTTGAATCTATTTCTCCTAATTTTTTTTCATGAACAAAATTTCCCTGGGACCTCTGACTTATAAACATGATGGAAAGGCTCTCTCTTCTCTTCCCTTCGTGCATCCTAACATGATCGATGATGATACACCTTATATTAATGACATTTAATGTTAAAACAATGATTCTAACATCACCTACCTTGGTGTGGAAGAGACTTATATTCACAAGTCGTCATCTCGAGATGCAAACCATGTTGAATGAATAGACCATCGAAATCAACATTAACACTCGGGATGAACCACACATCTTAAAGATAGACTAATCTTTAGATGCTTCTGAACAAGAATATTTTACTTCTTTCCTTAGGGACCATAACAATTCTTTTTCTTGGTCCTATTCTGATATGACCCAAACATAGTGTTCCACAATATTGTAACCATTCCCGAAGCCAAACCTATAAAATAGAAGCTGCAGAAAATGCATCCTCACATTGTACTTTTGGTCAAAGAGGAACGTCAACACCTTCTCTCGGTTTCCTTCATCCTACTCATTGAATATCCCCAATGGATTTATAATATCATTCTGTCTCAAAAGAGATAGGGGGACTTCACATTTGCATAGATTTTTGTGACCTTAATCTAGCTTTCCCCAAAGACGACTTTCCTCTAGGGTATTGACCACCTAGTTGATCTCACCGATAGTCATGAGATGTTATCACTCATGGATGGTTTCTCAAGATATAAAAAAATATTACTCACTCTAGAGGATCAACACAAAATTGCCTTCATCACTCTTTGGGGACGTTCTACTATTGAGTCATTCCTTTTGGCCTTAAAAACACTGGTGCTACATATGAGTAGGATATGACTTATATCTTCCATGACATAATGCATCACATATTAGAAGATTACATATATTATCTTCTTTCCAAACCCAAACATCAGTCCGAACACCTTATAGTCCTTAAGGTCATATTTGACCACCTCATCAAGTATTGCATTTACCTTAAACCTAAGAAGTGTATCTTCACGGTGCTCTCAGGAAATCTTCTTTGTTTCATTGTTTCTTTGTGTGGCATCAAAGTCGATCCTCCTAAAGTAAAGGCTATTCTCAAAATTCCTCCACCTACTAATATCCATCAACTTTGAATTTTGCAAGGTAAGTTGTAATCTATTTTTTAGTTTATTTCTCAACTTTTTGACCAATGTGACCCATTTCATCATCTCTTTAAAAAGGATGTTTCCTTTAAATGGGATGATGAATGCCACAAATCCTTTGACACCTTAAAAATACCTTCTTCAACCATCGGTGCTCATTCCCCTAATGATGACCAACCTTTTACCTATACATTTCTACTAGTGATCATTCCTTAGGTGCCATACTCATTCATCACAATGAGAAACATTAGGATCAATAAATTTATCACATAAGCCATACCCTTTTGGACAACAAAACTAGGTACCCCATGCCAAATTTTTTTTTCTTAGCCTCATTTTTGTCACCGGTATAATTCATCATTACTTACTCAACCACAAAACCTTTGTCATCACTAACAATGAGCCCTTACATTACATGTATGCCAAAACCTACTAGCATCAACATGTTTACACAGTTTGGCTCATGCTTTACAGACCTCAAACTCAAATTCATCCATCAAAAATATATCAAGGGACAAACCATCGTTGACCAACTAGCAAACACACCCCTTTCTGGAGATCAACCCTCTAACTTCCATTTTTGGGATGAATCCATTGCTACCCTCTCTTTGGATGATACAATTTATCAAATGACCTTATTATTTGATAATTCTAAATTTTAGTGTGGAGGTGGTGTAGGTGTTATCCTCATTCCTTTTGATGGTGAAAGTATGCCTTTATTTTTCAAACTATATTTTGATTGTACTAACAACATCACTTGAATATGAAGCACTCGTATTAGGCCTTCAAACTTCCATCGCCCTAGATGTTAAATCAATTAATATCTCTCGTGATTCCCAATGGTTGTAAACCAAGTCAATGATATATACTAGTGTCATAACAAAATACTCCAAAAGTACAAACACCGTGTTGACATAATTTTGGATACCTTTGGCTAATTACGAACTTCAAACCACCCCACACTCACTGACTAATAAATTTACAGATACCATGGCCTACCCGGCTTATTAGATACCCACTTCGCCTTAGGACTCCAAAATATTTGTCATAATACAAAGGTTCTAATCACTTTCTTATTTATCTCGAGATGTAAAATCCTTTAGAACCGTTGTACCTAAACCACATGATCTTTGGTATAAGAAGTTTACAGACTAACTTTCCCTTTCCATTCTACCTACTGATCTTACTTGTAATGGACAATGCACCTTTCTTAAATTTGTCTCTTGATATGTCATCATGGGTGGTCTTCTTTATAAATGTGGCTTTGACGGTATTATCTTACGATGCCTTATAAGTTATGAAATTCCCTAAACTGTCAAGGAAGTTCACGATGGAATTTGTGGAGGTCACTTTAGTGTCTTAGCTATTGCTAAACACATTCTTCACCTAGGCTATTATTAGTCAAACCTAATCCATGACTGTTGTGATTATGTCAAATGTTGTGTGAAATGGAAACAATATGCTAATCTTCATCACACAACTAGTTATGACTTATAGGTCACACAAGACGTTTGGCCTTTCTCTCAATGGGGTTTGGATATTTTCCGAGAGATTAATCCTCATTATTCACAATGCCATTAATGTATTATAACCACTATTGAATACTACACTAAATGCGTAGAATCCATCCCCCTCATTTCTACAAAAGTTGAGAAAATTTGTGAATTCAACAATCATCACATTATTTGTCACTTTGGTGTTCCTCATCACCTCATCACTGATAACAAAATGCAATTCAAAAATAAAACCCTATGAAAGCTTTGTGACACTTTTGGCATTCAACTCAATTTCTCTTCACCTTACTACCCACAAAAAAATGGCCAAACAGAACCAGCAATTAAAACCTTGAACAAAATTCTTATGAAAGTACTTGACAATACTAGGAAGGATTAGCATACGCACATGCCTTTTTCCTTGTGGGCTTACCGCACTAGTATTCTAACTTTGAATTCTACCACACCTTTCTCTATAGTCTACGGTACCAAGGTTGTCTTGCCTCTTGAATTCCATATTCCATCTCTCTGCATCTCACTCCAAGACATGCTAAACAATGATGACTTTCACCAAGACCATTTAGCACAACTTGAGTTATTAGATGAATGTCATCTCAATGCTCTTGGTCATCTCCAAATCTACCAAAAATGTATCAAACATGCCTACGATAAACTTGTCCATGAATGAACATTCCAGATCAGTGACCTCATCCTGAAGAAAAATCAACATGTAATCAAAGAAGAAAAAAGTAACAAGGCAAATTTTCTCCTACTTGGTTTGGACCCTATATCATTACTCATACCTATGGATTGGGTTCTTATCGTTTGTCTTCACTTGAAGGTAAACCCAAACCTAAGACCCTCAACTCCTTGCGTCTTCGACGATTTTATTTTGAAATCAAGTCCTATATCACCTTCTATCTATTGATTGCTCATACCTTGAGCATCATTCACCTTCCATGTTTCCTATTTGAGGATCAATGACTAAATAAGAATCATGTGATTAGCCATCACCTTTCATCCTTATCTTCAATATGAGTACCACAACTCTACTCATGGCATGATTTTCATGGATAATTTTCATATTTTTCATGATGGAATCACATGGTCATTCATCATTCGAAACCATCTATTGCATAGTTAACCTCTGCGTGTGCTATGGTTTTGTCTTCTAAACAAGAGCCTAATCTTCCACTATAGTCTTGTCCATGACTTAAAAACGTCCAAAAAGTAAAATAATTTTAAAAGCAAAATGGGATTCAACTCTTTGAGTCAAACTTCCAGTAAAGAGATGACTCCCTGAAAAGGTACATCTCTTCTCTTTATCTTTCCACTATAAATAGAATTCTCCCTCAAACGAAAACTATACAAAGCTTGCCATACATGCACATAGTCTATCATAAAAGGGAATATACTTGCAAAAACAAAATAAAATACCTAGAATATTTCCACATTAAACAACTTCATGAAGAACTCAAGGAGATAATATACTCATCCCACATAGACTTCCTACATCAATCAGTCTATCAAACAAAAAAGCACAAAGTGAAAATGATATCTTTTTCATCATGGACTTGCCTATTTTGATCATGGGGTTCTTGCCAGGTAAAAATTCCATCTTACACTAAGTTATGCTAAAACCACCCATTTTCACCTCATTGCCTTTTCACCCTAAACTTCTATCTTCTCAAGGGTCTTTCCGCAAAAATGACATTTCGTGATCATGTGACTTTCTTCACCCTTAGCATAGTCAATCATGTAATGTATTTAGGGCCTTACATTCATAATTCAATATTTTGTATGGTAGCCTCATTATGGTTCTTATCAATTAGGTAGTTCCTTTTATCACCTCTTACCATCTACCTTCTTCATCACTTATTGATTCCCCTATAGAAGACTAGACCGTCGATAACTATATTTTAAAGATTTCCACTTTCACCTAAGACTCAACCATGCCTATGACCTAGAATCAATCATTCCTAAAACATACGTACCTATTCCTCCACCTCATCATATTCTTCCCTAGCTTATGGGAGAACTACATCAGCTTCAGGCCCATTTTGTTGGGACTATTAGGTAGCAATTCAAGGGCATGGGGCCCTTGGAAGTTAGCTCGGCCACTCTTTACCCTAACCCATTTTTCCCACTTATTTTATATTAACATTCACCCTTAATTAGTTTACATTCTTCATAACATTTGGAAATTTCTCATTCATACATATCTACCATTTTATCACACCATCGAAACATCTAATCAATCATTCAACATTTCTATAATATCTAAAATTTTGGAAATTTACACCATCAAATACACATAACTCATCATTTATTTCCCATGTTACCAATAACATGGAAATTAAATCAAAACCAAAAATATGACTAGACCATACCTATACCTAACTCCACCATGCCTAACTCACCTAACTCAATCATGCCTACATGACCTCAATTGCCTAACTCACCTAGACCCCACCATGCCTATATGTGACTTAACCATGCCTAACTAACTGAATCCACCATGCCTAGACCAACCTGACTCCACCATGCCTAATCCACCTAGTTTCCATCCATACACAAATAACAATAGAAATTTCAAAACACAAGTACATCATCCATACCATCGATCTCACCATCTATAAATGAAATTTTGTGTATCCATAAAATATAAATTAATACAAAATAATATAAATATCTCTTAGGTACAACATATCAACTCAAAAATATTTGACACCTAGGCCGAGTATAATAATCAACTCACAAAAACTCTCATGTATAATTTCGTTATTATTGGCACGTAAGACAATATATATAAAAAAACCACAATGATGATATACAGAGACATTAATCATCTACCCATCTGATGTCCATGTTGGTATCATATGTCTCCTCCTCCTCTCTTCCGGTTTGACACCCTCCCAACATCTCTCCACATCACCTAGATCTCATCTCTTGCTTTGACTGCATCTGGGTCTAGCCTCTCGTGAACTCGTGGCCTCACCCTAAACATGTCTCGTGGCTCTGCGTCCCCTGTTCTCTCTCGAGATATGTGTACAAGATCTCGTCCTCTCACTCATTGCCCACTATGCCCTATACTCAACATAGGAGGGAAAATCTATCCCTATGGTCATTAGCTGATCCTAGTAATATCTCGGCCTCATTCGGGGCATCCCTCAATCTTTCCATCGGCCTTTCTATGGTGGTGCCATAGGTCTCATAGAAACCTATGATATCTGCCTTACTAATGATGGCCATGGTCCCTATAATTATGAACCCTTATCTCCTCCATGTACCATGGGACTTTTTCCCTCTGCTTTGGCTATAAAATGGGACCTTGTCCATGGGCCTGTGGAGGTGCTATCTATGCTTGTAACTCCGGGCTGTATGGCCATTATATGAGCTTCTATGCAATGGTCAAATGACCCTATAAACCTATTATCTATTCTGTAAGGTGGATACTCATCCCCTAAAACCATCACTACCTGTGTGGGTACAAGTCCATGTGTAATATAGGCTGCAACACTACCACATTCGTATGTAAAGTGGAAACCTCTTCCTCTCGATCTTGTAAGATGTCCTGTAATACTCCAAGATGTGTGAAAAGGGTGGACACTTTCCCCTCTAATGCATCCCCTCAAACCGTAATAGTGTCTAAGTAAGTTTTCCCTATCCTTAGTGGTACTTCCCATATACCGCACCACCCACCACTGCATATATCTATCAGTCACCCCAATGTCATCAATCCCCCTTTCCTTTGCTTTCTCCTCCTTCCCTTTCAACATAGTTTCTTATGGTAGAGGCCTAGGCCTCTCCATGTCATCTCTCCTCTATTATGGGAATGGTGGAGGCACATCTTGGGATAACCCAAACTAATATCTAACCCTGTCAATGGGTATCATCTCATGCTTGTCGGCACAAATCCCTCTATCCACCTAAGTAGTTGTAGCTCCTCCAACTCCACTACCATGTGTCTGTAGGAAGGGAAGCCAACATATGGCCTCTAAATAATGTCAACCCCTGATAATCCCTCTAGCACGCACCTATAATATGCCACATCATGTGCATCCCTAGCATCTCTATGCTCTCCCACAAAAGCACCTAATGCATGTAATTAACTTAGATCAAGCCCACATCGAATGCATCAGGTCGGGAAAACAAACCAGGTGCACACATATGATTTTCTCGTATGCTCTGTAGTGAAGAATAAAGTTACAAAAAAATTGAACCTCCATAGCCTACAATAGGCCCACAACTCTCTGTATAAATGCACTAAGAATGTTGGTGCCTAGGTAAAACAAGTCCTCTCCTCCATCATGTCTTGGAGAACCCCCATCAGTTCTCATGGGAATCTCCCACCCTCTGCATTTGGAAATGTAAAGCAAAACACCACCTCCATAATAAGGATGAAAACCTCATCTCCTAAGGATAGGCATCGTACATATCTCCATAGCTCAAGATCATGCTATGGCATCTCATCTCCGCCATCACCTCTCCAAAAACATCCACTATTGCCTCCTCTAAGGCCTCTGAGGTAATATAATAGACCTTCTCCCTAACTATCAGCAATTGTAGGATCCTATATACATCCTATAGGGTGATAATAATCTCACCCATCAGCAAATGAAAAGTTTCGGTCACTGAATCCCATCTATCGATGAGTGCGACCATCAAACTTAGATCTCAAGCTACATGCTAGTAACATTGGATCCCAATCAGTCCTACATCTATCACATGCCTCCAATCCTCCATAGTAACACTTGACCGTATTACCTACAACAGAGGTGGTACTCTATCCCACATCTACAACTACTATCTCACCCGCACCATTCAAACATAACATTGTTCAGCCTTGACCATACCCTACATGCATTTTACCCAACACACATATTACAAGTACATAACTACCTCCGATCATACCCTACCCAAACCACAACCCTACTAACTACCCATTTTTCCTAGTGTATTGTTACACATATTCTCGTAACACCTTTGAAAAATTGTTATCTTTCCTCTTTTGCATTGCAAGCATTGACATGTGATTTTTCTTGATAAGGTGTGTTCCTTTGATTGTTGGAAATCATGCTTGCCATGGATAAGTCATTTCGCTCTTGGATTCATTTGGCTGAAATGTTGTTGCTTGCAAAGAATCCATTTTTGTTTCGGATAGATAAGTTGTAATCTAGTAATGATGGTTGCAAAATTATCTCTATTTATTATCACATCCTTGGACCAATTCCATTGATCCAAGGTATGTTTTAAATCCTCTTACCTGATCTGAATGGTAAACTAACATTCAGAGGTTTAAAGACATAATGGACTGAACTCTTGTATGTTTACAAATTACTTTTATCTTCTTGAAGGATCGTGTCTGCATTCTATTGTATGTTATGTGCTCGAGATATTTTTGATTGATCTCTTCAGGACTCTTTACGACATTAAGTGGAACAAGTCCTGCTTTAGGACTATTGAGGAAAATTCTAAGTCCTAGACCTACGAGATTTTTCCTAATAGGATTCTAAACTAAGGTAAAGGTACATATTTTCTATCTATGTCTAATTTATTTGGGATAACATCCTATCCTAAGTTTCATGTTCTAAGTTGGGATGTTGGGAATAACCTAAGGTGAGGTCAGGCCTATTTCTAACCTTATACCTAATACTACATTTTTGTGAAGTATGACCTATCCTAGGATGGAAATTTACTTGTTGTAATGTTTGTAAACCTATGGTAAATACTTCTAAACTATCCTATGGTCATATCCTAAACTAATGAAGTATTGGAAGGGGACCTAAGGGTTGTATGGAAAATTGGAAGCTTGGCAACAGTTCCTAAGTTATTAATTTGATATGATTTTTAAAATAAATGGACAAAGTGTACTACCAATTTAGGCAGAGGCATATAAATTAGTGGAAGTGTATGTGGAGTCATCACTAAAATTTAGTAATGCATGCAGAAGTTGAATTAGGATTTACCAATTTTGGATGGTGGTGATATGGAGAGATAGGTGGGATTTTGAGAATTAATGGCATTTATGAACCTCATTTTTGGTGAGAAAATCACCTTGGAAACCATGTGGGTGGATTTGTTGGAGGTTGTTTGGTCATTCATGATTTCCAATTTTTCTCTACATGGAGCTATCTAGTTCTTTGAACCAGTAGTTCTATTTTCAATTTGTGGCTATTTTTTATTCCCTTGGTCTATTTTCGATTCAAGGGAAGTATATGAGACAATTGAGAAAGAGGTATTTGGTTGTTGATCTCATTTGGAGAAGAAAACGTTTTGGAGGCTCAGCTGGAAATATTCTTCGAACCGACAAAAGCACTATTAGGCATGATAGGCTCTATCCATTAATATTTCTTTCTTTTCTCTAAATGTCTCATTAAAATAAATCTACTCTTGTAAAAAAATGGGTAGCTATTTGTGATGGATATTTGGATTCTTTCTTGAATACTTTTTTGTATTTTTTGATTGGAGAATCTTTACTTAAAAATATTGTCAATAGGTTGTCTTCCCTGAGTGGGTTAATGGTAAATCATGCCATGAAACTCTTTGTGAATAAGTCAAGTTGAACTTGTGTGATTTGGCTTTTCTCCCCGAATGGTTTATAGTTATGATGTTGATAAGGTAGCAATGGGGTTGTTGTTTTGGTCGGTAGATAACAAGAACTTCATCCTTTTCTGTTGATTCTCTATTTTGACAAAGTACTGTAGCTTCTGTGCATATTCATGTGGATAAATGCTTTGCTATGTGATGGATAAGTTCAAACTTGTATGGAAGAAAGGAATGGGTAACATGTTTTGACATGTACTGTGTAAACTTGCATTGTTTCAAACTGGATGCCTTTGATTATTTTTTTAAAGGTAAAATAATACCCTTCTATGTTGTATCTCATTTTTTTGAAGTTTAAATACTCCTTTTTGGGATCAGTAACAATATATTGTGATTTCAAGTGTGAACTCAAACTAGTGTTAAAAATAGTTAATGGGTGAATGAGGAATTATGGATTTTTCTATATTCTTGTACTCAACTTGTATAAAAATTGTAAAGGAATAACTTGTTCTTGTTCTGAACTGTATAAACCTCCATTGCTTGAAACTTGTATTTAATGAAGTTGAGTAAGTAATGGTGTTCGGGATTACTATTTATAGTTCGAGCTCGTGAGGAAACAAGAAGGAAAGTTTGGCTTAAACCCTATCCTTGGTAATGGTTTTCTCTCTCTTCTGAAACTTTGTGAAATGACTTATGGGTTGTTGGGTTTTGGAATGTTATTGTGGAAACAATATTAGATGAAGTCTTCTCTTCTGATCACTTTTGTTTTGAACCTTCCTATAATATTTTGGAAGTTGAGTTATTGGTATATAGTTGAAGTTATGTTGTTTGAAAATACATTGGAAGTTATCTTTCTCTAAGTCGATATTGTGATCATATTTCTTAGCTCTATTCAAATTTCTTAAGGTCAATCTTTCTGTCCTTGTCGGTTTTAGGACTGGGTTGGTTGATGTAAACCTACTCACCCCTGAGCTAGGAAACTACTTGGTAAATTGTTAGTGTAACATGTTATGAACTCGACTATTGTAACTTCATGGGATTCGTTGAATGGATAATTGACTCTTGGATTGTTATTTTTGATAAATGTTCATTATATGCTTATTTCACACATCCTTCTTAGAATGAATTAAGCATATTGATAAGCTGTTGGTTTTTATCGAAAGGTGAATCTATTTGTAGGCTGACTTGAATGATATAGTTATATATGTATTCGGTTTTGTATCTTCTATACCTGATTTCTATCTCTTGAAAGAATTGTGGGTATTGTGAATGGTCTTTACTAGTTCTTTTACTACCTTTATACTTTGGAATGAATATTGGAAATCCCTTCTAATGCATAACTCCTTCCTCTGTCACTCTCGAAGGTAAGTTTCTCCATTTTCCTTTTAGAAAGCTGTATGAGTTAGGTGTTGATTCTTCTTTTTGAGATGAATAAGGGAATGTGGGTTAACCAAAAGGTAAAGGAAGTTTTAGACGGTTTATTTTTCATTTGTTCTTCCTTCCTTTATATAAACATGGTTGTAGGTTTAATTGACTTAAATGTATTACTTTTATTAAAGTAATTGGGTAGTAGTTGTTACTACTTACTTCTCCACTTATCTTGTATTTAAGGAATTTAATATTGTTATAGTTGATTGAAGTGAAACATTGTTACTGGGTGAATACTTGTCTAATGTTAATATGAGGCCTATCTGTGAACCTAGGCAATGTATTGGACCTAGAATTAGGATGCCACATCTGAAATGTGATTCTCTTATTTGTTTAAGATATTAGATGATTCATCCTAAAACCTTTACGATGTTGTAATAAACTTGACTATACATGTCTTTTCATGAAACTTGGTAAGCAGAGATAGAAGGTCCTTACTTCTGAAATTAACTCTCTTTGTTTATATAGTGAAGTTAACTCTACATTTCTAATTTAGATAGAATTATGAAAGAATTAATTGGTAGGAACTTTTATTTGGCATAGATAAGTAGTTGTATGGGATATTACTTATCGTTATGATCTTTGTAGTTTACTGATTATGCTAAGATCTTTTCTTATAATTTAATTGATTGATTAATTGTGCTTCTTTTATAATTGTTATTACTTATGATGGATTTTCCTTCTTACTCTTGCTATTTCATAATAGTAGAGTTATTTTAATGAAACTGTTATTTGAAGGAACTTCCTTTTAATGCATAGTGCTTATCATGCTCAGTTCAATGAACTGAACCATGCTAGTAATTTTTACAGATGGAATTTGTAAGTCTAGATCTTTGATAGTGAATTCTTATTCATTGTTTAGATGTATTGAAAGAAGAAAATTTGTATTCCTTAATGATCTTGATGCAGTTTGACAAACAATATGTCTAAAATGCATAGTCTTGTAAAAGGTGTATTTTATCATGATGAATTGAAAGTCTGGAAGTTACTTCGACTTGTTGTGTAAATTCTCTTGTTCATTACTAGAAGGAAATTTGTAATCCTATCTTGTTGTTATTGTTCTTATCTGATTAGATCTTTATTCTGTTGTCATTTAATGAATTGAATGAATGGGAAATAGTGTAATTTCCCTTACTGGAATGCAACTTGATAAGTTGTAGGTATTGATGTTCTTTTCCTAAACTAGTATGGTTTATTAAGGGATGTTAAATGAACATGCATTTAAAATTTATAAGGAGTGTGAAAGGAAAAAGGGTATATGAACCCTAACACTTAACCATAAAGAGGAAGATTATTCTCCTCTCAAAAAAATGTAAGGCAAATGAATGGTGTTTGTGTCCATAAATCATTTAGACTTAATTCCTATGAAGTCTATTTTAATAGAACCTACTTTGGTTCCTACATCTCCTACAAATGATTGAATTACATTAAATAAACCTTATGATGTATGTTGTTCTGTTTTCAAATAACTTCTTGTTAAGCTAAAGTTAATGAACATTAAGGAAATCATGAGATATTGAAGTTATTTAATATATAAACAACCCAAATATGGATAAAGAACTTAAGGAATGTTGGATTTAGGGTTTTGCAAGGTTGTTGTAATTTGAATCTTAATTCTAAGTTAATTAAGGGAAATGACCTCCTTGAGGTGTGTACATCATGATGAATTGGTTATGTCAGATGTTGGCACACGCCAACTATAGAATTGTACCTTTTTGAAGACTTAGGTCTTCACGAGGATACAATGTTGTAGTTGACATGTTGTAACACCCTTCATTGTTGGTTCATCTAGATCTACTTAAGACTGAACTTGAACTTAGTTTCCCTCTAGGTCAGGATTAGCAATATGATTTAGCATAGGAATTAATGCACTATGACTTAGGGTAACCAGTCAAATTCATTCAAATTAGGTTGAGTGTGTATGCCCATATACCCTAAGTCATCGTGAGTGGCTCCCTATACCAAATTATGTCACTAATCTGGGCTAGGGTCAAACCTTGGACAAGTGGACTGAAGTCAGTAAAGACCATTCTAGATAATAGATGAGTGGGGTGAAGGACATATTCCGATTAGATGAGTATGTCATCTAGGAATAGTAACATGAATAGTATGTTGGAAATCTTTGGCCAAAGTATCGCAAGCTACTGGTTGCATTGTCCTATGTCACCTAGTTTAAGGAACATGATTTTAGAAGAATATTGGTAACAAATATTCGGATAACGTATCATTCAAGAACTAGAATTGGGTAGGAAAACCAAGTATATGTAGTATACTTAAAGAATTCAATACTTAAAGACAAACATGAGAGATCAGTTAGAAACCGAGTCATGAAATGAGAGATTGATAATTTACCAAGTCATTTATAGCTACATATTGTTATCTGTTATGAGATTGATTGGCATGGAATGTGTGTTCTAAATTATGTTTTATTTAGAAAAGAGAACATTGTGTAAAAAAAATAAAAAATAAAAATTCCATGTTTCTAAAGTCTTAAAATGGGAATGTTACATTCTCTCTTATCATCCTTACCCATCTTAGTTCATTTTATCTACTTTCCACCCGCACCATCACCCAAATACCCATTTTACCATATTTTCCCTACATACAACTTCCCTTAGCCCTTTCTTGAATATTTTTCCTCCCCTAACCATTCCTTACCCCTATTTCTCATCATCCCTAAAGCTGGCGCCGATTGCCTTAATTGTCATAACTTTTACTTTACTTGACACTAGTTTAATTTCACCGATGTTAGTCACCTATGTCTTTGATGATGGCCAAAGCCAAGTGACATCGGAAAACCTCGACCAACGTCATTTTCTATTATGACATCAAATATGAAACCCCCGTGCCTACCAAAATTTTGATACAAACACCCTAAACAACTACTCTATCCTACCCAAACCTACCCTAACTTCATTCCCACCCCTATTTACACTATATTGGACCCCCATCATTTCATTCATTTTACCTACAAATACAAAATAATTTTCCACAAAAACCCCTTGAAACCAAACCAATTTAAAACATTATTTCAATCCAAAGACAAAATTAGATTGAATCCACCCTCATTGTGGTGCCATTTGTATGGTGGTACATCGGCCTCCATGCTAGTGGTCTAGCTGACCCCTCTCTTGCCTCCGCCATCATCGAATCAACAACTCACCTCGAAAAAAATCAAACCACTCTAATTGATCTCATGGACCCACCTACCGAATGCCAATCACATGCTAGTCACTCACCAACTCAGCTCAAACACCTCGTACCGTCACTTTCTACTCTTACTCCACCGCTCTGTTGTTTTCCCAAATAGTAACACATTAAAATGAATCTATAAAATATGGATTTTTCTTTTTATTAACCCTAACTTTGACATGACTAATGTCAATCATACCAAATCAATGTCGGTTACTTTATAATTGATATTGGTCCCCTGTTATTACAATTTTACCCCATTTTGCCCATTTTTGACCTCAAATCATCATTGCACGATGCCCTCTATCCTCACCCACACTTATTATAACCTACCTACAAGCCCAAACTACCCCTAAATTTCCTTAGTTGTGTCTCAGGATTTGTTATTTTACCTATACCTTGGCCTTACCCGTGCCCTAACTTATTTACCCTGTCCTAACCTACTTGGTGTGACCATTGACCTTGTGTACTCGTTTTACCATATGATGTTGTTACCCATGTTGTTTTAGCCTACTAATCATAAGTTGCCTATTTTCATGCCATTTATCCCGACCAACCCTTTGGTGTACTAGAAAATACCTAAACATTCCTGCACCTAACCTACGTTGTGTTTCTAGACCATATCCTATGCCTTGGATATCTGAATTAGTTCACCCTTTTTTGGATAAACCTATCAACCTTGGACGATGTAGATTTTGGAAGCTCTTCAACCTGGTATTGTGTTACAGTATAAACATGTGTGTGCATTCCATTTCTATTACCCATTACCCAATTTGACCCTAGCCCATTACTTATAACCTGAATTGACCATCACCCTTTCCCAAATTACCCATACTCTTCCCCACCAACCTCCACTTCCACTAACTACACATTTATCAAACCAATCATTGATTTTGTATAAAACCTCATCAGTTCCTATTTTTAGGGGGATCACCTTCACCCACATATGGGGCAATCACTTCCTATTTTTGTCAGTGTCACTTACTAATACAAGCTACGTGACAAAAAGGGGAAAATGTAGACACCAAAATTAGGTCATACCACCCTTATAACCCCGTTAATTAAATAAACCATACCTTACATATTCATATCCCATAGTGCACATGATTAATTAAATTTATTTAATTAATGCCTATTAGAAAATAAGGGATAAAATATGTGAAAACAGTCCCTCAAAGAATCACAACGGTAGAAAATTATATTGAAAAAATATTACAGATCCTAAATAAAAGTGTAAAATAAAACTAACACAACAAAAGAGACAATATTTAACCTAGTTCACCCAATTTTGGGCTATATCCACCAAGAATCACTTTCTCATATTTTATTACAAGCCACCAATCTCTCAATATAATACCAGATCTGTTTGGATCTATGCTCAACAAACTCTATATAATTCACATCTGAATTCATACACATCTGCGATGTTACATAAATCCCTACCATATGAAAAAAACCACATTAGTAGACAACTTCTTAAGCAGTTTTACAAAACCATGAGTATCAAAACCATGTGCTAAAACCACCCCATAAACCTATGGGTAAAATATCCCACCCATATGAGAAAAACACATTTCCCAAGTATATTGAGCATGTTTTGTTTCGAGGCCAAATATTTTTTACTCTTAGTGTACAATACTCTTAGTGTATAGTCTCAACACTTTCACACATGAAAAATAGTTCCACAACCTAAAAATGCCCTCACTTGACCACCTTACCTAGCCACATCACCTAGAAACCTCATCACGAACCTATTCTTACCATGTTCATTCTAACTAGGACTCAATCTCTACTTACCATAACTAATTGAGACTTATTCTAACCCTAACACTAGATGCCTATTCTTTCTCTAATAGTATGCCCACTTATCTACTTAGAAAATACCATTTTGTACCTGAATCAATGGAAGAACTGGTAAAATATAACCGGGATCAACTATTTTGGCAAACCTAGGATTTCTGCTTTGGAGCCATTATTGGTTAACCCTAAAATGACGTTGGTTAACCTTAATCATCATCGTTACCATATATTTAGTCTGGTAACCTTTTTCTAGAGGTTGGAATAATTATTCGAGTTTGGAGAGAGAGATAGTTGCATGTAATCATGAACTAGATCCTGTCGCACATTTAGACACACCCTAGCCGACACCAAGACTGATATGAAGACATTGGTATTCACAGTAGAATTCTAGGAAGCACTGCCATGACATTGACCACTAGTTTCATAGATCAATCATCACCTTCATCTAACCATCAGGGCTGTAAATACAAGTAAGTGCATTTTGATCTACATCATTCCATATTTATTTAGATCATCATTTCTTTAACTTTCACCTTTAAATGCTATTCTCCTTTGTATCTTGTCATCCTCACCTTCCCGCCAATCCAACCATCGACCAACCATAACCCTTTATCTCCCCACATCCAACCCTAGGAATCTCTGATAATTCTTAGTTTCTTTGGAAACCTAACCATCATTCTCCCATTCTCTATACAAGCACAGTAACCTTCAAAACCAAATTTTATTGAGTTTATACTAGCCTTCCTCTACCGACACTAGTTAACCTAAACCATCGTTAATTTCCTCTTAACCTTCATCGGTCATACGACCAATGTCGGTCTCTATATTTTGTAATTTTTTTTGTAACATCAACCTCATAATCTCCACTCAAATAACTGAAAACCTAATCTTGACTTGCTCTAGTCACCTTGGCTACCTACCAAACCTCTAGATATTATCATAACCTTACCTGTTAGATTAAATTTTCTTATTATTTGAATGAGATACCTAAATCATATCAACTATAGTAGGATTTGGATTTTATTTGATTATGTTATTTCTTGCATTAAATTGTATTAAATAGTGGATTGATAGCCATCTAGGAAGTATCACACTTTCTAGATCTAGCATATACTAGGTAGTCCACTAACATATATTGTTTAATATTCTTCTTGTGGTCTTGTTTTGCATTCACAGGTAGTTCCTCATAGAAAAAATGAAGTTCTCACAATCAACACCTTTGGATTGGGAAATCGAAGCGCGTGCACTCTACCTTCCACGTTCATTTCACAGGTATTCCTCCTCACCATTACCTTAACTATTTTTCTCATATATACGCAATGTATTGGTGAAATAAGTACATCCAAATAAAATAGAATATGTTTTCCTAGCCATAGATGTAATTTTTACTTGATTTAATCCTGTTCTTCTACTCCCTAAACTAGCTTGGTGACTACTCGTTGTACTAGATAATGGAAGACCAAGTGAAAGGGATAGGTTTCTAGGTATATTTAGATGTGCACCCACAACCCTTGTGCTCTCTTATGGCACACTCACATATGAGGCCAAGGAGGGTTCCCTATCATGTTTTCCCAAATGTGGGACTTCCAGATGCTGCGCTCTATGCCTTCTACGTGAGCTCCAAATCCTTCACAAGCCATCTCTCTCCTCAACACCATCCGTTATGAAATATCACACCGCTTCTCTATCTCCATCTCATGTGCATAATGGTACTTAAGCCACCTTTATTCTCTTTTCCTCTTTTCCACTAGGTTCTCCATCCTTCACCAAACTTGATCCTACCCCGCGAGTGGTAGGGTTTAGCTAGCCATTGGATTTTCTTCAAAGTTTAGGGTTACCATCAAGATGTTGATCGCCAGTGGAATGTCATGTAAATATGTTCCTTGGGATAACATAAAAACTAGAACTTAGCTACCTTTAAGAAATAGTAATTAGAAATTTAGTACTCTATAATATAGCTATTCGTAACACCATAAAACCAGTGTCCACAACCCGCATCCAAATCATATCAGAATCATATAGGGTCTGAAATTCTACTCACATCAAGAAAAGTGTGCAATACCTCCAATTCCTTTTAGACACATAAACAACCAGCTACTCATATAACTCTATCGAAAGATAGATAATAAAATCTCATATAAATAGTCGTACAAGTTCGCTCCACCCACATGTGAGCGTTAAACTTAGATCCAAAGTGTTGAACCTCCAAGTTTACTCTTCTTTTAGATCTATTATCCACTCCTCAATACTTTCTAGGGTCAACTAGTACATATTCATGATGAAACATCTTGAAAACAACTGAAAAAGAGGTCCCGGCAATAGAACCAATGATATAGCCTAGAATCTTTTGTAAAAACCCGGGCGTGCTTTGACACATCACTCATCCTTAGCTGAGCACTCACCCGAAGCACGCAAAGGTACTAGGCACCTCTTTAAATTTTTTTGTCAGACAGGATGTTAGTGTGATTATGATAAAACATATTCATATCCATTATCAAACATAAACATTTCACACAGTGCATAAACCAAATCTAGATCTTAGATAATCATGAACTAAACAATAACTATAATAAGTCTAACCATACCAGAACTAGATTCAGTTATGTCTAACACCATTATCCAGCCAATATACTCCATTACATTAAACACGTAGAACACAAAATATTCTTACACTATAAATTTTCTCCATGAGTCATACACATATTAAGATAAAAACATAACTCTACAATAATTCACTCAACCTAAAATACATAGTTCAATACATATTTATAGATGTGGGGACTTTCCTTCACCACCCATGCACTTATCAAAATGGCTTACATGCTGATAATAGCCATGCAACTTTATAATGGAATGCACAACATGCAAGTGTTCTAATAATAGTTGTCCTATAGTAACTCTAAGAAGAAATCCTATCATTAGCCTGAAATATGCATGTTGCTTATCGCCGTTTGTTCCCAAAATATAATTACATGTAGCACAAGTCTTCATCTCTAAGTTTTCTCGCACTCTATCTCCAAAATATCCCCTATCCATAAAAATGGCTAAGTCCTAAACCAAAGTTTCTTGGCGTGGGTTTCCTCCCTATCTTCTTACACCTTCAAATGTGCCTTATTCCCACACGCGTATCCTTTGTGTGTATTCTCCTTAGAGAAACATTATGCTTTCTCAACATGTTTCTTAGATGAGTTCATGGGAAATTGGTTTTCTTTGAGTTTTTATTTCTGTTCTAAAATTTAAAAACATTTAACCCCCTCTGTAAGATTATTCTCTTCACATTTATACCATTTTATTCACTCATTTTCTTTCCAATTTCCCCCCAAAAATGAATCTTCAAGGGAATATTCCCCTTTACAACATATATTTTAATCCACATTATTCTCATGAAGATGCCTCATCAAATGTTACCAAGTGTGAGAACTATGAGCCTTTCATGTTTTTGCTCTGTTTACATATGACTGGGATGCCATGTCATCACTTTTGGCCATTTATTTAGTTATTTTTTTCACTTGGTGACTAGATATCTTCTTTTGATGAATTTCGAGCACCTCTAGGTGGTTTGATTTGATAGATGCTATTATTTTCTTTTCAAGAATTCATCTTAGATGTTGTGTATTTCTTTTCATTCCTTTCTGGGTTAGTTATCACACATGGTTCTTGTCAAATTAGATCAATCACCATTTTATGCTCAAATGCCAATTCATTTAACCTTTATTTTCCTTGTGCAAATATCTTATTGGGATATATGAAGAATTTTTACCATGATTTCACCTAGCTCAGCTTTCCTGCCTCAAATTTCCTATAAAACGCACCATTTACTTCATCATTTCATACTTTCTTCTTTTCCGTATAAGCAATTTGAAGAAATTCATTTGTATCATGGTGGGGGAACCAGTAACATCTAGTTTAAAAGAAATATCCCATGAAGAATTGCATTCCATATTTGATTTATCAGTTCGGATGAAGTGTTTATGAGGATGCTTTTTGAAATTACTCGACCATAAGGATTAAACCGAGGCCCATGACACCTCTAGCTATTCAAGCTGCATTAGTTAGGAGACTTGTTAATATAATTCTCATGTTCTCTTCCTTTCAGATGATGTAATTTCACTTGTTCAGGCTTAAAATTCATATAACTCCCAAGTCACTGAGGAAATTTTGGCTTGTGAGTAGGCCTAACGTATCAAGTATTAGAAAACATGTATGCCCATTCATCTATAATGAGGCATTTTTTGTGAAAGAAATCCCTTTGGAGTCATATGTGCTTGATGGAGAGCTTTTGTTGGACACAATTCCTTCCCTCTATCACCAATTGAATGCATTGGAGAAGTGTGTTTCAGTCTTAGAGGCAAAACAACCAAAGTGATTACACCCCCTCCAACTCCTGAACCATCATTTCCTTTTGTGAAAAACATAAGTGTGAGTCTCGCTTTAGACCTTCTACTCTAATTACTACCCCCATGCCCTATACTATAGTTACTACCTCTTTTCCTTCTACTCCAGATTACTACCTCCATGCCTTTTGCTCTAGTTTTTCTAGGGTCAGTTGTGGTTGCACTTCCAGTTCAAGCTTCTCAACCAACTTCTTCTGCTAAAACCAAAGGGAAAAGGGAATTTTCTAAAGGTGGTTTGGATATGAGTGAATGGGTCTCTTCTTACAAGAAGCGGTCAAAATTTCTTAGTCTATTAGATAGTCCCTTGTCTAGTATGGATGACCTTTTGCAAATGGGCATGTCTCGCACACTAGCAAGAGACATTATTTTTGTTCAAATGGCACTAGGGATAGATGAACATGGGCTTAGGAAAAAAAAATTAGTGAAGAAACTTCCTCTTTATAGAGAGGATTTTGTAAAGGAGTTTGTGGTATTGGATATAACTCTTTTTTGATACAACTCTTGAGGATATATGTAATCTTTATTTTCATGGGATGGGGTCCCTATAGATCCCCATTTTTCCTTTTTCAAAATATAGAAAGTACAAACATCTCATTAGTTTATATGATTTTATAATGGACATAAAATTTCATCCAAGCAATATAAAAATCTAATGCATTATATCAAATTACAATCTATATCAGAGAATAACAATTTTTTTAAAAGTACTATTCATCCTTCATGAAGAAATAGTATCAAATGAAACATCAATTATAAATGAAATATGAAAAGAAGATAAATTTTTAATAATGACAAGCCTAAGCTTGTTCATCATCTTTCATGTCTACATCCTTTTCTTCTTCAACTTCTAATAACCTTGCCACATATGCATCATACCTTCAAAAGAGCTCATTGATTTCTTCTTCATCTGGCCCTATATGGTGTTGGAAAATCAATGTCTATCTTGCTATTACATTCACATAGTGGCCCATTTTCTTCTTGTATTCCAATGGCCTGGCTCTTAACTCTACAATTTTGGTCTCAATTTTCCTCATTGCTTTAATAACTTCATAGGAAAAGTCATCTTTTTGAATGATTTTATCAAAGAAATAAACAAAAATTTAGCCTTTAGATCACCATAGCTTCTCTTGGATTTGTAAAAAATATGTCTTCAAGTTTAAAATCAATAGCATCTAAGGTATCATCAACCCATTTCCTCTTGGCTTCTATATTTTCTTTGATTCCATTCAAAAATTCCACCCTGATACTTGCTAACTCCTCTATAGCATGTTGAGTTCCCCTAAATTCCTAAGGCACAATCCCTTATTTTTCAACCAATTCATCACTGAGTTGAGTAATACAGTTTAACATGGGAAAAATTCCTTCAAAGTAGAGGATTTCATTATAACAGTGCTCAATTAGGTCCTCAATTTCATTAAGCCTATTCTTGAGCTCTTCATACTTTTTCCTGGCTTCTTCAATTAATTATTTTCCCTTTTTTGTCAACTTCTCAACCCATGTGTCCACAACCTAAAATTTCTTAACAACCTTATCAATATTTTCCATTCCTTCAGGGGTATTGGCAGAGGTACTTTCTTGAGTTTGACTAGACTACCCAATTAATTGTTGCAGACTAGAACTCAAAGCTTTGACTTGTTATTTCAATTATTTCTTAGTTATCCTATCCTCATCCACCTTTGCAACAAGTCACTTACTGCATCTGATACTCCCTATTTCAATTGGTATCTTGAAGGATTTCCTAAGGGAATAAGTTGGACATTATAATCATTGGTTATTATATTTTCTCTTGTATTTTCCTCATGAGGGATTACCACTTCTAAATTTTTTGATCCCAGTGGATTAGTGTGAGTTTTAGTGAGGAATCTCACCCTTTTGGAGGTTCTTAATGGTTTTGGAAAATTTATAGCTGTGAGATCTATAGCCTTCATAGGGACAATTTCCTCTTCTTCTTTTCGAGACCATCTCTCATATCCATCCTTTTGTAAGAGTGGTCCCGAATTTTGTTTCTTACAATTCTTGTTGGGATTTCTTGGGGACAATCACCAACTGATTGGACACCTCTTGTACCTCTTGGACTGATGATTCTACCTGATTTTCCTATTTAGCTCCCACAGTTATCTCTTTTTTCTCACTCGCATAGGAAGTTCTCATGATTGTTTTTCTTCTTGATCTTTAATTTAGGGCTGACAAGTCTCCATCGAACCACATCGTGATTACAATATGTTATTTCTTTATTTTTTCAGGTGATGTAATATTAACCTCATCCTTTTCCTTGGGAGTTTCTTGAGTTGATACTTCTCTTGCAGGCATTCCCTTTCCTTCCATGATTTCCAACTCTTTTAGAGGTTGTTGAACTGACACATTATCCTCTTTTTGTTCTGTTGAAACCTCATGTTAAAACATGGTGGGTTGGATTTCAATTATTGGTTCCTTAACTTTACCCAAATCTTGTACATCCACACTATCAACAATCTTATCCTCAATAGTTACATCTTGTGTAACCTCTGCTATCTTTTCATCTATAGATTTTCCTGTTTGAGATGGTTCACTATCCTTAGTGGCCTTGACTTCATGGGAGGGATCCTTCTCATCCAATACCTCTATACTTACACTTTTTCCACTAGGTAATTGCAGTTTGTTTTATTCTCAGAATTGCTTGGTCTACATAAAACATTTCTTATGACTAAACATTAATTTCAGTAATTGGCACATGAGTAGTTTTTTATACTTATTCACTACTTTGAAGATAACTTACGTTTTTTACTATTGGTTTATCAACAAACATGTCAAATGCATCTAATGTGGGAAACTCCTCACCAGTATTAACATCCACTATCTCTACCCGACTCTTGTAATTGCTCAAATGAAGGTACATTGACACTTTCAATTGACATGGCTTCAGAATTTTTCACACCTTGATTCAAGACATCACTATCTACTAGATTAGATAAGACATTACCTTGAATTATTTATTCTTGATTGCTTCCAATTTTTACTCCCTCTGAAGAAAAATATGAAAATGAAGGCACTGATGCTACATGTTATACTTAGGAAACATCAGTTCTTTCATGTTTTGGGGGATCAATCACTACATCCCAAGTGCTTATGTTTCTTGTGTGTATGAGCACCTTCTCTTACCATAATTGGCTCATACACAATTTTGTGTCTCTTGTGTGCCCTTTCAAACTTCTTAAGGTCTGGTGTTGCTCTCTTTTCTTCACCATGTGGCTTAGGTTGTGCATGACCACTTGTTATGGCCCCGCTCATTAACTTATCAACACTTTGGGGTTTTGGAAAAACATCTGGAGGAGTCCTATGAGTAGCCATACCCTTTCCTTTTTATTGTAGTGGAACTGCAAAAGTGATAGTAGCATTTTGCATTGATTTTAGGAGCATTTCTTCAGTTTTCTACTTTAGAGAAGACATAGAAGTACCAGTCCCACTGGTAGTAGAATTCCATTCATCTACAAGTCCTGAAGTAGGCATTTTGAAGGAAATTGAGGAGATTTTCCTCCCAAGGGATCCATTCTGTTAGCTCCTTCTTTTAGGGAGGAATGTCATCATTCAATTTTCCCAAATCCCTAAACTTATTAAGAACTCTTGTGCTTTGAATTGATAAATCAATGTTTTTCTGGGATAGCCAATTCAATGTTCTTCTCATTACATCAATTATTTGGGCATATGAGTCATCTGACTCCTCTTCATTCCAATTCAAGGGGACCATTATTGTCCCTCCACCTTTTGATCAAGATAGTATTGACTCACAAGTATGTGGATCATCCACAACTCCCTCAAGGATAACAAAATCTTGAAGTCTATAATTTGGGTGAGGGTCATTCCTGAGAAGTATCTTAGCATGACCTCCTCATTGTTTCTAAAATTCATGCAATATTCCTCAAATTGAGGCTCATTTTCAAACGTTTTTACAAGATTGTTAAATACCCACTATTGGGCCTCGTATACTTGGCACAGTGGTGTGTGAGACCTATATGAAGAAGGGTATGCAGGGTGAAGGCATGTATGTCAAGGGTTTTAGGATGGTCTAGTAAAACCAATGGCACATGCTAGGAAAAGAAAAGGGTTTCAGGACTTAGCCATATTCAAAATTCCTAGCAACACACGAGAAAAGTGTGACGTGGATCGAGCATGTGGAATGGATAAGATGCCAACCTGACAACTTGGTGGTCAAGGAAGGAATATTCCATGTGATGGAAGGATCCTTAAAGAAATCATTGCAAAGAGGGAGAGCTCGAATTGAAAGAAGCATGCTCCATTGAAGGACCACATGTACACTTGGAAACTGATTTGTTACTTCAAGAAGGCATATAGAGATGCTCTGTAAAAGGAAGAGATGAATTATTTTGAGGGGAGTGTGTGGTCACTAGCATAACATAGCGATTGAAGAGGAAAATCTCTGCAAAAATAGTAATGGGTTCTATGGACTCTCATTAGGAGGGTTATAGGAAATATGACATATCTAGAGGGATGGGTCTATGATCATTCTTGTAACATGGGAAGCATAGTTAGGATATTTGATGCATGAGCCTTATGTCAATCGATACATTGGTTTGTTATGGCCTTAAGGAATGTAATTTGGTTAATGAACTAAGATTAATGAGGAATATATGGTTCTGTTCTAAATATACATTGTTCAGGGGTGTAAACCCTAGTGTATCTCCTTTATGTTATGAATCAGAGATGTTATCCATTTGATATTTATCTTGTTTTCTCGAATGGATGTAATAATATAATACCTCATATTAAGTTCTCGAGAAAGAATGCATGTTTCTTTACCCTTTTTATAAGTTTATGTCATTAATAAATGTATTCTCACAATACTCACATAAAGGAGGGCTTGACACCCAAGCATGCCTTCGCATGAGAACTCAATGCTTGTTGGGTGATAGGACGATGCACACGGGGTTAGACTATTGGTATAAGGGAATAAAATGACTACATGTTGGTTTTGTTAGGGAAAAAATAGAAGAACACACATGGATATGGTGGATAAGAATTTTGGTGTCGATAAGCCTTTACAAAACAATGTATAGAGAAGAAAAAGTGTAAGAACAACATGAGGTAGGCAAGGGAAAAAATTTAGAGAAAGACAAAAGAAGTGCCTTTGGCACCGCAACCATGGGCGTAAGAGTATTTGGTCAGTTTGGATTGTTTTCACCCCATAAGGTTGTAAACTATTTTCACGCAGGTTTGGGCATGTGGGTAAGGGTGCTTAAGGTCAGATTTAGTGGAAAAAACCACATTTAATGCTAAGTAGGTTGGTAGGTGTAGCATTTATTGCTAGAAAGGGGGAAAAATCTATAAGTATGAAGTTGAGAACATTATTATTTACCTTGTGATTACAAAATTGAAGAGATCTTACAAACTAGGGCATCCACGAAGAGATATTTGTGTGAAGAAGGAATCATAGATATTTGAGTACGTGACTAGGGTTGATCTACAAACCAGAGTGGAAGGAGTACGGGTGTAGGGAGGAAGTTTTAGTGGAATACATTGTCTTGTGGAAGAGTTTCTCCAAGTTAGGGTTCTACTAGGCCTAGAGGTACGAAGATAAAAGCATTATTCATAGAGTTAAGCCACATGATTGGGTAGAGTTAGGAAGAAGAGAAAGGAATACAAGTTTAGGGTTTTTCCAACAAGTAAAAATGAAACCAAAGAATGTGACCATTTCTCCAAAACATAAGGGCAAGGGAAATAAAACTACCACAATAATCTTTAATGAGGTATGGTATGCAGAGATGTAGTATCAGATGGAGTATTTCTAGGGAAAGAATGGGTATCACACATCAGGAAGATGTCCGTGAGTGACTATAACCATTGCATGAGTACCAAAAAAAGGAAATGGCATTGGAATTGGTTTGTCCAATTGATACGAGGACACCAGAAGGTATGCCGATATACAAAGATGTGGTAAAGGTAAAGTTGGGTAAGGCCAGGTTGTTGTGACTATATGAGTTGCCCTCTTTTGGAAGGCCCGAGTGGTTATACTAGTTTTTGATGTCGCGCATGCATGAGGACCACTTCTATTTCATAGGTTAAAAAATATTCATATTTCCTCAACTCATATCAAAGTTCACTGGCTTGAATTATGAAGGAGACTCCATATATGATGACTTAGATGATAAGGAGGCCATCAAGGAAACAATGGAGGCCTATGACTACAATAAGGGTTTGTGTTACTTTGATATCGTAGATATCCCTGAACCTGTAATGAGAATGGTTGTGTACTTGGTTATGGACCCAAGTGAACAAAGCATGGCTGAACGTATGCCAGAAGATATCAGTAGGAATCATCTACAACTTATCTACCTTCATTACATATGAAATCATTAGCAACGCACAGGAGGGAGAAAAGATAATGTTTGGAAACATTCTCCTCACCATCATTTTCTTAGAGATTATAGTTCTGGATGGGCTAGAGAATTTCATATGGGAATACCTAGAAGAGGATCCCTTTCCGTAAAGGCATTTGAGAAAAATAAACCGACACCATGATGGCCACTCACAAGGCCTGCTTAGAGAAATGGTAAAAGAAAATACGTGATGCATTCAAGGCAGATTGGAGGATACCTAAGTAACTCCCTATACTCATAGATAAAGAGGTCATTTTTTCTATATATTAACACTTATGCATCGGGAGATTCAATTTGATGAATGGGACTTAGATTCCATGGTGCAAGTTTCCATTTTCCTTTACCATGCAATACTTCCAATAGGAGGTCAACCATTTTAAGGAGGCCAAAAGAATAAGGTTTGACCTTAGTGAGCTAGACCAAGACCATTGTGAGCTGTGTCAAAATCTCATATATCCAAAGAAGCACACATACATGAAGAAGTATGTCTCCCATGAAGTGTAGATGATGAATCCTTTGACACTACCAATCACTGGGAGGACTATAGCAAGGGTATACTTATGCATTAGGCCAAAGTTTGAAAATTTCACCTTCCTAGAAAATGATGTCTCCATTCCTGAGGACCCCATAGGAAGGAAGAAGGTTGCGCCAAAGAAAAGGGAGAGATAAGTGCAGGAGAAGAAGGCATCAAGTGTGTAGACAACATAATCTGTGGGTGCGCCAAAAGAAAGCACTAAGACAAGAAGTTACACACATAAGAAGAATTCCCAGAGTTAAGGAGAAGACCCTAGAAGAAGAGGCACCAGATCAAGAGGAGCCTCCCACATAAGAAGAGTCGCATTAAGGAAATAGTCACCTACTAGAAAGAGAGAGAGAGAAGAGTCTCCTATACTGGAATCACCAGTTAGGAAGAAACAAAATGTGGCAGAGAGGGTAGACTCAGAGGAAACAGAGGACTTGGAGGCCTATAGGGGTGAGAAGGATGATGATGAGGATGAAGAAGTTCAAAATCATCTCGTGTATGATATACATGATTATGACGTAAGAAGAGATAATCGGTGCACATCTAAGGTGTGAACTAAAAGAGGAGAAGGAAAGGGTGCATGAATTAAAAAATAAAATTGAAATGATTACAGATGTTATTATTTTAAATAATCTTGACCTAGAGCAGCCCGAGAAAAAATAGGAATCAACCTTAAAATTGTTGGAGGATCTGACTCACATCCTCACAATGGAGAGGTAGCCACTTGCCTTAGAATCCACATAATAAGTGGTCGCATGCCAAGAAAGGGAGAAGAAGTTGAAGTTAGTAGAGATCATTTCTTGGTATACCAAACTCCTCACTGGTGTAAAGGAAACCACACAAGTTAATGAGGATGATTATGAAAATTGTGCTAATAGGGATAGGGTAGCAAGCATTTTAGTTGCTACATATGAAGTGAAGATCAAGGAATTTCAAGAAAATAATAAGGGAAATAGATAAGAGAGGTATAAGATCCTGGCCAAAGTGGAAAAGAAATCAGAAGCTATCAAGACCTTACGAGGATTGATCAAAAACTAGATGGAGTTATATCCCAGATCACCCGCGAATGGATGCACTCGATGACCTTGGAAAAAAACTGGAGGGTATTGTCGATATGATGAGTGCCAATGGGGAGGAGCTAAGTTTTGAGGAGGTGAGCGCCCTATTAGGCGAGCTTTGTCAACAAGTGCAGAGTGAGGGAGATGCATGGGAGAAGCTCAAGATAGATATTGGAAAGGATTTCCCACTCCTCCTCTAGCAATAAACAAATTATTTTGTATTCCCCCCATTCTTTAATTCATTATTTCCTCATTATTCATTCCTTCATTCTTTATTCCAACTTTTCATAGTCTACCATTATTTATTCATTGGAGGAAGGTGTTTCCATGGAAAGAGAACAAGCTTAGTGTGGGGTGATAATGGGCCTCAGAATACTGGCTAATTACAAGAAGGTGGATGGGCATGCGGGACCTATATGAAGAAGGGAGTGTAGGGTGAAGGTGTGCGGGACAAGGATTTTAGTAGGGTTTAGTAAATCCCATGACACGTGCCCTAGGAAAAGCAAAGGGTTTCAGGACATAGCCATATTCAACATTCTTAGCAGCACACGAGAAAAGCATGACCTGATTGAGCATGTAAAGTGGATAAGGTGCCTTCCTAGAAACTTGGTGGTCAAGGAAGGAATATTCCATGTGATGGAAGGATCCATACAGACATCATTGCAGAGAGTGGAGAGATCAGATGGAATGAAGCATGCTCCATTGAAGGACCACATGGACACTTGGTAACTAATCTGTTACTTCAAAAAGGCATGGCAGTGGATGCTAAAGCTATATATAGAGATGCTCGGGTAAAAATAAGAGACAAATTATTTTTAGGGGAGTATGTGGTCACTAGCATCACATAGTTATTGAAGAGGAAAATCTATGCAAAAATAGTAATGGGTTCTATAGACTCTCATTATGAGGGTTATATGAAATATGTTATATCTAGAGGGACGGGTCTGTGATCATTCTTGTAACATGGGAAGCATAGTTAGGATCTTTGATGCATGAGCCTTATCTACATCAATACACTGGTTTGTTATGGCCTTAAGGAATTTAATGTGTTTCTGAACTAAGATTAATGAGGAATATATGGTTCTTTTCTAAATATACATTGTTTAGGAGTGAAAAACCTAGTGTATATCATTTATGTTGTGAATCCGATCTGTTATTTGTTTGATATTTCTCTTTTTGTCTGAATAGATGCAATAATATAATACCTCATCTTAAGTTCTCATAATGAATGCATGTTTCTTTACCCTTTTTCTAAGTTTCTTTCATTAATCAATATATATGCGTTAGGTGAGTGCCCAACACCTCTCTTTGGGTGATAGGCCGACATGCATGGGATTAGTTTGTTGGTCTAAGGGCATAAAAATGACTACACCTACCTGATGTCATAATTGGTCCTTGCCTCAAAACTTTCCATCTCAAACCTTTTCATCTCATCTTCCATCAATATGGATTTTATAATTGAAGGGTAGGAGTACCTTCCAATATTGATGGGGAACTTGATGTTTGTCTTGTGTTTTCTAGAAATTAGTTTGTGAACTAGTGTCAATTGTCTTGCTAATTCACACAAGGCCATTTTTTCATCTAAATATCTCGAAAAGCTTACATGGTATTTAAATCCACTAACGCTCATGTATGTAAAATTCTGTGATCGAATGAAATAACATCCATACTCCATGATTAATTTCTAGCCTCCTCATAAATCTTGTACTATTCCCCTTTTTCCTAAATAAGTATATGATTAGTGTAAAGAAGGCATCATTAACCAATCTCACATTCTCTTTCTAATTACCCAACTATAATTGAGGGAAGATCTTATGCATTTGGAATTTTTAAAGTTAGCACGTGGCATAAGGCTAGGGAATCGCTTGTGGCCTATAATATTATAAATCAAGTAGGTCATCATGTAAAATTCCAGTTCTCTAGTGTCACCCATCTACATTTTTGTTGTTAGTGTTATCATGTGGTCATGAAGTGATTCTATAATGAAGGTTTCCCAACAAATGTTCCCCTTCTTCTCCAAAACTATCCACATATAGGTGCACATCCACTCCTTGAATTCATTTATTGTCTCTAATCCATCCATTCGACTCAACAATACAATCACATCTTATGATTTCTCAATGAATTATTCCCTAACAAGTCTTTTAGGGATTCATGTGGTTGATTTCTTCTATATTAAAATCCATTTGGTATTTATAAGCCGAGCATATTAATTTTTCTTAGCTTCATAATCTTGTGAGGATAATTAGATACCTAGGGTTATTGGATTTCTAATCATAGGTAATTTTGGAATTATCCCGATGGCTACGGATGTTAAAGTTGATATCACTTTGCCACTTCCATCCAAAGTAATTCCCTCTTTTATGGATCATAATTCATGGCATAGAGTCTTACTAGTTCCGGATAGTGTACTAAGGGTGAAATAACACCAGCTAAAGCAATATTATTGGCTTGAATTTCTTCCATTAATTCACTCTTGTTTGGGCTATTGAATCTTTGCAAAAATTCATCTAGGTCAGCATTCATCAAATCTATATCCGTGATTTTTTCTAGATTACTAGTGATTCTAGAAGTAACAAGAAAACTCGTGGCATGGTCTTCATCTTTAATGCCCTAGTTTTACTTCAATTTTCCTTGTAAATGAATAAGAGCATTGGAGTATATTAGTTCTTACCAATTTTCCGTGAATATATCTACAATTTGGCTCCGGTTTGAAGTATTTTTAATATCTATTTCTCTATTCATGTTCCATGATTGATTTCATGTTGTTCCTCAAGAAATTTTGCTAACAATGACATCCAAATCTCAACAAATGATGAAAAAATATCAATGCATTCGAAGAATTCAAAATTCCTCCTTGATTTGTGTGAAAATGCATTAATGATGGAAGTCATTAATGTATTGCATCATGGCCCTCCATTTCTCTTTTCCTAATTTTAAATATGAGCCATCCACATGGAATATCCTTATGCAATGCGGGCTCAGGGAAACTTTTTTCACTTTTACATCATGTTTTAAATGCAGACATGTTTATCTATTTGACCCGATCACTCGCCCTTGACTTCCATCCCAAGTTTGACACGTGGTTGCATCCTAATGGTGGCAGAGCTGCGGGTTATTTCTAAATATTTTTCTCTTTCTCAATTGAACTCAAAATTGTCCATTTTTTTGAATTATCCTCCTCCCCACTCTTTACATGAGAAATCACCATGTGTCCTTGGTGGGTCTTGGGATATTCTTTACACTTTTATACTTTATCACCTTAGTGTCAAGAAATACAATCAGGGCTTGATCCCCTACATTCAACCAACTTGTGACATGTGTATCTCCTCAGAGGTGGAATCAATTTCTATTTTTACAATTTTTAACTGCAAATATTCAAAATAATGTTCGTCGAGCCTCGGGGCCAAGTTAGCAAATTGTTAATATTATACAATTTTTGTAACTTTTCAACTTAAATCCACCATACCACAACCAACTGGAAAACACCATGTATCATCGGGCGATGGAGAAAAACATGAAATTTACAACATGACCAAGGAAAGGTATACAAAGGCATTTTTCATGGTTCAAAACTAATTCACGATCAATTTTTTGTAGGGATCTTCAAAAACAACACGTCTAACACGATCCTCAACCAAAAAGAGGAATAACAACCCAAACATGGGATTTCAAATGGATTTAATCATGGCTGTAATGTTTGAACTTACATTTTCTCATGGGAAAACCAGACAACAGAAATTTTTTTGAAAGCATGTTCAAGACAAAGGGGTGAGATTATTTTGAGCACCAATAGTTTCTAGATAGATCATGAGGGATTTTTTAATTCCAAGAGATAGTCAAATATATGAGTGTACTAAAGGTAAGTCAAATTGATTTCTATGATCTTGATAGAAAGGAGTTAATTATTGTGGGATGCTTGATCAAGTCTATTTAAAACAATGAACAATTTAGAATTATCGGTTGAGTCGTTAGTTGATAAGGGAATAGGATAAACAAGAGAAACATAGTGTCTGTGAATTTTTTAGATGATCTTGGAACTATTTGGATAGTGTAACTATAAAATTCCTCTAAGAGGAATTAAACAATGACTTTATACTTTTATGGAAATTCATTTTTACATTGATAATCCCCTTTAATTTGACGACAAGATGATGAGTCTCGTATATGTTGAGAGTTGCACACCGAACATGAAAGCAATTGGAGACCCATGATTAAAGCTTCATATTACACCATTTTGTTAGTATATTCAAATTTTAATTTGAATGAAAGAGGAATAAGAGTCCTCTAGGGAGGTATGACGACGATATCATCCCCTCCCCTTTACTGGAACTTCGATCCATAAAATAGGAGTGTCATTTTGAGAGGGGTGTATTCTTGATTGATAATGATATTAATAGATTCATCAAGGAATTATTCGTGAGGTGGTTGATTGTCCAAAAGAGGGGCCTCAACGAGCTAGTCGGAAATAGCTTGTCCTTTGATATATTTTCATAGGATGAAATCAATATCAAACTTGGTCATGAGCATAAGGCATCGAGTAATATGATTAATGTGATATTATTTAGAGTGCATGATTTTAAGTGGTTTGAAACTAGTAATGATGTAAGTCTTGTGATTAAGTAGATAATGACATAGTTTGGAAGTTGTAAAGTACAAGGCATAAAAAAACTTTTCATCTTGTATAACGAGTTTCATATTCATGGAGAGTGATAATTATATAGTAAAATTCATGCTCACAACCCTCCTCTCAATGAGTGAGCATGGCATTTAAGGCATGATTTTTAGTAGATATGTAAAGCTATAAGGGCTCCCCTTCACATGGAGGTGTGAGTATAGGTGGCGATAGGAGGTATTTTTGAGGTCATCGAAGGCCTTTTGATAATTATGGTCCCATATAAATTTTACATCCTTTCAAATAAGGTGGTGAAAGGGATGACAACGACATGAAAGTTGTGATATAAAGTGACAGATGGATTGAAGCTTACCCTAAAGACTACATAGTTATTTGAGGTTTTAAAGAGGATGAATTTCAATGATATATTTAATTTAGTGGGGTCTACTTCAATTCCCTAAATATACATGATGAACCCTACGATCTTATTGGTGAGGACACCGAACATGCATTTAACAGGTTAAGATGAAGAAAGTATTGGATAAGATGGGTGAAGATTATATCTAGAATAACAAGGTGATATTTACATTGCTTTGATTTTCCCAAATGATCGTAAATGTAGTCTTCTATGGTTTTATGGATAAGGTCATGGAAGATGTATGTCATAGAACGTTGATAAGTGGCCCCTACATTGTTAAGTCCAACGGGAATAAAATGGTAGCATAAACTCCCCCAAGGAGTGATGAATGAAATTTTCTATTGGTCTTCGATGGTGATGAGATTTTGATTGTAACTAGAGAATCCATCTATAAGAGAAAGAATCTCATGGATATATTTTAGATCGACGAGTTGGTTAATGTCTAGAAGAGGAAAATCATCTTTAGGAAAAGTGAGATTGAGATCTCAGAAGTCAATATGATTCTTAACTTTATTGAGGCTTTATTAACAAGTATAGTAATAGATACCCATTATGGATAGTCGATGGGGATGATAAAATTATTAGAGAGCAGATGTTGTAATTCTTATTTGATAAGAAGAGCTATGAGGGGGTACATCCTACGTAGATTTTATTTGATGGGTTTAGTGTTAGGATAAATGACGATATTATGGATGACAATGTTAGGTTCGTTACGGGTATATCACTATATGACCAAGAAAAGGCTTGACTATGTTTGGATAAGAAGGTGGTGAAATCATTTAATTCTTGCGGATCTAAATATTGAATGACTTTATATAAGATTCATGTGAAGTTCCTATTTTAGCGTATATAGTGGATACGTTGAGAAGTATTGATGTGTAGCATAGTAAGGTCTTCGAAGGAAAAGGTCCTCTGCTCCCATATGGGAGAGAATATCTTGATCATCTTGGCATTGAAGGATGTTGATGGTGGGTGAATCTTCTTTTTATAATATCGGGCAAGATTAGAGGAAGTGTCTTAGTATCATGATTAGTCCGAAAATTTAATGGTCTTAATGTAATAGTATTTACTAATAAAATGTTAGGTGGATAGAAATGGTGTTATCAATATCCATAGGATTGTTTTATGTGGAAAAGGAGGATGTTTCAGGATCTATGATGGATTTATTTATAGTATGTCTTAAGGATTAGAAGTTGTTTTCTCATAACCTAGCCCATATTTTTAATTTGGATTGAGGGAATGTTCAACTATTCATCATGGACAACCCGCTCATTATGTCCGAATACAAATCGTTTCCAATCACACCGATGGAGATACATCTATGTGAAGACTCAATTATACAAAATATTTAAATTTGATATGAAAGGTTTTACATATCATTGATAAGTAGGAAGTGTAGAGGGACAATCGATCCTCGATAGATAATATATTTTTTCAAATGTGGTGGACTATAAAGGATGAAATCTCTAATGTTAGGTTTGTACATGGGTTTTTTATCAGGTCTTGCGTATGTCTTTGGCATAGGAAGTGAATTAAGGGCAAGGATACGATACTCCCTAGTGAAATGTGTTTCATAACATCATCGAAAGTGGTGTCATCTTGTATTTTTATGAGGGAATGGAGTACTAGTGGAATCTTCATTAAATGACCCCGAGTTCTCTTTAGGAACAAGTAAATCATTGGGGTGATATTTTATGTGACATGATTTTAATGGGTTCATATATGTGGGAAATATAAATTTCTTACCTTCATGTTCATATTTGATAAATCGATGGAGTGTAGACATGATACAATACATAGCGCATATCTAGGGTTAACCTAATAGCATGTTATATTAGAACTCTCCTTTTACCAGATAAAAGAATTTAGGGAGATTTTTAATGCTAACTTTAAGGTAAGATGTTTGTACCCAGTGTGGGGGTGTTAATATCATTGAAATATTGGAGAATAGCTGGTGTTTGGGTAGTGATGAAGAGTGTGAGGTTATGGTCCTTTGGTTGTAGCGATGGTGTTTATGAGTTGTCAAAGGATATAAAAGTGGATGTTTTGAGTGTATTAAATAAATTTAAAAAAAAATGTGGATCATCTAATGGTAATGATATGGATTGAATTTATTTTATCATGGCTTAGTGATGGGACGGTGAGTTTTGCACCAACTTGTAAAGGTACTTCTTGACTAGTGGTTGGTGGAGTTATTTGATGATGTGATATTTTGAACCGTAGTGGTGGCTTGTGTATGAGGAGCAAGGATGGAAACCTTATTATTAGTAAGGGGTGTTAGAATAGATGACTCAAGAGTGAGTGGGATGGATACTTTATATTTTTTTATTGGTAGTGTTAGGTTCATGGGTGCGTTATCTAATGGGTGCATACATACTGTTGATTTAATGAGGAGGAAGTTTCTTATAAGATTCCTCACTTTAGTGGTTATAGGTTTAAATGATGATTTGGATGTAGTGGTTGTAGATGTTTTATGAGTTATTTTTATGTTTTTAGATCTGTAGGTAGAATTACCTTACTTGCAAGGCTTTTGATAGCATCATGGAGGGATTCACAATTTTTTATATGATGTCCTGGTGTGCGGTGATAGTCATAAAAGGATTCAAAGTTATACCAATAAGGCTTCCACCCTCGAGATCCATATTTTTAAGAGGTGGTAATGTCATGATTGATTATTGAACAAGTCTTTCAAGTATCGATGTATAATTTCCTTTCAATTCAGATTTCTAATGATGTGATCTTTCTTTCAATTTGACAGGTTTTGAAGGCACTACCTTTGGTGTAGTTTCTTTGGGTATGTGTTGAGGGATGGTTTTTGATTGTATGATAGTGACTGGTGATTTTTATGAGGGATGTGGTCTTAGGATGGAAGGAAATTGTTTTGGTTTTCATGTTCAATAATTTCAATGGTCATGTGTTATGATTATTTCTTTTTAGATGAATGGGTACGTGGCCATGTGATCGACTTCTAAAGGTTACTTGTATAATATCTTGGGAAATGTGGTCGTTGTACAATATTTTCATAATTTTAAATATCGGTTTATTTTGTGAGGTTTATGAATATCTTATATAAAATTTAGATGAGGATGAAGTAGATGTAGATAATGGTTTTTCCTTTTTAATGGTAAGATCGAAGGTTTGGCTAGTTCAATGTTTGTTATTTCTATGACAAAGCTAACGATGGATGGATCGGATGTGGAATATGTGATAGGAGTCTTAGATGTCACAAGTGATTTCTCTTTGACTGTGTTTATATTATAATGGGTATTAATGTGATTGGTTTATGGATGACTGGTAGATAGAGAGTGATTTGGGAGGGGTTATTTAAAGATGGCCAAATTCTGATTTTGATGTGTATTTGGATTATCTAATTACAAATCACCTTTGTCAATTATACCTTGAAGGACAATTTAGAATGATTGATACATTTCAATTTCATGGCCTTTGACCCTATGGTAATTACAATAATCATTATCTTTTAACCAAGAGGGTTTTGAGATGGATGTATCAATGGATAGGATATGAGGAAGAGTGATCATGATGAAAATGAGGAGTTTATCAAAGATGGCTCTATAAGATTATCCTATAGGTGTATAAGCATGTTGAGGACAAGAGTGTTTGGTCACCTGAATTTTATTTGGGGGCATTCTTGATGAAGAATTTGTTGGATAATGATTTGGATTTGTCATGACTAGAAGATGGTTTGGATGAAAACTCAAGTTTCAACTTCTTTGATCAAAGATTAACTCTACCATATTTAAGAACATGAATCTTAGGCTTACGAGCCATGGTGAAGGCTTTATAAAATGTTAGAAAGATTAGATTTATAATGTGGATGATATGTTCTTAGCACAAGAGTGGTAGAACAATTCTATGAGCTCGATGCATGCGAGGAAAATGATTGTTTATTGATAACACCCTCTAGTGGGTGACAAAGTCGAAAATGGACACATATTTGAATTGTTTGATTGTATATAGGTGGATGATAGTAATTTTATGTGTGAAATTGATTGATAAATGTTCTAGGATAAGTAGATTAAGTTGTGTGAATGAGAAGAGTAAATATTGAGGTATGTTGTTATACCAGTCTAAACCATGGCTAGCTAAAGACATGGGAAATTTCCTCAACATGAGGTCCTGGTCATATGTTATAAGATAAAAGGCATGTCAAAAGGCCCAGAGGTGTTGTTGGGGGTATTCTTTTATATAAAACTTGAGGAACTTAGGAATTTCCGGTGAGGAGGATAGGCTTTGTATGGTATTAATGGGTGGATGGGTCCGTTGCTTATTTTTTCATAAGATAATGTGTTTTAAGGACCCATAAAATCATATTAAAGTCTAGATATTCTATTCATCAAAGCCTACAGAGGGTTATTGTGTGGTTATTGTTGTATATTAGATGAGGATGAACCGTGTTGATTATATATGAGATGATTTGGTTGTTGATATGATTGTGGCACATTTTTCGAAGAGGGTACGTAGGGGAATGTTATAAGTAGGTTTTGAAACTGAATGTTGTGAATTTTGGATGTATTGATATTGCAAGGTCATGTATTTATCATAAGAGGTTGTGATGGTTGAGTTGTGTGTTGAGAAGGGGTGGATGTGCAGATGAATGGTTGAGATTTTTGAGGTATGTATTGGAAAGGAATAGAGGAGTGGATGAGTGGTTGAGATTGTTGAGGTATGTTATGGATGAGAGGCTAGGATGGTTAGGGTATGTGTTGGAAAGGGATGGAGGTATGAATGAGAGGTTGATATTGTTGAATTATGGATTGAGAAGGAGTAGGAATGGTGGATGAATGTTGTGAGGAAGGAAAAATAGTGGAAATAGATCTTATGTTAATGTGCAAGTATTGATGTCAAGATAGAAAGAACTATGTTTTGGAGAACTGATGTGGACTGCTAGGATGAGATAGGTTGAGATATATTCAATGGAATGGATACTAACTTACAGGATGAGTATGGAAGGTGGAAGAGACTAAGGGAATTAACATGGACAAGGATACGTTGTATTGTTTTAGATGATGTGGAGATGGATGAGAGGTCCGATGAAGATGTAGGTTGTTGATTAGTTGTGTCTTGAGAGGAGAACCACATTAAGGTCAACATAAATGATTGGAAATGAAGACATGACACTAGATGTTTTCAATTGATTTCTAGTGGAATAAGGATGTATTTGTGGGATGAATGGATCATGGTTATAATTAAGAATCCAGGAGAATTAATTTGATGTTTTGGATATAGGGGGTCATGGTATAGGTGTAAATGGTTAAATTGGAACACCTTAGGTAGAAAGATATGCATTGATGGAAAAAAGTTTGATTCTAAGATATCGAGAAGACTAGGTCCCCGCTTATCGAAGAAATGAGGCCTAGGTAGATCAAGTATTTTAGATGATTCATATTGACTACTAGGAGAATGTGGAGGTTCTTGATCATGTGGTTGGGGTGATAGAGATGCTCGATGTTGATCAATTAAATGCAAAGTGTTGTCAATGTGGGTTTGGATGTCATATATATACTTGATGAATATTTTCTTATATGTTTTCAGATTTTTGGAGATGGGATTGTTGTCTAGTAAGAACCATGAAAAAAAACAATCACCTAAAATATAAAATATAACTAGATTATGAATTACAAATAGCATAAAAATCATGTATAATAATTTTCAATTATCTTGATTAATTTAAAAATATAAAATGTGAAAGATAGTTTATGGGGTCTTAGGAATTGAATTTCTAAGGATGGTTTTCAGTGATTTTTATGTCCTGGATTATTTTATATACTTGAAGGTATTAGAGGACCAAATAGTTTTGGTGTTGATACAAGGCTTGGTATCGGGGCCTACCACATCACTTCATGGTCCCATAGTGATAATGGATTCAAGTTCTTAGCCAATATACCTCCCACGTGATTATTTATACTAATCTAGAACACCGAGTTGGCTTATCCCCTTGGTGATGAAATCTAAGTGGGTCCACTTAGATATAAATTTTTGATGTGGTTTGGTTGTGTGTGGGGAAGTTAAGTGAATGCAATATTTTAACCTCCTAATTAAAAAAGTGATCAAGAAGATATGAAGGTTCATTTTTAACCCCAAAAGAAAATTTTGATTCAACGAGGACAATAGAAAAATGCAATGATTATAAAGAAAAAGAATAGGAAAATATGTACCTTTAAATGCTTCTTTTTTAATTCTTGTTTTTTTATTTTTTTAATTTTTAGCATAGTGAAAAAAATTCTCCTAAGCCGAGATAGATTGATAATAATTAGGTATATTTAAAATAATGAAAAATATATATAAATGAAAAGGATATATGAATAATGTATGAGAAATTTTAGAACTCGATATTGAAGGGTTAATCTTGTGTAGCTTTAAATTTAGCCCAGACCATAGTGGATGCAATCTAGATAGACATGAAGTATTCCTCTCAAAATTCCTCTGTCTTTTATGGATCTCTTGAAGTAATTCAAAATGATATTTGATCTCTTCAATGTCGGAGGAAAATTGGATTGCACACAATGTCAATTCGTGAAGGATGTTGTATTTTTCCCAAAAGAATGATTATTGAACTATTGGAAGGTTGTAAATACTTATAACTGGATGGAACCATCTAGGTACTACCATCTAATGTAGATACATGCTTGAAAATGACAAATTAAATACAAAATATTGATAAAACTTGATAATATAATGATAGATTGATTTGATGCGAGATAAATAGGATCATAGGTAGTTCAAAGGAATCAAAAGAGTTTTTGTAGAATCATGGGAAATTCAAGATAATCATTGGAGATTCACATAATCATTGGTGATTCTTGTGAAAATAATTAATTTTCCTAAAAGCGATAAGTTGTTAAAAAAATCTTCTAAATAATTATTTTATATGTTTTTATGAAATGAAAATGATGAAATGAAACAAAAGAATACCTTTTGATGTTGAGATAAGATGAAAGGTGTTTCTAAAGGATGTATGAAACTTATTGCAATTGATGACCAATTTTGAGCTCCACGGGAAGATGAATAAAGAAAAGGCTATCAAAATGATGTGTTACAAGAGCTTGAGGTTAATACAGGACCTTGATGATCTCTAGAGTGATGTATATTTTTGCTGGGTTGAAAACAAACTACAAGAGCATGTAAAATAATTCTAAAGATCCCTAAAAGAAGAGTGAAAGATATTATTTATAATCATTTTCAATTTTTAGAATCACCAGTGATCCAAAAAATTTAGGGAAAATGTTTATAAGTGGTTAAAACCACTTCCTAAATGGGATTTTTGGGTAAATTGGTGAGGGAAGGTTTTGGGAAAAGGTTATACGAGTTGGGAGGTTAGGAAATCAGGATAAAATGGGTTTGATATGTTTAGGAATTTTTAAATGGGTTGAGGTAATTTAGGATGGGTAGATAGTAATTTATGAGGGTGTAAAAATTGATTTTACGGGATGACAATAGATAAATTAGGATAATGATGTAATGATAGGTTTTGATTAAATAATGTGTGTATCATAGGAAGTAGGTGGGTGAACAAAACCTAGTGTCTACACCTTGAGAGTTAAGTTATGATTGAGCATTGCACTACATCTCAGACTCCATGTAGTTCTTATGAGTGTGTCTAGAAATTTTTCCCTAGGATTCCCTTGTGATAATTGCAATTGATAGAGGGTTTTAGCTAAATGTAGATATGTAGTAGAATGGGTAGATGTAATATAATGAACTTCCCATACCTATGTTGTGTATGTAGAGTTTATGTAGCCCTTATCCCTTGAGTGGATGATAAATGGATTCTTTAGAGTGCTTTATGTTCCTTTGGAATGTAAGATTAGGTGATGATAGTAATGCTTAGTTATTGGTCCTTGATTTTAAACACATAACTATGTATTTATATGACTCCCTTTTTTTTAATTTCATAATTAACAACTGGAAGGCCAACCCATACGTGAAAAATATGGCCAAAACATAAAATATACTTAAAAGGAGTGACTAAGGTGAGAAAGTATCGGGGCACCGAGAGGGACATGAGCACCGGGTGCTTATGTCCTGGATGGGTGCTAGTGTTTGAAGTTATAAAAGATAAATTAGTAAAATACCAACAGGGATGTAGGGTGTGCAAGACCAAAGAAAAATCAAGAGATAAATAAAAGAGGCCAAATATAGTTGTCAATCACTAGTTTTCTTGCTTATGAATCATGTAAATGCTAGTTTGATTTTAAGACATATAAATGTACCCAAGTGCATGTTTTTGTGTCTATAGTTTCCTTATATAGTAAAAGAAAGAGGTGCATGAGATATTTCTACTAGTTGAGTGAAAGGTGGGATGAGATCATTCCCCAAGTTATAAATAACACTTCTCACACATGTAACGATAACTACCAATTAAATGGGAATTTACCAAAGTTTTGCACAAAATAAATCTCACCTTGGTATCATAACTACCTAAGTTGGACTTCACGCCATATATGAATATAACACACATGAATTCTTAGAATGTGTTAACTTGTCGAGTGAGGGAACATAAACAAACTTGTAATTTCTAAAGGATAAATTACCAAATTGGAATGTCTATAGACAATTACATATATCACTAATAACAATTAAAATGTATTTTTGGTACCTTATGGGACTATTTTGGGACATTTCATCTACAAATAGGAAATGCTGGTGGACCTCATAAAGGTGGTGATACTTCAACAAGTAGAGGAACCATGGATGTAACATAACATGTATTTTCTCAAGTATTTTGGTTATTTGATGGAATTTATTTAGAATTATGTGTGCATAGTAGGACCTATAAAGAAACTATTGAAAAAGGATGGATCATTTCAATAGATGCATTTTTAAAAGAAATAATTTGATAAAATTAAGGAAAATTTGTCTTGTAAATCAATTTCATAACTCTCTAGCTTGAAGAAACCATTTCACATACATACACCTACATTGGTAATGGTAGTGGGATCCATTATTAAATAGTCAATAGAAGGAAAGATTAATCATCCCATGTATTTTGTGATCCCAAATTTACCTAATACATAACATAATTATAGTATAATGAAGAACGATGCTATAAGGGTGGTTTATGTGCTACAAAAGTTGAATAATACCTCTTGGATACTCTATTTGTTTTCTTTATAACCCATGAAGTATTAGAGTACATTATAAAAAAATAGTGCTACATTATCACATTTGTCATTAGATGGTGCTATTTTAGGAATTCCAATTTAAGGTAGTTATAAAACAAGGTTGATTCTACATAAGACCATACCACTTATCTCGTATAAATACATGAGAATATATGTGTTCCATAAAGAACGTGTTGTTTGATTCCCAATAGTTTTGAGCTATGTGGGTGTTGGAAGAGATGGAAAAAATTGTGGCCTTTCTTATGTCAAGGATGGAACTGAAGGACATCCAATGGTATAGAAATATATTTGGCATTAAAGGTCACCCTATATCAATTAATTGGAGGAGAGTTGTGCAAGGATGGAAGAGATGATTTTTACATCTTTGTGTATGTGTACATGAGTTCATAGATGACCTGTGTTAATGTAACAAAGGGGTGGTAGGAGGAAATTATGTAGGGATTCTCCAATCATAATTTTTTTACTAGGGTTAGGTTCATTGTTCAAATATGCACAAGATTTTACATATATTTGCAATATATGTTAAATAGTGAGGAAACCAAATCACATAGATTAGATTCCCTTAGTATTAACAATTGCATATGAACCATTCGATAAATGGATGGGTTTTATTTAGAATCTATAAACCCACCTAGGTGATATACATGGGTGCAGTATATCATAAATTCCATTAACTAAAAAAACTGATGGGAAAAATATATATTGATGAGAGATTGTGCCCTAGCCACTGCCATTTGATTTTTTGGGAGAAATTAATTATTAGATTTGGATGTCCTTTAATTTTAACAAGTTACCATAGGACTCATTTTATTTCATAGATAAAAACTATTATACTATAGGATCTATAACATTTTCAAGTGAAAGGGATAGTAAAAGATATCAACAAGATTCTTGGGATGAATTTAAAAATATTTGTGATGTAGGCCATGTATATTAGGATGAATATGTTTATGTGGTCTTATAGGTCTATTGAAATTTGTAAAATTAGTTGAACAAGCCACTCCATTCCAACTAGCGTATGGTAAATATAAAATAGATTCAATGGAATATTTGTATCCCAATTTGTGGATTTCCCTCACAAATATTCTTGAGGAAAGGTAGGAAGTTCACAAGAGGATTCTTGAGATTTTACAAATTTATGAATGGAGATTATTGGATAGGTGGATTAAGGAGGTTGAGAAAGGTAGATAAAAGGCATATAATTATAATCACATCAAGACCAAAATCATATAAGAAGGATAAAAGGTTCTTCTATTTGAATCTAGGTATGTGCAACAACCCAAAAAGTTTCCATAGAGTTGATGGGACCACTTATTATCCATGGAATTTTTAGGATGACATCATATAATATCCAAAAGTTATATGGAGAGAAACTTCCTAGGAATTTCAATGTGTGTATTCTTGATCCTGTCCATGATTAGATGTAAATGCTTGAATGTAAAAATAAGCCTAGAAACCAATAAACACTTTTGTATATGACTTTTTAAATAGTTTTACATAGATAAGTTAGATATTATTTTGTGTCAGTATGTAATAATTTTGTTAGTTTACAATAAATAGAGATAATTTTACACACAAGGATGATATGCCTTTTTTTTAAGGAAGAAGGAAAGAGAAATTAGGTAAAGAGATGAGTTTTATAGAACAAGAAAATTTAGAGGGTGGAAGAAAGGGGAAAATAGACATGATTTGTGGTGAACATTTTTGTAAAGACATTAATGATTCATCATTAGGGAAGATAAAAACTATTAAATAATATGACATGGCGGTGAGTAGGTAGATTTTCATGTGTAGTGAATATGGAAAATAATTGAAGTAGCTCATAAATGTAGGTTTCTCAATTAATTCCACTGATGTTATTTAAGGAACTTAAGATGGTATTATGATATCATTCTAGTATTATTATGTTTTAGAATCAAGATAATATTAAACAAAGAAGTGAATTGATAAGAAGAAAAGAGAGAACCAAAGAGGAATACCCTTATAATAGAGAATGGAATATCTAAAAATTCTATTGACTACATTTTGTATGGAAAATTAGGTAAGGAGGTTTTGGTTGGAGAATTTGAATCATAAAATTACACTACTATCTTATTTTGACGTCATATATGCACATGTATGCGGGGAAAGAGAAGGAATAAATGACTTTGGTGAAGATAAACGATACTAGTGTATTCGTTCTTTGGGATCTACTTTATTTTGGTTAGCATAAAGAGTTATCTACTTGTGTTGTAGTGAGAACAGATGGGAGTTAGGTTTAGTTTAGAAAAATAATTATGAAATTAACCAAAGAAAAGGATAAGCTAGATGAGTGTCCTCTTGGATTTTAGTGAGGATTTTTAGATAGCATTAGGGGTGACTAAAGAATAAGAAAAGTCCATTGGTGACTAAAAACCTATGGGAAATTACTCCTACATATTGGAGAATGTCCAAGATGTGAGTTGTTAGGTTGATGTTTGAATGATGAATACAAAAATGTCCTTGATAAACCATATTACCCAAGAATATAAGGAATTGATTCACCTAGAAAGGACTATTGCAGAAAAGAATTTTAGAAGTGAATATTTCAGATTATGTGGAGAAATAAATGGATGTAAATGTGTAGGACGCACATGATTTGGGAAATCCATTTTAATACATCTCAATTCTAGTACTACTCATTATAGATTTTGTCGGGATATTTGATCAATTCCCTTTTACCATGGTATCATACGAGAACCATAGAGTAAAGGTATGTGTAATATGAGTTTACAAGCTCAATGGGAGAAAGGTACAAGATTGGGTGCACCTTTTGTTTGATAACCTTGTGATGCCCATTTTATTGTGACACTATTCAAACCATTGCTAGGATAGAAGTGGAATTTTGTTATACTCTAGAGTTCATGTTTCATGTTTTTACAAGGTGCCTAACTATTGTGTAAATGGTAAACTACATCTTGTAAATGTAAAAATTATTAGAAATTTATGATGATATCTATTTAAATGATTGTTATATTGGAGAAAAATTTAATGTTGTCCTAAGAACAATATTTTATAGGTTCTTAATATTGTTAATGGGGCCAAGGATGTGAATGTTTATTGTGGTTGAAACTCTAAATAAAATAATGGACCAAATTATGATATTGAGGGGATGAATGTAGAGACTAAAAATAACTATTAGAAGACTAGATCCTATAAGTATCTAGTGTTAGGAGCATGAGTAGGGAATGAATTTGGTTAACATTTTAATTTTTAAGTGTTGTAAAGTAAAGTGAATTATTGAACTATCGACATCTTGATGTTTATAACAATGATTTTTAAATATTGACATGATTTAAACTAATTTAGAGTTCATACAAGTGTAAAAATTTATTGTAAATAATGTATAAATGATGAAATAATAAGTGAATTTTAGGCATGTTATTGTGATTGAAATAGTGCAATGCGGGGCCCCCTCGGGACACCGAGAAAATAGACCAAGAAGTAACTAATTTTTAAAGGTATATGGTTACTACTAATGTTTGTTTACTTTGTTTCCCACCAATAATTAATTTTATTATAAATTTGATTTCCCAAAATTTAAATGAACTATCCCATACTTGACTTCATTGTTTATTCTTCCTAAATTAACTAGAGTCATGAAATAATAGCCTACAACCCCCATATAATAGTTAATTTGTCTCCCCTTTTAATTCATTTGCCCACACACTAAACTTTATTTCCCATTTATATTTAAAATTACCCATGGTTTAAAAGTGCACATGTTATTTGTGAGCCCTTGGATCAGATCTGATCTTGACCCTTGGTTTTGAAAAAGAACCCTAAAATTTGCCCTAATCCTCTCTTTGCTATTTTCTTCTCTTTCTTTTCATTCTATTTCTCATTTTGTTTTGTTTTATCATTTCCATGTGTAGGTTTGTGTTGGAGGAGCTATGAAGTTAGTTTTTTTTTTTTGAAGACCCAAATTTCATTTTGTTAAGGGAATTCACACCACAACCAAAATTTGCTTCTCCTTTTTTCCTTTTTAAAGCACATGTGTATGTATATTTCCTTTTTTTTTTTGTTTTGCTAGGGATGGAGGGAAGCGGATCTGAAGGGGGTGGCAGTGTGGTGGTGGAGGCGGCCGTGGATTGGGATAGGCACATGGGTGCCATGGAGGGTGACAGGGGGATAAGATAGGGGTGCGTAGAGGGAACAGGGGCGGGGATAGGGGGAGGGGGGAGAATGTGGACATGGGTAGGGAGAATGGTGGTGGAGGAGCCAGGTGGGAGCAGGGTGATGGGTTTTTGCTACGCAGGGGGGAGGGCGGGGGGGGGTCGGGTTGCATGGAATGGGGGCAGCTGTGGTGGTAGCAGCCGTAAAGGATGGGGAGGGGTTCGTCCCTCCTGAACCGTATACAATTTCAAACATTTAATTTATTTAATTTATTTCTTTTAGATTTTGAAATTAATAAAAAACAAAGTTTATTTGTTTGTTTATATTTATTTATTTATTTTAGTTTTAAATATTAATATATATATATATATATATATATATATATATATATATATATATATATATATATATTATAAATATGTTAAAATAATACATAAATATTTTCATATATATAAAAATCAATATAATAATTTTTAACTAGTATTTGTTTTAACATATACTTATTAAATATATAAGATCAAGGTGTAAATATAATGGTGTAATGCCCTTTGATTTCTAAATGTACTAAAAAGAAAAATCAATTTCTTAACTACACAATAAAGGAAACAAAAAGGAATCTACTTTATTTTCATTTACTAATATTACAAAATAATTACAAGAGAAAACATATTGCTTAATGAGAATATTTTCATTTCTAATACCTATGTAAAATACATATTCAGATTTTTTTAAAACATATGGTGGTAGCAATATTTTAAAACTAGTTTCACTTTGTTTTCTAAATCCATGATAATTTACAAAGAGATGTACATTCCAAAATAATAATAGTTTCTTCCAATGTTAACTAGTAAACTCCATATAGCAAAATAGATTTCATTTCAAATAACAATCCCTTTTTGTCAAATAAAATTCCAAGAACAAGGCATGTTAAAGAGATGTAAAAAAAATACTTCTATTAAATGTATTTTAAAGAAATACAATATTTTACAATTCTTCTTTTGCACAATCTCTCAATAACTCAATACTTCATATTTCAAATCATGTTTAAATACATAAAGAGATAAACTATCAACTCCTTTCCAAGATTTGAAGTTCCATATACAAAACATACACCAATACATAACTACTCAAGTTTATTACAAGACTTCTTACAAGCTTGAAGAGAGAGTTTGCTCAAGAATAACTTACACTTGTTTAAAGAAATTTACAAATACAAAAAGAGGTTTTACAACAATGAAGATTCCACTAAACCATTCTTTGCAAGAGACAAGAGGTAATGTCCACAATAGAGTGAAGGAGATAAAGAGCTCCAATCCAACAACCCACTTCCAACATGAGATCCCAATGTACATGCCTTCAAGAAAACAACAAGGAGAAGAAGCTTGTTTGCCACCCAACCATAGGCATCATTACATGCCTTTCCCAAGGTTGGGATGCATGCTAGCCTCCCCAAGCCCATGGGAAAGAGGACAACTAACCACAACTTGCACAAGAGTGAGGGTGAACAAACAATAACACATCCACACAAAAAAGGAAAATATCCAAACAAGACTCCAAATTTTACAAGATGAAAAAGAGGAGAACCCAAGTTCTACCTCTAAAACAAATGGGGAAGAGAGGAGAGGAGTTCTCCAAGAGTTATAACCAATAATATAAGCACAATACCAAGATCTCCATACCCTCCTTATTTCTCCTATTTCATTTAAAACCCTCCTTATTCCTCCACCCTTTCACCAAATCCTTCTTGGAAGGATTTTCAAACCCCAAAGGGGTTTCCTTACCAAGAATGGGGAAGGAGATTCAAGCCAAATGAATCAACTTCCCCACCTCAAACCATTTGAGGGGAGACACTAAAATCCTACAAGGCTTGTCCATCAAGCCTTGAGGATTGAGAGGGAAAAAAAATCCTCTCTCTTCCCCCACAACTCCAAAACTCCATCATGCCATATGATGGAGGGAGTAAAACAAAAAAAACAAATAAAAATCACATGCACAATAACATTTTCAAGTAAACAATCTAACAACTAATATGAATACAACACATGCAATAAGACTTAAGAGCCTACCTCAAAGAAAGCTCTCCAAAAATCTTTTCCAACTTCAAACTTCTCCACTCCTTGACCCAAGCAACCTCTAGCTCCAAATCACCCAAGCATCCAAGAAAAAGCTCCAAAAAAAAGTTCTCTTCTTTTCCCATGAAGGGGAATTTGAAGAGGAGCAAGAAAAAATCCTCACAAATGAGGGGGTGACATGTGTCACCCCTCTCCTCCCTCAAGGTCAAAGATGCCAAAACAAAAGAGAGAAAGGGTAAAATGTCTTTTAGCCCTCTTCTCCCAAATTACTCTAAATGATAACAAGACAATTCTAGTGCAACTTTTAACAAGCACTCTAATCCACACCCCTTACATGGATGTGACCAAACAAGAGGCAAAAAGGGAGGGAAAAATCCCTCTAGCCTTGGAAATAAGCCCCCTACCTATTAGGTAGGGTCCAAGGGCTCATTTTTATGTTAAGGGAACTCCCAAACTAAAAAGGGGTCCCTAAAAATGCCCAAAATAACCCAATTTCGGGTTTGGAAAAATTGGCACAAGGTTAGAGGGTGTGGGGACCACCCAAGGGTTCACATGTGACCCTAAACCCTCTAAATTAATTACATCATTAATCTAAATCAAAACTTAATGCAAGTGGGGTCATTAATTCCCAAAACAAGTTTACAACACAAACTAAACACCCTAAGAAAAATTAATAATTACAAGACATATTACATTACAAATGAGGGTCACCCATGGTGCCCAAAACAATAATTCTAACACTAAGGCCTCAAGCAATAAACATGGCTAGGGCTTAGCCCGTGGGCTACTTGTGTAAAGTTACATAGCTGGCCTGAGTCCCACGTTCTCCTGTGACTGTCACCTGCACACTCATTGCACACATTAAATGCACCTGTCTGATAAAATATAAATCAACTACTAAATAAGATATCAATGAATTCTAGACTAACATTTCATCTTTCTGGAATCAAAAGTGTGACAACGTGCACAACTATACATAATTCACCATAAGTTAGTCACAATGATAAAATGACATGTATCCATAGAATCCCAACATGCAAAAACTAAGTATCCATCAATATAACTATGTCCCAAAACAACATCATATCAATTAGTATCCATGACATCATAAGATAATGCAAACAACATAGTAATCAAGCTAAATTGGCGCTATACGCCTAAATGTCCATACATGCCTAATAAGATCAAATCTCTAATGTAATGTCTCAAAATATAACAAATCTGTCAAAACATGTCTATGAGAAATGAACAACAAGTAACTGAGCTATAAAAATGTGGGCACTACATCCCCCTCTACTAAAATTAGACTTCCTCCTAGAAGTCACTGAAAGAGATAGGGATATCTAGCCCTCAAAGGTGTCGCATCCTCCCAGGTAGCTTGTCTGTCTCATCGTATCGGTCCCATTGCACTCTAACCTGGTCCAAGTCTCGACCCCAAAGGGCCAACCTCCTGTGCTCTAGTATGTGTACGGGCTCCAGTCTCCACTGTCCTCCATCCTCTACCTGTAATGCTGACCAATCCAAAACATGAGAAACATTTGGTACATATCTACGTAGTACAGAAACATGAAATACATCATGGGCCCATGCAAGGCGTGGTGGCAAAGCTAGGTGATAGGAAACTGGACCGATGACCTCTAAAATATCAAAAGGCCCCACAAAACAAGGTGATAGCTTAGAACCCTTTCCATAATGGATTCGGACTCTTATGTGGATGAACTCTCAAGAAGAATTTGTCACCCACTGAGAAGTGACGATCAATCCTCTTGGTGTCATACACCTTTGGCGTGCTCTAGCCTACTCAAGACGTTGTCTAATCAAAACAACCTACTGCTCTAAATCCTGAAGATAAGTTGGTCCTAGAATAATCTGTCATCTAGTCTATCCCAACTCAAAGGTGTCCTACAAGGTCATCCATACAAAGCCTGGTAAGGAGCCATACCAATGGAACTATGATAGTTTTGTTGTAGGAAAACTCAACTAAATGTAAATAATCTTCCCATTTCTTCTGCTGGTCCATCACATACATCCTCAACATGTCCTCCAAGTACTGATTAACCCTCTCTATCTGTCCATCTATGTCTCTAGATGATAAGCTGAACTAAAATTAATCTAAGTACCAGAGCGGTCTGAAAGGAAGTCAGAAAACTGAAGTGTAGATGGTATCCCTGTCATTGATGATGGTCTTTGGAATCCCATGCAACCTAACAATGTCCTCCATAAATACTTTGGTGATGGCCTATGCATTATAGGTGACCTTGGTTGGTGAAAGTGTGCAACCTTGGTCAACTTATCCACGGTGACCATAATGGCATCATGATGATAAGAAGACATAGGAAGTCCGACTATGAAATCCATGGAGATCACATCCCATTTCCACTCGGGAATATCATGAGGATGTAAGAGTCTTGCGGGATGAGAATGCTCTGCCTTGACCCTCTAACACTCAAGGCAACGTGCAAAAAAATCTGCTATGTCCCGTCGAAGACCTAGCCAATAATATAACTCCCTCAGATCAACGTGCATTTTCTTTACTCCTGGATGTGCTGCATATGGGGCTCGATGAGCCTCTATGAGGATGAAGCTACGTAGATCACCGGCCTTAGGCACGTAGATGCACCTATGGAACCGAAGTAAACCATCTATCTCTAAAACACACCCAGAATATCTACCCTCTAATGAACCTTGTGACTCCAACATCTGTCTAGCTCCCTCATAAAACATGTCCTCTAGAAGGTGCTCAAGAATCCTGCCTCTCAAATCTGACTGAAGTGTCAAAGAAGCAAGCACATGTCATCGTCTACTAAGTGCATCTGCAACAACATTTTCCTTTCCTTTGATATACTTGCACCTCCATGTCATACTCACATAGGAACTCCATCCAACGCCATTGATGAGCATTGAGGTTTGGCTGTGAGAAGATATGCTACAAACTACGATGATTTGTCCTCAAAATGAAAGGTCTACCCAAAAGGAAATGTCGCCAATGCACAAGTGCATGGACAACTAGCTGCAAGCTCCAAGTCATGAGTAGGGTAATTAAGCTCGTAGTCCTTGAGCTTATGAGACTCAAATGCAATAACCTAACACTGCTCTGCATAAGAACTACTCCCAAACCCTCTAGTGATGCATCAGTACAAACAAAAATCCTCTGTCGGGTCTGGAACTGCTAAGATGGGCACCATGGTTAACCTTTCCTTAAGCAACTGAAAGGCCTGCTCACACTTTTCTGACCAATCAAACTTCTTCCCTTTCCTCTGAAGAGAAGTGATAGGGTGAGAAATCCTAGAAAAGTCCCTGTATGAACCTGTGGTAATACCCTGCTAAACCCATGAAACTCCTCACCTCAGTAACTAATGTGGGTCGTTGGCTAGTCCATGATAGCCTGTATCTTAGAGGGATCTACTGAGATACCCTTGCCTGATATGATATGACCCAAGTACTGAATCTCTATCTGAAAGAAGCTACATTTTTCCAAGTTCCCATACAACTTCTGCTCTCTCAAAACCTGAAGTACCTATCTCAAATGCTCCTCGTGTTCCTCCTTGGAATGAGAATAAATCAATATGTCATCAAGGAACACTAAAACAAAGTGATCCAGAAATGTCCTGAATACCCCATTCATGAGGCTCATGAAGATAGTTGGGGCATTGGTCAACCAAATGGAACAACTGTGAACTCATAATGCCCATAACGTGTGAAACATTGTCTTATGAATGTCTTGCATCTGAAATGCGCAACTGATGATACCCTGACTTGAGATCAATTTTGGAGAACACTCTGCTCCCCCATCTGATCAAATAAGTCATCAATCCTAGGAGTGGATAACGGTTCTTTATTGTGACTTTGTTGAGCTTTCTGAAGTCAACACAAAGCCTGAGAGAACCATCCTTCTTCTTCACAAATATGACTGGCGCTCCCCAAGGAGATACACTAGGATGAATGAGACCCTTATCTAATAACTCCTCTAACTGAATCTTGAGCTCATGAAGCTCTGGAGTCATCATCGATAGGGTGCCCTAGAAACTGGTGCAGATCCAGTACTAAATCAATGGTGAAATCCACCTCTCTGTGGGTGGTAACCCTGGAAGCTCACTGGAAACACATCTGCATACTCCCTCAAAACTGCATGATCATCTAAGGGTGAGTGCTCTGGAGTGCTCTCTGATCGATCACTGATGGTGATAACAAATAACTGACAACCCTTACACATGCTCCGCTTGAGTTTCTTAGCCGAGATCATGCAAGGAGATAGGCCTCTTCATCCCTGAAATCATAACTGCACTCCCAAGATCATCCTGACACTCAATGACCTTATTTCTGCAATCCACCTTAGCTCGATGAGCCTCGAGCCAATCCATACCCAAAACTACCTGATATGATCCTAGAGGGATAACTCGGAGGTCAAGTGTAGTGGAGAAGGCTCCTAAATCAAGTACGTAACTCTCCACATATGAGTCCACATAAGTTTGGCCCCAGAGGCCAACTCAACCTGCCAACTATCTGGTTGCCTAGCCACCACTAGCCCACATTGGTCCACTATAGAAGGTGATATAAAAGAATCTGAAGCACCTGAATCAAAAAGTATTGAGATAGAAATACCCCTGATAATACCTGTCATCTCAATGACTGTGGCCTGATGCTCGGCCTGGCGGTTGTCAACCACTACATATACATGATGGGTGCATCCCACGTCACCCACCATCTACTCGGATCTAGTGGCTCTCTGTGCATCCATGGTATTGGGTTTGTGTGGGCACATACACACATAGTGATCAGGAGATCCACAAATGAAACATCCTCCTATACCCCTATGAGATGGGGTCCCTCCTGTACTCTGGTGTACTGATCCTGTTGGTCCAACCCTAGCAAGATTGCTACATGTGAGATGGATGTACCTACTATGAGTACCCTGCCTCCTATCCCTGGCTCCACCAAAACTACCTCTAGAACCACCTCTCTGAAAAACCCTGTGTCTTTCTAGCCCCCTGCTATGGGTGGCCCTGCTGTTGTGTCATCGTGGGTGTGGTGGAGCCCTCGTGGCTGACTGGTGGAGGCTAGAATCCTCCTCTAGGGGGTGGTGTTATACCCCATGACCTTTGACTCTGAAAGGCATGTATCCTCTCCTGAAACTTGCTCTTGTTTCTATCTCGGTGCTCTGTGCCTTGGTCTTGTTCTCCTCAGCTAAGTAGGCCTTCTCAATGGCCTTCTCAAGTGTGGGAGGAGATAACATCCTAACTACTCCTACTATATCTACATTAAGGCCTCGAATAAACTTGTTAACCTATAATTTCTCATCTTGTAGGTAATCCACATACTGTAGAAGATCCAGGAACCTGCTCTCATACTTACGCTACTGTGCCAGATCCTATCGTAAGTCATGAAACTCATCGATCCTCTTCTACATGAAATGCTCTGACATATAATGAGCCCTGAATCACTCCTCGAACATCTCCTAGGTCACTATCTCTCGAGTCAGATGGAGCTTCCGCTCCTCATTCCTCCACCAAACACCTGCTGCGTCTCGGAGGAGGTGTATGGTGAACCTTCCTTGACATTGCTCTCGTAAGAGTGCAAGCCAAAGCAACTATCCAAGCTAAGGAGCCATGACTCAGCCCCAAAGCCATCTGTAGAGCCGGTGTAGGTAGGTGGCTACAAGTGAAGAAGATCTCTAATCACACTACCTGTATCTCGATCTTGGTGATGTAGTCCAACAGGTGAAAGGGGTCACCTATCCCCAAATGGTCCCTCGAGACTATGTGAGTGGCTACGATGGTATGAGGCTACCCTCTCGTGATGAATGGAAGGGCTACGTGACCTCTCCCACCTCGGTGTATCGTGCTCTAGAGTGGCTCTGAATGCGTCCTCACCTATCGGCTCCTCGTCTCCCAATGGAATCTCCTCTCTCACCTCCTGTGGTGGTGGAAGAATGCTGCTCCACAATGCCTATATCTTTTGCATAGGACCTCTAATATCTGAGGCCCAAATTTGGGTGTCATTGGCTCGCGTAGGTGCACTATGCCCCAAGCCTCTAGCTGATCATCCCCTCTTGGGTGCCATCCTATGCACGAGGTGGCGAAGAAGTTATTAAATGGTTGTGGAAAATGTTTAATTATTTTATTTATTTATTTATTTTTAATGTTATTACCAATGTTGTTAACTAGTTGATTTATTACCCAGAGTGTCGCTGTGTGTGTGAACCTCACTTCTACGATACCAAATGTAATGCCCACCTGGGACACGGAAAAAAACAAGAAGCAACTAAGATTTTTGGTAAATTTTTTTAAAGGTAATATAAGTTACTACTAATGTTTGTTTAATTTGTTTCCCCCAATTAATTAATTTTATTATAAATTTATTTACCCAAAATTTAAAGAACTATCCCATACTTGACTTAATTTTGTTTATTCTTCCTAAATTAACTAGAGTCATGAAATAATAGTCTACAACCCCATATAATTTAATCCCTTTTTGTTATTTAATTAGTTTTCCCCTTTTAATTCATTTCACACACACTAAACTTTATTTCCCACTTAAATTTAAAAATACCCATGTCTTAAAAGTGAACAGGTTATTTGTGAGCCCTTGGATCAAATTTGATCTTGACCCTTGGTTTTGAAAAAACCCTAAAGTTTCCCTAATCCTCTCTTTGTTATTTTCTTCTCTTTCTTTTCATTCTATTTCTCATTTTTTTTTTTTTTTCATTTCCATGTGTAGGTTTGTGTTGGAGGAGAAGCTATGGAGTTAGTTCTTTTTTTTTTTTAAAAACCCAAACAAATTTATTTTTTAAGGAGTTTTCACAACAACAAAAATTTCTTTTTTTTTTTTTTTTTGTAAAGCACATGTGTATGTATATTTTTTTTTTTTTTTTAATAGGGATGGGGATAAAGGATATATATGGCGGATAGGGGAGGGTTTGGGGTTCCTTTTGTGGTGTGGGGTGGTGGAGAGGGGTATGGGAGGGGGTTGGGGAGGGGGGTATGGGGAGTTTGGGTGGGGTGGAAGGGGGGTGGGGATCGGCAGGGGGAGCACAGCGGGGAGGGATGGGGGGGGGGATGTGGGTAGGGTGGAGGGATGGGGTGTGGGGTTTGGGGTTGGAGGATGGGGCGTAAGGGGGCGTGGTGGAGGGGGGGAGCAAGGCAGTGGACAGGCCATGGTGAGCAGGTGGGGAGGGAGGGGGTAAGGCGGTCGAGGTAGCCTTGGTGGTGGCGGATGGGGGTGGGGGGGGAGGGTTCGGCCCCCCCCAAATCAAATATAATTTTTTTAACTTTTTTTATTTATTTATTTTTATTTAATTTTTAAATTATATATAAATTATTATATATTATATATATATATATATATTTATTTAAATTTATTATATATATATATATATATATATATATATATATATATATAACCATATTATATATATATATATATATATATATATATATATATAAAAATCAATATAATATTATTAACTAGTATTAATTTTAATATATACTTATTAAATATATAAGATCAATATGTATATATAATATATATATTAAAAACTAGAATAGGTATAATGTCCCTTTTATTTTTTAAAAAGTACTAAAAGAAAATCAATTTCTTAACTAAACAAAAAGGAAACAAAAAGGAATCTACTTTCTTTTCATTTACTAATATTACTAAACAATTACAAGAGAAATCATATTGCTCAATGAGAATATTTTCAAAATAAACTATGTAAAATACATATTTAATAATTTTAAAAAAAATCCAAAAAATATGGTGTTATAATTTTTTAAAACTAGTTTCACTTAGTTTTCTAAATCCATGATAATTTACAAGAGATGTACATTTCAAAATATTAATAGTTTTCTTCCAATGTTAAATAGTAAACTCCATATATAAGCAAATAGATTTCATTTCAAATAACAATCCCTTTTTGTCAAATAAAATTCCAAGAACAAGGCATGTTAAAGAGATGTAAAAATACTTCTATTAAATGTATTTTAAAGAAATACAATATTTTACAATTCTTCTTTTGCACAATCTCTCAATAACTCAATACTTCATATTTCAAAATCATGCTTAAATACATAAGGATACAACTATCAACTCCTTTCCAAGATTTGAAGTTCCCATATACAAAACATACACCAATACATAACTACTCAAGTTTATTACAAGACTTCTTACAAAGCTTGAAGAGAGAGTTTGCTCAAGAATAACCTACACTAGTTTAAAAGAAATTTACAAATACAAAAAGGAGGTTTTTACAACAATGAAGCTTCCACTAAAACATTCTTTTCAAGAGACAAGAGGTAATGTCCACAATAGAGTGAAGAAGATAAAGAGCTCCAACCAACAACCCACTTCCAACTTGAGATCCCAATGCACATGCCTTCAAGAAAACCACAAGGAGAAGAAGCTTGTTTACCACCCAACCATAGGCATCATTACATGCCTTTCCCAAGGTTGGGATGCATGCTAGCCTCCCCCAAGCCCATGGGAAAGAGGAAAACTAACCACAACTTGCACAAGAGTGAGGTGAACAAAAATGATACATTCACATGAAACCAAACAAGTATCCAAAACAAGACTCCAAATTTTACAAGGAAAAAAGAGGAGAACCCAAGTTCTACCTCTAAAAACAAATGGGGAAGAGAGGAGAGGAGTTCTCCAAAAGTTGTAACCAAGATTATAAGCACAATAACAAGACCTCCATACCCTCCTTATTTCTCCTATTTCATTTAAACCCTCCTTATTCCTCCACCCTTTCTCCAAGTCCTTCTTGGAAGGATTTTCAAACCCCAAAGGGGTTTCCTTACCAAGAATGGGGAAGGAGATTCAAGCCAAATGAATCAACTTCCCCACCTCAAACCATTTGAGGGGAACACTAAAACCCTACAAGGCTTGTCCATCAAGCCTTGAGGATTGAGAGGGAAAAATCCCTCTCTCTTCCCCCACAAACTCCAAAACTCCATCATGCCATATGATGGAGGGAGTAAAACAAGCAAACAATAACCAAAATCCACATGCAACAATAACATTTTCAAGTAAACAATCTAACAACTAATATGAATACAACACATGCAATAAGACTTAAGATCCTACCTCAAAGAAATCTCTCCAAAAATCTTTCCAACTTCAAACTTCTCCACTCCTTGACCCAAGCAACCTCTAGCTCCAAATCACCCAAGCATCCAAGCAAAAAGCTAAAAAAAAAGTTCTCTTCTTTTCCCATGAAGGAGAATTTGAAGAGGAGCAAGAAAAAATCCTCACAAATGAGGGGGTGACATGTGTCACCCCTCTCCTCCTCAAGGTCAAAGATGCCAAAACAAAAGAGAGAAAGGGTAAAATGCCTTTTAGCCCTCTTCTCCCAAATTACTCTAAATGATAACAAGACAATTCTAGTGCAACTTTTAACAAGCACTCTAATCCACACCCCTTACATGGATGTGACCAAACAAGAGGCAAAAAGGGAGGGAAAACTCCCTCTAGCCTTGGAAATAAGCCCCCCTACCTATTAGGTAGGGTCCAAGGGCTCATTTTTATGTTAAGGGAACTCCCAAACTAAAAAGGGGTCCCTAAAAATGCCCAAAATAACCCAATTTCGGGTTTGGAAAAATTAGGCACAAGGTTAGAGGGTGTGGGGACCACCCAAGGGTTCACATGTGACCCTAAACCCTCTAAATTAATTACATCATTAATCTAAATCAAAACTTAATGCAAGTGGGGTCATTAATTCCCCAAAACAAGTTTACAACACAAACTAAACACCCTAAGAAAAATTAATAATTACAAGACATATTACATTACAAATGAGGGTCACCCATGGTGCCCAAAACAATAATTCTAACGCTAAGGCCTCAAGCAATAAACATGGCTAGGGCTTAGCCCATGGGCTACTTGTGCAAAGTTGCGTAGCTGGCCTGAGTCCCACATTCTCCTATGACCTGTCACCTGCACACTCATTGCACACATTAAACACACCTATCCGATAAAATATAAATCAACTACTAAATAAGATATCAATGAATTCTAGACTAACATTTCATCTTTCTGGAATCAAAAGTGTGACAATGTGCACAACTATACATAATTCACCATAAGTTAGTCACAATGATAAAATGACATGTATCCATAGAATCCAACATGCAACAAACTAAGTATCCATCAATATAACTACATCCCAAAACAACATCATATCAATTAGTATCCATGACATCATAAGATAATGCAAACACATAGTAATAAAGCTAAAGCTAAATCGGTGCTATACGCCTAAATGTCCAAACATTATTAATCAAAAATTGTTGTTAAGATAAAATGGATATGAGAATTACAATGAAATATTGATGATATGTTTTGGGAATTATTAAATGTACAAACCTTCCCATTGATGTCATGTTAAATGAATGAGTCATCCATGGTTGGATTTAAAACATTTTGAGAATGTATGATGCATGTTTTGAGTGTGAAAATGGTGAACATGTGTTAGAATATATATATAAACATAAACATACCAAATATGATGAAGGGAAACTAACTCCCACAAACCTTATAAGTCTATATGAACTTGAATGTAGATAGATTTTGAGGCCCTTGTTATATATATATATATATATATATATATATATATATATAGTACATGCATATATAAATACATATGTATCATATTTGTATATGCATCTATATTATATATATACTTGTTATATTATATTTCATTATCTTATTTCATTATCATATAAATTATGTTATATATCAATAGTATATATGTTATAATATATAGTCTATATAACAATAAAAACAACAACAATAATAATAATAATAGTCAAGACTAAACTAACCTAACCTAGCCCTAACAACCAAGGTCGTGACTCTAACCCTAAGAGGCTGAGTTGCATCTTATGTGGCTAATCCAATACCCTATCTCCCTCCTTCCTTTCTCCACATGACCACGTTGATTTAAAATACACTAGGTTCAAACTTGTTTGGACCAAATGAATCCCATATGCCTCTCCACTATTGTCTCTTCCCACTTTGTTTCCTCCCTATTCTTCCACCCATGTGGCCTATATTACATTTTTCCCACCTATTTTTCTACTCTCCCTAATAAGAAGCACATTCCCGAATGGCCTTAATTTAGATATGACACCCATATGGGTATGTTTGTTCCAAACCCGTATGGGTCATGGCCCAACCCTTCAATCTTACCGATGACGCCACATGATTAAACATCATATTTCAACCTTATAAAAACTCACATGCTATAATATAAAATAAATATAGGCCTCACAATGGATTTATCCATACTTTAACTCCATCCTTTTCATCACAAGTGTAGCCAAGTATGTGGATACTACAAATTGAAAAATATATATTATATTTTAGGGCTTTGTTCATATAATGTGGTGTGACCCTAGGTCAACCTTTAGACTCATAATTAATCACCATTGTGTTTTATTGCATAATTTTTTTTTATTAAGGGCAAATAGTTTTGAAGGGACTATACCATGTATACAAAAGGGCTCAAAAGCCAGATAGTAAAGAAGAGAGAAACAACCCAGAGAAGGGCAAAACAATCAACCAAGGAGGGCTCAACAGCCAAATATTACAATATAAGTGAAGAAAGGATCTAAACGTACAAAGATCCAAAAATAAGAAGGAAAGAACAAAAAGAAACCAAAAGAGAAACAACATATAGAGCTCCACCAAAAAACAGCTCCAGAACCACCAGATGACAGCCACATCGTAGCCAAAAAACAACATCACAACAACCCGTTACTTGATGGCTCTGTCAATCTTGGTCTTGATAGCTTATAACGACATGAAGAAGGCAATGGCAGTGGCCTGAGAGGAGTCTTGCAAATTTGCTTGGGCAATTGTAATATCCCTTTTCTCTTTAGGGCCCCAAATGTCCTCATTAACCCCACTTAAACTGCAGACACTATGGACATGTTGTTCAATGAAATTATAAATGCTTTTGAGGGCAGACAATATGCAGTCATTGTGGCTTTTAGCATTCCCCAATCTGCCATCTAAGGACTGTAGCTTCTTGAAGACTTCAGCAATAACCCCCTCTTCCTCCTCACTTTGAAGGATTCTTTTACCCTTAGCTCTTTCCATGTTTTTTATAGCCCCTTTGAGCTCTTGTATCTCCTTTTCAAGTCTGTCCACCCTGTCCAGCAATTCCTCCTTCTTGGGCTCCTCCACCGGCTTGCTAATATGCATAGTTTTGGGGCTAACTAATATGAATATAAATCTTAAAATTTATAAAAATATTCATTATCCTACACACACACACAATAATCATTATTTTAGTATATTGATTAACATGCTTTTAAGAATTATATAGGATTATCACAAATTTAACCTCTTTAGAAAATTATTCACTCCCCACCTTATGATTCATATCTTATGGTGATATAGAACTTTGGGATTTAGAAGATTCTTGTAATGTAGCATGTATCATATTGATAAATTAAAGTTGTAAATGAATGTAGATGAACATATAATAAGCATCATAATAGTAATTATGATTCTTTCCATGTGGCTCATGGATCCTAAATGCTCTAGTGCATAGTTGTACTCCTTACATGGTTAATATGATTAGGATAATTTAATTAAGATAATTAATTTTAAGTTTGTTTAAAATTTACCAAGACACATTGAATTATATTTAAAATGGGACCTTATTATATGATGGGGATTTATGTTTGGTTATAACAATTCTTACCCCATTGACATCCCCTATTGATCATGTATATTGAATTTAATGGATAAAATTTAAACATGAATTATATGTTGATCAAATTTTTTCGCTCATGTTTCAGATTAGTGAAATGGTAATAAAGAAATTAAGTGTTGGGTTGATGGATTATAGCCTAACTACTGAAGGTGCATAAATATTAGGCACGCTGATATAGGGAGCGTAGGTGAGCATGGAATTATAGGGAAGCGGGTGCTCACAAGAAAGCATAAAGTCGGGACTTAGTTTTTTCTAGTATAAGGCTCAATATAAATGTGGAGTGTGGAGCGAGGTTTTAGAAGACTTGAAAACTAAACAAAGACTATTTTGGAAAATTTGAAGATCAATTGACATGCATAGTTTTGGAGCTATTAATAGGATTAGACTACAGTCATATTATTAGATAATATATTATTAGCGAGCTTGCATGATTTTGTATTTATCATGTAAGGGTGCATGACTATTCTTAGCATGCAGTCTATTTTTAGGGTGCTTAGGTGGTGAAGGGAAAGTCCCCACTACCTATAAATATGTATTGATTTACATGGTTTAGGGATCCATGTTTTAGTAGAGTTATGTTGTAGGTTTATGAGTGTGCATAACTTATGGTGATTATGTTATGTATGTATGAAGATTCTATGTTTTACAAAAATTAATATAATGGATCTTTGTGGCTGGATATTGATTGTTGACATATATGTGACTAGTTCATGCATGGTAAACTTAATCTTGATTCTTGTATGAGTAATATTGCATATGGTTAAGATCTAGATCTAGTTTATGCTCTGTAATATACTTGATTATTTGTTATGGATCTAAAATATTTGTATGATCATGTTAACTTCTTAAAAAATATGCCATAAAAGTGGAACCTGGTACCCTTACGCACTTTGGGTGAGTGCTCAGTTATGGTTAAGTGATGTGTTAGCGTGCCTTGGGTTGTTAGTAAAATAATAAGACTACATTTTGGTTGCGTTGTCGGGACCTATTTTCAATTGTTTTCAAGGATGTGTCATGATGAATATGTCTTGGATGACCTTGGACAATATTAAAGAGTGGTTAGACAATTTAGAGGAAGAGTATGCTCACATATTTAACACTGGAAGTAAATTTAATGCACACACATGGGTTGAACAAAATTTGTATCATGAGTTGTATGAGATTTTCTTCTTCATTTTCAATGTAGATTTATATGAGTGGCTGATAGATTATATATCAAAGATAAATTTGAGGTTTCAAACACTTGTTTGGACATAAGAATAATTCCAAGATGTAGATGATGTTGATCGACTTAGAAATGTATTGTAGATAATTGGTGGAGTGGTGTTCTAAATAACTTTATTTTGGAGTACATAGATTCTAATTATTCTTGTCTAGAGGTTATTGAGTTCTATTTCTTTCCTAAACCCAGAGGATCATATGTTCACGGTATCCCTTTAGTGATGAAGATATTGATTATGACCCTAGAGTTGGAACAACATCATATGGCTAGCTAAACCCCACCACGTGCGGGGATAAGAGAAGGTGTGGTGAAATATGGTGGATCTAGTGGTAGAAATGAAGAGAGAATAAAGGTGGATTAAATTTAATGAGGAAAATGAGAGTGATTTAGATAATCAACGTGAAGTTATGGAACAAATGGAATTATGGAGAGAGATGGCTCACGAAGGATTTGGGGATCATGCGAGAGGACATAGAGCCGGAGAATCTAGAACTCCCCATTTGGGTAAGAATGGAAAAGAGCCCTCTTTTACCTTAGATGAAAGAACACTTGTAGAAACTTCAATAACCATGTGCATGAATTTTATCCCTCCTAGAAACCTAGCCCTTGCATTTGGTTTTCAAGTTTCTATGATAGTTAGTAATAAGAAAGCTACTGTGGGTAGTAGAGTAGCGAATGATAGAGTTATTTTTCAATCAAGCTAAGGAGTTAATTAGGTAACGTATTCATCTATGGTGGTGAAATCATCATCTATGTTATTTGGTGGTCCGGTCGAGGTATATATTTTGACACGTCATCAACATAGAATGCGGGCGTGTAGAATGTTGGTATCACATGTGGTAGTAGTATAACCGTAGGTTGTGGGAGTTCAATTTAGCACAATTATTGGGACATAAGGTAATGCATCCCTACCATAGGAGGTGGATCATGAGGATCAAGAGACTCAAGATCTATTGGATTTGGTGGTTTTGGAGGTGGATTAAACATAAGAGGTAATAAAATTTACGGATCTGGTGAGCACGATTCGCACCAACCACGAAAAGTCTATTTAAAAATGTATCTTCATCTCCCATGATACAAAGGAAATGAAGATGTAGCTAAGCACATGCATATGTGTGTGATACTATGGTGCACTAAGGGGATCACAACTCTAATTCGTAAGGTAAGTCAATTTACTACAACATTACAAGGACGTGTACATAGTTATTACAAAAATATGACTCGAACCAAACTTTTGTAGACTATACCGCACTCCATGATACTTTCTTGGTAGAGTTCCATATACCTTAGTTTGAATGGTAAGAGAATTACCACATTGAAAGACATCAAAAATGGCATGGATTAAAGTGTTAGGGATTATGATTCATGATTCAAAACTCTTTTGTCAAATTTATCTTATGACATTCACCCAATTCAATATGCTCAATGGTTCCTTAGAGGTTTGATCAGCCCTTTCGGAAGGGTCTTGTCACATAAGACTTATAAATATCTATGCAAGGCACTTGAGGAAGCTCTATGAGATTAGGTAGTTAGCAAGTGTAGATACTAGAGTTAGTCCATTTTTGGAGGCTTAGATTGTGGCTATGGCCAAACAATTAGAAAAATTGTTAGCTAATTCAGCACATGAGACTTGCAGTGGTATTTGGTGCATAGATTGTGAAGTACAAGGACATACTAAGGATATTTGTCCTCAAAAGATCAATGTGCGCCATGTTGTTGGACTATGAGATCTGTCACTTGGATCATGATTCAAGTAGGTGCTCATTGTTGTAATGCGTGATAAGTAATAATGTGTCCTATTATTGTATGATTTACAAGTCTACCACTCATGATATAGATAATTGCAGGTTTATTGGTTAGGTTCATGATTTCACCGATACTAGTGTACGTCATACCAGTGTTGTAAATAATTCTAAGGAATAAGGTGAGAATCATGATCATAATCACAATGAAGGGCGTTACGATAGAGGACGAGGTAGTAGGTCTTGGTGGTGGAAGAAGTGAATTTCCTTGAGGAACATGTTATACATACACATTCCCTGATCATTACAAGTGTGAATGACCTCAGAATATTATTTTTTATTTTTGCAGAAAGAACCAAAACTATGAAGAATACTCATATTTTTATGAATACTTGAGTAAGAAGCACAAGCATGATACTAGCATGGGAATGGTTAGAGTACTACACGATGTGGAAGATTAGTGGATGCCAAAGTTAGCACCTGATCTTGAGATGGCATCTGTGTTAATCACTACATGTGCTTTGAGGTTCCATGCATGAGGTAAGTTCTAAAGCAGAAGCCTATTATTATAAAGGATGAGCTATTGCATGTAAAATATCTAGACCCTATGCATAAAAAGGAATTTTATCAAGAAACTGTGGAAGTTATTATAATCTTGCAAGGTGATATAGAGTTCTTATCGGAGAAGTTGTGTAAGCTAAAACATGAAAACGTAGTTTAAATTCCTTAGAAGGATGTTGATGATTTAAAGGAGGTTTGTAAGATGTTGCAACAAAAAAACATCATTCCTTTATTAGGGGAATGGTTAAGGGAAACGATACAGTGCGCTAGAGTTGAGAATAAAAGGTATATTTTGCATGCTAACCTACCTCATCACAGTCTTGATTATGATAAAGAGATCACTCTGAATGTAGTTGTTGATGGATGGTTGTTAAGTAACATTTTGATTGATACATGTGTAGAAGTGAATGTAATCACTTTGGATGTGTGGAACCAGATGGGAGAAAACCTTAATAACCATCTTCAAATTTGTTGTTTATGACAAAAAAACTAAATCCACACCCATTAGAGTCTTGAAGGATGTTACTATTACCATACAAAGGGCCAAGTTTTCGGGAGTTTGAATTCTTGGCACTTCCGAAGAAGACAATTTTCTAGCATTGCTTAGGCACCCTTGGTGTTATGTGAATAATGTTGATCTACACTTTAATAAAGGATATATCAGTTTTGAGAACAAGGAAGAGTGTGTTATCATTCCTTTGACAGATGGAAAATCTGCACCTTATGTATAACCTTTGAGTGAAGATGATTTAAACAAAATCAATGTGCACACCATTAGAGATCCTAAAGTACTCGAGCCATCAAAGGAAGGAGTTATTCAATGGGATGATGCATAGTTTATGAGTGATACTACAAGAATTTCATGCGGGGTTCATTTTAAGATACCCATAGAAAATTGGAGGTGGAAAATACTTGGTGAATATCCCGGAACCGGTTTCAGTGAAAGGCAAATTTACCAATTTTTTGAACTGAATTTTCGCCCTTTTGTTTGAGCCGAGAGAGACTACATATTTGCAAAAATTGATGGCTTGTTGATGTGCATCAAAAAGACTTGTTGAAAACCATGTACTCATACACAAAAAATTATTTTTATAAAATTTAGAATGCAAAACAAAACCGATAAATTGCGGTACAAATTCATGAATATAACTGTTAGCGAACATACAACTATCAAAAACATAAATAAAAAAACATGCATTCCAATCAACTCACATAACACCATAATTAATTTGGATTTCAGGGGAGCTTGTTTCTATTCCATTTCATGTATTCCTAATACCAAAGGCTTTGAAGTTGTGAACACGCATAACCCTATTAAGATAATTTATTTAGCAGACTCGGTGAGTATTAATTACTTGTAAGAAAATTTCATGGCAAAAATGCCATGTAACTCAATCTAGTCAAAATTACTATGAAACCGAATAAGAATCGTGGCATCTTATGTGGTGCCACCACTCCAAACAATGTTATGAGGAAGGCTAATGTCGCTACCATCCATGTAGCTTCACCAAGTACCCCATCTCTTTTTTCAAAAGAAGCCAAAGTGCTATAATCTGCACCCATAATCAACCTGCAACTCACCTCCTTCCAACCAATTTTCATTTTTTCTTTGTCCATTGTCATTTCAATTAGGACATATCTTTGGCCGTTGAAAAAAATATCTTTATCATTCAATTGTGAAACGGGGAGGGAAGCATGTTGCATTCCAGTACCTAACCCCTCCATTGAAGTCCCATCTTGAGCAAATCCAAATGTTTCCATATCAAGATTCATTAAAAAAAATTATTCAAAAAACCCAACAAGCTACTTAAATTACAAAATAACTATCAATGCGTCAATGAGTCTTATTGACGTGCATCAACAAGAATTATTGATGCGTGCCAACAAGACTTGTTGACTCGCGTCAATAAGACTTGTTGATGCATGTCACTAAGTCATGTTGATGCACATCAATGAAATTTGTTGATGCACATCAACACGACTTGTTGACGCGTGTCACCAAGTCATGTTGACATGCATCAATGTAATTTGTTGATGCGTGTCAACACGACTTGTTGACGTGAGTCAACTGCTTAACCCTTTTTCATCCATCAAATACTTTACCCTTTATCGTGTGTCAACTTCTTAACCCCTTGTCGCGCGTCAACTACTTAACCCCTTGTCATGTGTCAACTGCTTAACCCCTTGTCGTGCATCAACTGCTTAACCCCTTGTCACACGTCAACTACTTAACCCTTGTCACATGTCAACTACTTAACCCCTTATCACACATCAACTTCTTAACCCCTTGTCACATGTCTACAATACCTCCTTGTCGTGCATCTACAATACCTCCTTATCACGCATTTGCAATACCTCTTTGTCTCGTGCCTATAGCCTCTGCCCTCCTTTTGCGCATTTACTGTACTTGATAATATATATACCCCAGGTGTTATGAGTGATCTAGTAGCTTGTCAAATTATCTAGGATTATATAGGGGATAGTTTAAATGGGTAGGTGAAGCCAACCCCTAAAAAAATTAAACTGTAATTTTTAGGCGAACAGGTCACTGACCCGCGCTAGAAAATTCACCTTTTCAAATTTTTCAAAAATGGAATATTCACCACAAAAATTATCCCTGATTTCATGTGACAACTAAGAAATGGCACTTATGAAATGGTTGGGAATGAGATAAAGAGTGCAGTCATGTGCGTAAGAAGGCCACATTGTGTTAGGTGTTTAGGTAGTATCCAGGTACCAAGGTGCACTGGAAAAATAAATCCTGAAGTGTTCCTGTGCATTATGGAATTTCAGTGGAAAAATCAAGTGGAAAGAAGGAATATTTTTGTGTATACCTTGCATGGGATAGCAATGTATTGGTGGATGGTTCATAAAGATAATATTTTGGAGTGATCAGGAAGTGAGAATCTTCTTCTCAACAAGATTTCATTGGAGTAATTTGCCTTTAAAGACACATGAATTTCATGGGAAGGATTCTCAGCACCATGTTCAATAGTGTGAGAGACTTTGGAAAGAGGGACAGGAGGCCTTTCCATCTTCACCGTGGGTACACAATATCTACTACACCTTCCGAGATTGTGTGTGTGCATGGTATGTTTATGTACAGTTAAATAGAGAAACATGAAATTGGAAAGAATCGACTACGAGTATGTTTAAGACCTTTGACCATTTTTCCACTAAAAATTCAGTAAATGAGGCATTATAAGTTATGAAGTGTTTAACCATCGGAGATAGTGCAAATCTGAGGAACTTATTCAGATTTACTAGGTGATTTAGATATGGAATCGTGCTTTGAAGAAGAAGAGACAGATGCAAAGGATCTTGCGTGCGCTTTCCTAGAAAAAGAAAAAGGTAAGATGGTCTGTGTAATTGATGATGAAGAATTGGAGAATCTAGATGCTGAGAACACTAAGGGTATGTGCGAGGTCTTAGATAGTGCAGATGAGAAGGTGTGTGCATATCACGAGCCTATGAAAATAAACAAGGTCAACATTAGAACAAATGCTAAACCTAAGGAGGCCATTATTGGGGATTATTGGTCGGTACTATGAGGTTTCTAAGATAATTGAACTACTACGTGAATTCCAAGACTTATTCCCTAGAGGCTATTATAGTCAGTTTTACCCCCATTATAAAAGGAAGGAACACCATGCACACTGACCTATCACCCAACAGAAGCTAAGTGCTCACCTGAGGAACGCGCGGGTACCGAGTCTCTCTTTTATGTGAGTTTAATAGGAAGCATCATCTATGATTAGTGTAAGAGTTTTTACGAGGAAAGTTAAGACAAACAAGAACTATAGGGCTCATAATGGCCTCTAGATCCTTGTGGAAACTTCAGACCGAGTACTTTAATAGAATCCGGAACATGCATTATGACAGAAAGAATTATACAAGAATCCATACGTAGCATGAAAGGAAAGAGAAATCATATGAGAGAAATGTGCATTAAAACCATTGATATCCATGTATATATATAACAAGTAACATCATTATATTAATTCATTCATTATAGCGAGTCACAGAGAGAAGCGCATTAGTCATGCATATCATTAGACACATGCAACTAAGCTAATAGAAAAAGAAAAATCACAACTCCATGCTTAGTGCATTCTTTCCTGAATACAAATATCCCCTTGCAGTAATTCTATAGAGCTCGCCCAATGTCTCTACCCGCTATACCTTGTACTTCTAGATATCAATCTCCCTCCTTTTACTTTGTATGCACTTGTATTTATAATTCTCCTACGCTACCAACTCGCCATCTATTGCCCTTAGACCTGACACCAAGTGTCGAATGTGGTCCTTTATGTGAGCATGCTCCTCCAGGACTGAGATTTCCACTCCATCTCATGATGATATTCTAGAAGATTCCATCTAGGGCATGCTCTTTCTTGGGCTAGCCTATACCCAGCCGACATCTTATCCATACACAACCGATCATGCTTTTCACGTGTTCTGACTTGGGTGCCAAAATTGACTAAGTCCCGAGCCTCCTTTTTGCATCATGCAAGCTATGTGCTTCCTTAACTCTTTCTTTCATGCTCTTTTAGCTTGCACACCTTTTTATAACTAGGACCTTGTGTACCCACACACCTTCATACTTGGTTAATATTACAGGGGTCAAACATCACCCCACACTATGCCTGTTCTCCACCCTAAAAAACACTTAACCAAGATGCATGTTGTCCAGGGAACTAATGAATAACCTTATACTTTACAAAGAAAATAATAAGTAATGAAATAATCTAGGAAAAGAATGAAGAATGGGGGTACATCAACTCAAAAGGCTAGGAAAATATTTTGGAGGTCAACCTCTAGCTTATTCCACACTTTGACCTCACCTGTGCCTTCTGGCAGAGGTCTCCCACCATGGTGCTCACTTCATAAAAACTCAAGCCAAAGCCCCGGGTGTGCAAAACGTCCACAATATCGTCCATCTCTTTTCCGAGGTCCTCAAGTTTATCCATCCTTCTAGTGATCGGGGTATAGTTCCTTTAGCCGGGCCTTAATTGAGCTTCTTAAGGCCTCAATTGCCTCCGATTTCTTCTCTACTTCAGCTAGAACCTTATCTCTCTCTACCCTGTTCCCCTTGTTCTTTTCTTGGAACTCTTTTAGTTCCATCTCAAGCATGGCAACCAAGGAGCTTTCCACCTTATCTCTGTCTACGCATGTATCATATACGGCTTCAGAATGGGTAGTGACCTTAACCTCCACGAGTACTTGGTTGTACTCAACAATGAGTGCTACCACCTTCAACCGGTCTTCCTCTTTCAAGCGCGTGGCCACTTCTTCAGTAGATTCTAGGGCCAAGGGTCATCTCTCCATAGTGAGGACACGTGTTAGGTATTCTATACACTCCAGGAGGGATGAGTATTTCTGTGCAGGTGGCGCTAAGTCCAGGTGCTTCAGGAGGATGATGCCCTTAATAGACTCCATTTTCTTGTAAACTTCCTACACCTTTACTTTCTCTTCCCTTAACTCATGCCTTAACTGTGCGCTGATCAGTTCTTCCTATTTCAAACTATTGGCCTTCTCTACCAGTTCTTCCTCCTTCTTCCCTAACTTCACCTCCAACAGTCTAATCCTATCGTTGCATGTGAATAATCTAGCCTTGGCCTCGACCGTGACCTTGTTCAGTGCATTGCACACTTGCTCATCCGAGAGCCCCTGAGCATTCACTAAGGGATTGACCCCCTTAGATTCTAGTAGTGTGATGAGTGCTTCATGGTAGACTTTGAAGTCTAGCTCATCAACATGAGACTCGAACACCCAAGAGAGCATCTTCTTGGTTCGAGGGTACGCACCATCCTTCTCAAAATACCCCATGGCTATGAGCCTTTCCATGGGTACGGTGCTCTGGAATTGCATGTGTAACACCTTCCTAGTGTCATCAACATAGCTCATTACAGGTCTTTATTCTGCATCAATAGTTCTTCTACCCAAGCGTGCACCTTTGGGGAAGCTTACTGTCAGAGCGGGGCCTCCTAGGTTGTCATGTTATTTTTCAATGTTCTCCTCCTTCCCCTCCTTCAGCACTATGTCTATGTTGTGCTCCAACTCTTGGTCTACCAAGACCTCGAGCATTCTTTGTGCTTCTCTCTCTGCCACCTCCATGATCTGATCCTTTGTAAAACTTATGGCTCCCTCCTTTTTCCTAGCAACCTCCTCATCCTCCATGTCTTTGGTGTCCTCCTCATCTTCTACACCCTTGTGTCATGCGAATATAAAATCCTACTTCTCATCTTCACTCTCCTCTTTCGAGTCGTAGATGCTAACCACATGGGGCTCTTGGTCTTTCTCTATTTCTTCTTCTTCTCTGCCACCATCTCCTTCACTTTCATCCCCTCTTCCGCCCATGTATTTTTCCAAGTCGGTTGCCTCTAAGTCAGCTTCCTCATCCACCCTTTGCTTCTTCCTAAGAGGTGGCTCCTGATCAGGGGATTCGGCCTTATCTTCTTCCTCAGGTGATTCTTCCTTGGAGATGGGTTTCTAGGCACCTCTACCTCAATCATCTTCTCCTTCACTAGAGACTTCTTTCTCTACATGTAAGTGCTTGGCTTGGTGCTTATGGATGGCATGCTCACTATTTGAGCGATCGAAAAACTTGGTGGTTCTCTCATCTCTTCCTCTCTTCTTTGACACAGCCCCTTCTTGCCCAAGTGATATTTAGGTATGGAGATTTCACTCTCCAGATACACACCCTTCTCAAACTTTAGCCTTATGCACAGTACACACACATCACCGATCCTCTAGTGATGGTTAATGTTATCGACCTTATTATTTGAATCTCATGTGGCACGTACTTCTCCACGCACACGTGCTTGCCCAGGGTAGTTCACCTTCTTTCTCATCTCCCTATGTTCCCAGTCCAGCCTACCCATTTTTCAGCCTTATCTTCTTTGAATCCTTAAACCTATTCACCCCTTCTTGGAATTATTGAGCTAGTAAATGCAAAGGGGAGCTTGCACCAAGGGATCCATGAATCGTCTATCAGTTTGAATCTTCCAAGGAAATAGTGTTGATAGACCATGAACTTAGCCTCTCCCTCAGTGGTTACTAGGAGTTGTTTAGGGATTCTCCACTCTACCCCGAATGCATTCCTCAGGTGCATGTACCATTTTTCCAGCCACGCCTTGTGGGGTGCCGTCATTGTATCACAAGAATTTTTTGAACCTCTTCGTGGGTGAAGGATCCTCAAATAGGTATTCCCACACGAACTTTTAAGTGCATCAGACACTCCAATATCTATGAATACAATGGTGAGTAAGACATTCCTGAAGAAGATCTTGTCCCCTTACTTCATGTAATCGATAATTTCTTCATGAAGCATGCAGAAAGGTTGTATATAGTTCCCTCTACAATCTTTTTGTAGACATGTAGCCAAGGTTTGTTGACTTGTGTCCATCTTTCCTAGCCATTCAGCTTAGTCACCAGATGCATGGCCATTTTCATTATGGGGTCTTTGATGTCTAAAATTTCATAATACCGTGACCCTTTCTTACATGCATACTTGGTGATGGTTTCTTGAATGGCTTCCTTGTCACCAAGGTCATCTTCTAGGCTATCTCCCTCACATATGAGGCCTGTAAATTGTGAAATTAACTAGGGATTCACACACATCTTGTGCCTAATAAAGTGGAAGTAATCTTCATGCACCCATGACATCAACCACTAGTACAGGCATTCTGGCTTTCCAAAATAAGGCAACTCATAGAGTTACAATAGCCCTGCCTTCTCCATTTTAACCTTCACGTCATCATCGTATATAGGTAAACCCTCAGGTGTTCATTTGTTGGTGGGGCATACCAATTCCAATGCCATTTCCTTTTCTATTGTGTTCGTGTGGTGATTATAGTCACTAACAGGTACACTTCTCAAGTGGGATTCCCATTCCTTCCCCATCATCACCCCATCTGGGTATTGCATCTCTGCATACCATTCTTCATTTGTGTCTACCATGGGTTCTAGTTGTTTAGCCTTGGATTTGCCCTTTCCTTTCTTGGGTGCCATGGTCGAGGTATTTTTATTACTCCAAATCTCTCCTTGTTACTCTATTTTACTTCCTCCAATCCTTTGATCTCAAATCCATGATATAACTCTTCTAAACCCGTGCCCTAGTTTGTTGAACCCTAACTAGGATAAAATATTCACAAGACAGTACCTCTTTAATTCTTTCCATGCCCATGTAACCCCTTCCTTCTAGTTCACAATCTCAAACTGGCTGCTTCAATCTCACTAGATCTTCCTTCACTCGATCAAATATGAAAGCCCTAGTTTGTCAAACTCGCTTATATCTCCAACTCTTCTATTTCACAAAGTAAAAATGAGAGTGCCCCGACCCTTTTTCTAAACATTAAATGCTACTTCACCTACCATCATATATTTTTTCTCATTTAATACGGATTTTTCAAATAAATCCCATCTTCAAGTGCCTTCACTTACATGCCCAACTTGTGTGAAAACTCCTCCAACCTTCCGCGTGTAACAAATCAAACATGACAGAGAATCTTGTGCGCATGTAACCCATCTTTGAAGGCACTTCTTCTATCCTAATCCTTGCTCTCAAATACCTCATGTTGCTTTCAAATGTTCTTTCTCCTCCTCAATACGTGGGATCTATAAGAAGATTTACCCAGCACAACCATTCTTCCATCTTCCTCTTTTATATACCTCTTTCAACCCGGTGACTCAACAAAGATTTTTAACACATCTTTCTTGGTAATTTGATCACACACTTCTTCACCTTTCTCCACCCCAAACTTAAAGTGATGAGGGGTCCTCTACACACTCACAGATTCTCCAAAAATAGCAACAAGGTTACTGGCACCCAAGGTGCAAAACAAAACAACAACACGAAAGGGAAACACAAGAAATGGAAAAATCATAAAGGAAACTTCTCAACTAACTGGAAAAACTTCCTTATTTACAAACACCAAGAAGACTTATCTATATTAGGGATTCATCCTACTGCCATTGACATTTCCAGAAACTTCATCCCATCAACACTTGTAATCGCACACTGCCTGAATCAAGGATGTACGAGATTGTGTAAGGACCCAACCAATGGACTTTCAACTTCCTAGGATGGTGCAGAAACTTAGAATCATATAATAACACCATCTTCCCAACCTCAAACTTCTTGTTTCTAATATGGTGATCATGCCAAGCCTTTTGCTTTGCCTTTTCCATTGTTTGGCTCCATCGGGCAAGTGATCATCTCTCATCCAGTTTCATTAGCTCCTCAATTCTTTCTTCCAGTAGCTTGTTCATCAGCTAACCCTCCGCACATGCTATTTGTAGAGAAGGCAACATAAATTCAACTAGAAAAATAGCTTATGCACCAAACACCAATTGAAAAGGTGTGGCTTTGTTTAGTCTTTTATATGTTGTCCTGTAAGCCCATAATATTGCTGATACTTTGTCATCCCAATCAAGTCTTCCGACATCACAAATCTTGGTCAAGGTATGACTCAGTATTTTGTTGAATGCTTCCATGGTTCCATTTGCTTGTGGGTGATAGGGCATAGTCTTGTGATGAGCCACCATGAACTTAGATAACAGGATCCTCATGGTCTCATTCAAGAAATGCATACCCCTATCACTAGTCGACTCAAAGGGCATCCATACCTCATGATAATGTTTTCCCATAAGAACCTCACTACTCTTGCTACTATGTAATCTTTAGTTAGACCTGCCTCTACCCACCTTGTGAGATAATCTATCCATGTGATGACATAATGTGACCTAATCCTCCACACTGCCGATGCAATAGGTCCTACAAAGTCTATCGCCCACTTTTCAAAAGGCTTCGTGCTAGGAATAGGGCGTAAAGGCATTTCATCTCTCCTTCCTGGTTTGCCAATGTGCTGACAATGGTCACACACTTTACAATAATCTCTGCAATCTTTGTACAAGGTTTCCCACCATAAACCTTCCATTAATATCTTGTGCGCGGTGGCATCACCTGCATAATGCCCACCCGCACTTCCTCCGTGTGCTTCCTCCATGATGGCTAGGTGCTCATGCTCTAAGACACGCCTTCACAAAACATCATTACATCCCAACTTGTATAAGTCTCCACTGATTAACATGTAGGGTGCGACACGTATGGCCAACTACTTTTTTCCAATGCCTTCATTCCATCTAGCGCCACACCTTCCTTTAAGAATACTGCAATCTCCTCTAAACCCGAGGGCGTGCATTGTAACCTAAATAGTTGTGCATCTGGCATTACTTCCTAAATACTCTGCACATCCTCCCCTGAATCAATTCTTGATAGATGATTAGGCCCACAATTGCTTTTCCCTGGTTTTACTACAACGGTGAATTCAAACTCTTGAAATAACAACACCCATCGACAGATGCGCCTTTGCAAAATAGGCTTGTTTACTAAATAATTCAATGCCATGTGGTTGGTGTAAAAATCAAAGGGTGGTGTCAGCAGATATTGTTAAAACTTGAAGAGCATATAGATCATTGAAAATGCCTCGCACTCGGTTGTGGTATAATTTTTCTGTACTGGTGTCATCTTCCTACTTGCAAAACAGAGAGGATGATCAATAATTCCTTCACCTGGTTGTTCAATAACTACTCCAATGGTGGTCCTTGATGTATCTACATGAACATGAAAGGGCTTGTCCCAAGAGGGAAACTGTAAAATATGCACGGTAATAAGCCTATCTTCTAATGTATCAAATGCCCTCTGTTTGTGCCTCTCCCCAATGGAAGGCACTTTTATGTCTAAGAAGTTCCTCTAATGGCATGACAATCTTAGCATATCCCTTAATGAATTTTTGTAATAGCCCACATGCCCAAGGAATCCACACACTATGCTCTAGCTAGTAGGCTCCCTTAACCCCACAATAACTGTAACTTTAGTGGGATCTACCAGCAAGCCCTCCTTACATATGATATGCCCCAATAAAGTCCTAAAGGGGGTAGCAAACACACATTTCTTAATGTTGAGGGATATCCTCAACTGCCTACACCTCTCAAAAATTAACCTCAAATTGTCACAATGGTCTTTAACCAGACCATATATTATCCAGTCATCCAAATAGACCTGAAGAAACTTATGGATGAATTCTTAGAATGCTTGCACCACTATGCGTGAAAATATAGTAGGCGCATTCTTCAACCCAAAGGGCATGACCATATATGAAAAACTTCCCACTCGGTGGAGAAAGTTATCTTCTCCTGGTATTTCTTTGCAAACTGGACTTGGTGGTACCCTGAAAATCCATCCATAAAGGAGTATATTTCACACCTAGCAACTCCTTCCAAAATTTCTTTAGTGAAGGGGGTCGGAAATGGATCAATGACACAAAATACATTCAATTCCCTATAATCCACACAAATCCTAATCTACCCATCTTTTTTTATGTTGATTACCATTGGACTTATCCACTCTAATTCTTCCACTACCTCAATGATCCCAGAAGCTATCATTTTTTCTATCTCCTCCTTAACCTTCACGTGTAAATTGGGATTCATCTGGTAGGGCCTTTTCCTGACGGTGTGCACCATCCTTCAGCTTTATCTTCATTTCCCCAAGGAGTGGTGAATGCCTTTGAGCTCATGGTACCCACGCAGAATAAATCCTCAAATTTATGCAGTAGATCAATGATCTTTGATACTTCCTTCTCTGTCTAGTAATCCCCAATAATAGCTTCCTTAGGTTCTTCTTCTAAACTGATGTTAACTTTCTTCATCTTTAAAGGCTCGTGGTAGGCACACACACGATCATCTGCACTATCTACTACCTCATGTGTCCCTACAAAATGGATAACGTCTAAGCTTTCTGATTCCTCTCCATCAATCACATATACCAACTTTCCCTTCTCTTTTTCCAAACATGTGCACTCAAGTTGTAACTCTTTTGTTTCCTCAACTTCTTCAAAGTGCACCACTACACCTGGTTCACTGATAATTCTAATCAGCCTATCCTCTATCCTAGCACTATCCCCCATGGTAAGGTGCTTGATACCCTGCAAGGCCTTATTAATCAATGGATTGGTACTCCAATACTCAAAGGTTTGAATAAGGTCAGCCACAAGCTCTTGCCAATTCCTCATCTAGTGGCATGTCTCTAAATGAATGTACCATGTGTGCACATAACCCTACAGTGTAGAATACAACTTGTGCACCTAGAGGGATGGTGGAAAAGCTTCTGCGCCTTCTCTCTAGACCCGTTCACACTCCTGGATATGGAAAGAGGCGGGCTCCTTCCCATGGTAGTCCTTGATTATGGTGGGTACATTACTCCTATAAAATCTGATAGAGAGAGCAATTCTTACCTGCGCCATTCTAAAAGGATCTCCTGATGTGTGGCCCACCACCGAGCTGTTGTGCCAAGCAAGACATAACTTAACATCTCCCTCCATTCCTTCTCATTCTTCCACTAAGCTTCTACCTCCTATAGAAAGATCTCAGGGAAGGCTCCTCCTGAATACTTGGGCAGTTCTTTTCGTCTAAGGTGCCTAACCGTGCATGCCTTTGTCACCTTGTCGTGCCAACCCTCTCAAGTGTCGTCCCATTAATTTGTAAGTTCCATGCACCCAATTGTCACATGCCAGACTGGTGGTATCACTTACTAACTGAGCATCTTCAAACTAGATAACCCCGTTAGTAGGGTGTATCATCTTAGGGTCTCTGATTGAGTGCACATAAATTTTATCTAGAACTTATTCCTCCAACGATTCAATATAGCATGTCAACTTCCCATCAACCAAGGGTATAATGACCCATTCCTCCTTGTTCTCAAAGCTGATGTACCCTTTGTTAAATCGAAGGTCTGCATTATTCTTGTAACACCAAGGGCACCCAAGTAGTCTTTGGAAAATTTTATGCCTCAGAAAGTGCCAATACTTCTAAGTCCCCAGTAAACTTGGCTCCCTAGATAGTAATAGCTGCATCCTTCAAGACACCGATGGGAATTGCCTTAGTTTTGTTTTCCATATACAACACATTTGAAGATGGCTATAATGTAGGTCTCCCCATCTGATGCCATTCATCCAAAGTCAGAACGTTAACCTCCGCACCTATGTCAATGAGGATATTGCTGAGGAGCCATCCATCTATAACTACATTCAACGTAATCTCCTTGTTGTAATCAAGGTTGTGAGGGGGAAGGTTTACATGCAAGACCTGTCTCTCACACTCTTCTTTGGTGCGTGGTACCTTCTCTCTCAACCAGGATCCTAGGAAAGGAATAATTTTCTCCTACCTTAGCATTTTACACACCTCCTTGACCTCATCCATGTCATCCTTTTGTGCCTTGACTCTCCTTCCTTGTTCCTCCCTCCTGGATTACTCCTTTAGACACTGGATCTCCCCTTGTAAGCTTTGAATAACATCCATGGTGTCCTGATATATCTCCTTCTGATGCATGGGGTCTAGATATTTTCCATGAACAACCTCCTCCCTCGTAACTAGGGTCTTCTATCTTGGTACCTCTCTTATGTGTGTGGCTTCTACCCTTGTTGTTACCAAGACAAGCTCCAAACCTTCATCTCGTGTTACTTGAGGCATCCACTATATGTCTTCCTTCTTGATACTAACCATCGCAAAGTGCCCTTTTCTTTCCAAAGTCTTTGCTAATTCATATGCTCAAATAGTTTTGGGCACTCCTCATACTTATGCTTCTTTTCACACCATGAGCATTGTAATAGGTCTAGGCACTCACACTTGTAATGTTCTGTAGATCCACAGTTGAAACATGTTCCATGTGGGAACTCACTCCTTCCTCGTCTGTAGTTACCTCAACCATGGAATCCTCCTCAAAAACCTCTCCCATGTGTTCCTCCATCTATGCGCTCCTCATAATGGTGATCATAATTTTTATAACCACTGGAAATGCGGGTTTGCAACACCCCATGATCAATGGCCTCATAGATATGCTCAATGAGCCTACAATCCTTAGTATCATGGGTTATGGAGGTGCAAATTTTGCAATAACAGGATACATTCTTCCTGATCACATGTTGGAGTAAGGGACACCTACTTACATCATGGTCCCCATGACAGATTTCAAAATCTCTTGTCACAAAGACGTACTATCCTCTGGGGGAAATTATCCTTAACATGCCCCTCTATTTCACAATGCATGCACCAAAACCACTTTGTGAGTCTCATGGACTATGTTCGTAGACAATTTTTCCAACTGTTTTACCATAGAAGCAATCTGAGCCTCCAGGAATGGGCTAACGCTAGTATCAATACTACCAACAGCCTCGGTGTGTAAGGAAACTTCCAATGCTTTGTGTGGGTCTGTAAAAGTCTTATGAGACAAGGCCCTTCTAAAAGGGGTGATCAATCCTACAAAAAACCAATGTACATGCTGAGAAGGATAGATATCATATGATAATTAAAATAAGAGAGTTTTAAAGTGCACATCATACTCCTGCACACTCTCTGCCATTCCTTGTTGAATCTCTTTCAAAGTGCCAATGCTTTTCTGCTCAAACTCAGGAATGTGGAACTCTACCAAGAATGTATTTTTAAGGTAGTATAGTCCACCACCATTTGATGAGGGTCATACTTGTTATAACAGCTATGCACGTGCCCTTGCAATGTGGTCACAAATTGACTATCATTTCATTCTGGTGTTTTGATACCCTTCGCATACCATAGCAGCTCGCACTTGTGAACATGTTCCACCGCATCCCCAATGCCCATATAATCTGGTAAATGTAAAGACATTTCAAATAATACTTGAGGTGGTGGTGGGGTCCCCTGTCCTCCGTGCCTAATCCTTAGTTCCCACCCGGTGTTTTTTCTTGCCTTTGCTTGATCCACTAGGTCCACCGGGTCTTATGCCTCCAAAGCCATAAGATCCACTAGAACCACTGGGTCCAATAGGACCTATAAGAGGTGTGTAAATCGGCCCCACGGTCCCATTAAACTACACACCGATGGTCTGTGATAGTGCCCCACTACCACTACTTTGTCTCGCATCACTCCCTGATGCAAGAATGAAAGCTTGTATACTTTCCCTTGTCCAAAGAATCCTCCAAATACTAGAATATGTGCAGCCATAGAAGAAGGAACCAAAAAAATTATACCTCCTAGGTGCGGATCTGTCTCTTCTACTGATATCAACTGGGTCAATAACACTTCTTCCTGGATCAAGAAAACCAAGCGCCAGGGCTCGGTCATTGGGTGGGTTCAGATATGCACCAATGACTCTTCTTTCTCCATATGACAAACTCTCACCAGAAGCCGAAGGGGTCTCCCTCACACACTTGCAAAGATGGGGTAGCATAGAATACTCAAGTTCCACTTCTTCTGCATGAACCTCAACTCCTCCCCGTAACGTCTGTCTCCATAGATCCATCACACTAGTAGCCTCATGTAGCAATCTCCCTTTCACACGCTTCATTATACTTGAGCCATATTTCTTCTCACTCCTTTTTTTTTGTGATATCTTCCATCTTCCTCCACCTAAGCTCCCTTATCCAACACTCAGAATGGTTTAGCCGGCCATTGGGAAAGCCTCTAAACTCATGGTAGCCATCAATATCTTCATAGCTAGAAGAATAGCATGCAAAAAAGTTCCTCTAGGTTCTTGTAGAAATTCAAACTCAACAACCTCTGAACAAGAGTATGTGGAAATAGCATATTTCAGAGTGTAACTAGTCAATACTCCTCTCCACCAATGATCTACAACATGGGTCCTCGTTAGATCTGCATCCTACAAACTTTGGTAGTCTTCTTTGGTCCATACATGCGATCTATAACACCAACTTGATCTAGATGTATCGGTTGAAAGACATTCATATAGTCCTACTAGGAAGTAGCAGAAGAATATCTTGTATAGATTATGGTAAATGTTCTCTTCTACCCATCTACGTGTATTAAACTCAGGTCCAATGTTGTATCTCTGAGAGAATTCATCCTCTATGCTCTTGAATCATGATTTAACGTTCTCCAATGTCAACCAATTTGTCATTACTCATTACATAGATCATGATGTATGATATGTCCCATTACAACTTTAAAAAGAGGTCCCAACAATGGAACCAAGATGTAGTCAGTTTTACCCCCATTATAAAAGGAAGGAACCCCATGCACACCGGCCTATCACCAAGTAGAAGCTAAGTTCTAACCGAGGAACGCATACGGGTACCACGTCTCTTTTTTTATGTGAGTTTAGTCAGAATCATCATCTATGATTAATGTAAGAGTTTTTAGGAGGGAAGTTAAGACAAACAAGAACCATAGGGCTTAGAACGGCCTCTAGATCCTTGTAGTCACTTCAAACCGAGTACTTTAATAGAATCTAGAACATGCATTATGACAGAAAGAATTATACAAGCATTCATACATAGCATGAAAGGAAAGAGAACTCATATGAGAGAAATGTGCATTAAAACCATTGATATCCATGTCTATATATAACAGGTAACCTCATTATATTCATTGATTCATTATAGAGAGTCACAGAGAGTAGACTGCAGTCATGCATATCACTAGATGTATGTAACTAAGCTAATAGAAAAAGAAAAATTACAACTCCATGCTTAGTGCATTATTTATTGAATATAAATATCCCCTCACAATAATTCTGTAGAGCTCCACCCACTCTCTAACCCGCTATACATCGTACTTCTAGATATTGATATCCCTCCTTTTTTACCCCATAGGCACTTGTATTTATAATTCTCCTGCGCTACCAACTTGCCTTTCATTGCCCTTAGATCTGATTCCAAGTGTCGAATGTGGTCCTTTATGCAAGCATGCTCTTCCAGGATTGAGATTTCCACTCCATCTCATGATGATCTTCTAGAAGATTCCATTCGGGGCACGATCTTTCCTAGGCTAGCCTATTGCTAGGTTGGCATCTTATCCCCGTGTAACCGATCATGCTTTTCACATGTTCTGCATTGGGTGACCAAATTGACTAAGTCCTAAGCCTCCTTTCACGCATCACGTAAGATGTGTGCTTCTTTAACTCTTTCTTTCATGCACTTTTACCTTGCGTTCCTTTTCATAACTAGGACCCTGTCCACCCATGCACCTTCATACTTGGTTAATATTACGGGGTCCAACAACTATCATGAGTTGAAAGGGGTAGATCACTCCTTGGGAAAGATGAAGATCAAGCCAAATATATGTGTGCATCTGGTTAGGAAGGGGCCTTATAGGATGGATCCTAATATGCACATCAAGGTGAAGGAAGAAATTGATAAGATGCGAGAATTATAGAATCATTGAGCCCATTGAATAGTCGAGGGGGTTAACCCAATGGTGATAAGTATAAAGAAATATGGAATAATAAGAATTTTTGTGGATTATAAGGATTTGAATGTAGCATCTATGATAGATCCCTTTCCCACACCTTTTATTGAATAAATTTTTGGAAGGCATTGTAGAGGTGTGAGATCTACTCATTCATGGTGGATTTTCTAGATATCATCGGTAAGGATAGATAAATATGATCAAGAGATGAAAAATTTTTGTCACTTGATTGGGGGTTTACATACACCATTATGCCTTTTGGATTAAAGAATGTGCCTCTAATATTTTCATGCATTATTGTGTAAGCATTCTAGGACTTTATTCATAATTTTTATAGGTTTAATTGGATGATTGGACATTGTATAGGCTAGTGAATGATCATTGTGATAATTCAAGGTGTATGTTTGAGAGGTGTTGGTAGTTGGGAATATCCTTAAACATTAATAAGTACATTTTTGCTACACATTTTGGGACATCATTGGGACACATTATTTATAAAGAAGGCATGTTGGTCTATTCGGCTAAGGTTGTTTTCATTTTGGGATTAGAGGAATCTACTAACTAGAGAGAGGTGTGTGGATTCTTAAGGTACATAGGATATTAGAGGAAGTTTATTAAAGCTTATGCTAAGATCTTCATGCCTTTAGAAGAATTATTGAATAGTAAAAGCAAGTTCCATTGGGGTGAAGCAAAAATGTGCATGTTTAAGACATTGAAAAAAGGATTAGTAGATCACCTATTCTCGCACTTTCCTTCATGGACTAAACCTTTTCATGTGCATGTAAACACTTCGCATACCCATTGGCACTATATTAGCCTATCCTGGAGAAGGTATTTTTGATCAGCCTATTTTTTTTGCAAGTAGGAATTTAACACCAACCTAACATAGTTATACAACTATAGAGCATGAGGCCTTGTCCATGATTTATGTGTTGCATAAGTTTAGAAAATATTTAGTGGCTACCCCATTCATATTCTATATAGATCACATGGAACTTAACTACTTGGTGAACAAGCCCATTTTGCAAGGGCACATATGCCATTGGGATCTGTTATTTCAAGAATTGGATTTTATAGTGGTGGTTAAACCAGACAAGATATTTTCTAGACCAAATCATTTATCAAGGATTAATTTAGGAGAGGACATGCAGAACACTTAGGATGCAATGTCAGATGCACAACTATTTAGATTAAACCGCACACCCTCTAACTTATAATACATTGTTGTCTTTTTAGGAACAAGTGTGGTGCCTAAAGGGATGAAGAGTAGAGAGAAGTAGAAACTTGTCATCCATGCTACATTTTGCATGTTGATTAGTGGAGATTTATAAAAAATAGTCCAAGATGAGGTTTTGTACCGGTGTGTACTCAAGCATGAGTGTGAAACTATTATGGAGGAAGATCATTGCGGTATTGTAGGTGGACATTATGTAGGAAATGCCACCACGCGTAATATTTTATTGGCTAGTTTATGGTGGGAAATATTGTATAAAGATTGTAAGGAATATTGTAAGGCATGTGATCACTGTCAGTGACTTAGAAATCCTAGGCATAGAGATGAAATGTCTTTGAGGAATATTTCTAGTGTAGAACCTTTTGAAAAGTGGGAAATTAAATTTATGGGTCCTATTTCCCCACCCACATGAAGGAATGGATCACACTACATTATAACTTGTACAAATTATTTTACAAGGTGGGAAGAAGCAACACCTACAAAGGATTGCATGACAGTTATGGCAGAAAGGTTTCTATGGGAAAACATTATTAGTAGGTATAGATGCCCATTGAGTTTGATAAGTGATAAGGGAATTTATTTCCTTAATGATACCATCAATATACTATTGGAAAAAATTATGGTGGCATACTATAAAACAACACCCTATCATCCTCATAAAGAAAAATAGAATTGTTGAGGCTTTCAATAATATATTGGGACATACATTGACTAATATTTGTGATGTTGGAAGGAAGGACTAGGGTGATAAATTCTCTGCTATACTTTGGGCATACATGACAACTTATAAAAAATCGAATAAGTCCACACCCTTTCAGTTGGTGTTTAGCATGGAGGCTATTCTACCAGTAGAATTCATGTTACCTTCTCTGTGTATTATGTGTACTGTAGGTTTGGATCATGAAAAAGCACTTGAAGAACATATTGATAAACTGATATAGTTGGATGAAAGGCACGCTATTTCTCGATGGATTCGAGAAGATGGAAAATGATAGGTAAAAGGCATGGCATGGTAAACATATTAAGGATAAGAATCTTAAAGTTAGACAAATGGTTCTTTTTTATGAATCCAAGTTCTTGCACCACCTTGAAAAGATTAAAGTGCATTGGTTGGGACCATATATTGTGACTTATATACTTGATTCAAGTGCTTTCCAGTTATAGGCACTGGATGGGATATGGTTTCCCAATTATTTCAATGGAAGTAGGCTGAATCCCTACTATAAATAAGTCTTCTTGGTGTTTGTAATAAGGAAATATTTTAGTTAGATTATATTTCCTTAATGCATTTCCTTTATATTTGTTTCCTTCATCATTGTTATGTTTTCTCAATTTAGTTAAGTATTTTGTGTAATAAGTGTGCTTGCGCACTAGAAGTTGATTACTATCTATTGAATTCATGTGCAATGGATGGCACATACTTTTAGTGTGGGATGGAGTTCATACATGATAAATGGATTGAGTTTGAATGTTATACGAAGATGGGTATGCATAGAGACATATTGTGTAGTTTCTTGAAGTAAAGTTTCGGATCTGAGAAAGATTTATCATTAATGAAGACCTCATATGGATGAATGGACACATAGTGTAACATGAGATAGGCTGTAACAATAGAAAATACTTAGTGAAAGGTGTAGTGGATAGGTACTTTGGTGTATCAAGGCACACGAGAGGAGGTCTATGGATGAGAGGTAGTGGATGCGCTAGAAGGTTATGACTGGGATGTAGAAAAAGGGAAGAAAATGTTAATTAAATAATGAGTATGGTGGTAGGTGGAGATTAATAAATGTAGATAAATTTTCTAAGGCTATAGAAGGAAGTATTGGGAAATCATTTTTACCTTTACGATTAAGAAGAATTCAAGTGAGTTGAAGAGTGAGTCAAGGCCGAGTTGTGAAAGAAGTGTGAAGAGTTGTATTACAAACTGAACCAAACGAATTTATGCACAAGATTGGTTGGCGCTCCATTGAAATATTTTTTTGAGTGAAGTAAAGACGTGTGAGAAGGAAAAATTAGAAGTTAGGGTTTGAGTTTGAGCTAGGGCATGGGGATTTCGAGCTAGGGCATGTGGGTTTTGAGTTACAGATCTCAAATCAACTGAAAGAACACATTTTTATAGTCATTATGGCACCTAAGTGAGCACCTAGAGTGGCTACAAGGGGTAAAAAGAAGAAAATAATGAGACACTTGGGTGTGAGGAGAGGCTCACTTTGATAGCAAGAGAAGCGTGATGCGCTTGTAGTATCCTAGGACCCTCATAAGGAGAAGATAAAGGACATTAGAAAATTGATAGTGTGATGGATGGATTTCATGGATGGGATGGTCTCAAGCCTGGCTAATGTTCTTAGAGTATTGTAGAATGAAGGTGAAAACATGAATCTTGATGAAATGGAAGTAGTACTTGTAGAAATTCCAAACAAAACAAATAAGATGCTTAGTGATTGGAATGAATTAGAGGTGAAGATTAAAACTGAGTATCCAAAGTTAATTTTACCTATGGAAGGATAGAGCACCCAAGTATTCTCCACTCCTATGAAAATTTTATTTCATTATTTTGTAAAGTTATTCTTTCATCCCTTATTCTTTTTCATGGAGAGATAAGATATGATTACCCATTGCCAGGGATGAAAATGAAATTAGTGTGGGGTGATTTTGGGTTGATGAATTATAGCTTATGTACTAAAGGTGTTGTTAGTGTGGATTCACACCACCCCAAATCGACCCTCAGATATGCTATTGGGAAATGTTCAATTTGGTGTGAATGCACAACATGGAGTTTTCCCTAAGTGTGGGACCTTGCAAATTAGAAAAATCTCAAGATTGAGGCTAGTTTCTAGTCCTCTATTTAGGTGTATGCGTGAAATTTGCATAGGTTTGAATGAAAATCCTACTCTAAAACTACCAAGGAGACATGGTTGAGAGAAAACATGGAAATGGAAACAAAACTAAGCAAAAAATAGAATGGTGATACACCAAAGGAGTGCTGGACTTCTTGCTTTGCAAATTTGACACTAGATCATGGAGATTCAACACCAAAACATGCATAGATTACTAGAATGCAATGAAAGATCAAAAGACAATAATAAATGCATGAGAGGATTGAAAATCAATCACAGAACATACATTATCATTTCCAAGTTTGATACAATACGTTCCATTGGCAAAGAGGAAAAAATGAGTTACAATCTCCATGGGAGGTCTGAAATTCTACAAATCTACCTGCTAAGGAAGAAAAGAGAGCTTGCAGAAGCAAGGGGTCTAACCTTTTCAAATGACCCAAAATTTGGCATATATTGATCAAGCGAGCGAAGAAAGGTGAAAAAATGTGGGAAAATTGATTCGACATCTCCAACCATCGAAAATATTCATTAAAATAGCAAGGGCACCCTCAAAATCAATTTTTTGATGCATTCGGCCATGCTAGAGAAGAAATGGACGCCATACTTCATCAATTTTAGTGGTTGGGGGTTGGTTCTACATTTTTTCTGTGCAGAGACATTTCTTCAAATTTTTCCCATCAAAATCTATCAAAATTCAAAATTGATGGATCCATCGTGTAGATAATTTCAACAACTTTCCAATGATATAAGGATCATGAAAATCCAAGCTCTGGGTTGAAAGATATGCCCTTTTGAATATTTAGGGTGAAAAATGGCAAAATTAGGGAAAAATTCGGGTTCATGGGCCAAAATCCTCCCTTTTTCCCTCTTTTTTCAAATTGGGAAATTTTTCCAAAAATCTTCATGCCCCGCTTCTCTCGATGACACGTGGCACCTTCTGGTTGATCCGCGGCTTCAAAACAACATTTTTCCCCTTTTACCTGTGAGGGAAAATTTTCTAAAAGTTCTTCGCTGGCCCGACCTCCGCTGTTGATGTGGACACGTGGCACCATCCTATTGGTCGATGGGACTGCGGGTTCATTTCATGCCTTTAAGTTTTTACGCCAAAAATCCAAAATCTTCAACTTTCCTCGACCCCCACCTTAGCACTACCAATGTAGACTTGACACATGGCACTCTCCAATTGGTGTGGGGCCTTAACCAATTTTTCTTCATTCTCCTTTGTAGGCTTGCGGGCCAGATTTTGACTTTTGAGTTTCTAGCCAAAAAGGCTAAGTGTCAAAATTTTCTCCCTAGCCCCACGAGTCTGTTTCCTTCCTTCATTGGGCCTGTGGGCCAAAATTTTCCTTTGTTCCTTTTTACCCCAAAAGGGGCTAAGTGCCAAATTTATCTCCATGCCTCCTTTGACTTGCCAAATTTCTTGGCACAATTTCCTCCTTGCCTCAGTGGGCCCGCCGAGCAAATTTTCACCGCTAACTCCGCATGAGCCATAACTCAAAAAATACAAGGAATTAGGATGACTTCTTTACCTTTCGTAAAAGGGAAGAAAAATACTATCGATGAAGCCATACCTAGAAAATTTTGAGTGCCTCAAACATGCAAAAAATCCATTTTAAGTACCAGAAAAGGAAAAGGAGGAGGAGTTAACCAAAATAAGCATGGGCTTATTTTGGATAACAATTGGCGACTCAGAGGGGTCATCTTCCTGGTAGATGAAATGACCAGCTACCTTGAAGCCTCCATTAGGAATTGAGTCCTGAATGATAGCCTGATAACTAATCTTTACTTAGAAAACTTCCCTTTTAGGCCTCTTGGAAACCACTAAAATTGAAACCGTTGTGACCAAATGCCAAGAAAATGCACTATGCAAGAGCAAAAACCGACACCAAAAAAACTATGTACAAACATGAAAATCATACATACCCCAAGTGGGATATGTAGAGTGTGCACAAGAACTTCTTCTGCTGAAAACAAATCTACCTACACTACTCTAACCAAGAGCAAAGGGAGCTCAAACAAAACTTGCAACTGGCAAGGTGAAATAGCTTCCCTTCCTCAAAAAAGGCAGCCATGCAACTGATTTGGCACTAAACATGGCTGGTTAGATGAGTGAAAAACTAACAATAAGCTGGTCCTCCACCCAAATCATCAAATTATCAGTACTAATGGAAAATAGCTCCTCCAGTTGATTTGCATCGGACTTTTGGAGGTATTGATGATGACCCTTGGTACTTTGATGCTCATCCTCATGCTTAGAAGCAAGCATGACTAGTTTTGGCTACTCCTTTGGCCCCAATGAAGCCAAGTACTGATTGCACATGGTCTGATCCTTTGGATGTACCCTTTCTTCGAGTTTTAACTCCAAGAATGGATTTTCTTATAGACCTTCTTGGATGAATGGCATGGAAGAAGTGGTGAAACTCTTATGCTCTTTCCCTTACTTTACCCATGAAGCACATGGAATATTTAAATCTTCCAATCTTGGTTCCAAAAGGTTGTTACAAAATGCAAGTTGTTGTTCTTCAATGTTCTCCTTCGTGGCAGCGGGCTCTTGATGCTGAAGAATGAATGGTGGAGAAGAGAATGTTGTAATTTCAGCTGGCTCCTCATCCAAACATTCTTCTAAGTCTGATAGGAAATCAAACTCTTCAATGTCCCGCTGCAACAAAGTCTCTTCCTCTTGCATGGTGGCCTTCAAATCTGTGTTTTCTTCACCATGTGTAACTTCATTTTCAAACATGAAACTTGTCAATTGAAATCATCCAAAAAATCATATTTTTGGAGAGATGAAGTGGGAGAGAAACATGAAATTTCTTGTGCATCTTTCTCATGATTCAATGCCTTTGGACTTGTTTTATTCACCTCCATAATGGCTTCATCAATCAAATCAACCCCTTCAAATGAAAGCAAAAATTTATCAATGATGCTTCCTTCTTCGGCTGTTACAAAATCTGATCTGATTTCTTCCATTGGCTCCTCTTCAATGGGATTTGGAGCTGATTTTTCTTCCTCCATGATGACTGATTTGGCAGCTTGGATTAGATCAAATTTTCCTTCAGGAAAAGTGCCAACATGGACACCAAACTCAGCACAAACAAACTGCTGGTCTTTTTGCTCTACTGCTGTTATAAAATCAGCCTTATCCACCACTTGTCTTTCAACCCCAACTTCCTCCTTTGGCTTCACCATCAAGGGGATTTTTGTTATCCCAAATTCGAGAGCCAAGTTCAAAAAGCTTTTAATATTTTAATCTTTGTTTAAATCTTCTTCTTGCTGCTGTTCTCCTTGATTGGAATTCTGATTTTTATCTTCCCAACATGGATTTTGGGAATGAAAGAGGAGGGGTGGGTTGTGACTCAACCGGTTCGAAAATTATTTGTGGTGGTGGTGGAGGAGGTAAAATTTCTTGTTTCTTTGGAGGGGATGGCTGTTTGGAATGGAAAAGAGCAGAGAAATTGAGGTGGGATGGGAGAATATGAGGTGAAGAAATGGAATTTCCTTTTGGGATAGTAGATGGAGAATTTAAAACTTGAAACTGCTGAAATAAAACAGATTGGGAAAGAGGAAAAGAAAAAGCATGAGATGGTGTGCTTACCCATTAACAAGGTTGCTGAATACTCCTATCATACACCTCTATTCCCTCAGTCCACTTTGCAAGCAATGGCAGCATTTTAACAATGAAGTCAAGTTTCTCTTGCGGGATATAATGCCTTGGAAAAGGTCCCGCCCATGGATAGGGTGCTCGACAACTGATTCCAAATGCTTTCCTCTATGCTTGAGCCCTTGATTGCACCATGTTTGCCTCCATCTTTTTGATTTTCTCTAAAAATCTGCATTTTATTCTTGACTACCCTCATCATATTCATATTCTTGTGCTTGATATACTTCATAGCCAAACTGATTTTGGCATTTCTCATATGGATATGCATATTGGTTTTGAATTTGATCAAAATGTTGATGTGGAGGATTTGGAGAATGCGTTGGAGGTGGGAAACATTGTTGCTGTTGTAACAAATGAAAATTCCATGGGGAAAATGAAGTCATGATTGTACAACTTCTTGGGATGAAATAATAATGAAGATGTGGAATGAAAAATGAAATAAAATGAATGGAAAGAAGGTATGAAACTTCAGAGATGGGTTTCTCATCGAGATCACGATCGCCATATGTGTTTGCAAGTGCTTCTAAAGGCTGAAATTTTCAACAAGAACACATCAACCTGCAAAAAATGAAGTGGAAGACCTCTTGGTCCCACCGGGTGTGCCAAAACTATTAGTGTGGATTCACAGCACCCCCAAATCGACCCTTAGATCTGCTGTTGGGAAATGGTCAATTTGGTGTGAATGCACAACATGGAGTTTTCCCTAAGTGTGGGACCTTGCAAATTGGGAAAACTCTCCATATTGAGGTTGGTTCTTACTCCTCTGTTTAGGTGTATGCATGAAATTTTCAGAGGTTTGATTCAAAATCCTACTCTAAAACTACCAAGGAGATAGGGTTGAGAGAAAACATGGAAATGGAAACAAAACTAAGCAAAAATAGAACAGTGATACACCAAAGGAGTGTTGGACTTCTTGCTTTACAAATTTGACATAGATCATGGAGATTCAACACCAAAACATGCACATATTACCAGAATGTAATGAAAGATCAGAAGATAATAATAAATGCATGAGAGGATTGAAAATCGATCACAGAACATACATTATCATTTCCAAGTTTGATACAATACATTCCATTGGAAAAGAGGGAAAAAATGATTTATAGTCTCTATGAGAGGTATGAAATTCTACAAATCTACCTGCTAAGGAAGAATAGAGAGCTAGAAGCGAGTGGGGTCCAAAATTTCCAAATGAGCCAAAATTTGGCATATATCGATCAAACAGAATGAAGAAAGGTGAAAAAATGTGGGAAAATTGATTTGACATCTCCAACCACCAACAAGATTCATTAAAACAGCAAGGGTACCCTTAAAAATTCATTTTTGATGCATTCGGGCATGCTGGAGAAGACGGATGCCATACTTCATCAATTTTGGTGGTTGGGGTTGGTTCTGCATTTTTTCCCATGCTAGAGACATTTCTTCAAATTTTTCCCATCAAACTCCATAAAAATTCAAAATTGAGGGGTCCATCATGTAGATAATTTCAACATCTTTCCAATGATATAAGAATTATGAAAATCTGAGCTCTAGGTTGAAAGATATGCCCTTCTAAAGATTTAGGGAAAACATGGAAAAATTAGGGCAAAATTTGGGTTCGCGGGCCAAAATCCTCCCTTTTTCCCTCTTTTTTCAAATTGGGAAATTTTTTCCAAAACTCTTCGTGCCCCACTTCTCGATGGCACATGGCACCTTCTGGTTGACCCATAGCTTCAAAACAACATTTTTCCCCTTTTACCTGTAAGGGAAAATTTTCTAAAAGTTCTCCACCGGCCTGACCTCCATTATTGATGTGGACACATGGTGCCATCCTATTGGTCAATGGGACCATGGGTTCATTTCATGCCTTTAAGTTTTTACGCCAAAAATCCAAAATCTTCAACTTTCCTTCGACCCCCGCCTTGGCGCTACCGACGTAGACGACACGTGGCACTCTCCGATTGGTGCGGGGCCTTAACCAATTTTTTCTTCATTCTCCTTTGTGGGCTTGCAGGCTAGATTTTGAATTTTGAGTTTCTAGCCAAAAAGGCTAAGTGTCAAAATTTTCTCCCTAGCCCCGCGAGTCCGTTTCCTTCCTTCGTCAGCCTGCAGGCCAAAATTTGCCTTTGTGCCTTTTAACCCCAAAAGGGGCTAAGTGCCAAATTTCTTTTCTCGCACCTCTGCCAACTCACCAAATTTCCTAGCACAATTTCCTCCTTACCTCCGGGCCCACCCAGGGAAAATTTTCACTGCTAACTCCGCCAAGCCATAACTCAAAAAATACAAGGAGTTAGGATACCTTCTTTATGTTTACGGAAAGGGAATAAAAATCCTATACGATGAAGCCATACCCAGAAAATTTTGAGTGCCTGAAGCATGCAAAAAATCCATTTTAAGTACCAGCAAAGGAAAAGGAGGAGGAGTTAACCAAAATAAGCATGGGCTTATTTTGGATAACAGTGCATAAGGATTGGGTGCGTGCATATAGGGCGCATAGTTAAGCATGGAATTATATGGAAACAGGGCATGCCCAAGAAAGCATAAGGTCGGGACTTAGCCATTTTCCAAAGTATAAGGCTGAATTTAGATGTGGAGTGTAGAGCCCATTTTGTAGAAGACTTAGAAAGGCTGCAAAGGCTATTTTGGAAAAGTATAGGGTCAATCTACATGTATAATTTTGGAGTGATTATTAGGATTAGACCGTAGTCATATTATTAAATAATTTTTTATTAGCGAGCTTCCATGCTTTTGTATTTAACATGTAATGGTGCATGGTTATTCTTAGTGTGCAATCTATTTTAAGGGTGCTTAGGCGGTGAAGGGAAAGTCCCCACTACCTATAAATATGTATTGATTTGCATGGTTTAGGAATCCATGTTTTAGTAGAGTTATGATGCGGGTTTATGAGCGTGCATAACTTATGGTGACTATGTTATGTATGTATGAAGCTTCTGTGTTTTATAACAATTAATATAATGGATCTTTGTGGCTAGATATTGATTGTTGACATATCTGTGATTGGTTCATGCATAGTAAACTTAATCTTGATTCTTGTATGAGTAATCTTGCATATGGTTAAGATCTATATCTCTACAATATACTTGATTATTTGTTATGGATCTGGAATATTTGTATGATCATGTTGACTTATTGATAAAGTTGTAATAAAAGTTGAACCTAATACCCTTGCACACTTTGGGTGAGCGCTCGAGTTCTAGTGAGTGATGTGTGAGCGCACCTTGGGTTATTGTCGGTAAAATAATAAGACTACAATAAATAACTCCCGTAATGAGATGGTTAAAGGTTACCTATAGATAATATAATTATGGATATGGGAACAAAATACCCTCCTTGAAGCGAGCTTGATTACTTGCATAAAAAATAGAAAATCAACATGAAAATGGATCGGTAGATAGAATGGAGGTTTTCTAACAATCCCGATCGAGAAGTGAAAAATTCCTAGGGTGGATGTCAAACCACTTTGATAAAATATAGATAAAATGAAAATGGATAAATAATAAGATGCAAGAGAATCTGAACTGAAAAAAAGAATCGAAATGCAATAGATAAGGTAAAATGAAGATCTGATAACAACAAACCATGAAAACTAAACCAAACTTAATCAGGTCGATGACAACCCGAGACTGCTAGGCATAATAAAAAATATTGGGATAGAGTAAGCAAAAAAATCATAAGAATGAAAGATATGAAGGAATGGTCAAAAGTTGATCTCAGAATGATGATGATTTTGATATGATGAAGATGATCTAGAATTTATGAGAATAGAAAGGATGCAAGAAAATTGGTAGATATAGTGATAAAAGTGATAGGTGATGATCAATTCAAAGATGATGAGGTTGGATCAACGATGACTAGGTATTATGAAGATGATATTTGAAGTAGCATGTGTGCATAATGGAAAGATTGGGATATCTAAGGAAGCTGTGGGGTTAGAAAACATATAGCTTGTAAGATGGACGATAGATAATAAGACATATTTAGATCGGGTTGATGGAAATTGTGTAGAGTCAATGATTACTAAGAAGGAATCTAGAGTTTGATAGATGAAAATAAATGGAAAATATGAACTATAAAGAGATACTAAGAAATAATGATGTAAAGGAAGAGCTCCAAGGTGGATAATAAACCTACAAGGTTGATGCATAATTATGATGAGGTAGAAAGTGGTCTCAAGAAAGAAAAGGTGTGGAATCAAGAAAGAAGAGGACTTTAAATCTCCCAAGTAGTAAGTAAGATCTCTAAATTAGCTCCAAGATAGTAATAGCATCTGCAAAGGAGCAATAAATGAAGCAAAGGTCAAAAGTAAGCCCAAATCCATAAAAATTACATCCTTAAGAGAGGGGGTATGGGTGTATTTATAGGTTCAATGACAACTTGCATGGCTCATCGACAACTACAACATATCATCGATTTGGGTGGTGGGATGATGTCAAACTCGATGAAAAAGGGCAAGAGGGAATATTATGTATTTAAGGTGTTTAGGTAGGTTAGGGTTACATAGGGAGGATAAAAGGTGGTTGGGGGATAATAAATCATTAAATGAGGGTAGGTGGGAACCTAGGGATGGATAAAAGGTGGTTGGAGGGTGGAAAAGCATTAAATGAGGGTCTAGGGATAATAAATGGGATGTGATTAGGATAATAAATATGATTAGGGATTAATTAAATGGGATTAAGGGTGAATTAGGAAATAAAATAGATGATGGGATAAGATAGGAAAGTGGGAAATTTGAATAAATGGGATTTAGGAGGGAAATCATAATTTGTATAGGAAGAGAGATATGTATGTGTGAGATGGCGATGAAGGATGTGGGACAAGCATACCAAAAATTTGTGTCTACATTTTCCTCTTTTTCTCAAGTGGTTTACATAAGGAAATCCATGAGAAAAAATGAGAAGTGATAGAAGATGATAATTGAGTTTCTCCCCTCAAACTATGGATTGATGACACGAAGTGGAATCGATCGCGAGTTTGAAAGAGATAGATTAGAAAAGGAAAAAAATAAGATGAGATAATATGCCCTAAGTGGAGAGGAATAAGGAGGAAAATGGAAAACAAAAAATATGGTGATTTTTTTAAATCACCTTAGGGAAAAAAGTATGACCTTAATGGAGAGAATGGCAATGTCCTATCGACTTGTGAGTTGGTGAAAATCATGGAAATATTGAGGGAGTCTAATGGGAATCCACTTGGATGGATGTGCAAGCTATAGGGCCAATGAGTCAAAGACATACATCAAAAATATGCACAAACAAATGTGAGGATGATCATGACAAAGGTCGTGACAAAAATGCAGGGAAATGTGTATGTGATATCCTTTTTATATGAGGAATTAGAAATATATGTTTGGGTGGGAAAATTTTAAAATATGGAGATAATGGCCACAATGGTGGGATTAGGATGTCCACACAAGGATAACCACAGAGTTGGATGCTAGATTTGTGAAGATACATGATGAGATAGATAAGCCAAAAGATAGCAAATTGAGGCTAATGGGACGAATAAAAAGGTGTTATGAGAAACACATGAGTTAGAAAAGTGGAAGAATATATAATTTTATGTAGAATTTGAGGGAGATGAGAAAAATCAGGTTGGGTCATCGATGACAAGACATGGTTGGCGACTTGACTTGGTTGAGTCAATGGCGTGACAGGTCACCATCGACCAAGGTGGCATGCCTATATAAGTGACGTGGTTGGCTAAATAACCTCATTTAAAATGCACAAGTTTTATGATTGAGAGCTCAGAGAGGTATAAAATATTTATATTTGAGAGATGGAAGCCAACACAGGAGGGAGGAACTGCCAGAGGACTCGAAAAGTGGTAAGCATCAAAACCCTAGCTTAGTTTTTGATTTTTATTGATATTTTGGTTATTTTAAAATTTGAAAATTTTGGGGCCAAGGTTTGGTTCACATGTCGGGCCATTTGCGGTCAACCTCGGGTAGGTAAACATTGGTGAGGGTAACTTAGTGTTGGTGGGCATGATTTGGATGATTTTAGATAAAATGGTGATTTTTATTATTGAATGCTGATGTGTGTTTGGTGTGTTTGATTCTCGTAGGCCAAAGACTATTTATACCTAAGAGATAGTCCCTAACTTATTTTATAGGATGAGGGAAGATGTTACATAGGTTGAGTGTGACCACCTAGATTCGGTCGGTTAGATGGCTTTTTCCATTATCAGAGAGTACAAAGGGATACAATGATGATCATTGATTTGATTGAGAGATGGGATCCTAAGACCAGTACATTTTTGTTAAGGACAGGTGAGATGAAAATCATGTTAGAGGACGTGTAATAGTTCTTGAGATTGTCAATTAAGGGGGCAACTATAGTGTAAGTGATAGTAGAGGGTAGGTTGATGGAATTTTCATGGTTGTTGGAGTAGATATCCTATACATAGAATTTGTATCGGGGCATTCCACATTGGTAACAAAAATCTCGTATTTTATGCTAGGAAGTCGAGATGATTTGATTAGTGATGTTGGATATCTCATGTTAAACATTTCCAAACTCGAGTGGAGCCCAATTTACATGGACATTAGTGGGAGTGGTAAGCGATATTATTGAGCATGAGATGGTGTTTACTTTTGGATCATCCTTGCTAGCACATGTATACTATGAAATGTGGATGTACCTAGTAGGATGATGATTGGGTATGGATGTGAGATTCGTGCTTCATTGTTAGGCTTATGAGTAGATAGTTGTAGTGAGACCACCATGGATTCCATGGGTGACTAGGGACCGTATGGAGCTTCCAATTGGATTTTGAGATGGAGAGTAGACTAGGTACATGAAGAGAGGGATGAGCACGGTGAGGAATGGTATGCGGAGAGGTGGGGGTATCAGATGTCGATGATGTCAGATAGAGGCCGTATAAATATTTTCAGCATGGCTTGGGATATATATACAAATGGCCGAATGCGGAGAGTTAGATGGAGTACGGGGATGGAGTCACGAGATTATAGAGGTTTCCTAGTTTCTATGGGTCATGAGAGAGCTTAGCATGATACAAATGGTGGTTGGGGCACCTATTATATTCATATGGGATGAGCCGAGAGGGACCTTCCCTATCAAGTTATAGAGGATCCATTTACGGATGAGGGAGTGGCATGGGATGATGATTATGATGTAGGAGTTTGAGGGGGATATGTAAAGTGGTAGACACATTAGTGAGTAGCCTAGGTAGGTGAGGAGAGGGTGCACATAGGGAGAGAGGAAAAGATGTCTCGCTGAGAGAGAGGTGAAAACACACATAGGTGGAGATGGAGGAGAAAAACCTATAGGGGAGATGAGGGATTAGCGGACAAGGTGACCAAGTTACAATCGAGTTAGATATAGCTTTCCATGAGCTAGTGGGGGTGTGCCAAGAGAGATATATTGCCATAGAATAATGAGAATGGTACAGGAGATAGTGAGAGGACTATCGGGCCAAGTGTGGAGATTTTAGTATCACATGTAAGGTAACATGGAGTGAGGCCGGGGACCACACAACGATCTTGTAAGATGGAATCACCTAGAACTATGTCACTCAAGCAGTATTAGGTACTGGGAGAGGAGGTGTAGTATTATGAGAGAATAGTGAGAGAGAGACTTCCGAGGTTCCATGTTATGTGGCATATCTAGCTTGAGAGATGAGGTATATGAGATCGGTGTGAAAGGAGGATTCAGGGAACACAAACAGAGTGATGCATCCAAAATGATATTAGGGCGGATGAGGGACCAAATGGAGGGTAGGGGGATGACAAGCTCCCATGGTAGGAGGACATAGGTTGACAATTATGTTTTTGATATTCAATTTACCAATTAGTGGGTGACAATTTATATATATTTTGATATCGATTTTGATGTATAGATTGGAGATAGAGCCTAATAGATGCCTATCACGGATGTATAAAACTTGTGATGATTTTTTTCATGATGTTCATTTTTTTGGTGTGTTATGATGACTTAGATGCTTAGATGGATGTTGCTTTAGTTGACTAGAGCATGGAAATTGATTTAGATGTGATGTTATGTAAAATTATATATTGATGATATGTGACGGATATTATTGATAGATGTTAAAATAGATATAGATGATTTAATGATGATGTGATGAATTAGATGGATGTTATATGTGATTTAAATATTAAATGTACATTAGGTGTGATGATTAGATGTAGATGGCATGTTATAGGTCTAATGCTGCCTAAAATTCACTAAGTACAAGCCCAAGAGCAACGACACATCACTCAGCCTAGACTAAGTGCTCACCCAAAGTGCACAAAGGTACCAGGCCCCTCTTTAGGGTTGTTGTTGTAGGATGTTAGCATGATGAAGAATTAAAGAATTCAGATATATGAATAAAATATCATTCTATAGTGCATGTTCGAGATCCAGGATCTAGATAATAACATACTTAAAAGATACCCATGATGAAATCAAGCATGTAATACTTGAACTATAACCATGATAACACCTTGATTCAATCCATAATATCCATTATATTTAAATTTAGTAATATATAGAAGTTCCCTTACAATAACTTGAGAGAATACGCTCATGCGCGTATCGGATTTGGAAGTGTAATCTCACTAGAACACCATTTTCATATATATTTATTCTATGCTAAAAATTTCACTACATATTTATAAGGGTGGGGACTTTCCCTTCACCACTTATCCAATCCAAAAACAGGTCACATGATATTATTAGCCACATGCCATTACAAAAATATCCACAAATGTAAGTGTGCTAACAATAGACTACTTTTAGTTAAATTCCGGTAGTAGATCTATTCTCATCCACGAATCCATGCAAAGTGCTTTGTATATGATCCTCCAAAAATAACCAATGCATGTCGTGTGAGTCTCTAATCAGTTTGTATGCTCCACATTCCATCTCCAAAAAAAGATCCTCATCGTGAAAATGGATAAGTCACGAATATTCCTCTCTTCTTCACACATGATCCTTTCGATACTTATGTGCCTTTGAATGCGCTCTTCTCTCCCCATGAACCTTCTGTATTTCCTTCACTAAGTGTTAGATTCTAACTAATCAACATTACCCCACACTAGTGTATTGCCGCCCTGGAAATGGTTGTCTCCAAAATGAGTAAAAGAATATGAATAGAAAAATATAAATAATTTTGATGAATAAAAGAATGTCTTTACCTTGCAACTAAAGTATCTTCTTCTTCAACTTGAATAATCAATTCGGGATATTCTTCTTTTATATCCACCTCTAAATTATGTAATCATTGAATGTGACCTCTTCCTTCTCTAGAATATCCACTACAATTGTAATGCATCCTTTACAATCTCTCCTTTCTCATTCTGCAAGACCAACACAATCTGGACATGGCATTCATTCTTCCTTATAGTAGGTCCATCTTTTGAGTGATGAGTTTCCCAATCTCATCTAGCCTTTCCTTTTGTGGTTTTTGAGCTTTTGTAAGAGCTTCATGCTTCTTCTTAACAAGCATTAATCATTCTACGTGGCCCAATGTCTAATCTTTCATGGCCTTCAGGACTTCATTTTATTCTAAAATGGTCATGGTTCTTATAACAACTTCTATCACCATACAAATATTCAACGCTTTATCTTCCTTCTTTAGTTCCTCCTACAAGCTTTGAAGCAGCCTTGACCCCTCATATGATGCAATCATTCACATCACTAAAGCCATTTCCCGCTTTTCTTCTGTGATGGATCCTTTGGTACTTGTATGTGCATAGGTTCATCTTCAAGCACTAATTCCACCAATATACTTACATAATGTATTGCCGAAGGAAATGTTTTGGGTACCTTTGGCTCTAAGTGTGGCCTAGGCTTCATGACATTGTCACCAATCTCCTCTGCCATGCTCATAAAAAAATGTTCTTCTTTTGTGCCAAGTATTTTTCCTGCTTTAGGTGCACAATTTCCTCATTCTTAGTCTTGATCTCATCCCTCAACACCCTAATTGTTGCAGCTTTATCCATATTCTATCATGCCACCTCTTTCAAGACATTTACCAAAGTATTGTTCACTTGTTCATCTAACATAACAGTAGGCTTTACTGTTATGTTTCTGGCCTGAGGTGTCTTTTTTATCCTCCTTGATATGCATGACTTCTCACACACATAAAATTTTGGTTCATCCATGTGTGTGTGCATCAACCATGATAATTTCTTCTTTGTGCACACATTTTCCATATCTTCATCCATTAACTCTCAGCCATACAACTCCTTTTGTGTCATTGTTCTTTGGAAATGGGCACGCAAATTTTTATCATGTGTCCTCAACATAGCCCATGGCTAGTGGAATATATTCCCCACTTATTATTCTTGATCTAGTTTTCTTAGGAACTTGGACTTCAAGATTTAGAACTTGTGATGTTGTGTCTGAAAGCGGTCTCGGTTCTTTGTTGTAGACACTAAAAACACGTCACATTTCATCATTCCCCTCCGAAATGACCAAAAACCACATTCTACACAAGCAATAAATTTAACCCTAATTAAATCACCCACACCCCCTTTGGCACATCACATTGGCCCTCATTCACACACCCAAAGATTTAATTAAAATCAATTAATTAAATTCCCCCTTTTACCCACTCACTAGGCCACCTCACCATTCCTTTTACACCAATTTCCCCTCCACCTCACCTTGCCCATACCTAGCCCATACCATTCTAGAAGCTTTAATTGTGGCCACCCCACTCATAGGACCCCTCTTTGTCCTATTCCCCATTCTAAGGGTGGAGGATGCATGTGCTCCGCCACTCAAAATCAAGTGGGGAAGGCATATTCCCCACTTTTGAAAAATAAAAATCCCAACATAAGCGATTCCGATCACGGTCGACCGATGTCGATCGGTGGGATTGGTGTTGGTCACCTATAAATGCTAAGTTCGAGCTCTTTCCAAGGTTTTGGTTGGCATTTTTCATTGGTTGGCATTTTGTTTATGAAGATGGCATTTTCATGGGCATTCTCCATTGGCACTTTCATTGGAAATTCATTGGAACATGGTAGAGCCATCAGAACTCCATTTGAGAGACCAGAGGTGGAAGCATTCATAAGAACATTTGTGAGATCAACCACTGAAGGAACCTGAAGCTAGGAGATAGCTCAAACAGGAGCTCTCCAACCACCTCCCAACCTTCACCAACACTCATCACTTCTCTTCATCATGTACTCAAAACTCGCATACTCTGCATACATTGTACTCTAGGTAAGTAGATCACTTCACCCCTCACTGGTGTCTTTGTGCTTGTTTCTTTATTTTTATCTCCAAAGAGCCAACCTCTCCCCTACTCCTCAAATCATCACCTATCCTCCAAAAAAATCTTCCTCGAGCCCATATTCCTCTACAAGACCTTCTCACTTTATTCTCGCTCATTACTAGCACTCTATCCCAACACGAGAGGGCACCCAATCTCCATTTTTCACACTCGGAAAGATCATAACGATCATCACCTGGTTAACTATAAGCGTGGCTAGTTTCACCCGACCATCGTTGGTTACCCTACTATCTCTTATCTCCCCACCTCCTACCCAAACATACACCCAAAACCTTCCCAAAAACCCCAAAACACCTATCCTAAACATACCCCTCATCTCGTACCTACCGAACACCTTTCCAACTCTTTGTTTTGAGATAGAGTAGAACCCAACTAGCCTCTATCTAAACCTTTGTCACTTCTACAATGATCGATACTAGTCACACTTAACCGGCATTGGTCTCACTTAAACCGGCATCGGTCGGAAAGACCGGTGTCGGTCTCTCGTGTCTGTTAACACGGTGCGGACCAGCAACCCACCTACTTTCCCAAACAACCAAAAGTACCTCACCCACCCTTACCAAGACCTTGTCGGTGACTTGTAGACCACCGAACTACCCGTGACCTAATCCGAAGATCTTTTACTGTATATTTTTAGTATTTAATTGGATCGATTGTTGATAATAATCTAAGGCACCCAAATGAGAACACTAGTACTAGATTCTTTTATTTACATGTTGTAGTTATTTAAAATTAATTTATAACATAGTGGATTGACAAGCCTCTAGGAAGTATCACACTTCCCAGATCTAGCATACATTAGTGCATCCTTTGCCATATCTTGTTTAACTCTCTCTTGTGGTCTTGTTTTCAATTACAGGTTAGTCCTTCCCAACCAAAAATTAGTTCACACAATCGATCGAGATCAGAAGTATACACACATGCATTCCACCTTCTACCCATCACCAAATAATAGTTATTCCTCTTACACCCATCACCCTTATCTTTTTCAGTCTTTGATTATATGCAAAAAGGATCAAAACATTTTGGCACGCCCAGTGGGACTCATCTGAGGTTCCTTACATTCTATTCATTCCTAGGTGAAATTTTAATGTTTGTTTCCCTTCTAAAAGGTTTCTACATTAATCTCCTTCTCTAGAATCTTATTCTCTTTCTATTGTCTCAAAGCAATCATGTTTTGGTGCTATAAAAAGAAAACTTCTTTTCTTTCATTAGTACTACATTAGTGAAAGAGCATCTCTTCTCCTATTCATCATTTGTGACATCGAACATCACACTTTGATTTGGGTTTAAAACACTTGCATTGCATTTCTTGTATGCTGCATTTTAGAGCACATTAAAATTGAGGGCAACCTATATGTTGGAAGTCATGCCCAGCTGATGGTTGATGTAAAATAATCATAGAAAGCACCTTCTCTCTCTCTCTCTACCAGTGCACAAAAATTGAAAAAACACATCTTCTTAAACAACATCTTACCGGAAGAAGTTGTCAATGATCACATGATTAGTGGATTGACAGTGGGCACCCAACTGGTTACTTCTATCCAGTCATTACCTTAGAGGATGGCCCCCCCCACCATAACATAACCTAAAACCTCTCCTTTTAGATCTCCTTCTTCGTAGGAAGCCTTCCTCACCAAAAACTCTATTCTAAAGTTCATGAGTCAGTCCTTCTAAATAGCGTAAGCTCAACACATTAAAAATCACTTGTTAGATAACATGTTTTAACATTTGATTGACGTGTGTTTTGAGGTGTGAGGATACATTTCTTCATTTTTCTTTCTTTCACCTTTCACACTCCCCAATCATAGTTGGAGTATTCGACTTCTTCTGAGAGTGACAAGGCTTCATTGTATCATCCCCAAGCCTTTGGGTTTATTATTCTTTTGATTAAAATTCATAATAATCCATTTTTCTACAGTATTTTAGTCTTCAAAGTAACCGTCATCGGTTATACCCAACCGGTGTCGGTTTCTGTTCTTATGGGTTAACTTACCCAAAAGAACCCCTATTTCATTTTCTTTGCTATCGAGTTCTGTGAGTCTTTATACTCTTTGTGTCTTGCTAAACAACCATCACAAAACTTTCCCACCTAATCATCACCACTCTTTTTCCTTAGTTTGGTAAAACTATTATTTCCTCACAAGATCGACAATGGTTACCCCTTAACCGGCATTAGTCACCCCTAACTAGTGTTGGTTAGCCTATGTTGATTCTTAACTAGTACATTTACCCAATCCACCTAAAAATACTTATTATTATCATTCTTGATGCTTTTTGTGTCATTTGTAAGCTATAACATCACTTGATATACATTCATTCACATGGTGTTGACGCACAACCAAGCCAATGCACTTGTGTTTCATGCTAGCCTTCAACCTCTTCCACCTAGTCCGTCACCTCCTTCTGTGTCATCACCTATGGACCCCAATCTACTGCTATTGTTAGTATGGGTGACACAGACTTCGCAAGGTTTCTTGACCAGAATCCTACCACCTTGTAACACTATCTATCCCATTCGTCCACTCGTGACCCCTTGGGCTATCTCATATACGGTATGCGTGTGTCCATCCCTCTTGCTCTTGCACCTACTTCCATGTCAGCTACTACTAGGTTGGCTCTCCCTCTTCTACCTTACCACCGGTGGTGTTGTAGCTCAACCCTACTTTGTGATAGTATTTGTCCCCTATACGACATTTAGCTGCTTTGTTAGCATCTTCACCCCTTTGGCATCTACCATGCCCAACTCCATGGCCATCAGTCTAAGTGGGCCCATGTCTTCCACTACCCACATACCCATTCCATCTCAACCACCATTGGTATTAGAAAACTACACCCCCCTTCAAAATCTAGTTCTCTCTATTCCCCAATCACTTCCTCCCATTGCTACTAGGGTGGTCACCCCCCCTCCTGTATACACCCACTTTCAACCTCTGCAAGTGGCCTCTACTTCCTATTCAACATATTACCCTTCCTCATCCTTCTCCTCACATATACCTCCATAATTTTCATACGTGGATCCTTCACACAATGTGATGCCTTCTACGTCATACTCTTCCTACCTTCCTCCCCATCCTTTGGGAAGTCAACCTCCATCACAACCTACTCCCAATCTCATCAAGATGATGATGGATAAGATGCAAACATTAGAAGCATCTCTTTCCATCTCATGTACATCTCTGACCTACGAGGAGATTTGTAATGAACCTATTCACTTGTTCCTTTGAATCCACCCATACCCCCTCCATTGGGAAATTCAAAAATTAACTGATTCAATATAAAAGAAGACCCAAAACAACATTTTCAATCTTTTAGACACATGTGCTATCTCATCACTCACGATGATGCTTTTCTCTTGTGAACGTTTCCTATGTCCCTCAATGGACCCGCTCTGGATTGGTATAGTGCCCTACCTAAGCACTCTATTTTCTCCTTCAACTAGGTGGCCGAAGAATTTTGAGCCATTTCTCCATCAACGTAGTCAATAATGTCACCATGATTGACTTGTATACTATGTGTCAATATGAGGACGAGTCGATCATAGACTTTGTTTCTCAGCAGCGCATCGATCGATCAATCAACTGACATTCCCCTTACCACAGACCAAATTGATAGATTTGTTTACATGGGCTTGTGCTAGACACATCTCATCCACCTTACAAATCAAAAATTTTGTACATTTGACGAGGCATTCACCATGGCCCGAAAGCTCAAAATCCAAGCCATTGAGGAGAAGAGGATTCAATTGCACAACAAGGGTGCTCCTTTTAAACCGCATGAGACTGTTTCTACTTCCAAGACACCACCAACCATTCCTCTTAATCCTTCTAGAGCCAAAGGATCCACCCATGTGGTAGTCCTAAAGGCTGGTCCATCTCACCCATCCAACCTGCCAAAACCTCCGCCTAACCTCTCTCTGGTTCAAACATTCTTATTCAAACATGAACAACAAAAATACACCCCCATCGCTGAACCATACCTTGCTGTTATAGAAAAACTCCTAAACACAGGGGCTATCACCCTTCCGGCTATCAAACCACACACTAGTTCTGATATTTCTGTCGAATGCCCTCATTATATAAGGAGAACAAGGTGCGTGATTACCATTGTACGTGAGGGCACAATACCAAAAACTACATCACATTTAAAACCATTGTCCAAGAAATTTTAGATAGAGGAGATCTCATCACTGGATAATCCCAACACACCCACAAACCAAAACCTCCATATCTTCCAAAATCCATTTCCTAATCATACACCCCCCACCCAACACAACAATTCTTCCATCGATAGTGATAATACCTAGGAAGTTCATGCCATCTTCGATACCTTACCTATTCCACTTGCACCATACACCCTAGTAACACCTACAAAATAACTTCTCAAACAATCACCTTTAGCCTCACCAAAATCTTCACCCTCTTCCTCACTACCAGTAGAAGATAACCTAGTGCAAATCGATTCATCTTCCCCGGACACTATATCTATCATACTTGACCATGTCATTGACCCCCTACCCTCATACTTGACAAATCACCATTGACACTTGCTTCCATACCCACCGAGGAGTCGGTGATACCTCCCCCTTCCTCCAAGGAAGACCCTACTTCATCTACCTTACCCACACCTCACCTAAAAGAATTTCCCATTATGATTACAATTGATTTGCTACCATTGCTTACAACACTAAATGATGTCTTCTTATCTCTTCTTCCCAATGAGTTGGATGTAGAGGGCTTCCCTGTTTCATAGATATCAATTCCATTCATAGGGATCACCACCAAATCAACCCTCATCCCTTTCATCTCTTCATCACCCCATCCTATGGAACGTTTAGGGTATGTTGACCATTCACTACTTCAATAACATCTTTAAATCCTGTATCAACACAAATGTAGATGTTGCCTACCGACTCACCCACTATTTACCCTAGAATGGTGGAAACATCTATACCTACCCTACCCATAGAAGTGGCTGCAACGCCTCCCATATCACCTTTGACCATACATATACCTTCATCATCTACATCCTTTGCATCCTCACTTCCCAACCCTTCACCAATCTCAACAATCTCTCGTATCCTAGGGGTACGACCAACACCAAGCCTTACCCATCCATCAATCAAGATTGATTTGACTGCCCCTACTCACCCCCTCACCAAAATTACACCCCTACCTAAACCAAAGCACCAACCACCCGAACACCGATACTAGCATCGCCCACTACCTCTTTATCCCCTTTACCACTACCATCCCTCTTGGGCCCTCATCCATCAACCTTAATGACAAAATCAAATACACACAGTGTAACCAAAATTTGACAACCTCCCTTATTACCACAACCTCCCCTTCTACCCAATCCTACAAAATTACCCTTACCTACTTGTCAACATTGACTGCCACTATTATCTCCCACCCCTACCTCCACAATGTCACCACTCTCATCTTAGGTAACCTATCCTCTCCGCCTTGACATGACCCTCTTCATCACACCATATTTCTGCATTGCCAACCACCCCACCTCCTAAAGCAACACTTGAACCCAAAGATGAGTCCCCACCATACTCTTACCTAAAAAAGTGTAACCCAAGCCCAAACACACCCAAAATACCCAAAAACACCCCTACCACAACTAGCCGCACCCACTCCTAATAACCACCGAGCTCTTCACCTAAACGAGATACCTGTTTCATAATGCGACCCGATGGCAGGATCCTATGCTAATATCTTGGCCAACCTACTGACCTCCTCCCACATCACCTTACTGCATATTTGACCTTACGACCAACTCAAACCAAAACTGAAATGGTTTGATGATTCCCAGATCTGTGCTTACCATCATGCACCAAGGCATAACATGGAAGATTGCTAAGATCTGAAATCACTCCTACAAATCTTCGCCGAGGATGATATTTTAGACATGTATATCACTCCTTCTGGAACCATAATCACCCCTTCTCTGTCATTACCAGTTCAACCATCATCACCCCAAGTGTCATACCCCTCTTACCCACCGTCGATATTCAAAATCAACATGGTTTAAATTGCCACTCGAGCTCAATGTGATAAGGGGAAAGCTAGGGCAGATGAACCTACTACCTCAAACATACCTCACATTACACCCGCACCCATACCAAAAATCACTATCGAGGACTTGCCTTCCCCATCTCCAATGGGAGAGCCCACCACGCCATGATCAAACAACTCCACCAATCTCCTCTCAAAATGTCCTTATATGACCTCATACAGACCTCTGAATCTCATTGTCAAGCTCTTATCAAGGTCCTACAATCCATCGAGGTCCCACCTAATGACCCCACACCAGTCACATCTATCATCACACCTCATCATGTGGCCTCCCTTATTTCTTCACTCCCAACTTAGCACTGTTTTCTCATCTCGATAACTACCCTCACTTTCTCCAATGATGAGATTACACCTCACCAAATAGATGACCCTGACCCCACCTTTTTCATCTCTTCCTATGTTAAAAATATACAAGTCCAACGTATTATGATCAATGGGGGAGCTAGTATTAATATCATATCCTCTTACGTGTTTAAACAAATGCAAATTCTAACCAATTACATGCATAACAATCCAATTATGATGTGTTCTTTCAATGACACCATAACCACTACCCTAGGGACGGTTATCTTGCACATTCGTGTTGGTCCCCGTAGTGTCCCTGAACTCTTCTACATCCTGGAAGGGGAGTTCCAATATAACATGTTACTTGGCTGAACGTAGATCCATGCCATGGGATGTGTCCAATTCACCTTACACCACTATCTCAAATTTGAACATGAGGGACATAACTACACCATTCAAGGTGACCCTTTGCCATTTAAAACATTTAATATGTTGTATCAACCTAATGATGTTCTCATACCTATTACCATGCCTGACTCCGCTATCGCTTCTCCTTTGACCCCTACATCACTCATTATCACCGCCGCAACAATCTCCAGGACAACCCTCTGCTGATCCTAAACCCACACCTTCCTCATCTCAAACCCCTTTGGAGACATCCATTCTTGCCACCCACATTTCAGATACTAATCCACTCAAAGGTGTTTTTCAACGCCTAACATTGGGGGAGTACCATCTCTACAACATCAATACCTTCCTTACTCCACAAGAATATGGAAACCTTCACCAACATCCCCATTATGACCACCGCATTGGTAAAGTTATCACCTATGGACCCTCACACCTCTGTACCAATTTGACCTATGGAGGCATCGACACTCCTACCCACATGCCTGAACCACCAACCCAAACCTTACCATTTACCACAACCCTTCCCTTGTTAACCAATCGCACTTTATGCATACCTTCCTTCATCGATGTGCTTGGAAGGGTTTTGGCTTTGGTCTTTATGAACAAGGTTGTCACACTATCATCCCTTGCACCACTCGCAAACACAAAGACCACAGTGGGGTGGGATTTTTCGAGCCTTCTCTTAAACAATCCCATGTCAACCTCATCATAGAGGTGCCTAACCTCACAACCCTTCACCTAGTTCACCAACATCACCTGTGGAGTCTATAGATCCAGAATCTATTCCTCCTACCCATTTTTTTTTCATAAACACCATTTCCTTGGGACCTCTCACCTATCAGCGAGATGGTGAGATTCCTACTTCTCTTCCCATCCTCTATCCTGACATGATCGATGATGACACCCCTTCTATCAATGTTATCCAATGTCACAACGACGACTCCATTCTCACCTATTTGGGTGTAGAAGACTCCTATCTCCACCACACACTACCTTCTGAGACACAAAATATGTTGAACAAATCAACCATCAACATCAACATCCACACATCGGATGACCCCTGCATTCTAAAGATAGGCCAATCTTTAGACTCCACTGAGCAGGAAGCCTACACTTCTTTCCTTCGTGACCATAACAACACTTTTTCTTGGTCGTATGGTGATATGCCCAGTATTAACCCCAACATCATGGTCCACAATATCGTCACCTTACCTGATGCCAAACCGTTAAATATAAACTACATAAAATGCACCCATGCATTTCCCTTCTCGTCAAAGAAGATCTCTAGTGCCTCCTCTCTGTCTCCTTCATCTTACCTATCGACTACCCACAGTGGATATCCAACATCGTTCCCATCACCAAAGAAATGAGGGGAATTTGAATATGCACCAAATTCCATGACATTAACTGGCATGTCCTAAAGATAACTTTCCTCTACCCAAAGATAAACCAATTAGTTGACCTCACCTTTGCCGGACATGAGATACTATCTCTCATGGATGGGTTCTCAAGTTATAATCAAATATTACTCACCCGGTGATCAACAAAAAAGTGCCTTCATTACCCCTTGGGAACCTTTCGCTATCGCATTATGAATTTTGGACTCAAGAATGCATGCACCACCTACCAATGATCCATGACCTATATCTTCCATGACATCATGTATCATATCATGGAAGATTATATTGATGACCTTCTAGGAAAATCCAAAAGTCATGTCGAATACTTACCTATCCTTAAAATCATCTTCAAACACCTCATCCAATATCTGCATATGCCTTAAACATAAGAAGTTCATTTTTGTCATCCTATTAGGTAAGCTCTTAGGCTTCATTGTTTCCTTGCGAGGCATTGAAGTTGACCCTACCAAAATCAAGGCCATTCTTGAGATGCCTCCACCCACTAACCTACGCCAACTTCATAGCTTACATGGAAAACTGAAATATATCCATTGCTTCATTTCTCAATTATCATATCACTGCAAACCCTTTCACCACCTCCTTAAAAAGGATATCACCTTCCATTGGAACGTGAAATGTCACAAATCTTTTAAAGCCTTGAAAGCATACCTATTATAGCCACCCGTGCTTACCCCACCTAAGGACGACCATGGGTGTCATGCTTGCTCACTGTGACGACCAACACATGGAGAAAGCAGTTTATTACATAAGTCATACACTTGTGGATTACGAGACTAGATATACACACATAGAAAAGTTGTGCCTTGCTTTAGTCTTTGTGGCCACCAAACTTCGCCACTACCTACTCAACCACACTACCTTTGTCATAACCAACACCGACCCTTTGCATTATAGGTACGCTAAACCATTCCAAAACCAATGCATTTCTCGATGGCTCATGCTACTCGCTGATCTGGATATCACCTTTCTTGATCAAAAATAAATGAAAGGCCAAGCTATTGTTGACCAACCGGGCCGATGCTCCACTCTCTCGAACACTAACCAAGAAACTTTGAATTCCCTGATGAATCCATCGCTACTCTTTACCTCAGTGAACCTATCAAAGAACCTCCACACTATCAAATGACATTATTCTTCAATGGATCTAAGTGTCAATGTGGGGTGGAGCTATAATCATTCTCATCACACACGAAAGTGAACCCATACCCCTTGTTAGGTTGTGGAGCCTATTTTCATGTTTGAAAGTGTTGAATCTTTTGTAGACTAAAAGTACTTATTGTACACTTTTCATGTATCCTCGTCGGGGTTTGGGGCCGGGCCAGGACCCGAGCGGGAATCTAGGGGTGGCAGCCCGGGTAGTAGGGGTTCGGGGCATAGCCCACGATAGCAGTGGGTAAATTTTTGGCCTCAAAAATGCACTGACATAACAAGAAACATGCTTTTCTCATATGGGATATATTTTTGACCCATAGGTTTATGGTATGGGTTTTCCCATGGTTTTGATACCCATGAGTTTTGTAAAACTACTTAAGCAGTTGTCTATTTATATGGTTTTATGCATATGATAGATGACATGAGAAACATTATAGATGTGTTTTGAATTCAGCTGTGAATTCTGTAGAGTTTGTTGAGCATAGCTCCAAACAGATCTAGGTATTGTATTGAGAGAGTAGTGGCTTGTAATAAAATCTGAGCAAGTGATTATTGGTGGACGTAGCCCAAATTGGGTGAACCACATTAAATATTGTCTCCTTGTGTTGTGTTATTTTATTCTGCAATTTTATTTCAGATCTGTAATAATTTCTGCATATTAGTTTCTACTGTTGCAATTTTGTGAGGGATTATTCCGCATATTTTATCTCTTATTTCCTAACACCCCTTTCTTTCAAAATTTGACTTTAAGTGTACTAAAAACATCACCGAATACGAAGCACTTGTATTAAGTCTCCAAACCGCTTGAACCTTAGATGTTAGATCCATTAATATCTCCAGTGACTCTCAATTGGTAGTAAATAAGGTCAATGGAATATACCAATGTTGAAATGAGGAATTACAATAGTACAAACACCATTTAGACCTCTTGTTAACTACCTTCACCCACTATAACCTACAAACCATCCCCACTCTACGAATAAGTTCATGGATACCTTAGCTTGTCTCACCTTCCTAATAGCCTCATCACCTACAAATTCAAAAATATTTGTTGTTGAACAAAGGTTGCAATCTTTTTATTGCTCTCTCTCATGCTATGAAACTCTTTGAGAAACCTATCATTAACCCATCATCTCTGGTATCAATAATACTTTAACAACCTCTCCCTTTTTATCCATCCTTAGGATCTTACCACAATGATCAAAGAGATTTTCTCGAAGGTCTCCCACTACGTCATCATGGGAGGTCTCCTCTATAAGCACGGCTTTGACGGTATCCTTCTTCGATGCCTCACTAGCTCTGAAATACCCTATACCATCAAAGAGATCCACGACGACATTTTTGGAGGTCACATCAGTGGCCTAGCTATCACTAAACATATCCTTCACTGGCTATTACTAGCCTACCCTCAACCACGATTATTGTGATTACGTCAAATGATGTGTGAAATTTCAACAACACTCAAACCTTCATCACACCCCAGGTCATGCCTTACAGGTTGTATAATACTTCTGGCCCTTTTCTCAATGGGGTCTCGACCTCATCGGTGAGATTAACCCTCATTCTTCCCAATGCCACCAATGGATCATTACCACTACTAAATACTACACCAAATGGGTAGAAGCCATTCCACTCATCTCAACAAAATCCAAGAAAATTTGTGAGTTCATCAACCATCACATTATTTGTCACTTTGGTGTTCCTCATCGCCTTATCACTGATAATGGAAAATAGTTCAAAAACAAAACCCTCCAAAAAATCTGTGATGCCTTTGGTATCCAGCTTAGTTTTTCTTCACCTTATTACCCTCAAACCAACGGCCAAGCTGAATAAACTAGATACCATCTCTCCACATCTCACTCAAAGACATGCTCACTTTGTTAGTGCAAAATCACATCACCCACGGACGCACATCAGGCTTCTAGGTTGATGTTCGTGCATCAGTGTGATTACACAACATGGAAACCTCTCTCCAAGTGTGGGACTTGTAAAACCGAGAGAGGAATCTCCAGAGAAGGCTGGTTCCTGCTCCTAAACTACCTGCCACAAGCTATTCCAGTGCAGGCAAGCTAATCTAATCCTAATCTAACCATGCCAAGGAGACAGAGAGAGAGAGAGAAAGGAAAAAAACAGCAAAAGCCTACACTAAAACGGTGATACACCAGAGAAGGAGAATGTTGGACATCTATCAAAACTACCATGGGACAAAGAGAGGTGAGCAATGGGAAGGATGGACAGATGCATCACAGGCCCAAGGATAGATTTCACACAGAAAATGTCCCAAAACTCCATGAACACAGCTCCAAACCTGCAATGAACATTCAAACATGCACAGATACCTGCAATGAAGAGAGGCAAGAAGAGGACAAGCAAAAACGAGGAAGGATGGACAGATGCATCACAAAACACGTTTTGTTGCTCCAGAAGTTTGCACAGAACATCATTCCATTAGTAAAAGGCAAAAACGCCATTACAGAGCAAGGGAGGAGGTTCGAACTCCATTTTCAACCCTAGAGAAGAAAAGAAGGGAGGGCCGAGCAGAAAGAATGAACAACCACTTTTTAAAATGAGCCAAATCTGGCTTTTACATTGCATGGGTCGAGCCCAGGGGACAGAAACGTGGGAAAACGTGTAAGCCCATTCCTCATTGAATACCAACGCATTAAAATGGCATAGGATACCTTACCAACCCATACCCTGCCATATTTGACTGATTTTGGAGGAGAATGTGACCCATTTGTATTAATTTGGCCGCTAAAATGTCACTTCTGTCCGTGCAGAAGAAGAATGCAACCCATTAGCATTAAAACGGGTTGTTGAAAAGTCGCTTCTGGCCATTACCACACGTCAGAGCTGTTTCTTGATTTTCTCTCTTCAGACTGCACCAAAACTCGAGATTGATCCCAGAATCATGTAGATCATCTCAAACAGCTTTCCGTTGATATAAAGAACGTGGAAATCGAGCTCGGATCAAAAGATATGGCGATCTCGAAGATTTAGGCACTAATGTATCAAAACGAATTTTAAAATGTTTTCCGCTCTTCGCCATCCCGGACGACACGTGGCACGTGCTGATTGGACGAGCAATTCTCTCTCCTCGTCTTTCATGGGCTTTCCTTTTGAAATTGCTTGTGCCCTTAAACTTGGACATGTGGCACCATTTCATTGGTTCGGCTCGGCGCTCGATAACTCGTCCCTTTGACCTTTTGACTTTTCTCTTGTGAGGACACGTGGCACCTTCTGATTGGTCCTCGGCTGATTCGGCTCCTTCGCGTACTTCGCCTCCATTTGTCCCGGATGTCCCATTTGATTTGGGGCCCTTTGTGCTCATTTCGCCGGTTCGGCATTTCGCGTCCATTTGTCCCAGATGTCCCTTTTGACTTTGGACCCTCTGGACTCATTTTGGCCGATTCGGCCGGTTCGGGCATTTTTGGCCCGCTTGTCCCACTTTGCTTCGGACTGACTTGACTCTTTTCGGCCGGTTCGGCTATTTCACGCCTTTTGTCCCAATTGTCCCATTTGCGTCCCTCTCAGCAGTTAGCCAATTTTTTTCTGGCCGAACCGGCATTTCGCGCCCGCCGCGTAGTTTTGTCCCATGTCCCCTGTTGCTTTGTGGGCTGTTTGTGCTTACCTCGGCCGAGCCGGCCGGTTCGGGCCTTTTTGTCCCAAATGTCCCGATCGCCCCTAGGACTAGGACTTAGTCATTTTTACAATTTTTCCTGGATCAACCTACTTGCCTTTTCGCAACTCTCTTTTGCATTTTCTCGAGCTTGCTCTTTTCCTCTCGACAGGGAACTTAGAAAATATTTGAGGGGACTCTAAAGCAACATGATTTTTGGCCCCAAATCAATCAATTTTCCGTGACTTGAATATTCTGATGCATGTTATCAAAATTACCCGGGGGGGTGAAATTTTGACAACAGTTTGGCGACTCAGCGGGGTCATCTGCCTGCTAGATGAATGATCAGTAGCCTGAAGCATCCATTGGGCATGGAGTCATGAGTTGCAACCTGCAACTGATCTGAACTTTGAAAACCTCCCTCTGAGCCACTTGGAAACCCATTGAACCTGGAGTGTCTTCACCAAGATGCCACTGAAATGAACTGTGCAAGAGCAAAACCAGCAACACCAAAACTATGTACAAAACTGAAAATCATACATGCCCCAAATGGAACATGCAGAGTGTGCACAAGCACTTCTTCTGCTGAAAGCAAACCTAACTACTCTACTTTAACTAGAAGCAAAGGCAAGCTAAACAAACCCTGCAACTGGTTGTGCAAAATAGCTCCCTTTCTTCAAAATTGGCAGCCATGCAACTGATTTGGCACTGATCATGGCTGTTTGGATGGATGGAAAATCAACAAGAAGCTGGTCTTCTATCCAAATCATCAAGGTATCAACTGAAAATAAATCCAATACCTCTTTTAGTTGCTCGCATTTGGATTGAGAGAGGTATGGCAGCTGATCCTTGGTACTTTTTAGCTCATCCTCATGCTCAGAAGCAAGCATGACTGGTTGTGGCTTCTCCTTTGGCTCCAATGAAGCCAAATACCTGATTGGGCAAGGTCTGATCCGTTTGATATGCCCATTGCTGTGATTTTCAACTCCGAGAATGGAGTCTTCTTGTAGACCCTCTTGAATGGATGATGTGGAAGAAATGGTGAAATTCTTCTGTCCTTTCTCTTCCTCCAATGAAGAACATGGAAGATTTAAATCTTCCAATTTTGGTTCCAAAGGGCTGCTATAAGATGCAGGCTGCTGCAAATGAATGCTCTTCTTCATGACAGCAGACTCTTGTGTTTGGAATGTGGATGATGAAAGAGAGAATGGTGAAAACTCAACCGGCTCTTCTTCATCAAAATAGTCCTCCAAAACTGACAGGTAAACTGCCTCATTGTTGTCCCGCTGTTCTTTTTCAACTTCCTCCATGGTGTCCTCTTGATCTGCAACTTGACCACCATGGTTTCCTTCACTCTCCAATATTGAGTTTGAGAGATCAAACTCCTTTTCAGCACTGGAACTTGAGAGAAGTGAAGTAGAAAGAAGAACTGAAGGTTCTCCTGTAACCTGCTTTATGCTCAAACCCTTTGGATCTGCACTTTTCTCCTTCACAGCTAGATTGTGCTCCTCTTCTTTTGGATTTGGAGCAGCTTCTCCTTCCTCCAATGTTTGAAGGCAATCTTGCTCTTGGTTGAACTCTTCCTCCAGCATGAAGTTTGTCAAGTCAAACTCTTCAATCTGCTGCTCTAGAGGGCAAGTTGGGGCTGCAAGATCTTCTTCTTCAACAAAATCAGTCCTAACCACCATTTGTTCAACCTTGGCCTCTTCTGTAGGATTAACCATCAAGGGAATCTTTGTTATCCCAAATTTGGCAGCCCAAACCTTCAAGTCGTCTGTCATTTCTTTTCTTTTTGGCTCTTCCTCTTGTTGTCCTTGATGACTGATTTTTTCAATTTCTTCTTTCCCACATGGAATTGGGGATGCAAGAGGAGGGATAGGTTGAAACTCAACTGATTTGACAATTTTGTGTGGTGGTGGAGGCGGTGAAACCTCTTGTTTCTTTGGAGGAGGGGGTGTTTCTGTTGGCTCTTGTGGAGGGAATGACTGTTTGGAAGGGAAAAGGAAAGAAGAATCCAGATGAGATGGAAGACTGAGAGGTGGAGACATGGATTCAACATTTGGGATAGCAGATGGAGGTTTTGAAACTTGACACTGCTGAAATGATACAGATTGGGAAAGAGGAAAAGAAAAGGTATGAGATGATGTGCTTACCCATTGACAAGGTTGCTGAATACTTCTCTCATACACCTCTATTTCTTCAATCCACTTTGCAAGCAAAGGCAGCGTTGCAATCATGAAGTCAAGTTTCTCCTGAGGGCTGTAATGCCTTGGAAAAGGTCCCACCCATGGACAGGGTGCTCCACAACCGATTCCAAATGCTCTCATCTGTGCCTGAGCCCTGGACTGCACCATCCCCACCTCCATCTTTTGGATTTTCTCCAACAGACCAGCATCTTGGATCTGATTGTCTTCATTGTATGCATACTCTTGCTCTTGGAAAGCTCCATAGCCAAACTGACTTTGGCACTGCTGTTCATATGAATATGCATGCTGATCTGGAGGATTTGTAAAACATGTTGGAGGTGGAATATACTGCTGTTGTTGATATGAAATCCATGATGGAAATGAAGTCATGATTGCACGACTTCATGGAATGGAAAAGAATGAAAGGGATGGAAAGAAAGATGGATGAAAATGTATGGAAACGGGCCTGCAAGCTCAGAGAAATGGGTTGCTGATCAGATGGAGTCGCCAGATGTGTTTACAAGTGCCTCCAAAGGCTGAAATCTTCACAGGAACACACCAACCTGCAAAAGATGAAGTGAAAGACCTCTAAGGTCCCACCGGGCGTGCCAAAACTGTTAGTGCAAAATCACAGCACCCCTGGACGCACATCGGGCTTCTAGGTTGATGTTCGTGCATCCAGCAGTGTGATTGTAAAACATGGAAACCTCTCTCCAAGCATGGGACTTGTAAAACCGAGAGAGGAATCTCCAGAGAAGGTTGGTTCTGCTCCTAAACTACCTGCCACAAGCTATTCCAGTGCAGGCAAGCTAATCTAATCCTAATCTAACCATGCCAAGGAGACAGAGAGAGAGAGAGAGAAAAAAAACAGCAAAAGCCTACACTAAAACGGTGATACACCAGAGAAGGAGAATGTTGGACATCTATCAAAACTGCCATGGGACAAAGAGAGGTGAGCAATGGGAAGGATGGACAGATGCATCACAGGCCCAAGGATAGATTTCACACAGAAAATGTCCCAAAACTCCATGAACACAGCTCCAAACCTGCAATGAACATTCAAACATGCACAGATACCTGCAATGAAGAGAGGCAAGAAGAGGACAAGCAAAAATGAGGAAGGATGGACAGATGCATCACAAAACACGTTTTGTTGCTCCAGAAGTTTGCACAGAACATCATTCCATTAGTAAAAGGCAAAAATGCCATTACAGAGCAAGGGAGGAGGTTCAAACTCCATTTTCAACCCTAGAGAAGAAAAGAAGGGAGGGCCGAGCAGAAAGAATGAACAACCACTTTTTAAAATGAGCCAAATCTAGCTTTTACATTGCATGGGTCGAGCCCAGGGGACAGAAACGTGGGAAAACATGTAAGCCCATTCCTCATTGAATACCAACGCATTAAAATGGCATAGGATACCTTACCAACCCATACCCTGCCATATTTGACCGATTTTGGAGGAGAATGCGACCCATTTGTATTAATTTGGCCGCTAAAATGTCACTTCTGTCCGTGCAGAAGAAGAATGCAACCCATTAGCATTAAAACGGGTTGTTGAAAAGTCACTTCTGGCCATTACCACACGTCAGAGCTGTTTCTTGATTTTCTCTCTTCAGACTGCACCAAAACTCGAGATTGATCCCAGAATCATGTAGAGCATCTCAACACAGATTTCCGTTGATATAAAGAACGTGGAAATCCGAGCTCGATCAAAAGATATGGCGATCTCGAAGATTTAGGCACTAATGAAGCAGATCAAAACGAATTTTAAAATGTTTTCCCGCTCTTCGCCATCTGGACGACACGTGGCACGTGCTGATTGGACGAGCAATTCTCTCTCCTCCGTCTTTCATGGGCTTTCCTTTTGAAATTACTTGTGGGCCCCTTAAACTTGGACACGTGGCGCCATTTCATTGGTTCGGTTCAGCGCTCGATAACTCGTCCCTTTGACCTTTTGACTTTTCTCTTGTGAGGACACGTGGCACCTTCTGATTGGTCCTCGGCTGATTCGGCTCCTTCGCGTACTTCGCCTCCATTTGTCCCGGATGTCCCATTTGATTTGGGGCCCTTTGTGCTCATTTCGGCCGGTTCGGGCATTTCGCGTCCATTTGTCCCAGATGTCCCTTTTGACTTTGGACCCTCTGGACTCATTTCGGCCGATTCGGCCGGTTCGGGCATTTTTGGCCCGCTTGTCCCACTTTGCTTCGGACTGACTTGACTCTTTTCGGCCGGTTCGGCCGGTTCGCGCCTTTTTGTCCCAATTGTCCCATTTGCGTCCCTCTCAGCAGTTAGCCAATTTTTTCTCGGTCGAACCGGCATTTCGCGCCCGCCGCGTACTTTTGTCCCAGATGTCCCTGTTGCTTTGCGGGCTGTTTGTGCTTACTTCGGCCGAGCCGGCCGGTTCGGGCCTTTTTGTCCCAAATGTCCCGACTGCCCCTAGGACTAGGACTTAGTCATTTTTACGATTTTTTCCTGGATCAACCTACTTGCCTTCTGCAACCTCTTTTTGCATTTTCTCAGAGCTTGCTCTTTTCCTCTCAGACAGGAACTTAGAAAATATTTGAGGGGACTCTAGCAACATGATTTTTGGCCCCAAATCAATCAATTTTCCTGTGACTTGAATATTCTGATGCATGTTATCAAAATTACCCGGGGGGTGAAATTTTGACAACACTCACCAATGATGAATTTCACTAAGATCATTTGTCACAACTAGAGTTGTTAGATGAATGGTGTCTTCATGCTCTAGATCACCTCCAAATATACCAAATACACATCAAACGTGTTTATGAAAAATGTGTCCAACCCCAAACCTTTCAACTCAGAGATATGGTCTTGAAGGAAAATCAACATGTCACGAAAGTAGAGAAACATCTACGAGGTGAGTTTTCTCCTAATTGTCTTGGATCCTATATCGTTACCCATACCTATGGATTAGGTGCTTTTCATTTATCCTCACTCGAATGTAAATCTAAACATGAGCCCCTTAACATCGGCATCTTGATCGTTCTACTATTGAAATAGAAGCTCTATCACCCATTGACTATTATCGGCTTGTCCGTGAGCATCCACTCATTTTGTAACCACCTCACATACCCACTATTAAACAAAGAATCATGTGATTGTCCCTCACTTTTTCAACCTTGTCTTCAATATCAATACCACGGCTCTACTCATGACATGATTCTCATGGATAATTTTCATCCCCTTATAGACGGAATCCCATGGTTGTATACCACTCCATATATCCCTCACAAAATCCAACTCCACCTCCACCTCCACTCCACCTCTTGACCCATGTTGTTCGTATTCCTTTATAGCCTTGTCCATGGCTTAATTGGTAAAAAAATTCACCTATCAAATGGGATCACCCTCTTTGAGTCAGAATTCCAAGCCAAAGATGAATCCCTAAAAAGGAAATATAACATTTGTATTTAGTAGCCATAAATATATTTATCCCTTAAAGGATAGCTATCTGCGCTAGCCATACTCTACCTAAATAAAAGATATTAAGCCCATTTCAAAGCTTCCCGCATCAATAAGCTTCATGAAGACCTCAAGGAGATTATCTAATTATCCCACATAGAAATTCTGCATCGATCAAGTATATTAAAAAAATTAACACACACTTTTTCCACGGACTCATCTATCTGGGTTATCAAACATCTTATAAAAGAGGTGTGTTGTTCCCCTCCATGTTTATGAACCTTCATCGTATAACCCCCTTTTACCCACCTCTTTCTACCCACCACGGGACGATGTAACTAATATGCTCTATTGTGATCTTGCACATTTCTTCACCTTTGGAACAGTCCAACCTACAAGGGATTTTAGGGGCTTGAGGTTCATCGCACCTACCCTTGGTTTGTGCATCGATGGTCCTTCCCAATCTATTGCATCATCAATCCTGTTATAATTACCCACTTTCTAAAGCTGTTGGCCCTCTTAACTAAAAACAATATGTCAACTCACCTCTACCCACCTCTCACCAACACCTACCTTGACCTACCAATCTTAATTTCACAACACACCTAACCCAAATCACCTTATCAACACATACCCATACCTTTGATCTAGCATTTTACCTATCAACCCTTACCCATGATTCACACATATCTACCCATTTACCCATACCTTTGACCCAAATCAACCATACCTCTACCCTTGACCCAATCATTGACCCTACCTATCTACCCATACCCATGACCCACACCTAATCAACCATACCATTGCTCAAAACTTTACATTACCTATTTACCCTTACCAACATAACCATGACCTCACCCTAAACCCACCACAACCATACCTCCACCCCTAACCCAATTATTTACCCTATCTACCTACCCATACCCATGACCCTAACTTATCTACCCATTTACCCCTACTTTAAACCACATCAATCATACCTCTACCTCCAACCCAATCATTCACCCTACCCATTTACCCATACCTTTGCCCTAGGATCTACCTCACCTATTTACCCTTACTGCGTAACCTTGACCCTAACATACATCCAACCTATCAACCCTTCTCCATATCTATTTTATTCGTCCCTAGCTTATGGGAGAACTAAATCATTCTAAGGCCCCTTTTCATCAGGTCTATGTAGGAAGCACTCTAAGGGCATGGGGCCCTTGGAGGTTAGCTCGACCATCATCGTCATCACCTTTTGCACCTTCCCTTTTCCAAAACCATTCACCTCTCAACATTGGCTACCTATTCCAGTCACATTCTATTTTCGTTAGTTTCCATTTTATTACCAAATAATTGGAAATTAATACACTCTTACAACATTCATCTCATCACATTTACCACAATCATACATTACCTGCAATCATACCAACATAATCCACACCATAAAATACCACAAATTAAAAACAACACAAATAAATACATCATCATTTATTTCCTAGTATATCAAATACCGTGCAATTAATTAAGCCACCCAACCATGACTCAACTATGCCTACCACATGATTCCACCATACCTATGACCTGACTCCACCATGCCTATGACATGACTCCACCATGCCTAGGACCTGACTCAACCATGCCTATGACTTGACTCTACCATGCCTATGACTGACTCTACCATGCCTAATATCAACCCGAATCAACCATACCTATAACCTAACTCCACCATTCCTAATACCAACCTGACTTAACCATGCCTATTGTAGTGCCCACTTCCCTTTGACACCTTTTTATGCTTATGTTAATATCATTGTTGATTACATTATAGACAATATTATGTTTTGATTTCTTATGATGTTAGACATTGATCATGGATTATTGTTGATCTTGATTTGATTTTGAAGCATGATGATTATTAAAGACACCTTATATGTGGATGATGATATATTATTTATATGGATGTTGTTTGGACATGTGATTTTGGATATTATGAGTAGATCTAGAAAATGAATATTTTATGATGCTAATATAGTTGTGGATAAAAAATGCAAATGATGTAGTTGTTGCTTTGGTGTTGTTATGATTCATTTATATAGTTGGTTTTGTGATTTCATTTATATCACATTGGATGTTCTGATATGGCCATGAGGCCGAAGGAGGTATTTGTGGTTTGCAGGTTTAAAATATCACAACAAACATCAAGGGATCGGAAACCAACCAAAATGGAATTCTAAATGAATTCGACAAAGTCACCATAGAAACTTGTTTTATTGTGTTGTGTGTTGTTTTGTTAGGGATTCCCATGGGGATAATTTTCTTTATATGTGACCATGGGTTTGTGTATTTTATTAATGTGTTATTTTTTTATTGTTGTATGTATTTTATTAGTAATGTGTTCACTTTTTTAATTAATTAAAGTTGTGATAGATTAATGTGGGAAATCATATGATTAAAATTTAAATAAATTAAATTGGGATATGGGAAAATAATAATGGAATTTTTTGGCTCTTTGAATTAATTTTGTAAGGGATGTGTAAGTTGTGTAAGAGCTTGTGTAAGTCAGTTTTGGAGTATGAAATACTCCACCTCCATGAAAAATTAGAATTTGTCCTTGGGAGCTATATTTGGAGGCTTGTGGGACAAGTAAAACTTGTACCATACATCTAAATTTAATTTTCCAACCATACCTATGATAGGAAGGCTGATTTTAGACTTTTATAATGAATTTTATTCATCATGTTGCTTGTTTTGGATTGCACTCTCTTACATTTCATTTAATTTTCTGTCCCTTGAGGTGTGGGCTCTTTGGAGTGTGTAAGTAACTTGTCATTTTTCACCCACCTCTTTATTGTGCTTTGGAGAATGAAATCTTGTCTTTTGTGTTTGAATTTGAGGATGTTTGATGTGGCATCCTACATGGATCCACATCATCCTCTTCTTTTCCTCTTCTATTTAATTCAAACTCTCTTCTTGTTTTGGGGTTGTTGAATCATTTTGAAACTTATTAGGGGCACATTTTCTTGTGGGAGCTCTTGTTTTTGGAGAAATATTTGCATTCTTGGGAGTTACTATTTTGGACTGTGTTTTCTTGGCATTTGAAGCTTGCTGTTCGGAGAAAAATTCACCATGGAGAGGTAGGAATTTAGCTCTCATTATTTTTCTATCATTTCCTTGTTGTTATTTGTGAATGGTGCATGCTTTATTTCATTTGTTTGTTGGTTTGGTAGAATGCCTTAGGGAAGGTGTAGGAGAAGGCTATGGGGAATCCATGTGGGGGCATAAGGAATGCCATTGGCATTAGAGATTTTGGAGGAGTTTGGGTTTGGGATCCACCATGGAAAATAAATAGCTTGCATTTCTTACTTTGGGGTGGGCATAAGGAAATATGTTGGGGGGTCATAAGGAGAAACTTGTGGGGGCATAAGGATGTGTGTGGGATGAATTATTTTGGTCGGTTGTTCTAGTGGATGACCAATTCTCAATTGGGATGAATAAGTAGCTTCCCCATAGACCTTTCTCTTTTGGATTGCATGATCGAGCATGAGTTCTATTTTGAAATGTTTTTAAATGTAGTTGTGAACTGCTATTTTTGTGTTAAATTATGTTTTTTTTAAAAGAATGTGTATGTGAAATAATGTTGTGTTGTGGAAGCCGATTGTTGTCATGGGTTGAATTTCATCTTTTATTATATTTTGGTTGGGGCTCGGGGTCCAATGATGAAGTAAGTATTCTCCTTTCATTGGATATCTTGGTTGGGTAGAGAGCATTTCCTTTCCCCCTCTTTTGTTGTGATCAATTTGGAGAGAAAGAAAATGAGCACATTGTTGTCCTAGAGCAAAGGAAAAATGTAGTTTGACAGTCCCTTGTGAAAACATATTTATTTGTAATCCTTTCCCACTTGTTGTGGATGAAATTGTTGTTTGTATTTTGTGAAGAAAGATGTATGTAAATTCTTATGAAAATGGATATTCAAATTGTAAAATATATTTAAATTTTTATTTTGTTTATTGGAAATAAATGAAAATTCATTAATTGCATTCAAAGAATGAAAGAATGTGAAGATGTAAAAGTTTATAAATGAAGTCAATAAAGAATTGCAAGTTTATCTCTTATTTGCATTGTTGTGATGAAATGGGAATATCAAATTGTGATTTGAAGCTCTGTTTATTTGCAAAAGAAAGAAAATGCGTATGAAGGAAGGATGTTGCTTGTTTCTTTTGGGAAATATATGAAATTGAAAGTCAGACCTTATCATTTAGCTTTGGAAATGAATTTTTGTAAAAAAACTAAATGCATTAGATTAGTTTAGAAACTATATACCACACTTAAATGATAAAATTGATAAATAGATCCTTTAAAAATTTGATCACTGGCATTGTGACTTTTAAAACTGACAAATTTAATCAAATTACATAGTTTGGACCAAAACTTAACAATCAACTTGGAAACCTTAAAATTCAACATGATATATTAGCAATGAACTCAATTGACAAAGAATATTTAAGAGAATAACTTGAACCATTGCAAAATTGAGCTCAATCTCTTCCTCAACCATTTTCTGTCATTTGTTGGAAAAATTCAAATGTAAATTAATTAAACAAATTTAACTTCCTAAAATACTTTAAATTCTCCCTAGATCAATTATCCTTTCTTGTTTGGCATGTTGAGTGAAGGAGGAGATCCAATTTAATCAAATTGAAAAGTTGGAAATTGTCAGTTTGCTAATTAAAATCCTGCAGATCCTTTTTGTAAAATTTACCCCTTAAACTTTACCAAAATGTAAAATTTATGTTTCTTGTGCAAAGAGGGCTTTGATATCTTTCCAAAAAGTCCTCATTTTCCCAAAACTGAGCTTTCTAGCTCAATTTATGGCACTTTGAAGTTTTTGAGCCTTGGCGGGAAAATTTGGGAAAATTTTCCTGATGGGCCCGCAACCCAAAAATTTCCTGTCGAATTGCCTTAGAATTTTTTTTTGAAAATTTGGCTTGGGGAAAATTTTCATCTTTTCCTCCACCGGCCTACAGCCAATTAGAGGTTGCCACGTGTCCTCATGGGGTAGTGGTGGAGGCGTGGCATCTTTTTGCCCTTTGGCCTTTTTGAAAATTTTGGAAAAAATTTCCTTTTAGCCCCACCGGCCCGTAACCAATAATAGGCTGCCACATGGCAGCTTTGGGTGCTAGCGGAGGGGGCAGAACCTTTGTTTCTATTTTTTTCCTTTTGAAATTTTTGTAAAATTTCCTTGTGGCCTCACATCCCCGCCCTCACCTTGGGAAGATTCTTCTCGCGAGTGCACGGACCCATGTGACCAACTTTCTCTTTTCCCCTCCTTTTGACAAAATTCTCAAATAAACCCCGTCGCTCTGACCTTCCTCCTCTTCTTCCCCACTTTGGCCCGTCGGGTGACACGTGTCCACCAGGGACCCATGGAGGCGTGGGAGAAGTTTTGAATTTGTGCCATATGGGGGAAAATTTTCTAAAGCTGCCCCGCGACCCACCAACCCGCTAAAGGGGTTTTCCTTTCCTCTTGACACGTGTCCCCTTGGGGAAAAATTGACCTCTAAACCCCACTTGACCATATCTCAAGTTCCTGAAGGAGTTAGGAGGACTTCCTTATATCACCGGAAAGGTGAGAAAATTTCATATCCAATGGGAATAATTTAGGGAAATTTTGAATACGTTAAGTGTGTGAAAAACAAGTTGAAACTCTGAGCTTGCTAGAGAGTGGGTATGGGGGTAAATTACTCCCTGAACCTAACTGAAACTTCTAACCTTGAAAGTTGAACCATGTGACCTTGATAATTGTTAATAAATTAAACATATGATCTAGTAATTTTAGAATTTTTCGGAACCTAATAGGGTCAACTGTTGTCTTGCAACTTGGTTGTGAACACTTCTAATAAAAAAAAATTATTCCATAATTTTCTAACTAACCCTAGGTTGTTTCTTAGGTCTCAAGTGGGTTGTTTTAACTAGGCATCACACTTGGTATTAGAGTAGTGGTTCAAAGGCTTGGACCATTGGGCACACTAGAAAACTTGAGACATAAACTTTAACCTAGCACACTTTTAAATCTAGAAAACAACTCAGAATTTGTATATTTTAGCAAACATGGAAGATGTGTAAAACTTAGCAAAATGAACTAACTCTCGCTTTGGTCTATGTAGGGGGCACGAGATGGAGTGAGAGAAACTTTCACAGAGACTTAGACTTACCACCACCACCACCACCAAATCAGGGTGTAGCAGCTATCCTACCTCAGATTCTACAGACCCTTCAGGATGTTAATGTCACTCTACACAGAGGATTAGGAGGAGGACATGCAGCTAGTCATGACATAACCTTTTCTATTGAGGGTCAAGTATTTCCTCGACTTAGTGAGGAGCATAGGCGAGATAACTCCCGTATGGAGTCAACTAGTGGAGAGTCATGACCTAGGAGATAGGGTGAAAGAGTTCCAGAGCATAGAGAGTAGTCTCAGAGCCCTAGACTTAGGGATGAGTGTGTAGAGAGACCAAGAGGCTGATAGACCACAACAGTGGATCACATCAAGGAGATCCTAAAGCTTTTGCCCTCACATTACTCAAGTGACATAGGTGGATTTCAGGTAAAGGCCTAGCTAGTGAGCTTGAGTGGTTACTTCAAGATTTTTCCTTGTTCTAGCAACACGAAAGCTCATGTTATGATCCATCTACTGAGGGATGGATCAGGATTATGGTGGATGAAAGAGGAGTAGAAGCTCTATGTGGATTAAGAGATAGTGACCTAGGAGCTATTTGAGGAGAGATTCAAGAGAAGGTATTTATCATGGAGGTTCATCCAGCAGAGGATTGACGAGTTCCATGACCTTTGATAGGGTTATTTTTCTGTAGCAGAGTATGAGAGTAGATTTCTAGACCTAATCCAGTATGTAAAGTATATACAGGATGAGTAGGTGTGGATTCATAGGTTCATCTAGGGCCTGAATTTAGATATTGGAGGTGCAGTGTGGATCCACTATCCACAGACATTAGCAGAGGCCGTCGAGAAGGCCTATATTGCAAAGGAGACTCGGGGAAAGACCCAATAGGCTAGAGACCGAGTCCGGACCCGCATATAGCATATGTAGGATGGTAGATCAAGGGGGTCAGTACCCCTTCCTCATGGTGGTTAGGGTATAGTACAGTAATCCTTTAGGCCACAATAGTAGCTAGTCCCACCCACCTCATATACCTCCACAGAGAGTTGATGCATAGAGAGGTCGGTGCAGTATATGGCCTCCTCCTAGGGGTCCCATCAGGACACAAGGTGGACCTAGAGCTTAGTTAGTAGTAGATCGCTAGTAGAGGAATCGGTAGACCTCGGTTAGATCATTAGGGTCCATACCCCAGACTTCTAGGGCACCTAATGGAGGTTCTACTCATTGGGAGGATGTTTTGGTTATGGAGTTATTGAACACTTTTGGAGAGATTGCCCATAGAACCCTAACAACAAGGGTAAGGCACATATTTTAGAGCCGACTATTAGTGACATGGGACATAGCCACAGGATTTATGCAGCGGTTGAGAACCGCAGATAGAGCACCAAAGAATAGTCATTAAGACCACATGTAGTATTGGTGGTATTCCTACCTCTGTATTATTTCATTCTAGTTCTTCTGATTCTTTCATTGCACCATCTTTAGTAGAGCGATGTAGGTTGGTGGCAGTTAGGCAAGGTCTTAGTTGGGATGTTGAGATGGCTTCTGGAGCCAATATCTATGTAGACTCCTTAGTTAAGGAGTGTGTAGTGGATTTGGGACCTTTTACCACTACCTTGGATCTTTGTATCCTTCCTTTGGGCTCATATGGAGTCATTTTAGCTATGGATTGGTTATCTACACACGGGAAAAGATGGATTGTTATCACAATACTATATCTTGTGCTGAGATGATTTAGGAGTTGAGTCAATGATTTCTAGGGTCGGGAGACCCGTTTATTTGCACCATCTCTCGTTATGCAACTTAAGTGATGTGTGCGGACGGGGTTGTCGGATGTATGTTGTTGTTACGATCCATCGACATATTAGAGGATGGGCCTAGTGGACCATCACTAGATGATCATCCCATTTTGATATTGTTTTTGATGTCTTTCTAGGGGAGCTACTAGGGTTACCACCCCCACATGATATTCATTTTCATATAGATCTAGTTCTAGAGTAGAGCCTATCCCACGGGAACCTTATTGGATGACCACCCAAATCTCTGTGAGATCAAGTCACAACTTGAGGGACTTTTGGAGAAATGCCTTATCCATCCTAGTGTATCCCCTTGGGGTGCATAAATGATCTTTGTGAAGAAGAAGGATGGATCCTTGTGGTTGTGTATTGATTAACATCAGCTGAACAAGATAACAATCTAGAATTTTTATCCTCTCCCTCTATCGATGACTTGTTTGATCATATGAAGGGAGCCATAGTTTTCTCTAAGATTGATCTCAAGTCAGGGTACCATCAGTTGAGGATTTCAGAGGCAAACATTCATAAGACCACCTTTCGCATGAGATACGGGCACTATGAGTTCACAATGGTGCCTTTTGGTTTAACTAACACCCCTGCAGTGTTCATGAGTTTGATGAATGGGGTATTTATGAACTTCTTAGATCACTTTGTGCTCATCTTCCTAGATGAAATTTTGATATACTCACGTACATGTGAGGAACATGAGGGGCACCTTCGCTAGGTTCTTCAGTGTCTTTGGGAGTAGCAACTTTATGGGAACTTGGAGAAGTGTGCTTTCCTTCAGATAAAGGTACAATATTTGGGTCATATCATTTTTACGGGGAAGGTATCATAGTTGATACTTCTAAGATTAGAGCCATTATGGATTGGACAACACCCACCACTACGGTGACCAAGGTGTGCGGTTTCATGGGATTAGCACTTACTACTTTGGAGATTTGTTCAGACTTCTCACAGATTGTGCACCCTATCACTTCCCTTTAGAGGAAAGGGAAGAATTTTTTTGGTCGACAGATGTTAGTAGGCCTTGGGACCTTTGAAGGAGTTCCTCACTACAACAACTATTCTTGTAGTTCCGGATCCATAGGGTGAGTTCTTTTTTTGTACAAATGCTTCTTTAGCGGGACTTCGATGTGTGTTGATGCAAGATGGTAGAGTAGTAGCTTTCGAGTCTCGTAAAGTCAAAGATCATAAGTTTAATTATTCCACCCATGATCTTGAGCTTGTGGTAGTTTTTCATGCTTTGGTTAGATGGAGACACTTTATTATTGGATAGAGATTCACACTTAGGACAAATCACTTGAGTCTTCGCCACCTCTTCACGCAGCCCAATCTCAACACTCGTCAGCGGCATTGGATGGAGTTGCTTTGTGAATATGACATGGAGATAGAACATGTGAAGGGGAAAGAGAATGTGGTAGCATACACTATAAATAGATGAAGACATGTGGCTATGGCCACCTCAGTGAGCACATATTTACAGAGCAGATCCTTGTAAGCTTCCTCTTGGCAAGCTTCTACATTTGCGTCTGAGCGCAGAGATCGAGTCACGAGACCCCTTGAGGGAGAGTTTGATGATTTTTCCTTAAAGGAAGATGGCCTTCTCAAGCATAAATGCCAGATATATGTTCCCATAGATGGAGGCTTGAGGCGGGAAATCTTGGTGGAGGCACATCATGCACCCTATTCAGCCCATCCCGGGGTGAATAAGATGCATGCCACCTTGAGATAGTTTTACCATTGGAGAGGACTTCGTAGAGACATGACCCAACTTGTGTCACGGTGTTTAGAGTATGAAATGGTTAAGGTGAGCATCAACATCCAGTGAGCCTTCTTTATCCTCATGTTATCTTTGGAATGGAATTGGGACACCATTTCCATGGATTTCATTAATGAGATACCGATGTCGAGATATCACCACGATGCCATCATGGTCACGGTTGATAAATTGACAAAAGTGGCTAACTTTTCTCTGGTGAAGACCACTTATACGAGCTAGATTAGTGGCACGAGTATATTTAGATGAGATTTTCAGATTACATAGGATTCCACGGAAGATCATTTGTGATTGTGATCACTTGTGCACTTCACATTTCGGACTACCATGCGGTATGTCCTCGGGACAAGAATCAAATTCAGCACAACATATCACCCCTGAGACAAATGGACATGGACTCAAGCGGGTGAATCAAATTTTAGAGGATATGCTTAGGAAGTATGTGATGGATCAACATACTAAGTAGGAGGAGTACTGTACTTATTAGAGTTTTCCTACAATAATATTTTTCGAGTTCTATAGTCATGGATCCTTTTCAAGATTTTTATGGTAGAGAGTGCAGGACACCTCTTAGCTGGGACAGTTAGAGGACAGAGTGTCTTTTGGACCAACTCTTCTATAGGACATGGAGAAGCAGGTAATGTTGATCATGCAGAGATTGCAGGAAGCTCAAGATAGGTAGAAGAAGTATGCGGATCAACATAGGATTGAATGTAGTTTTGATGTGGGCATGAAGGTGTTCCTTCATGTCAAGCCACATAAGATCCCTATCCGTTATGGAAAAGGTTCTAAGTTGTCTCCTAGATATTTTGGTCCTTTTGAGATCTTGGAGCATATTGGCCCTTTGGCCTACCATCTAGCATTTCCTTGACTTGTCTCACATACATGATTTTTTTCATATTTTAGTTCTCAGGAGATATATTGCAGATCCATCTCATGTGTTAGATTAGAAATCATTGCAGGTGCAGGATCAAGGTAAGGTGATGGTGGAGCTTGTTCACATATTAGATCACATCTTTCGAGGCCTTTGAGGCGAGAGAGATTGATCAGTTTGGGTGTAGTGGGATAGATATGATGAGACTACAACTACATGGGAGGATGCTACTTCATTACGAGTTTAGTTTCCACATTTGTTCCAATGACTTCTAGGAGGAAGTTGAGTCTAAGGGGAGGGGGATGTAGTGCCCACTTCCCTTTGACACCTTTTTATACTTATTTTGATACTATTGATTACATTATAGACATTATTATGTTTTGATTTAGTATGATGTTAGACATTGATCATGGATTATTGTTGATCTTGATTTGATTTTGATGCATGATGATTATTAGAGACACCTTATATGTGGATGATGATATATTATTGATATGGATGTTGTTTGAACATGTGATTTTGGATATTATGAGTAGATCTAGAAATAAATATTTTATGATGCTGATATAGTTGTGGATAAAAAAATGCAAATGATGTAGTTGTTGCTTCATGTTGTTGTGATTCATTTATATAGTTGGTTTTGTGATTTCATTTATATCACGTTGGATGTTCTGATATGGCCATGAGGCCGAAGGAGGTATTTGTGTTTTGTAGGTTTAAAATATCACAACAAACATCGGGGATCGGAGACCAACCAAAATGGAATTCTAAGTGAATTCGACAAGGTCACCATGGAAACTTGTTTTATTGTGTTGTGTGTTATTTTGTTAGGGATTCCCATGGGGAATTTCCTTTATATGTGACCATGGGTTTGTGTATTTTATTAATGTGGTTAAATGTTTATTTATTGTTGTATGTATTTTATTAGTAATGTGTTCCCTTCTTTTAATTAATTAAAGTTGTGATAGATTAATGTGGGAAATCATATGATTAAAATTTAAATAAATTAAATTGGGATATGGGAAAATAATAATGGGAGTTGTTGGCTCTTTGAATTAATTTTGTAAGGGATGTGTAAGTTGTGTAAGAGCTTGTGTAAGTCAGTTTTGGAGTATGAAATACTCCACCTCCATGACAAATTCGAATTTGTCCTTGGGAGTTGTTTTTGGAGGCTTGTGGGACAAGTAAAACTTGTCCCATACCTCTAAATTTAATTTTCCAACCATACCTATGGTTGGAAGGCTGATTTTAGACTTTTATAATGAATTTTATTCATCATGTTGCTTGTTTTGGAATGCACTCTCTTACATTTCATTTAATTTTTTGTCCCTTGAGGTGTGGGCTCTTTGGAGTGTGCAAGTAACTTGTCATTTTTCACCCACCTCTTTATTGTGCTTGGGAGAATGAAATCTTGTATTTTGTGTTTGAATTTGAGGATGTTTGATGTGGCATCCTACATGGATCCACATCATCCTCTTCTTTCCCTCTTCTATTTAATTCAAACTCTCTTCTTGTTTTGGGGTTGTTGAATCATTTTGCAACTTCTTGGGGGCACATTTTCTTATGGGAGCTCTTGTTTTTGGAGGAAGTTTTGGAGAAATATTTGCATGCTTGGGAGTTGTTGTTTTGGACTGTGTTTTCTTGGCATTTGAAGCTTGCTGTTGGGAGCAAAAGTCACCATGGAGAGGTAGGAATTTAACTCTCATTCTTTTGATGTCATTTCCTTGTTATGTTTTGTGAATGGTGCATGCTTTGTTTCATTTGTTGGCTGGTTCGGTAGACTACCTTAGGGAGGGTGTAGGAGAAGGATATGGGGAATCCATGTGGGAGGGCATAAGGAATGCCATTGGCATTAGATTTTTGTGGAGGAATTTTTTTTTGGGATCCACCATGGAAAATAAATAGCTTCCATTTCTTACTTTATGGTGGGCATAAGAAAATATGTGGGGGCATAAGGAGAAACTTGTGGGGGCATAAGGATGTGTGTGGGATGAATTATTTTGGTTGGTTGTTTTTTTGGATGCCCAATTCCCAATTGGGAGGTGTAAGTAGCTTCCCAATAGACCTTTCTCCTTTTTCGCATGATCAAGCTCGAGTTCATTTTGAAATGCGATTTGTGAACGCTATTTTTGTGTTAAATTGTGTTTTAAAAAAATGTGTATGTGAAAGAATGTTGTGTTGTGGAAGCTAGTTGTTGCCATGGATTGAATTGCATCGATTATTATATTTTTGTTGGGGTTTGGGGAAAATGATGAAGGAAGTATTCTCCTTTCATTGGATGTCTTGGTTGGGTGGAGAGTGTTGCCTTTCCCCCTCTTTTGTTGTGATCAATTTGGAGAGAGAAAATGAGCACGTTGTTGTCGTCCTGGAGTAAAGGAAAAAAATGTAGCTTGCGGTCCTTGTGAAAACATATTTATTTGTAATCCTTTCCCACTTTTTTTGGATGAAATTTTAATCTATATTTTGTGAAGAAAGATGTATGTAATTGCTTATGAAAATGGATATTCAAATTGTAAAAGACATTTAAATTCTTATTTTGTTTATTGGAAAGAAATGAAAATTCTTTTTATTACATTCAATGAATGAAATAATGTGAATATGTAAAAGTTTATTAATGAAGTCAATAAAGAATTGTAAGTTTATCTCTTATTTGCATTGTTGTGATGAAATGGGAATATCAAATTGTGATTTGAATCTCTATTTATTTACAAAAGAAAGCTGCGTATGAAAGAAGGATGTTGCTTTTTTTTTGGGAAATATATGAAATTGAAATTTAGACCTTATCATTTAACTTTGGAAATGAATTTTTGTAAACAAATAAATGCATTAGATTAGTTTAGAAACTATATACCACACTTAAATGTTAAAATTGATAAGTAGATCCTTTAAAAATTTGATCATTGGCATTGTGACTTTTAAAACTAACAAATTTAATCAAATTGCACAGTTTGGACCAAAAATTAACAATCAACTTGGAAACCTTAAAATTCAAAATGATATATTAGTAAAGAACTCAATTGACATAGTATACTTAAGAGAATAAGTTGAACCATTGCAAAATTGAGCTCAATCTCTTCCTCAACCATTTTCTGTCAACTGTTGGAAAAAAATTAAAATGTAAATTAATTGAACAAATTTAACTTCCTAAAACACTTTAAACTATCCCTAGATCAATTCTCCATGCATGTTTGGCATGTTGAGTGAAGGAGGAGATCCAATTTAATCAAATTGAAAAGTTGGAAATTGCCAGTTTGCTAATTAAAATCCTATAGATCCTTTTTGCAAAATTGACTCCATAAGCTTTACCAAAATATAAAATTTATGTTTCCTATGCAAATAGGGCTTCGAGATCTTTCCAAAAAGTCCTCATTTTCTGAAAAATGAGCTTTCTAGCTCAATTTATGGCACTTTGAAGTTTTTGAGCCTTGGCGGGAAAATTTGGGAAAATTTTCCCTAGCATGCCCGCATCCCAAAAATATCCCGTTGAATTGCCTTAGAAATGTTTTTGAAAATTTGGCTTGGGGAAAATTTTTATCTTTTCCTCCACCGGCACATAGCCAATCAGAGGCTACCACATGTCCTCACGGGGTAGTGGCGGAGGTGTGGCATCTATTTTCCCTTTGGCCTTTTTGAAAATTTTGGAAAAATTTTCCTTTTAGCCCCGCCGTCCCATGGTCAATAATAGGCTGCCATGTGGTAGCTTTGGGTGCTAGTGGAGGGGCGGACCATTTTTTTCTTTTTAGTTTTTTACTTTAGAAATTTTTGTAAAATTTCCCGCGGCCCCGCATCCTTGCCCTTGCCTTAGGAAGATTCTCCTCGCGGGTGTGTAGACCTACGTGACCATCTTTTTCTTTTTCCCTCCTTTTGGCAAAATTCACAAATAAACCCCACAGCTCCGCCATTGCTCCTCTTCTTCCCGCTTTGGCTGTTGGGTGACACGTGTCCAACAGGGACTGTGGAGGCACGGGAGAAGTTTTCAATTTACAATGTGTGGGGGGAAATATTTCTAAATCCGCACTATGACCCACCAACCTGCCAAAGGGGTTTTCCTCTCCTCTTGACACATGTCCCCTTGGGGAAGATTTGACCCCTAAACTCCGCTTTGACCATATATCAAGTTCTGAAGTATTTAGGAGGACTTCCTTATATCATCGAAAAGGTGAGAAAATTTCCTATCCAATGGGAATGATTTAGAAATTTTGAATATGTTAAGTGTGTGAAAAATCAAGTTGAAACCCAGAGCCTACTAGAGAGTGGGTATGGGGGTAAATTACTACCCGAACCTAACTCGAAAAGTCTAACCATAAAAGTTGAACAATGTGACCTTGATAATTGTTAATAAATGAAAAGTATGATATAGTAATTTTAGAATTGTTCCAGAACCTAATAGGGTCAAATTTTGTCTTGCAACTTGGTTGTGAAAACTTCTAATAAAAAAAAATTATTCCATAATTTTCTAACTAACCCTATGTTTTTTCTTGGGTCTCATGTGGGTTGTTTTAACCAGGCATCACACCTATAACCTAACTCCACCATGCCTAATGCACCTAGTTTCCATCCACCTATACATAACAATCAAATTCTATCAACACAAATAAATCATCAGAAATCATCCATCTCATCATAAAAATATGTATATCCATACCATTTACACTTATACCAAATAATATGTATCTCACAAAAAATCTCATATATAGCCTCACCATCTTCAGCACGTAGGTCGGTATATGATAAAAAAATAAACAAGATCTTGTATACATCCTCAATCTCTGTGGGCACGAATGATGGTATATATCAAAATAAAAAACTACACCAAAAATGGAGGTACCTACAGCTATCAAGCATCATCCTTGAGATATTCTCCATATTTGTCTCACCAGCCTCCTCCTCCTTGGCTCCTCCGCAGGTGGCCTACTAACATCTCACCACCCACAATGGGTGCTGGTCGGATCTTTACTAGTACCTCTCCGGAGCATGCCTCTATGAACTGGTGGCCTTGCCTTGACCTTATCTCAAGGCTTGATGGCCCCTATGATCTCCACATTGTAGGTGCGTGATTTGGTCCTCTCACTCAAGGCTTGTTGTGCCTTGTACTCTATATAGGATAGGAAATCTATCCCAACAACCATCAAAAGATCCTAGTAATACCTCACCTCACCTAGGGCATCCCTAAATATGGATATGGGTACCGCTCTATGGTGGCACCATCATCCTCCGACCCGCACCTATCCTTTGGGACCCTATCCCACGCTTTCCTATAAACTAGGACCCGCCCCGACCATGAGGTGGTGCCATCAACCTCGGACCCTATGCCTATTTCTTATCTTATAGGTCCACAATTTGTACATGTGTAGTGGAAAACTAGTCCTGTAAACTTGTAACATGTGCCTATAGGGATGCCACATGTACCCCATCTCCATCTCCACCATTTACAAGTACATATCTATGTGCTACCTAGGCTCGAAGAGTGGTCACCGTGCTTGAAAAGTGGAAACTTGTGCCTTTGACCCTATCAACTACCCCTAAACTATCCCCAACTATGTAATCAAGGTAGCCACCTACCCCTGTAGGGCATCCCTCTGCACTGTGATGGTGGATAAATCTGGCTGCCTTGGCCTTGACTATAACACCATGAACTGTTGTTACTTTCTCCATTACATTCAAGTATTGATATGTGATTCTCCCATATGAGGATATGTTCTTTTGGTTTTGGGATGTCATGCTTGATTTGGTTGTGTCACTTCTACTCTTAAGATATTTGATTGAACTAGAATATGCTTGGATTCATTTTCTTTCATTTCTTGCATATGAGTGCAATCTGATTTCTGGGAGATTGTAGACTTATCTATCTATATGACTCATCCTTGGATAAATTACATTGATCTAAGGGATGTTTTAAATATATTCGGAATGAACAATTATGTATTGAAATTTCATGAATTAATAAGTCTGGACTAAACTTAGAATATATATAAGTTCTTTTTTATCCTCCTTCATATAAACATATTTCCGTTTGTGGAAAGTTTTGTTGGATTCTGGAAATAGACCCTGGCAGGTCATTGCAATCAAATTTTGGTTTAAGCCATTTATGGCTAAGGAGAGAACCTGGACTTAAGCCAGGTAAGTGATATTGTTGTTCCGATCTAAAGCTATCTTACTTGATGCAAAATCTAGAATCTAATCTGGAACGTAATATTCTGTTGAAATTCTGAAAGGTGATTTCAACCTAATCTAAGTTTGTTGTAAACTGAATCTGGAAAGGTTATTAGTTATTAATTTAAACTTGGTTGGTCAATCTAACCTAGTTCCTAAACTATGTATTTTGGATACTACCTAAGGGTTTATCTAACCATAATGCTAAGGTAATTGACAAATGTTATATCCTAAGGTGTTAAATTTTAATTTCCTATGATCTAACCTAAGTCACTAACCTATCCTAAACTAGTGCTATGAAAGGGAAATCTAAGGGGTCACAAGTTTTGGTCAGTGGTTTCTATAGCATTTAATATGGAGATAAGGTTGAGGGGACGGGAGTACTACCAACTTTGCACAAAGTTAATTTTATTAGTGGGGTATACGTGGCAGCACCTCTAAAAATGGAAACTCTTGTTTATTTTAATTTGGGGCTTGCCAACTTTGGTGGGTGGTGCCAATGGAGAATAGGTGGGAGAAATGGAGTTAATGCAATTAATTTTCATGGGTTCTCGAGCTCGGATTGCTTTGGGAGGCATGCAAATGGAATTTTTCTTGGTTGTTTCGTTTTTCATGCATTCCATTTTTCACTCTGCATGAGCACTAGTTTTTCGAACCAGCAGTTTACTCTTCGTTGCATGGAAATTTTGAAAGTTTCAAATCTATTTCTAGTTCATGGAGAATATATAAGGCATGAAGGAAGTAGTATTTTTTTGTTTGATCTTTCGTGGAAAAGGAGGGAAGAGGCAGGCTCAGCCAGATGTCTTCTTCGATTTTTTTAGCGACACTATCAGGCATGATAGGCCCTAATTGTTAAAATATTGCTTTCCTGTAAATGTTTTCATTAAAAGAACTTTGTTCGATGATTTGTGGATTTTGTGTAAACTTGGGTTTTGGGTTGAACGTAGAAATTTTGGGTTCTGAATGAAACTTGTTTTCATTGTTCTTTTGTTCCTTTGTTGTGGATTAAACTTGGAGTTTTTTTTAATCCGGTTGGAACTATCGCATTACCTGTCTTTGCTATAAACAGTTGTGTTTTCATACCCATTTGGGTATACCACTAGCGACTATTGTAAGCTCTTATCTGACTGATTTATTAGATTAAAAACTTGTTCCATGGAAGGAAACATTTTAAAAGACTACGTGTTTTAAATACTATGGTAATCTCTTACTGCTTCGGCTATGAATGGAGTAATAGATTGTTTGCTTCGCCATGAGAAAATATGACTGTAACAAGTTCATGTTCAAGGAAATTGGTAAATGATTTCGTGGATGGGTTGTTGGTATACTCTGTGAAACTTGACTGTTATAAGTTGCGTGATTTGGAAACATTGTATTTGGTTTAAGTCTGTACCTCCTCTTGCGAAGGGGTTTGAATGTTTTTAAGTTCGCAAATCTTGGGAGTAAGGCAATATATTGTTTAGTTTCTTGTATTTGTGAATAACCATGAGTGTCAGTAATATGGTTATACACAGGAGCAAAAATACGTGTATGAGTTCTATTTTTTCGGTGAATTCTTGGTTGATCTTGGAAAAGCATTAATAGGAAGTTATGTTTAATATTTTGGATAGATAAAAGTGTGTTTAATGTTTAACTTTGACATGGTTGTGGAATATAGTTCTTAAGGCCGTATTAAATTATTTTGGAAACTCTTTTCGAATCCGACATAAAAGTTGACAAGCTTTATCAATGTCCATTATTACATGCCTTTTGAAGTTGGAATTAGAGTTGTAATGTTTTGAATTCAATTGAAAGATCTATTTTATTCCGGACCGTTAATGCATAATTCATTACTATGATATGAATAGCACGGCTTTTTGGTATAGTTGAATCTGTATTTAGAATAGGATTATTAACACTGTATATGCATTTTTGTTTACTGTTTTGTAATAAAATAGCAACTGAATAGTCAACGGTTCAAATGATTTAGTCTTCAATTATTTGGATCGGATTATAGTTTGAGTTTTGATTGGTTTGTAACATTTTATGTTAAAAGTTGTTATTGGATTTTTATTGGATGTATAGTTGTAGATCCTGTAGGGATCTATTGGCAAACCAATAAGATGGCTCTACCTGACCCGAGCTAATGGGTGAACTTAAGTGTTAGAATTACTCATCTTCTCCTTCCTTGATTGGACTAATGAATGTTTATTACTTCTTGGAAGTTGATGTCATTCTGAACTCGATTACAATAGTGTTTTGATCTTCTCTGTTTTCTCTCTATGAGCTGAAAAGGAAAATTGTGAAAGGGTTTTAAAAATAAGAAAGTTTTAATACTCTCTTTTTGAATGTTAGTGTGCTCTTCCTTAGAATTCTATAAGGAACTCAAACAGTAAGGTTATGAGATGATAGGACTATTATATTAAGTTGAAAGAAATAGTAGGAGGTGGGATCCTAACCTGGAAGACTCCTTTTGTTTTAAAGCCATGTTAAGATCTTGATTTTGTTTACTGTTTGCTATTCTTTTTGCAAAAAGGGAATTCAGTAGTTAATGTCTTGCATACTTTTCATTGATTGAAAATCAAGTAGAATGAGATGGAGGATAGATTGGTAGGAGAAATTGTATGTGGCAGTTAATCCATCCCTTTTGTTTGAATTTCTTTTGTATGAACCTATTTGGATGAATACCTTAAATGGTTTAGTTTTTAATTAGAAGTTGATCCAATCATGATATACACTGTTTCAGCTTTTCGGATGTTTAAGTGCATAATAAACAAGATGTTCCTTCTTACTTACTTTCCGAAATGAGATGAATCATCCGAAATAGATTAAGTTAAAATTACATGTGTAACTTAAGTTATGAAATGAAGTTATATTATAATTGATACGAAGAAAACTCGAGTGTATTATGATTTTGGATTGTGAAAGTAATTGTTGGAAACAATTAAACTTTAAATTTAGGACAAGAAAAATAGAATATTATTTCTATCCATTTTGTCTACCAAGTATACTAGGACTCTTTATATTGACTTCACTTTAAGTTTGGATGGTATGAAGTAATTGAAGTCATTATAACAAGGTTGTTTAATGTAAACTATTAGTGGAATGCAATTGTTTTAAGGATTAGTGTTTATCATGCTCAATTCATTGAACTGACCCATGCTAGTAAGTTTTGTAGATGGACTTCATAAGTGGTAAAGGAAGGCAAAATATTATATGATGCATTGACTGCTCTAAGTTGATTCTTATGAAGAATTATGATTTGATTTCTAAATTATATTATGAAAAGAAAATTTACCTCTTTTGTTTGAAGGATGTTGTGTTAAAGTATTCCGAAGTGCATAAGTGGTAATTGTATGGGTTAGGAAATGAATGAAATAGTGAGAAATCACCTATGTGAAATGTGTAACTTATCTTGTTAGGATGATTTTCTTATTATCTATATGATTGAGTGTGAATTCTTATTGTTATTATACAATGGAATATAGATGAATTTCTTAAGTAAGCCATAGCTAATTATGTGGCTGAAGACTACATTCTTGATTAGTGATTCTTTATAACTCATGATTGTGATTAAAAAAAATTGTAAATAAGATCACTGCATTTATAAGGAACATTGAGAGTGGGTTATGCCCTAAAATGTAACTATAAGAAGAAGAGGACATTCCTCTCTTGTAATGCACTAATTATAAAAGGAATATATGGTTATAAATCACTAAGACTTAATAGTATTAAGTCTGATATGTCTCAACCTATTAGGTTGATACATTTCCTTCGTTGGATAAGTTATTTATAAATAACGAAACTTAAATTGTTGTTGTCCTTTTTTTTGGATAAAAGGTTGTTAGGTCCCAACCAACAACCAAGAAGCAACCTTAAGTTAATTAAGACCCTTTTGTAAAGTTGAACCCTAATTACAAAAAGGTAACTTAAAGAGTGTTGGACTCGGGGTTAGGGAAGGTTGCCAAAATATGTAGTTCTGTAACCCAAATATAACCTAACGTAAGTAAATTCTCAGAGGTATGTACATCTTTTCGAGGTTGTCCCGTAGGATGTTGACACACGTCAATTGCAAGGTTGTACCTTTGAGAAGATTAGGATCTTCTCGAGGATACAACAATGCAGATGACATGTGGCAACACCCTTCTGCATTGATCATTAAGATTTACACACCTTGAACTTGATCAAGATTTCTCTCCGGGACTGAGTTAGGACCATAATCAGGTTATGAGGAAGCCCTTTGAGACTTAGGGTACCTTGGCACATGGGGTTAACTTCGGTTGACCCAGTATGCCAATTTACCCTTAGTCTTTAAGAGCCTCTTCATATCATGGACTATGATGTTAATCGAACTAGAGTGAAACCTTGGGACAAGGGGACTGATAGAAGTCAGTATAAGATGTTCTATATAATAATAGAGTGGGGTGAAGGACGTATTCTAGATTGATGAGTATGTCGTCAAGGAATAAGTAATATGAACAGTATGTTATAAATATTTGGCCAAAGTACCATAAGCTGCTGATTGCATTGTCTTATGTCACCTAGTCTAAGGATCGTGATGCCGATGAATATTGGTAAAAATTATTTAGATAGGTTCCTTAGGCAGATCACTCAGAACCCAAAATAGGGTAAGAGAACCATGAATATGAAGTATTCAAAGAGAAAGCTGCAAGCTTAATATTACACATGAATAGATCGGTAGTTCACTAAGTCATGAAATGAATAGATCAGTGGTACACTGAGTCATTACAGCTGTATATGGTTATTTGTTATAAGAATGATTGTTATGAGATGTGTTTTCTAAATTATGTATTTAGAACAAAGAATATTAATCATGCAAAAAAAAAATTCCTTGTTTCTAAAGTATTAAAATGGGAATGTTACACCTTGGTATCAAAGCTGAAGGTTGACTCTTGGATCTATTGTGTCCATAATCTGATAAAAACCTAGATTTTATTGTAACAAAAAATGGTTAGAACAAGGGGAAACGTTGCAAATAATGCTCCACCAAAGGAAGGAGCAGTAATAACCCAAAAAAATTGATGAGATCCGTCATCGCCCTATTGGACACAAGAGATCATTTGGCTATACTTGAACAAAGCAAGTGATGGGAAATGAGGAGGAAGAAGAAGGCGATAATAAAAATCAGCCACCTTGAGGATAACCCCGATACAGGTGTTGGTAATAACAATGGAAATGTACCTGCCCAACCAAAAATAAAAAGGCTAGGTTGGTAGCGGAACTCACTAATGATATAAAAAGGATAAGTCCACCTAAATTTGATGGCACCACATTAGGAGATGGAGCTGAGAATTGGCTCAGTGAAATGGAGAAGTACTTTGCAATAAGAAACTTCTCGGAGGAAACCAAAGCTATTTGGGGAGCATATCAGCTTTCCCATGAAGCATCTTCATGGTGGGACAGCTGTAAGGATGAGTTAAATATTGATGAAACTAACATCACTTGGGATCAATTTAAAGGTTATTTTAGGCAACATTGGCTGCCACAACTTTATTATGATTAGAAAATGATAGAATTTTAGAACTTAGCTCAAGGAAAGCTAACTATAACTGAGTATTGGGAGCGGTTTATGAAACTTCTCAAGTATGTACCATGTATCAAACTGATGAGAAGTTCAGAATATGAAAATTCATCATGGGACTGAATCTGTGATTGGAGGAGAGGTTGATGTTCATAGCCCAACCACTATGGAAGGGGTTGTTGAAAAAGCCATAAGGCAGGAACAAAAATTAAAAGCTATTTCTACTCATAAAGAGGAAGTGTGGAAGAAAATTCCAAACTCTTCTTTAGCTTCTCTTGCACCCAAGAAGGGACCATGGAAAAATTTTGGTAACAAATTTTTTTTTCAGCTGATAATAATAAGAAAACAGCAGCGAACAAGCCTGCTAGAAATGCAAGGAATAATTTTTCCAAGAATAATAATAATGGACAGAAGTCCTATAGAGGTCAACATGATAATTTTAAGGTTGGAAATAATTCTAAGCATAAAAAGGGACCTATAGGAGGCTGCTATAATTGTGGCAAAGATCATTACGTAAATCAATGTCCTTTGAAGAAGGATGATCGTAATCAGCAACATAAGATACATGCTACAGTAGTAGACAAGCAAGCTGAAAAGCAAGTTACACCTATTGAAGTTCCTGGTAAGTTATTTGGCATACTTGTAACTGTTATTTTTGATACGGGAGCTACTAAATGTTTTATTTCTAGTAAACTCACTTCAAAACTTAAAAGAAAAGCTGGAAAAATGGATAAATCATGGACTGTACATTATGGTAATAATTTTGTTCATACAGTTAGTATGTGTCTTTTTGGGGCAGTCCTTGACTTACCTAACTTTTCCACTAAATTTGATCTCTATGTTGCACCTTTGGGATCTTATGACATTGTCATTGGTGTTAATTGGTTAGCTGAGCATAAAGCAAAAGTGGACTACTTTGAAAAACATATAAGATGTTTGGATGATCTGCAGAAAATAGAGATTCAAGGTGTAAAATGAGAAATTTCAGTTAGGAAATTGTCAGCTATGCAACTTAAAAAGGCCAAAAATAAAGGTTGTACCTTGTATGTGGTAAAAATATCTAAATATGTAGAAGAAAATAGTGATTTCATGGAACATTACCCGTTGTTACAGAATTTCAGTGACGTATTTCTAGAAGAATTATCGGAGTTTACCACCCAAAAGGGAGTTTGACTTCACCATTGAAATCAAACTAGGTACATAACCTATTTCTAAAGCACCTTATCGAATGACTACCACAGAATTAGTTTCACTTAAGGCTCAGTTGCAAGAACTTTTGTCTAAAGGCCTGATTAGACCAAGTGTTTCACCTTGGGGAGCACTAGTGATATTTCTAAAAAAGAAAGATGGAACACTTAGATTGTGTATTGATTATCAGATGTTAAATAAAGCAACAATCAAAAATAGATATCCACTTCCTAGAATTGATGATTTATTTGATCAGATGCGTGGAGCATCGGTATATTCCAAGATAGATCTTCGATCCGGATATCATCAATTAAGAATTAAAGATGAGGATATTCATAAAATAGCTTTCCGGACGAGGTATGAACATAATGAATTCAGTTTTACCCTTTGGATTAACTAATGCACCGCAACTTTTATGAACTTAATGAATAATATATTTCAAGAATACTTGGACAAGTTTATGCTTGTATTCTTGGATGACATTCTCATATATTCTAAAAGTGTCAAGGAGCATAATGAGCATTTGAAAGTAGTCTTGGAAATTTCGAGAAAGAGAAAGTTATATGGTAAGTTATCCAAATGTTCTTTCTTTGATACGAAGTTCATTATTTGGGTAATGTTATAATTAAAGAAGGAATTACTGTAGATCCTTCTAAAATAGTGGCTATAACCAAGTGGCCTACAGAAGAATGTACATGAAGTAAGAAGCTTAATGGGCCTTGTTGGATATTATAGAAAATTTGTTAAAGATTTATCTAAAGTGGCTACACCGATAACTTCATTACAAAAAAATGATAATAAATTTGTTTGAAATGATAAATGTGAATATGCTTTTATAAATTTGAAAAATCGGGTTGGCTTCAAAGACCTATTTTGGTTATGCACTGATCCTAATGGAGACTTTACCATTGTAAAAAATGCATCCAGGGAAGGCCTTGGAGGTATTTTGTTACAAAATGATCATGTAATAGCGTATGAAAGTAGAAAACTTAAGTTACATGAGTTGAATTATGCTCCACATGATTTAGATATTGCTGCCATAGTACATGCACTTCAAGTTTGGAGGCATTATTTACTTAGTAAACCTTTTGAGTTGGCCAGATCATCTTGAGCTGAAATACATTTTCACTCACCTAATCGAATGTAAGATAGCGAAGGTGTTTAGATTTTTGTCTAAATATGATTTTGATATAGGTTACATTAAAGGAAAAGAGAATAGAGTAGCGAGATGCTCTAAGTCGTAGGAAGAACATTTCTACTCTTATAACATTAAGAACTCGGTTTAAAGATGAAGTAAAAGTGTAATGGAATCGATTTATACTTTCAAACAAGTAAAAATAGTGCTTGTGCGAGATCCAAAAGATGAAAGGTATAAATGTTTTCATTTCGACAATGAAGGAATCTTACGTTATGGAAATAGAGTATACATACCTTTGCTAAATGATTTGAGAAAGAAATTGTTTGCTGAATTTCATAATTCACCCTTTTCTGGACACCCGGGTATTACTAAAATGCTTGCTGATATAAAACAACAATATTTTGGAAAGGAATGAAAAAGGATGTTGTTAATTTTGTGACTCAATGTCTTGAATGTCAGCGGGTGAAAGCGGAACATATGCACCCGGCTAGTTTCTTATATCCCCATAGCGTACCATAGTACAAATGGCAAGTAATAAGTATGGATTTTTACAAGGGCTGCCAATGTCAAGAAATAAACATGATGTTATTTTAGTAGTTGTTGATAAACTAACAAAAGTAGCTCGTTTTATTGTTGGAAACCTAAAGGATGATTCTCTGTTTTAGTAAAAGATTTGTACATGAAATTTTCAGATTACATGGAGTACCTGAATTGATTATATCGAGATAGGGATCCTAGAATGACGTCAAAATTTTCGCAAATGCTTAGTGTAGCTCTTGGAACTAAACTGAACTTCAGTTATGCGTATCATCCAGAAATAGATGGACAGACTGAAAGAGTAAATCAAGTGTTAGAAGATATGTTATGGATATATTGCATGGATCAACAAAGATAAATGGGAAGAGTATCTCCCATTAGTTGAATTTGCATACAAAAATACATATCGCACTTCTCTTAGGATGACACCTTTCGAGGCACTTTATGGAAGAAAATGCAAAACCCCTGTTAGTTGGGACAACATTGAGGATAGAGAGGTAATTGGGCCTGAAATCCTTATAGAAATGGAACAACAAGTTAAAATGATTCGTGAACGCTTGAAAGAAGTAGCAAATAGGTAGAAGAGTTATGCTTGATTTAAAGTGGGTTGACCAGAAATTTGAACTTGGTGAAAAGGTTTTTCTTCGTGTTAAACCAAGAAAGAGTTCTATAACTTTTGGCAAGGCTGCCAAGTTATCACCTCGTTTTGTGGGACCTTTTGAAATTGTTGAAGTAATCAATCCTGTAGCTTATCGATTAGCATTACCACCTTCTTTATCAAGAATGCATGAAGTTTTCCATATTTCTTTTCTTAAGAAATATGTTTTAGATTTGTCACATGTGTTAAATTGGAATTCCTTATAGGTCCAAGACCTAGGAATAATCGTGGTTAAACCCACTTTAGTGCTGGAACTCACCGATTGCATTTGAGAAAACGTGAAATACAGCAATGTAAGGTCCATTGTGACCAGTTTAACAAAGAAAGTGCAACTTGGGAAAATCTGGAAGATATGAGAACTACTTTTCCTTTTCTTTTTGAATAGAACTGAATCTGTTGACTAATAAAAAAATTGTGATTTTATCTTTTACATGACATTAAGTAAGCCAGTTTTGGGGCAAACATTTATTCAGTTTGAATAAATAGTAACATAATACTAATTTTTGGAACTATATAAAGTTTGAAATAGTTGATTTGATAAGTAACTGAAAGAATTGACTAACCATAAGGTAAATAAAAGTTGTAATCATCGGGATGATGATTCTTTTAGGAGGGAAGCATGTAACACCCTAAATTGTTGTTACTTTCTCCCTTCCATTCAAGTATTGATATGTGATTCTCCCATATAAGGATATGTTCTTTTGGTTTCGAGGAAGTCATGCTTGATTTAGTTGTGTCACTTACTGCTCTTAAGATCTTTGATTGAACTGGAATATTCTTGGATTCATTTTCTTTCATGTCTCACATATGAGTGCAATCTTATTTTTGGGAGATTGTAGACTTATCTATCTCTATGACTCATCCTTGGATCAATTACATTGATGTAAGGGATGTTTTAAATATATTTGGAATGAATAATTGTGTATTGACATTTCATGAATTAATAATTCGGACTGAAATTAGAATATATATAAGTTCTTTTTATCCTCTATATAAAAATATTTCCATTTGTGGAAAGTTTTGTTGGATTCTAGAAATTGACCTTGGCAGGTCATTACAATCGAATTTTGGTTTAAGCCATTTATGGCTAAGGAGAGAACCTAGACTTAAGCCAGGTAAGTGATATTTTTGTTCTGATATAAAGCTATCTTACTTGATGCAAAATCCAGAATCTAATCTGGAACGTAATATTCTATTGAAATTCGAAAGGTGATTTCAACCTAATCTAAGTTTGTCGTAAACCGAACTGGAAAGGTTATTAGTTATTAATTTAAACTAGGTTGGTCAATCTAACCTAGTTCCTAAACTATGTATTTTGGATACTACCTAAGGGTTTATCTAAACCTAATGCTAAGGTAATTGACTAATGTTATATCCTAAGGTGTTAAATTTTAATTTCCTATGATCTAACCTAAGTCACTAACCTATCCTAAACTAGTGCTATGAAAGGGAAACCTAAGGGGTCACAAGTTTTTGGTGGTGGTTTCTATGGAATTTAAGATGGGGATAAGGTTGAGGGGATAAGGAGTACCACCTGAATTTGGCGAGAGGTTAATTTGGTTAGTGGGGTTATATGTGACAAAGACCTCTAAAAATGGAAACTCTTGTTTATTTTAATTTGGGGCTTGCCAACTTTTGCGGGTGGTGGAAATGGAGAATAGGCGGGAGAAATGGAGTTAATGCAATTAATTTTCATGGGTTCTTGAGCTCGGATTGCTTTGGGAGGCATGCAAATGGAATTTTTCTTGGTTGTTTCATTTTTCATGCATTCTGCGTTTTCGCTCTGCATGAACAATGGTTTCTTGAACCAGCAGTTTACTCTTCGTTGCATGGCAATTTTGAAAGTTTCAAATCTATTTCTGGTTCGTGGAGAATATATAAGGCATGAAGGAAGCAGTATTTTGTTGTTTGATCTTTCGTGGAAAAGGAGGGAAGAGGCAGGCTCAGCCAGAGGTCTTCTTCAATTTTTAGCGACACTATCAGGCATGATAGGCCCTAACTATTAAAATCTTGCTTTCCTTTAAATGTTTTCATTAAAAGAACTCTATTCTGATGATATATGTGCATTTTTGCTTGGTGGGTAGCAATGATTTGTGAGTTTTGTGTAAAATTGGGTTACGGGTTGAACGTAGAAATTTTGGGTTCGAATGAAACTTATTTTCATTGTTCTTTTGTTCCTTTTTGTGGATTAAACTTGGAGTTTTTTTAATCTGGTTGGGCTGTCGCATTACTGTCTTTGATGTAAATAGTTGTGCTTTCATACCCATTCGGGTATACCACTAGCGCACCGCATTTATAAGATCTTATCCGACTGATTTATTTGATTAAAAACTTGTTCCATGGAAGGAAATGTTTTAAATGATTACGTGTTTTAAAATACTATGATAATCTCTTACTACTTCGGCAATGAATGGAGTAAAAGATTGTTTCTTTCCCATGAGAAACTCACCGTAATAAGTTCATGTTCAAGGAAATTGTTAAATGATTTCATGGATGGGTTGTTGGTATACTCTATGAAACTTGACTGTTTAAGTTGCGTGATTTGGAAACATTGTATGTGGTTTAAGTCTGTACCTCCTCTTGCGAAGGGGTTTGAATGTTTTTAAGTTTGCAGGTACTGTGAGTAAGGAAGTATATGGTTTAGTTGCTTGTTTTTGCGAATAACCATGAGTGTCGATGTCTGATTATGCATAGGAGGAAAAGTATGTGTATGAGTTCTATTTTTTGGTGAATTCTTGGTTGATCTTGGAAAAGCATTAATGGGAAATTATGTTTAATATTTTTGGATAGATAAACTGTGTTTAATGTTTACCTTTGACATGGTTGTGGAATGTAGTTCTTAAAGTCGTATTAAAAGATTTTGGAAACTCTTTTCGAATCCAACTTAAAAGTTGACAAGCTTTATCAATGTCCAATTATTACATGCCTTTTGAAGTTGGAATTAGGGTTGTAATGTTTTGAATTCAACTGAAAGATCTATTTTATTCTAGATTGTTAATGCATAATTCATTACTATGATATGAATAGCATGGCTTTTGGGTATTGTTGAATCTGTATTTAGAATACGATTATTAACACTGTATATGCATTTTTGTTTACTATTTTGTAATAAAATAGCAACCGAATAGTGCAACGTTTCAAATGATTTAGTCTTCAATTATTTAGATTGGGATTATAGTGTGAGTTTTGATTGGTTTGTAACGTTTTATGTAAAAAGTTGTTATTGGCTTTTTATTGGATGTATAGTGATAGATCATGTAGTGATTTATTGGCAAACCAATAAGATGGCTCTACCTGACTTGAGCTAAGGGGTGAAATTAAGTGTTAGAACTACTCAGCTTCTCCTTCCTTGTTGGATTAATGAATGTTTATTACTTTTTAGAAGTTGATGTCGTTCTGAACTTGATTACAATAGTGTTTTGATCTTCTCTGTTTTCTCTCTAAGCTGAAAAGGAAAATTGTGAAAGGGTTTTAAAAATAAGAAAGTTTTAATACTCTCTTTTTGAATGTTAGTGTGCTCTTCTTGATGAATTCTATAAGGAACTCAAACAGTAAGGTTATGAGATGACAAGACTATTATATTAAGTTGAAAGAAATAGTAGGAGGTGGGATCCTAACCTGGAAGACTCCTTTTGTTTTAAAGTTGTGTTAAGATCTTGATTTTGTTTAATATTTTCTATTATTTTTGTAAAAATGGAATTCAGTAGTTAATGTCTTGCATAATTTTCATTGATTGAAAATCAAGTAGAATGAAATGGAGGATAGATTGGTAAGAGAAATTGCAAGTGGCAGTTAATCCATCCCTTCTGTTTGAATTGATTTTGTATGAACCTATTTGGATCAATACCTTAAATGGTTAGTTTTTAATTAGAAGTTGATCTAATCATGATATACATTGTTTCATATTTTCGGATGTTTAAGTGCATAATAAACAAGATGTTCCTTCTTACTTATTTTCCAGAAATGAGATGAATCATCTGAAATAGATTAAGTTGAAATTATGTCTGTAACTTAAGTTATGATATGAAGTTGTATTATAATTGATAGGAATAAAAATCGAGTGTATTATGATTTTTGATTGTGAAAGTAATTGTTGGAATCAATTAAACTTTAAATTTAGGACAAGAATAATAGAATATTCTTTTGTCCATTTTGTCTAATGAGTGTACTAGGACTCTTTATATTGACTTCACTTTAAGTTTAGATGGTATGAAGTAATTGAAGTCATTATAACAGGGTTCTTTAATGGAAACAATTAGTGGAATGTAATTGTTTTAAGGATTAGTGCTTATCATGCTCAATTCATTGAGGTGACTGTGCTAGTAATTTTTGCGAGATGGACTTCGTAAGTGGTAAAGGAAGGCAAAATCTTATATGATGCATTGACTACTCTTAATTGATTCTTATGAAGAATTCTGATTTGATTTCTAAATTTTATTGTGAAAAGAAAAGTTACCTCTTTTTTTTTAAGGCTATTGTCTTAAAGTATGCCGAAGTGCATAAGTTGTAATTGTATGGGTTAGGAAATGAATGAAATAGTGAGAAATTACCTCTCGTGAAATGTGTAACATATCTTGTTCGGATGATTTTCTTATTATCTATATGAATGAATGTGCATTCTTATTGTTATTATACAATGGAATATAGATGAATTTATTAAGTAAGCCATAGCTAATTATGTGGCTGAAGACTACATTCTTGATTAGTGATTCTTTATAACTCATGATTGTGATTAAAAAAAAATTGTAAATAAGATCACGACATTTAAAAGGAACATTGAGAGTGGGTTATGCCCTAAAATGTAACTATAAGAAGAAGAGGACATTTATCTCTTGTAATGCACTAATTTCAAAAGGAATATATGGTTATAAATCACTAAGACTTAATAGTATTAAGTCGGATATGTACCAAGCCTATTAGGTTGATACATTTCCTTCGTTGGATAAGTTATTTATAAATAACGAAACTTAAATTGTTGTTGTCCTTTTTTTTGGATAAAAGGTTGTTAGGTCCCAACTGACAACCAAGAAGAAACCTTAAGTTAATTAAGACCCTTTCGTAAAGTTGAACCCTAATTACAAAAAGGTAAATTAAAGAGTGTTGGACTCGGGGTTAGGGAAAGCTACCAAAATGTGTATTTCGTAACCTAAATATAAGCTGTTGTTGCAGACTCATAGCACCCCACGGATGCAGATCGGGCTTCCTTCAGGTTGATCACTCTAGCATCCAAAGTGTGATTGCACAACATGGAAACATCTCTCCAAGTGTGGGGACTTGTGAAATGAGAGAGGAATCTCAGATTAGAGGCTGGTTCCTCAAAATCCTCACGATTTAGATCTATATTTTGCAAAACTACAGAGGTTTGAAACCTAATCCTACTCTAAAATCCAAGGAGACGAGAGATAGAAAGTGCAAAAATGAAACTAAACTAACAGTGATATACCAAAGGAGGAGTGGTGAACACTTCTTGTTCTACTGATAGAAACAGATCATAAAATGCAACATAAAACATCATGCACAAGCTGATAAAATGTAATCAGAGGTCTGAAATGAAATAAGCAACACAAACAGAGGACTAAAACTGATCACAGAGCCTGTATCGTCATTTCCACTGTCAAAATCCTTGTATTACAACATCAAAAAGGTAGAAAAACTATTACAATTTTAGAAGAGGTCTGATATTTTCAAAAATCACTTATTCTAGGTGAAAGAAGAAGCTTGCTATCCCAAGAAATGTTCCCCCTTGAAAATGATCCAAATCTGGCTTTTACATTGCATGGGTTGAGCCCATGAGACAGAAAACGTACAAAACATGAGAACCCATCCCTCCTTGACTACAGATGCATTAAAATGGCATGGGGGACTTTACAAACCCATACCCTATCACTTTGACCAAATTACAGGAGAATGCGACCCATTCGCATTAAACTGGTCACTTTGAAATGTCATCGGCCATGAACATGCGTTAGAGCTGTTTCTCAATTTTCTCTCTCAGTGTACAAAAACTCAAGATTAACCCCATAATCATGTAGATAATTTCATAAGCTTTCTGTTGATATAAAGAACATGCAAATCCAAGGTCTGGATCGAAAGATATGTCGATCTGAAGATCTAGGGTGCAAAACAGGTGAAAACGGATTTTTAAATTTCTTCCCGTGCTCTGCCACCTAGATGACACGTGGCATGCATTGATTGGTCACGTGATTCTCTCTCCTTCCCTACTTCATTGGACATGTGTCCTCTTTTTATTGGCTCAGGTCAGTGCTTGAAACCTCGCCCTCTGACCTTTTGGACTTTTCTCCTTGTGACACGTGTCATGATTTGGTTGGTCCATGGTCTGCCGGCTCTTCGCGCCCTTCACGTCTTTCTGTCCCGGATGTCCCAAACTGTTTGGGACAAAAACTCCTGAACCACCTGAAATGGGCTTCCTTGTCCCTCATCTACCGGTGACATGTGTCATGATCTGATTGGCCCTCGGGTTTCTCGGCTATCCGCGTCCCACGCGTCCATTTGTCCCAACTGTCCCAGTGCTGAAGTTCCTCATTTCGGCCGAACCGGCCGGTTCGCGTCCTTCGCGTACATTTGTTCCAACTGTCCCGGACTGTCTGGGACAAATTCTTCCAAACTACTCGAAATGGGCTTCCTTTGCTCTCGGTCACTTTGCCTTTTCGCATCCTTCGCATCCTCGCGGCCCAGATGTCCCAACTACTTAGTCGATTTTCTTCTCCTTTGGCCGAACCGGCTTTCCGCGTCCCACGCGTCCCGACGGCCCAATCGTCCTCCTGTGCTATAGTTCCTCATTTGGCTGAACCAACTGGTTCACGTCCTTCGTGTCCATTTGTCTCTCGATGTCCCTTTGCCTCGTGGGCCGCCTGGAGGCATTTCGGCCGAACCGCGCCTTGATGTCCCAAATGTCCCGGATGTTGCGAGGACTAGGACTTAGCCAATTTTCACAATTTTTTCTGGCCCAAGCTTATTTTCTGCAACCTTTTCACATTTTCTCAGAGCTTGCTCTTTTCAACCTGGACAAGAGAGTTAGAAAAATTTCTGAGGGGACCCTAGAAACATGATTTTTGCCCTGAATCAATCCATTTGCCTGAGACTTGAGAATTCTGATGCATGTTATCAAATTAACCCTGGGGGGTGAATTTGGATAACAATAACCTAACGCAAGTAAATTCTCAAAGGTATGTACATATTTTTGAGGCTGTCCTGTAGGATGTCGAAACACATCAATTTCAAGGTTGTACCTTCAAGAATATTAGGATCTTCTCGATGATACAACAATGCGAGATGACATGTGGTAACACCCTTCTACATTGATCGTTAAGATTTGCACACCTGGAACTTGATCAAGATTTCTCTCCAGGACTAGTTAGGACCATAATCAGGTTATGAGGAAGCCCCTTAAGACTTAGGGTACCTTGGCACACGGGGTTAACTTCGGTTGACCCAGTATGCCAATTTACCCTTAGTATTTAAGAGCCTCTTCATATCATGGACTATGATGTTAGTCTAAACTAGAGTGAAACCTTAGGGCAAGGGGACTCATAGAATTTAGTATAAAATGTTCTATATAATAGGGTGGGGTGAAGGAAGTATTCCAGATTGACGAGTATTCCATCAAGGAATAAGTAATACGAACAATATGTTATAAATCTTTGGCCAAAGTATCGCAAGTTGTTGATTGCGTTGTCCTATGTCACCTAGTATAAGGATCGTGATGCCAATGAATATTGGTAACAATTATTCAAATAGGTTCCTTGGGTAGATCACTTAGAACCCGAATAGGGTAAGAGAACCATGATTATGAAGTATTTAATAGAAAACTCCAAGCTCAATGTTACACATGAATAGATCGGTAGTTCACCGAGTCATGGAATGAATAGATCGGTGGTACACCGAGTCATTACAAATGCATATGGTTATCTATTATAAGAATGATTGTTATGAGATGTGTGTTCTAAATTATGTATTTAGAACAGAGAACATTAATCATGCAAAAAAATCCTTGTTTCTAAAGTATGAAAATGGGAATGTTACATCGACAATACTACTCATAAATGTGCAGCCCACTAGTGTCTATATCTATCAGTCATCTCAGCATCATCAATCCTCCGGTCTATCACCTTCTCCTCCCGCCCTTTCAACACCATTTTCCATGGTAAATTCATAGGCCTCTCCACGTCATCCCTCCTATACTGTGGGAAGGGTGGGGTATATCTGTGTGGCGATCAATCTTGCATGCGAACCTATCTACGGTATCATCTTGTGCTCTCTTGCACATCACCCTTCTATCCATCGATCGATTGTAGCTTCTATAGCTCCTTGGTCATCTACCCATATGACAGAAACCCACATATGGCCTCTAAATGATGTCCATGCCGAAAAATCCCGTAGAAAACACTAGTAATAGGCTATATCATGTGTAGCCCTAGCCGCTTAGAACTATGTAATAGTGGGCACCCATCGCCTATAGCCCACCCCGAATAAAACCCATCTCGAATGCATCCATGTTGGTTCTCGATTAAATCTCACCCTGTTTGTTCAAAGTTTTCGGTCTATATGGTTTGAAGTGTTCTTTGTCTCCTGTATAAATGTGTGAAACTCTTTTCCTTTCTTTAGGATGTCATTTGTAAGTCCTTTCCTTGGTTCGTGGATCACGTTGAGGCAAACATTGTTTATTGTTTCTCTATCCATGAGAAAGAATTTTTAATTTGGGCATGAAATCGGGGTTTCCCCTTCCTTCTATTTTTCCACAGTCATGTTTTCCCTGTCAATTTTTGTCCCAATATCCATGGAAATGTTGTCCTTTTTGATTGGACATGGCCCGGTGGGTCTTTTTGTGAAACTTGTCACTTTTTTTATATTTGTAAAAAATGCCAAATTGGTCCTAAAGCCCCGATAGTTTATAATTGGCCATTCAACAATATGAAGTGGCAGGGAAAATTTATTACTTTGACCTTGAAGAAGGAAACATGGCAGTTTGAAAGGTTAAAGGCAGAGAGGTGGGTCGCCAAAGCATTTTGAATCTTGTTGCATTTTATGAGGAGGATAAAAGTTATAAAATGATCCACAACTCTGTGGAGGAAAAATTAATGTCACATCTTTGATTCAGCATTGAAAATTCAAAGCAAGGAGGTGGGTCATCGGATCATTTTGCAAAATTTTCCCTTTTGGTGAAAAGGAGAAAAGTTATGAAATGATCCGCAACTCTATTGGGGCCCACATAAAAAGTTAGAAGTGGAGAGGCAGTCACTAAGGCATTTTGAGATTCTCAAGCCCACTTCAACTCAAATATTTTCCATGTGGAGGGCCTACACTCATTTAGGGATTCAACTCTTGGTTTGACCTTTGAAGTTGCATCAAGGAGACACGTGGAGGCTACTGCTAGATCTTCCTATACTTATAATTTTCAAGCACCCGATGTAAATTTCTTAGGCCTGGGAAATGTGGAGGACCCGCACTTGTTTGGGGACTTTCCTGAATTTTAATTTTGAAAGAGGACAAAGGAGACACGTGGATGTTTCCACCGGATCTTCCCATACATAGAAATTTAAAATTTCCTGGTGCAACTTTGTCAGACCCTTGACACGTGGAAGGCCCACACTTGTTTGGGAGTCCTTATTTTAAGCTTCATACCAAAAAAATGTTAAAGAGACATGTGGAATATTCTGCTGCCCTTGCCCATACTTAGACTTTTCAACGGCCACGAAACTTTCTCAGACCTTTGGCACGTGGCACCTTCCACTGGTCCTTAAACTCTTTCAACAACTTTGCAGGCTGAGACACATGGAGAGCCTGTGCTTGTTTGCGGTTTCCACTTTTGGGAACCATATCAAAAGTGCATCGAAGAGACATATGGAGGCTTCTATTGGCTCCTCTTTTACTGAGAATTTTTCAAAGGTTGAGGTAACTTTCTTGGGCCCGGGGCATGTGAAGATCCTATGCTTGTTTGAGGTCCCGTCTCTAGACTTCATCTTTGAAGTTGCACCAAAAAAACACGTGGAAGCTTCTGCTGGACCTTCCCATACTCTAAATTTTCAGCAACTAGTGTAATTCTCTAGGGTTCTGAACATGTGGAGGGCCCATGCTCATTTGGGAACCTACCTCTGGACTTCACCTTTGTAGTTGTGCCAAGGAAACACGTGGAGGTTTCCACTGGCTCCTCTTTGCACTTGGCCGACTCAAACTCGCAGTGCAGGTATGTGGTATAATCCATGTGAGGACACTCATTTCGAGAGGCACGAATGTAGGTATCCATGTGAGGGAACTCATTTCTCAAGGTGTATTCTCGAGGGTGAAAAGGATTGCTTGTCAGATCCAGCCATATGGAGCCACCTGAAAATTATTAAAAAGGGGATTTCTCGCACAATAGAATAAAAGAATGATTAGAAGGAATGTCAAAAGTTATGGCATGACATCCTAGTCATGATTGAGGGTCTGAGAAATGTGATCAGTTCATGATTTATCCACCTGGAAAATTTTGGGTGTAAATTTGTTAAACATCACTTTCTGGAACAAACTTGTAACAAACAAAGGATTCCTCAAATATTATTATTTTGGGGGGAAAATTTGGGATGAGTGAGTGAGTGAAATTGTATAAATGCAATGAGAATACTCTTGTAAAATGTCAAAGGTTGATGTTTCTGTGAAATTATGAGAGAAACCATTTTCCGAGAGACCATTCATTTTCCTGTGTCTTTGGATTCAATCGCGTCAAGGTGGTTGTAAGTGTACAACCATTGACAGGCTCTAAGATTTTTGAGAAAATTTCTCTTATTGATGAATCTAATGAACTTTAAATGAATTTGTGTTGATCATGTGAATTATTGTGATAATGATTTTATTTCATAATGTTTTCAAATAGTTTTTCTTGTTCCTATTGCAATCTTATGTTAAAATCTCTTTAAGTCACACAAGATCTTATCTGTGTGTTAGTATTATGGCATTTACAATTTCATTATCAGAAGAGCCTTCATCTGGTAATGAAATAAACAATTTAAAATCACTTTACTCTCACTATGTTGATATAGATTGGTTGTAAGCCTATGAGTATATCTTAGGCGTGACGAACTAGGGATTTCTAGCATTTAATTGAGTCTTTAACATGAGCCTTTGTGTTGAATTCTCAAAGAGTGTGTGAAATTGTGTGTCTCGGGCCTCCATTGATGCACACCTTCTGGTTGAAGGAATATTTTAGTTGTCTGAAGCATTTTGTTTGTGAGTTTTCTAATTTTTATAAAGGCCCTCAAAGATCTAGTATAATCGACTCTATCTTGCTTAACTTCCCACCAATAAATTTCTCAAACTATGAATCCTACACGAACTACCCCTATTTGTACTGTGTATCCACAAATGAAAAAATTCCATTGCCAAAGTATGCAGGGACAATCAAGATTCATTTATTGTCTTTAGTAACCCAAACCTTTGTCTAGGAAACATCTCCACTCTCTAGTGTGACAACTCGTGAGAGTTAGATTGTGTTATATCGATCATATTTCCTCAAGGTTCTCATTAAAATTTTGCAAATAAGGATCTCTAGACATCCTTCACAGGACACGGGTTACATAACAGGTCCTCTCACCCTAGTTGAAGGCACAACCTAAAGTAGTGAGGGAAGATCAAAACCTAAGTGAGATGCTATCCACTTCTCCAATGCATGAGTTAAAAAGACTCAGGGCGAATCCCATCCCCAGACTACAAAACAACTCATATCATGGTCCATCTATCTCTAAGCATCCTGCTAGTTTCGTGATGATTCTCAGCCCCATCAGAGAATAAATTTGGATAAGAACACATCCTGGGCATACCAACTAGATGCACACACATAATGTGCTCATATGCCCAAAAATGAAGTAGGAAGGTGCAACAAAGGATGAACCTCCGTAGCCTCCCATAGGCCCATAGCTCTTTATATAACTAGACTAAGAATGTGTGCACCCATGCAAAATGGGTCTTGTCCACCACCATATCATGCAAAATACCCATCAATGATCATGGGAATCTCCCACCTCTACATCGGTAGTTCAAAACAATAGACTACCTCCATCAACAACACTACTAGCCTCATATTCTGCAGGTGGGCCTGGTACATATCTCCATAACTCATATTAGCACTATGAAACCTCAGCTCTGCCATACCCTTTCCAAACATTGTCAACACCAACTCCTTAGATGCCTCTAAGGAGATCAAATATACATGTTTCCACACTATCGGTAGGCTAGAATCCTGTACACATCCTCAAGTGATCAGTAATCTCACCCATCATTAGATGGAATGTATTGGTCGTCAAGTCCCATTTGTCAATTATAATGGCCATCAAACTTAGCTCTCATACTACATACCAAAAGAGGGTCTGACCCTAATCAGGTTGACCTCTACAACATGACACCAATCATCGATGCTCGGGCTCCTTGCACCTCCACAAGTAGGGGTTGTACCTAATCTCGCATCCGTAATTGATCTTTCACCGCATTGAACCAACCATCACATTAATACACCTTGACCATACCCATAATCACCCTTGACACCTCATCTATAACCATTACCCTACCTCTTTTCCCTCACAACTTACCTTCTTATCACATGTCCTATCTACCCACCCAAACCCTACCCAACTACCATTCAACCATACCTATTTAAACCTGTCACCCATGCTATTTTTTTGTTTGCAACATTTTATTATACCATAACATATCTCACCCACCCACCCTACCTCCTTTTTTCCCATTTTTCTCCACATAATGACCGACACCGATTATGTGAGACCAACCATAGTCTACTATAACCGGCATCGTTCACCTCAACTATGACCATTTTTGGCTCACACCGGTTGACATCGCCAACCCTCGACCGATGTCGTTCACTTTCATGGTAACCAAATTCATGACACCCTACCCTATTTTCCCAAAAATGAATCATTTTACCCTTCTACCCACCCATTCCTACCTAAAACTCCCCTCAACCCCTCCCCACCCCTCGTTCACCTAACCACACCCTTCCCCATTCCTATTTTACCCAATTTTTCTTCCCAAATTCAAATTCCTTTTTCCCCCAAAACCTATTTTCCTCACTTGACCTTTATACCCAATTCACCTAACAAAACAAGGAATGGGATTGAATCTTACCTCATCACATTGTCATCTCCATGGTGGAACATCCGGCCTTCGCACCGGTGGTCCACTTGATTAGTCTCCTACCTCTTCCATCACCAACCAACCTCCTCACCTCTAACCAATCGAATCAATCAACTAGATCTCTTGGTCCCGCCTATCGATTGCTGATCACCCGCTATGAGGCTTTCCCAATAAGATATTCATCTTGTTTGGTCACTTTCCACCTTTTCATGTCCCCTCTATCATTTTCTCCTATTTGGAAAATGACAAATGATTCCACAAAATCAGATATTTCCTTTTTAACCTCTCCGACTTGACCGATGCGGTTTACCTAGGTGACATTGGTCATGTACCTATCCTATCATGTTTGGTTTCCCTAGACCGTCATTGGTTTACCTTGACCAGTTTTGGTTTCCCGTGTTAACCACATTGCCACCCATTTCACCCGCTCTACCTACCCACAACCTTTTTTCACCTAACCCGATGCTCACCCTGACACTCCACCTCATCCTCCTAAACTCATCATTTATCACCCACCCTCACCATCAACCCAGGGCATACTTACTGCTCCTCCCGTGGACCTTTCCTATGCCACACATTTTTTTACCTACACCGGACCCCTTGGTGTGACCATTGACCTTACACACTCGCTCTACCTTACGATGTTGTTACCACATTGTTAGCCTACCAACCTTACCTTGCCTATGGCCATGACCTTTACCCAAACAAACCTTGACCTTTTGGATGTATTGGAACCACACCTACAAATTCCTACATCTTATGTCATTGAGTGCTCGCACCGTATCCTTTACCCTAGATACCAAACCTCAACAACCTTTGTTTCGATACCCCGATCTACCCTAGCCAATGTAGAGTTTGAAATCTCTTCACCTCGGTACCATGCCACAATCTTTGTGTGTGCATACACTTGATTAACACTACCCTATCCACACCTACCTACCCAATCCTACCTACCCACACTTACCTACCCAGCCACTAATTATGTGGATATTCCCATGTCCTCACTCGTTACATCTTTTGATGATGGTACCTATTTTTCTCAGCCTAATGACCTTACCTTGCCTATGGACGTGACCCTTATCCAAAAAAACCTTGACCTTTTGACCTTTTGGATGTACTGGAACCACACCTACACGTTCCTGCATCTTACCTCATTTAGTGCCCGGACCATATCCTTTACCCTGAATACTGAACCTCAACAACCCGTGTTTGGATGACCCTTACGAACTTAGCTAATGTAAATTTTTTATGTTGAGAAATCCTTTTGCCTCCTTGAATTTCACAACATGTCCATATGTTTTCATGATCTACCTAACCACCCTACCCAAACATCTACACATACTATACCCATGACCGTCACCTCTCTCACCTCTCACCCTACTTTATCAAACCACCCACCGAATTCGTATTCTTCAACATCGATTGCCTGATTTGAGGGGGAGATCACTCATGCCCCTATTTGGGGAAACCAAAATTCACCTCCTCACCTAAATTCCCATGGGGCAAAAAAATATTCATTTTTGTCACGCGCCTACCAATACAAGCTGTCCAACAAAATGGGGCAAAATTTAGACACCAAAAACACGTCACATTTCATCATTCCCCTCCAAAATGATAAAACAACCGCATTCTACACAAGTGATTGATTTAACCCTAATTCAATCACCCATAGCCCCTTTGGCACATCACATCGGTCCTCATTCACACACCTAAAGATTTAATTAAAATTAATTAATTAAATTCCTCCTTTCACCCACTCACCAAGCCACCTCACCTTACCACTGACCCAACCACCTCACCATTCCATTACCCCACTTTCCTCTCCACCTCACCATTCCACTTCCTCACCTTGCCCATACCTATCCCATACCCTTCTAGAAGCCCTAGTAGTGGACACCCCACTCATAGGACCCCTCTTTGTCTTATTCGCCATTCTAAGGGTGGAGGAAGCATGTGCTCCACCATTAAAAATCAAGTGGGGAAGACATAATACCCACTTTTGAAAAAACAAACCCCTAAAATAACAAATGTTGGTCATAGTCGACCGATCTCGCTTAGTGGGACCGTGCGGCACACCACCTGTAAATGCTTAGTTTGAGCTCTTTTTGAGGGTTTTGTTTTCATTTTGCATTGGTTGCAATTTCGTTTGTCATGCATGGCATTTTCGTTGGAAATTAGTTGGAACAAGGTAGAGCCATCATAACTCTAAGATGGGAGACTAGAGGTGGAAGCATTCATAAGAACATTTGTGAGATCAACCACTGAAGGGACCTAAAGCTAGGAGCTCTCCAACCACCTCCCAGCCTTCACCAACACTCATCACTTCTCTTCATTAGCTGCTCAAAGCTCTGCATGCATTGGACTCCGGGTAAGTAGATCACTTCACCCCTCACTGGTGTTTTTGTGCTTGTTTCTTTATTTTTCTCTCCCAAGAGAAAACCTCTCCCCTACTCCTCAAATCATCACCTATCCTCCCAAAACCCTTCCTCCTAAACCCATATCACCTTACAATACACTCTCACCTTATTTCTCTCCTTACTAGCCCTTTGTCCCAAACACGAGGGTACCCAATCCCCATTTTTCACACTGCGCGAGATCACAAAGAACCATCTTTGGTTAACTATAATTGTGGTTGGTTTCACCTTGACCGCCATCGGTTACCCTAATGTCTCTCATCTCCCCACATCCTACCCAAACATACACCCAAAACCTTCCCAAAACCCTAAACACCTATCCTAAACCTACCCCTCATCCGCACCTAACCAACGCCCTTCCAAGTCTTTGTTATGAGATAGAGTAGAACCGAAATACCCTCTATCTAAACCTCTATCACTTCTACAGTCACCGATACCAGCCACACTTAACCGACATCAATATCACCTAAAATGGCATCGGTCTCTATGTATGTTAACACAGTGTAGACCAGCAACTCACCTACTTGCCCAAACAACCCAAAATACCTCACCCACCCCCACTAAGAACTTGTATGTGACCTGTAGACTACCTGAACTACCCATGACCTGACCCGAAGACCTTTTACCTGCATAGTTTTAGTATTTAATTGGATCAACGCTGATAGTAATCTGAGGCACCCAAATCAGAACACTAGCACTAGATTCCTTTATTTACATGTTTCATTTATTTAATATTAATTTATAAAATAGTCTATTGACAACCCTCTAGGAAGTATCAAACTTCAAGGATCTAGCATACGCTAGGCTATCTACTACAATATACTATTTAACTCTCTCTTGTGGTCTTGTTTTCTATTACAGGGTAGTCCTTCCAAACCGAAAACGAGTTCACATGATTCAACGAGATCATAAGTCTACACGCACGCATTCCACCTCCTACCCATCACCAAAAACATATTTTCCTCCTACGCTCATCACCCTTATTTATTTTGGTCTCTTCTTGTTTGCAAAAAGGATCAAAACAAGCTGTCTCATCTACATCTTTTTATCCCTCTTCACCATCCTTAATTTCTTCATCTTTTGGTTCTTCCACATTCTCTAGAGGTGTAGGAGAATTAGGTGCACTTTCCTCTAATCTTCTCGCTTCCTCATTCAGCTTCAATTTCCTTCTTATTTTCTTTGTTCTCTCCTTTTTGGAGATAGTCAAGGTGATTTTTGCATTGATTGTGGAGTAGCACCTTGAGTCCTTGTTCTCCTGAATACTCTTTTAAAATAACACTCTCCTTAGACGCATTCAAGTCCTCATCATCTCCCTCTTGTGGCTAAGGTGGTGTAGTTGCATGTTCAAATTCTTCCTTATTAAGAGGATTTTGTCTTCCTCTATGCTCCAAACCACCACTATTTTCATGCTTTTCTTCTTTATCATCTACTTGAATTGTTTATGCGGGCTTATGCCTTTGGAACATTTTCCATTGTATGCTTACCTTTTGGCGGTCCTGGGAGTGTGAACTCATTCTCCACATACTTAGTGTTCTCTAGCTTGGGTTTGAGTTATAGGTATGCAAGCACTTCTCAAAGTGTCCCCAATTACCAAGCTTACAGGATTCATGTTTGTAATATCTGAAATAAGCCTCTCAATGTAGGTATTCTACCCTAGATATACATATTTGTTTCTCATAGTGTGGTAGTTGCAATCTACCTTTTATACATTTAAGGTTAGGTGGTGCGCATCTGAAAATTAGTGAATCGATGCTGGGAATACCTTGATATGAAGGCATACGAAAGTTTTCACAATGGGCTCCAAGCCCCATCCTTCATCATAAATGGCGTGATGCAAAAATGTTGGTATATTACAAACTAAACTACCTTACTCACCACTTTGAATCTTTGGTATGCTCCACTCTTCTTCGAATGTTGTGTAGATTCTATTGTACCACATCTCTTCCCTCTACTTGAATGTTCGCTCATTGATCCATCACACAAGTACTTGCCAAATATTTTGCGGGTTATTTGTGTTATGTGGGGTACTCCCAAATCTTCTCCTTTGGCCCATCAAGACCCCAATCTCCATAAACACTAAAGACAATAAAACAGCACCAAAACTTATTCTGTCACTTATCTATGCTTCTTCAATGATTGTCTTTGTTATGTGATCTGTGATATCATAGACCACTCCTTGAGACATCTTCTTTACAATGTGCAGCCACATTGTGTTTACCTATGACCATCTTCCTTTTTCATTCAACTTTATTACAAGATGTGCATCTTCCTGCACTACTGGGTACTTCTTCAATTTGTCAATATCCATGCCACATGGACCTTTGGTATACCCAATCTCCTTCTTTATCTCCAGGATTATGGCCTTATCAGTTAATTCACTATCCAGATCTACTCATGAGGCCCTTAGTCATGTCACTGTTGAAATCAAAGTAGTTGTGATTCTTACCCTCCATCTAGCAAAGTAGAAGAAGTCCTTATGGAATCTTCTCATCAACCACTGATAAAGTGGTTCATACTTTCCAAATTATGGAAGCCCATACAACCTGGTAGACCCCATTCTGCTTCAACAACTTCTCACCCACGCCATCGTATCTTTGGCATATCTTCTCGTTATGCGCTTATTTATTTTTGTGCTCAAAGAAACGCATTAAGATCCTTCTTATTATCGATGTTTGATGGTTGTAATCATTGATTTCACATTGATGAGACATGGGAATCCCATTCTTTCCCCACAATCAAACCCTCTGGATACTACATTTTTGAGAAATTACTCTCGGGAGCAATTTCTTATTCCACTTCAACCTTCTTCTTCCCTTTTTCTCTGGTTGCGGGTGATTTCTTTGGTGCCATTTGAAAAATCTCTCTTTTTTCCCTCTATAATTGAGTAATTTGAAACCCTAGTTTAAATCTTCATGCCCTAATGGAAATCGCATTCCCTATCTTGTTTGTAGCATGTCTACTTAGCTAAAACCCTTCACCTATAGGAACACAAGATTTTCCTTTGCACAAACCTTCTCTCCATGTCCGGTTCCACACTCTTCAAACCTCAACATGATTTCTTGGCTCATTCGCACTTAGCCCTTTTCAAATTATCTCAATTATAATAGTTAAAATGAACTCACATCCCATCCTTATATGTAATTTGAAACATTTAGTGCATTTATTGCTCCTCCACCTACCAACAATCCTCTCAATAATCAACTATTTTTGTTATTTTTACATAGTACATCTTCACACCCAAGCTATAACATTCTAGCACACCCTCCTACCTTTTGGATGCGAGACTTCTCTTGGTGCACTTCCATGTGCCTAAGTACCTCATCACTACACCTTCCACCGGTACTTCTCATGGCCTCGCTACCTCGCGTAATACTTTTTCTTCATTCATCTCTATCTATGGTCCCCATGTCTAGAAAGAAATTATTTTTTCAATTCTCCAACCTTGAATAGCACATGTAGATACTTCCTTTCATGTGTACTTATTTCCATCAGTCATGTTCCTGGATATCAACAATCTACCCCAAACTAAGGTTATGTGTAGTCCTTTGCACATAAACATTATTCAAATGGTAATTAGCTTCGGCACATAAATGTGCTTATTACACAAACACACCAACTAAACTAACAAAACATATCCAAAAAAAGGAAACACATTAAGGAAATTCATAATGGAAAACCTAATCTAAATGGAAGCAAAGTGCCTTATTACAAACAAGAAGAAGACTTATTTATAGTAGGGCTTCACCTACTCTCGTTGAAGTAAGCGGGTAACTATATTCCAGCAAGTGCCCATAATTGACAAGCATCGATTCAAGTATGTGAGTGATAACATATGGCCCAACCATTTTACCTTGAGATTTCCTATATGGTGTAAAAATTTAGAATAATAAAGTAGCACCATATGTCATATCTCAATATTTTTATCCTTGATGTGCATGTCATGCCATGCTTTATGCCTGGACTTCTCTTGCTTTTTACTCTAACGTGCTATGGCTCATCACTCATCCAAATTAATTAACTTTTCATTCCATTATTCTAATGCCTTTTCATCAGCTAGACCTCTTATGCACGTAATACACAAAGAAGGTAACATAAATTCTATAGGAAGAACTACTTCTACACCAAACACTAACTGAAATGGTGTGGCTTTGTTCAACCTTTTATATGTTGTTTGATATGCCCAAATTACTACAGATACTATATCATCCCAATCCTTTCTTCCAACATCACAAATTTTTATTAATGTTTGGCTCAAAATTTTGTTGAAAGCCTCAACAGTTCCATTTTTGATAGGGTGTAGTCTTATGGTGTGCAATCATGAATTCATCTAATAAAATTTTGACAATCTCATTAAGAAAATGTGTGCCCCTATCCTTTGGTCAAACTTAAAGGACACCCATACCTTGTAATAATATTTTCCCATAGAAACATGGTTGTTGTAGCCCTTTGTACAATAATGTTTAGGTGTTTCTTCTATCCACCTTGTCGGATAATCTATGCAATTTATGATGTAGCATGATCCGGTCCTTCACATATTTGGTGAAATAGGACCCACAAAATCTATTGCCCATTTCTCAAATAGTTCTCTACTAGTAATAGGTCTCAAATGAATTTCATCTTATTGAATTAGTTTCCCAAGATGTTGAAAATGATCACAAGCCTTACAAAATTCCTTGCAATCTTTATACAAGGTCTCCCACCATAATACGGTGAGTAGAATCTTGCACACAAGGTGGCGTCACCTGCATAGTGGCCACTTCCAATACCACTATCGCTTCTTCTCGAATATCCATGTACTCATGTTCTAAGAAAAATGGTGCAATACTTCATCCCATCCTAATTTTTATAGGTCACCGCTAATTAACATATAGGGGGAAATGTGTATAACAAGTTGTTTATTATCCAAGGATTTCATTCCTTCTCGGTGCCATACTTATTTGTAGAAAGACAAAAATGTCCTCTAGTTTTGATGGTACTCGTTATAACATGTATAACTATGTATCTAGCATTGGTATCTTCAATTATTTGTGCTTATTCTCCAGATAAAGATTATTCGGATAGATGGTTTGGTCCATAATTACTTTTCCTTAGTTTTAACACAACTATGAAATAAAATTCTTGAAATAAGAGTACCCATCTGCATATGCACCCTTGTAGAATGGGCTTATTTACAAAATACTTGAATTCCATGTGATCTGTATAAAATATGAATAGTGTAGATATCGTGTACTATCAAAATTTATGTAGCACATAAATAATTGACAAAGATTCACGTTCTATAGTTATGTAATTCAGTTATGTAGGAGTCATCTTTCTACTAACAAAATAGATAAGATGATCTATAATACCTTCTCTAGATTGAGCCAACATCGTGCCAATGGCCATGCAAGAGGCATCAACATGTACATGAAATGGTTTGTCCCACAAAGTAAAATGCAGCATAGGTGCGGTAGTAAGTTTCTCCCTTAATGTCTCAAATGCGTGATGTTGCGACTCTCCCAAAGAGAGAACATACCTTTCCCTTCAAGTAACTCCTCTAACGCTGTGGAAACTTTGGCATATCCTTTGATAAATTTTTGTAATATCTGTATGACCCAAAAATCTATGCACTTCACTCTAATTGGTAGGCTCTCTTAGGCCTATAATGACTGCAACCTTGGCTAGATCAACCAACAAACCTTCCTTGCAGATTATGTGTCCTAACAGTATTCCAAATGGTGTAGCAAATATGCACTTCTTGATGTTCAAAGAGATACTCAACTATCTACATCTTTCAAACATCAAGCATAGATTTTCATAATGATCCTTAACTAATCCATACACCATCCAATCATCCAAATAAACATGTAAAAATATGTGAATAAATTCCTTGAATTCTTGAATAACTATGCGTGAAAATATAGCAAGCACATTTTTCAAATCAAAACACATTACAATATAGGTGAAGTGACCCCATTCGGTAGTAAAAGAAGTCTTTTCCGATCCTCCGGGAAATCCTAACTTGATGATACCTAGAGAACCCATCTGTAAACAAATATATTTCATGCCCTACAACACCTTCTCATATTTCCTTAGTGAATGGCATGGGAAATGGATCAGTCACACATGCAAAATTCAGCTCCCTATAGTTTATGTAGATCCTAATACATCCATACTTCTTGATCTCGATCACCATTGGATTAACCCATTCTAACTCATCAAGGGTTTGATAATCCCGAGACTTCAACATTTTTTCAATCTTTTCTTTGACCTTTTCACTCAAGTTGGGGTTCATTTTGTAGGGTCTCTTTCTAACTAGTTGTGTACCCTCTTTAAGATTTATCTTCATCTCCCCAAGTGATTCATGCATGCCTTTAAGCTCATAGTACCCCTATGGAATAAGTCCGATAATCCCTTGATAACTCTATAATTTTTGCCACTTTAGAGTCGATCAATAGTCTCCAATTATGGCTTCCTTAAGCTCAAGATCTCGATCCAATATTCACCTTATTTGTCTTCATAGGTTCATGATAGGTGCACATGGCCTTATTTGTACTTTGTCTAACACCTCACACCTACCTATTAAATGGTTTACATCCATATTTTCTACTTCTTCATCATCCACTAAGAAAACCATTTTTCCTTTTTCTCTCTTAAGGAAATCACGTTGAAGTAGTGTGGCATCAACCTTTGTTTCTTCAACAAGATGTTCTCCTAAGTTTCCTTCATCCAATAACTCCTGAAGTAGTTCTTCATCCTTAGAACTGTCTCCCATAGTTAAGCACTTTATGACTTGTAAGGCTTTTTCCATTGGAGACTTTGTAGAGAAGAAGTCAAACATCTGGGTCACTCCTATAATTAAATCCAGCCAATTTCTAGTCTCTCTATGGAGTTATTCATAGACATACCAAGCATACACGCATCCTTGTAAAGTGGAATAAAACTTGTGCACCCATAGAGAAGGTGGAAAATCTTCCTACCCCTCTGTCCAGAGTCTCTCACACTCCCGAATGTGGTGGCTTTGAACAATTTAATTTCCATGATAAGTGAATATTTTAGTAGGTTCATTACTCTGAAGAACCTAGTAGCAAGATCAATCCTAATTTCATTCCATCCTAAAAGATTATCTTTATGGGCCACCCATTAACACACTCTTGTCTGTGTAGTGTATATGCTAGCATATTTATTCTTTCCAGCAAGTCCATCCATTTTTCCTCCATGGCATGTAGGAATACCATAGGACTTCCTTCTCGGTGTAACTAGGTACTAAGTTGTTACCTATCCTCCTTCCATAATGCGGCTTGCTGCCTTTAGGAAATATTATTTTTATTTCATGCCCTACTAACTCATATGTGTTATGATCCCAATTATCACAAGAAACACTTGTAGTATCACTAATATATTGTGCATCCTCCCACTGAAGGATTCCTTCTTTACATGGCTCAAGCATTTATGGATCCTAGATAACATGTACATAAATCCTATTTAGGTCTTCTTCACTCAAGGGATCAACATAGGGCACAAATTTTCCATCTATTAAAGGGATAATAACTCTTTCCTCCTTGTTTTCAAAACTGATATAACCCTTTTGAACCAAATATCAACATTATTTACATAGCACCAAGGATGCCCTAATAGATCTGGGAAGCTATCTATCTCTACCAGTGCTAAAACCTCAAAGTCTCTAGTGAACTTGGATCCTTGTATAGTAATGGATGCATCTTTCAAAATTACGATTGGATTTTCCTTAGTATGATGAACAATACGTTAGAGGATGGTTGTAATGGAGGTCTCCCCATTTTTACTCATGCATCTATGGTAAGAACATTGACTTCCGTACCTTGTCATAATCTAGGATATGAGGGGAAGATTTGCATGCAGATCTGTCGTCTAGTCTTAGTACTTGCATGCGAAGTGTTTACTTGTAACCAACTCCCTAACAATGGAATGATATTCTCTTGGAGAAACAATTTACACATTTCTCTCAAGTCATCTATATCAGTTTGGACCGTCTCTGATGCTTTCTTTTACTCCATCTTCCGTGATTTATCTTTTAAGTACTATATCTCACCCTGAAGATTCCTGAGAACTTCCATGGTTTCTTTGTAAAAATCCTTCTAATGGGAAGGATCTAGGTACCATGCATGTAGAACCTCCTCCTTAGTGATAGTAGGCTTTTGTTGCAATGCTTCTCTAGCACGTTCCACCTCAGCATGGGTCGTGATCTTTACCTCGCAATGCCTCGGACTTTGATTCCAATTTAGGCATCCACAGATTTTCCACATTGCATTGTATCCTACCCATCCCTGTGCCTTTGTTTTCTTGTTTATGCTACTTATTAAGATGCTCATAAAAATTTGGGCACTCCTCATAGCTATGGTTCTTTCCACAAAAATAACATGTTCCGTGAGGAAACTAACTTATTCAACACCGTGGTCTCATCCTCTAAATCCATCATAGTATCCTTGACCTCTGTCACGACCACCTTCAAAATTACCTTCACTCCAATCATAGTGTGCCCGATTGTGATCCTGGTCTTGATGCTCATTCTTTCCTTTAGAGTTATCCGAGACTCCCGCTTGTCATGCACCAATATCTATAGAATCATGGATCTAGCCAATCGAGACGGTAGTCTTCCATGTCATAAGTTGTGAACCTACTGATTTTACAAGAGCTTGAAACGTTCTTCCTTATCATGTGTTGTAGTGATGGGAAATGGCTAGCATCATGATTTAAATGGCATACCTCACAATCCAATAACAATGAGTGCACCGATCGGTGAGGAAAAATATCCTTTTTTGACCTTCTACTTCACAATATATGCACCAAATCCCCTGTGAGAATCTCATGTGCTGAATTTACTAATAGTTTCTCCAATTGATTTTCCATAACTACAATCCATGCTTCTAAAAATGGTCTTACCCTAGTATCTATACTTCCAACTACCTCAACACGTAAGGATGATTTGATTTCTTCACACATGATTAGTGTATGTCTTATGTGATAACTCCCTCCTAAAAGGGGTAATCAGGCCCCCAATGAACCATTGTGTACGCTAGCTTGCATGAATGTCATAAGAAATATTAGATAGTAGTGTTTTAAAATGACCATCATACTCTCTGACACTTTCACTAGTGCCTTGAAAATTATTCTTGAGTGCAATTATACTCTTCTAATCAAACTCAAGGATGTGAAACTCTGTAAGGAATGCATTTTTAAAGTTGTATAGTCTATGCAAGTTTGATCGTGGTCAAAATTTCTTTACCATCTATGTGCGTGCCCTTATAACGTAGTGGAAAATTGGCTTGGCCTATGCTTATAAGCCATGATCCCTTCTGCGTGCCATAGTATTTCACACATATGAACATGTTCAACATCGTCTTCTATGCCCTATACTATGGAAGATGAAGAGAAATCTCCATGTAAATATTTTGGGGTTAGTTTGGACCTTTCCCACGATTGAGAACCTCCTATGTTTCCTCTACCTCCAGAACAACCATATCCACCAGAACTAGAGCTACAATGCCTCCCGATCCCAAACGTGTAGCTAGGATCGAGTAGAAGATGTGTTTCCATGTGTTCCAAAAGTAGAACTGAACTATACCCCCGAACTTGCATCTGTGAAGGATTACCACTCCCAGAAGATAGTCCAAAAATATGTGCACCTAAATTCTATGTGGAAGATACACGTGAAAAGGTACTCCCATATAACAAAAAAGCCATTATATAACACTTGAATATTAAAAATAAGGCTGTGCATAAGTAATAAGCCTCTTATAAGACTCGCTCCTAGTCTCCCACTGCTTGAATTAGCTTGTTGACTATTTATTTTACTAGATGTTGGAAAACCAAGCACAAGGGAAAGGTTTCTAGGTGGATTTAGATGTGCACCCACAACCCAAGTCATCTCTATTGGCGCACTTCTACATGAGGCCAAGGAGGGATCCCTATAATGTTTTCCCAAATGGGGGAGTTCTTGAGGCTCGGGTTCCACGTCTTTTTGTGAACTTCCACTCCTTCCCAAACTATCTTTCTCCACAACACCATTTTCTCTATAACCTCCCACTGCTTCTCTACCTCCCTCTCACGTGCCTCATTATACTTATGTCACCTTTCCTCTCTTTGACTTTCTACCACTATCTCGACATCTTTCACCAACCCTACTCTTTCCCCATGTATGGTGGGGTTTAGTTCACCATCAGTTTACTCTCCACATTCAAAGTTACCACCAAAATATTGATCACTAGTTGAATGCCTTGTAGGTAAGTTCTCCTTGGATATCATAAAAACTTGAATTCAGCTACCTCGGGAAAAATAAGTGGAAATTGAGTACTCTAAGATATAAGCTGTTCAAAACACCATGTATCCATAACACGAATCCAAATCAGATCAACATCATAAAGGGCCTAAAATTATTCCTTCTTCTAGACAAGTGTGTGATATCTCAAAATCCTCTTAGATGCATAATAAATCAGCCACTCGTACAATTCTACTAGAAAGATAATGAAAAATATCTCATATAAATTTTCATATATAGATTCATTCCATCCACATGAATGCATTAAACTTAGATCCAGTGTTGAAACATCATGCATATTCTTCCTCTAGATCGTGTATCCACTCCTTGACACTTTTTAAGGTCAACCATTAAACTAACATAGAGAAAGTTTCCTAAAAACTATCATTGCTAGCAATGGATTTGCATTCCAAAAACCACAGAGATTTCCTAAAACATGCAAGTAAATAACCAAAAAAATCAAACAAACAATTATCTCATGAGAGCAGAGTTGTTTTAATGATTCATTTAGAAGAAAGCAAGAAATATTAATGGGTAGAGCCTATCATGCCTGATAGTGCCTCTGCCAATTCGAAGGAGACTTCCAGCCGAGCTTCCAACCCTTTTTTCTCCATGACAGATCAATAACCAAAAAAATTTCTTCTCATGCCTCTTATACATTCCCTTGATCAAAAATAGATCAAAGAAACCAAAAATAGCCAAGAAGAAGAATTTGAACTGATGGTTAAAAGAACCGAGATATCTCCATGTAGAGCAAAATTTACATTGCATGAAAAACCAAACAACCTCCCACAAATCCACCTCCCTTGTTTCCAAGATAGTTTACACACAAAACCGAGATCCATTAATGCCATAACTCCTAATTCTCTCACTTCTCTCCTTGCCACCACCTCCCAAAACTGGCGAATGCCATTTCCAAGTTAACATGCAATTCCATTTTTAGTGAAGCCTCCACGTAAGCCTCCACTAGAGTTAACTAGCCCTTTCCAAACTGGTAGTACCTCCATGCATTTAAACCCAATCAAATCAAATAAAAGCCATTGGAACCGTCGTTGTAGTGCCATGCGACCCTAGGTCCCTTTTAAATAGTTTAGGATAGATGTCCCCAAAACTTAGGTTAGTCTAAAATCATTTCCTAAATAATTTCCTTAGGTCTAAAAACATTGCCATAGGTAATACCACCTTAGGTTAGATTAATTTCACAACCATTAGTATTAGGCATTAGGTTAACATAGTCTAGTATTACCATAGTAGTCTCCCCTTCCCATATTCATTTAGCACAAGAGCTTAGGTTAGGTCACCCCCAACACAATAGAATAAGAAGCTTAGGTTAGATTACAACCCAATTGAATAGACGTAGCTAGGAAGTAGGTGCTCTTACCTAGTTTAGGATAGTCCTTTTGTTTTAGGGTTCTGATCCCCTTCATAGTCTTGAAGCAGACTATTTTTGTTATGCCTTTAATGTCCTACAAAGATCAATCCCAAAGACCCAAGAAAAACATACAACTAAATGAAGACACAATCACTCAAGTCAAAGAACTTGTAACATACAAGTTTCAATCCGCTATGTCTCTCAACTAATGAATGTCAATTTTGATAAGAGAAAACACTTAGTTGAACTTACACACAGAGTCCATGCGGAGAAGAACAACACATGAGAAAAAGCGCGAAGGTATATGAAGGCATCACACATGGAATTATAGAGTCAGACTCTCAAGGACTTAGCCAATTTTGGAGATCAGGTCTATTCTTAGAGATTGGCATGTGGAGCACACAAAGCGATGCTGAGATTTGCATGCCACTCTTCATGGAGATTCTTTGAGGAGCATGACAACTCACTCTTGCATGGGCATAAGCTAAGAATAGATCCACCACTGTAGTTAACTATCAGCGATCTACAGATAACATACTTGCATGTATGGCTATAGTTGTAAAAAGGCACATGGTTGTTATTAGCATGCGACCTATTTACGGTAGAGTTAAGTAGTGAAGGGCTAGTTTCCCACCATATATATATACATATGTAGTGAATTACTTAGGATAGAGAGAGAGAGAGATAGATAGATAGATATATAGAGACACATGCTTTGAAGAATGAGAAAAACATGAGCACATGCAATTGGATAGTTGTAACAGATCCATGCGTGCATGCCTGGTATTGTTTGAAGATTTTGTACTGTTGGTATGATGAATAGATAAAGAAAATTGACCAAACAAATAGTGTTTAATGTGTTTTATCAATGCATATTATTACTTTCATGATGATTTACATTTAAGTGCTTATAGATCTAGTTAAGTGTAATGATGAATAGATGGATTAGTTACTAAAAATATATGTTCACTATTTTTCATGCCACCATTCTATTTTGCAACCTTTAAAGGGAACCAATACCTTTGTGGACTTTGGGTGAGTGCTTAGCCTAGGCTAAGTGATGTGCTAGGGTGACTAGGTGTTACTAACAATTCTAGGCTGCATCATTGGTTCCGTTATTGGGACCTCTTTTTCACTTGTTTCAGAGTGGTTCACGATGAATACATACCAGCTAACTTTGGCGAGCGTTGAAGAATGGATTCATGATTTGGAGGAAGATTACACACAGAGGTTTAACACTAGATCTAGATTTAGCACACACACTTAGGTAGAGCCGAATCTATGAGACAGTTTATACGAAATCTTCTTTGTTATATTTCCAGTAGAATTGTATGAATGGTTGAGTGCATATGCATCTAAGTAGAATTAGAGGTATTGCACGATTGTTTGGACATAGGAGGAATTTCAAACCCTATATGATGCTGATCGAGATGGACTCGTGTGGTAGATACCTAGTTTCGTGGTGTCCTAAACAAATATATTTTGGAGTATTCAATTTCAACTTATTCGTGCCTAGAGGTAGCAGAGTTCCAGTTCCTATGATATCCTAGAGGGATGTATTTGTAAAATATTCCCTTTGGAAATCAAAATACTAATGGTAACATTGAACTTAGAAGAGAAACCCATGGAAATCTAAAAAAATATCCACGCGTAAAGGGGCGGGAACATGATTGGTGAAAGATGGAAGACACTGGCGGTAGCACAATAGAGGAAGAGAGGCGGTTGAAGTATGATGAGGTATGTGAGAGGGAATTATGCAAGAAACAAGAAATTGCATAATGGATGGTGTTGTGGAGAGAGATGGCTCATGAAGGATTTGAGGCTCATGGTGAGGAAGAAGAGCAAGAGCATCAGGAAATCCCCCATCTAGGAAAGCATGAGAGAACCCTCTTCGGCCTCACATGGAAGTGTGCTAGTAGATATGATGCGGGCCGTGGGCGCACATCTATGCCAACCTACCGACTGTCCCTTGTGCTTGGTTTTCCAAAGATCTAGTACATCGGGTAAAAATAGTTTTAATTTAGGAAGTGAAAACAAAAAAATAGGTCAGACAACAAGTACATCAATGGCAGCATAGATAGCTTCGTTATTCTTTGGGGGTACATTTTTAGGCTCATCATCTACACAGAATATGAGTGTGTCAAGTGTGGGATTCACCTCTGGAACGTGGACTACTTCCCAGATTGTAGGGGTCTAGTATAGTACCACTATTGGTGCATAGGGGACTACATCCATGGGCCCTATTCTAAATCCTGGACGAGGATTAGGTGGTATGGGTAGTTCTATTTCTAGTGGTTTGGGTGGTATTGGAGGAAGAGGAAACCAAGGAGGTTTTGGGTCGGGTGGTCAAGGCCCACATCAACCCAGAATATTTATATGGAGATGTTTCTTCTTCTTCCAAAGTACAGAGGTATCGAGGATGCTATTGAGCATGTTCATATGTGTGAAATATTATGGCATGCAAAAGGTATTATGGGCTATGAGCGTAAGGAAAGTCAATTTGTGACTACATTGCAGTGCGCGCATAGCTAGTATAGGAAGTTTGATCCCAATCAAACTTGTAGTGACTATGCATCATTGAAAGATGATTTCTTAAAAGAGTTCCACATCCCGAAGTTTGAGCGAGAAGAGTAAAAGCACACTCAAGGATATAAAGCAAGGCATTACTGAAAGTGTACGTGAGTATGATGCACACTTTAAAACACTTTTATCCAAACTCTCTTATGACATTCATGCAATTTAGCATGCATAATGGTTTGTCAGAGGATTGATTACCTCATTTTGAAGAGCACTATCACATAAGACTTATATTGATCTGCGTGAAGCATTGGAAGTCACTTTACATGCTGAAGTAGTTGGGAGTATTGACACTAGAGTTAGTCCATTTTTGGAAGCTCAGATAGTAGCTATGGAAAAATAGTTAGAGAAATTATTGGTAAACTCAGCTCATGAAACGTGCTTAGGGATCTAGTGTATAGATTGTGAAGTGGAAGGGCACACTAAGGATAGTTTCCCTCACAAAATTATACGTTCATTGTTATTAGACTATGAGATTTTCCATTTGAATCATGATGCTAGTCACTGCCCCCTACTACAACGCATGATCAGGAAGAATGTATCCTCCTTTTGTAAAATTTGTAGGTCCACGACCCATGATACTAAGGACTATAGATTGATTGGCCAGATCCATGATGCCATTGATATTGGGGTAAGACAGGTGAGTGTGGCTGATAATTCTAAAGGGAAGAATGAGCATCAAGATAGGGATTATAATAAAACGTGCTATGATAGGAATGACGGAAGGTTTGAAGGGGTTCGTGAAAGGGGATGAGGATATCGAGGCGGATATGGAGGATGAGGCCGAGGTGGAGAAAGGATTGAATTCCCTTGAGGAACATTTTATACATGTGGTTCACTTGATCATTATAGGCGTGAATTCCCACATAATATTTCCTATTCATTTTGTGAAAAGGGGCATAGTTATGAAGAGTTTCTAAACTTGTATGAGCATCTCAGTAAGCAGCACAAGCAAGAAAACAAGGGCGTGGGGATGGTTAGAATCCAACACATGATAGAGAATCAGTGGATGCCAAAGTTAACACCAGAACTGAGGTAGTAATAGTCAAGATAACCACATGAGCTGAGGCGGCACGTGCAAGAGAGGTGTTGCAACAAAAGTGACAATCACTAGGGAGGAGGTTTTGCATGCTAGATATCCAGATCCAACTCATCAGAAAGAAGTCTATCAGGAAACAATGGAGGTCCTTAGGAGCCTTCAAGGTGAGATACAAGGTTTAAAAGAGCAGTCTCAGAAATTGGAGCACAAGGATACGAACAGCCGTGTCGGATATTGATGACATTAGAGAGGTATGTAGAATGTTGCGCTGGGATAATATTATTCCTTTATTAGGAAATTGGTTGAAAAGGGAATACTCTATGCACGGGAACTAAAACTAAGAGACAAATACTTCATGTGAATCTTCCCCCTGATAGCATTGACTATGACAAGGAGATCACTTTGAATTTTGTTGTGAACGGGTGGTTGTTGAGTAATATCTTGATTGACATAGGTGTGGAAGTAAATGTAAGTACATTAGATGCATGAGAAAAAATGGGAGACCCCATTATAGCCATCATCTAATGTATTTTTCATGGTAAATAGAATGAAAGCTACTCCCATAGGATTTTTGAAGGATGCATCTATCACTATACAAGGGCCAAGTTCATAGGAGATTTGAAGTACTCACGCTTGCAGAAGGCGATAGCTTCCCAAATCTTCTTGGGCACCCTTGGTGTTATGTGAACAATGCTAATTTTAGGTTTAACAAGGGGTATATCACTCAAGAACAAGGAGGAAAGGGTTATAATACCATTATGAGATGGGAAATCCCTGCCATATATAGAACCTTTAAGTGAAGAGGACTTGAACAAAATCTATATACATGTTATTCGGGACCCAGAGGTCAATGATCCGTCTAAGGAAGGAATCCTTCATTGGGAAGATTCTTAGTCAATCAGCGATACTACTAGTATTTCTTATGATAATTGGGCTCATGGCACTTATGAAATGGTGGGGTGTAAAGTTAAGCACGTGGTTACTTGAAAAATGGGTTTTCACTCTGTTCGATGTATAGGTCACGCAGTACCCTGCTATATTGGGTCTAAAGATTTGGCTAGATTTTTATAGGTCATGGAAACAAACTAGGTTGACCAGCTTAAATGACAAGATATGTTGTCATATACTTTGGGCTGGACAGCTACGTGATGGTGGGTAGTCCATAGGGATAATCTCTTAGAATGGGGAATGATTGGGACTGCCTTATCAACCAGGTTTTCAAGAAATAATGCATCTACAAAAATAAGCCCTTATCATGGTGATCAACCTACTCAACATCATATCTAGCAGTGTGAGAGACTCTGGATAGTAGGAAAGGAAGTATTACCATCCTCACTTTGGGTGCATCAATTTTATTCCACTCTACAAGGTTACGCGTGTGCTTGGTATGTCTATGCTAAATTACATCGTGACATTGTTAATTGGCAAACTTTGATTGCAGGGATGATCCAAACGTTTGACTTCTTTTCATCTACACCACCAATGAACACAAATTTAAGCGTTATTAAGCGCTTAACCATGGGAGATAGTGGGAAAGTGGAAGAACTTATTCAGGAATTATTTGGTGAGACAGAGACAGGGGCGCATTTTGCGGATGAAGAAGATGATATCATACTACTTAAGCGCACTTCTCTGGAAAAAGATAAGGGGAAGATGGTTTACATAATTGATGAGGAGGAAGTTGAGAACTTGGACGTGGATCATTCACATGGAACACGTGAAATATTATCTAGTGTGGGTGTCGATGTGTGGGCATATCACGAACCTATAAAGACAAAAAAGGTCAATATAGGCACAAAATCTGAACCTAAGGAGGTGATAATTGGGGATTACTGGTCAGAATCAGAGGTAGAAAAGATCATAGAGTTACTTCGAGACTATGAGGAATTATTCCCGAGAGGATACCATGAACTTAAAGGCATGCATATATCACTCGGGGAAATGAAGATAAAGCTCAAGGAAGGTGCGCACCCTGTTAGGAAGTAACCATATCGAATGAATCCCAATTTATGGGAGAAATTAAAGGAGGATGTTGACAAGATGTTGAAATCGAGATCATTCGACCATTGGATGAATAAGAATGGATCATTCCTAGGGTGATAAGCATCAAAAAGGATGGTAGGATTTGAATTTATGTTGATTATAGGGAGTTTAATGCAGCATGTGTTACAGATCCCTTTCCTATGCCATTCACAGAGGAAATATTAGAAGGAGTGGATGGGCACAAAATATATTCATTTACAGATGGGTTTTCAAGGTATCATCGAGTTAGGATTACCTCGGAAGATCAAGAGAATACCACCTTCACTCTTTTGAATGGGGAAGTTTTGCCTATACGGTGATGCCCTTTTGATTGAAGAATGCACTGCTATATTTTCAAGGATATTGGTAAAAGCCTTCAAGGATTTTAATAATAACTTCTTACAGGTCTATCTTGATGATTGGACCATTTATGGGCTGATAAAGGATCATTGTGATAATCAGGCTTAATGTTTGAAAGATGTCAAAAATTGAGTATCTCATTGAACATCAAGAAGTACATCTTTGCTGCTCCCTTTGGCACACTTTTAGGACATATTATCCGTAAGGAAGGGTTTCCGGTTGATCCAGCTAAAGTTCGATTATCATAGGCTTGAAAGCACCAACCGTCAAGCCACGAGGTGTGTAGATTTTTGGGTCATATAGGGTATTACAGGAAGTTTATAAAAGGGTATGTAAAAGTTTCCACGCCTTTAGAATAATTTCTCCAAGGAAAAGGTACATTCTATTGGGGGGAGTCACAACAGCGCATGTTTGAGATATTGAAGAAGAAACTCACTACCGCACCTATCTTGTATTTTCCTTCATGGGATAAACCTTTTCATGTTCATGTGGATGCCTCTGACATAGCCATTGGTGCTGTCTTAGCTCAACCAGGAGAAGGTATTGTGGATCATCCCATTTGTTTTGCTAGTAGGAAGTTGACCCCTGCAGAATAGAATTATACCACTACAGAGCGCAAGGCCTTGTCCATGATCTATGCCTTGCATAAATTTTTTCGAGTATTTGTTGGCTACACGCGTTTTATTTTATACGAGATCACATGGCATTAAAGTACTTGGTGAACAAGCTCATTTTACGGGGCACATATGCCAACGAATACTCTTATTTCAAGAGTTTGACTTTACAGTTGTGGTAAAACCAGGCAAAAGCAATTCTAGACCAGATCACTTGTCTAGAATTCAATCAGGAGAAGAGGCACAAACAATAGAAGAGACCATTCCTGATGCACAACTATATAGGTTACAACATGCGCCATTGGAATTGGAGGACATTGTTGTCTTTCTAAATACTGGTATGGTGCCAGATGGCATGAAAGATTTAGAGACGAAGTAACTTTCTATTCATGCGGCACCATTCATGTTAATTAGTGGTGATTTGTACAAGTTAGGTAGAGATGAGGTGTTACACCATTGTGTCTTGGAGCATGAATGAAAGGACATAATGGAAGAAGCACATGGTGGTATTGCAAGTGGCCATTATGCAAGTGATGCAACAACACACAAGATTCTACTTCCTAGTTTGTGGTGGGAAACATTGTACAAGGATTGTAAAGAGTATTGTAAGACATGTGACCATTGTCAATGTCTCGATTGACTAGGAAAAAGGGATGAGATGCCCCTACAACCAATAACAAGTGCAGAACCCTTTGAGAAATGGGAAATTGACTTTGTCGGGCCTATTTCACTAGCCGCGCACAAGACTGGATCGCACTATATCATCACTTGTATAGATTATCTTACCCGATGGGTAGAAGCAGCACCTACAAAGGACTGTACAGTGGCTACAGCAGCACGGTTCTTATGGGAGAATGTTCTTACAAGGTATGGCTGTCCTTTAAGTTTAACAAGTGATAGGGGCACACATTTTTTAAATGAGACAATATGAATTCTTTTAGATGAGTTTATGGTTGCCCACCATAAAACTACACCCTATCACCCTCAAGAAAATGGGACTGCTAAGGATTTTAACAATATTTTGAGCCACACATTGACCAAGATTTGTGATGTTGGAAGGAAAGATTGGGATGATAAAGTATCTGTTGTTCTTTGGGCTTATAGAACAACATACAAAAGATTGAACAAATCCACACCTTTTCAATTGGTGTTTGGCATGGAAATTATTCTTCCTATAGAATTTATGTTATCTTCTTTTTGCATTGCACACGCTAGAGGTCTAGCTGATGAGTAATCCTTGGAAGAATGGATTGAGAAGATTTTTCAACTAGATGAGCACCGAGCCATCACACACTAGAGTCGAAACAAGAGAAAGTGTGCCAAAAGGCATGGCATGATTGACACATTGGGGATAAGAAACTTGTGGTGGGACAAATGGTACTTTTATATGACTCCAAGTTTCTGTGCCATCCAGGAAAGCTCAAGGTGCATTAGTTTGGGCCATATGTTATCACTCATATACTTGCGTCAGTGCTTGCCGGTTGGAAACACCGGATGACACAAGGTTTCTGGTTACTTTAATGAGAGTAGGTTGAAGCCCTACTATAAATAAGTCTTCTTGGTGTTTGTAATAAGTTAGTATTGCCAGATAAATTAGGTTTCCCTTTATGCATTTCCTTAATGTATTTCTTTCCTCGTCGCTATACTTTGTCAATTTTTGCTCTTGTTTGTGTAATAAGCACACTTGCACGCATGAAACTAAATACAATATGAAGCATGTTGATGTGCAAATGATTGCACATACTTTTCATGTGGGGTGGATTATTGGTGACTCTCAGGTATATGCTGCAAAGATTCAATGTTGTGGGTGTTGCAAAAGAAGTTTTTAAGGGTAAGCTGACAAAAGATTGCTTCTCAAGATAAGAAAGGATGAAGATGGATGAAGGAACGTATAATGCAAGGTAAGCGATGGCCATGGTAATTAGGTGGAGATGATGTAGTGATGAGGTATTTGGATGCTAGGGTGTGCATCGAAGAGAATTTCGTGACAAAGGGTAAAAGGACACGCTAGAGGCTATAACATTTGGCGCAAAGGTATACTACGTGGAAATGATAAAAATGGGTCATAAATGAGGAGAATTTGGTAGGTGGAGGAGTAATTAATGCAGAAAAAGTAGAAATTTATATAAGGATGGGATGCAATTTCATTCTTACCCTTGCAACTATGAGAATTCGACAAAGAGCCTACACATGAAGAGCATAAAGCTAACCAATTCAAGGTACGAAGCAAGCAAACTAGGCACGAAGAAGAGATTTGTTTATTAGAAGGGCTTGAATCCCCTAGGAAAAGGGTTTGATAAAGCAGAGTAACAAAATAGAGCTAGGGTGTGCAAGTTCATGATTGTAAATTAGGGCATGGTTGGATCAAGTAGGGTTTGAAGCAAACCACGAAAAACTTATAGCATACAAATCTAGACAACAAAACCCTGAAAGAAGAATGGCACCAAAGAAGAAAGTAGCACCGGTAAAGGAAAAGAAGAAGGTGGTGGTGGAAGAAGAGGAGGAGATGGCCCCAGAGAGTAATTTTTCTGAAATGCAGTACCCTAAGGAAGTTATTATGGGGTAGGAATGGAATACCCACATAAGACAAATTAAGATAAGTGAATACAATCACCGAACCAATGAAAACCAGAAGAAATTAGATGACCTTATCACTTCATGAACGAACAGTGCACCGAGGATGGCATGCAGATATATGATGATTTTGGGGAAAATCTACTAAAAGGAAATGGTGTCTACCAACTTTATGAGCTTCTATACTTTGGAAAGTATGCACCCTTGTATAGATGGCTGATGAGCCGAGTCCATGAGGACTTCTTCTACTTTGCAGGACAGAGGGTAAGATTGACACCCATCCTTATTGCCACAGTTACTGGATTACGGGCATCGGGTGAAGATATTAAGACCGAATTAGCTGACAAAAGTGTCATCTTGGAGACATAGAAGGTGCTAGGCTATCAAAAAGGATCGCGCGGAATGGACATTGAAAGATTGAAAAATTGTCTAGTAGTATAGGCAAAACACATCTAACCACAAAATTGAATGACCAAGAACGATGGTCACAAGTTAACTCTATGTGGCTATATGTGGCAAAGCGCATGTCAGAAGGAGCCACTTATAACATTGCCGGCTTCATTGCAGAGTGGATAGTAGAGGAAGCGCGTGAAGGGAATAAGATAAGTTTTGGCTACATCCTACTAAGTTTGGTCTTCATGGAGATTGGGGTACCAGATGGCCCAAAAGAGAATATATGGGAATACCCCATAAATAACAAGTCTCCAGCTAAGCGATTCAACAAGTATCTCTACAAGGGATCGATGAAGGAAGAGGTGAAGGAGTGAGAAAAGATGTAGTATGAGAGGCTCTGCATGGTTTTTGGAGAAGAATGGTGTATACCCAAGGAATTTCCCTCGGTCCTAGGGAAACATGTATAATTTTTCTACCTACCAAACACTTGTATTACACACTTTCTAATGATAGATGGGTCGTGGAGCCCCTAGTGCAAGCTGCCATATGCATTTCCCATGCAATACTTCCAAGCTGTAGTTCATCGGTTCACCAACACACGGAGGTTGGTGTTTAATGCAGACAAGGTGGACTGTGAATATCACACCCTGCGGAAGACATATGGATATCCAGGGAGGAATGCATACAACAAGAATAACATCTTGGAGATCTTGAGCATTAAGCCAGAAACACTGGCCATTGCGGATATCGGGGCCACGCTAATATACCTCCAACTGAAGCCTAAAATGGAGAATAACAAGTACGTGGAGAATGAATTCATGCTTCCAGGGCCACCAAAGGGAAAGCATACTATGGAGAACATTCCAGCACCTAGGCCCTCTACACCCAAGCAAGATGATGAGGAAGAGGATGAAGAACATGAAGATAGTGGTGGCCTGGTGTGAAGGAGGAAGCAACCATCTGGCCAGGAGGGGGAGCACGTGACAACTCCCTAGGGAGAAGGAGTTACGGGGGAGGAGCAACAAATATTTAAGAAGGTGTTTAAGCACACAAGGGCGCAAGGAGAAACCCCATAGGTGAAGGAGCCAGAGGAGAAGAAATAAAAAAACTCAATTTGAGTGAGGAGACAGAAGAATCGAGTTGAAGGTGTCTTCCTCTCCAACTGAAGAAGAGCCTCAACATAGGGAGGAGAAGATGGAAGGAGAAGAAGGGGATCAATCAAAGGCTATACAAGACAAGGGTGGTGATACATCTAGTATTCCTAACCTTGATGCAGTAATTCCAAGAGGGTCCAGATCCCATCGAATAGGGGAGGACGCCAAGGTACATACCATGGGGTACGCAGAAGACCCAAAACTGATTACTCACACTTAGTTCCGAGCACAATCAATTAAAATGATTTATTTAGATGGGCGCTCATGGATGAGGACAAGGTGAATTTTTGCACAAGGAAGCAAATTTCATGGTCTATGCACATGCATATGGACGAGCCCAACTTTGATGTCGGTGAAGAATTGTGCCCATTAAGGTGGTTGAAAAAGGCACCTGAAACGCGCCACATGACAATCAAACCAATGGTGATGTCAGATGAGTAGGTGAGCAATGCTCTGGTCAAGGTATCCTCTAAAGTAGCAAGAATAAACATAGATAAATCTGCTACCATCAAGGTGCTGATGGAGAAATTGAAAGCCAGGGATGTGGAGATAGCACACCTTGTACAGGAAAAGGATTTGATTAAGAGGAAATACAACACTTTTGTTAGTATGGTAGAGGAAATTGGGGATGATGTCCTCAAAGTATGCCCGCATTTGGAATCCCAAGTGCCAAAAGAATTTCCTTCTGCAATGCATTATGTAAAGACAATAATAACATTAGTGTTGGAAGATGAAAAGGTGTGCGTATCCTCACAGCCCAAGGACTCTGGGGAAAAGATAGAAAAGGCACAGGCTGTAGTAGCTAGGAAGATTACTACTTATGAAGGCCTACTGCAAGCCACCTACAATGAGCTCAAGAAAGCTGATCATGCGCTAACAATATGCACAACCCTAGATGCACTAATCACGATAAAAACCTTGGAGGAAGAAAATGAAGTACACAAGGCGATGAAGGATGCTTCCCTAGGTCGTGCTGAATGCTTAGTCCTGGTAAAGCAAAAACACGAGGCACCACATAAGGAGAGGTTGGAGGAGCTAGGAAAGCTCATTGCTCAGAATATGGATGTCCTGGAAGGGGTGCAAACCTCTATGTCAAGCGTAATACTTGTGATACAAAATAAGCAAGGGAAAATCACTATGGAAGAGCCGCAGTCCATCATTGCGAGACATGCCTAAGATAGTAGAAGCAGCACTAACGAGGTGGGAGAACTTGGAAGCAGATATCAAAGAAGAATATCCAGAGTTATTGCTTCAAGATGAGATGGAGGGGCCTGAAGCTTAAACAGTTTTGTTAGCTATGTATACCTTATTCAAAATTATTTATTCAACCATTCTTTATTTATCCATTATTTTTATAATTTTTGGACATTGCCATTGTCGATGCAATAACGAGATTAGTGTGGGTTAATGTTGATAAAAGAAAACACTTAGTTAAACTTCCACACAGTGCGCGCGGAGAGAAGAACAACATAGGAGAAAAAGCGTGAAGGTATAGGAAGGCATCACACACAGAGGTGTAGAGTCAGACTCTCAAGGACTTATCCGATTTTGGTGATTAGGTCTATTCTTATAGATTGGCATGCGGAGCACACAAAGTGATGCCGAGATTTGCACACCAGTCTTCATGGAGATTCTTTGAGGAGCATGAAAACTCACTCTTGCATGGGCATAAGCTAAGAATAGATCCACCACTTTGTAGTTAACTATCGTGATATACGATAGCATACTTGCATGTATGGCTATAGTTGTAAAAAGGCACGTGGTTCTTATTAGCATGCGACCTATTTCTGGTAGAGTTAAGTGGTGAAGAGCTAATTCCCCACCCTATATATACATATGTAGTGAATTACTTAGGACAAAGAGAGATAGATAGATAGATAGATAGATAGAGACATATGCTTTGAAGAATGAGAAAACATGAGTACATGCAAATGAATAGTTGAATGATTCATGCACGCATGCCCGGTATTGTATGAAGCTTCTTTACTGTTGGTACGATGAATAGATAAAGAAAATTGACCAAACAAATAGTGTTTGATGTGTTTTATCAATGCATATTATTACTTTCATGATGATTTATCTTTAAGTGCTTATAGATCTGGTTAAGTGTAATGATGAATAGATGGATTAGTTACTAAAAATATATGTTTAATACTTTTTCATGCCACCATTCTGTTTACAACCTTTAAATAGGGACCCAGTACCTTTGCGCACTTTGGGTGAGCGCTCAGCCTAGGTTGAGTGATGTGCTAGCGGGACTAGGTGTTACTAACAATTCTAGGCTACATCATTTTCAATTTATCATTCAGTCTGATTAAGAGTTTAAAAACATTCCTTGGATCACTGAAATTGATCCAAGGATGAGTCAGTACATGAGATAAGTTTACAACTCTCAAAACCATATTGCAGCTTATCAATAAGAAGTGAAAGTGGATTCTTGCAAGTCATAACATTTCAATCCAATGAATCCAAGAGCAGAAATGATTTACCCATAACAAGCATGATTTTCAACAATCAAGGAAACACACCTCATGAAAATCACATGCCAACACTTGTAATGTAAAAGAGGAATATAACAGTTGATCCAAGGTGTTACACATATGGTATATATAATGATTAGTAGTAATGGTGGGATCTCGAGCGATTGATAAACTAGAGCATTATCTTTCATTTTATTGTTGTTTTCAACTTATTTAAGTGTTGAACCTAGCATCCACTATTCCCTTACTTTTGATAACGAAACAATTCTTAGTGTTGGATTAGCATTTTCTCCTAGAAGATCGGAAGTGAATTATGTGTTTTAAATAATATACCTTATGGGAACTACATAATACTTGATCCCTCATGTACCTTAATCACTCTAAGAAATAACAACATAGGAAAAAAATTTACCTACCTTTAATAATGTGGGACCCAAAACTAGGAATTTTTTACCTACCTTTAAGAATAGTGTGTTATAAATCTTTGGCTAAAGTATCGGAAGCTACTTTGGTTGCATTGTCCTATCACCTAGTTTAAGAAATGGGATTTTAGATGAATATTGGTAACAAATATTTAGATAGGTCTCTTAAACAGAATACTCAATACCCAAAATAGGGTAAGAGAACCAAGTATACTTAGTATACAACATCTTAAGTTAACATGAGAGATCGGTTAGAAATCGAGTCATGAAATGAGAGATTGGTAGTTCACCAAGTCATTTAAAGCTACATTTGGTTACCTGTTATGAGATTGATTGGTATGGAATGTGTGTTATAAATTATGATTATTTAGAATAGAGAACATTATGTATTAATTTTTTCCCCTTGTTTCTAAAGTCTTAAAATGGGAATGTTACACAATCTTTTCATTTGATTTTCATACCCACCATAAAGTTTTCGGGAGGGTTTCCCTTTACACTTAATGTAATACACAAAGTGTTTTCTGAATTGTATGAAAAAACATTTGTACACCAAACCTTTTTGAGGTCTCTTATTACTATTCCCTCCACTATATTGCAATGTTCCTTTCCATAAATGAGTCTTGGATTTAATACGGTCAATATTTTTATTGAATCCCATTGAAATCTTTTTAACATCAGCAGAAATGATATTTTCTGGACCATAATCCCATTCACAATATGGTGATAGTAATTTTATAAATTCTGATAGGCCACCTCATAGGTTGACAAATTTCATACCAAACCTGAATGACATCTTCCTATTGTATGTTTTGTTTATCCCATATAACAGGTCCTCCATATCCAAAATGAGTAAATAAATCTTATCACTACTTGCAGGAAGTTTAAAAAATTATTTTTGTCAAATCCATATCAATTACAACCAATTGAAATAAACAACATTTTAGCTTACTAGCAATTATTGATTGAGATTGTGGCTTGGATTACACCGCTTGTACACGCTGTTGGATATATGAATGCGAGAGTTATTTCAAATAAACAATCATCAATTCATAATCTATTTCTTCCTATTAAAAATGTGAGCATAATGTATTTGAAATAAACATTAATCAATTCATAATTGATTTCATGTTGTGGAAAACTTAAATGGATAAACATAGTGGTTTATGTGGTGATATGGTAAGTACAATATCAATTATTCTTTGTATTATAATTCAAATTTAATAGTCATTAAGCTACGCTTATATTTTTTGAACCACCCTTTGGCGAAGAACAGTCCTCAGCTATTGATGAGGATTTGCGACTGCTAGGCTATGCCATCATTGGCCGAACTACACTTAGCTAGAAAACCTTTAATGAGGCTAGCCAAGTGCTTCTTTACATACAAACGAGATGGATCAAGCCATATGTAGTTTTTTTATGATGATGTTGAAGCCAAAATAATGTTAATTCAATGTAAGTAGTTAGTATGTAGTAGTGAATCAGTGAAACATTGTAGACAATATACAAGATATTGATGAATGTAAGGTTTTTTAGTCAAACCATTTTTGTATTGAACATGGATGCATAGAGTCCGCTAAGCTCTATATAGTTCATTTTAAATTGTTATTGTAGCTTACAAATGGATTTCCTTAAAAAAATTCTTCGACCCTAAGCCAAGCATATAAACTAATGTTTATTAGTTATCATTTCCTATAAATTTGTGGGCGTTATAATTTTTTTTTTTTGTAAAATACACATTGATATCATATCATTTCCTATAAATTTGTGGGCCTTATTGGTTGTTTGCATAATCATTTATTGTCTTATAAATTTGTGGGGCTTATTAGCAATTTTGTTTGTAAATTCACATGATTAACATACCTAGATCTGATGGTGTATTTGTGGCCAATGTTCCCACGTCCTCCACATCTATCATCTGAACTGTAAAAAACATAAATTTGTTAAAAAATTTGAAAACCATGACAATTAAAGATAGAGATCATTAAACATATTTATAAAATGATTGAAATTAAATCACCATGTTGAATTGGTTGTGTAGCATCATGGTGAAATAATTATACATCAAATTTTATAGCTTTGTGGTTGTCTGCATAAACAATAATTGTATAAGTAGCATATTTAGGTTAAAATCCATTAAACAAAATCACTTTTTGAATTTGTTTTCAGAGATGAACCTTTCTTCATATGAGAATAGTAATGTTTCAGAAACATCGCTTGATTATGTGTCTCAATAATAAAAATGGTAGATAGTTTGGAATCCAAAAATGGATGGATTGTGACACTACCACTGTAAAGCACTAGTACTAGATAATTTATGGAACAACATTGAGTGAACATCTCAGCCCATAACTCATACAATCTTTCAAAAAGAAAAGGATGGTAGTTTCCTTGAGGCCAATTTCACTTGTAGTTACCAATTTTTTTGGTAGCTTCTCCATCCAATCCATAGTGACCTCTTCTTTATAACCATTGTTATTTTCATTTTTGTGCACAAAAGATGTTGTGTACATAAGACACAAAATTTTAAATATCCCATTGTTATCATAGAGTATGTATCATCCATCCATAATTAATACTTTAATGTCTTTAACCTTTTCTATGTATCTTTGTATTATGTCGCTTAACATTTTTTAATAGCGAGTTGGTATCGTAACAATAATAATAAAATCCAGACACTGGTTCGATAATTGTTAGAAGCTCCATTATGACATTGGAAGAAATATCACTGGCCAAATTGTAAAAATCAGTGATCACACATTCAACATTGAAAGGATTAGTCAAAGGAATAGCTGATAAAGTTGATGGAAGTTGGAATGGATATGCACATTTACAAGAAAAATTGTCTATGAATTTCACCCTTGTTGGTATATTTCCTTCCAGTGACATCACATAGTTGTCTAATATTGTCTGAGTCATGCGGAAATAAATTCTTCCACCTCATGATATTTTTTCCATTTTTCCATTTTCCCCAATATGGGAATCAAATTTTATTTTTCCATTTCTCTCTTCACCCAACAAGTATAGACAACTAGTGGTAGTGTGATTCATGTAATTTAAATTTTTTGATTACATTAGATTCACTACAAGATATCAATATAATATTATCCAGATGCTTATTTCTCAAATAATTTAGAACTTTTTCTCTCATTTTGTTGTCTCCTTTTATTCTCTAGCAGTAAAAATCAAATGTCTCGATATTACACTAGCCTCAAAAGACCAGTTGATTTAGTATTCATTTTCAACCCATGTAATTTTGATTTAGATGGGTCTATCTCCAATTTAGTCAAATATGTTCACCTCAACATAGTAAACAACTTGGAATATTTTGGAGGTGAAATAAAACCTTTTCTATGCAAAAATGTAAAACAGAAAATGTTTTCTTATATCTATACAATTTTCTAAATACTGTAAATATATCATTTTGAATGACTTCTACATTTGAATCACCAGTTTTGTCAAAATTTGTTAGAATTCCCAAATTCCAACCATATTTTGAAAAAGAATATGGTTCGTTATTTATGGAAGCATGCATTGCCTATTTTTTGAACAAAGAAACATCTAACTCCATGTCTAAAGTAAGAAAGTTATTGTTTTCAAATTCAAAGTGTTCCACCCGAACACACAGTGTCCCCAAATCAATAACTTCTGACGATAGAACAATACCAACTTCATCCTTATTTTCATCTATAACAAAAAATACTCACAAGTTGACGTGGTAGTTTTTAGGGGAATTAAGTTCCACAAACCATTCCTCATCTCTTTTCTTCCAAACAATACTTCCTACAATGAATGGAATTTTTCTGAATGGAGCATAAACAATGAAATACATTTTACCTATTTTTAGAGTAAAATACATTAATAATTAGGTCATTTCCGAACTTTAAATTATTTTTCTCACATTGTCTATTAAGGAATGTAAATAGTACCCTAGTGGACACCAACTTCTAGAGTTATTTACTATGTATCATAACAGAGTAATTAACTTAATGGTTAGCTTGTTGCTAGGCTTCGATAGGACATCTTATGTATCATTCAACTAGTTACAATAATTCATATTTTGTGGATCAAATCAATAATAACAGAATTTTTCTAAAATTCTGAAATTGAATTATGATGCATTGAAAGATATGAAACCATTTGCACCTTTTGAAAGTATTACATATGAGCCAGACAAGCCATAACATTATATAGATGGCATGATAAGAAACTTAAAAACACACACTTTCTCGACAAATAGAATTCTAGTCAACATATAAAAGAACAACCTAAAAAAATCATTTACACCTTTTTAATGATAAAGCGTAGAGGAGATTAAGATGTAATATTTGGTATTTCAAAGAGAGTTTGCGAGTTTGCGATAGCTTGGTATTTTTTTTTACAAGACTAATGAACATGTTTAAAGGATAACGGTCAAAAGATCTAATGTTTTATATTTTGAGGAGAGTATTTGAGCAAAAATCACATTAACGAAGTTAGTAATAGCTCATCATTTTTTTGTTATATAAGACAATGTGAAATATATGTATATCAGACATACTTTATTCATTATGTCTAAATGTATATAACTAATATAAGTATGATATTTTAAGCATAGAACTAGGTGGGAAATTCCACAACAAGCTATCAAAAACAAATGAGAAGGATTACAATTTTCCTAAATGTAAGTATGGCCCTCTTCACAATGTTTCATATCAAAAAAATTGTTTACCTAACACTTAGTTTCATTACTTATCGAAAGTAATGACACATCAGACGCTACTTTCAATAGTTTCTTTTATTAAAAATTGTGATAAAATAATAAATCGTGGCATATCTCGGTGACCATGAGCCTTCTACCATTACGGTCATTATAAATACTATCTATACAACTTTAGATTGCTAGTGTTTTTATTGATTATAATTCTATCATGTCTGCTGGAATGTACTTAGTGGAGACAATAGCTACACTACATACCAGATAGAGGGATCAAGCCTTACATAGTTCCCATAAGATATATTGTTTGAAACACATAATTCACATCGGATCTTGTGGGAGAAAAATTCTTAGTGAACGCTAATAATTTTTTCCTTATCAAAAGTAAGGGCATAATGGACACTAGGTTCAACAATTTAATAATTTTAAAACAACGATAAAATAAAAGATCATGCTCTAGTTTAGCGGTTGCTAGGATCCCATCATAATTGCTCTGGTACTAAAAATCTGTCATCGATATTGTGTTTATAGTTCATCTGATTGTAGTGAAATATCACTGGAATGGAATTTTAGATGGTCTTACATCAAGCTTAAACTTAAAAACTATGTAATCCAAGTTGACTACTCTGCATCAACTTCTAGCAAAACCCCTTTCCCTCAACATAGCCATCAAAAATTTGGGCCATTCTCCAACTTTCCAAACCCCAACCTTGTTGCAGCCTTTGCACCACCACTTATGAGAATGTTTGTCAATGAGTTAAGCCTCATGCCCCAAATTCATAGGAAATGAGATTTTTCTTGTAAAGTGAAAATAAATTATTACAAACATTAGCCAAGTAAATATCTTACTAGATGTTACTTATTATTTTTGTTTAATACTTCCAACTGATATTTATACTGTAACATTACCAAAATAACTTAGTTTTATTAAGGAAATTAGGCCTACAAATACAAAGTACATTAAAAAAATAAATACACAAACATTAAATAAGAAAAAAAAGCTACTCTAACCAAATTTGGCGTGCTCCTTTTTATTCAATGAAACACCCATAAATATTTAAGCCATTGTTCCCCAATCAAAACTTACAAAAAATAAAAATCCCAATACACTAAAACTCAATAAAACATACCCAAATCAAAATTGCTTCTTTTCGATCAATTCTTTGAAATCTTGACCTCTCCTTCATCGATAAGCGATTGTAAATCCTTGGGATACTTGACATTAACAATGTTCCCAAAAGAAATACTTGTACCCAAAATTTCATTCATATTTCTCGCAATATGTGTAGACATGAATCAAGGATTCATGACCTTCACAATTTAAATAACATTATCCAATGAGATGTTCCCAATATGTTTAATTTTTTCCATATTTTTCTGGTCACATTCAGGTTCCTTGGGGCTTTAATCACCAATTCAATTGCACTAGGAAAAAATGTAACTTTATCCTTATGATTTTGTATAGTTAGCTTCATGGTAAACCTCAAAAAATTATATTGTTAGTCTCCTTTTTAATGTCTTCTCTGTTATTCTTCGATGAAAGACCCGAAGGACAAATTTTAGGGGCCAATGAATATGTCTTCCAAACTTCTCATCCTATCACATGGAAAAAAACCTCACCCGAGATGGGTCTAACTTTGGAAACATTTTTCCTCAACCCTTCGAATCGTGCCTCTTCCAAAAATCCTCTACAACTCTACAACCTCTTGCTAAAATGGAAGACTAGGAAAAACCCTACGTCTTTATTTGTACTTGGACTTAGGGTTTTTCTCTTTTGTTTTAATTTTTTAAATAATATATGTTGTTATTTCTTAGAGTGATTAAGGTACAATATTAAAGGTAGGTAAAAAAATTCCTATTTTTTGGGTCCTACAATATTAAAGGTAGGTAATTTTTTTCCTATGTTGTTATTTCTTAGAGTGATTAAGGTACATGAGGGATCAAGACTTATGTAGTTCCCATAAGGTATATTGTTTGAAACACATAATTCACTTTGGATCTTGTGGGAGAAAATGCTTAGCGAACGCTAAGCATTTTTTCCTTATCGAAAGTAAGGGCATAGTGGATGCTAGGTTCAACAATTTAATAATTTGAAAACAATGATAAAATAAAAGATCATGCTCTAGTTTAGCGGTCACTAGGATCCCATCATACTTTCTTTGGTACTAAAAAACCCGTCATCGATATTGTGTTTATAGTTCATCTGATTGTAGTGAAATCTAATTGGAATGGAATTATAAATGGTCTTACATCATCCTTAAACCTCAAAACTACGTAATCCAAGTTGACTCCTATGGAGAAACTTCCATCAAAAACCCCTTTACCTTAACCTAGCCATTACATATTTGGGCCATTTTCCAACTTTCCAAACCCCAACCTTGTTGCATCCTTTGCACCACCACTTATGAGAATGTTTGTTAATGAGTTAAGCCTCATGCCCCAAATTCATAGGAAATGAGATTTGTCTTGTAAAGTGAAAATAAATTATTACAAACCTTAGCCAATAAATATCTTACTAGACGTTACTTATTATTTTGGTTTAATTGTTTCAAATAATATTTACATACTAACATTACCAAAATAACTTAGTTTTATTAAGGAAATTAGGCCTACAAATACATAGTACATTAAACAAGAAAATACACAAACATTAAATAAGCAATGAAACCCACTATAACCAAATTTGGTGTGCTCCTTTTTATTCAATGAAATACCCATAAATATTTAAGCCATTGTTCCCCAATCAAACCTTAAAAATAAAAAAATACCTAATACACTAAAAATTAATAAAACATACCCAAAATGGAATTTGTTACAAAAAGTAGACGGCTTCAAAGGTGCTCTCAAGGTTTTTGGAATTTGTTGCAAACAATCAAGAAAAGTGAAGATGGGGGGTCCCCCTTGCCAAATTGAGCCTAGTGCGGACCCGGACTGGAAGGATAATGTTGAGTTATGGAATATACTCAGCAAGGGTGGCATCACCAACTTCATGGAGAAGGTTCAGGGACATGATCAAAGCATCTCAGTGTGTTTTGTGAAGGATTGGAAGGAGTGGACTATGGAATATGGGGGGCAGAAGATCTTGGTCAACGAGGAGCTTATTGCTGAAGCGACCGGTCTTAGCATGGAGGGCTACCATTTTTTTAACAAAAGGGTCGACAGAGATGTTGAAGAGAGGAGATTTGTGGAGGGATCTGAGAAGCTGATCTATATTACCGTGGCCTGCTTGTTAGCTCGATCCCTCCGCCTTATGATGAGGTTACTCACATGATGATACGATTCATTTCTTTAGAAGGGAGGTTTGTCACCGTACCTGCTAAGCACCTTATCTTTCTCAACCACTTCCATAGGAATCGCTGGGTTTGTTTCCCCCATTATTTGCTGAACTCTCTTGAGCACTCCATTTTGGAGTTTCAAAAGCTTACCCGGTGGTTCCTTTACACCAGGGGCTTATTTTGCTGCTGCATAAATTTTGTCTTCTTAGGTATCCTAGTCTCCCTTCCTCTCCTAGCTCTGTTCCCCTATGCTAGGGTTCTGCTGCTGCTAGCCCCATTTCTCCACTCTCTGCCCCCGCCACCGCCACCTGTCACCCCCCGTTGGCCGTCCGGGCTTGTTCTTCCATTCCCCTGCTGCTGCTTCCGCCCCACCTCGCTTCCACCTCGACTGGACCGGGCCACCTGGGGCATCTAGAAGGCTTAACCTTGATACTCTTGCTGTGCAGGAAGGGCCCTCATGAAATTGAAATTACACATGACCTCCTGAATATTAGCAGTGCTAGTCCCCGAGATGTGCATATGGAGAGCTCTACAAAAAGGTTGGATGCCTTAGAAGCTGAAATGAAGCTGTTGAAGGATGAGGTTAAGAACTTGGCAAAACAGAAAGGAAAGAGGAAGAAGGAGGAGGAGGTGGATATTGATAACAAAGATTGAAGATATCTACAAGAAGCTGAACTCCTTAGACTCCCATTTAGGGAAGGCCAAAACTCGTCATGACTACAATATGGCCATTTTTAGTGCGATTGAGGAATTCATTGAGCAACATGTCAGAAGTGTCTCCAATCTCAGCAGAGTTCCGGCAACACTTTGGGGCAATGATAAGGAAAGAAAAAGGACCATTGATCAGCTGGATAAGACTGACGCTGCCCACATGACAACTTTGGGAATGTTCAGATCCTGGAAGAACATCAAAACCAGCATCGAAAAAGCTGCCAAGAAGTAGTTGTAGGTGCTTTAGTTGCTCTTGTTTGTTTTTTTGTTGTTTTTTTGCGGTTTCTTTGTTGCTTTTGTGCATATTTTTTGTTGTTTTGTCTTTTCTGGGTAGCTATTTTTTGGATACTTTGGGCTTCATTTTCATACTTGGATTCTGATCCTTTTTTCTCTAATTTTCATTCATATTCTGGCTCCTAGGCCCTCTATTATACTCAAGGGTATAGTCCCTTTCAAAAAACTATTTACCAATAATAAAAAAAATAAAACATACCCAAAATAAAATTGCTTCTTTCCGATTAATCCTTTGGAATGTCAACCTCTCCTTCATCAATCTATAATTGTAAATACTTTGGATCCTTTCCATCGAATTTACACCCAATAGAAACACACGTACCCAAAATATCCTTCACATTTCTCGTAATATGTTTTGTCATGGATTGAGTCTTCATGACCTTCGCAATTTCAATAACATCGTCCAACGAGATGTTCCCAGTATGTTTAATGTTTTTCTTCTTTTTCTTGTCATGTTCAAGTTCCTTTAAGGATTTAATCACCAAGGTAGTTGCAATGGGAAAAAAATTTAACTTTTTCTGACGATTTTTTGCAATGAGCTTTATGGTAACCATCAAAACCTTCTAATCTCTTGTAGTCTCCTTTGTAATGTCTTCTCCGATTTTCTTTGGTGAAAAACCCAAAGGACCAATTTTAGGGGCTAAAAGAGAGGCCATTCCATTTTCTCCTCATATCACATAGATGAAAACCTCCACAACCTAATATGGTTCCAACTTTGGAGACATTTTTCCTCAACCCTTCAAATCGTGCCTCTTATACAAATCTGTACAACTCTGCGGCCTCTTGTTAAAACCGAAGAATAGGAAAATCCCTACATCTTTATTTGTACTTGGACTTGGGGTTGTTCTATTTTCTTTTATTTTTTTAAATAATGTTACTATTCCTAGATGGCATACTCATCAAATGAAATAAGTCATTCACCCCACTCATCATTAACAATACCTCCACAAAACCGACATGCCAATTTCATAAATTCAAAAATCAAAGCCACCACCTCCCAATTTCCATGTGACCCCTTAGGCTCCCTTTTATCTTAACATTAGTTTAAGTTAGATAGACATTAGCTTAGGATTTGACCTTAGCCTAGGTATATAGTATTTACCTTAGGTCATTCAAAATTTCCATAGTTAAACATGCCATTAAAGATTAGGTCATAACCCATAGTAGTTCAATATTAGGTAATAGGTCATAGATAGGTCTTTCATTACCTTAGGTTAGAATCCAATTAGGATAGATATTTACAACTTGGACTAGGGTTTTACCTTAATATTCCTGTAGTATATCCTTATCCCTTTTACGTTATTCAACTTTTTAAAAGATATTAACAAAAATATCCAATCTCATAATTTAATGAAAATGCAAAGCAAGGACTCCAAAAATAAGGATCCATAAAAATTATAAACATACAAAGACTCAGTCCCTTATTACCTTCCATTTCAAAATGTTGGTTTATCAAACTGATCAGATAAGAAAAATGAAGCATACCTTGGATCAATGGAATTTATCCAAGGTTTTTTTGTTATTAAAAGATAAGTATGCAAACAACAATACCAGTTTACAACCTTTCATAACTCAAGGAAGAATGGCTTCATTTCAAGCAACAAAAACACAAAAAAATGAATCCTTGAACATAAATAATTTATCCATTGCAAGCATGATTTCCAATATTCAAAAGAATACACCTTCTTAGGAAAAATCACATATCAATGTTTGCAATGTCAAGAGGAAAAGTTAACAGTTTGTCAAAGATGTTACATACTTCCCTCCTAAAAAGAATCATCATCCCGATGATTAACTTAGTTAAACAATTTGCATCAAGGACAAATCAAATTATTATACTTCCTTTCATATGTTCAAAACAAAACTAGATTTTAAAATTCCATAATCAACATTAACGTAGTTGTCCATTTTAAATAATGTAATGTCTACCCAAAACTGGCAGATTTACAGACATAAAAAGAATAAAATTTTAAAACTTTATTAGTCAACAGAATCAATTCTGTTCAAACAAATATGGAAAATCAATTTTCATATCTTCAAGATTTTCCCAAGTTACACTTTCCTCATTAAATTGATCCCACTAGACCTTACATTGGCTTATTTCATGATTTCTTAAGTGTAACTGGTGAGTTTCCAACACTCGTATGGGTTTAACCATGATTATTTCGGGTCTTGGACCTGCAAGGAATTCAAATTTAATATAAGTGATATATTTGAAACATATTTCTTAATAAAAGAAATATGGAAAAGATCATGCATTTTTGATAAAGCGGAGGTAATGCTAAACAATAAGCTACGGGGTTGATTACTTCTACAATTTCAAAAGGTCCCACATAACAAGGTGATAACCTGGAAACCTTTCCAAAAGTTATAGAACTCTTTTTAGTTTAACCCGAAGAAATACCTTCTCACCAAGTTCAAATTTCCTATCAACTCTCTTCAAGTCAAAGATAACTCTTTTTCCTATCTCGCAACTTCTTTCAAGCGTTCACGAATCATGTTAACTTGTTGTTCCATTTATGTAAGGATTTTAGGTCCAATAACCTCTCTATCCTCAATTTTGTCCCAATTAATATGGGTTTCGCACTTCCTTCCATATAATTATTTAAAATGTGCCACCTTCAAATAGGCGTTACATGAGTTACTATACGTAAAATCAACTAATGGAAGATACTCTTACCATTTATACTTCTGATCCATGTAATACATTCGTAATATATCCTCTAATACTTGGTTAACTCCTTCAGTCTATCCATCCATTTCCGGATGATATGCAGAATTGAAATTCAGCTTAGTTTCTAGGGATGTATTAAGTGTTTGCCAAAATCTTGATGTCATTCTTGGACCTCTATCCGATATGATCAATTGTGGTACTCCATGTCATTTGAAAATCTCATGCATGAATATTTTTGCTAAAACAAGTCAGTCATCCTTAAGGATACCAGCAATAAAATGTGCTACCTTTGTTAGTTTATCAATTACAACCAGAATAAAATCATGTTTATTTCTGACATAGGCAACCCTTGTACAAAATCCATGCTTATTACTTACCATGTGTACTAAAGTATGTTGTGAGGATACAACAAACTATATGGATGCATATGTTCAGCTTTAACATGCTGACATTCTAAATAGTGTGTCACAAACTCAATCACATCTTTTTCATCCCTTTCAATAAATATTGCAGTTTTATATTAGAAAACATCTTTGTAATGCCAAGGTGTCCTCGAAAAGATGAATTGTGAAACTCAGCTAAAAATTTATTTCTTAAATAATTTAGTAAAGGTATGTATACCATGTTTTCAAACCACACAATTCCTTAATTGTCAAAGTGAAAACCTTTATATCTCATGTCACTTGGATCTACTACAGCAAGTGTTATCTTTACTAGATGAAAATAAGAATAAGATTCCATAACACTTTTACCTCATTTTAAAATTGAGTTCTCAACATTATAAGAGAAGAAATGTGATTCCTACAACTTAGAGCATCTTCTACTCTATTTTTCTTGCATTTAATGTAACTTATTTCAAAATTATATTGAGATAGGAATTCTAACCATCTTCGTTGTCTTGCATTCAAATTAGGTTGAGTAAAAATATACTTCAACCCAATATGATAAGTTTTAATTTCAAAAGGTTTACCAAGAAGTTAAGACCTCCATACTTCAATTGCATGAACAATGGAAGAAAACTCTAGATCATGTGGAGCATAATGCAGCTCATGTAACTTGAGTTTTCTATTTTCGTAAGCTATAACATGATCATTTTGCAACAATATACCTTTGAATCCTTCCCTAGATGCATCTCATTACAATAGTGAAGTCTCCATTAGGGTCAAGTACAACCAAAATAGGTGTTGAAGTTAACTAATCCTTAAAAGCTTTAAATGTAGATTCACATTTTTCATTCCATACAAATTTCTTATCCATTTTCTCGTGATGAAGTTGTTGGTGCAAAATTTTGGAGAAGTATTTAACAAACTTCCTATAGTAACCAGAAAGACCCATGAAGCTTCTAACTTCATGTACATTCTTTGGTACAGGCCACTCAGTTATAGCTACAATCTTAGAGGGATCTACAGCTATTCCATTCTTTCTTATAACATGACCCAAATAGTGCACTTCCATGTCATAGAAAGAACATTTAGACAACTTACCAAACAACCATCTCTTCCTCAAGATTTCCAAAAATATCTTCAAATGCTCATGGTGTTATTCAATGCTTTTAGAGTATATGAGAATATCATCCAAGAATACAAGAAAAAATTTGTCCAAGTATTCTTGAAAAATATTATTCATTAAATTCATAAAAGTTGTAGGTGCATTTGTTAATCCAAATGGTAAGACTATGAATTCATAATGTCCATACCTTGTTCTAAAAGTTTTTTTATGAATGTCTTCATATTTTATTCACAATTGATGATATCCAGATCGAAGATATATTTTAGAATATACCGATGCACCACACATATGATCAAATAGATCATCAATTCTAGGAATTGGATATCTATTGTTAATCGTTTCCTTGTTTAACATCCTATAATCGATACACAATCTAAGTGTTCGATATTTATTTTTCATAAAGATTACTGGTGCTCCCCAAGGTGAGACACTCAGTCTAACCAAAGCTTTAGACAAAATTTCTTTCAACTGTGTCTTAAGATTTACCAACTCAATAGTAGTCATCTTATAAGGTGCCTTAGAAATAGGTTCAGTTCTAGGTTTGATTTCAATCATGAAGTTAAATTACCATTTGGGTGGAATAATTGGTTCTTCTTCCTAGAACACGTCACTTTAGTTTTGTAAAAACAAATATCTTTCTAAGAAATCACTACTTTCTTCAGTATATTCATAAATTTTTACTACATATAAGGTACAAACCTTATTTTTGGCCTTTTTAAGTTGCATAGCTGACAATTTTCTAACTGAAATTTCACATTTTACACCCTGAATGTCTGTTGTTTTGTACAAATCATCTAAACAACTAATATGTTTTTCAAAACATTCCAATTTTTCCTTATGCTTAGCTAGCCAATTAACACATATGATTACATCATAAGACCCCAAAGGAGCAACATAAAGATCAACTTCGTGGAAAAACTAGGTAAGTCAAGGAATGCTCCAAAAAGGCACATACTAACTATATGAACAACATTATTTCCATAATTTACATCCCATGATTTATCCATTTTTCTAGCTTTTATTTTTAATTTCCATGATAATTTACTAGAAATAAATTATTCAGTAGCTCTAGTATCTAGAAGAATAGTTTCTGATTATGCCAAATAACTTAGCCGGAACCTCTATGGGTGTGACTTGTTTTTCATCCTACTTATTAGCTATCGCAATGAGTATCTTGTGCTACGATTATGATCATCCTTTTTCAAATGAAATTGATTTTCATAATGATCCTTTCCAAAACTATAACAGCCTCCTATAGGTCCCTTTTTAGGCTCAAATTTATTTCTAACCTTAAATTTATCATTTTGACCCCGTAGGACTTCTTTTGTTACTATTTTTCTTGAAAAAGTTATTTCATACATTAGTAGTAGGTTTATTTTCTATGGTTTTCTTGTTATCCGTTACAAAAAAATCATACCAAACTTCTTCCATGGTCCCTTCTTAGGTGCAAGAGATGATGAAGACGAGTTTGGAACTTTCTTTCTGATTTCCTCCTTATGAGCAGAAATTGCTTTTAATTTCTATTCCTGCCTTATGGATTTTTCAACAACCCCTTCCATAGTGGTTGGGTTGTGAACATCAACCTCTCCTCCTATAATGGGATTTAATCCCATGACAAAGTTATGTATCCCGAGCTTCTCGTCAATTTGATATTGAGGTACATACTTAAGGAATTTTTATAAACCACTCCCAAGACTTCTACATGCTTAATTTTCCTTGAGATAAGTTCTAAAATTCAGTCATTTTCTGATCATAATAAAGTTTTGGCAGCCATCATTTCCTAAAATAACTTTTAAATTGATCCCAAGTAATATTCATTTCATCAATGTTTAACTCAGCCTTACAGCTTGTCCCACCATGAGGATGCTTCATGGGAAAGCTGATATGCTCCCCATATTGCCTTTGTTTCCTCTAAGAAGTTCCTTATTACAAAATAATTCTCCATTTCACTGAGCCAATTCTTATATCCATCTCCTAATGTGGTGCCACAAACATTAGGTGGACTTATCCTTTTTATATCATTAGTGAGTTCAGTTAACAACCTTGCATTTTTATTTTCAAGATGATCATGTATGTTTGCATTATTGTTATCAACACCTATATTTCCCACATTGGCATTGTCCACAGGAGGTGGTTGATTGTTATTACCAAGATCTTCTTCCTCCCCCTCATTTCCCATTACTTTTTGTTCAAGTATAGCCAAATGATCTCTTGTGTCCAACAGGGCAGCAAGGATCTCATTCAGTTTTTGGGTAGTTGTTGCTTCTCCACCAGCTGGTGGGTTGTTTATAGCATTTCCTCTTATTCTAACCATTTTTGTTATTAAGAAAATTAAATTTTTATCGATTATGGACACAATAGGTCCAAGAGCTATAACCTTGTGCTTTGATACCAAGATGTCACATTCCCATTTTAAGACTTTAGAAACAAGGGAAACAAAAAAATGTATACATAATGTTTTATGTTCTAAATAATCATAATTTAGAACACACATTCCATGCCAATAAATCTCATAACAGGTAACTGAATGTAGCTGTAAATGACTCAGTGAACTACCCATCTCTCATTTCATGACTCAATTTCTAACCAATCTCTCATGTTAACTTAAGATGTTGTATACTAGGTATAATTTGTTCACTTAACCTATTACGGGTATTGAGTGTTCTGTTTAAGAGAACTATTTAAATATTTGTTACCAATATTTATCCGAAATCCCATTTTTAAACTAGGTGACATAGGACAACATAACCAGCCGCTTGCGATACTTTGGCCAAATATTTCTAACATACTATTCATGTTACTATTCCTAGATGACATACTCGTCAAATGGAATACGTCCTTCACCCCACTCATCTATTATCTAGAATGGTCTTCACCGACTCCTTTCAGTCCACTTGTTCGAGGTTTGACCATAACCCAAGTTAGCAACATAGTTTGGTATAAGGAACTTCTCGCAGTGACTAAGGGTACATAAATATACTCAATCAACCTAAGTTGATTGCATGTGTCTAATTACCCTGCGTCATCATGAGTTATCCCCTATACCAAAACATGTTCCTAACCTGACCTAGAGTAAAACTAAGATCAATTCCACATTTATGTAGATCTAGATGACTCAATTCAGAAGGATGTTGCAACATGTCAACTACAACATTGTATCATCGTGAAGAACTAAGTATTCATGAAGGTATAGTTATATAATTAGCGTGTGCCAACATTCAATGGACTTACCCATCTCAATGTAGATACCCAAGCAAGAATTTATTTACACAAATATATTTCTCAATTAATATTTAATTACAAAGCAACGCCGCTAAACCATAATTCCATTAGTCCTTAAGGTTAGCATCCACATTTAATTTGTTAAAGTAATGCAGAAACTTCAGGATTTCTTTTTATTCATTAAATTCCTATTTTAGGATTTAGTTAATTAAAAATGAACAACATAATTAAGATTTACTTAGCATAACTCAACCATTCATAGCCTATTTAAGTCCCAAAACATGTTCAACTGTAATAGACTTCATTAAGATGAAGTCTAGTTGATAAAAGTTCATATTTACCATACATTTGTATTAAACCTATCAAGGTGTTGATCAAGAGGAAGTGCACCTTCCTCTTTCTTGTTATGAGTTAGGGTTCATTGTACCCTTTTTCATTATACAAGTCATCATAATTAAGTTACACTTTCATTAACATTTTTTTAATTAACTATCTCGAACTTAGATAAAATAACTTCTGTACATTCCAACTTAGTAAGATGCATTTCAATTAAGGGATATTATACTTATTTACCTTCCATATAACTTATTTAATGTTAACTAAGAAAAAATATAATTCAGATAATAATATGAGAAAATAAATATAAGGTTACACATTTCCTTCACATAATGCACAAGAGGAATGACACAACAAGTACAAGTAACTCTCAATCTTTTTCAATTCATCATGGTGAAATACATATTTTACAAGACCATGCATTTCAAACATATTTCATGTCAAACAACATCAAGATCAGAAATGAATACAAATTTTCCTCTTTCAATACATTTCAATAATGAATTAGATTTCTTTATAAAATATCCATTCTTTAAGTAACAAATAACATCATAAAATTTATTGCCTTCCTTTATCACTTACGAAGTCCATCTACAAAAATTACTAGTATGGGTTAGTTCATTGAACTGAGCATGATAATCACTAAGCATTAAAATGATGTGCCTTCAACTAACCATTTCATAAAACAGACTCTTCTTTTATGAAACAGTAAATCCAAACAAATAGATACATCGTAGTGAAATAACAATCATAAAGGAAATAACAAGTGATTAACCAAATTAACATTTAGAAGAGATCATGATATAATCAACATTTTCTAGTCATTTTTTAAATAAGGAATTATATCGATAAGTAATATTTCATCTTAAATACCTATCTCATTCCTACTAGAGGTACTTATAGTTATTTCTTACTTCATTCAATCTAAGTTACAAATAAAGACACTAACTCCAATATTTCCCAAAAATAGAGTTACTTTTAGGAAGCAAGAACCATCAATCTCAACATTAACATGTTCCATCCGAAAACATATATAACCAAGATAATTCAACCTCCATGAAAGGTTTTAGGTTAAGTCATCATCAACATAAAAATAAGAGATTCCTATTTCAGATGCTACATCCAAATTTAAAACCCAAGATATAGCCTAAGTCTTAAGTTAGGACATAACATGTTAGGAATAGGAAAGTATTCACTCGATTACGTGCATTACACATTAGTCACACTTTACCAAATATTGTTTCCATTCAACACAAATCAAAGTGAATAAGTAGGATTATATCTAACTACTCATTTGCAATCCTGTTAAGTAACACAAAATGAACCGATCAATTCTATAAACAAGAGTAACACAGAGGGAAAAAGGTGAACTGAGAGAGAGACCACTCAGAACTTCCCTCCCAATTCAGGAAGATCTGTATTACATTTCAAAACTTAGAGAAGAGAGTACAACATATAATCTCCTACAGTTTCCAAAGAAAACAATGATGAAAACCTTATCTCATAGGAGAAAAAGAGAAGGGAGTCATCAACAAGAATAGAAGAAGATCCCATCATTATTTCCCAAGAAAGGAAGGACATATCCAAATAAAAGACTAGTATAGGTCCAATCACAGAAAATAAATCCTTGAACGCTTGTTAAACATAGAAAACATGTACTAAATGATACTGAACCAAATTATGTGACTATAGTATGCAAGTCAGATATCAAAGATGAAGTTCTCCCAACATAAAACAAGAACAATAACAGTAGTGCATTAGCTACATCAAGAAGGAGATGTGTTTAAAATAATTTGCTAAACAACATTACATGAAATAACAACAATCACAAGACATTCCAATTCATCCAATAGTTTTTCATCGGTGAGACCAAAGGTTCATCATCCTATTCAAAAAAATGCAAATGATACAATCAATAAAGTTGACTCATATTCCCAACTTCACAGAGATAGGAGAAACAATCCTTGGATGGTAAGAGAAAGATCCACCCAGTTTTGAACTGAAAGAGGATACAACAAGTAACCACTGATTTTTCTACAGTAACTAAGTCAATCTCAAGAGATGATTAGATAAACTGAATTCTTTTCAGTCCATTCCTAAGGACAGACTCAACTGTACAAACCTATTAATTCACCAAGACATTCTAATCCCTCAACGTTATTCAGAGATCATAGAAATTGTAAGAATCAAGAAAACCCTTCACACTGAACCAATTGGTTAGTTCCTGAAGCACAAAATGTCATCCCAAAAATATGCATATACATTCATCAAATCTTCCCAAAATCACAACAATATGGTTTTTAACACACTTACTCACAAAAATATTTAATCAAGAGGTTTTTTAGATCAAGAACATGTAAGTCATCTACGAACCATCTTCTAACTTTCAAGTAAAAACATCAAGGTTGATGTCATGCAATATCAAGCAGGAGTTAACATGAATAACCCAATTTCCAACCCATAAAAATCAACACTCAAAATATCTTCCATTAAATAGAACTTCTATTACCCAACTTTAGTTCAGTCTTCCAGAGGTTTAAAAACCCAAAAACATATAAAGTTCATAAAAGGAAGAACTCATTTATTACTATATTCAAACAAGATGATTCCATAAATCTTTGTATCCACATAACTATTTCCACATAGTTTCCACATAAGGAACTAGATTTGAAATAACTAAGTTTTAACTAAAAAGATTAGAATAAGTTACTCATTTAATGTTGTTTTCAAACAGGTTTGAATTCACAAAAACATTGAATCCAAGCACCCATATCAACACAGTTCCCAATAGAAGTATCAAGACTCAAAACAACTGAAGATACAAATGAGAAGAGTACCTTTCGTACCTCCTTCCAACAGAGAAAGACAAACCCAGATCAAATCTGTTGCAAACAATATTTTCCAAAATCTATTTTGCACAGACAACAAGATTCACAAATATTTTACCTCATTCCAGTCCCAACGAGTTAAACATGATTCACCTCTATATTCAATAGGGAACAAAACCCACATTTCATTGTTATCTAACAAAGTTTCATCATTAGAAAAATACAAAGAACAATCCAAGCATGAATTCAAATAACCTTCACAAATATAAAAACCCATTTGTTTCAAGAGCAGAGTTGTTTTTATGAAGACGTTTAGTAAAAAGCAGAACAACTTAATGGGTAGAAGCTTTCAGATAAACCTCCATCCATAGTTCCTCCTTTTCCAAACGAAGTCAACAACCCAAAACTTCTTCTTCTTATGCCTCTTATACCTCCATTGGATCAAAAATAGTCTAGAGGTGCCAAAAATAGTAATAGATTGAAAACAGAACTGTTGGTTTGAAGAACCCAAAATCTCCATGTAGAGAAAAAATCGACATGAGAAAATGACCAAACAACCTCCCAAAATCCTCTTGCATGTCTTCCAAGGTAGTTTCTTCACCAAGTCCAAGACTCATTAATGCAAGGATGACCAACTCTCCCACCTAAATCTCCATGCCACCACCATCCAAAATTGGCGAGCTCAATTTCAACTAATGCATGCATTTTTAACTTTAGTGATGATGCCAGCTAGGCATTCCCTCCTTTCTCCATGCCTCTGCCAAAACTGGCATGCCAAGTTCATAAATTCAAAAATCAAATCACTTTAATGCCATAGAAATTGTCACCACCGCCTCCCAATTTCCATGCGACCCCTTAGGCTCCCTTTTATCTTAACATTAGTTTAGGTTAGATAGACATTAGCTTAGGATTCAACCTTATCCTAGGTATATAGTATTTACCTTAGGTCATTCAAAATTTCCATAGTTAAACATGCCATTAAAGATTAGGTCATAACCCATAGTAGTTCAATATTAGGTAATAGGTCATAGATAGGTCTTTCATTACCTTAGGTTAGAATCTAATTAGGATAGATCTTTACAACTTGGACTAAGGTTTTTACCTTAATAGTCCTATAGTAGATCCTTATCCCTCTTACATTATTCAACATTTTAAAAGATATTAACAAAAATATCCAAGCTCATAATTTATAGAAAAATGCAAAGCAAGGACTCCAAAAGAAGGATCCATAAAAATTGTAAACATAAAAAGACTCAGTCCCTTATTACCTTCCATTTTAGAATGTCGGTTTATCAAACTGATCAGGTAAGAAAAATGAAGCATACCTTGGATCAATGGAATTAATCTAAGGTTTTTCTATTATTAAAAGATAAGCATGTAAACAAAAATACCTATTTACAACCTTTCAGAACTCAAGGAAGAATGAAATCATTTCAAGAAACAACATAACAAAATGAATCCTTTAATAGAAATAATTTATCCATTGCAAGCATTATTTCCAACAGTCAAAAGAATACACCTTCTTAGGACAAATCACATATCAACGTTTGTAGTGTCTAGAGGAAAAGTTAATAGTTTGTCAAAGATAAATGGTTGATGGCCGATTTGTACTAAAAATATCACAAATAGTGTCTTAGGAATTGAATGTGGTAGAGGGAAACAAATACTTGGATCAAGAAAAAGATAAATAACTATTTATCTTTGTAGAATGTTATTATGATTATTTTTCTTAACATTGCTAATAATATATACATTCATATGTTATTATGAAATGTCTTTGTGTAGCTCTATTCTATTATGTTGAGATTGTAAAAATATAGGTTGAGAGGATTCATAGTTTCATTGATTATAAGATGATAGTATGATTGAATAACTTCTATGGTGAATTATCAGAAAAACTTTCCCTTGAAAATTTGTAAAATAGTTTTTTTACTACTGTTCATAAAATAAATATAAAATTATACTATATCTACTTAATTTTTAAAAAATAATTTTTAATATAACTAATATATATATATATATATATATATATATATATATATATATAAATTGATGGTTGTATCTAAAATATGCAAGTCATATGTGACATGATTATTTCAAAGATTTGCAACTATTTTACAGATAAAAAGGATAAAAACATCTAAACAGGCATCAAATTTAACACCACGTTGTGGCCTTTGTTGCAACCATTGAAGGAAAAGAGAAGATGTTCGGGATGATATTTGATCAAAAACCGAATTTGAGGGAACTTATTTTTTGGAGCTTCACTAAGAAAAAGCATAAATAATGCTTAACAACCACTAGCCTGTTTAAAACATAACCATTTTTTTATATAACATAGCATAAATAATGGCTAGTAGCATGCTAGCCCTTATAAAATAGAAACATGTTCTATACATAACATAGCATAAATAATGGCTAGCGATTGCTAGCCCTTATAAAATAGAAACATGTTTTGTACATAACATATCATAAATAATGGCCAAAGCAGCTACTAGCCCATATAATGGATTCCAATATTTGATTTTCTAGATTCCAATATATGGGAATTTGGAGTACATTAATTTGAATATAACTAATTTTTGATTCCAATATATGTGATTTTAGTTTCCAATATATGTGATATTGGAATCCAATATGTGCGATTTTTGGAATCGCTATGTGTGATTTTGGAGTGCAGATAATTCCAATATTTGACATTTTGGAATTTGAAAATAGCAATATTGGATTTTGATATTGAGTATATTTTTAGTTTTGGGACTGGAATAAGTCCCAATTTAGTGAAATAAGTGTTCTACCCAAATAGGGGGAATGGATGAATCTACATTCTTTGACAATTCACTCTTTTCCTAAGCAATGTAGTATCCTTTATTCCCAACATCTTCCAAGGTTTCAAATTCATCAACTGAAAAATAAAATTTTACTCTTTCATCCAATACTATGTTAACACCGAGAAATAATAAATCATCTTCCCACCTCATTGGAATGTAGTGTATTCCTACTTGGATATACTCTTCCCTCTACAACTTTGGTTCCTTTTGAAAACAAGTCCACATGATCATCCTCTACAAATACAAAATACTTTGATGTTGTAACAACATAAAATACAAAGTTTCTAAGATGATAGAAAATATGTTAAACCATTTCATAAAATAAATTAGAAATTATCTTGTATGTACAAGCATATGCATATTGTATACATATAGCACATGAGCTGCAAAATTTTATTAAATTTAGTAAGGTTTGGAAATACTTCAAAATTATGCATATAATTCAAATTGACATGAATATAATTATAACATGATTTTTAAACTTTGATTGAACTTGACTCAATTGAATTTAAATGATGGGAAATAAATAGAGGTTACATTTCCATTTACATAAAATGAAGTTAATTAGAAACTTGATTGCTAAGTGCTTCAGTAAAATTACTTTCACAATAATTCCTCCTACTTTCTATATTCCCGACTATGAGAATGTGCATCTATCCATTATAAACATCCCTATAATGATTTAATTGTCATTCATTATTTATGTTTCTATCTTTCTATATTAATTTTATGAGAATTGGAATATTCCCATTCGCATCACAATGATAAACATATTTGTGTTATATTCCCATTCTCATCACTTTGATATAAATATTTGTTTGTATGAGAATGGGAATATTCCCATTCTAAACATTCTAACTCAAGAAATATTGAACTTAATCATTTTAATATCTTTATAAAGGATATGAGAATGGGAAACTGTCCATTCTAAATAAAATTAAAATATTATCTCTATTATTCTTCTATGATTCATATCTCGAGAACAGAATATGCCCATTCAAGATACAAGATAAAATTTTCATTTTTATGAGAATGGGCATATGCCCATTCTGATTATGTGTATTGCCTCATTTTCATTATTCTTGTTACTCACTTTTTCAGCCAAATAATTTTTTTCTCAAAAGGAATAAAAACTAATTTCTCTAAATGTTCTTCCAAATTACTATCTCATTATTTACAACATCTAATTTTAACCTCTAATGTCAGTACTAAAAGTCATATACTTTTATCATTATCACAACCAAATTATAGTATTAATGATTTTAACACAAACACATGTGGTAGATGTAATTATTTTTTATGTACATTCAAGATATTTATAATGAAACTTGATAAATATCAAAGATACCTATCAAAGATAAATATTAAAAAATATAAGTCAAGGTTGAATGTTTTGAAAAAATGAAAATAAGAAAAAATCTTAAATATTAGTAAAAATATATTATGACAACATCCTTATTAAAAAATTCTTAATATAAGAAAACCATATAAGCAATGAAATGTGAATGTAACATGAAATTGTTATAGATTTTCAAGTCATTTTAATAATATATTTTATGTTTTGACCCTTCCTCCTCCTCTTTATATTTAAGCACCATCCCCATCTATAGTTCAGGGAGTGGTTGAAGCAAGTAAATGATTCAAAATTTGAGTGATTTTGAAAAATCCCCCATCATATATAGTTTCCCTAACTATCCTTTCACCTCTTCCTCATATTTTTTATTGAAAACATCGAAACACTAATAACCTAATATTATTAAAATTTGAAATTAAACATCTTGTATATTGTCTCACAAGTTTACTAATTATCCATGCATGCATCTCTCCCTCTCTCTAGTGTAAATTAGTACCAATTAATTTTAAATGCAAATAACCTAAAACATGGCTATGATAATGTTTAAAATTTATATTTTATTTTAAATGCAAATAACCTTAAACATGTCTATGATAATGTTTAAAATTTATATTATATTATAAATTCAATTAACCTAAAACATGGCTATGATGTTGTTTAAAATTTATATTTTATTTTAAATGGAATTAACCTAAAACATTGCTATGATATTGTTTAAAATTTATATTTGTTTTTTACCATGGCATAATGAGACCAACAATGTGTAAATATATTGTTTACCACCATTTATTTATTAATTGACGGTATTTTTAAAAAAATGTCTTTGATTGAGCGTTGGAGGGAAACTAGGGATATTAATGGTATTTAATTCATGCCACTATGTGGCACTATAGATAGGTTAATGATGGAAACTACTTTCAAGGATAGTAGAGATCTTGGGAATTTTTAGTTTCACCACTAAGTTAGCACATGCTAAACCATTTCACTTTTTGTTCACCCTTTTCGCTTTGGGCTCCATCTATTTCATTAGAAAATTTCGTCTTTTGAAGCATAAAATCAAGAAAATTTACGAGATATTGTTTTTTTCACTCTAATTTTTCATTCCTCCTTTCTCGCTTTGGGATCCCTCTATTTCATTAGACCAATTCGTCTTGTCATAACAAAAATATTTAAAGAAAATTTCCAATATAGTGTTTTTTCTCTTCAGCTTTTTTGTTCATCCTTTCCACTTTTGGATCCTCTATTTCATTCGACTGTTTCAACTTGTGAAGAAAAATATTTAAAGAAAATTTTAGAGATACACAAATCTAATAATACATGCATGAATTTATCAAACTCTTCTCCATTGATTTATTATGAGATGAAGAATATCATCTTGTTTTCTTTCCCTCAATGTATTATGATATGGGTTTAAATTTTAATGCCCTAGTTTTTATCTTTTGTATTTTTGTTCTAGGTTTTAATAATATCACTTCAATATTTTGTAAGACTTGCATAGTTATTATCCTCCATATTTATAAATAGATGCATCTAAATATGGATGTTTATGTTTCTTTTAGTCTCGTATAATTTTCAAGTTTGAAAGTTTCAACAAGATCATTCCTTGCATAAATTTTTATTCTCAATGCCTAATGGACCTCTTGTCTCAATCTAGCCAAAATACTAATGTATATCTAAGAAATACACTTCCAATCCTTTATTCTTAGATGGGGATTTAATAACTATTTCTTTTTTACCAAAGTAAAATGTGGGGCTACCACCTAAGCAACATTACTTTTTTCTTTGAGATGGGTGTCGAGATGCACATGCCAAGATGGGTGTGTGAGTTGCACGGTGTTGAGTTGGGTAGGAGAGCTGATATTTTGAGCTTGGCGGTCGAGTTAGGTGGTCAAGATAACCTTTCGAGATTGGTGGGTGAGAAGACAAGATGAGTGGGTGGGAGAGCTGATTTTTCAAGCTAGTCTGTCACAACCGGTGGGTCCAACTAGTTGGTCAAGCTAGAATGTCGAGCTCTCCAGTCAAGATTGCTAATCAATTTGGTTGGTCTAGCTTGCCATTCCAACTAGTCACCAAGATGGCCAAGCTATGTGGGTGAGTTGAGTGGCCAAGCTAGGCGAGTGAGATGACTGTCGAGATGGGTAGGTGATCTAATCGGATTACTGGGTAGGAAAGGTGACCGACCATGTTGGGTGGGAAAGCCTAACCGATCGAGCTAGGTGGTCAAACTAACTTGCTGAGTAGGGTAGTCAAGATGACTTGCCAAACTGGGAGGGCGAGTTGACTTTCCAAGCTAGGCTGGTCAAATTACCTACCGAGTTGGGTTGGCGTCTTTGACTTTTCGAGTTAGGTGGGTGAGTTGACCTACCGAGATAAGTAATATTGAACTTAATCATTGTAAAGTGGGTCTAAGCATTAGGATATTAAAGCATTAATTTAGGGTATTATGTGGTAATGTCCCTCCAAAAGGTAAGGTATGTGCATTAATAGTACTTTATGTGTTTTCCATTATCCTAATACATCTTTAAAACATTTAAATGGGTTAAATAAACATTACAATTTTAAAGCATGTTAATAATTGATTTTGAATGAAAAATGTTTTGATATTTTCTCTCTTACGACCTAGTTTCTTATCATTCAAATATTTAGGTAGCATGAAAAATAAAAATTTAATTTTTTACTCTGATATTAATTTTTATATCTCATATTAATTTTTATCTCATATTAAGTTTTGTATCTCATATTACTTTAATTTTTTTAGAATGGGTAGTTTCCCATTCTCATATAGGAATCATATAAGAAGAATATATATAGAATTTACTTTTTTATAATGGGTAGATGCCAATTCTCAAAGAGGAATCATATAAGAAGATATAAAACAAATTTACTTTGTTTTAGAATGGGAAAATCCTCATTCTAACATCCTTTATAGGTCTTAAAGCAATTAATTTCAATATTTTATCGAATGATAAAATCCCCATTCTTGTATTGGAATCATAAAAAAATAAAAGAGATAAAATCCATCTTATTTTAGAATGGACATGTACCCATTATCACAACCTTCATAGAGTTATTAAAATGATTAAGTTCAAAATTACTTGTATTATATTGACCATTCCTTTTCACTCATATTTCCTATTAGTGTTCCAATGAGGAATATTTTACATGCATTACAATGATTAGAATGGGTATATAATCTTTCTCAAACAACAAGAAAAATTATCTTACATTGAATGGTCGATAGGTCCATTCATATAGAAGTATTGAAATGATTAAGTTCAATATTGCTAGTATTAGAATATTTATAATGTGATTAATATGCCCATTTACATATAGACAAATATTTATATATTTTATTAAATGGGCAGATGCTGATTTTCATATAAGAATCATATAAGAATAGTATTGATAAAAGTTAATTTTTTTAAAATGTGCAGTTTCCCATTATTGTAAAGGATTCATATAAGTAAAATAGAACAAATTTACTTTATTTTAGAATGAGAAGTTCCCATTATCAAAACCTTCAGAGGTATATAAATGATTATGATCAATCTTGTATCGAATGAACAAATTCCCGTTCTCATTTAGGAATCATAAACGAAGAATAGAGAAAATCTATTTCATTTTAGAATTTCTGATTTCCCATTCTCTTTTCCTTCATAGAGTTATTATATTGATTAAGTTCAATATTTATTATACTAGATTGGCCATCCCTTTTCACTCTTATATCTTATTATTGTTTCTAATAGGAATTATTAAGTTCATTAATTCTTGTATTACAAATATTAGAATGGGCATATGCCTAATCTCGAGAAAAACAAACTTTTTATCTTATATTGAATGGTGAGATACAAACTCTTATGCAAGTATTAAAATGATTAAGACTAATAATGCTTTTATTATAATATTTTGAATGAACATATTAGGCCCATTTACATACAAACAAACTTTTTTATCTTATATTGAATGGGAAGATGCCCATTCTCATATAAGAATCATAGAAGAAGAATAGAGATAAAATTTAATTTGTTTTAGAATGGAAAATTTCCCATTCTCATATATGAATCATATATTAGGAAAAATAGAGAAAATTTAATTTTTTTAGAATGGGAAGCTCTTCATTATCACAACCTTCATAGTTATTAAAATTATTAAGTTCAATCTTGTATTGAATGAGAAAATGTGCATTCTCATATAGGATTCATAAAAGAAGAATAGAGATAAAATTGAATTCAATTTAGAATGGCTAGTTGCCCATTCTCACAACCTTCAAAGAGTTATTAAAATGATTAAGTTTACTATTGCTTGTATTAGAATGAAAAGAATGGGAGAATTTCATGGAACCATCCTTTGAACTGATTTCCTATAATCATGTCTACAAGGAAGGGAACAAGGTTGCAGATTAATTTGCAAATAGAGGTTCAAGAGGTTAAAATTTCTATGTCATAGCATCGATTATTAATGATTGAAAATCATTCTATGTCAGTATTGGGTATAAAGGAAGAGTAAGAAGTAATGAGGAGACATGTGTGAGGTTGGATGATAAAAGTGCTTACGTTGGTTTTAGAAAGGACATTGGGTTTAGAAAAGGGATTGATAAAGTGTGAGCATTGGTTTTAGAATGGACAAGAAGGTTTCGAACTGGGTTGGTTTTATTTCCATTTATAGAGAAACCAAAACTATGGGCGGTGATCTAGTTTGTCTAGAACCTGATTAGACTAATGGAATCAATAGAAGAGTTTGGATGATGTTGGAAAAGGTAGATATGTCATATCTCTTTCAAAATTTTAAAGGCCATGAATAATCCCTGAGCAGAAATTTTGCTAGCCATTGGAAGGATGGTCGGTATATTATCAAGATTTTTCTATAGAAAATTCTATGGATTCTATTGGTATTTTGGTTGGAATGAATAATAAGGTGAGGGAGATTTAAAACCAAATAAAAATGTGATGAGGATATGGGAAAATTTTTGGTGGGTAAAGAAAAACTAAGAAATCACTATGCAAGTTTTGAGAGATATTCTTTACCTGATCCTTTTAATAAAATTTCCCTACACTTGATGTAATTTATCACCTTGGAGGGTAGGTACAAGGTAGTTTATGCCCACCATTTCCCTATGTTAATTCATATCCACCATGGTCTACATTATAATTTTCCTTTATTTCTCAGTCATTCCCTAAATAAATCAATCAAACAATTCCAAAAAGAAAGTTGAAAATCCCTCTTCATTAGGGATTGATGATGGCCTTATTTCGATTGGGTTCTACAGATATCACTAAATATGAAAATTTTAGGGGATTTTTGAATGATGATGTAAAACATGGTGAGGATGATAAGTATATGGAGTGTAGTCATTTTTATACCCTTAGAACAACAGTCTAATCCTATGTGTGTTGACCTATCACCTCGTGGTCAGCTGGGCACTCACCCGAGGCACACGCGGGTTCCGAGCCCCTCCTTTATGTGAGTTTTGTGAGAAAAAAATTTAATGACAAATTTAGATGCAAGAAAGAAAAGAACCATGTATTCATTCATATAACAAAAGATAATTATCAAACAAGATACAAAACTAATTCATAATGCAAAGGAAATGCACTAGGGTTTATGCTCATGAACAACATATATTATTTAGATTAGAACCTTATATTCATGTTAACCAATTAAATAGCCACATTACATTCATTTAGGTCATAAAAACCAATATAATGATGCATATCGACTCATGCATTAGGAACCTAAGCCATGATTTCCCCATTACAATACTAGTTACAGACCCATCCCTCTAAGTATGCCATCACTCCTATAGTTATCCTAATCCCAACCCAAAGGATCCTTCATTATTCCTATAGAGCTTCACCTATCCAATGTTATATGATGTCACTCTTGGTTTGTGTCTCCTTTATTCTACCTGGGTATATCTATATATAGATTTAGTCTCCACCACCATGCCTTCTTGAGATAACAGATTGGTTTCCAAGTGTACAAGTGGTCCTTCAATAGAGCATGCTTCCTTTGATCTGATCTCTCCACTCTTTGCAATGATGTCTTTTTGGATCCTTCCATTGCATGCATGGAATATTCCTTTCTTGACCATACAGCTTCTAGGATGGCACCTTATCCACTCCACATGCTAGATGGGTTACATTTTTCTCATTTGTTTTCTAGAACAATAGATATGGATAAGTACCAAAACTTGTCTTTCCTTACGTGCACGCCTTGGGTTATGATAAAACCTTCAAAAACCGTGTCTTCGTGCCTTGAACTCGGTACTTCCTTCTTCAAATAAGTCCCACGCACCCATGCGCCTTCTTCTACTTAGCCAATATTTTGAGGCCCAACATCACCCCACACTATGGTTGTTCTTTGTCCTTGAAAATACTTCTCTTCAATGAATAAAGAATGATGGGTTTTAAATAGTGGGAAAAAGAATGAAGGAATGAATAATTGGGAGAAATAATGAAATAATGGGAAGATGAAAGAGAACATTTCTTATTTTTGGAGGAGAGGGAAATCCTTCCCTATTTCTCGGGCATCAACCTCACTTTGTGCTTGCTTGATAGAGGTCTACGACTAGGGTGCTCACCTCCTCAAAACTTATTTCCTCCCTTCGCACTCATTGTTTCAATAATAACATCCAATTTCCTACCAAAATCCTTGAGGAATCTATCCTGCGGGTGATCTAGGGGTAAAACTTGTTCATCTAGTTTTTGATTGAGCCTCCTAAGGTCTCTATATCCTATGACTTATTTTCTACCTTGGCTAGGATTTTATCCCTTTCTACTCTGTTCCCCTTATTCTTCTCTTAAAACTCCTTGAGTTCCATTTCATGTGTGTGGCGAATAGGATGCTTTCCACACTATTTCTATTAGTGTAATTTTCATATGTAGCTTTAGCAACTTACGCAAAGATCCTTTACCTCTACAAGGAGTTTGGTATATCGAGCAATGATCTCAACAACCTTTAACTTCTCTTCCTTTTCTTATCACGCCAAAGACCTATTCTAGAGATTCTAAAGTGAGTGGTCATCTCTCCATCTTGAGGATGTGAGTCAAATCCTCCAAACATTGCAAGGTTGATTCATATTTTTTCTTAGGCGGTGCTAGGTCAAGATGCTTTAAAACAATAGCACCCGTAATCATTTCAATTTTCTTATGCAACTCGTGCACCCTTATATTCTCTTCTTTCAATTCATGCCTTAATTTTGCATTGATAAGTTCTTCTTGCTTTAAGTATTTTCTCTTCTAAATGAACTCCTTATTTTTCTTCTCCAATACCTCCTCGAGGAATATCAGTCTATCATTTCTTTTGAATAGTCTGGCCTCAATCTCAACTAAAATTTTGTTGATCATGTTGTAGACCTACTCATCTAACAATTGTTGAGCATTCACCAATGTATTTACACCTTTATCAGTTCTCTTTGGCTTACTTCAAACTCAGGTTCATCCATGTGGGACTCGAATGCCCAAGATAGCATCTTTTTGGTTCATGGATATGCACCTTCATCATCAAACAAAGTCATATCCAGGAGTTGTTTTGTTGGTAAGGTACTCTAGAAGTGCACCTGTAGCACCTTTCTTAGATCATTGATGTATCCAATTCCTTTCCCTTGTGTTACCACTATGCCCTTCCCACCTATTTGCTCAGCCTTTGGAAATCTCACTGCTAGGATGGGGTCTCCACCCATGCTACCATACTCTTTTCCAATGATTTCTTCCTCAATATCCTTCATCACTTTAGATGTGTTGCATTCTACTTCTTGTTCCACTAGTTTTTCGATGATGCCTGCCACTTATTCCTCCATGGCTTCTTCTATCTTCTCCTTGGTGAGGCTTGGGGTTCTCTAATTTTTAGTGCTTACTTCTTCACTCACCCCCTTTCCTTGATCACCGCTTCCTCCTCATCATTCTTCTCTTCATCTTCCTCCTCCTCAGAGTCATGCACATTATATACTAGATGGTATTGACCTCACTCGGGCTCGTCATCATCCCTATCACCAATGTAGGCTTTTAGGCTCTTTGTTTTCTCTCGAGTCTGACTTTTCTACCACCTTCTTCTTCTTAGTAACTAGTGATTCAAGTTAAGGAGATTATTCCTTCCCTTTCTCCTTAATAGGTGACATCTTCCTTAGTGATTCTTCATGTGTGAGGGGAAATTCATACTCCTTTTCCTCTTATTCTCGGGGTATTTTTCCTTGATTGGGGACTTATTTTTGCAAGTGTAAGTGCTAGGATTAGCATTTTCTTCAAAGCATGCCCACAGATTGTGTTGTTTACACACTTGGTGCCTTCTTCTCCTGCACCTCTTATCTCTCCATCTTATTTGGCATGGCCTTTTTCCTCCTTGTGGGGTCTTTTGGAATGGAGACATCATTCTCCAGATACGTGACTTTCTCAAACTTAGTCCTTATGTGCGAGATATACCTCGTTACATCCCTTCCAATGATATGTAGTGTTATCAAATTCATCATTTGTACCTCATGGGAGACATACTTCTCCATGTATGCATGCTTCTTATGGTATACAAACTTCTGGCGTAACTCATGGTGGTCTTGGTCTACCTCACTAAGGTTGAACCTTAGCCTTTTGGCCTCCTCAATCGGTTGACCCCTATTTGACAGTATTGCGTGGTGAAGGAGAAGGGTAGCTTGCACCATGGACTCTTAGTCCCATCTGTCAATATAAACCTGCCAATACAGAAATGTTGGTATACTACAAAATCTACCTCTTCATCCACGAGCATGAGAAACTACTCAGTGGATTATCCACTGTCCCGAATGCGTTGTGCATTCTCTTGTACCACTTTTCTAGGCACGCCTTGTGAGCGACCGTCATGGTCTCACATGTATATTTCTTGAACCTTTTTGTAGTTGAGGGATTGTCTTCAGGATACTCTAAAACAAACTTATATGGCCCATCAGACACTCTAATCTCCGAGAAGATGATGGTGAGGAGAATGTTTCCAAATAGTATCTTTTCTCCTTCCTGTGTGCTGCTTATGATCTCATCCACAATAAAGGTAAAAAATTGTAGATGGTCCTTCTAAGATCTTTTGGCATCCATTTAGTCATTCCTTGTTTACTTGTGTCCATCTTTCTTGATCATTAATCTTGGTGACTAAGCACACGGCCATCCTCATAATAGGGTCGGGGATTTCTACGATGTCAAAGTACCGTGAACCATTTTTGTAGTCATAAGCCTCCACAATTTCCTTGATGGCCTCCTTATCATCCAAGTCATCATCTATGGATTCTCCTTCACAATTCAGGCCAGTGAACTTGGATATAAGATGAGGGGTTATGCACATCTTGTGGCCCAAAAAATAAAATTGGTCTTCTTGTATGGACGACATCAACCACTTATATAGTCGTTCGGGCTTGCCAAAAATAAGGAAACTCATATAGTTTAAACAACCCTTACTTCTCCAACTATACCTTTACTTCATCACTATATATCAACATTCATCTGTGTCCTCCTTTATTTGGTCAAACAAGTTCCAACACCATTTCTTTCTCAGTAGTGCTCGTCGATGTTTGTAATCACTCGTGGCCATTTGTCTCAAGTGTGACACCCAATCTTTCCCTAGTAATACTCCATCTGGGTACTACATTTTTACATACCATTCTTCATTGGAGCTAACGATGATAGTTGTTTTCTTTCCTTTTCCCTTTCCCTTTTGTTTCTTTGGTGAAACAGTTACCTTCTTTGGTGCCATGTTTTCTTGTTAGGCTACAACCCAAATCCATCCTTCTTTCTCGATGTACCACTCTAATCAACTATAAGGCTCCATTTGTGAAGAATCCTCCCTCTTATGTGCCTTAGCTACCAAACCCAAACTAAAAAAATTCTTCCACAAGACAACGTATTCTAAAAATAAACCTCCCACACTTGTGTACTCTTTCCACTCTAGTTTGCGAGATAAACCCTAGTCACACACTTTATAATTCTTCTTCTTTCACACAAATATCTCTTGATGCCCTAGTTCATAAGAGATCTACTTTTCAAAAGCAAGGTAAATAATAATGTGCCTGACTTCATGCTTATAGTTTTTGCTCCTCTCGGAAATAAATGATATACCACCCACAAATGTACTTAGCATTAAATGTGGTTTTTAAAACTAGGTCGACTGAAGCGCCCTTACCCACATGCCCAATCCGTGTGAAAAACATTCTATAACCTTCGGCACACAAAAATCCAATCTGATCAAAGACTCTTACACATGTGTATGTAGCACCAAAGGTGCTTCTTATGTCATTTACCTGATTTTTGCCCTCGCCTACCTCATGTTTTTCATGCGCTCTTCATCCTTTGTATGTGGTCTTTTTACAACTTTTTTACACCATAATTCATTATCCACCATTTCTTCACATGATTTCTCAATCTTACATGCTTCCTTCTACTGGGCCATTCAACTTTTACTATTGGCTTATAATTTACTTTGCACTACTCCACCCCACACTAAAATAGATGCATGGTCCTCTACGCATACACAACCTTAGAAAAATAATGTGGTTACCAGTGCACAAGGCACAAAACAACACAAATGGAAGGGAACAAGCAATGAGAAAGGGAAACACAAGAAAAGAAAATTCATAAAGGGAAATCCTAAGCTAACTGGAAATACTACCTTATTTACAAACACAAGGAAGGATTATTTATAGTAGGGCTTCAACCTACTCCCATTGAAATGGCTAGGTAGCTTCATCCCATCTAGTACTTGTAACTAACATGTGCCTGAATCAAGGATGTACGAGATGATGTAAGGGCCTAACAAATGGAATTCCAACATCCTAGGATGTCATGAGATACTTGGATTCATACAATGAAATAGATGCCCAACCTCAAATTTCTTATTCTTGATATGCCAATCATGTCGTGCCTTTTTCTTGCCTTTTTCTGTCTTCTAACTACATCTAGAAAGTGATCACCTCTTTTCTAACTACATCAACTTATCAATCCTTTCTTTCAAAGCACTTGTTCATCATCTAATCCTCCCGCACACACTATACAAAAAGATGGTAACATGAATTCAACTAGAAAAATAGCTTCCATGCTAAACACCAATTGAAATGGTGTGGCCTTGTTCAATCTTTTATAGGTTGTCTGTATGCCCATATAACGATTGATACTTTTTCATCTCAATCTTGTTTTTCGACGTCATAGATCTTGGTCAACTTGTGACTTAGTATTCTCGTTAAATTCCTCAACACTTATATTTTCCTATAGATATAGGGGGTAGTCTTGTGATCGACCACCATAAATTATGCTAGTAGACTTGACCATTTCATTGAGATAATGTGTACCGTTATCACTAGTTAAGCTCAAGGACATCCGTAACTACCGATTATGTTCTCCCATAAAAATATACCATCTTTCACTACAGTGAAATCTTTTTAGGTGCTTCTTCTACCCATATTTTCAAGTACTCAAGACAATTAATGATATATCATGAACCAATTCCATCAAACGCTAGTGAAATTGGCTCTACAAAGTCGATTGCTCATTTTTCAAAAGGTTCAACACTAGCTATTAGTCATAAAGGAATTTCATCCCTCTTTCTAGGTTTTCCAAGGTACTAGAAATGGTCATAAGCCTTGAAAAACTCAATACAATCCTGGTAGATGCTTTCCCGTGATAGCATTTCTGCATAGTGTCCTCCCGTAATCCCACCATGCGCTTCCTCCATAATTTTCACACGCTCATGTTCCAATATGCATCATCATAGAACCTCATCTTGTCCTAACTTATAAATGTCTCCACTAATAAAAATATAAGGTGTGACACATATTTCTAACTACTTCCTCTCCAAATCCTTTATCCCTCTGGCGCAACACTAGTTTTCAAGAATATTGTGATATCTTCTAAGTTTTAGGGCACATGACGCAACCTAAAAATTTGTGGGTTTAACATGGTATCCTCAATACTTTGTGGGTCCTCCCTTGAGTCAATCCTTGATAAGTGGTCAGTCCTTGAATTTCCCTTCCCTAGTTTTACAACCACCGTGAACTCAGACTCTTGGAATAATAGGACCAAACGACATATGCATCCTTACAAAATGAGTTTTTTGACCAAGTATTTCAATGCCATGTGGTATGTATAAAATATAAAGGGTGTTTCCAAAAGCAACTATTTAAACTTAGACAACACATAGATCAATGAAAGTGCCTCACACTCAATAGTGGTATAATTTTGTTTTGCTGGTGTCAACTTCCTACTTGCAAAACACAAAGGGTGATCAACAATCCCCTCACTAGGATGTTCTAGTACTTCTCCCATGGTTGTTCTCGAGGCATCAACATGCACATGGAAAGGCTTATCCCAAGAAGGAAAGCGTAGTATGGGCACAATGACGAGTTTATCCTTTAAAGTGTCAAATTCATTTTTCTGCGCCTCTCCTAATGAAAGGAACTCTTGTGTTTTATAAATTCCTCCAAAACCAAGGTGATCTTGGCATACCCCTTGATGAATTTCCTATAGTACCCCATATGTCCAAGGAATCCACACACTACGCTTTGACTAGTAGGCTCCCTAATCCCACAATAACTGCAACTTTGGTAGGATCCACTAGTAGGCCTTCCTTACATATAATATGTCCCAATAGGGTTCCAAATGGAGTAGAAAAGACACATTTCTTAATGTTGAGGGATATCTTCAACTACCAACATATCTCAAACATCAGCCTCAAATTGTCACAATGGTCTTTTACCAATCTATACATAGTCCAGTCATTGAGGTAGACTTGAATAAATTTGTGGATGAAGTCCTAAAATTTTTGTACCATGATGCACAAGAACACGAAGGTGCATTCTTTAATTCAAAAGGCATAATGTATAGGAAAAACTTCCCCATTCAGAAGTGGAAAAAAATTTCTTTCTGGTCTTCCTTTACAATCATGACTTTGTGATACCCGAGAACCCATCCATGAAAGAGAGAGACCTCGCGTCGGCTACTCCCTCTAGAATTTCTTCAGTAAAGGGATTTGGGAAGGGATCAATGACACATACTATATTCAGGTCCCTATAGTCCATATAGATTCTTATTATTCCATCCTTCTTGATACTAATGACCATTGGGCTTATCCATTAGATTCCTCAATGGCTTCAATAATGCATGATTTTATCATTTTATCTAACTCCTCCTTGACCTTTACATGCAAGTTATGATTCATCGATAAGGTCTCTTCCGAATCGGGCGTGTACCTTCCTTCAACTTGATTCTCATCGATCCCAAGGAATGGTGGATACCTTTGAGTTCATGGTACCCACATGGGAAAAAATCTTAGAACTCGTGTAACAAATCAATGATATTTGAAAATTATTTCTCCAACCAATAATCCCAGTGATAGCTTCCTTAGGTTCTATCTCTATCCCAATGCTAACCTTATTTTTTAGGGGCTCATGGTAGGCGTGCACTTGCTCATTAGCACTATTTTTGACTTTGTGCATACCTTTAGAATGGCTAATATCTAAACTCTCCATTTCTTCACCATCTATCACATAAACCATTTTTCATTTTTCATTTTCCATGCACCGCACTCAAGCTATAATTTATCTAATTCCTCTTCATAGAAGCGCATCTCCAAACTAGGTTCACTCAGCAACTCTAGTAACTTATCTTTTTCCATGGCATTATCTCCCATTATATGGCACTTGACAACTTGCAACACCTTATCCATTGATGGTTTGATACTTCGATACTCAAACTCTTGAATGATATCAGCCATTAAATCCTACCAATTCCTTATCTCGACGACATGTCTCGAGTGGATATACCATACGCGCGCACAACCTTGTAAATTTGAATACAATTTATGCACCCAGGAACAAAGGTGGTACATATTTTGTGCTTCCCACCTGTGCCTTCTCACAAGCTTTGTATATGCAACGAGGTGGGTTCTTTTCCATGGTATCCTTTGATAATAGTAGGCTCATTACTTCTTGAGAACCTTATAGAAAATGTGAATCTTACCTCACAATACTCGAGGAGAATATCATGATGTGTTTCCCACCAACATGTTACGAGTTATAAGAAATTTATAACTCGAGCATTCCCTTTTAATGTCCTCATTCTTCCTTTGAGCCTCCATTTCTCATAAGAAAATTCAAAGTATGTTCCTCCATAGTAACTTGAAAACTTATTTCCTCCCGGGTTCTTGACTCGAGCATGCCTTCATCACCCTTGTTACAGATCCTATCGATTTTCACCCAATCAACTCATAAGTCCTATGTGTGTAATTATCACATGCTAGGCTAGTTTTATCACTCATCGACTGAGAATATTCAAATTAGATGACTCCTATAGGATTAATAACCTTAAGATCTCTATGGAGAACACATAAATTCTATCAAGCACCTCCTCTCCTAAGGGATTAGTATAGGGTGTTGATTTTCCATCTGTTAAGGGGATGATGACCCATTCCTCCTTGTTCTCAAAACTTATATACCCCTTGTTGAACCGCAGGTTGGAATTGTTTTTATAACACCAAGGGTGCCCAAACAATGCTAGAAAATCATCTTCCTTAGTGAGCACCAAGACTTATAATTCCCCACTGAACTTAGATGCTTGAATAGTGATAACCACATCTTTCAAGACTCTAATGGGCATTGCCTTTATCTTGTTTACCATATACAACACATTCAAAGATGTCTGTGATGTGGGTCTTCCGATTTGATGTCAAACATCTAAGGTAAGAAAATTGATCTCCAATCCCATGTCAAAGAGGATATTACTTAGAAGCCGGCCATTAACAACTGCATTCAAAGTACTCTCCTTATCATAGTCAAGGCTATGATGAGGAAGGTTTGCATGCCAAACCTTCCTTTCATGCTTTACTCAGTGCATGGTACCTTCTCCCGCAACCATTCTCCTAGCAAGGTAATAATATTCTCTTGCCTTAACATCCTACATACTTCCTTGACTTCATCTAGGTCCTCCTTTGGATCCTCGACATTCTTCCTTTGCTCCAATTGCTTTGACTGCTCCTTTAGACATTAGATCTCCCTTGTAAACTTTGAATCACATCTATAGTTTCTTAATAAACTTCCTTCTAATGGGTAGGGTCTAGATACTTCCCATGTACCACTTCTTCCCTAATGACTAGTTCCTACCTTGACATCTCCCCGGCGCATGTGCGGTCTTCACCCGTGTTGTCACTAGTATAGGTGTTAATCCTTACTCACGTGCCACTCTCAAAGATCCAATATGGGTCAGCCTTCTTTATGCTCACCATCCCAGTGCCTTTATATTTATGGTGTTGTTGGCTCATGTGCTTAAACAACTTAGGGCACTCCTTGTACTTATGTTTATTTCTATACCATGAGCACTATAATAAATCAGGACACTCATGCTTATAATTCTCTATAGCCCCATAGTTATAACAAGTTCCTCATGGGAACTCACTTCTTCATCCACCACGGTTACTGTGACCATGAAATCCTCCATGAAAGCCCCTTCCTCACGTGCCTCCATCTGCGCACCCTTCATAGTAGCAATCTTCATCCTTGGAAATACTTGAAAGGATAGTTTGGCATACACCAAGATCAATAGAATCATGAATATGGTAAATCATCCTTCAATCATTGGTACCATGGGTCATCGATGTATAGGTCTTACAATAACAGTGGTCCAATTCTTACAGATCATGCACTAGAGTAGAGGACATCTACTCGTGTCATGATCCCCATGAAAAATCACACGAGCTCTACCGACATGGTGTGTACTAACTTCCAAGGGAAACTATCCTTTGCATGTCGTTCCACTTCACAATATATGCCCAAAAGCCCGATTCGAACCTCATGTGCTGCTTTTGTAGATACCTTCTCTAACTACTTGGCCATTGTAGCACTTTGAGCCTCCAAAAAGGGCTAATATTAGTATTAATTCTCCCAATGACCTCAAAGACGCAGGGTAGCTTCCAAGGCTTCGCATGCAGTGCGTGAAAGTATTGTGAGATAATGCCCTTATAAATGGTGTTATCAATCCTCCAACAAATGATTGAGCATGTTGAGAAGGGTGAATATCATAGAATAGTTTTAACAAGAGAGTCTTGAACCGTTCATCATACACTTGCACACTCTCTATCATTCCTTGTTGGATCTCTTTCGAGTGCGATGCTCTTATACTTAGATTCACAGATATGGAATTCTACCAGGAAGGCATTCTTAAATGTTGTGTAGTCTACCACCTTTGTTTGATGGAGGTCATACTTGAGATACCAACTATACATGTGCCTTTGTAACATTGTTGCAAACTGATTTTCCTTCTACACTCGGGGTAGTGATCCCTTTTTTTTCACCATAGGAATTCAAACTTATGGACATGCTCGCAACATCCTCAATACCCCTGTACTTTGGTAAGTGTAAAGACATCTCAAAAATACTTGTGGAGGTGGTTGTAGCCCTTTTCCTCCTCATCTAGAGACTTAGTTCCCCTCGGTGTTTCCTCCTCCACAGAACCATTGGATCCACTAAAGTCGTATTCCTCCCGACACACCAGATCCTCCAAATCCGCTAGGTCCACTAGGTCTTCAAGCTTCTATACCAATAGATCCACCTCATGTAGTTGGAAAATGTCCTAAAGTGGTCGTGCCTAGTGTCCCCAACGTCCCACTAAACTATGTACCGATCATTTGTGATATTATCCCGCTTCTAGTTATGTTTCCTATACCACTTCTAGACATGATACCAAAACCTTGTGTATTTACACCTTGTCCAAAAATTTCTCCAAATATAGGAATGGTTTGCGCAGCCATCGATGTCCCGAACGATAAATTATATCTCCTAGAAACAAATCGGTTACTCCCACTGATACCAACTGGGTTAACAATACTTCTCCCTTGATATGGAAATCCAAGCACTAGGGGTTGGTCACCAAGTGGGTTCAGATGCACACTTATGGATCTCATTTATCCATGTGACGAACTCTCATCAGAAGCTGAAGGGGCTTCTCTCCCACACTTTCCAAGATGGGGTAGTACATGACTACTCAGGTTCCATGTCCTCTATGTGAACCTCAACTCCTTCCTACAATGTCTTCCTCCATAGATCCATCACACTTGCAACCTCACATTGTCTATCCATCTCCCTTTCATGAGCTTCACTATACTTGAGTTGTCTCTCTTCCCTTTCCTTTTCATCTGCAATGTCTGCCATCTTCCTCCACCCTAGCTTCCTCGCCCAATGCTTAGATAAGCTTAGCCAGCCATAGGAAATGCCTCTAAAATTAGGGTAATGATCAAGATATTCATAGCCAAAGGGATATCACGTAAAAATGATCCTCTTGGCTCCCTCATAAACTCAAACTTAGAAACCTCTGGGAAAGACTACATAGAAATGGCGTATTCTAGAGTATAACTGGTTAGCACTCCTTTCCACCAATGATCAACATCACATGTCCAAGTCAGATATGCATCTTGTAGCCTCTCGGTAATACGTGAGATCTATAATACCAACTCGATCTAGATACATATGTAGAAATCCATTCATATAGTTCTCTTTGGAAAATAGCAGAAGAATGTCTCGTAGAAATCATGGTACATGTTCTTTTCTACCCATCTACGTACATCAAAATCAAGTTTAGTATTGAATATTTGAAAAAATCATCCTCTGTCATCTTGAACCATGCTTCAAAACTTTCCAAGGTCATACATTTGGTCATCACGCATCACAAGGACCAAGATGTATGCCATTTATCACAACTTTTTTGATAAGAGGTCCCGAAAATGGAACCAAGATGTAGTCATTTTTGTACCCTTAGAACAATAGTCTCATCCCATGCGTGTCATCCTATCACCCAGTGGACATTGGGTGCTCACCCGAGGCATGTGTAGGCACCGAACCCCTCCTTTATGTGATTTTTGTGAGAATACATCTTTACTGAGAAATTTAGATGCAGGAAAGAAAACAACCATGCATTCATTCAGATAAAAAAAGAGAAGTATCAAACATGATACATAAATGATTCATAATACAAAGGAAATGAACTAGGGTTTATGCTTATGAATAACATATATTATTTAGAACAAAACCTTATATTCATGGTAACCACTTTAATAACCACATTACATTAGTTAAGGCTATAATGAGACCAATATAACAATGCAAATCGAGTAATACATCAGAACCTAAGCCATGATTTCCCATTACAAAACTATTTATAGAACCATCCCTCTAAGTATATCATCATTCCTCTAGTTCTCCTAATTGCAACCCAAAGGATCCTTCATTATTCCTATGAAGCTTCATTTATGCAACGCTATATGATGTCACTCTTGGTTTGTGTCTCTTTTCTTCTACCTAGAAATCTATATATAGCTTTAGTCTCCACCGCCATGCCTTCCGAGATAACATATTAGTTGTCATGTGTCCAAGTGGTCCTTGATAGAGCATGCTTCCTTTGATCTGATCTCTCCACTCTTTGCAATGATGTCTTTTTGGATCCTTCCATCGCATACATGGAATATTCCTTCCTTGACCATACAACCTGTCAGGGTGACAACACCTTATCCACTCCACATGTTAGACGGTTCACACTTTTTTCATGTGTTGTGCGGAATGCCAAATATGGCTAATTCCTAAAACCTATCTTTCCTTATACACGTGCCTTGGGTTCTGCTAAACCCTTCAAAAACATGTCTTGCGTTCCTTCAACCCTGCGCATCCTTCTTCAAATAGGCCTGCGCTCTCATGCATCTTCTTGTACTTAGCCAATATTTTGAGGCCCAACATGGAGTAGGAGGATGATGAGGATTCCTCCTCTTCAGGATAAGATGAAATAAAATAGTCCATTACTCCATATCAATAAACACTATTACAGAGGTCTGTTGGTAATATGGAGAGGGAGGATTTCAAGCCACTATTGGTTAATAATTTGTATCCAAGTATGGAGGACCTCGATTATAATTTTACTACTCGCCAAACGAATTGATATACTAAGGAAGAAGAAGGGTATTGATACTCAGTGGAAGGGAAAGGATTGTCTTGTGGTTGGTGTTTCTTTATCTAATATCAAAGGGTATCCTTCTAATGGAAAAGAAAGGCCGGAGTCCTGGATGGATTGTGGCATTGTACAAAAATTTCCCTAGGGTTTTACAGGTGAAAAAGAGATTGATTCCTTGAGGGAGGTTGGGTTGGAACACGGGGTTTGTTTCATGGTCGTATTGGGGCCTCAAAGAAAATTTTTACTTCTCAAAATTCCATCGAGGGGAGATTTCTTGGTTTTAAAATATTGTTTTGGATATTCGGTGGAGGTGGTTAAACTAGAGAAGGGAAGAGAAAAGCGTAGTTATAAGATTTACCTTAGAAATTTAGAGGAGGATGAGATGGTGAAGGATGATATGAGGGAAAATATTGGAAAGGAAGAAAAAATGTGGATGGGAGCCTAAACATTGAGATTCAAAAGTTTCAAGTAGATAATGATTTGAACAATAATAATCTCAACATGTTTCTCGAAGACTAGAATGCAATTAAAGATAAGATGTATTGTATCTCCAAGATCGTGGAAAAAGGATATTTGGAGAGTTTAAATAAAAAGTATGAAGTTCTTAAAGGTGAAATACATCATCTGAAATATATTATGCTACAAATTAAAAACTAGAGTCTTATTAATATTAAGAGCACCATCAAGCATCTCAAAATCATGGAAGAGCTGGTCAATTACAAGAGGGCTAGTTACAGGGGGAGAAGAGAAAAAAAGGAAGAGGGAGGATAAGGCTCTGGATTTTGAAAAGATGAATATTTCCATTGGGGATATTACAAAGGAATGGATTGAGACTCTTAGGGCTTTGGAAGGATAATTTTGGTTGTTTGTGATCTTTCTTGTTTACAAGGGTCTATCACTTAGTGATTGTTGTTTGTTTTGACTTTACTGTTAATAGTGATGTTAATAAGATGTGTGAGGTTTGATATGTTCCCATCTTTTTGTATCTTCATATATTGATGGTTTCTTGTATGGGGTAGGGTTCCCTTAACCCTTTATTACATATTACAAAAATGGTCAAATACCATTATAAATTTTAAACATTGGAATAAGAACTTTATATGAAAATGATAAATTATTAACTACATTCTTATGCACACATAAAAAATCTTCTAAAATGATAATATTGAATTAGTGTTTTGGATTCTTATGGGTTTCCTTTAAGTAGGAATATAAGTGAAAATTTGATTATAATATAAGACTTAGTTTATTCAAGTAGCAATATGAGTGAATATTAGATAAAAATTATAATATTGAAGTATAATTGTTGATGGTTTTGGGTGTCCTTCAAGTAGTAATCAGACTAAATATATATTTCATTTTAATTTTTTATTGAATATATGTTACATTTCTATTTCGTATTAAATAGATGTTATACTTGTATTTTTATAGAATGGGAGTATTTCGTTTCTCATACGTAGAAAATACAAAGGAATAATATGTTGCTTAATATATGAAAATGATAAAATAACTCTATTGTAAAAATGGTTGGAATGAACATATGTCCATTCCCATATAGGAAACTTAGAAGAAGAATAGATTTTTATAAGGTTCGTATGGTCATTCTCATATAAAAATCATAAAAGGATAATAGAGATACAATTTACTTTTTCTTAAGATTGGAATACGAGCATTCTCACCGCCTACAACTTTTTAGAATGGGAGATTGTGGATTATCACAACCCTTATAGATATGAAATATTGCTAGTGAAATAATTTTTATAATGGGAACAAGCCCATATATGAAATTTTTTTAACTCAATTATAAAAATGGTTGGAATGAACATATGCCCATTCTCATATAGGAAACATAGAAGAAGAATAGATGTTTAGAAGGTTCGTATACACATTCTCATATAAGAATCATAGAAGAATAATAGATATTCAATTTACTTTGTCTTAGAATGGAATAAGATAATTCTCATAGCCTTAATCTTTTTTAGAGTGGGAGGTTGTGCATTATAACAACCTTTATAGATAGAAAATATTGCTAGTGAAAGAATGTTTATAATGGGCACAAGCCCATTCTCATACAAACAAACAATTTATCTGTTAATTACTTGTAATTATATTATACTAGCTAGACTATCCCTAGTAGAGCCAAGTGTTGTACTATATACCCTCGAGAGGGATCAATCCTTATGTAGTTCTCATATTACAATATATTTATATGATTATATTCATTTTTAGAATGGGTTGTGAGAATGGGAAGTGTGTTTGTACAAGAAATATTGAACTTAATCATTTTAATACCTCTCATATAGGAGTCATAGAAGAAGAATATATGATTTCTCTATGAGAATGGGAATATGCCCATTCCAAATATTTTAAAACAAAGTAAATTTTAATTTTGTTGTTTTCTTTGATTCATACATGAGAATGGGCATCTTCCCATTCAATACGAATAATAATGAACATAAATTTTTTAATACCTATATAAATAATATGAGATTGGGAAGATTGTTTTTTAATAAATATTAAACTTAATCATTAAATTAAAACCTATACAAAGGTTGTGAGAATTGGCATATACCTCCAATTCCATAGAGGACAAAAATGTTTGTTTTTTTGAGATTTGGCATATTCCCATTCTAAACATTCTAATACAAGAAATTATTTGAACTTAATCATCTAGTATATTGTCCCACAATTTTATTATTTTTCCATGCATGCATCTCTACCTCTCGAGTCTCTCTAGTATAAAGTTATACCAAATTATTATAGATGTAAATAACCTAAAACATGGCTATGATAATGTTTAAAATTTATATTTGTTCTTGACCATGACATAATGATACCACCATGAAAATATATTTTTTACCATCATTCCCATTCTCATTGCCATATTTTTTTGTGCACATATTCCTTCAACAACCATGTAATTACTAGACATATTCCCATGTTGTATAGAATGAGATAATGCCATTTCAATTTTGTATAGATTTTTTTGTGGACTATCAAATTACCACAAATGTTTTTGCACAAATATCTTCTAGTGGGAAACATGCCTTCATTTCATGCTAAAATAGTCAAGGTATATATTTAGTTGAACCCATAAAGATAGATTCCTATATTCATACCTAATACCAATCCTAATTTCAAACACTTAAGAAATTCTTAAATAAAAATATAAATTCTCCATTGCTAAATCCAAAACCTACTTTATCTCGTAGTTTTTATAAGAAAATTTTCCCCAAATTAACATTTAGGATTCTCGACACCTACCTAGTAAATAATTTCCAATGATAGTACATATTCAAGCCTTATTTATGATTATTAAATTTTTAAAGTAATGTCCTTCAAAGAAATATTAAACTTATTACATACAATACAATTTATATTGAAATTAATTTTTTATACCTCAATAAAGGATGTAAGAAAAGGAAGTTTTTTTGTACAATTAATATTAAAATTAATCATTTTAATACCTCTACAAAGGCTATGAGAATGGGAAACTTCCCATTGAATACAAGACAAAAATGTTTGTTTGTTTTAGAATTGGCATATACCCATTCTAAACATTCTAATACAAGCAATATTGAACTTAATCCAGGACACTACTTGAAGACAGTGGTGATATCACTTGCAATTGATTTTAAATGCAAATAACCTAAAGCATGATTATGGTATTGTTTAAAATTTATATTTGTTTTTTACCATGGAATAATGAGACCACCACTATGTAAATATATTTTTTACCACCATTTATTTATTAATTGAAGGTACTTGTTTTAAAACATGTCATCGATCGAGAATTGGAGGGAAATTCAAGATATTAATGGCATTTAATTCATGCAACTATGTGGCATGGTAGAGAGATTAATTACAGTGACTTCTTTTGAGAATGATAGAGATCTTGGGAATTTCAAGATTCACCACTAAGCTATCACATGCTAGACTATTTCACTTTTTTGTTCATCCTTTCCACTTTGGGATCCATCTATTTTATTAGACCATTTCATCTTGTGAAGCATAATATTTGAAGAAAATTTCCTAAATATTGTTTGTTCTTTCTACTTTTTTGTTCATCCTTTCTACTTTGTGCTCCCTCTATTTGATTAGAGCAATTTGGCTTGTCAAAAGAAAATATTTAAAGACAATTTCTGAGATATTATTTTTTCACTTGATTTTTTGTTCATCCGTTCTGCTATGGGATCCCTCTATTTAATTAGACCATTTCAGTTTGGGAAGTAGAAGATTTGAAGAAAATTTATGAGAAACATCAATCCAATAATACAGGCATGAATTTATCTAAATATTATCCATTGATTTATTCTAGGATGAAGAGTATCATATGGTTTTCTATCTCTAATATTATTCTATGATTTCTATATGAGAATGGGCATATGCCCATTGTATATACCCATTATCACATAGGAATCATAACATAATAATAGAGAAAAAAATTATTTTATAGTTTTAGAATGTAGTAAATTTTATCTCTATTCTTCTATGATTCCTATATGAGAATGGTCATATGCCCATTCTATTTTCCCATTCTCACATAGGAATCATAAAAGAATAATAGAAAATTAAATTTTATCTATATTAATTCTTGTGATTTATTTAGAGATGAAGAATATCATCTGGTTATTTTCCCTTACATGGTAGTGAACTGGCCGTTGTACAACAAAGTAAAATTTATCTCTATTCTACTTCTATGATTCATATATGAGAAAGGGAATATAACTTAAATAAAATATTGGAATAAATTATTTTGAGAGCTATAGGAATGTTACACAATTGGGGAAATGTCCATTAAAAAAAATTAAAATTTATCTATATTAATTCTTGTGAAGATGTATAACTTTTGTTTATGTAAAATATTCACTATGAAATGATCTTATTTAATGTTTATATTTGAATCATTATTAGATGCTACTATTACCTTGTTTTCTATATTGATTATTGTGAATCGATGAATGAATTTTTTTGTTTCTTATCAGATTTGTAGTTAAATGTATGATTTTAAAATTAGGTATTATTACCTTGTTTATTGATTAAATGTAATATGTAGATAAAAAAGGAAAGTTAACCATTTTGTAATATTAATTTAATAATAAATCAACATGATTACGTGTTGAAAATTCATGCTAGTTCATTGAACTGACACACACATAGTTTTTCCTTTTCCTATGGTATGTAGGAGTTAGAGTATGCATTACAAAGCGATACATTGGATTGTATACACCTACAAAGGCGGTGAGATTGGGGAAGTTCCCATTATAAAACAAATTAAATGTTATCTCTATTATTTTTATGATACTTATTCATTTATCTCTATTAATGATAATAGGCTTTCTCTTATGATTCCTATTAAAGAGAATATGCATATTCCAACTCTTCATATTCGAATGTTATCTCTATGATTTTTATGATACTTTCATTCATTTTCCCATTAAATACAAGACAAAACATATCTATTTGTATTAGAATGGGCATATTCCCATTCTAAACAATGAGTCCAAATACAAGAAAAACATATTTGTTTGTATTAGAATGGGCATATACCCATTCTAATCGATTCAAAAATCCGTATTATTTTTCTACTATCCCTATCTACCAAAAAAATTCTTCTATGATTTCTAAATGAGAAGGGTCATAACCAATTCTCAATCAATTTCATAACTCTATACAAGCTATGAAAATGGATGCTCATTCTAAAACAAAGTAAATTTAATTATTCATATAACATAGGGCATATGCCCATTCTAAACATTCTAATACAAGAAATATTGATTTTTTTGAGAATGTGAACTATAATAGGGCATATGCCCATTCTAAACATTCTAATACAAGCAATATTGATTTTTTGGAGAATGAGCATGTGCACATTGAATGTGAATTGAAACATTTATGTTTTATGAGAATGGGCATATGCCCATTCTAAACATTTTAATACAAGAAATATTGATTTTATGAGAATGGTCATGTTCACATTCGTCAATACATAGTCATTTTAATACTTATTTAAAAGTTGTGAGAATGTTTAATCAATACTCTTCTTTTATGATTCCTATCTTCCTAAGAAATTCTTTTATGATTCTTATATGAGAATAGGAAGAATAAAAATGTGATGCCCATTCAATACAAGACAAAACATATTTTTTTCATGAGAATGGGCATATTCCCATTCTAAACATTGTAATACAAGCAATACTAATTTTATGAGATTTCTTCTATTATTCCTATTAATACCTATTTAAAAACTATGAGATTTTTTAATTCATACTCTTCTTATTGTTATTTTATTATTCCTATCCACCCAAGGAATCCTTCTATGATTCCTAAATGAGAAGGGGCATCTACCCATTCAATACAAGGCAATTCAAAAAGATCAATCAATTTCATAACTTTATCAACAAGATGTGAGAACGGGTGCCCATTCTAAAACAGAGTAAATTTTATTATTCCTATAATTTAAAGGGAATATGCCCATTATAAACATTCTAATACAAGTAATGTTTATTTTTTTAGAATGGGCATGTGCCCATTCTAAAACATCATAATACAAGAAATATTGATTTTATGAGAGTAGGAATGTGCACATTCATCAATACTTAGTCATTTTAATAACTATTTGAAAGTTGTGAGCATGTTTAATCCATACTCTTATTTTATGATTCCTTTCTTCCCAAGAAAGTCTTTTATGATTCCTACCTAATAATGGGAATCTACCCATTCAATATAAGACAATCTAAAAATATCAATCAATTTCATAACTTTATACAAGCGGTAAGAATGGGTGCCCTTTATAAAACACAGTAAATACGTAAATAGTATTATGTATTTTTCATTATTTTAATACATATTTGAAATTGATAAATGGGTCTAAAGGTGATGATATGAAAGCATATTTTTTTATCTAATACCTCTTTAAAACATTTACATGTGTATAAATAGGTATGTACATAAATTATACTATATATTTTTCATTATTCAAATATATATTTAAAACATTTAAATGGGTTCAAACATGGGTCTAAACATTACGATATTAAAGCAATAAACTCCATAGTAATGTCCTTGTAAAAGGTAAGGTATGTACATAAATAGTACAATGTACTTTTCATTATTTTAATACCTCTTTAAAACATTTACATGGGTCTAAACATTAGGATAATATGATATCGTGGTTAAGTATTTACGATAGACTTAGGATATTAAGATATTAAAGGATTTAAGCATTAAATGGTGGTGATTTATTATCATAGGATAGATTCAAATTTTACATTGTTAGACCCCTAAAAGTAACTAAGTACCTAGGGCGTGAATCCTTGTGGTGCGCGGTGAAAGGGAGAGTAGGCACGTACAAAATTAGTCCTCAAGGAGGTGTGAAGGGTCGCCAAGAAAAATTGGAGTTAAGAATTAGTAAAGTTTTGGATGAAATAGAAAAAGACACACATAAGGAGTGAACGAAAAGTGACCAGATACAGATGTGGATAAGCTATGAAGACTTTCGGTCCAAGTAAAGGATATTACAAGGAATCATTACGGTTATCATGGAAGGATAAGGAGTTGAGGTTGTTAAGGATTAGTTGGCATAAGCATGCTAAAGACACTTGATTAAAGGAAATGCATGGTGATACCTGGCAGGTTCCTAGGTAGTGGTAGAACAAACATGAGAAGATTCCAGTAGGCCTTCACGGGTGATGATGAATGGTTAGGAGAATATTCCTTTGAATGCTTGATATAGAGGATCATTCCTAAAAGAAAGAGAAGTGAGTGAGGAGTAAGAAAGAAGAGAGGAATAGGAGAGAATAATGTAGTGTGTATAACAGAGAGCTCTAAAATGTAAAGAAAGTATTGCTATGGATGGAACCTCTAAATGTAATCTTGGATACTATAATTGAATCATCAATATAATGAAGCAATTTCGTAATACCACGAAAATGAGTCCCTGTTGTGTTTTTCAATTTGTTCATATGGGGGTTACTGGTTTCCTCAATGTTGCTTCATGACTATTTCTACTTTAATTGATCATTTTAAATCTATCTTTAGAATTCATATTCTAGGAGTATAAACTTACATCTAAATAATTTGGATAAATGCACTCATTATCTAGTTATATTGTATCATCATGTTAATAAAACACATTCTCACAAATATCACATAAAGGAGGGGCTCGACACCTGTGTGCACCTCAATTGAGCTTCCAGACTAGGAATGGATGTTATGCCGCTGCGCCTTTAGTATTGGTTTCTGAAATAGGCTATGGTATTTAGAGACTACATGAATGTATGTACAAAAATAGTATTATCTATTTTTCATTATTCTAATCCCTCTTTAAAGCATTTAAATAGGTGTAAACATTAGACCAATAGGATATTAATTTTTTTAAATATTTACCCATTCGTGGTTAAGTATTTATGATAGACTTGGGATATTAGGATATTAAAGGCATTTAACCATTAAAGGGTGGTGATTTATTATGGTAGGATGGATTCAAATTTAAAGAATTAGGATATTAGGATATTAATAAAAGAATTTAAACATTAAAGGGTGGTGATTTATCATGGTAGGATAGATTCAAATTTTGAGTTCAATACTTTTTTAAATATGCCATTTTTATTGGTCAAGTAAATTATTAAATTATTGATTTTGAATGGCTCAGGTTTTGATTTTTTTCTCTCTTACAGTTGAGTTTTAAAAAATTCTCTCTTATGGCTGAGTTTTTATTCATTCGATAATTTTCAAGAGAAAGATGAAGTTATACAAAATGATTTGGTCTCGATAGGATACATATATTATAGAAGAAGAATCTTGTTGAATAGGTTTGGCACGATTAGATACATGGATTATAGAAAAAGATATAGAAAGAGATAGATAGTACCGAGATTAGCAAATCATTTTTTGACAAACATTAATAGGTACAAATTTCATTCCTTAAGTCATTAAAAATGATTTTTTTTTTTTTGGTGCATTTGGTATCTGTTACTTTTATGAATGTAAAGAAATTGATTTGTGTATTTCATTTTTGTTACGTTCATACGTTTTAAATGTAAAAATTTGATTTGTGTATTTGTTTGTTGTTATGTTTATGCATGGAAACAAATTGATACATTTTTCAGACATAAAAACAAATGAGATATATAAAAAATGGGGATAGTTGATTGTGACTTAAAAGATCTTTGTTTATACATTTTTAGGCTTTAGAAGTAAACAAAAAAATGAGATATAAAAACCTTGAATAGCCTCCTCTATCATTGATGTATTCCGTTTTAGAAATATTTAAAACTAGTGTAGTATCTCGTTATCCAAATAATTCCCCAAGTTATTTTTGAAACTTATACTTTCATTCTAACTCTAATGTTTCACATTTCAAAGTTGTGCAAATTAAAGATTTTTCTTTTGACACCTTCACATAGTTGTAGTTCCTCCGCACACCTTACTTCCTTTGCACCTTCCTACATCCCCTTCCTCTTTATTCTTCTATCTCCTCCCAATTTCCCTTTACGCTTTCCCCTCTATACATCCGCATTCATTCTTATTTTTTCACACACTCCTTGTGCACACCTCTATATAATTACCTTCCAAATTGGCTAATTTCCTATCATTTCTTTGGCACGCTTGTATACACTTAGCTCCCTCACACACAAATTTTCTTTCTACCACCGTGTGCCCTCCCTTAATTAAGTGATCACGCCCCTTCCACATACTTTTCCACTACAATTATTCTCCTTTTCTTCCTACACATGCACCTCCACTTGTGCCTTCCCTCTATTTCCCCTTCGCGTGCCTGCCTTTTGCTTCTCCAACTTCTACCTTCTTCTGCACCAATCACTATACCACATTATCTATCAGACTTGAGTGTGCTACACATAACCTATCAAAGTACACCAACAAGGCACTGAATCTAGACAAACAACCGGTGCGTGACACATCACAAAAATAAAAAGATCAGATGAATAGTTGGTTGAATCCTTAAGTCAATCAGTGCGCTTCACGTATCATTGTGTGTTAGAGCGACCTATAAACTTGTAAAATACATAACTTTCACATGGTGCTTATATTTCTACACTCCCAGCCTCATTTGAAAGTTTCTGACATCAGTTATACATTGGAATTTTCAAAATCAGAGGGGAAAATCTTTTTGATAATCAATACACACATCTAATAAACCTAAACCACCATATTTCACCAGATCTTTCCTTCTTCCTTCTTCTACATGCCAAATAGGCACGGGGAAGCACATCTAACAACCTTGCAGGAGGATTTGTAGGCATTTATCACTAGCTATTGGTGGTTGAAGATTTGAATCTGAGTTTCCCTCTCTTTATCCTTCTCTTCTCTCCTTCTTCTATAAATAACAGAGTTTCACTTTGTAAAAAGGATCCATCTCTATTGTAACGACACCATGCCAAAATGATGGCTAACTTCCCATGGGTCTCGAGACCTTTTCCTAGTTTCGTAACGTATTATCACCTCCTATCATGAATGTAAATGTTTTTGCATCCCTTAAGAAATAAAATCATGTTTTGTGGAACTATTTTCTTCCCTTTCTTGTTTTCGTTGCATCTTACCTCTTTGTTTTCATTTTTGGCATGTTGTGAGTATTACCGTCATTCCCATATTTATGTGTTATACACACAAGAATTCCAAGACTACATGTTGATTTATGGTGTGCATCGTCTTCCCTATTCTCTCATTCCCTCTTTGTTTCCTTCTCCACTCATGGGAGAGATATCAACCATTTCCCTAGTGCTATCACCTTCCTTAGCTTAGGATTTCCCCTGTCTACACATCCTTCTATCCCTGGTCCCTTAGCATGTTTAGTCTAGGATTTTCTTTCGCATTAGGATTAGAAGTAAAAGTAGAGGTAGGTAGATGAACTAGCCTTCTCTAGAGATCCATCTCAAGTACACAAGGTCCCACAACTTGGAGATGGTTCCATTGTTATCTCAAATAACTCGGATCTTTTGGATCCGAGATGTGGGTGCACGTTCAAATGACCAATAATTTATGGAATACCCCATGGGACAAGAGTGAAGAGATTTACATCTTCATCTCAACAAGTTTGATGTGTTATGTTGAGATCCATCCCTTAGAGGCATTTCTTCATCACATCTGCAACTCCACCGATTCAAACGCACCTATTATTTCATTTACATACCAATCTCCCCTCCTTCTTTCATTTATTTTTCCTTCTTCCATTGTTCCACCTTCCTCTTTTTGAAGTTGTGTAATCATGACTTATTTCACTTCATGGAATTCTCATTTATAGCAAAAAAATAAATTTTCTCCATCCCTCGTAGTTCCAATGTCCTCCTCCAAATCGTTTTATGAGCCCCTGTCATCCTAAAAATGCATACAACCCACTTATTTCTAACCAAAATGTTTATGAAGAACATGTTTATGTAGATGATGGTGGAAACTCCATGACAGAAGATGATTTTGAGAGGAAGGTGTAAAATATGGAGATGGACATGATGTAGCTTAGAGTCAAGTGCTCCATAAAGGTAGCTAAAGTTGGCTACAAGGTCCCTTGTCCATGGGTCGGCCATGTAATAGGTTGGTTTAACACCCAACAAAAGTTGTGCTTTATTACCTTTGAGATACTACCCTAGATTACAAAGTGGGTGGAAGAAATAGAGGATTAGAAATATAGCACGTGATGACCATGTCAATGGGGAAACCCTGCACTACCATCTTATATCCCTCCCACTCCTCTCGCACCAACTTACATGATCCCACCCATTGCGCATGTCCCCAACTTCTTCCACGATGCTCCTATTGAGAATTTCCCACCTCCGTCCTCTCACCTTAATATCTATTCCAGCACCCCTCCCGCATGTGATTCCACTCCTCTTACACACATGCATTCCACACCCATCCTTCCACCTTCTTTTGAGTCCCCTCTATCTAATCATGTATCACCACTTTGCCTTTCCCAACTAATGCCATCATATTCAATAAATGTAGACTAGTTGAAGAATGGCATGAATCATGTGACTCGATGGGAAGAGGAAATCATATGGGTTCTTGTTCTATAAGAAAAGTAATTAGTCTTAAAGGGTGCGCTCTTGGAGGAGACCGAGTTGCTTGTACAGAAAACCTCATGTTCCCCCAGCTCTATGTGACTTAGCCTATAAACATTCCCCTTCAAGAGGAGATTCTGTATGAGGATCCCATCTGCATGGGATAAAACTTAAAAACAATGGGAAAATCATAAGGATCAGACCGTGCCTAATCGATATATCGGCTAGTATAGAGAAAAAGACAAACTTGCACCGCTTATGTTTACTCTAGAACATAATGTTGAGATTTAGTGTGCCAAAGGTCAAGTAGTAGTTCCTCTCGAATCCAAGCGTAGAAAAACTTCCGGACATATATATTTTGTTTTTGATACTTTGAGGAGCATGATACACCATCTGCAAGTCAATTTTTCACTCTTATTTCCAACCATGTTCAACACTAAATAAGTTACATGGTCACAATTTATGAGGAAGGGAAAATAATTCTCCCTACCTATAGCAAGTTTTACTTGAGCACCCTTTACCTCTAGTTAGAGTAGGTTAGTTTAGGTTTTCTTTTAGTAACACAAGTGCTCATGCACACTCTGTATGTTCCCTTTGGGACATGTATGATTTTCAAATTTTGTACATAGTGTTGTGCTTCTATTTCAGCACACTCCCTCTAGCACCTTTCCTTTCCCGTTGCACATGTGTGCCTTTTTCGTTGATTCCTAAGATGACAGGTTCAATTTTGGCAGAGGTAGTTCCAATGGTCAATGCATAGCTTCACTCTCACCAACCCAATTCAAAATATCTTCATATGAGAGTGTCAGTTTAGTTCATATTTCAAAGCATGTTATAACTAACTTCAAGGGTGTTCTTCAAGTTACAGATCAAATATTCAAGTTTAGCGCTTGAATCCATGCCTAATAGACTTCTAAGGCTACTAGTATCTTTATCTATCAGGTAGATGGCCCTTGAAAGTCACCAAAATTTTTATCCAAATAACTCCCCAAGTTATTTAGACAACTTATATTTTCATTCTAACTCTGATGTGCCACATTTCAGGTTATGTGCACTCAAGATTGTTCTTCTTACACCTTAGCACAGTTGTAGTTCCTCTGCGTGCCTTGCTTCCTCCATGCCTTTGTGCCATCCTACTTCCCCTTCCTTTTTATTCTTCTATCTCCTCCCATTTTCCATTTTATGCTTTCCCCTCTGGGCATCCACATTCATTATTTTTTTTTGTGCACTCCTTGCATGCACTTTCAGTAAACTTACCTTCCAACTTAGCTAAGTCCTTGTCATTTTTTTGGTGCTCTTGCATACACTTGGGCCCATTACACACCACTTTTCTTTCTTCCATTGAGTTCCCTCCCTTAATTGAGTAATTTCACCTCTTCCCCACACTTGTCCCTTGTAATTATTTTATTTTTCCTCCTGTGTGGGAACCTTCGTGCATACCTTCCCTTTTTTTCCCTTTGTGCACTTACATTTTACTTCCATGCCTTGCACCTTCTTGTACTAGTCATTGTACCACATCATTTTTAATACTTGAGTGTGCTACATGCAACCTATCAAAGTGTGCCAACATGACATGAAATCTAGACAACTAACAAGTGTGTGACATGTGACAAAAATGAAAAATCAAATGAATAGTTGGCTAACTCCTTCACTCAATCAACACGCGCCATGTGTCTTTGCATGTCGAGTGACTGTAGACTTTTATCAACCATAACTTATGTTGCGGTGCTAAAATTCTCACACTCTTGGTCTCATTTGAAATCTACTGACATCAACTACATGTTGGACTTTTCAAAATCAGATTTAGGTGGGATTTGGTAGGCGGAAAATAGGAAAATGCCTTTATGATCATCAATGCACACATCTAATCAACTTTAACCACTAGATTTCATCAAATCTTTCCTTATTTCTTCTTCTACATGCCAAACAGATATGGGGAAGTGCATCTAACAACCTTACAGTAATATTTTTAGGCATTTATCACTGGATATTGGTGGTTGAATATTTGAATATGATTTTCCCTCTCTTTTCTCCTTCTCTTCTCTCCTTCTTCTTCTATAAATAACAGAGTTCTACTTTGTAAAAATGATCCCTCTCTATTGTAACGTCACCATGTGAAAATGGTGTTGAATTCCCATAGGTCTTAGACCTTGGCCTGGTATCGTAATGTATTCTCACCTCCTATCATGGATGTAAATGATTGTGCATCCCTTAAGCAATAAAATCATGTTTTTTTGGAACTCTTATCTTCCCTTTCTCATTTTCATTGCATCTCATCTCTTTGTTTTCATTTTCTGGCATGCTATGCATATTACTACTTGCAGTCCCCATGTTCATGTGTTGAGTGCACTAGAAGGTTAAGATCGTGTGTTGATCTGTGGCGCGTGTCATCTGCCCTCTTCTCCCGTGCCCTCTCTATTTCCTTCGCCACTCATGGAGAGAGATCGACCCTTTCCCTAGCACTATCACCTTCCTTAGCTTAGGATTTCCCCTTTCTGCACATCCTTCTATCCTTGGTCCCTTGGCATGTTTATTCTAGGATTTTCTTTTAGCATTAGGAGTGATGAGCGTATGAAGTAAGTAGAGGAACCGGCCTTCTCCGGAGATCCGTCTCAAGCGCACAAGGTCCCATTACTTGGAGATGGTTTCATTGTTATCTCAAACAAATCTAATCTTCCAAATTTGAGATGCAGGTGTATGCTTGAATGACCAATAATATCTCTTGCAAAATATCTATATCAATAGCTATATGTTATTATTTCTTCTACAAAATCTTGTTATCTTTGTATTTCTCATGTTATATGAAGCGATATCTTTTTCTTTCTTTTGCAAAATCTTTGTGTCATCATATTTCTCTTTCTAAATATTTAAACTTCAACTTTCCCGATTAAATATCTAAATGAAAAAATATTGGTTGCAATAGAGTGAAAATTCAAACCTAATTAAATCAAAATCAATAATTTTATAATGTACTTGACCAAAAAAATGAGCTCCAAAATTTTTAAATTTAAATCAAACCTGCCATAATAAATGACCATTATGAATTTCCTACCAAAAATAAAATGTGGAAAATATAATTTGAATCAATCTCGTGAAATTTTTTAAAAAAATAGTGCCGAATACTTAAATTTCAAATCAACCCTATGATAATAAATTACCAAATCTAAAAAAGAGCACTTTGAAAATTCAAAATTTGAATTAAACATACCATAATAAATATCCATTAAGAATTGCCTACTAAACATAAAGCACCAAAAATTAAAATTTCAAACAATCCAATAGTAGTAAATATGCAAATTTAATCTTCATTAATATATGATATTAATTATTAATAGTTAATTAATAACATTATTTAATAATAGAAATCATGGTGATTCTATTTAAGATATGATATTAGTATTCATACTAAATTTATCAATTAATAATATTATAATTAATTACAAAAAGTATCTTATCAAATAATATTACTAATAAACTTCAATTATAATATTAACTATAACAATATTAATAACATCTAATTATATTATGAAATGTGTAAAAATATTTTTAAAATAATTAAATAATATTATAAAACTAATTATAATATTGTTTTTTGAATCCGTTTGAACTCGTTTTCCCCGCTCGCGTCTCGCTCGCGTCGCTCCGCAATCAAGCTTCGCGTCTCGCTCGCGGCTGCTCCGAGATTGCTTCGCGTCTGCTCCGCGATTGCTCCGCGGCTGCTCCGCGACTGCTCCGAGATTGCTCAGCGACTGTTCCGCGGCTATTCCATGGTTTCTACGCGGGCTTCATCTAAAAAAAGGGTTCGAGGAGGCACGAGCATTGCCAGAGGTTCGCCCCTCTCAGAAATTCGAAATGAGGTCCCTATTAATGGCGGCGAGAAACCAGTGGTATCTGTGGGAGGCGGATGCAAAAATGTAGAGGAAAATAAAGCACCAATCTCATGGATTGGTATGGCTTTCAATACTAACCAAGACCCCCATATCAAAACAGGGGTGTTCACTCATGGGACAGGTAAAGATGGTTCAGTCAAAGATTCATTATCTCCTTTAAAACTCAATACCGTAATCTGCAGCTGCAGTTAAGAGACTAAGAGTGGGTCAGTGATGGAGGAAGAGGTACAAGGGTAAGCTGAACCTGGGACAAACTAAACAGCAACAATAGGTCCGGATCTTATGCTTCAGCGGTCTCCAAACAGAAGGAGAATGTCAGAAATGAGCTCTTAAAACCCTCCCAGGAGGTCCCGACGCTGAAAATCGAAGAGGATTTACTTCTAAAGGTTCTTAAGGAGGAGGAAAATCTCTCCCAACTGGGGCTCATATGCAGATTTCACAAATTTTGGCCTAAGCTTTCTCAGCTTCATGACTGGATAGCCCAGAGATGGAGAGAAAAAATACAAGGTAAGATTGAGCTTTATCCTTGTGCTAAAGCTTACTTCATTGCTGTCTTTGAAACCCCTGAAGATAGGGATTTAATTTTTAGTCAACATTGGGTTTGGGGGGAACATGGGCTTATGTCCAAACCATGGTATCCATCTTTCGACCCATTAAAGGAGTCTTTTGATACCTACCCGATTTGGGTTCGTCTACCAGGACTCCCATTGCAGCTTTGGAACAGATCTTGTCTCATTGCTATAGGGGATACTTTAGGCTCATGTGTAGCAGTCGATGATAAGACCTCCATTCAAACCCATACTACTTATGCTCGAATACTGGTTGATCTCGATACCTCCAAATGTTTACCAGCAGAAATCAATCTACAGATTGGAGCCAGGCTCTGGGTGCAGAGGATAGACTATGAGAGACTTGCCTTCAGATGTAGGCGTTGCTTCCAAACTGGTCATGTCTCAGATGACTGTGAACACTCCAAACGTAAGACCAAAACAGCCTGGTGGAGGGATTCTCTACCTGAACATCTTACAATCGACTCAGATCCGGCTAAGGAATCGAGTGCCCCCCTGCAAGCTAACTCACCCATCATGGTTGATTCACAGACCAATACAGAGAAGCCTCCAGATTATTCTTTACAGGCTACTGATTCAGTGATTAATGATATTCCGACCTCCCATTTGGGTCACTCCCCCATCAAACCTATTGCAGTTTTTCCGACTGTAGTGGATGTGGGAAATCAGGAATGGACAGTGGTGGATCGGAAAAAGAAGGGTAATGCCAAATCTAAATCCCCCACCATATCGGACAAGATTTGATTCTTGTCTTTTTGGGCGCTATTATTGCTACATTTTGGCATATGGCCTGCTACGCAGTTGCTAGGCAGCTGTGTTGTTGTTTTGTTGCTGTTTTGTTGCAGCTGGTTTGCTTTTGCTGGTTCCTTCCTTGACAGTTTTTGTTGGGCTCTTTTGTGATGATCGTCTGGATGTTTTCTCCGTTAGTGGTCGGCCGGAGTACATTGTTATCATTTTTGTGGCCGGACCACTGCGTGTTTGCTGTTTGATCACTGTCCAGCAGGTGTTTATTTGCTGTTGTGTTGCTGCTGGTTGTTTCTTTGCAGACTGCGTTCTGCGCTTGGTCCTTATTGTTATATCAGGATGTTGATCCTTTTTTTCGAGCTTTATTTTCCTATTCTGGCTTCTGAGCCTTGCTGTACAAGGGTATAGTCCCTTTCAAAAAACTATTTGCCAATAATAAAAAAACAATGTAAACTCCATTATTTATAATGCTTAATTAATTATAATGTATTTTTAAAATAATTAAATGATATTATACATAATATAATAAAACTAATTAACAACATAAACTCCATTACCTATAATGCTTCATTTATTATAATGCTTAGAATGGGCTTATAAATATATTTAAATTTTAATCTTCATAAAATTAGAAATCAAAGAATATCTAAATTTTAATAAAAAATTATATTAGGACTAAACAAAATTAATTAATTAATAATAGTAATTATTAACTACATGAAATAATATCCTACCATTTAATAATACCAATAAATTTTAAATTATTAAATAAATAATGTTTGTTGTACGTGAATGGGATTGGACCTATTTTAATACCTCTATAAAGGATGTTAGAATGTTTTGTTATCTCTATTCTTTTTCTATGATTCCTATATCAGAATAGGCATAATATGAAAATTATAAAAATATATGATTAACATCTTCCCTAAGGCTATGAGAATGTTTAGAATGAGCATATGACAATTCAGTTCAATATTACTTGTATTAGAATGTTTAGAACATGAGCATATGCCAATTCTAATATAGGAATCATAGAGAAAAATAAGCATAAGGTGAACTACATAAGATTTAATCCATCTTCAAGTTATGTAGTGCAACAATTCGTACAAATTAACAATGTGCCCTTGCATGTCTCTTCTAAACATCTATTCATCTTCCATCTTTTGTTCTTCTATGTTTTATATGAGATTAATAAATGCCCACAATTCATCTATAATTATTAATTGAGAATGGGCATATGCCTCTTCTCAACATCTATTATTCTTCTATGTCGTATATGAGATTGAAAAATGCTCACAATTCTTCTATTATTATTATATGAGAATGGTTCTATGCCCATTATAAATGTCTATTCTTATTCCATCTATTATTCTATATTTCCTATATGAGAATGGGCATGTATTATAATGTTTAGAACATGAGCATATGCCCATTGAAAATGGGCATATTCTTATTCTAATATAGTAATTGTAGAGAAAAATTAGCATTAGGAAAACTACAAGGATTGATCATGCTCAGAATTCTTCTATGATTATTATTTGAGAATGGGCATATTTCCATTGAAAATGGGCATATTCTTATTCTAATATAGTAATTGTAGAGAAAAATTAGCATCAGGCAAACTACATAAGGATTGATCATACTCAGAATTCTTCTATGATTATTATTTGAGAATGGGCATATGCATCTTCTAAACATCTATTCATCTTCCATTTGTTATTTTACGTTTTATATGAGATAAAAATCCTCACCATTCTTCTATGATTATTATTTGAGAATGGACATATGCCCATTCTAAAGATCTTTTGTTCTTTCATCTATATTTCTTATATGAGAATTTTCTTGTATTAGAATGTTCAAAACATGATCATATTCACATTTATAATGGGCATATACCCATTCCAATATAGGAATTATAGATAAAAATAATCGTTAACCAAACTACATAAGGCATGATCCCTCTACGGGGTATGTAATGTTAGAATTGGATCTATCAAGGTTAGTCCATCTAATATGATATAATTACAAATAAATAATGTTCCCTTGCATATTTCTTTTATAAACATCTATTCATTTTCCATATGTTATTATTATATTTTTATATGAGATAAAAAATTCTCACAATTCTTCTATGATTATTGTTTCAGAATGAGCATATGCCTCTTCTAAATATATATTCATCTTCCATTTATTGTTCTTCTATGTTTTATATGAGATAAAAAATTCTCACAATTCTTCTATGATTATTATTTGAGAATAGGCATATGCCCATTCTAAACATCTATTCTTCTTCCATATTTTCTTTATGAGAATGAGCATTGTCCCACTCAAATGGACTTGACATGAGGATGAATATTACTTTGTTTTGCAATGGGTTGTTCCCCTTTTGCAATGGAAGGAAAACCAGATGATATTCTTCATGATAAGTGTAAAAAAGAAAATCACTATAATATAAAGATAAACAAACCTTGCAAACCTCAAATAATGGTCTCTGTAAGACCTTGAAAAATGGATGTTAGAAATAATTGTGGATGCTCTTGAGTGCTCTCCAAATACATAATGCAAATGCTATCAACACAAAGAATTCAATAGAGTTTTTGTACTTCAAATTCAAGAGGATTTGTAAGGAAGGTAAGCCTGTAATTTATAGAGGCAAAATCAGTTAAAGTTGGTTATACATGATAAATGAATATGATAAAAATAGTATTGTGGGAAGTTGCAATAGTGTCGGGGGAAGTAAATGAATTAATTGCAAAAATTTGCATCTAGAAAGGTGGTTATACGTGCAATTTAATTTCCCCCACCTTTTAAGGATTCTAGAAATGTAGTTAACTAGGATATGATAGGGAGTCCAAGTGGATTCTAAGTGGAGTATAGGTGGATGTTGATCAAGTGATGGATAAATAGGATGTGCACAAACTTAATAAATTAATTAATTGATAAATAATATTTAATTTATCTTAAGGGTTAAAAAGGATACATGGGATTAATTTAATTGATACAAAGAGGTACAATGTGTATTAATTAATTAATTTTATCAATTAATCACAAATGGGTGAATAAGAGGGTGTACTTAGGATAACACTTTGGGAATAAGTGGAAATAGAAGTGTAATTTTGGGGTGTCTAAAATAAGAGTTAGAATATTTCATTGGTGTTTTTCATAAATTTCCTTGATATTATTAATGCAAAGAGATGAGTCCAAAAGAGAAATAATAAAAATAATTAGAGATAGAGGCTTCACCCAAGAATTCCACTTGTATTTAAACTAATTGTAAGGTGAAATTCATAAGGCTTGATCCCTCATAAGGTTATGAAGTGTAGCACTTGGCTCAGCCATGGATAGTCCAGCCAATATGGTCATATTTCCATATCAATGGTCCTCCCTCTATTACAAAATGGGGAACAACTCTACATTATATGTTAGTTTGTACGAGGAAGGAAAAATGACCATTCTAAAAACTCTAATAAAGTTACATATCAAAAAATAAAAGAAAGTAAAATTTTATTCATAGAAGATGGAATAAAATAGAATGTCTAGAATGGGCTAATTCCTATTCTCATACAAGAAAACATTTTCTTATCTTGTTGCAACATAAGGCTTGATCCCTCTTCAAGATATGTAGTGCCACCCTTGGATCTTCTAGGGTTAGCCCATCCAATACAATATAATTATAAATAAACAACTTTCCCTTGCATATGCCTCTTCTAAACATCTATTCATCTTCCATCTATTATTCTTATATGTTTTATATGAGATAAAAATGCTCACAATTCTTCTATGATTATTATTTAAGAATGGACATATGCCCATTCTAAACATCTATTCTTCTCCATTTGTTCTTCTATATTTCCTATGTGAGAATGAGAATCTTCCCACTAGAATGGTCTTGAAATGAAGATGAATATTAATTTTTTATACAATTGGTTGTTCCCCATTTTTCAATTGAAAGAAAAATATATGATATTATTCATGAGAAGAGTTAAAAAAATTCATTGGTGTTTCTCAAAAATTTCCTTGATATTATTCATAAAAAGATATAGATCTCAAAAGTGAAAATGAGAAATAATTAGAGATAAAGGATTCACCAAGAAATCCACAACATTTTATCTAAGCATAAGGTGAACTATGTAATGCTTGATCCCTCTTAAGGGTATGTAGTGTAGCACTTGGCTCCACCACAGATAGTACAACCAATATGGTCCTCCTTCCATATCAATGGTCTACCCTCCATTGCAAAATGGGGAACAACCCAACATTAAATGATTGTTCACATGGGAATAGAAAAATACCCATTCTAAATACGTAATAAAGTTATAGATTAGAAAATACAAGACAAATTAATAGAACCACATAATTTTAGAATGGGCATTTTACCAAGGGTATGTAGCACAAAACTTAGCGTAGCCAAGATGCCCCTTCTAAAAAATAATATTATAACTACATAAGGCTTGATCCCTCGAGGGTATGTAGTGTAGTACATGGCAGAGATGACACTTAGCTCTTCCAAGGTTAGTCTAGCCAAAATGGGAGGAGAATGGGCATTTTCCCATTCTAAAACAAATTAATAGAACCACATAATATGAGAATGAGAATCTACTCAAGGGTATGTAGTGCAGCACTTGGCATAGCCAAGATTACCATTCTAAAACAAAATAATATAATTACATAAGGCTTGATCACCCTCGAGTGTATGTAATGCATAAGTTCACGGAACTATCACTTGGCTCTGCTAGGGTTAGTCCAACCAAAATGATACAATTTTAAATAAGTGTTGTAATGTGACTAATCCCTGTCGTAGTTGAAAAGCCTATTTAAAAATATGAAGTGACATGAAACATAACTAAGACCCATATTTTTGTAATGTACTTTACCAACCATGCTTTAATTCTTTAATATGCTAATGTTTAGACCCATTTAAATGTTTTCATAAGGTAATAGAATTTACATATGCCAATTATAATATAAACAAACAATTATGTCTTGTATTAAATCAAAAGATGCCCATTTTCACATTCTTTATAGAGGTATGAATTTTTTTAAATAATTTCTTGCATTTGAGTTTTTAGAATGGAAATATGCCAATTCTCATATAAACAAACATTTTTGTCTTGTATTGAATTGGGCAACCAAACATTTTGTCATGTATTAAAATGGAAGTTTCCATTTTAACAGATTTTATAGAGGTATAAGTTCTCATGACCTTTGGGAAACCAATCATTTTTTTATTATGTATTTAATTGGAAGTTTCACATTCTCACAACTTTCATAGAGGTATAATTTCTCATGACCTTTACAGAGGTATTAAAATGATTATGTTCTTGTACAAACTAATTTACCATTCTCACATCCTCTGTAGAGGTATAAAAAATATTTAAGTTCAATATTACTTGTTGTGAATGGGTAGATGCCCATTCTCACGTATGAATCAAGGAATAATAATAGAATTAAAACTTAGCTTATTTAATAATATTTGGAATTAAAATTTAGCTTGTGCCCATTATAAACAGTCTTACATAAACAATATTCTCTATCTATAAAAGTTGCTAGAATCCATAACTTCCCATTATAAAATTGAGTAAGGATGTGTGAATGCTTATGATAATATTGGTGTATCTCTGAAATTTTCTTCAAATATTCTGCTTCATAAGCTGAAACGGTCTAACGAAATAGAGGGAGTCCAAAGCAGAAAGGACGAACAAAAAAGTGGAGAGATTAAACAATATCTCAGAAATTTTCTTCAAATATTATGCTTCACAAGATGAAATGGTATAACAAAATAGATGATCCCAAAGAATAAAGGATGAAAAAAAATGTGAAATGATCTAGCATACGATAGCTTCGTGGTGAAGCTTGAAATTCCCAAGATCTCTATCATCCTCGAAAGCATTCATTGCCATTAATCTCTCTATCATGCCACATAGTGGTGTGAATTAAATGCCATTAATATCATTAATTTCCCTCCAACTCTTGGTTGAAGATGTGTTTTAAAACAAGTACCTTGAATTAATAAATAAATGGTGGTAAATAATATATTTGCACATTGGTGGTCTTGCTATGCCATGGTAAAAAACAAATATAAATTTCAAACAATATCATAGCCATGTTTTAGGCTAGATCAATTTAAAATAAAAAATAAATTTTAAAGAATATCATAGACATGTTTTAGGTTATTTGCATTTATAATAAATATATATCATAAACAAGTAGCATACAAGACCATATTTAGATGCATCCATTTATAACTATTCTGATCATGGTTGAAGACTTTTGTTGAACAAGGTTAGATCATAGTAATGAAATTTCAACATTTAATCCTGAAGGATGAACATGTGCATATTAGCCTTGCATTCTTGGTAAATCATTCATCGATGCAAATAGACACATACAATATCAAGGTAAATAGATACATGATCCACCAATGATACAAGGCCACGATGGACAATATTCTCCTTCAAGATAAAATGATTTAATTTTATTACTATTATTTTACCTTGTTGAATAAGGAATACTATTTATGGAACAAAGAATAATAACAAAATTAAAATTTACTTTGTTCTATAATATTTGGAATATATATAAATTTACTATATTTATATATGATGAGAAATACATAAGGCTTGTTCCTTTCGAGGCTATGTAGTCTAGCACTTGTCTTAGCTAGGAATAGTCATGCCAATATGAAACAATTATAAATATTTAAAAATATAGAAAACATGTATGTATTTAAAAGATATTAAACATATAGGTTTCTTTGTTTCTATGAGAGAATAAAAATATAATATCCTTTTGTTAGTCATATATCAAAATGGGCATATTAAATATTATCCTCATATTATTTCTTCTTCTATTATCCATATATGAGAATGGGAATCTTCCCATGTAGATACAAGGATAAAAACTAATTTCCTATTTGTGTTAAAGAATGGGTAACTACCCATTTTAAAAAAAACTAATTTCATCTTCATTCTTCTTCTATTAGTCTCTATTCTCTATTCTATATGAGAATGGGCATCTACCCATTTAGTCTCTATTTTCTATTCTCTATTATTTTTCTTTCATGATTCCTATATGAGAATGGGCATCTACCCATTCTAAAAAAGAAGTAAAATTTATCTCTCCAATTGCCCATTCTAATAAATCTATAGATAACAAGAAATAAAACATAATTTTTTTGTAGTGTATAGGGTATGTAGTGCAACACTTGACTCTCTCGTGGTTATTCCATCCAATACAATACAATTATACAATCAATCTAGTTTATTTTTATTTTATTATCCATATATGAGAATGGCAATCTACCCATGTAGATACAAAGATAAAAATTGTTTTTTTGTTTGTGTGAAAGAATGGGCAGCTGCCATTCTAAAATGAAGTAAATTTTTTTAAAAAGTAAATTTCATCTTCATTATTCTTCTATTAGTCTCTATTCTCTATTCTCTATGAGAATGGGCATCTACCCATTTAGTCTCTATTTTCTATTCTCTATTATTTTTCTTTCATGATTCCTATATTATGAGAATGGGAATCTTTCCATTGTAAAAAAAAAAGTCAAATTTATCTATCCAATTTCCCATTCTAATAACTCTATAGATAACAAAAATAAAACTTACTTTTTTTTAGTGTATAGGGTATGTAGTTCATCACTTGACTCTCTCGGGGTTATTCCATCCAATACGATACAATTATACAATCAATCTAGTTTATTTTTATTTTATTATCCATATGTGAGAATGGCAATCTACCCATGTAGATACAAAGATAAAAATTGTTTTCTTATTTGTGTGAAATAATGGGTTGCTGCCATTCTAAAATAAAATAATTTTTAAAAAAGTAAATTTCATCTTCATTAGATTCTTCTATTAGTCTCTATTATCTATTCTCTATGATAATGGAAATCTTCCCATTTAGTTTCTATTTTCTATTTTCTATTATTTTTATTTCATAATTCCTATATGAATGGGCATCTGCTCATTCTTAAAAAAAGTAAAATTTATTGGTGTTTCTGAGAAATTTCTTGCTAAATATTACCATTGCTAGTGGTCGCTGCCGTCATATAGATACTTGGTGTAGCTCTATGGGTTCTTCATTTTTGTTCACTAATGTCAAACAAGAGGAAATCAATATTTCGATGATAGCTTATTTGGTCTATTAGTTTTTTTCATTCTTTTTCGCTAAGGGTTTTGTAGTTTTCTCAATTCTTGTTTCATTTTTTTGGTAAGTGTTTTGTCGTCTCATCTTTAATATTTCAATTTCAATTCTAAAAACGTGGTCACCGATACATTTTTATCTCTCGAACGTCTAATTTATTTTTATCCCTACAATTACTTATCTTAAATTTTTATTTTTGTTTAGCTAAATTATTGTTTTCTTGTAATATTTTAATCAAATATATAAATCATCATCAACTCTATTAGCATAACCATGTGTTTTACATTATTTTAATTTATAAGTAAACGGTGGTAAAAATAATTTTTCATGGTGTTCTCATTAAGTTATGGTCAAGAACAAATATAAATTTAAATATATATATATATATATATATATATATATATATATATATATATACATAGACATTGTAAGATGAGCACTACATACAACTTGATCCCTCTCAAGGTTACTTGTGTAGTGTAACACTTCGAGTTTTGCTAGGTATATTCCATCTAGTTTAATATAATTGTTAATAATTATAAAACAGAAAATATTACTATCATAATGCACAACTTCTAATGCTATTCTCTATAATTCTTATATGAAAATGGGTGTATACCCATTCAAAATATCTATTTTTCTTCTATGTTTCCTAAATGTGAATGGACACACACACACACACACACACACACACACACACACACACACACACACACACACACACACACACACACACACACACACACACACACACATTGTAACATTAGAACTACACAAGGATTTATCCCTCAAAGGGTATGTAGTGAATAAATTGGCTCTATTAGGGATAGTCCAACTAGTGTAATACAATTATTAATAATTACAAAACAAAATTTTTACTTTCACAATGCATAAATTCCAATTCTATCTTCTATAATTCTTATATCGAATAGGCATATGCCCATTCAAAATATCTATTCTTCTTCCATGTTTCCCAAATGTAAACGGATATATATATATATATATATATATATATATATTCTAAGATAAGAACTATATATATAAGCTTAATAAGAACTACCTTAATCCTCTCGAGGGTATGTAGTGTAGCACTTGGCTTTTCAGGGTTATTCTAGCCAATACATTACAATTATAAATAAATAATTAACTTTTTAGATCATATACCTTTTCTCAACAAGGTTAGATCATAGTAATGCAAGTGCATCATCTTATCCTGAAGGATGAACCATGTGTAACTTTCCCTTGCATGCTTGGTAAATCATCCATCAATACAAATAGACACATATGACATCAAGGAAAAATAGACATGATTCACCAATGATACAAGGCATGGTTGGACATGATTCTCCAATAGTTTAAAATGCTTTACTTTTATTAATATTATCTAGCCAAGATGAACGGTATTACATAATATATAAACGATGTTATTAGAATTACCTTTAACTTATAAATAAATGGTGTTAAATAATATATTTGCATGGTGTTCTCGTTATGTCATGGTGGTAAAAATATATTTTAATGATTTCTATATGAGAATGAGAATGGTGAGAGAATAGGCATCTTACCATTATAAAACACTATATTTTAATGATTCATATATGACAATAGATAGACATAAAATAGGCATCTTCCCATTCTAAAACAAGATAAAATAATTACTTAATATGAGAATGGGCATCTGCCAAGTTTAGTCCATCCAAAATGAGACGATTAGGAATAAAGAGAAGCAATGTCATATATTGATTCTAAAACAAAATAATTGAACTACATAACGGTGATCCCTCTCGAGGGTATGTAGTGCAACACTTGGCGATACCAACACTTTACTCCACCAAGGTTATTCCAGCCAAAACGATACAATTATAAACAAGAGTTGAAATGTTAGTATAACAAAAATGTTTGAGTTTAATATTGTTTGGGTATGTACGAGTTATAGAAGAATCATAGATTATATCTCTCACCTAGATCTCAGTAGGTTAGTTCACCCACCCATAATAGGCATAAAAATTATTAAGTTCAATTAATAATGTTAGAGAATACAAGATAACTTGTGCTAGAGATGCATGCATGGAAAATAGAAAATTACTAAACTTATGAGACAATATACAAGATGATTAAGTTCAAGTAATTTTTTTAATATAATTAAAATTTAGTTCAGCTACAAATTTTTTGAATGGGAATATGCCCATTATCATTTTGAAATCATATATTCTTCTTGCTCCTCTTAAAGGTATATTTGTAGTACTTGGCTCTACTAAGGATACTTGTATGAGAATGGGCTTGTTATTGTTATCAACATAATTACACAAGCAATGTTCTCTATCTATAAAGGCTATGAGAATGCATAACTTCTCATTCTAAAACAAAGTAAGGCTATGAGAATGTATGTGATTGTATTAGTGTATCTATGGAATTTTTTTTAGGTCTTCTACTTTATAAGTTAAACCTGTTTTCAAAACTTCCGCTTCATAAGCCAATACAGATCTAACAAAATATCTCAAAAAAATTCAAATCTTGTTTAACCTTTGAAACTTGCAACCTTTGTTCAATAGGGTTAAATCATAGTAATGGAAGTTCATAATTTAATCCTAAAGGATGAACAAGTGCATATTGGCCTTGCATGCTTGGTAAATCATTCATCAATGCAAATAGACACATACAATATCAAGGAAAATAAATACAAGGTCTACCAATGATATAATGCCAAAATGGACATAATTCTCATCTAGGATAAAATATTTGTTTTAATAATATTAGACCTTGATGAATAAGGAACTGAATAAGGAATCTCATGTATGGATCAAATAAGAATAATCGAATTAAAATTGACTTAGTTCTATAATATTTTGAATATTTATAAATATGTAAAAAATAACTATTATTCTTATTCAAAAAAAATTCTTCTTCTTACCCATTATATAGTAATTATATTATTCTATAGTTAGTTATATATCAGAATGGACATATTAAATAGAATCCTCCTAATATTTAATCTTTTATCTCTTTTCTTATTCGATTATAATAATACAAATTATACGTAAAATGGTTGATTCTTAAATAGAGAATATGAGGATGGACATATGCTCAATTTTATCTCTTCTTATTTAATGTTTCGATACAAGCATTGTCGAACTTAAATAGAGAATATGAAAATGGGCATCTGCCCATTTAAAACAAAGTAAATTTTATCTCTCCACTTTGTCTAAAAAAAAATTTCTTCTATTAATCATATTATATTATCTCTCCACTTTTTCTTAAAAATATTTGTTTACAAATATTATTTGTCTTAACAAATATAAATTTAAACATTAGCACACGCACACACACACACACACACACACACACACACATATAGTAAGATGAGAACTACATAAGGCTTGATCCCTCTCAAGGGTATGTAGTGCAACACTTGGCTCTGCCAAGGATAGTCCAGCTAGTATAATACAATTATTAATAATTACAAAAATAAATAAATTATTGTCATAATGCAGAACTTCCAATTCTATCTTCTACAATTCTTATATGAGAATGGGCATGTGCCCATTCAATTTATCTATTCTTCTATGTTTCCTAAATGTGAATGGATAGACATATATATAGTGATATATTGTAAGATGATAACTACATAAGGATTGATCCCTCTCAATGGTATGCCGTACAACACTTTGCTCTTCGGGGGTAGTCCAGATCGTATAATACAATTATTAATAATTATAAAACAAAAAATGTTACTATCACAATGCACATCTTCTAATTCTATCTTCTATAATTCTTATATGAGAATGGGCATATGCCCATTAAAAATATTTATTCTTCTTCTATGTTTCCTAAATGTGAATGGATATATATGTATATATATGTGTATGTGTGTGTGTGTGAAATATCCCTTGTTGGGATCTTACAACAAAATAGACAAAACACAAAAATTTGCAGCAAATACTAAAACCGATTTTTGCAGATTTTATGTAGAAAATTACAGCTAGGGCAATGAATGAGAAAAATATGGATAACTCCCAAAATAACCGTTCAAATCACTTGAAAATTTAAATGGAACTAGATACTAATATAAGGAACACAAGGGAAATATTTTTGGAATTTTTCAGTCAATATAACGCTGCCATAAATTTACAGCGTGTCTAAAATATTTGGAAAACTTTGAAAATTAATATCTTTCCGAATACAAGTGCAAAAATGATGAAACTTGGGAAATAACATATATAATATGGAAGATGACTTTCCAACCTTTAGATCTAAAAACGGCTAGCTGAAAACCATAGAAATTATGGCTGCAATCTCCCAAACAAGTCGCCCCCTTGGTAGATGGCCAAAACCCTTGTGAAATCCTCTCGTAGATGATGATGCCAAACCCTTCCTCTATGGCTGCCGTAGGTCTGATCTCGAAAACTAGCTAAAAATCTCCACAAAACTCTCAAAACCCTCAAACCCTAATTCTAAAATTCCTGAAAATACCTTTGTAAAAACAGCCCTGAAATCCACTCCAAATGACAAGCTAGGGTAGATCTTTCACTACCGAAGAATTCCCTGCTAGCTAGGGATGGATCTTTCACCACCGAAGCTAGGGTTCCCGTGGGATCTTACTCCACAAGCTAAATAGTTGCAAACAGCAGTTGCACATAAAAAGAAAATAAGTGTATGAATACATGAATATCCTTTCACCCCTCTTCTCCTTTTATAACCTTTTCATGTCAAAGAAACCCTAAAACCCCCAAGGCACACTTTCCCATGAGAGGGCCCATTTAATAAATATTTTAAAGTTAATTTTTCCCCCTAGGCGCCTTGGCCCAAAAAGGTGCCCCTAATAAAGAAATATAACATTAAATGCAATACATATCCCTCAAGTCACCAAAAAGGTAATTTAAGTGGCCCCAATGAAGAAACATAACATTAAATGCCAGAAGTGTCCACTTAAGTGATCCCAACGATAAAATAGAATACAAAGGGCCCATTAGACCCTCCCAACGCCCAAAATATAACAAAACCCTAGTAGGAAACCAGACAACCATCCCCAATAACCTCCAAAGTCATTAGTCCCTTGGGAATGACCAGGGCTAAGACCAAAATAGGGCCGTTAGGCCAACTACTCGGAATTGGGGACATTACAATCCTCCCCTCCCGAAAAATGCTTGACCCCAAGCATTATCCTCCTGTGCTGTAGAAACTGAATACCACAAAGTAAGTGCCTCCATCTCAGCCTGCAGTCAATCAAAGATCGGTGTGATCCTAAGTGACCAAAACACCACATATAGTCATCATGCTCTCCATGCAGTGTAGACAACAATGTTGTCCCTGAAGTAGAATATTGCCCACCTTGACTCTCTACTGGTACCCATACTGAAACTATCAATCTGTCCAATCCCTGCCACTGCAAAACTATCATCATGTGGTCACCCACTGTATCTCCTGTCGACTCCATCCCTTGGCTAACTAGCACATGCTCGTCATCCTCATAAGCAGTAAGACATATAGGAGTGTTATCCCCTATCAACTCTAGAAATAAGGAACATGCATACTCTGATTTGTCACCATGACAAACTACACATCCTTGCACAAAGTTGAGGATATCTTCCCTCAACCCATGCCATCTAACCCTTTCCCATATGAAGTTGAAGGTCTCATCAAAGCTCAAGTGTCCAGACATGGAAGAATAATGCACATGTCGCAGTATCTCCATCCTCAACCATGAATCCGACACAAGGTACAATCTGTCCTGATAGAAGATCATCTCATCCTCCAATCTGTAGTTATCATCCTGTATGTGACCATCCAGAATCTCACAAGTGTGTCGGTTCTTGGAGTACTCAACAAGCAAATGAGATCTCCAATCTACCGAAACCTCAGACAACCAACATAATGATAAACTCGGATGATCTGAACCTGTAATCCCAATCTCTGCAACTGCCTTATGTGCAACACTACTGGTCACACCCATATCCATCATACTCCACATCGATCCGCAATGATAAAACCCCTCGTTATGCCGGAAAGTCCTCTCCATCCCCTCAGCTGCAACCACCCTAGGTGCTCCTATCGATAATCCCCTCAAAGTCACATTCCTGCCTTCGGACTTAAACTTCAGCTCCATCGTCTGGAAGTTAGTCCGAAACTCACCAAGAGAGTGAAGCCACTGCACTCCCAACACTATGTGGGTCACTCCCATACCAACAATGTGGAAATCATCAGTAACTGTGTAGTTACCCATGGTAATGCTCAATTGTGGAACTTTCCGTGTGCATCTCATATACTCCCCATTGGCTACAACAATGTTGAAGCCCTCAAAGTCCTTCGTCTGTAAACCATGTCTCTCCACCAATGATGCATCAATAAAGTTGTGGGTAGCCCCACTATCAATGAGTACCATAACTCGCTGACCCTGCATAACTCCCCTAATCCTGAATGCCTTGTACATCGGAGTACTAGACAATGTGGCTATAATCTCCCGAGGGAAAGTCTCCTCCTCCTGCTCCGCATCAGCACTATCCATTGCAACTCCATTCCCATCATCCATCTCGTGAGTCTCCAACTCCTCACCTCTGTCATCCTTACTCTCCTCGAAGACTTCGATGAAGTGGGCCTTCCCTCTACCTCTGCAATCATGTCCTGGAACCCAAGGTGTGCGGCAATCGAAACATAGTTTCTTTCGCCTCAACTCATCTCTGTCTTCTCGGGAAATGAATGGCTTCTTAGCCACCTCCTACCTCAGTGGAGGCTCCCTTTGCTAAAGTTCATCTGATCCAGATGGAGGTTCTATTTTCACTGAACGTGAGGTGGAACCCTTGACTTGGAGTGGATAACTCCAAGTCTCGAGATCTCCTAATAGCCTCTTGCAAAGAAGAAGGCTCAAATGCCTTCACAAACCCCCGGGCTCAAAGCGCCACCAACCTCATCTCTGACACATCAGATACCATAACTGATAACCTCTAAAAATCTGCAATGTACTGATCTAGAGAACCTGTCTGCCTCAAGTGAGTCAACTCCCTGAAGTGCCTATCTGGGTCCCTCCTGTCGAACCTGCTCATCAACCTCTGTGTAAAATCTGCATAAGTAGTGATATGCATGTGCCCCTGTGTGATCAATCCATGATGCCACCAGTCATGAGCATCTCCCTCGAGGTGTAGGATAGCAAACTTAATTGCATCCTCTTCACGCATGGGATTCAAGTCGAAGTAAGTCTTCAACTTCTGAATCCAAGATTGGGCGGTACACTTCTTAGAGCCATCGAAGTGTGGAATAGAGATTTGTCCCAATCTCCTCTGAAACTCAGGTACCTGTGGCTGGTAATCTCTCCTGGGCCTGCTACCAATCTTCATTTTGCAATACTCCTGAAATGGCATGTTGTCCCGGAAACCCTCACTCAATGTCCGGTACTTCTCCCAACAAGATTCCTCATCCACAATGTCTGTGGGCTGTCGTGTCTGCGAAACTTCCGGATCCTTCAAGAAGGAAGGCTCGTGGAGTCCCAAGGGCCTGGTAGATGCATGAGGGGACCCTTGTCCCGAATGTCGACTCTCACTTCTATTACCATGTTGACCCATATTGTTGGCCTCTCCTTTCTCCGCATGAGTCTCAATTCTTCCCTGTGCTAACCTCTCAGTAAGCTGGCTCAAATAGAGGTTGGTAGTCTCCTGCTGCTTCACCATGTTGGTGAACAGTTGTCTCATCAGATCTACTCCCATCTCTTCACTGTCTCTGTCTCTGTCTCCCATCCTTTAACCCTAACATTTGGAGGTGTAGTGCCATCAATTTTTTTTTTCATTTTTTAAGAAAACACATTAAATTTCCAGCTTTAACATGTAATGCATAACTAGATAACTATTGCAAATTTCTACAAGAGAGTTATTCCAACAAACATTATTTCTTTTGTAACACAATGTTTCCAATAAACAAATTTTATTCCAAAATAGAGTTGCAACAATTTCTTTATGAAGAGATCTTTCATATCTATTTTACAAGCTTACTTTTCCAAGGCAAGGGTTCACATTTGTAAAAATATGCTCAACTACATAGCTATTCAAGACAACCATTTTTTTACAAGATCCTTGCACTATTGAAGGAAACTTTCTTAAGCAATATGGCTTAAGTTTACAAGTAACATCACATACAAAGTGGATGTTTTACAAGAAAAGAAAGCTTCACATAATCACATTTATAAATATACAATAAGAACCAAGATGAATAGGGAACTCCAACTATCTCCAACTTGAACTCCAAACTCCAATACTCTTACAAGAATCCAACTCCAAGAGAACATGGCTTGTTTACCACCCAACCAATAGGCATCATCACATGCCTTTCCATGGTTGGAAGTCATGCTAGCCTCCCCCAAGCCCATGGGAGAGAGGAACTAGCTTCCACAATGTGCACAAGTATAATGGGGTTTAAACACACACAACAAGAAAAAACATAAGATCAATCAACCACTTAGACCTACTACACAATGAAAACCACAACATGAGGAGAACAAGGTCAACCTCACAAGGGGGAAGAGAGGAAGAAGGATGCCCAAATCAAGGTGTCCAACCATAGGAGCACCAATAAATACATATATACAAAACTCCTTATACCTCCTAATCATTCATCCTCCTTATTCCTCCTTATGCTATAGAAATCCTTCTTGGGAGGATTTTCAAACCCAAAAGGGTTTCCTCACCAAGAATGGGGAAAGGTTCAAGCCATATGAACCTTTCTCCCACCTCAAACCATATGAGGGGATGAGAAGGGACCTTCATGGCTTGACCAACAACCATGAGGTTTGAGAGGGAAATCCCTCTCTCTTCCCCTACATTCTCCAAAAACCATCATTCCAAATGATGGTGGAGAGAAAACAAAGAAAATAACAAGAACAAGAAAACAACCACATTCACCATACAACTTCACAACACATCATTTCACACACTATTTTATTGATCAAGCATAGTTTACAAGATAACAAAACTAAGAAGGAAAAAGGTTAAGAACCCTACCTCTATAATGCTCTCCAAGACTCTAAGTTTTTCCCTTTTATCCAAGCTCCCCTCCAAGCTCCCAAAATTCTCCAAGTGCTCCAAAAAAAAATGAACCAAGAAGACCATTCCTTCCTCATGAGGAAGAATAAAAGAGGAACCCAAAAGTTTCCTCACCAATGAGAAAATGACAAGTGTCACCTCCTCTCCTCTCAAGAGTCAAAGATTCCAAAAACTAAATAAGTAAGAGTAAACTCACCTTTTAGCCCTTATCACCCAAAATACTAAAAACTAAAATAAAACAAAGTGGAGCAACTTTTAACAATTTCACACAACCCAACCATCTTACATGGATGGTGACTAAAGAGGGAAAAATGGGAGGGAAACTCCCTCCAAACCTTGGAAATAGGCCCCCCTACCTATTAGGTAGGGTCCAAGGGCCCATTTTCATAATAAAGGAACCCCAAACTCGAAGGGGTCCCTAAAATTACCCAAAATAACCCAATTTCGGGTTTGGCATGCTTGGGCACAAGGGTAGAGGGTGTGGGGTCCACCCAAGGTTCACATGTGGTCCCCAATCCCTTCTACCAACACACACACACTTCCCAAAACCAATACTTAACTTAAGATAAGATCATTAAACCCCTAAGCTAGTTTACTTAATAAAACACACCTAAACATAATTAATTTTACAAAACAATACTACATTACAATTGAGGGGTTCACCCATGGTGCCCGATTAAATACATCTAATCTAAGGCCTCAAACATTTAGCATGGTTAGGGCTTATCCCATGGGCCGCTTGTGCACAATTGCGTAGCTACCCGAAACCCATGATCTCCTATACCTGTCACTGCACACTCATTGCACACATTAACCGCATCTGTCTAATATAATAAACATCATCTAAACATCACAATATCATTAAAACTTATAATGTCTCGAACATAATTTACAATTGATAGTGCAATGCATACAATTACCGACATAGTTTTCCATGAATCATCCACAATAAAATTACAACGACATACATTTAGGTTAGCATGAAAATCACCATCATTAAATCTAAGACAACGTATCATTAATCAAATCAACCACAAGAGACTAACATCTAACCAATAAGTCTATCATATAACCCCCGTTAGTGTCATCAACATCATAAGAAATATATCAATATACGAATCTAGTCCAATTGGCGCTACGCGCCCAAAATGCCATAATGTCCATGAGGATAAAATATCATAGTAAAATGTCCAAAGTCTATCGAGTCTCAATCAAAACATGTCTAGGAATAAAGGAATCAACGATTAAGCGGAGCTATAAAAATGTGGGCACTACATCCCCCTCTCCTAGAATTAGACTTCCTCCTGGAAGTCATTGGAAGAGATAGGGATATCTAGCCCTCAGTGGTGCATCCTCCCAGGTAGCTGATGACTCGTCATATCGGTCCCACTTGCACTCTAACCTGGTCCAAATCTCGACCTCGAAGGGCCAACCTCCGGTGCTCCAAGATGCGACGGATCCAATCTCCACCGCCCTCCATCCTCTACTGTAATGCCGACCAATCCAAAACATGAGAAACATCTGTTACATATCTACGTAGTACGAAACATGAAAACGTCATGGGCCCGTGCAAGGTGTGATGGCAAAGCTAGGCGACAGGCAACTGGACCGATGACCTCAAGAATATCAAAAGGCCCCACAAAATGAGGTGATAGCTTAGAACCCTTTCCATAATGGATCGGACTCTTATGAGGACGAACCCTCAAGAAGACTTTGTCACCCACTGAGAAGTGACGATCGATCCTCTTGGTGTCCACATACGCCTTCTGGTGTGCTCTAGCCTACTCAAGACACTGCCGAATCAGAACAACCTGCTGCTCTAAATCCTGAAGATAAGCTGGCCCCAAAATAATCCTGTCATCTAGTCTATCCCAGCTCAAAGGTGTCCTGCAAGGTCGTCCATACAAAGCCTGATAGGGAGCCATGCCAATGGAGCTATGATAACTGTTATTGTAGGAAAACTCAACTAAATGCAAATAGTCTTCCCACTTCTTCTGCTAGTCCATCACATACATCCTCAACATGTCCTCAAGAACCTGATTAACCCTCTCTGTCTGCCCATCTGTCTCTGGATGATATGCTGAACTGAAATTAATCTGTGTACCCAAGGCCTCCTGAAAAGAAGTCCAGAAAATTGATGTGTAGATAGTGTCTCTGTCATTGATGATCGTCTTCGGAATCCCATGCAATCTAACAATGTCCTCCATGAACACTTTGGCGATGGCCTGTGCATTATAGGTGACCTTGGTTGGTGAGAAATGTGCAACCTTGGTCAACTTATCCACAGTGACCATAATGGCATCATGATGATAAGAGGACATAGGAAGTCCTACTATGAAATCCATGGAGATCACATCCCATTTCCACTCGGGAATGTCATGAGGGTATAAGAGTCCTACGGGATGAGAATGCTCTACCTTGACTCTCTGACACTCAAGAAACCGTGCTACAAAATCTGCTATGTCTCGACGAAGACCCGGCCAATAATATAACTCTCTCAAATCGGCATGCATCTTCTTCACTCCTGGATGTGCTGCATATGGGGCTCGATGAGCCTCAGTAAGAATGAAACTACGCAGATCACCTGCCTTAGGCACATAAATGTGCCTATGGAACCAAAGTAACCTATTTGACTCTAACATGCATCCTGAATATCTTCCCTTAAAAGAACCCTGAGAATCCAACATCTGTCTAGCACCCTCATAAAACCTGTCCTCTAGAAGATGCTCAACTATCATGCCTCTCAAATCTGACTGCAGTGTCAAAGAAGCAAGCACATGCCGTCATCTACTAAGTGCATTTGTAACAACATTTTTCTTTCCTTGATATACCTGCACCTCCATGTCATACTCACAAAGGAACTCCATCTAATGCCGATTTGACGAGCGTTGAGGTTCGGCTAAGAGAAGATATGTTGTAAGCTACAATGATCTGTCCTCAAGATGAAAGGTCTACCCAAAAGGAAATGTCGCCAACGCACAAGTGCATGAATAATTGTTGCAAGCTCTAGGTCGTGAGTAGGATAGTTAAGCTCGTAGTCCTTGAGCTTACGAGACTCAAACGTAATAACCCGACGCTCCTCCATAAGAACTTCTCCCAAACCCTCTAGTGATGCATCAGTGCAAACAATAAAATCCTCTGTTGGGTCTGGGACTGCTAAGATGGGCACCGTGGTTAACCTTTCCTTAAGCAACTGAAAGGCCTGCTCACATTTTTCTAACCAATCAAAATTCTTCCCTTTCCTCTGAAGAGAAGTAATAGGGTGAGCAATCCTAGAAAAGTCCTGCACAAACCTGCGGTAATACCCTGCTAAACCCATGAAGCTCCTCACCTCGGTGGATCGATGTGGGTGCTGGCCAATCCAAGATAGCCTGAATCTTAGAGGGATCTACGGAGATACCCTCACCTGATATGATATGACCCAAGTACTGAATATTTGTGTGAAAGAAGCTGCATTTTTCCAATTTCCCATACAACTTCTATTCTCTCAAAACCTGAAGTACCTGTCTCAAATGCTCCTCGTGTTCCTCCTCGGAATGAGAATAAATCAATATGTCATCAAGGAACACTAAGACAAAGCGATCCAGAAATGTCCTGAATACTCCATTCATGAGGCTCATGAAGACAGCTGGGGCATTGGTCAAACCAAATGGAACCACTGTGAACTCATAATGCCCATAACGTGTGCAAAACACTGTCTTATGAATGTCTGCATCTGAAATGCGCAACTGATGATATCCTGACTTGAGATCAATTTTGGAGAACACTCTAGCTCCCCGCATCTGATCAAACAAGTCATCAATCCTAGGGAGTGGATAACGGTTCTTTATTGTGACCTTATTGAGCTGTCTGAAGTCTACACAAAGCCTAAGAGAACCATCCTTCTTCTTCACAAATATGACTGGCGCTCCCCAAGGAGATACACTAGGGTGAATGAGACCCTTCTCTAACAACTCCTCTAACTGAATCTTGAGCTCATGAAGCTCTGAAGTCGTCATCCGATAGGGTGCCCTAGAAACTGGTGCGGATCTAGGCACTAAGTCAATGGTGAAATCCACCTCCCTACTAGGTGGTAAACCTGGAAGCTCTCCCGAAACACATCTACATACTCCCTCAAAACTGCGTGATCATCAAGGGGTGAATGCTCTGGAGTACTATCCGAACAATCACTGATAGTGATAGCAAACAACTGACAACCCTTACGCATGCTCCGCTTGAGTTGCTTAGCCGAGATCATGCACAAGGAAATGGGTCTCGCATCCTCGAAATCACAACCGCACTACCCAAATCATCCCGACACTCAATTACCTTCTCTCTACAATCCACCTTATCTCGATGAGCCTCAGCCAATCCATACCCAACACTACCTAATAGGATCCTAAAGGAATAACTCGAGGTCAATCGTAGTGGAGAAGACTCCCAAATCGAGTACATAACTCTCCACATATGAGTCCACAAATGAGTTTAGCCCAGAGGCCAACTCAACCTGCAAACTATCTCGGTGCTAGCCACCATTAGCCCACACTGGTCCACTATAGAAGGTGATATAAAGGAATCTGAAGCACCTGAATCAAAAATCGAGAGGCAGAAATACCCCTGATAGTACATGTCGTCTCAATGACTGTGGCCTGATGCTCAGCCTGGCGGTTGTCAACCACTGCATACACACGATGGGCGCATCCCACGTCACCCACCATCTACTCGGATCTAGGAGCTCTCTGCATATCCGTAGTAGTGGGCTTGTGTGGACACATACGCACATAATGGTCTAGAGCCCCACAAATAAAACATCCTCCTGTACCCTCTGAGATGGGGTCCCTCCTGTGCTCTGGCGAACTGAACCTGCCGGTCCAACCCTAGTAGACTGTTGTGAGCGGGCTGGCTGAGAGTGATGAGTACCTAGCCTCTTGTCTCTAGACCCACCAAAACCACCTCTAGACCCACCTCGCTGAAAACTCTGAGTCTGTCTACCCCTCTGATGCTGGTGTCCCTGGTGCTGTGTCTGCTGTGATGGGTGTGGAGGAGCTCTCGATGCTGCTGGAGAAGACCAGAATCCTCCTCTAGGGGGTGGTACTGCTCCTCGTGCTCTCTGACTCTGGAATGCCTGAATCCTGTCCTGGAACTTGATCTTGTTCCTTTCTCTCGTGTTCCCGAGCCTTGGTCCTATTCTCCTTAGCCAAGTAGGCCTTCTCAATGGCCTTCTCGAGCGTGGGAGGAGATAACATCCTAACAGCTCCTGCTATATCTGCATTCAGGCCCCGAATGAACCTGTTTACCTGTAACTTCTCATCTTGCAGGTAGTCTACATACTACAAGAGATCCAAGAACCTACTCTCATACTGCGCCACTGAGCCAGAACCCTGTCGTAAGTCATGAAACTCATCGATCCTCTTCTGCACAAAATGCTCTGACATATACCGGGCCCTGAATCACTCCTCAAACAACTCCCAGGTCACTGTATCCGAGTCAAATGGAGCTTCCTCCTCATTCCTCCACCAAATGCCTGCTATGTCTCGAAGGAGGTGTATGGTGAACCTGGCTTTGACGTTGCTCTCATGAGAGTGCAAGCCAAAGCAGCTATCCAAGCTAAGGAGCCAGGACTCCGCCCCAAAGCCGTCTGTCGAACCAGTAAACGTAGGTGGCTGAAGGTGAAGAAGGTCTCGAATCACACTGCCTGTGTCTCGATCCTGACGATGTGGTCTAACAGGTGAGAGGGGTCACATATCTCCAAAAGGTCCCTCGAAGCTGTGTGAACGGCTGTGACGAAATGAGGCCACCCTCTCGCCAAGGATGGAAGGGCTGCGTGACCTCTCTCATCTCGGAATGTCGTGCTCAGGTGGCTCTGGATGTGCATCCTCACCAAACAACTCCTCGTCTCCTAACTGAATGTCCTCCTCTCTCGGCACCTGCGGTGGTGGAAGGTGCTCCTGTATGACACCTATCAGCTGCTGCAGGGTCTCCAATATCTGAGGCCCAAAATCGGGGGCCGGCGGCTCGCGTAGGCGCACTACGTCCCGAACCTCGAGCTGAACGTCCCCTCTTGGGTGCCATCCTGAACCCGAGGTAAAAAAATGTTTTATAAACTTTCTAAACGTTTGTTGGAAGTGTTATATTATTATTATTTTTATTATTTTAATTATTATTATTATTGTTATTATCATTATAACACCAGAAGCAATGCCCCTTCCCATTAATAATTAATTTATAATAATTATTAATTTATTAATTAATTAATTAATTTATTTATTTTCCGAAATAAATTAATACCGTCCCGCAATAATTTAATTATTTTAATCTATTAAGCTCCTAGGGTTTTAAACAAAAATTTACACCCCTTGCATAAATTAGTCTTCCCCCTTTTATTAATTAATTTATTTATTTATTTATTTTTCTACACACTCTTTAAATTTAATTTTGTTTCCCCCTTTTAACTTAGTTTATCCACACACACTCCCCCCTTTTATTTATTTATTCATTTATTTAATTTAAAATCCCCATGACTTAAGAGGGTTAAGATTAAATAGGAACCCTAGGATCAAACCCATGTGAGCCTTAGATTTCTACATTTGCCCTAATTCTGCCCTAATCATCCTTATGTTATTTTCTTTTCCTTTCATTTGATTTTCCTTTTGTTTTCATTTTGTTCCTCCTTCTTTACTATTTCTCTTCCTTTGTTTTCTTTGTTTCCTCTTGTGCAGGTGGAAGAGCTATACAATCTTAGCTTCATGGAATCTCCTTTTTCTTTTGTGAAATCCATGTATTGTTTTTTTTTTTTTTTGTAAAACTTATTGAGAGAAAACTCAAATTTTAAATGGACACATATGTATATATTTTGTTGTTTATTATATACATATTTATATATATTTTGTTGCACATGCGGGTCACGACACGGGCGGAGTGGTCGCGCTGGGTGTGGAGGCACAGATGCATGTGGGGAGCAGTGTGTGTGGTGGGGGGTTTGGGGTGCGTGGGACAGGGGACGTGGGGTAGGGTTTGCGGCGGGGGTCCGTGGGCGAGGGGCAGGAGGGGGCACTAGGACAGGGCCGTGGGGAGGGGGCAGGCTGTGGGGAAAGGGGGTGCAGGAGGCGCGGGGACATGGGGGAGCACTGGGGTGGGGGGCGTCCGAGGGCAAGGTTCGGAGGGGGTTCGGGACGGGGTTTGGGCGGCCGGGGGGTGGGGTTTGCGGGATTCGGCCCCCAAACACTGTTTTTATTTTTTTATTGTTTTATTATTTTTATTTATTTATTTATTTTTTATTTTTTATCTTTTTAGTTTTAAAAATATAAAAAACGAACATATATATATATATATATATATATATATATATGTATTTTTATTTTTATTTTGAATCTCATATATATATATATATATACACTACTTAACATATAATATATATATTATATAATAAGAATATTATATTTGAAAGGAAAAAAAGACCAAGTATATATATTATCATTATTATTATTATTATTTTGTTTATTCTAGCAAAAATATAGTTATAAATAGAAAACCCAAAAATAAAATAAAAATGTAACTATGGCACATTGTTATCAATATTTGCAAGAACAAAGGGCTAAGACAAACATTATTTCCAACAACTATTATAAAACAACTAACATCATTATTTCAATAAATCCTACAACCCAATAACATTAACTTTCTTTCAATGCAAAATAGCTAAATAATTAATGCAGATTTCAACAAGGGGGAATCCAACAACAAGAAAAGATAGATTTGTTTTTTTTTTTTTTGAAACAAGGCAATAAGATGACGAAAACAGAAATTACCCAAAGAGTCCGTGTGTTTGAACCATGGCTCTGATACCAAAATGTACCGCCATTAAAAAATCATTTTTAAGCAAACACATTAAATTTCCAGCTTTAACATGTAATGCATAACTAGATAACTATTGCAGATTTCTACAAGAGAGTTATTCCAAAAACATTATTTCTTTTGTAACACAATGTTTCCAATAAACAAATTTTATTCCAAAATAGAGTTGCAACAATTTCTTTATGAAGAGATCTTTCATATCTATTTTACAAGCTTACTTTTCCAAGGCAAGGGTTCACATTTGTAAAAATATGCTCAACTACATAGCTATTCAAAACAACCATTTTTTTTTTTACAAGATCCTTGCACTATTAAAGGAAACTTTCTTAAGTAATATGGCTTACTTTTACAAGTAACACCACATACAAAGTGGATGTTTTACAAGAAAAGAAAGCTTCACATAATCACATTTATAAATATACAATAAGAACCAAGATGAATAGGGAACTCCAACTATCTCCAACTTGAGCTCCAACTCCAATACTCCTACAAGAATCCAACTCCAAGAGAACATGGCTTGTTTACCACCCAACCAATAGGCATCATCACATGCCTTTCCATGGTTGGAAGTCATGCTAGCCTCCCCCAAGCCCATGGGAGAGAGGAACTAGCTTCCACAATGTGCACAAGTATAATGGGGATTTAAACACACACAACAAGAAAAACATAAGATCAATCAACCACTTAGACCTACTACACAATGAAAACCACAACATGAGGAGAACAAGGTCAACCTCACAAGGGGGAAGAGAGGAAGAAGGATGCCCAAATCAAGGTATCCAACCATCGGAGCACCAATAAATACATATATACAAAACTCCTTATACCTCCTAATCATTCATCCTCCTTATTCCTCCTTATGCTATAGAAATCCTTCTTGGGAGGATTTTCAAACCCAAAAGGGTTTCCTCACCAAGAATGGGGAAAGGTTCAAGCCATATGAACCTTTCTCCCACCTCAAACCATATGAGGGGATGAGAAGGGACCTTCATGGCTTGACCAACAACCATGAGGTTTGAGAGGGAAATCCCTCTCTCTTAACCTACATTCTCCAAAACCATCATTCCAAATGATGGTGGAGAGAAAACAAAGAAAATAAATAACAAGAACAAGCAAACAACCACATTCACCATACAACTTCACAACACATCATTTCACACACTATTTTATTGATCAAGCATAGTTTACAAGATAAACAAAACTAAGAAGGAAAAAGGTTAAGAACCCTACCTCTATAATGCTCTCCAAGACTCTAAGATTTTCCCTTTGTCCAAGCTCCCTCCAAGCTCCCAAAATTCTCCAAGTGCTCCAAAAAAATGAAACAAGAAGCCCATTCCTTCCTCATGAGGAAGAATAAAAAGAGGAACCCAAAAGTTTCCTCACCAATGAGAAAATGACAAGTGTCACCTCCTCTCCTCTCAAGAGTCAAATATTCCAAAACCAAATAAGTAAGAGTAAACTCACCTTTTAGTCCTTATCACCCAAAATACTAAAAACTAAAATAAAACAAAGTGGAGCAACTTTTAACAATTTCACACAACCCAACCATCTTACATGGATGGTGACTAAAGAGGGGAAAATGGGAGGGAAAATCCCTCCAAACCTTGGAAATAGGCCCCCTACCAATTAGGTAGGGTCCAAGGGCCCATTTTCATGCTAAGGAACCCCAAACTCAAAAGGGGTCCCTAAAATTACCCAAAATAACCCAATTTCGGGTTTGGCATGCTTGGGCATAAGGGTAGAGGGTATGGGGTCCACCCAAGGTTCACATGTGGTCCCCAATCCCTTCTACCAACACACACATACACTTCCCAAAACCAATACTTAACTTAAGGTAAGATCATTAAACCCCTAAACTAGTTTACTTAATAAAACACACCATAAACCTAATTAATTTTTCAAAACAATACTACATTACAATTGAGGGATTCACACATGGTGCCCAATTAAATACATCTAATATAAGTCCTCAAACATTTAGCATGGTTAGGACTCAGCCCATGGGCCGCTTGTGCACAATTGCGTAGCTGCCCTGAAACCCATGCTCTCCTATACCTGTCACCTGCACACTCATTGCACACATTAACCGCATCTGTCCAATATAATAAACATCATCTAAACATCACAATATCAATCAAACTTATAATGTCCGAACATAATTTACAATTGATAGTGCAATGCATACAATTACCCACATAGTTTGCCATGAATCATCCACAATAAAATTGCAATGACATACACTTAGGTTAGCATGAAAATCACCATCATTAAATCCAAAACAACGTATCATTAATCAAATCAACTACAAGAGACTAACATCTAACCAATAAGTCTATCATATAACCCTGTTAGTGTCATCAACATCATAAGAAATATATCAGTATATGAATCTAGTCCAATTGGCGCTACGCGCCCAAAATGCCATAATGTCCATGAGGATAAAATATCATAGTAAAATGTTCAAAGTCTATCAGAGTCTCAATCAAAACATGTCTAGGAATAAAGGAACCAACAGATAACTAGAGCTATAAAAATGTGGGAACTACAGGAGGAAAACTGCTCGATACCACTTTGAAATATCCCTTGTTGGGATCTTACAACAAAATAGACAAAACACAAAAATTTGCAGCAAATCGAAACCGATTTTTGCAGATTTTATGTAGAAAATTACAGCTAGGGAAGCGAACTAAAAACTATGGATAACTCCCCAAAATAACCGTTCAAATCACTTGAAAATTTAAATGGAACTAGATACTAATATAAGGAACACAAGGGAAATATTTTTGGAATTTTTCAATTCAATATAATGTTATCGAGAAATTTACAACGTGCCTAAAATAGTTGGAAAACTTCAAAAATTAATATATTTCCGAATACAAGTGCAAAAATGATGAAACTTGGTAAATAACATATATAAATATGGAAGATGACTTTCCAACCTTCAGATCTAAAAACGGCTAGCTAAAAACCCTAGAAATTAGGGCTACAATCTCCCAAATAAGTCGCCCCCTTGGTAGATGGCCAAAACCCTTGTGAAATCCTCAGTAGATGATGCCAAACCCTTCCTCTATGGCTGCCGTAGGTCTGATCTGAAAACTAGCTAAAAATCTCACAAAAACTCTCAAAACCCTCAAACCCTAATTCTAAAATTCCTGAAAATACCTTTGTAAAAACAGCCTGAAATCCACTCCAAATGACAAGCTAGGGTAGATCTTTCACTACCGAAGAATTCCCCGCTAGCTAGGGATGGATCTTTCACCACCGAAGCTAGGGTTCCGTGGGATCTTACTCCACAAGCTAAATAGTTGCAAACAACAGACTTGCACATAAAAGAAAATAAGTGTATGAATGCATAAATATCCTTTCACCCCTCTTCTCCTTTTATAACCTTTTCATGTCAAAGAAACCCTAAAACCCCCAAGGTGCACTTTCCCATGGAGAGGGCCCATTTAATAAATATTTTAAAGTTACTTTTTCCCCTAGGCACCCCCAACAAATAAATATAACATTAAATGCAATACATATCCCTCAAGTCACCAAAAAGGTACTTTAAGTGGCCCAACGAAGAAACTTAACATTAAATGCCGAAGTGTCCACTTAAGTGATCCCAATGACAAAATAGAATACAAAGGGGCCATTAGACCCTCCCAACACCCAAAATATAACAAAACCCTAGTAGGAAACTAGACACCATCCCCAATAACCTTCAAAGTCGTTAGTCCCTTGGGAATGACCAGTGGCTAAGACCAAAATAGGACTATTAGGCTAACCGCTCGGAATTGGGGACATTACAATGATGTGTGTGTGTGTGTGTGTGTGTATAGTAATATGACAACTACATAAGGATTGATCCCTCTCGAGGGTATGTAGTGTAGAATTTGGCTCTGCCAGGATATTCCAAACTAGTATAATATAATTATTAATAATTACATAAACAAAAATGTTTATTCGTATGAGAATGGGCACAAGTATATCTCTCTTAAAATGTAATCATAAACAAAATAAATTTTATCCCTATTATTATTCTATGATTCTTATATGAGAATGGGAAGCTATGATTTTTATTATATGAGAATGGGAATATGCCCACTCTAACTATCTATTCTTAAGAGGTAAAATAAATGGAAAATAGACATGATTGACCAATGATACAAGGTTTGGTTGGACATGATTCTACCTTGAGATAAAATTATTTACTTTTCTTACTATTATCTAACCATGAATAAAAATGGTCTTGAACTAAAAACATGGTTTTACCATTCTAGTGCCTTGTAGTGGCATCGATTAAATTTCATTAATATCTCCATTGTGCCATGTACTGGCATATAAAAACACATAGTAAATTTCCCTCCAAAGTGAGCGGTCAAAGATGTCTTGTAAAACAATTAGCTTTAATTAATAAATAAACAATGGTAAATAATTCCCTTCGATGAGCATTCAAAGACATGTTTTAAAACAATTACCTTTAGTTAATATATTTACATGGTGGTATCATTATGTCATGGTGGTAAACAATATATTTTAATGATTTCTATATGAGGATGATAATGGGCAAATAATGGGCATCCTCCCATTCTAAAACAATATATTTTAATGATTCCTATATGAGATTGGGTAGATGAGGGTAGAGAATGAGAATTTGACCATTCTATAACAATATATTTTAATGATTCATGTATGAAAATGTAGAGAATAGGCATCAGCCCATTCTAAAACAAAATAATAGAACTACATAATATGAGAATGGGCATCTGCCGATTCTAAAAAAATTGAAATACATAAGGCTTGATCCTCTCGACGGTATGTGTGCATAACTTGGTGATGTCAACACTTGGTTCCGCTAAGGTTAGTCCATCCAAAACGAGACAATTATAAACCAATATTCACAATGATTAGTCCATCCAAAATGACTAAGTTCAATATTACCCGCCCATTCTAAAATAAAATAATAGAAGTATATAAGGCTTTATTCCTCTTGAGGGTATGTAGTGTAGAAATTTGTAGTGCCAACACTTGACTTCACTAATATTGGTCCCTGCTAAAATGATACAATTATAAACAAGAGTCACAATTCTTAGTCCATCCAAAATTATTGATTTCAATATTGTTTGGGCATCTACGAATTATATAAGAAACATATATTATCTCACCTTCATAACTCTACAAGTTAGTTCATCCACCCATAATGAGTATAAAATGATTGATTTCAATTAATAATGTTAGAGAATATAAAAATAAGTGGTGTTATGTATGCATGCATGGAAAATGAAAAATTAATAAACTTATGAGACAATATACAAGATGATTAAGTTCAAATAAGTTTTTTTGATAGATTTAAAATTTAGTTCGGTTACAAATTATTGGAATGTGAATTTTCTCGTTATTATTGTGAAATCATAAAGTTGTAGTAATCATATATTACTCTTGATCACTCTCAAAGGTATATACTTGCAGAACTTGGCTCTACCAAGGATAGTTTAACTAGTATAATATAATTATAAAATGTGTGTTTACAATCATATATTCTACAATTATAAAATATGTGTTTATAATCATATATTATTCTTTATCCCTCTTAAAGGTATATAGTGCAACATTTGGATCTACTAAAGATAGTCCATCTAGTACAATACAATTATAAAATGTGTTGTAAGAGAACAAGCTTGTGCTCATTATCAAAAAAATTACACAAGTAATGTTATCCATCTATGAAGGTTATGAGAATGCATAACTTTGCATTCTAAAAAAAAGTAAGGTTGTTAGAGTGTGTGTGATCATATTGGTGTATCTCTAGAATTTAAAAAAACTTTCTCTTCATAAGTTGATACGGTCAAGGGTTTTTTTACTAGTGAATATTTGTAGTTTGGCGAATATTCCGTTTTAGGAAAATTTGAAAAACCAAAATTTTCAGAGTAGGTCGAGTGTGTTGTTTGCCTAAAATTTCCAATATAAAATTTTTAGGATTCAGCTTCATTTACCATTAAAAACTACTCCTATATAAACCTAGTTAATTTGCCCGAGTAGTATACTAGTAACTTACGACTAACTTACTTGATGTTAGGTTAATTTATGCATTATATTACCTTAAGTAATTAATTATTTATTAAGGTAATTAGTTTATATATTGTTATAAATTTTTATGAAAATATTTTTCATATTATTGCATAGAGTTTATATTGCTACATAGTTGTAATAAGTAGTATTTGTTTATATTTAATTATTATTGCTTCCCGGATGTATTTTGGAATTTGTTGTGATTTTGGTTGTACTGTCAGTGCAACCCATTTATTTGTTTTTATATTGTTTTCCAATATGTATAAATATTACAACACTCAATGTAATGGTTACTTGATTTCACATTCATAAAATATACAGGATTCCATCCTTATTTTTGAAACTACATTTAGTACCATAGCGAGAATCTAGACCTGTGAAGTAGAGAAGGTGTGAAAAGAGAGAGCATAAGAGATATAGGAGATTGGAGAATAATTTACAGCAATTGAGAGCCTATGCAGCCTCCTACAACTTCCCGACCCCATCCTTGTATCCCCACAACCTTATGTTCATTCCAAGTTTTTAGAACACAAATTTTTTTTCCACTAGTGCACCCTACACCATGAAAAATTTGTTGTAGGAATTTTAGAAAATTAAAAAAATCCAAGTAGGGGTTTTTACCTCTAATATTAGAGGTGTATTTAGTGATAGTATTAGCTATAGATAATACTAGGTAATTTTCATATTTGGCGGTCTTCCCATAAACCCACCTCTCTCGAGCTTGTGGCTGATTTGAGCCATTACAAAGGTGATTTGAGCGAGTTGTTTTACTTAGGCGGTCGAGCTATACATTTTTCATTGCCACATTTCTGCATACACAAGGTGACCCTTGTTTGGATTGGATCGGGACATTCCACTAGTTGACCTAGTTGTGCGTTGATCTCTCCATCAAGTTGTGTTTGAGCTCTTCACTTTGAGCTATTTGGTTATTCATTGTGCAAAGCCAAGTCAAAGAGAAAGGAGTCTCAATCCATTGAGAAACCACCTCCTTTCCATTTAATCCATCCTAAACCCCTCTAACGTAGACCTGCACAAATCAAAAATAAAAAACAAAGCACAAACACCACAAAAGGGTGAGAAACTATACAATGCGACCTACAACCTACAAGACCTACACAAAAACATGAAAAATGGCTAAAATATTGATGTGAACTACAAAATGAAGTGAACCAAGTCTACTCGGCCAAGAACTACACCTCTAGCAATGTCATTCTCTAATCAACAAACCTATAGCAAAAATCAAAGGCATAAAATAATGGCAGCATTAACAATCAAAGCATCGAGGAGATAAAGCAGTGAGGAGATAAAGGAATTCAAATCCATTTTTTGAGAATATGAAAACCCTAATCTCCCTCCTCCAAACATGTAGGCCACGTGGATACTCCACACATACCACCAGCTCATCAGTCTGCCACATCAATGTTTTAAAGAGGTGAGTCATTTTTCATCTTCTTTAAATATATATGCTTCGGATTTTAGCATAAGCACTCATAGAGCCAAGGTGCTTAGAGGAAACGACTTGGGGAAGGGAGGTTTGGGGTTCGACCCCCACCCCAACTTTTTTTTTAATCCAATTTGATTTTAGTGGAAAAACTAGTGAAACCACCAAATTTGGAGTCCATTTAGTGGAAAAAACCTCAGCTAAACAACTTAGTCATAGCTAAACAGACTACTAAAATTTTAGTGAGAAAAACCCTATTTTAGGGAAAAAAATTGTTCTCCTAAACCTCTTATTTTTTTCATTCGAGTAACTTTTGCTAAAGGAAGTATACCCAAAAATTGCATTTTCAGCTATTTTTGGCATAGAGGGTTGTATTGGGCTCAGAGGCCACCAGGGCCTGAAAAACAAAAAAATCCTGCCATTAAAATTTCCATATTTTTAATGTAATTTATATACTTGAAGTATATGGACTAATTTGTAATTTACCATAGTCAACCACAAACTTTGTAACTACTCAGAAACTAGCAAAATATTGTACTCAAAATAATAAAATTTGGTTCAAAAACACTCACAAGATCCTAGATCTCATTCGCAACATTCGGTATATACAAAGTGCCTTTGGGAAGTGCTTACAGGTAAATCTGTTGTGACTACTATTGCACTTAACGCCTAATATAGTTGCAAAAACATCATCGGGCATCAACCCTTTAAATCTATGGGGAGTAATAAGGTCATAATGCACACACTATGAGCCATCCCATCCGTCTGTGAATGATTACACAAAGCATAAATTTGGACCGAGAAATTATCCAAGTATATAACAAAGTTATGCACGCGTATGAGGATTTATTTGATCGGTGTCAATAATCACATGAGACCCTTTTTAGTATTGTCTTGGTACCACGTATCAAATTATTTCAAATATGTTAACACCTCTTTCACGTGCCATCGAGGTATATATAAAGGGAAATATTTCTTCCATGTACCATTGGGTATATTGAAAGGATGCATATATAGAAAGGTTCGGTATATTGGAGTGATGGTATATAGATTGGAAGACCTTATACGGAGTGATAAGAGCCAAACCCTCGCTAGTGATTTCTACAAAATGGGCACCAATGCCCCCAAATTGTTTCTTCCACATTAACAACTACTCATAGGAAACAACTATGTTACATGGAATACAAAAATCAAGACACAACTTGAGTTTGAAGAAATCTAGACTGTTGTGAATGGTACTCTAGCCAATTTAACTACGATACAACATAATAGAGATAGTTTGATAGAGCAGATCAAATAGCCAAACTCATCATCTTGTTTGGAGTTTCTGATGATGTCCAACCCCACATTCGAGATGCCAAAACAACCAAAGTAGTAAGGGATAATTTTAACACGGTATACGAGGCCAAAAACAAGAATGTAAATCTTGAATTTGCAAATTTAGTTAGATACACTAAAGTTCAAGAAAAATGAAATCATTGAAGCTTTCTTAAGAAGATTTTCAAAGTTGAGGGTTTCACTTCTAGCCCTAGGAGAAGTGCTCACAGATGAATCTCTCATTCCCATTGTTTTGAGAGCTCTACCTTCTTCTTCTTTGCATTTTTTTAACAACACTAAACTTTTCGGACATGACAGAGATAGTTTTTTCAAACTGGTAAACCTCTATGCAACAAGAGGAAATTATGCACAATAAGGATGATAAAGAGGAGATAACAATTTCTTCACATCAAAATGGAAAGGAAAAGGAAAAGTAAAATCTAATTCCTTTCAAAATTCCCAACATTAGAATCGGTATCAATATCAAGGGGAAAAACAATCGAGGAAGCAATGTCCAAACTATAAAAGAGGACATGAATTTAAAGATTGATGATATAACACTTATAAGAAAGGTTCATCAAGAAACTCTGGACCTCAACACCAAAAATATCACAAGGGACATACAAACTATAATCAAGGGCAGAAAAAGGGGAACTGGAAAAGAAGACCCCATCAACAAGGAAATATTGCTAAGAAAGAAGAACATTCAGATAATGAAGACTTCTTGTACACTTCTCGATCAAGTGAACCCTCCACGTCATCTAGTGATGTCTTGTATGTTGATTTGGGAGCCACTCAACACATAACCAGTAAAAGCAGACTGGTTTACTTCAATGATGGACACGCCTTTGAAAAACCATGTTTCATTGGGTGATGATTCTTCATATATAGTTCAGGGGATTGGGAACATTTCTCTACCCCTTGGTTCATGAAAATGTAGACTATCAGATGTCTTATATGTCCCTGGGTTGATAAATAATCTTCTTTCAGTTAGTCAACTCCTAGATCACAACTTAAAAATTTAATTTCATAGTCATTTCGGTTAGAAAACGTGTCGATTCGAGACAAATTACGAGGCTCAAAAATAGTTGTAAAAGCCTCCAATGTGGGATGCATGTTACAACTTGATTTTTTCCACATAGATGATCAAACACTTGTGGCTAAGACCTTTACCTTTACACAGTTGTGGCATCAGAGACTTGGTCATGTTAGTTTCAAGTATCTCTTGACACTTCACCGACGCATTATGGTACATGGGCTACCATCTCTTCATAAGGATATAGAAAAGTGTCCTCACTGCCTAGTAGAAAAACAAGATAGATATTCATTCCAAAAGAGTAATTTTCGAGCTCATGTCAAGCTTGACGTGGTTCCTACCGATCATTATAGTCAATGCAACCGAGTCATTCTGGATTTCAGTACTTCATGCTTTGTGTTGATAAATATTCAAGAAAAATGTGGATTTTTGTCTCCACAAGAAAATTTAAGCTTTTGAAATCTTCAAGAAGTTTAAATCATCTTTTGAGAATGAAAGTAGTCGTCACATCATAACTCTCCACTCAAATCAATGGGGGAAATTCACCATTAATGAGTTCAAAGACTACCTACAAACTCATAGGACTCATCAAAAAATTCCTCCTCCACACACACCACAATAGAATGGACTCTAGACTTGCAAAGACATTCTAGGTAGAAGTAGTAAACACAACAGCTCATTTTTTGAATAGAGTGCCCACAGTTACTCTTTATGGAGTAACACCACATGAAGCATGGTCAAAGTTTAAACCATATGTTGCACACCTTAGAGTATTTGGGTACAAATAAAGTATGCATATACCCAAGAAAAAAAAAATTTGGACATAAAGTCACAAAAACTCATTTTCATTAGCTACAATGAAGAAACTCTTGGGTACATATTGATGGATCTGAATACTAGGAGAGTCTACACCAGCAAAGATGTTGAGTTCTTGTAGAATAAGGAAGTAGAGTCTCCTCCTCTAGAATCACCTGATGTATATTTTTCACCAGTTGTAAAAACTAAATATAATGTTCCCCCAAATGATGAAAGTAATGATGGGGATGTTGGTGATGATATGATAGAACCATAACCCACAAGAACAATTTAGCATATGCCCAAGTGGTATAATAGCATGTTACAAGATGCAATAATGGATGCTTTACCGGATACATCCACCCCTAGACCACAAACTCACAGTAAAGCAAGAGAAGAAGTGAAATTTTCTTTGATGAGTAGATTTATTGAGTCTAATGATACCTCTATAATCTAGGAATCCCTACAGTCAAAATATTGGAAAGATTCCATGGACTCTGAATATCTATCAGTAATGAAAAATAACACTTGGCTACTTTTTGAGCTTCTAGTAGGGAAGAAACCCATTAGATGTAGATGGATATTCAAAATTAAGTACAAAGAGATGGGATAGTGGATAAGTATAAAGAGATACTATTAGTAAAGGGGTATGTATAAAAATAAGTCATTGACTATGACGATACATTTTCTCCCATACATAAGATCAAATGATCAAGATGATATTTTCTCTAGCTGCACAGTTTAGTTGGAAAGTCCATCAAATGGACGTAAAAAGTGCCTTCCTGAATGGATATTTACAAGAAAAATTCTATATGACTCAACTTGAGGGATATATTGTACTTGGTCAAGAATAAAAGGTATGATGACTTAGGAAATCTCTGTATGGCCTCAAATAGGCACCGAGCATGGTACATCAAAATTGATGAACATCTCGTACAACATGGGTTTGTTAGAAATCCATACGATCCCAATATTTACCTCAAAAAGAAAGGGGGGAGATTGTGATTGTCATTTTCTATGTCAACGATTTATTCATCACTAGAACTTCGGTGAGGATGATCAATGTAATGAAAAAGATCTTAATCAATTGTTCCACATGACATATCTTAGGTAAATGCGGTATTGTCTTGGAATGGAAGTATGCCATAAAGAGAATCACATCTTTGTTTCTCAGATGAAATATACCAAGATGACACTTAAGAAATTCAGGATGATGTATTGCACACCAATTACTACACTTGTGGAGAACAAATTGTAGTTATCTCATTCAAATCCATATCCTGAGGTAAATTCCACTCTCTATCGATAGTTGATTGGGAGTCTCATTTACCTAACCTATACTAGACTAGATATCATCTTTGCAATGAGATATCTATCGAAGTTCATGTAGGAACCCAAATTTTTTCATTGGAAAGAAGCAAGGTGCATCTTGAGATATCTCAAAGGATTAGTGGATCTTGGTCTAGAATACAAGAATAACGACAACTTCTTCTTGTCAAGATATTGATTCAGATTATGCGGGAGATATTGATGACAAAAATACACTTTAGGGTTTGTGTGCTTTATGGGATCTATACCAATATCATGGGAAGCAATAAAAACATTTTTTTCTCGTTCTTCCATAGAAGTTTAGTATAATTCTACAATAGAATCTTCATGTGAAGTGATTTGGCTATGTTGCATACTCAAAGGACTTGGAATACCACAGGACAAACCGAACACCATGTATGTTGATAATGAATGTGTTATCAAACTTGTTCGCATTCCAGTTTTTCATGAAAGAACAAAACACATTGAGGTATAGGTACATTTCATATGTGATCATGTCTTGAAGCACAATATACAGCTTTAGTTTTGTCCAACAGCTGAACAATGAGCATATATCTTCACAAAGTCACTTGCATGTGACAAGTTTGAGTTGTTCAAAGAGTTCCTCTCCTCATCCCTTGAGGCAATGCAAAATTAAGGGGGAATGTTAGGTTAATTTATGCATTATATTACCTTAAGTAATTAATTATTTAATAAGGTAATTAGTTTATATATTGTTATAAAGTTTTATAATAATATTTGTCATATTATTGCATACGTTATATTGTTACGTAGTTGTAACAATTATTATTTGTTTGTATTTAATTATTATTGCTTCCGAATATATTTTGGAAGTTTTTGTGATTTTGGTTGTACCTTTGCGACCCGTTTATTTGTTTATATATTGTTTTCCAATATGTATAAGTATTGCAGCACTCCACTATAATGGTTATTTGATTTCACATTAATAAAATATACTGAGCTTCCGTCCCTATTTTTGAAATTGCAACCGAGGTACCATCTAAATTACTTGTTGACTCATGACAAGAGGATTGTTGATGAGTGATAAATGATGGTTTTGACACGTGATAATGGAGGATGTTGACGTGTGACAATGGAGGGTGTTGATGCATAACAAGGATGTTACGGACATACAACAAGGGAGGGTGTTGATGCGCGACAAAGGGGTTGTAGAAAATTGAAAAGGGGGAGAATTTTTTTAGTGTCACATTATAGCAAGGCTTGTTGTCATGTGACAATAAGGTTTTTCTGTCGCATGACACCAAAAAAATGTGGCCCCTTAAGAAATTGACAGGTGAAAATTTGACTCATAAATCTTGGAAAATTCACCTTTTCGGAAAAAGTGGTTCCGAGTATATTTGTCATAGATTTTCCACCTCAAATTTACAAGAGGCTTCTTAAAATGAACCTTGGATATGGTCTAGCAAAATATCTTAGAAATTTTCAAATCTTATAGAACCTCTAATAACAGGGTTAGATAATAGTAATGGAAGTTTAACATTTAATCTTGAAGAATGAACTAGTACATATTGTCCTTTCATGTTTGGTAAATCATTCAAAGTGATGTAAATAAACATACAATAGCAAGGAAAATAGATACAAGATCCACCAATGATACAAGGCCAGGATGGACAAGATTCTCATTTAGGATAAAATGTTTTAGTTTTATTACTATTATTTGACCTTGCTGAATAAGGAATCTCATGTATGGATCAAATAAGAATAATAGAATTAAAATTGACTTAGTTCTATAATATTTGGAATATATATAAATATTTAAAAAGATATATTATTCTTATTCAAAAAAATCTATTCTTCTTTCCCATTCTATCATAACTATATTCTTCTTCAATTAGTCGTATAATAATTAGAATGGGAAGAATTTAAATATAATCCTCGTAATATTTCATCTTTTATCTCTATTCTTCTTCTTTCATGATTCCTATATGAGAATGAGCATCTTGCCATTCTAAAACAAAGTTAAATTTATCTCTCTATTAGTAGTGGGTTATTTATGCATCCGCAAAATAATTAAATTTTAAAAAATAAGAAGAATGGATAATTATATATTATGAGAATGAGCATAATATGCCCATTCTAAACATCTAGTATTCTTGAATTTATTAGCCCAACCAAAACAATACAATTATAATAAGAACTTGAGCTATGCATTGAATGATTTCTCATTTTGAGATTTTAGGAGGGGGTGAAGGAGAGTATGATTAACTAATCATTTCTTCAACAAGGAACAATCAAATAGAAGTCACAATGAAAGTTTATCATTTAATCCTAAATATATTATTCATGTTGATGTTTGGTAATGCAAGACCAATGTGTGCATGAATGACATCCTCAAGACAAAATTCTTCACTTTTTTTTGCATTGATGTTTCACTTCATCTTCAGAATGAAATGCTTCACTTCTATTACTACCTTGATAAACATCGGTCTTCAATATGATGAGAACTACATAAGGCTTGATCCCTATAGAGGGTATGTAGTGTAGCACTTGGATCTACCAGGGATATTCCAGCCAATATGATATAATTATAAACAATTAAATAGAGTAGAGATAAAATAATTCGAATCACAAAAGAAGAATAGACATAAAAATAATTTAAATCACATAAGAAGAATATAGATAAAATTTACTATGATCATATTAACCATATAAAAATATAGATAATTATATATATAGAGTTGATTCTCCTACATTGAATGATTTCCCTTTTTGTCTGCAGTGTAGTTAAGCTTTCAAGAGGGGGTGCAAGGAAACATGAGTACCTAATCATTTCTTCTATAAGAAATTGTGTTGACCCCAGAAAATTCAACTAACAAATCACAACATAACTTTATCATTTAATCCTAATTATGTGATTCATGTTGATTTTTAGTAATGGAAGGCCATTATGTGCATAAATCACATCATCGAGATGAATTACTTCACTTCTATTACTACCTTGATATGGATTGGTGTTCAACAAGGAATCGCGATACACCCGGTAAATTCAAATAGCAATCACGGTAAAAGTCGAGTTTTTAAATATATATATATATATATATATATATATATATATATATATAGTAAGATGAGAACTACATAAGGCTTGATCCCTCTCGGGGTATGTAGTGCATCACTTAGCTCTCGATAGGGATAGTCTAGCTGTTATAATACAATATTAGTCATATTATATGAGAATGGGCATCTTCCCATTCAATTCTAAAAATCTATTATTATTGAATCTATTAGTCATAATCCATTAGTTTTGCATATTCTCATTCAATTATAAACATCTATTCTTCTTGAATCCATTATTTGTGCATATTCGCATTCAATTTTAAACATTTATTCTTCTTGAATCCATTAGTTGTGCATATTCCCATTCAATACAAGATAATACAAATTATATGTAAAATGATTGATTCTTCAAGAAATTTTGAACTTAAATAGAGAATATGAGAATGGGAATCTACTATATATAATTCAAGAATGAGAATATGTCCATTCTAAACATCTATTCTTCTTTAATGTTTCTTGGTAAAAGTAGTGTTCAAAATAAATTATATGTCTCTACTTTGTCTAAAAAATACATTTTCTTATATTTTCATCTTTTACTCATATTAAAAATTCTACATGAGAATGGATATACATAGTAAGATAATAACTACATAAGGCTTGATCCTCTTGAGGGTATGTAGTGCAAGTACTTGGATCTGCCAGAATAGTCCATTTAGTATAATATAATTATTAATAATTAAAAAAAAAAATGTTTGTTTTTATGAGAATGGGCTTGTGCCCATTATAAATGAGCACAACTATGGAGCACTTGGCTCTCGCAAGGATAGTCAAGCTAGTATAATACAATTATTAATAATTACAAAATAAAAATGTTTGTTTGTATGAGAATGGGCATGTTCCCATTATAAATGTACAAAATTTATATAAAGGTTGTCACAATGTAAAACTTCCTATTCTAAAAAAATTATCATCCCATGTTAAAATAATGTATGTAGTGCAACACTTGGTTCTACCAATGATAGTCCAACTAGTATAATACAATTGTTAATAATTACAAAACAAGAAATGTTTATTTGTATGATAATGGGCTCACACCCATTATAAATATTCTTATGCAAGCAATATTCTCTATATATAAAGGTTGTCATAGTGTACAACTTACTTAAAGGTTATTAATATGTACAACATCCCATTCTAAAAAAAAGAAACTTCCCATGTTGAAACAAAGTAAATATAATATGTTGAACTTAAATTTATCTCTATTCTTCTTCTCTTATTTATATTAAAAACCTACGTGAGAATGGGTGTATATAGTAATATGAGAACTAGATGAGGATTGATCCCTCTTTGGGGTATGTAATACAACACTTGGCTTTGTGGGGATAGTCAAGAGTGTATAATACAAATATTAATAATTACAAAATAAAATTTTTTTACTTGTATGATAATGGGCTTGTGCTCATTATAAACATGAGATTTATATTAGTTATATAGGAGAATGAGCATATTTATCTCTATTCTTATTTCATTAGTTATATATGAGAATAGGCATATGCCCATTTAAAGTGGAAAGGATGACAAATAATGTGGAGAGAGTAAAAGTAGCATAAACATTTGTTTCAAATATTGTTGTAAATTCAAAAATTACAAATTAGAAAGACTAAAAGTAACATAAATGGTCATCTTTCCTTCTATTATTAACTATTACATGTGAATGGGCATCTTCCCATTTAATACAAACATACAATTTTATCACGGGTCAATGAAATCATAGGAAAAGAATAGGGGTTAAATTTAATTTTTGTAGAATGAGAAGTTGCACATTATCACAACTTGTTTCGTTATAAAAAAATTTAAGACTATGAATATTTTGATATAAATTACACTAAAAAAATGGCTCTTATTACCACAACCCCGTATAAGGAAATTTCATTTTGTGATGGTGCAAAATACTGGGAAAGACGAGATGAATAATGGTTCATTTAAGTTCACACTTATGATAATTATTATATAAATGTGTGGTTGTTTCATTCCTTAGGAGACAAACCTACACCAATTAGCATTCTTTTGAGCATAAAGTGTATAATGAGACACTATTGTGTATGTTTAAGTTGAAGATGTGGACAACAAAGCCAAAACATGCGAAGTTCTAAAATGGAATTACAGGTTTCTCTTTACAAAAAAGATGGCATGGAAAGGTCATAAAAACACTAAAAATATTTATGTTATAGTTATGGTTGGAAAATTGAGCCATACACTGAAGGGGACAAGAGTAGTGTGCATAATAGTCAAGTTATTTGTGCAGGAATTGTCACTAGATTCAAAAGCATTATTAGTACGCATTTACTTCATTTTTTTCCCACCACATGAATATGGATAAGGAATTGGGCCAACAAAATTTACATTCCAAATTTTTAGCATGATTCATAGACAAAAATTATCTAAGAAGGAAAAAGAAACTTCAAAACCACACTTTCAAGAGGTGAAGGGTTATGTAAAAAATAAATTATTATTAAAACAAACACAAATTGAATTTAAAAAAGTGAATATACATTATCTGAAGAGATTCATATTCTTTTATTTTATGAAAATTCATTCAAAATTGATATTGTTCATTTCCATGTAGCTCCTGCAAAATACCAATACAAATCACTTGATTTAGAAAGTGTCGGTCTCCTTGTCCACTCTATGTTATACAACCCTTTACCTCTTCAAGGGGATGCAATTTTGCTTCCTTTCAAAAATCTAGTGTTTTTTTTTAACATGGATTTTGACCATGAAATTCATGGTTTTGATACTCAATTCTATATTATTGATGGGCAATATACAATTTAATAGCAAAATCAAATCTTTGCAAATCTTAATTTTTCATATATTCATGGTAGAATCAAACAAAGGTCTACCCATATTTTGTCTTCCAAAGAAGTAACAAAAAAAATAATCAGTATTTGCAAGCAACAGAATATGGAAAACAAAACATGGGTTAAAAGAGTATTTATTGACCAATTATACAAAGTCAGGTCAAGGTGGATCTTAGAAAAGAGACCACAACATTTTGGTTTTGGTCATGATAAGTCAGAAAGATGGAAGGTATTTATAAATTGTACTAAGTTTTTTTTCACATAGAAATTAACTTAAATTATTTCTTATATAATATTAAACTAATAAAATTTATTTTCATGTTCACATACAGACATTCGAAAGGAAAATTTTGCTTATTTTTTAGAAGGTAAAATTAGATAGTTTGAATGATAAAATTTCATTTCTTCTACTCCCAGATGAAATTTGGGATAATTGGGTGTTAGTTTTTATTTGTATACCAATGGTGGGTTTCCTTGTTTCCCAAGAAAATCTACAGACCGGATTTCAAGCCAAATTCATTAGATATGCTTACAAAAAGACTATTCAGAGGCACAAAAGGTATGACAAATGAATAATTAGATGTCCTTGTTGATAAATGCATAAGTGGTGAAGTTTGGTTTAGAGAAGAGTCTAGTGTTAATGCAATGGGTCTAAAATATTACTACAAAAGAGTAAAAGATAATAGAGCAACAAAGCCAAACTTATGTATTTTATGTAGAAAAGAGTTCCAAAATACATTGCTCCTATGGGATGCAATGAATCAAATGTGATTGAATTTTTTTACATGTACGAGACACATTTTTCTCAACTATGTCAAGATCTTAGAGATGAAAAGAATAAATGAAAAGGAAAGCTACTACATCAGGGAAAGAGAGTCAAGGAAATTCACCAAATTATTTTAGAAATACTATTGAACTACTTGAATTGTATATGTCTACAACTAATACAAATTCTCAACCAAGGATGCAAGATACATATGACTTCACTTGTCACTGTTCTTATCATTTTTTTAGTATAAAATTGAAATGTTTGGCCTTCCATTTTACTCCACTTAGTGTAGAAGTTGTAATTGTTACTTTTTTAATGTTGTGAGTACTATCTCACAAAAATTTATTATTGATCTTCTAATAGAAATTTGGTCGTAAAATGAGTTGTGTGTGCATCTTTATACTTCTAGAAGTATAATTTTACCTATTTCATACTTTTATAAGCATGTACATGAAATATTAAAAATTAAGCAATAATTTTATAAGGATGTTACAGAATTATGAATGTAGAACAAGGGTTTTAAGGGATGTCAATGATTTTTTACATATATAGTGTTCATAATTCAACTAAAATGGAGGAGAAAGATGTGACAATGGATCTAGATTGACAACATTCAGAGCCCTTGTATATTATCAAAATGAATGAAATTAGATTTGTCATCCCTGAATAACCTTTCAAATAATGAGAGATCAATGCATTTTTGGGAGCACATGATTGAGAGATTAAAATGTAATGTATCCCCTGTATTAATATTATATGGTGGGGAAAATGTAATAAAGGAAAAAATAATACAATGAGGACCTCACTTATATTTTTGGCTGAGAATAACAAGTAGGAGAGCATGCTTCAACAATATTATAAATATCTAACTACGCCTCCAGGTAAATAGCCTCTAAAATTTCTATGATATTTTTATTAGTCTCTTTTTGTAAATTTGAATAGACATCTATCAATTCTTAACAATGTTTAGTTTCTTCTAATGTTAATATTTACTTCCTTCATATGGTTTTCTCCTAAAATTTCTTCTCATATTATAGAATATATGTCAACAAGAAGAATAAAGTTAAAATTTAATTTGATTTAGAATGGGAAATTCCCAAATCTCACAAGTTTTATAAATTTATTAAAATGATTATGTTCAATATTGCTTAGGCATATGCCCATTATCATATAGCTATCATTAAATATGAACATGGAAAAAATTAAATATGTTTTAAAATATTTAGAGGTATTAAAATGATTACAATGGGAATACGCCCATTCTCGGACAAACAAACATTTTTGTATTTGTATTGAATTGGAATATTCCCATTCTCATAATATAGGTATCATAGAAGAAGAGTAGAGATAAATTTGTACTTGTATTGAATGGGCATAGAACCATACTCGGACATAATTAACTTTTTTAGAATTGAAGTAACCCATTATAGAGGTATTAAACTGTAAAAGGTGAATTACATAACATGGATAATATATTCTTGCTCTATTTTTTCTATATGAGAGGTATTAAAATGATTAAGTTCGATATTACTTGTACAAAAAAACTTCCCATTCTCAAAACCATTCTAAAAAGGTATAAACTATATAATTAATTATATATATATATATATATATATATATATATACTATACTATATATATATAGTATGATAAGAACTACATAAGGTTGGATCCCTCTCGAGGGTATGTAGTTCAACACTTGTCTTTGCCAGGATATTCCAACTAGTATAATATAATTATAGATAACTACAAGACAAAATATTTGTTTGTACTTTGAGAAATTGCTTGTAAAAACTCACTTTCTCATAACACATTCCAGAAATAAATATATATATATATATATATATATATATATATATATATATATATATATATATATATATATGTATGTATGTATAGTTTTATGAGAACTACATAATGCTCAATCCCTCTCAAGGGTATGTAGTGTAACACTTGGCTTTGTCAAGGATAGTCCAGATAGTATAATAAAATTAATATAGATAACTACAAGAATAAAATTAGTTTTTGTATCATAATGGGCTTGTGCAGATTATAAACATTCTTATGGAAGCATTATTATCTTAGTTGTGAGAATGCACAACTTTCCATTCTAAAACAAAGTAATATTTATTTGTATGAGAGTGGGCTTGTTCCCATTACAAACAAGATAAGGTTGTGAGAATGCACAAATTCTCATTCAAAAAAGAAAATTTAATATTTATTATTTAATTAAGGATGTGCTTGTCATGAAGAGTTTATAATTTACTTTTTTACTATGGCCATTTGTCCAGCTTGAAAGGGATTGGAAACTAGATGATATTATTCATGGGAAGAGTTAGAAACAATCATGCATGTGAACGTATTGGTGTTTATAAGAAATTTCCATGATAAAATAGTCCATCGATCCCTTTCAATAACATTGTGGTGAATATTACAATTCCCGAGAACTCCCTTTGCATTTAAAAATATTAATTGGCAATAAAAATTCCCTTTGTTGTGTGGATAAGCTCATTGTACACACCAAAATTGGGTCACACTCCCCTTGGTCCCTCGATAAATAAATACCTTGAACACATCCACCTAGCCATGGCCCCCTTCACCCCACTATAATATTAATTTAATTATTTTAATTAAATTAATTCATTATCATCACCATATTTATTATTTCAATATCCTAATTGAGATAATGCCCACATATCTACCTCACCTAGAAACCTCATCTAGCCACCTCATCCCAAGACCTATTCTTAGTAAGTTGCCGTAACTAACTAAGACCTACCCAAACCCTAAATATCAATCCCTACATTCCCTCTAACCACATTCCCACCCGTTAAAAGGAGATTTCCATGCTAATCCACGAAGGAAATGAAATGAGATCCTAGAAAATCAAGGGGATCTGCCTAGTTTAGTAAACCTATTAAATCCCACCCTAACTAATGCTAGTTACCCTTAACCACCGCCGATTAAGCCATAACCACTATCAGTTAACATTTAACTCCCAAAACAACCTTATTTTGAGGTTGGCACATTTCTGAGAGAGATATAAATCTTATGAGAATAAGTGATGAAACCAGAGTTGCATGCAAGCAAAACCAACATCCGTACTAGCATCACAACACCCATAGCGATTACTCCAAAGTAATCACACAACCACCTGCCTTTATGGGAGCATCCGGTGAAGCACCAAAACTACACCGATTCATTTGATCACCCACCATTACCAACCAGGCATCAAGCTCATACAAATAGTAAGTTTTTTAACCTACATTGGTTCCTTATCCTTTTAGCAGATCCTTTTACTTCTGTTGTTAGTTTCTATTGTCATTTCCATTCCCCGCCATTTTACCTCCATGCAAACTTGACCATCCTTTTGTTCACGCCCTTACTTTGCCCATATACGGACCTCTATCATTCCTATGCATATCTCGGATCCATATGAATCTCATCATTACCCTTCCACCTTCATCTAATCTTGGATATATCACCCATCCAAGTTTAATTGAGTTTCCTATACCCCAACCATACCGACGCTTAGTCATATATAACCGTCACCGGTTAACCTAAATTGATGTTGGTCTCTATGTCTTATATCATAAACCCAGATCAGAGCCTAAAACCTCCACCAAATACCCTAAACTACCCGGAACCTGGCCTTGACCAACAACAATATCCTAATAATGACCTTGACCTTGATTCACTCATATCCTAGCTTTGTTGTGAACAAATTTTCTTATTGTAGACAAATGAGACACCTAAATCATTTTAACTATGGTAGGCTTTACTTTATTACTAGCATTAAGTTGTTTTAAATAGTGGATTGATAGCCTTCTATGAAGTATCACACTTCCTGGATCTAGCACACACTAGGCAGTCCACTGCATATATTGTTTAACTTTTATTTGGTGGTCTTGTGTTCCATTTCAAGTAGTTCCTCCAAGAAAAAAGGAATCTCTCACGATCAGTTGTGGATTCAAAATTCATACACGTGCAACAACCTATTAACCAACATTTCAATAGGTATTCCTCCTAGCCCATTACCCTTATTTTTTTTGTCATTTTCAAAGAAATGCTCTAGAATCAGTGAAACATTTTGGCATGCCAGATGGGACTCATTTTGGTTTCCTTGCATTCTTTCATTTCTAGGTGAAAAAAATTGTATGTTTGTTTCCTTTCTAAAAGGTTCTCACATTAAAATTTCTCCTTGGAATCTTCTCTTCTTTCTATTGTCTCACGAAATCATGTTTTGGTGCTTAAAAATAAATCTTCTTCTATTTCGTTTGCATTGCATTAGTGAAAGATCATACTTTCTCTTATTCCTCTTATTGTGTCATCAAATTCCATATTTCGATTTGGGTTTAAAATTAATGTCATTTCATTTTGATTTTCTGCATTAGTTCACATTAATTGAGGGCAACCTATACGCTATAATTCATTCCCGGTGATGGTTGACAAATGAATCATAGAAAGAAATTTCTTTCTCTTTCTCTCTCTCTCTTAGTTTTATGCAAACATCACAAATTTAAAATACACACATTCTTAAACAACATCTTTCCCTGGAAGAAGTGCAGGTGATCACACAATCACGGTATAGTGGGCACCCAGTTCATTGCTCTGTTGAGTCTTACTTTAGAGAAAATCCCACCCCCACCATAACATACCTGAAACCTGTCCTTGTAGAACTCCTTCTTCATAGGAAGCCATCCTCACCAAAAAAATATATTCTACAGTTCATGAGTCAGTCCTTAAATAGCATAAGCTAAACAAACATAATAGAAAAAGCACTCTTAGGATTGTATTTTTCTTAGTGTTTCTACTTGGTTTATGTTTTGAGCTGAGAGGTCACGCTCTTCATTTTTCTTATTTCTCCTTACACACTCCTCATCACAATTGGTGTATTCCAGCTTCATTTGAGTGTGCCTGGACCATATTCTCATCATTCTCAAGATTTTGGGTTTGATTTCACATTAATTTTAACCCACAACCACATTTTTCCTCATCATTGTTTCAATTTTACGATGAATCGGTGTCAGTCTATCAACCGTCATCGAGTTACCCTCTAACCGCAAATCATTGGTTATACCAACCAATGTCAATTCAATGTTCTTTTGGTTAACCTACCCAAAAAGAAACATATTCCAATTCTTTAGATATTTAGAGTCTCTGTCACTCTTATCATATACATTGACCTAGAAAATCTCTTGAGTATTCAACATACCTAGTAAATTTGGCCTTATACCTTGTTTTCGACCAACTGTCCACTTTCTACAAGTGGACCGAATGCGGTCACCTATGACCGGTGTCGGTTTACCTAACTAGAATCAGTTAGCTTTGTGTCATTTTCCAATTGAAATTTGGTACCTAATCCACTTATTACCACCTGTTCCTCCTATTTCTGCTATATTTCTGTGTCATTTATAGAAAGCACCCCAACTCGATCAACACCTATTCACATGGTGCTGACCGAAATCCAAGCGAACTCCCTCATATTCCATGCCAGTTGTCAACCACTCCCACCTATTCCTTCACCACCTTCTATTTTATCACCCATGGATCCTACCTAACCTATCACTATAGCCATAGGAAACGAGGAGTTCACACATCTCCTTGACCAAAATCCTTCTGCCTTGTAGTTTTACCTTTCCCACTCATCCAATTGAGATGCCTCAGGTAAGTTGATATATGACATACTATCCCCGAATCTCGTTACCACTCCTACATCCGCCTCATCCGGCTCCACACTACATGCATCTACCTTAACCCTAGTCATTTTGCAGCTAGGCCCTATACCCACTATAACTACTGCATCTGCTACATCCGTTACACTCGCCACATCCACTATACCTTCATCAACCACCTAAAACACAACCTTATCTCGCCCCTATTATCTCACATATACCCATAGCTACACTGCCACCTCCAATGTCAGTGACCCCTACCCCTTTTCAAAATTTCATCCTTTCTATTCTGTAATCTTTAGCCCCCATTTCCACTAGGGTCACTAGGACCTTTTCACCTCCATATATGTACTATCTCGCAACCTCCTGTTTCATCTATTATTCACTCGGGTATGTACCCCTATTTCACTGTCTTCTTCTCAATCTACCTACACAGCAGCACCATATACTGGAGTTCCACCCTTGTTACATGCCCAACATCAACCCTCTTACACTACAGGAGGCACCCATCCATCACAACCTACCAACTACCTAATCAAGTTAATGATGGACAAGATGCAGACATTAGAAGCATTGGTTTATGGCACACGTAACTCTCTCACCTACGATGAGATTTGTAATAAGCCTATCCACCAATCCATTCCTATTCGCCCATGCCCCATACATTGGGAAATTCCTAAATTCAACCATTTCAATAACAAAAAAGACCCGCAACATCATTTGCAGTCTTTCAAACACGGGTTTTATTTGATTGCCCACGATGATGCTTTGCTCTTGAAGACCTTTCCCATGTCTCTGAATGGACCTGCGTTAGATTGGTATAGTGGGTTGCCTAGACACTCTATATTTTAATTTAATTAGGTAGCCCAAGCCTTCTTGGATCACTTCTCCATTAACATTGTTAAGAAGGTTACCATGAGTGACCTATACTCCACGTGTCAAGTATGATGACGAATCTATCACAGATTTTGTTGTTTGTTGGCGTAGCTCGATCAATCAACTCATATTCTAACTACCACAAACTGAACTCATCGAGCTCTTCACATGGGCTTGTGTTAGACATATCTCGTTGACCCGTAGATCCAAAATTTGAAGCTTTGATGAAGCATTCACCATGGCATGAAAGCTAGAGATTTGGGCCATCGAAGAAAAGAAAATCTAATTACACAATAAGAACTCAGAATTCAAGTTGAATGACGCCTCTTATTTGAAACCATAGAAAAATTATTCAAAGGCCAAGGGGAATGCTAACGCAATGGTAATCAGATATGGCCTAGGTCATCCTTCAAATCAGGCTATCCCCTCATCCAATCTCTCACCCATTCAGACTTTTCAATTCAGATAGGAACAACTGAAATATACCCCAATTGGGGAACCTTATTCTTTTTTCTTAGAAAATCTGATCAAAGCTGGGGCCATCACCCTTCCTCCTATAAAACTACACACTAGTTTGGACACTCCTCACCCCACACCCACAGGGTATAAAGAACATGACTTCTGTAAATATCATTGAGTAAAGGGTCATAGTGACGAAAATTGCATCACTTTCAAAAATATTGTCCAAGAAATGCTCAAGAAAGGTGAGTTAACCATGGATAATCCTAACGCACCTTCCAATCAAAACCTAAAAATCTTCAAGAAACCCTTTCCTAATCATGCCCCTTTGTTTGATCAAACTAATGAGACCTCAACTCATGATATCCATCCCCGCGAGGTCCATGTTATTTTCAGTGACACACCTGTTACTTCCCAATTACCACATATTCCTTCCATAGAGGAAATTATAGCTTGAAGTCCTCCTTCTACATTGGAACCCACCTCACCTATTCCTCCACCCATAGAGAAACACCTTTCACCTCCTTCCTCACCCATGGAGGAGCCTTCCTCTAATATCAAGGCTATTTCACCTTTGGGTTCTCCACCTAGAGAACCATCACCCACTATAATTCTTCAGTCCATGGAGGATACCTATTTATCTCCTCCACCCATAGAGGAGCACCCATTTTCTCCTCCACCTATCAAGGATCCAATAGAAATACCTTTACCTCTTGGTCACCATTCTCCATCAACTACTCAAGATCCTGCAGACCTACTTTTGACTCTCTTACCCACGGAAGCTGAAGCTAGAAAATTCCCCATCTCTAAGACACATTTTATGGGAATTTCCATTAGGTCCTCATTAACCTCACCTACAAACGTGTCATTTTCATGCTTAGCCATCGCTTAGAATATGTGGATAGATCCTTACTTTGGGGGAATCTTCTACTTCATGTCTCAACATGAATGCAGATGTCACTTGTTGATACTTCCACTATCTACCCAAAAATATTTCGACCAATCAAACTAAGAACAACCACATCTATCAAAACTTCTTCCACGGAACCCATCATAGCTCAACAAACACACTTACCCATAACCCAACATACATCTAAATCCAAACCTACACCTACATCATCTTCCTCAACCAAACCTATTACTACCTTAGGGGTCACCCCAACCACCAGCCTTACTCATCCACCTATCAAACTAGATTTAGCTACATCCTCCATAGTCAACACCAAACCTACTCCAGTACCCAAACAAGAACCAAACCCATAGAACTCACACCCCATCTGTGCCAATCATACCTTTGTCACCTACACCCTTTCCATCCATCTTGGGACCTCAACCTTCCAACACGGTCAACAAACCTCCACTCATAAATAATCCAAAAAAACAACAGCCCATTCCTTCCTCACAGGACCTCTAACATACCCAAGTTCCCTACACAAATTACACCCACACCTGTGGCATCTTTACCACCCATACCTCCAATACCCTTAGCAACTTCTTCACTACCCACTACACTTCAGTCTCTATCCCTCACACCCCCTACATGACCTGCATCATCTACCTTCATAGCACCTCTGTTATCCCCCTAGGTAACTCACCCTCTTCCCCCATCCGCTTTTCCCTCTAGATCTCATACACCCATATCACCTTTACCCAAGAAGGTGTAACCTAAAGACAAAAATCTGCTACCCTCCAATAAGGTAGTCAAAACAACCATACACCCTCCCGCCCTTTCATCTATCATACCCCTACCCAAACAAACACAACCAACACCCAACACCACACCAGCACCCAAAACCATAGCTCAACCCACTCCCCCTCCCGCAAAAAACTATTAACTTTCACTTCCCATCGCAACTCATTAGCAGCGTCCTATGCCAAAATATTAACCAACCTCCTTGAAACTTCGGTAATCATATTACCGCCACTCATACCTTATGACCCCTAAAACCAAAGCCAAAAGGGTTTGATTACACTAAAATTTACTCCTACCATCATGTGTCGTGGAACAATGTGTAGAACTACAAGGATTTAAAAATCATCCTTATCCAGTTGTGTCCTCCTGAAGCAAACTTTGACGATGATGACCTTCTCGATGAGGACCTCATTTCACCAACACCCATTTCCATAGTCCTTCCCTCACTACCTACTCAACAACCACAACCTCTACCCCCTCAACTCTTAGATCCACCCCCAAGATTCAAAATTAACATGGTTCGCATTAGAGAACTTGCCACACCATCACCTAAATGTCATTGCACCCAACTCACTTCACAAGGATTTTCTCCCCTAGTAGGTTTTTCCTATCATGTCGTTATACCACTCATCCTACACCTTCTCCATTTACCAACTCCCCTCAAATCAACATGATCCACGTTGCTACCCGTGCTCAGAAGGACAAAGGCAAGGAAAAGGTAATCGACTCACAACCTAACCCTATACCCAACATATCATCTTCACTTCCCACACCTAAAATCACTATCCGCAACCCCACATATCCTATTTATAATGGAGTAACACACCACGCGATGCTCAAACAACTACACCAATCCCCCTCAAAATGTCTCCGTATGACCTCATCCAAACTTCGAATCCCATCGTCAAGCTCTCATGGAAGTCCTACAATATATTGAGGTTTTACCCAATGACCCTACACTTGTAGCGTCAATTATCACACCCCATCATGTAGCCTCTCTCACCAAATTGCCACCTTTATCGACACCTCACCCTACTCACCAAGTAGCCTCCCTTAGCTTTTCAGGAGGAAGAGATCACATCACACCAAAATAATGACCGATATCCAGTTCTCTTTATCTCTATCCATGTCAATGATATACATGTATGACATGTCATGATTGACGGGGTTCTAGTATTAATAACATTCCGTCCCATTCATTCACTCAAATCTACACACTGCATAATTACATGCATAAACATCCTATCATGTTGCATTCATTCAATGATGCTATCATTCCTAGACTAGGCACCGTCATCCTCCACATTTGCGTGGGCCCCCATAGTGTTTGAGTTATTTTACATCTTAGAGGGGAATTTCAATATAACCTGTTGCTTGTGCACTCGGATTTGTGTCATGGGTTGTGTTCCTTCCACTTTGCATCGTTGTGTAAAGTTTGAGCATGAAGGACACACCTATACTATTCCAGTTGATCCATCACCTTTTAAAACATGTAACATGCTTTATCGACCCAATGATGTGCTCATACCCATTAAGGCATCTACCTCCATGACCACTACCACTTCACCTACACCTCCGCTTTACAAGACAAAGCCGTAACCTCAATCGCACATGCCTCCTCTATTCCTACCATTGCCAAAACCTCCACGTCCAACCCAATAGCCTCCCAATCCATTAGCTCTACCTCTCGCATCAACCACTAAAACATCATCTATTCCAGATACCCACATACCAATAACTCGATCCCTTGGAATGAATTTTTGACACCTCACCCTCGGGGAGTATCACCTATATAGTTTCAACACATTCCTTACCCCACAAGAGTATGGAAGTCTTCACCAACACCCTCGTTATGATCACTACATAGGATAACACCTCCTTTATGGTCCGCCTCACCTTTGTACCACTCTCACCTATGGGGGACTTGATACTACCACTTACACACCCAAACCACCGTCAAAACCTGCCCATTTTCCGCTGACTTCCTTGTCTCAAAATCACCGTTTCACCCACAACTTCTTAGACCGATGCACATGGAAGGGTTTTAGTTTTGGATTTTATGATCAAGGCCGCCATACTATTATTCCATGTACTACCCACAAACATAACAACCAGTAGTGGTATCAGCTTTTTTGAACCACATACCAAGAAGGCCCGTATTAACTCATCGAGGACATCACCCCTTATCTACCCTCTTCACCCGCTCCACCTTCATCCCCTCGCTTTTCTGACGGAGTTGATGGATCTAAAATCTATCCCTCCTAACTTTTTTTTTCACAAACACCATTTCCTTGGGGCCTCTAACTTATCAACGCAAGGGTGAGGCTCCTTCCTCTATTCCCTTCCTATATCCTGAAATGATCGATGATGATACACCTTCAATTAATGTCATTCAATGTCAGGATGATGAATCTTAACTCACCTACCTTGGTGTAGAAGACTCATATATTCATCATTCGTTAACCTCTCGAGATGTAAACAATGTTGAATTAATCGACTATCAAAATCAACATTCATACTCATGATGACTCGTACATTCTAAAGATAGGGTAATCTTTAGATGTTGCTCAACCGAAGCCATCACTTATTTTCTAAAAAACCATAACCACACTTTCGCTTGGTCTTATGCAGACATGCTTGGTATTGACCCCACCATAGTGGTCCACAATATCGTAACCGATCCCGATGCCAAACCCGTCAAACAAAAGCTGAGGAAAATGCACCCTTGTATTGCCCTTCTCATAAAAGAAGAACTTCAGCACCTTCTTTCCGTTTCCTTCATCTTACCCATTGATTATCCTCATTGGATTTATAATAGTGTCTCTATCACTAAGGCAATAGGGGGACTCCACATTTGCAAGGATTTCTGTGACCTCAATCTAGCTTGCGCTAAGTAAAAGATGACTTTCCTCTACCCAAGATTGACCAACTGGTTGACCTTACCACCGGTGATGAGATGTTATCACTCATGGATGGATTCACAAGTTATAACCAAATATTGCTTGCTTTAAAAGATCAACGCAAAACCGTGTTCATCACCCCTTTGGGGACCTTCTCGCTACCGAGTCATGCCTTTTTTTCCTTAAAAACACTAGTGCCACATATCGAAAGGCTATGACTTATATCTTCTATGACATCATGCATCATATATTAGAAGATTATGTGGACGATATCCTAGCCAAATACAAAACGCCGCTCTGAGCACCTCACCATCCTAAGAACCATCTTTGACTGTCTCATTAAATATTGTGTTTTCCTTCAACCTAATAAGTGCATCTTCCTAGTCCTCTTAGGAAAGCTCTTGGGATTTATCATTTCCCTACGTGCTATAGAAGTTGACCCTGTTAAATTCAAGGCCATTTGGAAATTCCTCGCCCACTAACCCTAGGCAACTCCAAAGTCTACAAGGTCTATTCTTCATTTCATTTCACAATTTTCTAATCGGTGTCAACCATTTCATCACCTTCTCAAGAAGGATGTCTCTTTTAAATGGGATGATGACTGCCAAAAATATTTTGAGGCCTTAAACGATGCCTTCTTCAATCACCCATACTCATTCCACCTAAAGACGATCAACCCTTCTACCTATACATCTCAGCTACCAATCAATCTTTGGGGGCCATGCTCGCTCAACGTGATGAACAACACAAGGAGCAGGAAGTTTATTACATAATCTGTACTCTTTTAGACTATGAAACTTGATACACCCATCCCAAAAAAATTCTTGACCTTAGTTTTCATTCCCACAAAACTCCGCCATTACTTGTTTAACCAAAAACCTATGTTGTGACCAACACCGACCCCTTACACTTCATGTATGCTAAATCTTACCAAAATCAATGTACCACACATTGTCTTATGCTTTTGGCCAATGTCAACCTTGAATTCATTCATAAAAAGTACATCAAGGGCCAAGCTATCACCGACCAGATTGGCCGACGCACCTATTTCGGGGATCAACCCTCTAATTATTACTTTCCGGATGAGTCAATTGCCACCCTTTCCTTGGATGAACCCGCTTACCAAATGGCACTCTTCTTTGATGGTTCCAAGCGTCGGTGTGGGGGTGTGGGTGGTACTATCCTCATTCCACTTGATGGTGAACCCATTCCTTTGTCTTTCAAACTAGATTTTGATTGTACCTACAATATTTGAATACGAAGCACTCGTATTAGGTGTCTAAGCCACCTATGCCTAGATGTCAAATCAATCAACATATTTGGTGATTCTCAATTGGTCATAAACCAAATTAATGGTATATACTAATGTCATAATGAGATACTTCAAAATTATAAACATCATGTATACATACTTTTGACCACCTTTGATAGTTACACCCTTCAAACCGTCCCTTGTTCAACCAACAAATTTTTAGATACCATGGCCTCGCTTGGCTTCTCAAATACCGCTTCACAACCTGATTCTAAAATCTTTGTCACCATACAATGACTCCAATCACCCTCTTATTTACCTCACAATGTTTACTCCATCGGTACCATCTCCCTGGACCTAAGTGACCTTTGGTAAAAACAATATTTCACTACCTTTCTCTCTCCATCTTAACTCCCGATCTCACCCGTAATGGAAAATGCACCTTCCTTGAAAAGGTCTCTCATTATGTCATCATGGGGGGCCTCCTCTATAAGCATGGCTTTGATGGTATTCTCTTATGATGCTTCACGAGTTCTGAAATTCCTTATACAATTAAGGAAGTTCATGATGGCATATGTGGAGGTCACTTTAGTGGCCTTGTTGTTACTAAGCGTATTATTTGCCTAGGCTATTACTGACCGACCCTCAACCATGATTGTTATGACCATGGTAAATGTTGTGTAAAATTCCAACAACATGCCAACATTTATCATACACCAATTCATGCCTTAAAGGTCGCCTATGACCTTTGGCCCTTCTCTCAATGGGGTTTTAATCTTGTTGGAGAGATCAATCCCCATTCTTCCCAATGACATGAATGGATCATCACCGCTACCGAATACTACACAAAATGGGTTGAATCCATACTACTCATCTCCACAAAAGCCGAGAAAATATTTGATTTCATCAATCATCACATCATTCTCTACTTTGGTGTTCCTCATCGCCTCATCACTAATAATGGAAAATAATTCAAAAACAAAACATTACAAAAACTTTATGACGCCTTCAGCATTCAGCTAAGTTTCTCGTCACCTTATTACCCACATACTAACAGCCAAGCCAAATCCACTAACAAAACCTTAAACAAATTTCTCGTGAAAGTGGTTAATGATACTAGGAAGGATTGGTATACGTAAAATCCTTTTGCCCTGTGGGCATACCGCACTAGTATCCATACTTCCATTGCTGCCACACCATTTTCTCTGGTCTACGAAGATAGAGGATGTTCTACCTTTTGAAGTCCAAATTCCCTCACTCCACATTTCTCTCCATGACATGCTCAATGATGATGACTTTCATCAGGACCATTTATCACAACTTGAGTTATTAGATGAACATCGTCTTAATGCTCTTGACCACCTTCAATTTTACCAAAAATGTATCAAACGTGCCTATGACAAATGCGTCCATGAACGAACCTTCCAAGTCGGTGACCTTGTCCTAAAAGAAAATCAACATGTAACCAAAGTAGAAAAAAGTAAATGGGGAAAATTTTCTCCTAATTGGCTTGGACCATACATCATGACACATCCTTATGGATCAGGTGCTTATCCTTTATCTTCACTCGATAGTAAACCTGAACTTGATCCCCTTAATGCTTTGCATCTTTGACCATTCTACTATTTAATTTTATTCCTACATCACTTTTACCTATTTCCATGCTCGTCCCTTGAGCGCTATCAAATTCTTACACCTCACCAAATATTAAATAAGAATCATGTGCGTACCCATCACTTGTTATCTTCTCTTGAATAATCTGTACCATGGCACTTCGCACATAGTATGATTCTCATGGATACTTTTTGTCTACTTTAGATGAGATACCATGGTCGTTTCACCCCGATTTCGAACAAGAATCATATTCTTCACCTTGGTCTTGTCCATGACTTCAAAATCCCTCACATGGGATCCAACTCCTTGAGTCAAACTTCCAATAAAAATTAAAAATATGACTCCCTCAAAAGGACATCTTCCTCTCTACAATCGCTGCTATAAATAGACTACTCCCTTGAAGGACAACTATGTAAAGCTCTTTCAAAAAAAAAGAAGCGAGAGAATCTAAAGCTTCCCGCATTGATTATCTTCACAAAGACCTCAAGGAGTTAATTTCCTCATCCCATATAGACTTCCCACATCGATCGCCTATCTCAAATACATTCAATACAGAAATCCTTTTAGTCATGGACTTGCCCATTATGACCTTAGATCTCTTTCCCAAAGAGCATGCTACCTCATACCATATAAAATTTACCACCTTTCACCCCTCTCACCATTCACACTCCCATTTCCTACCGCCTCAAGGGACCTCTTGGAACTGTGACATTTGGTGATCATGTGACTATTATTCACCTTTAGAATAATCAATCATGTAATGTCTTTAGGATCTTACGTTCATCATCTCCTCCAAGGTATGATCTACTCCGTATGACCCTAACCAATTAGGTGGTTTTCTTACCACCTCTTATCTTGTAAACCTTCTTTATTACGTGTTGATTACCTTATATAGGACTTGGTCCTCGACGCGTTTACCTTTGGTTAATCTTATTCATCTACCACATAAAAATAACCTATACCAAGTTTCCCACAACTCACCCACACCTAATGTAGACCTAAACCCAAATCATGCCTAAAACCTACCAACTCATTTTCATACCTCCTCATATTCTTCCCTAGCTTATGGGAGAACTACATCGTCCGATGTCCCTTTTCACCGGAACTATGTAGGTAGCACTTTGAGGGCATGGGGACCTTGGAGGTTAGCTCACCCACTCTACCACTCGACTAATTCATCTTTCATCTTCTCACATTCTACCCTACTTAGTTTCCTTTTTATATCAAAAATTGGAAATTAAACCAAACAAACAACAAGTTTCTTAACATTTTTATCATCATCACAACATACATTTATTATGACTACCATTTATCTACCATCATCATGCATGTATTATAAAGCATCTTAAACATGACCCATATCATCATTCATTACACAAATTAATGAATCATAACTTCAACCAATTTAAACTCAACCATGCCTAGAACACAAACCTAACTCAACCATGCCTAGACCACAAACCTAACTCAACCATGCCTATTACCTGACTTGATCCATGCCTAAACCAACCTGACTCCATCATGCCTCACTCACCTAGTTTCCGTCCATATCACGAAAAAAATTAAAATTCTCATAAAACACCAACAAATCATCAGAATCTCATCCATCTCATCATATAAACAAATATGTGTGTCTCTATACAATATACACGGATATCCAATCATGTACATCTCTCAAAATCATCGGCACATAGGCCGATACTCAATACAAAATATCATCGGCATGCAGGTCGGATCATATACAATAAAACAATAAAACAATACAAAATATCTTCAGCATAAGATGCAGATTGGTATGTGATAAAAAATATAACAACTCTCAACATGCAGGCCGGTATATATCAAAAATCAAAACTATGTCAAAATTAGGAGCCATATATCAGGCATCCTCTCGGTAGACATCCTCCATATCTGTATCACCTATCCCCTCTACCTCCTCGGCCCCTATCTAGTGACTGCTAACATCTCCCCACCCATCATAGGTGGTGGTTGGGTCCCTGCTGGTGCATCAACTGGAACTGGCCTCCGGGAACTAGTGGCCTCACCCTGACCATGTCTTGGGGCTCGCTGGCCCCCTGTGCTCTCCATGCTATGGGTGCATGATCTAGTCCTCTCGCTAGAGGCCTACTGTGCCCTGTACTCAGCATATGATAAACAATCTATCCCTACCACCGTGCCTTATCCTGATAGTACTTGGCCTCCTCTCTCACCTCCCGCAACCTAGATATGGGCACTATCTATGGTGGCCCCATTGGCCTCTGACCCTGTACCTATCCTGTGGGACCCTATCCCACCCCTACCTATGAAATAGGACCCTATCCTAGTACATGTGGTGGTGTCATCGACCCCTGCCCTTGTGCCTGTATTTGGGCCTGTAAAGCCCCAATTTGTTATTGTGATGTGGCAACCGCCCCGCAACCCTTTCACATGTTCCCGTAGGGCATCCACCGACCATCATCCCTATCTCCATTCACCTCACCCTCTTGACTCATCATTTTATACATACCCTCATCCTCATTTGGGGACTCGTTATTTTACCCATCCTCGGCCCTACCTATGTCGTGATCTAGATTCTCTCGACTGGAGCATCGCTAATGACCTTTGACCTCATGTGTTTAATATACCTTATAGAACTATTACCTGCATTGATTGACCTAATGACCTTACCTTGCCTCTTACCATGACCATTTATCCCGACCCTACCTTTGGTGTACCAAAACACACCTAAACATTCTTGCACCTAACCTACATCGTGTTTCTTAACAATATCCTATACTTGGATACCGGAATCACCTCAACCTTATTTGGATAAACCTATCAACCTTAGATAATTTTGAGTTTTCCGTTTCTTCATCCTAGTACCATGTTATTTTTTATACGTGTGCATGCATTTGATCAGTAATTACCTTTGACCCTAACCCATTACCTACATTACCACACTGGACCTTTTTTTTCCCCTTTTTTACCCCCGTTACACACCTTCCTTTTCATCACATTCACATTTTATCAAACCCTCACCACTTCTTCTTTCTACCTCATCAGTTCTTGGTTTGAGGGGGTCACCTTCACCCATACATGAGGCAACCACATCAAATGTTTGTCGGTGTTGCTTACCAATACAAGCCATGTAACAAAAAGGGAAAAATGTAGAAACCAAAATTGGGTTACACTCCCATTGGTCCCATGATAAATAAATACCTTGAACACATCGACCTAGCCATGGCCCCCTTCACCCCACTATAATATTAATCTAATTATTTAAACTAAATTAATTCATTATCCTCACCATATTTACTATTTAAAAATCCTAATTGAGATAATGCCCACATATCCACCTCACCTAAACACCTCATCTATCCACCTCATCCTAAGACCTATTCTTAGTAAGTTGCCATAACTAACTAAGACCTACCCAAACCCTAAAAATTAATGCCTACATTCCCTCTAACCACATTCCCACCCGTTAGAAGGAGATTTCCATGCTAATCCATGGAGGTAATGAAACGATATCCTAGAAAATCAAGGGGATGTACGTAATTTAGTAAACCTAGGAAATACCACCCTAATCGACGCCGATTACCCTTAACCACCGCCGTTAAGCGGAACCACTGCCGATTACCATTTAACTCCCAAAACAACCTTATTTCAAGGTTGGCACATTTTCGAGAGAGATAAACATCTTCTGAGAACAAGTGACGAAACGAGAGTTGCATGCAAGTAGAACCAACATCTGTACAATCATCAGAACACTCATAGCTAGTACCCGAAGCAATCACACATCCACCTTCCTTCACGGGATCATCTGGGGAAGCACCAACACTACGCTAGGTTCATTTGATCATCCACCATTACAAACCAGGCATCAAGCTCATACAAAAATTAAGTTTGTTAACCTACATTGGTTCCTTATCATTTTAGCAAATCCTTTCACTTATGTTGTTAGTTTCTATTCTCGATTTCCATTCCCCACCATTTTAAATCCATGCAAACTTGACCATATTTTGATCCACACCCTTACACTACCCATACCGGACCTCTATCATTCCCCGTGCATAGCTCGGATCCATATGAATCTCACCATTTCCCTTCCACCTTCATCTAATCCTAGATCTATCAACCAACCAAGTTTTATTAAGTTTTTATACACCGACTATACCGACGCGTCGGTCACATATAACCATCGGTGGTTAACCTAAACCGACATCAGTCTCTATGTCTTATATCAAAAACCCAGATTAGAGCCTAAAACCTCCATGAAATACCCTAAACTACCTAGAACTTGACCTTGACCTTCGATTCAATCATAGCCTATCTGTTATTAAAAAAATTACTTATTGTAGATAAATGAGACACCTAAATCATTTTAACTACGGTAGGATTTACTTTATTACCAGCATTAAGTTTTTTTAAACAGTGGATTGACATCCATCTAGGAAGTATCACACTTCCCAGATCTAGCACACACTAGGCAGTCCACTGCATATATTGTTTAACTTTTATTTGGTGGTCTTGTGTTCCATTTCAGGTAGTTCCTCCAAGCAAAAAGGAATCTCTCATGATCAGCTGTGGATTCAGAATTCATACGTGCGCAATAACCTATCAACCAACATTTCAACAGGTATTCCTCCTAGCCCATTACCCTTATTTGTTTCATCATTTTCTAAGAAACACTCTAGAATCAGGTGAAACACTCGCTCTACAAAAAAAAATTGTAAACACTTCCTTTATATAGGTTTATAAATAATTTAGGTCAATATTATATGTATTGAATGGGAATCATTCCATTCTCATCTGCAATCATATATTCTTCCTTAATGATTCCTATAGAATAAAAGGCATATGCACATTTTGTACAAGATTGAACATAATCATTTGAATACCTCTATAATGTATATTAGAATGGGGAATGGACCTTCTAAAAAAGGTGAACTCGCATAAGGCTTGATCCTTCTCGAGGGTATGTAGTCTAACCAATATAAGACAAGTATGAATTATTAAAGACAATTACATAAGAATTACAATTTGTGAAGTGTGGTAGACCTAGAGAAAATTATTTACTAGACAAGTAAAAGTTATTATTTGAAGTATTAGATCATTATAACCTTTGTTATAGATTTCAAGTGATCTAGGCTCTGTAAAAGACATATGGATTATGTAACATCTCTCTCATACTAACAAAATTTTTTTCTTGAATGGTAAGAAGACATTTCTTATGTAACATATATTCTTATTCTGTGATTCCTAAATGAGAACATGTATCTACACAGTGAATATAATATGGAGCATGTATTACATTGATTAAGTGAGAATGGATAAATTTCCATGATTCATAATTTTAACTTTACATTCTAAGTATTTATGTTCATTAGCAGCAACTATTGAGCCCTTACAAATAATTATGAGTGGAGAAAAATGCAAGCCATGAGTTTAATCCATTAGAGGAAGAAATCATTCCTGAAAAAAATATGATGTCATCTAGCCAACAAGAAATTTCCCAAAAAAACATGCAACTGATGGTGATTCGTACTAAAGCTACATCAAACACTTCACAATGAATTATGATAGTTGGCTCACGAACAGGCATAAAGTACTATTTAAAAATTAATAATATTTTTACTTGTCAATATTAGTTAGAATTTTGATCGGGATCACGTGGTGCTTTAAGAAAGAATAGTAAGGATGATTCCACGGAGGAGACCACATGGGCTGAGCGATTGGTTAGAAAAAGACTAGACAAAAATATTCTAGATGGATTGGAGCCTTCCAAAGAGAAAGGTAATTTATCTCTTAAAATTCTTGAGATTCTCTTGGCTAGAGCTAAATCTACAATGGAAGGAGCCTTGTTTGTGAAATGTTTGGGTACTAGACCCAACATTGACTATTTTAGAGGTTGGGCCAAGAGGATATGGGCTTCGAATGGAGCCATTGAAGTCTCAGCCTATGTGAATGGTTTCTTCCTAGTCACTCTACCCAGTAAAGAACATGTGGCTAAAATTTTGGTAGAAGGGTCATGGTTTCTTGGAAAATCACATGTGGTAGTCCAAAAATGGGAACCAACTTTTAACCCTTTTGAGAAAATGTTTCTAAGTTTTCGATCTAGGTTAATCTCCCAGGATTTCCCCTTGAGTTTTGGGAACCAGAGGTCCTTATAGGTATTGTGAAGAGCTTGGGCTCCCTATAGCTCTGGATCTGGTCACAAAAGCTAAGACAAGGCTTACTCATGTCGATTCTATGTCAACATGTGCCAAGATGCTAGTTTGGAAAGTAATATCAAACTGATGACCACAGAGGGAGTCTTGGTGCAAATATTTGATTATGAACCATCCCCTTTATCCTGCAGTAGATGCAAGCTGGTGGGCCATGACTTCATAAGATGCCCTCAATCTAAGAAAAAGAATGAATCAAACACCAAAACTCAGATGCCAATAAATAATAAGGAGAATTTAGAATGGAGGTAGATTGGGAAAAATGGTAGGGTGGTGATTAATGAGAAGCTGAAAAATTAGGATATACCAAAAGAAGTTAGTCCCTTAGGATCGCCTAAGGATAAAACCTTGGTCAAGGGATTGTTTGTCACAAAATATCAAGAAAAAGAAAAAGACAAAGAAAATGAGGATCCTGTCTTGGAAGAGGTGGTTCTAGAAACAGAGGATGTGTATGTCCAGGAATTGGAAGGAAACTATGCTTTGTAAGTTGCTTGTGGACCCTCACTAGATGAGGTTTTGTCAATAGGTCAAAGTTCATTTGGTCAAAGATAAGATGATGCCATTGCTACCTCAATTTTTTTTGGGATTTAATGGATTATGTTTTGAGACACATATCAAAATGGTGCATCTCCCAAAACACCAGTAAGTAAATCTAAACCAGTTACCTGAAGCAATTCTAGAGCAGATGTAGGAAAATATTCAGCTACAAGGGGTAGGAAAAGTAATAAGGAATTAAGGGAAAACAATGCTAGGAAGGAGGTGGATATTGGAATACAAATAACTTTGGGGAAGGATTTTTCCCACAATAAGAAAGTATAAATGATTATTCTTTCATGGAATATTAGGGGTTTGAACAACCCTAGTAAACATAGAATAGCTAAGGACCTTAGAATCAGAAATAAACCTGATATTTTAATGCTTCAAGAAACTAAAATGAGCATGGATAGATTTAAAGAGGTGAGCAGGATTATTTGGAAAGAAGGTTTTGGGATGGAAGTAGCTCCTCTGGAGCCTCGGGAGGTATAGTTACTATGTGGAATCTGTTGGTATCCAATTTGTTTCTCCCTTTCAAGATGAGAAGAAAAACAAATTGGACATGGAGTTTAGAGACAAATAGATCATTGTTTGCGTCATTTTTTATCTGAGGATGAGATCTAACTGGCCCTTTTTCACTCATATTTGTGGAGATATGGATAACACCTTTAAGAGGATTTGACCTGTCCTCACTACTTTAGGTCATGCCTTTCGACCAAGGTGAGAGGACCCTTAGTATAACCTCTATTTTATGAAGGAGATGGATATATCCTTCTTTTGCACAAATTTTATGAAGAAATCCTTGCGAAAATATGGTCAATGCTCCATGATTTAACTCTCAAGATTTTTCACTTCTAAATGATGGAGATACTTTCAACAGAAGGCTAAGGTTTATTGAAGACATTAAGAAATCTTGATTGTTCTACATATTTTCATAAGTAGATTTTGTTCCTTTGTTGGGTAGTTAAGGATGGATCAATGGTTTTTGAATGATTTTGGTGGGAGATGAAGCAGGATAAATTTGATTATACTAAATCTTTGAGGGACTTCACAAAAATGGACAACTCAACAACATAAAGCTTCAAAATAGTTAGGACGTTCCTTCAACCAGAAGGTGTGCTTCAATGGAGGCCCAAATCAACACGTTTTCACACAATCTTTGAGACTCTAACATGAAGGCTCAAATTGAAATACTATATTAAACACCAAAATCTTTGATCAATGATGCCTAAGGTACACCCAAGCACTTAAAGACAATCTTTATCAAAAATGATAGTGAATTGATTTTAAATTTGTTTATCTCATCCAAGATGAAGGATATTCTTGAAATGAAATTACAAATACCATTAAACTATCACAGGGATGAGATCCTGTGTGATTTCACAAATATTTCAATGTAAGATTGCAATAGGAAAACAAGAAACCATTTGCAGACATTTAAAACAAAGCGCAGACACAAATTACTAGAGATTGACATAAATTAATTTGAAAATTGCTTAGATTCATTAACGGGGAAAGATTCTAGAGAAATCTCAGTGCTCGTCAATGGATATACATATGTAACCAACTTGACATGATAGGAAATCTAACATAGAAGAAAATAACAGGTTATCTCGGCTTGGTCTCTCAAGAAGATGACTTTCTCAAATTTTCGCTCTTAAGGATTCAACCATCGACCTTTTGCAAGAATATTCTCATTGCATTTATACATTTTTCTCACTCAATATTTCACCCAAAATAGAAGAATATTCAAAGGACCTTTTCTTGTTACCAATTTGTTTCGACATCGACGTTTAAAAATTTAGATCCGAAATTTGCTGTGTGGACCAATTGTGAATCGATCATGTTTCTTGGCCCTCGACTAATGATTAGGATGCCATGCCACAAATTTTTGGCAAGCCTTATAATCCTTTTGATTCTATCATGCGAGAAATCCCCTTTTAATCATTTTTAGAGACTCTTTATAGATGGATATGACAGTAATCCTTTTCGCTCTTGATGCAACACCTTTTTAACCTTTTGTGCATGCACTTTCATCATTTCATCCTTTTCCCCTCTCTTTCCTTCACAATTCTACCCCGCATCCATATCCTCTAGTCATTCCCCTTTTTGCAAGTGCCTGAGAAATTCTAACTTCAAAATATCGACCCTACAAATCCTTGGACTCACAAATTAAGTTTCAAATCCATCAAATGGCACTTTATAGATAGAGATGACAAGGAATTTCATCAAAGAATGATGAAAAACAGTGTATTCACATCTCCAGGAGTCTTGGAGAAAAATAATGTAAAACCAGACGTAATACACAAAAACCATTGATTCTGTCCCTTTTCCACTTTATATCATAGCCATCCACGTGTTTCCTTGGTGCAAATGTAAAGGAGAAGCATAGAGGCAAGTCCCAAATAAGCGTGGGCCTTCCACGTGCCCTAGGCCCAAGAAAAATGCCTTTTGGCCTTTGAAAAGTCTCAAGTATAAAATGGAGCAGTGGAATCCTCCACATGTCTCAATGGCACATTTTGAGATGGTCCCCAAAAGTAGAGACCCCAAACAAGTGCGGGCTCAACACATGTCTCAGTCTAATAGAGTTTGTTAAAAAGTTGAAAGTTCAGTGGAAGGTGCCATGTGTCTAGGGTCCGAGACATTTTTATTTGGTATGTTGAAAAGTCCAAGCAAATAGAAGAGTGATTAGAAGACTCCAAGTGTCCTCCTGGTGCTTCTTCAAAATAAAAATTAGGGGCCGACCCCCAAACATGTGCAGTTCCTCCACGTTTCCCAAGCCTTTCAAAATTGCTTTGAAAAATTTAAGTACAAAGTGGAGCTAGAGGAATCCTCCACATGTCTCTTTGTCGCAATTGTTAAGGTGGGACCCTGAGGTGGATCCTCAAATGAGTACCAACCCTCCATGCGTGTATGGTCCATGAAAACTATTCCGGCCTCATGAAATTTTTTTCTAAGTCTTGGTAAGGCGGTGGAAATATCCACGTGTCTCCCCAGTGCAACTCCAAGGCCAAACCAAAAGGTGAATTTTCAAGTGTGTGTCACCCTCCACATGGAAAATATTTGAGTCTAAAGCAAGCCTTATAATTTTCAAAATTCCCCAAGCCGCATCCAACCAAAAAGGGCCATGATTCCAATGATGTTGAGATGTAAATTTGACAAGGAAAAAACACTCGCCGAATCAGTAAAATGTAGGAAAATCACCATTTGAGCCTAGAAATGAATCTTTCATCATGAAAAGAGAGTTTTGGAATGATATAAGGCCCAAATGTGATCCTCCAAGCCACATTTAATCACGTTTCAATAGATATTCAGGACACAAATGACTGGGACAACAAAACATGGCTATAAAAATGGAAGGAAAGGAAAAACCTGAGTTTTACGCCCAAGTTACAGACTCTTTCATATGGATAGAGGAATTAAAAAAATTCTATACTTTTTAGTGATCCTCGACCAAGGAAGGGACTGATCATGGCAACCAAATAGACAACAGAGTCTTTAAGCATCAATACAGGGAGATAGAAAACATTACAGAGGCCGAAAACTAAGGATTTTCAATGACATCGGTGGTAAGACTAATTTGTACACCAACATCAGCTCGACTTGGGATGGGCACTCCTTGTGAGTGCCACAAGAACAAATAGCAGTAACAAGTGCCAAAATCATACCATTGGGAAACAGAGTCAAATAATAATCTTGTAGAGAAGAGAAACCATAACCATTCTCTAAAAAACAAACCGAGAAACTAGCAAAACCAAGTCACCAAGGACTAAAACAAACAAAAACACAAAATTAGAATAAAAAAAAAGAATCGTACACTATAAAATGGAGTATACCTTGATTCTGAGAAATTAATCAAGGAAATGTTTCAAATGCCTACCATTAACAGGTAATTCAAGCAGTTCCCCGTCTAAGTCTTTTAAGAAGAAGGTATTTTCACCAATTCAAATATCAATTGAATAAGGGCCTATCCACAATGCATCAAATTTACCAAGATTGCCCTTATCTTCATGTCTCTGCTATCCCATAAAAGCACAAGATCCCCAATGCTAAAATATCTCGAGAGTTACCTTCTTTTCAAATAACATCTTTAACTTTTCTTTGAACTTCACATACCACCGATGGGATTCCCTTCTTTCTTCATCTAACTCAATAATATGATTTATTCGAGCATCATATGGACTAGATTCTTGATCTTCAATTTTTGAATAAAATGAAATGAAGACAATTGCAAATGAAGGGGCATCAAAGGTTGAGTTCCATATACCAACTCAAATGGGCTCTTACCAGTAGCTATTTTGATAGTGATTCCGACAACCCAAATAGAAAACTTCAGTTGCTCACCCCACTTCCTTTTGTTCAGCTCCAAGGTTCTTCTAATGATCTTCAACAATTTTTTATTATTGGACTCATCATGTCCATTTCCTTGGGGATTTTAGTTAGACGCATATGTCAAATTAATTCCATACTCCTTACACATTTCCACAAAATGTTTTCCTCTGAAACTCATGGCATTATCAATAACAATATTAATTGGTACTCCAAATCTGCATATGATTGGATTCAGCATGACGTCCATGATAATTTGGTGTGTTTCCTTCTTGGTGGGGATTGCTTCCACCCACTTAGTGAAATAATCAGTGGCTACAAGAATCCATTTATGACTAGCAACTTTGGACGGATCAGAAATTTTTCCAATGAAATTCATTCCCATTGCTTAGATGGGACTTTAACCGGTAGAGGTTGCAAAGGAAGGGAGCCTCGAAGCTTTCATTCTTGTAGAAAATTTCTGCCAACTTTAACATTTCCTAACCAATAGAGTTTTATCTTTGAAGAGAGTTGGCCAGCAATAACCAGCCCTCAAGATTTTATGTATTGTAAATCTTCTAGGAAAATGTCCCCCACAAACTCCTCCATGGAGATCAGTAATTATTTTGGGGGCATCATGTTTAGTAATACATCTCAAGAGAACTCCCTTGAGGTTCTTCCAAGCTAACCCAAAATCAGTAATGACATATTTTTGAGAGGCTAACTTAAGAGATATTTTCTGATTTTTACTCAAATATTCAAGGCAGCATAGATGTCTCGGATAAAATAAAATATCCTTATACCATTCAGATCTTAAAAATTTTCAAGGACATCCACCCTTTCTCCTTCTACTTCATTCACCTCAATAGTTTACAAGTTTCTCTCAGTCATAAGATTAGCTAGGCCCAAACCTCTTACCAATTTCATGGTTTGGATATCCATGTCATATTCCTATAACTTGTTCACCCATCTACATCTTTTACTTGAGACCTCCATCTCTCGAGAAGATGTCTTTCACGTTGGTGTGGGGAACATAAGCAACAAATTTAGAACTCAATATATAGGGTCTGAAAATCTTTATTGCCTTCACCAAGGAAAATTATTGTTTCTCCATGATGGTGTACTTCAACTCAACTCCTTGCAATGCCTTACTAAAAAGGCAATTGGTATCCCACCCTTTTCATCATCCTTCGCAATAAGATAAATGCAATGGTGTTTTTGAAGAAAAAGAAAACACTTGAGAAGGATTTTTGTAATTTGGAGCTGCCAAAATAGGCGCATGCTTTAGTGCTTCCTTGATCCCATTGAAATATTGAAAGGAAGCTTCTTCCCATTTGATAACTCAGTCCTTCTTCAGCATGCTAGTAATGGGGATGGTCAGCTCAGAAAATTTAGACACAAATCTTCTGATAAAGTTTATATTTCAAAAGAAGGATTGAATTCCCTTCGTAGTTCTTGGAATTGGAACCTTGCTGATGGCTTCCACTCTCTCGGGATCAATCATGACCCATTCCTTTGATACAATGTGACCAAGAAGCTTCACCTTTTACACTCCAAAGTGGCACTTCTTGGGATTCAATGATATGCCATACAATCTACACCTTATCAACATTCTCTCCAATTGTTGCAAGTGATCATCTATTTTTCTGAAAACACAGGTTACATCATCTTAATAAACAAGAATGAAGTCATTAATATAACCAGCAAATGCTACATCCATTACTCTTTGGAAAGTTTCTCCAGCATTCATTAATCTAAAAGGCATCCTAACATAGACATAAGTTCCCAAGGAGTGGTAAAGGTAGTCTTTATTCTTTCGAATCCTTCACAACAACTTGATTATAGCCAGAGAAACCATCCAGAGTGGATAACAATTCAGAACTAGTTACCAATTATAGCATATTCTCCATGTTTGGAAGAGGGTAATTATCTTTCAATGATGCTTTATTCAGGTTCCTGAAGTCTACACATAGCCTTATATCACCATTCTTTTTCCTGACATGCACTAGGTTTACAACCCAAGATGAGTACCTTGTGGGTTAAATGATCCCTCCATCCCTCAACTTCTTTAGTTCTTCTTGCATCTTCAAAGAAAGGAGTGGATTGATGGGCCTCTATTTTTGCCTAAAAGGTTTGGAATTAGATTCAAGAGGAATTTCATGTTGGAATAGATCTTCATTGTATTCCTTAAACTTAGAATAAGACCAAGCTAGGCAGTCTTGATATTTCTTTAGTAATTGAAGATAGGATTGCTTCTCTTTCTTGCTCAAATTGCTTCCTAACCATATTTTATGTGGTTTTTCCTTTGTGCCTAGGTCGTGCTCTTCCACATCTCTTAAAACTGACATACTTCTTTTAATAATGAAATCAGCCTTATCAAAGTTTGATTCCAATGCCACTAAACCTTTGGGAATCATGTTTGTCTTCAGTTAGATGATGTATTTTCCAAATAATGTTTCCTTTCCTTCAACAACACACACCATTGGTTCCCAATCTATATTTTGGTCAGAAAACTCACCTTGGTTTTGTAGAAACCATTTCACTTGGGCATCATCATCAAACACTTGCCAATTTTTAACATTATCAGGGACAAATGGCCTTGTTAGTATTTCAACATCATACTCAAAAAATGGAGACACTGTACAATTCCCAAATCTAGATCCTAACACTACTAACTTTTCTACAACAACATTGAAATTTCTATCATGGTGCACAATATTAAAAGATTCAAAAATTTCAATCAAATCCTAGACTACATGCTTGTATTGTTTAATTCTCTGATTTTTAGTAGCATACAATTTTCTAATTTGTTTAATGATCACTTCGAATCCCCTTTGATAAGGATATCCTTTATACCATATTTCCATACAATTATCAAGCCTAATAACAATGCTTCATATTCAAAAATGTTGTTATTGCATTCAAAGTTAAGTTTGAAAGAAAAGACAAACTCTTCTTGGCCTGGAGAAATCAAAACAATGTCAGCACTATTTCCAAACTTGGAATAGGCTCCATCAAATAAAAAGGTCCAAGGTAAACCTACTTGTTCCATAAATTTACATTGATCAATCTTATGCTATTTTCCATCAACAAACCCCACAAATTTATCAACATCTACTTCAGCATACAACACTTCAGAAGAAGCATTATTGAGATCTTCAATGAGGTGCAACATCTTTTTCTCTCCATACAGCTTAATAGGGCTGCCTTCAATTGGAATGGTGGCAAAAGACATATCCATCTGAACACTTCCACCAACACTTGTAGCCCACTTTCTTGATAACACCATGCCCCATTTTGTAGGGCAATCAATAATGAAAACATCAAGTTTCAGGTTCTTACCAGGATAAGCTACAAGTTGTACCACCAAACCTTTTACACGTCCTACAATAGGCACCTCTCTAGAATCCATTGCAGTACACTTGTCATAGGCTGCTGTCACTTTAATGTTTAATTTATTCATAAATTCCAAAGGCATAACATTGCATGATGCTCCGAAGTCAAACATACAATTGTGCATCAGTCTGTCGTTAATGATCAGTGTTCTAAAAAATGGATCAACATTTAATTGAGACTCAACCAAAGATGTTCCTAAGTAAAATTCAATTGGTTCCCCTATCTCCTCCAATGTTGGTGGTTTTTCTAGGTCTGTAATGGTTGAAGGAGGAGTGTTTACATTATTTATATTTTTGACTTGGGCACTCCTATCCTCCTCCAATCCCAAATACTCAAAATCCCTCTTGTGCTCAGGAATCCTAAGTAGTTCAACAATTAGGGTAGAAATCTTGATCTGACTCAAGACTTGGGAAATTTCATAGGGAACGAATTTAGGAAAAGTAACATTTGGAGAAATGTTGACAAACTCATCGAGATGGCACAAGATTTTTAGAATTTTTGGCATGGGTGGGAACACTAGTTCTACTTGAAATAAAAGGGCCTTTTCTAGATGCATCTTTCTTTGGAGCCTCTTTGGGGACATTGGTGAGAACTGGGGTCTTTGGTTTGGCTTCAGGATCTACCCTTTGATGACTTTACTTCTTGTGTTATACTCCTTTTCTTGGGTAACAACAACATTCATTAATAGTTGTCTATCCTCTTCTGATGGGATTCCTCCATTGTACTTCTTAATCATTAGATCTCTTAGGTACTCAAAATCATTATTAGGAAGTTCAAATTCTTGTACCATATCTATTTCTAAAGCATGAGAGGGATGAAGAAGAGGTACATGGTGAATGCAGTCCCAAAAACTTGTAGCAGTTCTTGCACTTATTACCTCAGTTGAATTTTCTCCTTTTTGTGAGCTTGTAGATAAGTCCACCATGCATGCATCATCCTCAGTGTTATCATATTCATCAGCTTCTTCAACTTTCTGATCTATTTCACATGGTGGGTGGGGTAAGAAGCAATTGTCACACCAATCCATTTGATTTGTCTCTTCAAAAAAACAACAACTCTAGCATTTAGAGGATCAGGCACAACTCTATTTTTCCTAGCTTGGGGTTGTCTAGCTCCCATGGGTCCTTTACCTCTTTCATCAGACCTTTTATCATTTCTAGAATGATTTTCAAGTTTTTCTTGCCCTTGTTTCCTATGATTACTCTGAGAACCTTGTCCAATTCCTTTCTCTACCCTGGTTAGCTTGTAAGATATTTCTTTGATAGCCCCATCTAAAGTCCTTACAACTTCCTCAACATCCACAACCTTACTTGATTGAGGATTCTCATGGTTGATCAATTTAACACCCTCCCTCTTAGGATGTTTTCCAACTACTTTAATGTTGTTCTCAATTTGTAGAGCCATGATAAAGGTCTACCTCAAAGTCACAGGGTTCTTATCCCTCAAATAGTAAGCAACTTTCTTATCAAATGTATCTAAATATTTTATCAGACATGATTCATGACACGAACTCAAATTAACAGACAATCTTCTTAATGTTTTGTTAAATCTAGTATTGAAATCATGCACTAATTCATTAGGATTCTTTTTTATATTTTCAAACTCTGATAAAAGAAACCTAGGGTCTATTTTATCACCATACTACATTCTAAAAGCATTCTTCATCTCTATCTAGGAGTCAATGGAATTATTTGGCAGAGATTTATACCAGTCCCTTGCATCTTCTTCTAGAGTATGGATAAATAATTTAATGTATACATCCTCAAACTCTATTTTGAAGTCCTCCATCATATTGACAAAGAGTTTCAAGTGTTGATCACCAGTTATTACATTATTTCCTTGAAACTTAGGCAATCTGTTTCTTACATCTTGTGGCACAGCATTTGGATAGCCAACCATACCTCTAAAACTGATGGGACCAAAAGTATTAACAAAAAATGGAGGTCTGGGTGGAGGCTGAGCCATATTATTTTGAGGAGGTGATCTTACAAGAGAAACATAATGATGAGGAGTGAGGGGTTTGTGTGGTACAGGGATGCAATTTTTAGAATGACTACCCTCTAAAGGCTTTGTTTCTTGGAAAAATTTATTAGATCTCGGAAAATCTTGGGAAATATTAAGAGGCAAATGTTTCAAATACAAAATAAGGACCCTCTACAGATGGATAATTTGGTTCAACAAAAATACTACCTAATATAGAAGCACTTGAGGAAGTACTACAATCTTCAATAAAAAGCTAACCAGTTTCACCAATGGAGATCTCTTTTCTTGATGCTTGATCTCCAACAACCTTCCAAATTTTTCTTCCTTCAAAATTAGACTTTCCTAGATCTTGAAACAACCTTCTACTAGGGTCCTTAGTGAAGAAATATATTCTTCCTTCCAGCTTTGTAGATATTACTGAAATTTTTACTTGGTATATGTTAAGACATTAGTATTTATAAAGAATTTAAACAAAGACAGAGTCGCCACTAAGGATTTTCACCTTATTTTGTGCAAATGCACTATGAAATATCTATCAAATGTCTATCAATACCAAATTCATGCAGAGCTTACAAGATATGATCTTCTTTTACCCAAATTTATCAATCATGATACAAACTTTAATGCAATAACTATATAAGCTGAAAGTATTGCACTCAAAACTCACAAATTTGAATAATTCTTACAAATCTGAATAGATAATGGTGTTTCAAAGCAATGTATTTGCACTTTAAAAATATGTAAAAAGCATTACTAGGGCTTGTACGTGTACACCTTTGTTAAAATACTTCAAAGAGTCCTTGGTAATGACACCACTAGTGTTGGTATCCACATTTATTCTCCCTTTCAAGCTTAGTGGAAACACAGATTGGACATGGAGCTTAGAGACAAATAGATCTTTGTGTGTTTCCTTTTGTAGCTGGGGATGAGATCTAGTTGGCCCTTTGTCACTCAAATTTGTGGAGAGATGGATAACACCTTTAAAAGGATTTTACCTACCCTCACTACTTTAGGTCGTGCCTTTCAACCAAGGTGAGAGGACCCTTAATATAACCTCTGTTTGATGAAGGAGATGGATATATCCTTCTTTTGCAAAAAATTTATGAAGAAAGCCTTGGGAAAATACGGTCAATACTCCATGATTTAACTCTCAAGATTTGTCACTTCTAAATGATGGAGATACTTTCAACACAAGGCTAATGTTATCAAGACATTAAGAAATCTGGTTGTTACGCATATTTTAGTAAGTAGATTTTTTTCCTTTGTTGATATACAGGGCAAAAAAGGGTAGTTCAAGATGGATCAATGGTTTTGAATGATTTTGGTGGGAGATGAAGTAGGATAAAGTTGATTATACCAAATCTTTGAGGGACTTCACAACAATGGATAACTCAACAATAGAAAACTTCATAATAGTTAAGATGTTCCTTCAACCAGAAGGTGTGCTTCAATGGAGGCCCAGATCAGCACATTTTCACACAATCTTTGAGACTCTAACATGAAGGCTCAAATTGAAAGACTCAATTAAACACCAAAATCTCTGATTAATCATGCCTAAGGTACACCTAAAGAATTACAGACAATATTTATCAACAAATGATAGTGAATTGATTTTAAATTTTTTATCTCATCCAAGATGAAGGCTCTTCTTGAAATGAAATTGAAAATACCATTAAACTATCATAGGGATGAGATCTGTGTGATTTCACAAATATTTCAATGTAAGATTGCAATAGGAACAAAAGAAACCATTTACAGACATTCTGAAACAATGCAGACACAAATTAATTTCAAAATTACTTAGATTCATCAAGCAGGGAAAGCTTCCAGAGTAATCTCAGTGCTTGTCAATGGCTATACATCTACAACCAACTTGACATGATAGAAAATATAACACGAGAAGAAAATAACAAAGTTATCTCACTTGGTCTCATAAGTTGATAGATTTCTCAAATTTTATCTCTTAAGGATTCAACCCGAACCTTTGCAAGAGTATTCTCATTGTATTTATACATTTTTCTCACTCAATTTTCCCCAAAAGGGAAGAATATGCAAAGTACCTTTATTTGTTACCAATTTTTTTCAGACAATGAAGTTTAACAAATTCAGATCCGAAAGCTACCAAGTGGACCAATTGTGAACTGATCACATTTCTTGGGCCCTCGACTAATGAATAGGATGTCATGCCCCAACTTTTTGGCAATCCTTCTAATCATTTTGATTCTATCATCTCGAGGAATCCCCTTTTAATCATTTTCTAGAGACCCTACACAGATGGATATGACAGGTGATCCTTTTTGCTCTCGAGACAACACCTTTTTCATCTTTTTCACCTGCACTTTCATCATTTCATCCTTTTTCCCTCTCTTTCATCTGTAATTCTAACCCGCATCCATCTCCTCTGGTAATTCCTATTTTTACAAGTGACTAATAAATTTCAACTTAAAAATATTGACCCTACAAATCCTTGGACTCACAAATTAAGTTATGAATCCATCAAATAGCACTTTACAGACAGAGATGACAAGGAATTTCATTAAAGAACGATGAAAAATAGTTCGTATTCATGTTTCAGGAGTCTTGGAGGAAAAATGGTGGAAAAACAGACATAATACACATCAATTGTTGATTTTTCCCCCTTTCCACTTTATATCATAGTCGTCCACGTGTTTCCCTAATGTAACTACAAAGAAGGAGCACAGAGGCAAGTCCCAAATAAGTGCGGCCCTTCCACGTGCCCTAGGCCAAAGAAAAATGCCTTTATGCCTTTGAAAAGTCTCAAAGTGTAAAAGGAGATAGTGAAATCCTCCACGTGTCTCAATGGTGGATTTTGAGATGGTCTCCAAAAGCAGAGACCCCAAACAAGCGCGGCTCAACACATTTTCGAGTCGACATATTTTGTTAAAAATTGAAATTTCAAAGTGGAAGTTGCCATGTGTCTAGGGTCCGAGAATTTTTTTCTTTGGTCCGTTGAAAATTCCAAGCAAATGGAAGAATGAGTAGAAGCTTCCAAGTGTCCTCATGGTGCTTCTTCAAAATAAAAAATTAGGGGCGGCCCTTGAACATGCACTGATCCCTCCACATGTACTGCACTTCAAAATTGCTTTGAAAAGTTTAAGTACAAAGTGGAGTGGAAGAAGCCTCCACATGTCTCTTTGTCGTAATTGTTAAGTGGGACCCCAAACGGATCTTGAAATGAGTGCAAACGCTCCACATGTGCATGGTCCATGAAAACTATACCATCCTCATGAAACATTTGTCTAAGTTAGGCCAAGGTAGTGGAAATCTCCACGTGTCTCCCTGACGTAACTCCAAGGCCAAACCAAAAGGTGAATTTTCAAATGAGTGCCAACCCTCCACGTGGAAAAGCTTTGAGTCTGAAGTGAGCCTTAGAATTTTCAAAGTGCCCCGCTGAGCCACATCCAACCAAAAAGTACCACATTTACTAATCAAGGTGAGATGTAAATTTGACTGGGAAAAATACACCTGTCAAACCATAAAATGTAGGAAAATCACCATTTGAGCCCGGAAATGAATCTTTCTTCATGGACAGAGAGTTTGGAAATGATATAAGGCCCAAATGTGATCCTCCAAGCCGCATCTAATCATGTTTCCACAGATATTTGGGACACAAATGACAGGGACAACAAAATGTGGTTATGGAAAATGGAAGGAAAGGAAAAACTGAGTTTTATGCCCAAGTTATAGACTCTTTCATATGGACAGAGGAACGAAAAACAAATTCTGGACTTTTAAGTGATCCTTGACCAAGGAAGGGACTGATCATGGCAACCAAATGGAGGACAGAGTCTTTAAGCATCAATACGGGAAATAGAAAACATGATAGAGGCTGCAAACCGAGGAATTTCAATGGAAAATGGGGCAAGACTAATTTGACCACCAACATAACCCTAAAGTAGTGAGGATGAAGTGATTCTCACTTCCCCTGGGTATGTGGTTATAATTTTTCTGAGATTGAGTCAAAGAAAACTTGGTATGTATCAAATATATATGCCCTAAATAAGACTTGTGAAAGAAGGAAATTATGGGAGGATCTATCTAAATTTAGACAAATTTTCAAGGAAAAATATTGGATCATTGGTGGGGATTTCAACACCCCCCTCTCCCCTGGAGAGAAGAAGGGTGGCTTCATTTCTTATTCTGATAGCATGGAAGATTTAGCTAAATTTTTAGCCAGAAATGATTTGTTTGACTTGGAGTTGGAGGGTCCAAAATATACTTGGGTGAATAGAAGGATGGGGTCTGAGCTCATTTAGATTAGACTAGACAGATTTTTGGTTATCCATTTGTGCATGATCAATCAACTTTATTCTCTAAAAACCCTCCCTAGAATCAGTTTGGATCATAATCCTTTACTCCTAAATTTGGGGATGAATCATCCCAAGAAAGAAAGACCTTTCTAGGTTTGAAAAGATGTGGTTGGATCATCTAGATATTTTCAATAGAATTCAGGAATGGTGGGGTATCCAAGTTCATGGTGTGGCTAGTTTTAGATTGAGTTTTAAACTGAAGAATGTTAAAAGTAATCTCAAAAGATGGAATAAGGAAACCTTTGGGAATATTTTCCAAGAAAAATTAGAATTGCAGAGGATTTAAGAACTATTGAGGAACTAATGGAGGATGATGGCCTTAACCCTATTCTCAAATATTAGGAATAGAAAGCTGTTGATTGAATATCATGATATTTTGGCTAAGGAAGAGGTTTACTGGAGAAAAAAATCAAGGGTGAAATGGCTCAAGGAGGGCGATAGGAATACTAAATTTTTCCACTTCACAACTACTTCAAAATCCAACCTCCTGAAGATTAATGAAATCAGAAGAGAGAATGGGGTGATCTATTTAGAGAGTAAGGAAATCAATGATACAATAATAAATTATTTCAAGGAGCTCTTCCATGTGGGGTAGGCTATGGAGGAGAATGCTCAGAATAAATTTCTTGATATTTTTAGAATGTGATTTCCCCTCTTGAAAACAAAGATCTCTTAAAGATACCCATGGAGGAGGAAATTCAATTTGTTGTCTTTGAAATGGAACCAGATAAATCTCCCATCCTGATGGTTTCCTTTTTTTTTCTTTCAAAAATTCTAGGAGGTGATCAAGCAAGAGGTTATTGAGATGGTTCAAGACTTCTTCAACAATGGCCACCTCCTGAGACAGATGAATAACACTTTCTTGGTCCTCATTCCTAAAGTAGTTGGTGCCAAAGAAGTTAAGGACTTTAGACCAATAAGTCTCTATAATACCAATTATAAATTGATTACCAAAATCATTGCTGGCAGGATCAGAAATGTTTTGGCCAATTTCATCTCGGCTAATCAAGAAGATTTTGTTACTTTGGAAGGAAAATTATGGATAGTATCATTGTGATCCAAGAATTTATTCATTCTATTGAAAACTCAGGAAGATCTACTATGTTTTTCAAGTTGGATATGCATAAAGCATATGATAGGATTTCTTGGTCCTTCCTTTGGGCCATTTTGATCAAGGTGGGATTCAATATCTCCTTTGTTAACATGATCATGACCGTATCTCCATAGCTAGCTTTTTGGTTCTAGTGAATGGAAAACCAGAAGGTTTCTTCCAAGTGGGATGAGGTTTGAGACAAGGAGACCCTCTCTCACCCTTTCTTTATGTTATTGTGGCTGATTATTTAAGTAGGATTTTTCAACAGGCTTTATCTTCTAATAGTATTCAGGGTATTAAAATATCTAATGGCCTTCCTAATTTTTTTCTTAATCAGTTTGTTGATGATAATTTCCTTGCTGGGTAAAGCATCTGTCCAAGAATCCTCTAACTTTAAGGTTGTTCTAAATGACTATGAATTGGTCTCGGGACAGTTGGTTAATTTTCATAAAAGTGTTGTTTTTTTCATTAATGTGGAGCATCTGATCCAAGTCAGATTAGCTCACATTCTGGGGTGTCAGATTAAGAAATTTCCCGAATCCTATTTAGTAATTCCCCTTGTCCCAAAACATCCTGATGTATTTATCTGGAAAACCTATTAGAGAGATTGAATAGAAAACTATCTTCTTAGAAGTGTGTCCTTCTCTCTCAGGTAAGTAATATTCAATTACTTCAAATTTCCCTTCAATTAATTCCTATTTTTTTCATGTACCTCTTTAAGCTTCCTTCCAAAATCATTGGGTCCCTAGAAAAAATTTAGAAAAAATTTCTATGGGTAGGAGAAGAGGATAAGTTCAAGTGTCTGATTGTGGCTTGGGAAAAAGTTACTGAACCCAAATTATGTGTTGGCCTAGGATTAAAAAACATCAATATCATGAATGAGGTGCGATAGCTAAATCGGGATGGAGCATTTAGGAGAATAGGGTCTTTGGGTGGACATCATCAAGAATAAATGCATGTGGTATATAGGCAGATTGTACTCCTTTTTCAACCAAAATGACTTTCCTAGAGGATCCTTACTCTGGAATTCGTTTGTGGTTTCTAAGGAAATTCTTAAAAAGGGTTCAATCTGGGAGATAGGAAAAGGTAACATGTGAATTAGTTTCTAGAATGATAGTTGGCTTGAAGATTATCCTTTGGCTAGCATGGAGTCTTGGAAAATGGTAGCACAACACTACGAAGATAGGGGAAAAATTTGGATATGGGACTTTTGGATTCAGGAGGGAGCCATCAGTTGGGAGGTCATTGTCCCCCCTCCGGATTATAATGGGGACCTCCATCCTTTTTGGGAACTCAACAAAAAATTAAGGAATTTCTACATACCCAATTTACAAAACAAGGAAGATTCCATTAAATGGAAAGAGGAAGAATCTGGGAATTATTCAGTTAAATCATCCTATAGACTAAATTTTAAAGATTCTATTCAAAAATAGTATTGGGGTAGACTCTAGGTGAAGGATATTACTCCTAAAGTAAATATCTTCTATTGGTTGGCGGTCCAAAATAGGATCCTTATGGTGGATAATCTCAGGAAATGTGGTATGAATCTCCCTAATAGATGTTCGCTTTGTAGGAAAGAGGAGGAAAATGTCAATCATCTTCTCCTTCATTGCCCCTTCTCTCAAAAGGTTTTTGTGACTATCCAGGAACTGTTCAAATTTCAATGGATCATGCCAAAGACTATTGAGGATTTTTGCATACAATGGGAGAGCCCCTTCAAGTTCCCCATTTTGGTGATGTCCTAGAAAATTGCCCTCCCACATATCTTTTGGGGTTTATGGAAAGCTAGGAATGAATGTATCTTTCATGAATAGAAAACTAATTTTAAGAGAGTCCGAAGTAGAGTCATAATGACCATCAAAGAAAATACCAAACTTTTTAAAGGTAAGGCAAAAAAAAACTATCCGAGATGGGAGGAAGAATTTCTTAAAAGTTTTCCCTTAGTCCGGTGGAGATCAAAAGACCAAGAATTCACACTAGATGGACCAAGAAAGAGAAAAATGTGGTTAAGATAAATTTTGATGGCACGTCAAAAGGGAATCCAGGTCCTGCTGGGGGGAGGGATCATTAGAAGCAGTGATGGTGATTGGCTATATGCCTATGTTGGTCCGTAGGGAGACAAACTAACAATATGGCGAAGGCTAGAGCTCTTTTGTGGGGTGTCAAATTGGCTAAGGATAGAGGAATAAAAATCCAGATTGAGGGGGATTCCCTCATTATTGTTAATTCTCTTGACAATAATAAAAATATTAATTGGACCTTAATAAATGTTCTTAGTGATGTCATGGAAATTTTAAAAGTTTTTGACAAGGTTTCAATTAATCATACCCTACACCAAGGTAATACGTGTGTGGATAAGATGGAAAATTTTGGCATGTAAATCCATGATTACAAAATCTAGAGTAAAGGTGATGATTTTCCCTCAAAAATTAATGAAGCAATTGGTAGAGATAGACTGCACTAAAATTGATGATTCTTGCATGAGTGAGCATTGGTGTCACTTGAGTTGAGACAATTTACTTAAGGGGAGCAATTTCAATTTATGTCTCAATGTTTCTAAAACGTTTTTGAGCATTAGAAGTGTGAGTGGGTGTGATAGGTTTTGCATTGTGAATATGGGTGGTGACAGAATCAGGGTTGAGCTAGCGAGTCAGGGTATCAAGGCTTTCAATCAGCCTTTGTGGAAAAAGCTCAGGATTGGGGGTTTTCACAATTTTATCTCTAAATTGCATGGTTACGGTCCTTCGATGTCAAAGTATTTTGGTATGGCATGGAATGAGGGAAATTTTATAGTAAGAGGTATGGAAATTGAATTCAGAGAGAACACCATTTCTCAAGTTATGGAGATACAAATGGAAGGGGTTAATATTTTTAAAGAAATAACCCGTAGGGAGCACGAAATTGAGACATTTTTAATGGGTAAGGAAAGGTGTTATTTCTTCATTGATAAAATTACTATATCTTGTATCTAGGAATTTTTAAGGAGGTTTGTCTCTAAATTATGAAGTACATTACTTTAGAGGGAAAATGTTATAAAATTTACACACATTATATGTCTTTCCTTAACATGTTTAGATGTAAAATCATGGTGAGCATTCCTTTTCCCCCTGTTCATGTCGTTTGATTGCTTCTTTGAAGGCTTTCTAGAATGATAAGGTAGAGATGCCTCTCCATGAAGGGCTCATCCTTATGATGTATGAGAATTTGAAACCTATCCCTACCATTTCCCTGAAATATAAGGAAGAGGAGGAGGTCATCTCCTAATAGAGTGCCTCACTAAGATGAGGGTTGGTAAAATGTATGTGGATAGGAATTCTATAGAGGATGAAGGACTGGATAAAGGAGTGGAAGGTAGAGGTGAAGCTAGCACTTCCAAGAGAAAGGGTATAGATAGCGAGAATAAGCTTTTGAGGGGTTGATAAAAAAGTTCAATATTTGGATAGGGTTATACAAGATATGGAGGAGATAAATGTCATCTATTGAGAAACCATGATGGAAGTCATTCAAGCTTCCAAACAAATATGTTCAGCCCAGGTGAATTCTAAGAAGAAGATTATTGTATTGGAGAAATAATTCAAAGATGTAAGCAAAAGGATGGATGTGATGGAGGAGGGCACGAAAAAGAGAAAGTTCAATTTGTGTATTAGTAACTCTGAGGAATATCGGAAGAAGATATGACTGAGATGAGAAAAGAGGAGGAACTCAACAAAGATAGTCCTGTTGACAACAGGAAGTTTCCCCTAAAAGTTAAATGATCTTTTGGTCCTGGACTATTGGTAGGATTTTTGCAAACTATCTCAGCCTGGTTTTTTTGGCTATTTTGTTTAGTGTCTCTTGTTTTTTTCTCATTGTCCATATTTTCATTATAAGATTTAAGCTTGTTTAACTCCTTATGGACCTTTTTGTCTCTTTTTGCTAGTTTTTTTCTTCTCCTTTTTGTTGGTTCCTCCTTTATAAGGCCCCTGGGAGCTGATCCCTATTTTACCTTATCTAATAAAAAATATTAGTTGGAATCAATTTGATAAATATATCCTAATTTCAATTTTTATTTGCATATATAGTTGAAGAAAATATATAACCAACAAATATATGTAAATAAATAGGTAAAAATATTTTATGAATTAGTATTATTGTATTTTAAATATATACAAGTTAATAACAAAGTTTCAATATCATTTTGTTTGCAGTTCCTCTAAAGAAACACTTTCTTGTTCTTGAATTAGAATGATTGTTAGTTCAAAAGCATACTTCTAAAAATGAAAATAACGACGAATGTTTGTTGCCTAATTTCTAGCTTGTGTATCTCAAGATTTTCATCAAATAGCATTTTGGTCTACGTTAGATACAAATTCCAATGTAGAAAAAATAAAAAATAAAATTGTTACACACAACTAAAGTGGATGTGCATCCTTTGATTTGTTAGGGTGTGGAGCATTGTGAAAAACAAGGAGACAAATTTATTAAAAATTTGGAAAACACCAAAATTTCTATACAAATGTTAAACTACGGTTGTAGTTAATGTAATCAACAAAGGATTTCCTCAAGAAATTTTTGTGTCTCTAAAGGTTTCGATAAAGATTTTAAAAATAAAAAGTGGCTTATGTTTTCATTGTTTATAGAACTAGCCTTAACAGGGGTTTGTAGATGATGCAAGACAAATCTTAAAGGGATGTTATTTATTTCAAACAACAGAGGAACAAATCAATATATAAAATTGTGTTTATTACTTTTTGTAGTTCTTTTTCCCATTTTTCATTTGATGTGATTATTAAATATTTTTAATAAGATGTTATGGATAGTTTTTATTATTTAATGCTCAAATATTTTTATTACAAATTTTTAGTTATTTTTCACATTTCATCCATATGATGTGATTATTATATAATGATTAGGATGTTATTGATAGTTATTACCATTTAATGCTCAAAACTAGCCTTGATAGGTTTAGACAAAAAGAAAGTAATTATCAATAAAATTAGATAATATAATCTATGATTTAATTTATTGAAAAATAATTGTGTTATTGGTTGGTTTTTCATATCTCGTTTCACATGGAAAGAAGTTATTGGTTTTGGGGTAGAAGAATTGCTCTTTGGAGTTCCAAGGATTACTAAATTTAGATCGTTGACCATGCAACCATATTTTAAATATGTAATATAATGATACTTCACTTGTATATTTAGATTTGAATTATTAAGGATAGAACAACAAAATTTTAATATTGGATTGTGGTTTACATACCTGTATTCGAGATAAAAATGTTCCTTCATTCGAAATTTGTATTGGCTAAGAAATAATGAATTATTTTTTTGTTGGGGCATAATTTAGTGTTAAATTAGAAAAAAAAATTAAGATAAAATAAGGGGAATATTTTGCCAGTTTACAAAAACAATATGCAAAATTTTCTTGACAAGTACACCCAAATATATGGAGCAGAAAACTTGTAACATCGTCTTTTTAAGCCTTCAATACTAGTTTTTTTTTTTTTACTTTATGCTTCATTGATGTAAATACACATATATTTAACTCCAACATAATCTTAGTTTCATATATCATGTTTCTTTGTTCTAAATTAACTTAATTTAGAACCAACATCATCTTATTCAATATATCCTATAATATTAAACCTTATGTAGATGTATGAGTTAGACTAATATTGATCATATTTGTCATAGGTGAAACAAAAAGTTTTTTTCTATGAAAAAAATTAGGTGCTTCTATTTGGATTTCCTTTCAACTTGAAATGTGATGGCACAATGCATTATGATAGAAAAAACTTCACACAATTATCTACATAGTTAAATCATGTGGGGCCACACCAAAATTTACGTCGGTCTTTGGAAACATTTAAAAGAAAAATTACTGAGATTGATTGAGTTTACTTGTTATTATTATGTTCATTAATAAATATAAATAAATTTGTTTATTTTTGTAGTCTATCTCATAAAAATCATCAATATTGGTGTTTTTAGTCTCTCATAGAAGTTCTTTAATATTGGTTTATTTTTGTAGTCTATCTCATAAAAATGGATTTATTACCATCATTTTATGCAAAAATAAATGTGACTTGTATTTATCTCATAACAATACATTTCCTACCTTCAATTTATGCAAATAAAATCCATGTTATAATTAAATAGTTGTCAATGTTTATTGATATAATAAATTAGATGCAAAACTATACACAAATATATTATTGTGATCGAAATATGTAAAATATACCACATGAAAATGCGCACAACTCCATAGTTAAAATAAATCACATTCAAATTTTTTTATATTATATGACTCGAAGTAGATAAAAATGAAATTAATATAGGGTCTCAGATGTTATCACAAATTTATTACTATTGGGTCAAATGGTATCATCATAGAATATTTGAATTAAATTATAGAGAAAAAACTTGTATATTATGCCTTGTATGGAATGAACATATGCCCTTTCTCAAACATTAAATATAAATTTTTTAGGATCTATAATGAGATTGTGTGGGATTTAAAGTGCAAGATAGATCACACAAGTGATAGTAGTAATTCAAATTCTGCCATAAAATTTTGCATGATTCTCGAATGGGATTGTATTTTAAAAACTGGTTTAGTCATATCAAAAACAAAGCTTCTAAGGTGGTTTCAAGAAGAGAAAGTGTATAAATTGTAAAAAGAAAAGGATGGGAGGTGCTCCGCGCCAATTGGAACCTAGTTATGATCCCACTTGGAAGGACAATAGGAGATTTGGAATCTTCTTAAAAGGGGGTGTTTCCAACTTCATCAAAAAAATCCAAGGGCATGACCAAAACATTTCTGTGCATTTTTCCATGGATTGGAAGGACATGAAGGTAAAATATGGGGGTCATCATGTGTTGATGAACAAGGAGCTGATTGTTGAGGTGACTGGGCTCGATTTGGATGGCTTCCTATTTTTAGCAAAAGGTTCAACAAAATTGTAGAAGCAAAGAAGTTTTCTGAAGAAGGGGAGGAGCTCATATTTTTGTGGTGGGTGTCAAGGTAAGTTCCATTCCAAAACCCTATGATGAGATTACTAAAATGATGGTTCGATTCATCTCCCTTGAAGGGCACTTTGTCACTGTTCCTACCAAGCACTTGGTCTTTCTCAACCATTTTAGGAGACAATTTTTAGTTTGTTTCCCACATTACCTCTTGAATTCACTTGAACATTCCATTCTTGATTTCCAAAATCACACCAAGGCTATCCCCCTCCATCAGGGGCTCATCTTCCTCCTGTATAAAATCTTTCTCTCTAAATTCCCCATCATTCCTATCTCCCCCAGCAACCAGCCCTCTCCCATTCTAACTACTCCTTCAAAAGACCTAACCACCTCTTCCAAGGCCAGAGCTATCAAAACTAAAAACCTCAAACTCATTAAAGTGGCCTCCCCTCCCTCTTCCCGTGTTCTTAGGAGCAACAAAGAAATGGAAGTTGTTCAAAATATTTTACACATTAGCAATGTTGGTTAGGATAATGCCTCATAGGATGAGAGGGATAATACTCTTCTTAGACTAGACTTATTGGAAAAGGAGGTTGTGAATATTAAGGAGTTACATCAATTAACCAAGAAGAAGGGGAAGAGAAAACTGAATGATGATGTGGATATTGAAATTGATCAGACTAAGGATATTTACAGAAAGTTGAACTCGTTGGACAATAGATTGGGGAGGGCCAAAGATATACATGATCATAATATGGCCATTTTCAATGCCATTAGTGAGTTCTCTAGAGCAATAAGTTAGAAGCATTTCAATGTTGAGTGGGATCCTGAAGCCATTTGGGGGACTAAAAAGGAAATAAATTAGGCTATCTCAAAGTTTAACATGAATGATCCAACGCACACTACCACTCTGGCACTTTTCACTTCTTTATGCACTATAAAATCTAGGATTGATAGGGCCTCCAAGAAATAAATCCCCTTGGTCTGGCTGGTTTTGTTTTAGTTGTTTCTCTTTCGGACAGAATGTTTTTTTTTGGCTACTTAATTGCAGTTTTTTCCATGTTTTTCTTTTTCCTAGTAGCTATTGTTTGGGTTACTGTTGGAATTTATATATTATCCAGATTTTGATCCTCTTTTGATGTTTTTTCATGTTTGATCTAGCTATTGAGCCTTTCTTGTAACTAGGTATAGTCCCTCCAAAACTATTTTCCATTAATAAAAAAAATTTTAAACATAAAGTTGGATGAGAATGAACATATGCTTTTTCTCAAAACATTAAATATAAAGTTGGAAGAGAAGAAACATATGCCCATTCTCAAAACATTAAATATAAATTTGGAAGAGAATGAACATATGCCCATTCTCAAACAATAAATATAAAGTTGGAATAGGTTATACATTAATTATTTATTATGCATTACAAATTTATAAATGTAAATTAATACAATATTAAGTATTTCCTAATCTTACTAAAAAGTTGAAGATAATTAACATATTCCCATTCTCAACTAATAAATATAAAGTTGGAATAAGTTATAAATTAATTATGTACCATCGCATTACAAAGTTATAAATGTAAATTAATACAATAAGTATTTCCTAATCTTACTAAAAAACTATAAACCCCTAAAATGGAAATCCAACAAATATGATATTAAATTCCAAAAAAACCTTTTTAGATTCTAATAATACCAAAAGTAAATTCCAATATTTGATATAAGTAAAACCAACATATCCAAATTTAACTAAATTATGTTTTTCTTCATAAATACATAGACTTTAATTGGGATAAAGATTATAAAAATTCCCTTAATGATCTCATGTAGTATCTTCTATCCCCACCTATTCTCACAACTCCACATGAGGGAGAGCCTTTCTATATTTACATATCGATCATTGATCATGATTTATGTGCCATATTGGCACACTATGATAAGAAAGGTAGGGAGAAATCCATTTATTAATTAATTCACACCCTTCATGATTATGAGACTCGATATAATGAAGCTGAAAAATCCATTGTGTTCTGTCTTTCTTTTCCACCTTCAGAATTCACTACTATCTTCTTAATCAAAAAACCTATGTCATCACAAGTTATCATCCACTCAAAACCATGCATTCTAAGCCTTATCTTAATGACCACATCACTCAATGAATAATTCTCATGAACTATTCAACCTAGAGTTCATCTCTCAAAAATAAATCAAGGTCCAAGCTATAGAAGATCAACTAGCTGAAGTATCTCTTCTTAAAAATCATCTTCCTCATGAGAAATTCCTTAATGAGTCTATCCACACCATCGATCATGAATTTTATCCCCAGATGAAACTTTTCTTTGATGGATATAAGTTTCAGCAAGGGGGAGGCACCAGTGTTATCATCATTCCTCCTTGGGATACTCCTATCCCCATCACTTATAAGCTTAACTTCAAATGCACTAACAACATGTGAGTATGAAGCCCTCATCTTGGGTCTCGAAACTGTTGTCATTTTTGGCATCCAAATTCTTGACATCTATGGTGACTCTCAACTTATCATTAATCAATTCAAAGGAACCTATCAATGTAAAAATGAAGTCCTTCAAAAATATAAGGACATCGTCAAATTTCTTCTTAAGGATTTCAATTTCTACACCATCCAAACCATCCCTCATTCATCTAATAATTTTTTAGACAATATGTAATCCCTTTCATCCTTCATCACGTGGGTAACTAAAGAATCTAAAATCTTTGTCATTGTTCATCACCTCAATCAATTGTCTCATGTCCATGAGATTCCTCATGTCAATCATGTTGATACTAACTAGTCCGATATCCGGTCCTCTTAAATCTTTGAATATATTTCTCAGTCCAAAATTCCCTCTAACCTATCCAAAAATGGTATGATGTAATTCCTTCAATGTGATAACAAGCTGTGTTATCATTAGCAATGTCCTATATAAACATGGGTTTGATGTAATTCTATTCCAATTCCAAAAATCTCATGAATCTACCAAAGCACCATCCAAGAAATCCATAATGGTATCGTGGTGGAAAATTTAGCAATTTGTCTATCATGAAGAGAATTATTTACATGGTTTATTACCAACACACCCTCAATAAAGAATACAATGAATATGTTAAAAATTGTATCAAATTCTAGTAGTACTCTAATCTCATCCAAATTTCTAGCCAGGCCTTGCAGCCGAATTAGGATATTTGGTCCTTCTAAAAGTGGGGCATTGATCTTAATAGCCTCATCAATCCATGTTCTTCCCAATTCCATCATTCTATCATCACCACTACCGAATACTTCACCAAGTGGGTGGAATCCATTCCACTCACAACAACTAAAGCTAACAAAATCTTTGAATTCGTATACCAGAATTTCATCTGTTGCTTCGACATCCCTCATAAAATCATCATCGAAAACATAAAGTCCTTTAAAAACAAACACCTCAAGAAGCTTTGCAACTCTTTCAACATAAATCTTAGCTTCTCATCTTGTTACTATCCTCAAGCTAATGGCCAAGCCAAATCCACTAATAAGAATCTTTGTAACATCCTTGCTAAAACTATTGACAAATCAAGATGTAATTGGAACCTTCACATTCCCTTTTCTCTTTGGGATTATAATACTACCATCCACACCTCTATGAGTAATACTCATTTCTCTCTTATCTATGGCTTTGAATCTGATCTTCCTCTTCATTTCTAAATCCCATCTTTTCTTATTTATCTTCGCAACTTCATCCCCGATGAGGACTATCATCATGACCATCTAACACAACTTGAAATGTTAGGACGAACGTCACCTCATCAATCTTCGGTATCATCATGTTTATCAAGAGCATATCAAATGTGCCTACGAAAAGCATCTATAAGAACATGAATTTAATATTGTTGACATAGTCTTTAAAGAAAATTAGAACACCGCTACTTTAAAAAGGAGCCAACATGGAAATTTTTCTCCCAATTGGATTGGACCATACATTATAACACATAAGTATGGATCTGGAACCTATCATTTAGCATCTCTTGATGGTAAACTAGAAACATAATCTCTCAATGCCTTGCACTTGTGGCATTTCTATTGTTAACATACTTAACAACATTTTATTAGTCATATTAATGATCTTATCCACATCATTACTCTTTCCATCTCCATTTTAATGATTTGGAACTATGTGGTCTATCATCATTTTCCTATATGTGACCTTAAATATGGGCATCACATCTCTTCCCATACCATATTCCTTATGGAAAATTCCTCCTTTTAGGTGGGAAATACGTAATCATTAACTTTGTCTCCTTCTTATCTTCCTACTAGAAACATGCTAAGGATATGAAGGTATCACTTATACATCTTATATACCCTCCCTAAGAGGTTTACTTGGCTATCTCCAAATATATCATAAAAAGTAAAAATATCAGATGCTCATATCAAAGCTATCATATCCAAGAAACAGACTACTCCCTCAATCGACAACTATCATATATCCTACCATCTACAAGAAACAAAAATCCTAATATCCAAAAGCAAAAGTCTAAATGTAGACTATTCCCTCGAAGGATGGATACTATCTTATGTCATGGAAGTAAAGGATTCCCGAGTTGATCACCTTCAAAATCTCAAAATTAAAAACAAAATATCAAAAGAAAGCATCTCTAGAAAGTGTCTTGCATCGATCAAATTTCCCATTCTCTGCAAACTTCCTGCATTAATCAGTTTTCTCTATATTGCTTAGAGCTGGGGCATAAACCTAGGACTACCACCTAAAGAGACCCTATTTTCCCCCATACAAGTTACATCTAAAACCCTTCTATCATGTTAATAGTAGGTCTATAATAACACTTTACATATTTTCCCTTATGATGTTAAGTATGACCAAATATGATTAGTTACATGTTAATGCCTTCTATTCGCTACAAGTGCATCATTTTGTATTGTTTCATTTTTCATGATCACCTCTAATTTATTCCAAAAATATATTTTCCTTATGCACTCCTTACCATGAAAAAGTGTACTTCATACCTTTTGGTCACTTTTATCAAGTTGCATCCCATCTTATCTTAGATCTAATCTCATCTAATTTTTTCATTTTATCTTTCATCAAATCTAACACCATCACATCATTTCTATCTATTAATATATTCATCCTCTAAATACACTACATCTAATCTATGTCTATCACCAATATATCTACTCTAAAATCCCATCACATCAATTTTTCCATCAACATCTACATCTCATCTATCATATCTATCATATTTAATCTACATCAAATCAATATTTCTAAATCAATATCCATAATCAAAATCTAATCAATACCATATACATTACTGATCTATATCACATAATCTAAATCTAATCATCACACCTAATCTACATTTAATGTATACATCAAACTTAACATCCATCTAATCATCACATCATCATTGTATCATATATATCTAGTCTAACATCTATTAATCATATATGTCACATATAATCTAAATGTCATCAATATATCATTTTACATCACATCACATCTAAATCAATATACATGCTCTAATCAACTATCAACATCCATATAAGTATCTAAGTCATCATAACTCACTACAACACAATGAACATCATGAAAAAAATGTCAAAGGTTTATATATTCGCGATAGGCCTCTACCTTGGATTCTATCTCCAATATATACAATAAAATCAATATCAAAAAATATACAAATAGTCACCCACTAAGTGATAAACTAAAGATCGACAAACTAACTATTGACCTATGTCCTCCTAGCATGGGAGATTTTCCTCCCCCTACCCTCCATATAGTCCCTCATCTTGCCACCGATCTCGTCTTAGCTACATCACGGTGGTTGTGCTCTCTCAAGCCACATTTTTTCTAACCTTCCATACCTCCTCTCTCAAGCTAGATACACCACATAGTGTGGAACCTCAAGAAGTATTTCTCTCACTATGCTCTCATAATACTATGTCTCCTCACCTATTTACTAATACTTGCTCAAGTGACATAGTCCTAGGTGGTGCCATTTAACTAGCTTCCTATGTAGTCTCATGGGCCTCTCCTGTTTCCTCATACATGGTACCCAAATGTCCATATTTTTTTGGTAGGCCTCTCGCTATCTCTTGTACCAGTCTCATTGTTGTATAGAAATATCTCTCTCCTAGCACACCCCCACTAGCTCTTATAGAGCTACATCCAAATATACCTATAACTTTGGCCAAATCATCTGCTACCCATCCATCTCCACATATAGGTGTTGTTCCTCCATCTCCACCCATGGGCACTATTGTCTCTCCCTCAATAGGAATCTCTACCTCTCCCCTATCTTCTCCCTTTCCTCCACTACCTAGGTTTCCCCACTGTTGTGTCCACCACTATAAATATACCTCTCTCGAATCCTACATCATCGTCATCATCCCATAGATATCCCTCCTATGAAAATGAATCCGCTTATCATTGGGATGAGAAGGCACCTCTAAGTCTCATCCCATTTGAATCTAAGAGGTTCCTCGGCCACCATTTGTATCAAGCCAAATTTTCTCATGACATGTGGAAGCTAGACCACCTCTATAATCTCGGGCCTCCTTCCCTATACCCTACTAACTCTCTATATCCCGGTTAGCTATATATCTATCTCAAGCCATGATGGGAAATATATATAGGTCCTCCATCTTACATCATCTACCTCTATTTCCCCATACTCTCCACATACCAGTCCTCACCGTGATCACTCATCTCTCTATGTACATATTCTTCTTGCCATCTCAAAAACTTAACTAGAAGCTCTATATGGTCCCTAGTCACCCATAGTATCCCTAGTGGCCTCACTACAACTATGTGCTCATAATCTAAATTATAAATAAAGATGATCACATCCATACCGACTATCATCCTACTAGGTACATCCACATCTCATAGTATACATATGCTAGTAAGGTTGATCCGAAATCCAACACCGTCCCATGCTAAAAATATCTACTACCACTCTTGCTCATGTCTATAGAAATTACACTCCACTAGAGTATAGTAATGCATAGTAGTAGATATCCATCATCTCTAAACAAGTTATCTAGCTTCCCGGTGTAGTAGGATAATATATATTATCAAAGTGTAATTCCCCTAATACAAATTCTATGTGTAGGGCATCTACTAAAACTATGAAAATGTCACCAACCTACACTATGTTATCACTAGTACTATATGTTCCCCTTGAATTGAAAATATCAATATCTGGTACATGTCCTCTAATGTGACCATCATCTCAATTTTCTTGAATCAAAATGTATTCGCCCCAGATCCCATCCCTCAATCAAATAAATGATTATCTGTGTATCCTCTATACTCTCTAATAATGGTAGAAGCCAACCAATCCAACTACATTTAGGTGATCCCACTCACTTGTGTAACATCTACCCACATCCTATCAAATAAGGTAGGGACTTTATCTCTTAGTTATAAAGATTATCTAACCTAAAATAATCAAACACACCAAACATCCATCACCATTTTATCTAAAATCATCTAGATCCTACCTAGTCCATGCCATCTTACCCTTGGTCCATGGTGACCTACCCCAAGTCGACTACGACTAGCCTAATCACCGCCAACCGAACCTTGGCACTCAAAATTTTCAAATTTTCAAATAAAAAAATATCAATAAAAAATCAAAAACTAAGATAGGTTTTTGATGTTTACCCCTCTCTGAGTGCTCTGGCATTTCCTCCCTCCTCTGTTGGCTTCCATCTCTCAAATATCAAAATTTAATACCTCTCTTAGATCTCAATTGTTAAACGTATGCGGTCACAAATGATATTAGTTAAACAATTGCATTTCTTAAATAGTTGCATCATTGTGGTCGATGGTGACCCATTAGTCACCGTCAACCTCAACCAAGTTGCAATTGACCTGTTTTGGTCACCGATCGACTAAACTTGATTTTTCTCATCTCCCTAAAATTCTCCATCAAATTATCTTTTCTTCCACTTTTTTGACTCAAGTATTTCTCATAAAACCTTTTTATTTGTCTCATTGTCCTCAATTTGCTATCTTTTGGCTTATCTATCTCATCATGTATCTTCATCACATCTAGCAGCCAACTTTCCAGTTACCCTTGTGTTCCCATCCTAAGTGCACTATTTTGGCCATTATCTCCATGTTTTATGTTCATCCCACCTGAAAGCATATTTTTGATTCCTCATATATAAAGGATATCACATCTACTTTGCCCCCACATTTTTATCATGATATTTGTCCCGACCATCCTTACATTTTTTTGCACATATTTTTGATGTCTTCCTTTGACTCGTTGGTCCTATGGCTTTCACATCCATTTGAGTGGGTTCCCATTGGACTTCCTCAATATTGCCATGATTTTTTCCAACTCACAAGTTTGTAGGAAATTGTCATTATCTCCATTGAGGTTTCACTTTGTTCGAACCGAAGTGATTCCAAAACACCACCATATTTTTTTCATTTTCTTCCTTATCCCTCTCCACTTAGGGAATCTTATGTTTTTTCCTTTTCTTGTATATATATTTCAAACTCTTGATAGATTTATCTTCTTGTCAACAATCCCTACTTTTAGGGGGAGCACTTCCATCATCATCTTCCATCACTTCTCATTTTTGTCTCATGAATTTCCCAACGAAAACCACTCGAAAAAACAATCAAATGTAGGCACCAATTTTTGATACGCTTTCCCCCATCCTTCATCACCATCTTGCACATACATATCTCTCTTCCTATTAAAATTCCCTTTTCCTTATAAATCTTATTTATTCAAATTTTCCACTTTCCTATCTTATCCCATCATCTATTTTATTTCCCCTTATTCACCCTTAATCCCATTTAATTAATCACTAATCATATTTATTATCCTAATCACATCCCATTTATTATCCCTAGACCCTCATTTAATTCTTTTCCACCCTCCAACAACTTTTTATCCATCCCTAGGTTCTCACCTACCCTCATTTAATGCTTTCCTATCCCCCAACCACCTTTTATCCTCCCTATGAAACCCTAACATGCCTAAACACCTTAAATCCATAATCCTCCCTCTTTTGTCCCCTTTTCATTGAGTTGGGTATCATCCCACTACCCAAATAGACTGTCTTCCGTAGTCATCGATAACCCATATGGGTTTCCATTTGACCCTATAAATATGACCATACCTATCCCCCCTCTTGAGGCTTTAATTTTTGAGACTTTGGGATTTCTTACAAACTTTGTTTTGTTTCTTTCTCTTCTTTATAACTGATACTACCATCTTGGAGCTAATTTTGAGATCTTACTTACTACTTGGGAGATTATAAGTACTCTTCTTGGTTGAATCCACACATTTTCTTGCTTGGATCCCTTATTTCCATCTCATCATCATTGTGCATCAACCGTGGAGGTTTACAATCCACCTTGAAGCTCTTCATTTGCATCATCCATTATTGCTTTCTCTCCACATTTCATATTTTCCATCCATTTTCATTTATCAAATCCTAGATTCCATCCCCAGTCACCATCAACTCTACATAGTTTTCATCAACCCAATCCACATTTATCTTATTACATATCATCTATCTTTCTATTTATCTATTTTCAGACATCATAGTTCCTCAAATCTCCCAATCTTTCCATTTTGTAGACCTATTACTTCAAATATCATATTCATCACACCTAATCAATGTCAATTCAATCTCTTCATCATCGAATGATCAATAATTATCATTTGTATCACTAGATCTACCAATTTTTGCATCCTTTTTATTCTCGTCAACTATAGATCCTCTACATCATATCAATATCATCATCATTTTCAGATCAACTTCAGACTAGTCCTTCGATATCCCTTTCCTACATTTATTTTTGGATTACTCTATCCCATTCATCATCAACTTGATTAGGTTTGGTTCAATTTTCATCATTTGTTGTTATCATATATTTATTTTATCTTATCTAGTTCATTTCAGATTATCTGTTTGAGTTCGATTCTATTTCATCTTATTGTTTATCAATTGTGATTTTTTCTATCTTTTATCAAAGTGGGTTGACATCCATCCTAATAATTTTTCACTTCTTGGGACCAACATTGTCGGAAACCCACCATCCTATCTACTAATCCATTTTCATGTTGATTTTCTCTTTGTTGTGCAGGTAATCAAGCTCACTGCGAGGAGGATATTTTACGCCCGTATCCATCATCATCTCATCTAGAGGTTTCCTTCAACCCTCTTACTATGGGAGTTACTTATTTTATTTGTTTCCATTTCACTAATTTGAAAACATTAGTGAGAAAATTTGATCAACATATGATTCATGTTTAATTTTTATGCATCCAATTCAATATACATGATCCACAAGAGATATAAATGGGGTAATAGTTGATATGACCAAGCATAAATCCTCATCATATAATAAGGGCCCATTGTAAATATAATTCAACATATACTTTGCTAAATATTAAACACACTTAAAATTAATTATCTTAATTAAATTATCCCAATCATATTAACCATGTAAGGAGTACAACTACACACTTTGGACTGGACGGAGAATGTAGGATCCATGAACCACATGGAAAGAATTATAATTACTATTATGATGTTTATTACCTGTTCTCCTTCATTCATTTATAACTTCAATTTATCAATGTGATACATGTTATATTGCAAGAATTTCCTAAATCCTACAGTTTTATATCACCATCGAGATATAAATCATAAGGTGGAGAATAAATAATTACCTAAAAGGTTTAATTCATGATAATCCTATATAATTATTGAAAGAATGGTAATCAATATACTAAAATAATGATTCTTGTGTGTGTGTCTAGGATACTAAACATTTTTATAAATTTTAAGAATTTCTATTCATATTAGTTATCTCCAAATCTATGTAATAAAACACAATGGTTATTAATAATGAGTCTAAATACCGACCTAGGGTAACACCATATTATACGAATGAATCCCTAATTAAAAAAAAAAAAATTGTAGTTGATGGGTGTCATTATTCCCTTCATTTAATCAACTCTTTGTTGATGTCATATTCAAACCAGGGGTGGTGTCTGAAGCTATATGCAACAAGAAATATTAGTGATCTAGTAATTGACTGTAGGTATTTGTTTTCTTTTTATATTTTCTGGGGGATTTTCTCAATGTCTTGAGGACTTCTTGGCCAAAACCTTATTGAAATAAAACTATGAAAACTTTTTGGAAGTAAACACTCTCTATAGAAATAAATTGCTGAAATAAACACACATTTGTAGAATGAAATAGATTGTTGTAAGTAAACACACGTTATATAAATAAACACACTTGCTTTGGAAATAAACACACAATTGAGAATGTTGAAAGATGATTGCAAGGAAATACGAATCTAATCTAGAACACCCGTAGGAACAAGTATACGTTAGATTTCAACTTTAATAATCAAAAGCATTTACAACATTAACAAATATATACTATTTTCTCTAGAAATATAAATACCAATAAATTAAGATCCTAGTTCTTCGAGGAGTGGGCCCTTGCTCCACCTTGAAACAACATTCAAAAACTTAATATTCTCTCAAAACAAAAATGGCTATTTTATTTTTAAATGTTCTGCATTACAAAGATGTGTTGTCTCTTTCTATATCTCGTGTTTATATCTATGTATATTGAATTATCTCTATATTATATCCTAGATGTATCTATAGGTCTGCATATATATACTCCTTTCAAAGTTGTATTTACAACCATAGTTTTCCTACTGATTCAGATGGAACCGAATCATGCCCAAAATAGATGTTGAATTGGAACTTGGCTAGATGTACAACTGTATGATAGTTATCCCTGGATCTGTGAGTATGAAGAATCAAAAATCTTCTAATCTTATCCTGATATAAAGGATCATTAATTTCTAAATCACTAGATGTTTTTGGAATAAACATGTTCTTATCGGTTCGGAACTTTAGAGAAGTTCGGAACTAAAGGAAATCATTCTAGATCTAACCGTGAGGGTTTTGGAGCTACATGTAGGAGTTTTAGAACTAAGTCTAAAAATTCCAGAACTAAGTACTGGAGTTCCGAACTAAGTCCGAAAGTTCCGAACTAAGTGATAGAGCTCATAACTATGTAATGGAGTTCTGGAACTAAGTCTGGAAGTTACTGAGAACTAAGCCGTATTGAAACCAATGCTTCAAAAACATCCGAACACTTCATACTTTGTTCTTCTAACTGATTGTGACTTGTTTATTACAAAATGAATTTCCAAAGAACTTTTTAGGAATTACAAAGTTTTTAAACATTAGAACTACAATCAAAAAATATGGACAATTACATCCTAACTTATATTAGATCAAACAAAAGTCACAAAATGCAGTCAAACTTGATAAAAAGGAGAGTAAAATAAGATCATTTATTATACATTAATGAGACATATTCTAGCCTTATCATCTCCCTTGTACTTTTTTGTAATTCCCCTTACAAACTTTACTCTTCAAATCTGGGGTTATGGATTCTGCATTCCATTTGACTACTCAGGTCAAATGGCTGGAACTGAATATTCCAATGCTTTAGTTCGAAGTACTATACCCTGCTCCTGCTTCTACTTTCCTCTACCATTCCTCAAATTGAGTGGGATCTTGAGGTTCTCTATTTTTCCATGGAGACATGGGAGTGAGAAGAAGGGGAGGCCTTGTTCTCATTCCCATCCATATGCCCCTATGTTTTTCATTGACATGAGGGATTAGTGTGCACAAGGCTTTAGCTCTTTCTAAGCTCCATATTAAGTTTGTGGGAGATATTTGTAGTAAACCTGGAAAGATAATGTGTCATGAACAGTCTATCAAAGGCATGGGTTCTAAAATGTATAACAAAAGTAGATGGCATAGTGGTCCCTCATGGAGAGACCAAATGAACTAGCTTTCAATAGATGCTCAATCCCTGTCCTTCCATCTAATCTGATTTTTAAGAAAAGAAAACAAATGCATTAAGTTGGATTTCTCCCACATATAAATTGATCATGAAGCATGTGTTCTTTTCTAGCATAAGATTGCAGAAATAGAATTTGTAGTGATATTTTTCTGCTCTGCACTGGCTGAAGAATAGGCTTTCATGAACTCAAATTCATATTTTATTTCATGTGGAAGGCCACATGTAATTCTTGACATCTTCCAATGAATGAATTATTCCTCCAGAAACACACTATATGCAGGAGAAGGTCTCCTGCATGCAAGCAATTTTTCACTCATTATGCAAACCATTTGTATTTTTACAAGACATTTAAATTTTTCTTCTTCTTCTTTGTAAAATTTTTCTTCCCATTCCTTTCTTTCTTTATTTTTGTCTTCCATATTTCTTCTCAAGTCCTCATTGGATGTTTTGATTTCACTAAGTTCCCTACAAGTATCATCCCATAACTGCTTGAGTGGCCAATAAGTTAATTCAGTCTATGTAGAGACTGTTGACATAGCACTCTGTCTTCTGGAAATTTGACATTCTTCCTCTTTCTCCATCATTTGTTGTTTAACTCTTGTCAATTCCTCAGTCTTGTCTGTGAGCTAAGTTGTTAGTTCCCTAATGAGAATTTCTCTCTGTTCCAATTTGAGTTTGAGGAAGTTCAAATCCTCATCCTTTTCTTTGATAATGAGTTCTACTCTAGACAAAAATAGAGCCTGTCTAACCTGTTGTTTCTCTTCTTTCTCTGAAATTTCTTTGGGGGTTGAGCATTCCTCTTCTACCAAAGGGAATTTCCCTTTTCATCTCCAAGATGCCAACTCTTCTTCTTCATGTGATAGTGTTGTTGATTCACCCAACTCTTGAAAAACTTGTTCCTCAAATCTCTCATCTTCTTTTTCCATCTCATTTTGGCTTGGTCTAGGAGGAGTCATGGCCATGCTACCCAAAATATCAGTAACTTCTTTTTCCAACTTGTCCTGTTCTTTCATCTCCTCTGGAATTTCTCTAGACCTCTTATGAATTCTTCTTCTTTGAGGAGCTTCAAAATGTCCAGAAGTGGGTTTCCTCCTAGAGCTTCTTCTGATTTTCACTTCTTGCTCTTTCCTAGGTGAATTGTCACTATCAGAGATAGATATTAGCTCTCCTATAGCTGTTGTAGAGGAAGGAGTTTCTTTTAAAGGTATAATAGGTTCTACAGTTTTAATCCTTCTTCCAGATCTTCTTCTTTTTGGTATATTCTCCCCACCTATTTCCTTCTTTTCCTTTGTAGGGGCATCAATTTCCAAATTATTTATAGGAGAAAAAGGAGTTGGTATTGCCCTCCTGATAATATCAAGGTTTTTCTTAAACTTGTTAAGAAATTTCTCCCATATTTCTTCTCCATTTTTCTTTGAAAGAAAATGGTGCCTTTGGCACCAAATCAATGAACCCATGATGTCGATTGTTCCAACACCCCAGGAATACCTATGGGCCATTATATGGATGGAGTCAAAAAGAAACCCTAGAAGGTTTACTATATATTCTGGTTTTGTAGCTCCATATCTAAGATATATGAGCATCTTCAGGACTTCTCTTCCTCGACCCAAATTGACCATCACAAGTTAAATACTTGACTATACAAAATTCCACTCTATCAAAGGGTTTAGGCAAGATGGCCCTTCTGACCTCTTTTATGATTTTCTTAGTGTTGTAAATATATTGGGGTTCAATTTCCCCCTCTTGTAGTAGGGTTTCAACCTAGTTCTTTTAAGGTCCCTTTGACAAGATTTGGGACATGCACAATTGGCACACTAGATACATTACTTATTGTATTCACAAAAAAAGGAATTAAAATATTTCTAACCTTTGTTTTGGATTGTTCTAAATTTATAATGAATTCTCTTACCAATTCATCATTATACTTTGAGAACTTTTTCAGAATTCCAACCACCCTACCTGTTCAAAGATAGCTTCCACTTCTTCATCTACAAGAAGTTGGGTATCATCCTCAGGTTCTGAATTCTTTTTAATCCCCATGGTAAAGAGGGAAATTAAAATTCATTCTCCTTTAAATTATTACTCTGTCTAGATTGGCTACATAACTCTTTGCTTGGCTGCGAAATGGATGGGTTTAGCTACGGAATTGTTGTACTTAGTTGCAAAACTTCTACTTCTTCCTTGAAGTTTTTTCTGTAACTACTTCTTCACTTTGTTTATTCTACACAAATGATAGCTCATTATAAATATGCTACCACTTTTGTTCCACCGACATCATCCTCATGATTACTCACTTTTAATCATAATGTACAATAGATGACTCATCCTACCAACTTTTAAATCAAATCCAATCACACATGTGAACTTTTAATCTAACCTTTAATAAGTTAAAGACATAATTACCATCCTTGATGATGTAATCCCTCCGTCATGATGAATCATCATTCCTAAAAGTGAAACAAAAGGAAAAATGGTTAGAAAAGACAACTAGAATTCCAAAAAGTTCCTTTTATTTTAAATTAGCCATTTATTGAGGAGATCAACCACGATTGTTGGTTTTTAATTGATCTTTGAGAGAATTTTTTTGGGGAAGAGAACACTATTTTCTAGTTTTCATTCTGTTCCCTTTATTGTAGATCTATCTATCTTATTGTTTGATCATTTTTGAAGGACCGGGTTCTTCCATATGATCAAATTCTTTATCTGCTTCAATCTGCCTCAAGAATTCATCCTTAATAGGAGGCTTCCTATAAAGTTTTAGCCTATGTACATTGACCAAAAGTGTCCTTCTACTGCAATCAATGGGAAGTAACTGAATAGAACCATTTTCAAATATATTCTCAATCTGATAGGGTTCCAAGCACTTGGTTCTCAATTTTCCTTTGAATTGTTGGTATTTGGAATCAAACAGTAATGCCTAATATCCTACCTTGAATTTCCTTCTCTTGATATGTGTGTCATGCCATTGTTTTCTTTTATCTTGGATTATCTCTGTCTGCTGAAGTGCTTCCATCCTTAACTCATCCAACTCATTGAGTTGAAGAATTCTCTCCTTTTGAGCTACATCCAACTCAATACCGACTTTAACTATTGTCATTAATGTATGTAGTTCAAACTCAATAGGAAAAGAGATTTTTCCCATAGACTAACTCATATGGTGAAAATATTTTTGTGGTATTCCAAGTTGTATTATAAGCCCAAACAACTTTAGGTAGTCTCTTTACCCAATCTCTTCTACCTGCTTCAACTGTTTTGGTAAGAATGTTTTCCAATTCTTTGTTTGTTACTTTTGCTTGTCCATTTAATTGTGGGTGATAGGGAGATGAATCTTTATGATTGATACGATAGTACATTGTGAATTCCTGGATCATATTAGATAGGAACTATGACCCCTGATCTGAAACTATACTCTTTTATGTACCAAACTTTACTATAATTCTATGCCAAAGGAAATCAACAACTGCTTCTTAAGTGGCATTTGTTAAAGCATGTACTTCTTCCCACTTTGTCACATAATTAGTACATAAAATAATGTTCTCTTTTCCTTGTTAAGGAGGATGAAAGGGACCAAAAAAATCCAGCCCCCTTCTTTCAAATGGTTCAATCACTACTTGAGGTTTTAGAGGCATTTCACTGGCAAAGGTTGGTCATCCCATCCTTTGACAGGATCACACCACTTGATATATGTCTTCACATATTTATACAAAGATGGCTAGTAATATCCAATGTCAAGTATCTTGTGAGTTGTTCTTTTCACTAAAAGGTTTCCTCCACTTAGTTCATCATGACATGCCCTAAGTATGTCAAAGATTTCATTTTCTCTCACACATCCATGTAAAACCAAATCGGGCCACATCTAAATAACATTCCATTTAACCATTTAAATTGTGCTTTGGTTTTGATTAAATTTTTTTCTTTTTTTAGTGAAAGGAGGAAACTTCCCTATTGTAAGATAATTTTCCATATCAGAAAACCATGGTATATCAACTGAAATAGCAAACAATTTTTCATCGAGAATTTTTTCCTTAAGCTGGATCTTGCTCCTTGTAGTGCTTAGTCTTGACAAGAAATCATCTACCACATTATATTTTCATGGATTATCTACTATGGTAATATCAAATTCTTGTAAAATTAATAACCATCTAATTATCCTACCTCTAACCACTTTGGTTTGTTCATTAAATATTTAATTCTTTGAGTGATGTGTATGTACAAATATTTTGTACACTGTAATATAATGTCTAAATTTATTAAGCGCATAAATCACATAAACAAATTATTTTTCGGTGGTGGTGTAATTTCTTTCGATGGGAGTAATATTTTTACTAAGGTAATAAATAACATACATTTTCCTTCTTCATATTTTCGTCCCAAAACTGCACCAATGGAGTTGTTTTAGGCATATATTTGGGTGTGAAAATGTTTTTCCAAATTAGGTCCTCTCAATATTGGGGCAAAGTGGTTAGTTTTTATTTAATTTCATCAAAAGCATGTTGAAATTTTTCATCCCAAATAAATTCACAGTCCTTGGTAAGCAAATTAAACATGGGGGCAGAAATTTTACTAAAATCCTTGATAAAATGCCTATAGTATCCAACATGCCCTAAAAATGACTTGATATTTGTGGGGGTTTGAGGAATAGGTAAGTCTGAAATAATTTTGATTTTTTTGGTCAATCTGAATTCCTATTTTTGAAATGTGGTGTCCTAATACAATCCCCTCATCAACCATCATCAAACACTTCTCATGACTAAGAGACAGATGGTGTTGCTCACATCTTGTTAATACTCTATCTAAATTCCTCAAAGCATCATCAAATGTGTCTCCATGCACAGTGAAATCATCCATGTATACCTCTACACAGTCATTTGTTAGGTCTACAAAAATTGCTAATACAACTCTTTGGAAGGTTACCGGAGCATTACATAATCCAAATGGTAATACCTTGTAGGCAAAGGTACCCCATGGACATGTAAAGGTAGTTTTTTCCTAATCCTCAGTAGCAACTTTGATTTGATTATATCCACTAAATCCATCTAGGAAGGAAAATTATTGCTTACCTGTAAGGTTGTCTAGGACTTGATCTATGAATGGTAAGGGAAAATAATCTCTCAAAGTGTGCCTTTGTCCAGTTCCTATAGTCAACACAAATTCTTCATTTTTTTTTCTTTTTAGGAAAAATTACAAGAGGAGACACCCTACCGATTATACGAGATAGGGTATATAAAAGCTACTTGTAATATTTTTTCAATTTCTTGCTTGACTATATCGCTTAAGGTTGGATTAATCCTTCTCGAGGTTACCTAATTGGTCGATGTTTTTAGTATAGATGTGATGAGTGTAAATACTTAGATGGAATCCTTTAATATATTTTTATTCCCAAGGAAAAGCTCTAATATGATTTTTCATAACATCAAACAATTTAGCTTCTTCATCATTCTTCAACCAACTGTTAATGTTCAAAATTTTACCTAGCTGAATCTCAACATGTTTGGTTCCAATGTGTGATGAACTGATTTGTTGAAAGGGTTCCATTAAGGTATTTAGTGGACATGCATGTGGAAACAACATATGATATGTAGCAACATCTCCAAAATTTCCTTGAGACAGAATATTGGAAAAAGGACTAGTAGGAAGAGTTATGATACTTATCTTGTTGTAGGTCAAACTCCTTGTCATTGTTGCTTTCTGAAATTCTTCACCATTTCCTGATATATTTGAAACTGAAGCTACTGATTCTTCCTCTCCCCAAGAGAAATCTTGTTCCTTTGGAGTGAAATTATTTACAGTCATAGGGAATTACTGTTGGTGTGGTTCTAGAACTAAATGTGATGGTTCCGAAACTAAATCTGATGATTCCAGAACAGATTCTACAAGTTCCGAACTAAGTTTGTAGGTTCTGGAACTATTCCCAATTTCTCCAAGGATAATTGGTGTTCATTCAATGGTTGATTAATCATATCTTCTACCTCATGTACGTGATCCTACAATGTGATCATGGCCAAAGAAGACATGTTTTGTTTATTAGTATCAGGAGCATTAACCCACAATTATTCTTGATTATCAATAGAAGGTTGTGCAAAAAGGATATAAGGAAATTTTCTTAGAATTCTTACCATTTGAGATAGTCATATCACTTGATCTGCAATCAATTAAGGCAAAAATTGTAGCTAACCATGGTCTTCCCAAAATAATGGGATAACCAAGTGTTTTACCTTTTGGCTGCAATATAAGGAAATCAACTGGATATTCCCATGACTCCACCATAACTGCCACATCTTTAATAAATCCTTTTGGTTTTGCTACAAATTGATCTACCATCTATAATATGGTGTTAGTAGGTTATATACCTATTAATGGTAATGTTTTAAAGGTGTCTAGTGTCATAAAATTTATAGTCGCTACCAAATCAACCAAAACATTATGTATATCTTTATTCCTATAGAGATAGAAATAACAGAATTCCAAGATCTTCGTATTTGGGAAGTAAAATTTTTCTCGCTAATAAATCAGCAAGTTTCCCATATACCTTAATAGTCCTAGGGTAATGCTTCTTCCTTCCGGGTCTTTTAAAAATAGCATTTTGGTTAACGTTTTCAATTACGAAATGTCCTTAATTAATTGTAACAATGGTATTTCAAGATTCAATTTCCTTAAGTCCTACACCAACTGCGCAATTCCTTGGTCTCTATCTTTAAATCTCTCTGGAAATGGAGTCTCAATAGAGTTTCTATCTAGTTCCTTATATTTTTCTTTTACATCCTTCTTGGGAACAACCGTACTAGGGGTTTCAGTTTCTTCTGTCATCTCAGTGATTATAACAGGTGGACTACTAATTATTTTTCTAGATCTAGTTTGAATATCCTTACAATCCATGACATTCAAATCAATTGATTTTTCTAGTTGTTCCGTAGATAGGATTTGTTTGTTTGTTTCTTGGGTTTGTTATTGGTTGTGTTGGTATTTGGGTTTGGACCACATTTTCGTTTTGTGAATTTTGTGTTGGGGAACCCATTATGGCTTGTTGATTCTGATTGGGATATTTCCTCCCTTGAGCATAATTATTAGGGATCCACCTAGGTTGTGACCAAGCATTCAGAGTTACCTTGACCAAACCATGGTTGTTGGTGTCCTTGGGCATACTAAGATTGTCCTAACCAATCCTGAGGATTCCATGTTAGTTGAGGGCCCAAGGTGGTTTCCCCAACTTTTTGGTACTATCGAGTTGCCCATGGCATCATTGAGGATTAAGAAATGACCTTGGCATAAAAGCTGCCCTTGGCTAGGTTATCTCTGGAAAAAATTTACTTCTTCTGATGTGGATGGAATGTTGGTTTGTTTAAGCTAATTTTTAATAAATGGAAGAAGAGAACATGCATTACTCTCATGGTCCCTAGATTCACAGATAAGACACATTTCTATTTTTTCCAAGGGACAATATCTTATTTGATGCTTCTTTATGCATCTAGGACAATGCATATCTCATGGTTCAGTTTTAGCATTTTATTTACCTTGTAATCCATCAATGGTGGAGGTTAATTGAACTAAAATGTCTATTTTAAAGTTTTCCAATTCATCCATCAGTTTTTTCATATATGGGTTCAAATTTTTAACTATTTTTCCTTTTCTAGGTCCACCCCTTATTCGTGAATAACTTCTATAAATGTCTTTAATATCATTCATTATTATTTGATCAATGTTTCCACCTCCCATCAGATCAAGTGCCTCCCTTGATTCATCATCCAGACCTTTAAGAAAAATGGTTTTTCTTAACTCTTCTTGTAGTACAAATCCACATATTTTACTCACAAAGAGGAATCTATCTAAATAATCTTCCATATTCTCATCCTCCTCCTGCTTGATTTTGAAAAATTCTTCCTTCCTATTCCCCTCTACAAAGTAATATTGATACTTTTCTAGGAAGGCAACTTCCATTTGTGCCCAAGTGGTAATAGAATTAGATGTTAATCCCATAAACCACCTCATTACTACATCCTTCAGGGTAGATGGAAACAACTTGAGTTTTTGATTATCTGTTTTATAATCATAAGTTTGACACAATACTTTAAATTCAAATAGAAATTGGTTAGGATCTTCAGATGACATTCCTCTAAATGTGGATAAATGTGCAGGTGAAATATTCTTCATGGGTGTATCATCATCGTCCAACTAAATTAGATAAGTAAAGGTCCTATCAGGTTCTCTTTCAACTTCTCATGCCATTTTTGCAGTACCTTCTAGACTTTTCTCCCAATCAATATGGTATGTGATTTGTTTTTGGGAAGGTGAAAAGTCAGGAGTAGGAGGTTGAATACTCAATTGTGAATCAAAACTTTCTCTAAATGGGTCTTGGGATATGATCTTCTTTCTAAAGGTTCTACTTCCTTCTGGTGATTGATCTAAGAATTCCAAAGGTGGAAATTCTACTTCTTGTCTAACAGGGGACAATGGTGCTTCTAATTCTTGGTCAACTTCCTTATTTGATCGAGAAGATGATGATTCTTGTTCAGATATTTTTGGGAGGAATCGACCCTTGGAGTCTCTTGGTCTACTCATAAATTTTATGATGACATAGGGAAGATTCTTCAATTACTAGATATATGATTTTTTCTCTTTTTGACACCTAATTAGAAAATTCTAACTATTTTTTCCTAGAAAGGCACCAAAAATGATGGGTATCATTATTCCCCTCTTTTAATAAACTCTTTGTTGATATCATATTCAAATCAAGGGCAGTATTTGAAACTATATGAAACAAGAAATCTTAGTGATCCAGTAATTGATTGTAGGTATTTGTTTTCTTTTTTATATTTTCTGGCACATTTTCTCAATGTCTTGAGGAATTATTGGCTGAAACCTTATTGAAATCAAAATATGAAAGCTTGCTGGAAGTAAACACTCTCTGCAGAAATAAATTTCTGGAAATAAACATACATTTGTAGAATGAAATAGATTTTTGTAAGTAAACACACATTACGAAATAAACACACAGTTAAGAATTACGAGAGATGATTGCAAGGAAATAAGAATGTAATCTAGAACACCTGTAGGAACAAGTATACGAAAAATTTAAATTGAATAATCAAAAGCATTTACGACATTAACAGATCTATACTATTTTATCTAGAAATATAAATACGAATAAAATTAAGATCTTGGTTTTGGAGGAGTGGGCCCTTGCTCCACCTTGAAACAAGATTTAACTTAATATTCTCTCAAAACAGAAATGGCTATTTTATTGATAAAATGTTCTGCATTACAAAGACGTACTATCTCTTTCTATATCTTTATGTTTGTATCTATGTATATCGATCTATCTCTATATTATATCCTAAATCTATCTACAAGTTTGCATATATATATATATATATATACATATATATATATACATATATATATATATACACTCCTTTAAAAGGTGGATTTACATCCATAGTTTTCCTACCGATTTAGATGGGCTCAATCGTGCCCAAAATAGATGTTGAATTGGAACATGGATAGATGTACAACTATATGATAGTTATCCCTGGATCTGTGAGTATGAAGAATCAAAAATATTCTAATTTGCTCCTGATTGAAAGGATCATTGATTTTTAAATCATTGAATGTTTTTGGAATAAATGGGTTCTTATCGGTTCCAGAACTTTAGAGAAGTTCCAAAACTAAAGAAAATCATCCTAGATCTAACCATGAGGGTTACGAGTTATGTAGGAGTTATGGAACTAAGTACTGGAGTTCCGAACTAAGTCTAAAAGTTCTAGAACTAAGTGATAGATCTCGTAATTGCATAATGGAGTTCCAAAACTAAGTTTGGAAGTTTTGGAACTAAGCCGTATTGAAACCAATGCTTCCAAAAACATGCGACCACTTCATACTTTGTTCTTCCAATTGATTGTGACCTATTTTATTACAAAACTGAATTTCCAAAGCACTTTTTTAGGAATTATAGAGTTTTTAAACATTAGAACTACAATCAACAAAATATGGACAATTACATCCTAACTTATATTAGATCAAAAAAAAGTCACAAAATGCAATCAAAATTGATAAAAAGGAGAGTAAAATAAGATCATTTATTGTACATTAATGAGAAATATTCTAGCCTTATCATCAATGTCTATTAGACCATGATTTGTGAGACCAAAACCCATAGGTGTTAATCTCTTCTACAATTTCCAGAGGTAGGACCCAAAAAGGGGTTAGTCCATGTCACAAAACTCTTAGGGAATGTTACAGAACATTCCAATAATCCCCCGAGCATTTCCTGTGAGTTTTAAAATCGAGACCTATTTCTACGATATCATTTTTTGGACCATGATTTCCATTAGACCGAAACCTACAATCATTAATATTTTCTATAATCATCGAGTTAGGATCCACGAGAGGTGATTAGTCCATGTCACAAAACACACGGGAACACTCGATGCACATGCCAAAAATTTCCACATACTTGGATTAAATCTATGATGAAAAGTATGGAGTTGAATTTATTTGTAAGGCTAACTAGAATATTGTATGGCCAAATCCATTCTTAGGCCTATATTTATTTTAGACCGCAACATGCGAGTTATAATAAGGTTGAAATATGAGGCTTAAACATGTGGCATCATCATTAATATCAAGGTATGAGACCTAAAATTTTAAATGGTGGGGAGGTGGAAGCAACCACGACCTATACGGGTTGGGAATGACCACACATATATGGGTGCCATATATAAATTAAGGCCCTTCAGATCGTGTGCTTATTATTAGGATGAGTAGAAAAAGAGGTGCAATGAAGGTAATATAGGCCAAATGGGTGGAAGATAGGGAGGACACGGTGGGATAAGAAAACCATGGACGGGTATATGGGCTTTGGCCAATCCTAACATGTATGAAATTAGTTTATTTAAAATTAAGCATACTTGTGTGGAGAAAATGAAGGAGGGAGATAGTGTAATGGACTAGCCACGTAAGATGCAACTCGACCTCTTAGCATTAGAGTCACAAATTTGAATGCTAGGGGTAGGTTAGGTTAATTTATTCTAGATTATTATTGTTGTTATTTTTGTAGTTATATAGACTATATATTATAACATATATACTATAGATATATAACATAATTTATATGATATAAAATAATATATTGACAAATAATATAACAAGTATATATATGATATATATGCATATACATATACAATACATATATATTTATATATTCATGCACTTTATATATATAATTTAAAAAGGGCATCTAAAATCTATCTACATTCAAGTTTGGGTCACTTATGTTGGTCGGGAGCTTCGTGGGATTTAGTTTCCCTTCATAATCTTTGGTGTGTTTATGTTTATTTCTCTATATATAGTTATCAAGAAATTTTACACCATTTGCACACTCAACACATAGATCATACCTACTCAAAATTACATGAAAATTTAAATCCAACTATGAAGCACGCAAAAATCATTCATTTAACATGAAATCAATTACATACACTTCACAATCGATTTTAGAATTCCCAAAAAATCTCATCAATATATTCATTGTAATTCTCATATCCATTTTATCTTAACAACAAATTTGATTAATAATGTTTCACATTTAACTATGAAATTTCATTCACAATAAACCAATTACACCATTCTAATCACAACCACATGCCTAAAATTCACTCATTATTTCATCATTTATACATTATTTACAATCAAAATTTCACACTTATGTTTTGAAAAACTCTAGATTAGTTTTAATTTTGTCAATATTTCAAAATCATCTCTCTAGACATCAAGATGTCAGTAATTAAATAATTCACTTTAGCTTACAACACTTAAAAATTAAATTGTCAACCAAATGTATTCCCTACTCATGCTCCTAACAAGTAATTTCAAGGATCTAGTCTTGTAATAGTTATTTTTACTCTCTACATTCATCCCCTAAATATCATAGCTTGGTCCATTATTTTATTTAGAGTTTTAACTACAATAAATATTCACATTATTGACATTATTAAAAACATTAAGAACCTATAAAATACCATTTTAAGGACAACACTAAAGTTTTCCTCCATATATATATATATATATATATATATATATATCATAAATTTTCAATAAGGTTTTACATTTACAAGATGTAGTTTAACATTTACAAAATAGTTAGGCACCTTGTGCTAAAATGAAACATGATCTATAGAGTATAACAAAATTTGACTTCTATCCTAGATAGGGTCTAAACAATGCCATGATAAAATGGGCACTACAAGCTTATCAAACGAAAGGTGCACCCAATCTTTTACCTATCTACCATGGAGCTTGTAAACTCATATTCCACATACCTCTACTCCATGGTTATGTATGATAATATGGTAAAAGGAAATTAATCAGATATCCTGAAAACATCGTAATGGGTAGTACTAGCATCGAGATTTATTAAAATGAATTTCACAAATTATGTCATTCCTACACATTTACAACCATTTATTTCTCCATATACTCTAAAAATTCAATTATGAACTTCTTTCTGCAATATTCCTCTCTAGGTTAATTAATTCCTTAGATTCTGGATAATATGGTTTATCAAGGACATATTTTCATTAATCATTCAAGAATCCACTCGAGAAGTCGGATCTTGGAAATTCTCTAACATGTAGGAGTAATTTCCCATATATTATTTAGTCACCAATGGAATTTTCTTATTATTTGGTCATCCCTGATGCTATCTAAAAATCCTCATTAAAATCCAAGAGGATACTCACTTAGCTTATCCTTGTGCTAGTCAATTTCATAATTATTTTTGTGAACTAAACCTATCTCACATCTGTCCTCACTACAACACAAGTAGATAACTCTCTAGGAAGACCAAAATAAGGTAGCTCCCAAATAAAAACTACATTAGTATCTTTATCTTCACCATATTCATTTACTTCTTCTATTTCCCCACATACATATGTATATATGTCATCAAAATATCTATAGTAATATCCTTTTTATGATTCAAATATTCCAAGCCAAAACTCCTTAAATAATTTTCCATCCAAAATGTAGTCAATAAAATTATTATATATTCCACTCTCTATTATAAGGGTTTTTCCTATTTGGTTCTCTCTTTTCTTCTTCTCGATGCACTTCTTTATTTACTATTTTCTCAATTATAAAACATAATAATACTAGAATGAGATCATAATACCATCTCAAGTTCCTTACATAACATTGATGAAATTAACTTAGGAACCTACATTGATGAGCTACTTGAAGTATTTTCCTTTTCAACACACATGAAAAGCTACCTAATCACATGTCATGTCATATTATTTAATAGTTTTTATCTTCCCTAATGATGAGTCATTAATATCTTTACAAAAATGTTCTCTACAAAACATGTCTATTTTCCCTTTCTTCCACCATGTGAATTTATTGTAAACTCATATCTTTACCTAATTTATCTTTCCTTATTCTTTAAAAAGGTGTCTCATCCTTGTTTGTTAAATTATCTCTATTTATTGTAAACTAAAAAAATTCTTGTACACAAATTATTACATATAGACATGGAATAATATATCTCCTATCTATGTAAAACTATAAAAAAAAGCATATACAAAAGTGTTTATTGGTTGTTAGCCTTATTTTTACATTCAATAATTTTCATATAATCATCGTAAGGATTAAGAATAAACACATTGAAATTACGAAGAAGAATCTCTCCATATAATTTTTGGAGCTTGTATGCTCCCATCCTATAAGTTTCATGGATAATAATTAGTCCCATCAAATGTATAACAAATTTTAAGGTAATTGCACATACCTAGATTGAAATAGAATCATATTTTCTCATTCTTATATGAGTTTGGTCTTGATGTGATTATAATTTTAGGAATTATATCTACCTTTGTCAACCTCCTTACTCCACCTAGCCAATAATCTCCATTCATCAATATGTAAAATATCAAGAATCCTATTGTGCACTTCCTACCTTTCCTTGAGAATAATTGCAAGGAAATCCACAAATTGGGATACAAGGATTCCATTGATAGGAATTTATATTTCCCTTACACTATTTGGAATGAAGTGACTTGTTCGACTACTTATACAATTATTGATACACCTATAAGACCACATAAACATATTTATCCTAATATACATGGCCTACATCACAAATAGTTTCTAAAGTCATCCCTAGAATGTTGTTGATATATTTTACTATCCCTTTCACTTGTAAATGTTATAGATCCTCTAGTATAATACTTACTATTTATACAAGAAAATTAGTCATATGGTCACTTGTTAAAATTAAGGGACATCCAAATCTAATAATTACTTTCGCCAAAAATTACATTACGGTGGCTAGGGAACAATCTCTCATCAACATACCTTTTTCCCATCATGTTTTATAGTCGATGGAATTAATGATATATTGCACCCATGTGTATCACGTAGGTGGTTTTATGGATTATAAAAAAACCCATCCATTTATCTAATGGTTTATATTCAATTACTAGTACTAAGGGAATCTAATCTATATGATTTGGTTTCCTCACTCTTTCACATATATTGTAAATATATGTAAAATCTTCGCATATTCGAATAATGAACGACCCTAGTAAAAAAATTGTATTTTTAAGTCCGCTACATAATTTCCTTCTACCACCGCTTTGTGACATTATCACTTGTCATCTAGGAGCCCATGTATAAGTACATAGTGATGTTAAAAATCATCTCTTCCATCCTTTTACAACTCTCTAGCAATTAATTGATATAGGGTGGCCTTGAATGCCAAATAGTTTTCTATACCACTGGCCATCCTTTAGGTTCCATCCTTGACATAAGAAAGGCCATAATTTTTTCCATCTCTTACAACACCCATGTAGCTCAAAACTATTGGGCATCGAACAACTTGCTATTTATGGGACATACATATTCTCTTGTATTTATGCGAGATAAGAGGTATGGTCCTATGTAGAATCAACCTTGTTTTATAACTACCTTAAATTGGAATTCCTAAAATAGCACCATATAATGAAAAATGTGACAACATAGTACCATTTTCTTAGTAATGTACTTTAACACTTCATGTTCTATAAAGAATACAAATAGAGTAGCCATGAGGTATTATTTGAACTTTTGTAGCACATAAACCATCCATATGGCCTCTTTATACATTATGATATAATTACGTTATGCATTAGATAAATTTAAGATCACAAAATAAATGCGATGATCAATTTTTCCTTCTATTGACTATGTACTAATGGATCCCACTACCATTCACAATGTAGTTGTATGTATGTGAAATGGCTTATTCTAGTCGTGGAGTTATCAAATTGGTTTACAAGATAAATTTTCATCAATTTTATAAAATTATCTGTCTTGAAAATGCATCTATTGAAATGATACATAATTTTTCAATAGTTCCTCTAGAGGTCCTACTATGCGCATATAATTCTATATGAATTCCCTTTAACAACCAAAATACTTGAGGAAATACACGTCATGTTTCATCCATGGTTCCTTTACTTGTTGAAATATCACCATCTTTACAAGGTCCACCAACATTCTCTATTTGTAGATGACATGTCCCAAAATAGTCCCATATGGTACCAAAAAGTACATTTTAAATGTTTTTAGTGATATATGTAATTTTCTATAGACATTCCAATTTGGTAATTTATCCTTTAGAAATTACAATTTTGTCTATGTTCCCTCACTAAGAAAAGTTCTCACATTTTAAGAATTTTTGTGTGTTATATACATACCTATCGTGAAGTCCAACTTAGGCGGTGTTGATACCAAGACTATATTTATTTTGTGTACAACTTTGGTAAATTCCCATTTAAGTTGTAGGTATCCTTACATGTGTGAGAACTATGATTTATAACTTAGGAAAGATCTCATTCCACCATTCACTCAACCAATAGAAATATATCACCCACCTCTTTCTTTTACTATATAAGGAACCCATATACAAAAAATCATGCACTTGGGTAAATTTATAGGTTTTAAAATAAAACTAGCATTTACATGATTTCTAATAAGGAAAACTAGTGATTGAAAACTATCTTTGGCCTCTTTTATTTATCTCTTGATTTCTCTTTGGTCTTACACACCCTACATCTCATTTGAGATTTTAATAATTTACCTTTTATGGATTTAGACACCAGCACCCAACCGGGAAAATTTATTCTTTTCATGGTAATTGTCAATGATAATGTGAATCACCTGTGATTCTTCCAAATCACCCGTGATCCCTCTAAATTGCCTATGATCCCTATTAATCGCATCTCTCAATCAATCTATCAGTTTAGTATCAATTTTTATCAATATTTTATATTTATCTCATCCTTGTAAAGCATGGCTCTACTTTAGATGATATTACATGTTCAGTCCCATACCATTACAAGTATCTACAACCTTCCAATAGTTTAACATCCCCTTCTTCTAGGAACAATACAATATCCTTCATGAATTGAAATTATGTGCAATCCCATTTTCCTCGACATTGAAGACATCGAGTATTAGTTTGAATTCCTTCGTGATATCCAACAAGAGCGAGAGGAATTTTGGTATGACTACTTTGAGTCTATCCAAATAACATCCACTTTGGAATAGGCTACATTTGAAGTTACACAATACTTACCCTTCAATATCAAGTTATACAACTTCTCATACATTATTCATATATCCTTTTCATTTATATATAATTATCATTATTGTCAATATTCTTAATTGTAATGGGCTGACATCCTCCAACAAAGACCCTTTAGATTCTTGTAATCGACCTTTTCCTAACAAGTTTTTATCCCATTTATCTAATCCATTTTTAGTTGTCTCGATTTTGTAGGTCTCTTCACTCGGCGTGGAAGGATGAGCACATAATCCAACAATATCAAAATCCATCATCGCAGGTATCGATAAACCCCATTTTCTTATGAGGTCAGTTTTTTTGTTATTTCATTTTATCAAGTTAAATTTGGAAAGTAAAAACTCTTTGGTACATTTTGGTATATTCATCCTAGGCCTTGTTCTATGTAATCCTTAGCAATCCAGTCAAATCACCATATTCCATTCAAATCACCATATTTTTGTTTAAATCGTCAACAATCTCTCGTGATTTTTTTATTACTCAATTAGTCGACCTTTAAAATATATTCTTTTTTTCTATCTTCTTCTAACCCTTGTAGGTATGTCTTGGGAGCATTTTCTTACTACACTAAAAAATTAAAAAATTAAAAAATCAAGAATTCAAAAGGAAGTGTTTATAGGTACGTTTTTTAATTTTCTTTTTCTTTCTAAGAATTCCATTTTTCTATTATCGTCATCAAATATGCATTTTATTTTGGGGTGTAAAAATAACCTTCATATCTGCTTGATCACTTGGTTTAATTAGGAGGTTAAAATATTTGTATAAACAATCGGTGGGAGTATATTCACTAAGCACCTAACTTTCGTATCATTGCTAGACCGTTAAGTGAAGGGTAGGCCCCAATATCAAGGCTCGTACCAACACCAAAAATATTTTGGCCTCAAGTACCTTAGGGTATATCGAGGAATCTGGACATAAACATCACCTAAAACCATCCTTAGATAACCATTTCCTAATACCCCATCAATTATCTTTAACATTTCATCTTTTTAAATTAATCTAGTTGAAAATTATTTTACGTGATTTGTCTACTATTTGTAATTAAAAATCTAGTTGCATTTTCTATTATAGGTGATTGTTTGTTTTTAGGGTTCTTACTAGACAACAATCCCATCTCCAAAACTCTAAAACCCTAGAAGAAAATATTCATTAGTTTATAGAATACATCCAAACCTACATTGACAACGCTTCACATTTAATTAATCAACACCATGTATCTCTATCACCCTAACCACATGATCAAGAACCTCCACATTCTCCCAGTAGTCAATCTGAATCATCTCGAAATATTTGATCCACCAATTCCTTATTTATTTGATAGCAAGAATCTAGTATTCTATGAGATAATAGACTCAAACCCCATTGTCCTTAATGGATATCTTACTTTCGGGGTTTTCACCTTCAACCGTTTACACCTAAACCATGACCCTCTTTATCCAACACATCATATGACTTCTCCAAGATTCTTGATTGTAATCATTATCTAAATAACTCTCCTAGTTATTTGGATAACCTACATACATATAATGAATCAATGATCTTCATTGCAAAGACGTATACCTCAATTGTCTCCTTGGCATATGCACATGGTTACTTTTTCCTTACATGCCCTTACACACTTCCACTTCTTCCTTTACACTCTACTTTTTCTCTTTGTTCCACTCTTGTCTTGCACGCATCTTCTACGCATCCACCTTCCTCTTAGTAGCTATTCATCCTCTGTGCATGCCTTGCTTCTACCCTTGTCCCACGCCTCATTATTTTGTGTGCATTCTATTTGTGCCCTCCTTCATGCCACATCATCCTTTGATATGCTTGAGTGTGCCACATGTAAACAATCAAAGTGCACCAATAGTGAGATGAATCCCTACAACAAAACAATGAGTGACATGTGGCATAAACGACAAGAACATTTACACGCTTATCTGTCCTTTTACCCAATATGTGCGTGCCATGTGTCTTGTGTACACTGGATGGCTATGACATCTTATGACATCTATATATTTTTCCACAAAGATCTAATCGGCAAGCACCTAGTCTCAATCAATAGCTGCTGATATGGGCAACATTCCAAAACATTCAAATTCAAATTCTTTGCAAATTTGGTAGATGAGAAATGGGGAAACATATTTTTGGGAATTAATGAGCAGATATGATTGCTTCAACCACGATTTGATATGATCTTCCTCGTTCCTTCTCCAACACACCAAACAAACTTCAATAAATGTTTTTAACAGATTTGTAGGTGGATTTACAGGCATTGAATGCTTCTTATTGGTGGTTGAATTTCAAATTTATATTTTCCCTCTTTCTTCTCTTTCTTCTTCTATGGATTCATCTATAAATGTAATATCTAGTCTCATTTGTTATGTTGGACACGTTGGATACTTACGCACTTTGCTAAGGACTTCATATTTTCTATATTTTGAGTTACTGAGACCTTTAGATCCGGCTCTTGCATGTGGATATTGGCTTCTTTGGCCATTGAAATGGCTCTTTGAATTTTTAAAAGTAATAAAAGCATCATTTTGTGACTATTATTTGTCCTAACATGTTTCCATTCCTTCTTCTTGCCTTTTATTTTTCATTGCGTGCTCGTTTTTCCATTCTACGTCCCTTGCAGCTCCTTATTTAGTTTTGTTCTATGAAAGTGATATGGTAAATATGTTTTAAGCCATCTACATGTGCCTAGCCTTCTTTCACACATTTCCCTTAATTTTTTCTTAGAAGAGATAGTGTTCATCCCTCTTTTCTGGTGATATCATATTTTATTATAGGTTTCCTTTCATGTTATCCTTCTATTCTTGGTCCCTTGGCATTGTTAATTAAGTTTTCCCTTTTGGTACTAGGAATAGCAGATAGTAGCAGTAGAATTGGATAGAGGAACCAACCTTTTCTATAGATTTTTCTTAAGCGCGCAAGGTCCCACAACTTGGGGATAGTTCCATTCTTGTCACAAATGACTCGGTTCTTCCAGATCCAAGACGTGGGCATAGGTTTGACAACCAATAGTTTCTCGCATGCCTTGTAGGACCTGTAATGAAAGCTTAAACTTCATGTTACTAATTTTTGGTGTGTGGACTTAGTATTTATGCCTTTAGAGGCTCATTTAACACATTTGGAAACTCCCAACATTTTCAAATCACTATTTTATCACCTCGAGTACCTTTCATGAGAAGAGTGCATACAAGGAGAAGTGTAGCAGTTGAATATTCTTTTGATTACCTCCAACTATCCCCGAGAAGAGTTCATTCAAGAAATATTATGCACGTATCTCCATCTCTAGCGTGCCGCACCCATTCAAATCCTCATCACAATAGATAATTAGTGTGCTTTGTTATGGTGCATCAACCACCTCCTCCAATAAGGAACTTTTCTAAACTCACCAGAGGAAGTCCCCTGGTTCTAGTTGTGCAACATGATATGCCAAATGACATGCTCAAAAGTATTCCATACTTTACTAGTGAGAATCAAGTCACCCCTCAAGAGCATATCCAAGATATAGAAAATTTATGCTAACTCTATTTGATCACACATGATGATGTAGCAGTCAGGATACTTGTAGCCTTTTTCAAAGGAAAAGCTCTTCAATGGTACTGAGGATTGAGACTTGGATCTATTGATACATGGGATGAGTTCAGAATAGTTGTTTGTAATTATTTTGAAGATAATTCAAATTACTTTTCTTTGGTGGAGAAACTAACAAAAACAAGGAGAGTTCCCAATGAGAAGATCAATAATTTCAACATCATATTTTGGAAGACTTGGGACAAAATCCCTCTTGTGGTAAGACCTAAAACCCAACATATTTTTATGTATTATCTAAAGGCACTGAACATTGATATCTTAGTTATGATTCAATCCATGGGAGGTAGGACTTTACCAGCTACTTATAATAATGCAATAAGGGAAAAAAGTAGTCTTATTCAAGTGGAAAAGATAGCTCTTAGACCACCTATTCCCTTATTCCTAGAGATGTCACAAGCATCCTAACATTCAATTTCCCTGTTCCTATTCCGAGAAAAGTGTGCAATCACTTGCATCAACATCCTACTCTTCAGAGTGGTAGAAAGAAGATGAAGAATTGAAGACCTTGATTAGAAATTTGTCAAATAAGGTCATATCATTAGAAAAACAATAGAAACAAGTCTATAGAGGTTGTTCTAATTAGGTGCATACCCAGAGTAATAATCCTTGGAAGAATTAATATGGAAACCAAAGATACGCGCCTAACAAGTAGAATGATAGATGACATCCCAAAGTGCACATCTACCCTTGCAAATTTTTCCTCCCGCACCTTCTCTTCTAGCACCCAATGCAAGTCAGGCGCTTGTTCTGATTCAGAAAAATTTGGCACAGGAGCTAGAATGGTGCTTCCCTTGTAACATGCCTCATAGTTAATATCATTATGCCAATGTTGTACATGTAAAAGCCTATATGATTCAAAATGATTCTAGTTGTGAACCTTCAACGAGTGCACCTAAAATAGATAACCAATAAATCCCAAAAGCTCCTCTTGATTCAAATTTGATGTTCTTTCATATTTGAAGAATTTTATGTAATCAACCAAGATGCAGAGGATACAAGTAGACTGCATGCCCAAGTTGTGGAAAACACAAGATAAAAGAAGATAATTCTTGATTCTGATGCATAGGCCACAATTCCAGTAACACAAGCAGACCCTCAAATGTAGAAAGATGCAGTTAGGGGATCCAGTAGTAAAAATTTTCAAATTCCTATTCATGAGGCTCCAAACAAATCTCTTCTAGAAGTAGTGTGTGCCCCTCCTTTGGTAGGTCAAGCCTCTGCACTAGCTAGGGCTCTTACCCCTTCACCTAAGCAACCAAGAAAGGATGTTGTTGTCCCTTAAATGCACAAGTTATTAGGTCTTATGTTTAGCATTATGGACTAGATGAAGAAGAAAAATATAAATGTAACAATGTGGGATGCTCTGACCATTCCATCTCAATGGGATATTCCGCATGACGCTCTATCCCAACTTCCGCATCCTAATCCAACTATTCACAAGCCACGCACTTCTATCAACATCTCGTCAAGAAAAGTAATTAAATTTGTTAAAACCCCACCCTTTTATATGACCTTGATCATAGGAAAACATCTTTTCCATACATGTATGATTGAATCGGGAGCTAGTAATTCTATTATGCCCAAGAAGATAGTTGATGTCTAAGGTCTTGAGTATATCCCCTTAACTAAAGGAGTCCTGCAACTTGATTGCTCAACTATCACTACCCTATGAATCATCAAGGATATTGATTTGACCTTCCATGCATGTCTAAATCTAACAATAACTCAAGATGTTTCAATCATTGATATACCTCCTTTGTTTTCCTAATGTATATCAAGAGAATTTACTACAAAAGTGGGTGGGTACTTGTCTTATGATTGGTCTCATATGTTACTCAAGATAAGGTATGGTACCTAGTTTATCATACAAGTTGAACCAATATTTTCCTATCATGTAGAGTCATATGTCCCATTCTCTCTCCAAGATAATTGTTTAATCCAAGAAGAACCATATTTGGTTCCTAAAGATCATCCTCTTCTAACTTCTATTCCGATCAAGTACTTGATGAATGGGTAGAGAGGAACTATAAATTTTATCCATATGCTAAAGAACTGGAATCCTATGGCTGGGCTTGGTACTTACTACATTCTTGAAGAATAAGAAGTTATGTTTACGTGTGTGCTCAAAAATACCAAGTTGAACTGGTCTATGGCAATTATAATTTGATGTATCTAGAAGAATGATTAGCATGGGAGAAGGATATGTTATTATTTATCCTAAGGATGAGAAATTATTCTTCGCTCACATGTTATAGCTCACATTTTCTAACAATATGGTAGAGTATGAGGTGCTAGTGTATGGTCTACTTATTACTAAAAATAAGAATATTAAGGCACTTATGCAGATATTTGGAGACATACAATTAGTTATCCACCAAGTTACCAAAGAAGTTCTAGGAAAAGAATAATCTTCTCAAAGATTATAAAAATAGAGTTTTGGATCTCCTCAAGAGCTTTGATTCTCTAAATCTATAGGTGGTGCCTCACCAAATCAATAGGGAGGTGACTAAATGGTCGCACTCAATTCCGCAGAGTTCTCTCCATCTAAGGAATTTGTCAAGGGAATCACTCAGCACATTAAGATGGTGATCAGACCATCCATTCTAGATAACAATACCAGCTGGAAAGTGTTTGAAAGTGACATGCAGATAATCCAGTTCATTCAAAATGAAGTTGAGTTCTCATCAAGAATGTAATCGACTTGTATAAAAATATGGTGACCAAGTAATACAACTTAAGTCAAATAAGCTTCCTATAGGGTTGGTCATCTTATAGATAATTTTTAGCCCTTATGATGAGTTCAAGGGTGAAGAAAATTATATGCGCACTATGAAAGAAGACTACTCCCTAGTCATTATTGCACATGGAAAAGAGTTGTTGCTTAGTAAAGCTTGTGCATATAATGAAAAGCAAGACTTCATCTCTCTCTGTAAAAAATACAGTGCTTTATTATCATGGGAGTTTTAAGACCTCAAAGGTTTTAATCCAAGTGTTTCTCAACACTCCATTGACCTTTATCCTTATATCAAGCCCATCGAGATGTAAGTAGCGACAAGTCAATCCAAAGATAAATCGCTTCATGAGAAAGGAATTATCCAAACTCATTGAGGAAGAAATTATTTTTCCCATCAATTACTCTACTTGGGTCATGAAACTAGTTCCAATGAGAAAGAAGAATGGTGAAATCAGGCTTTGTGTTGATTTTAGAGATTTGAACAAGGCATCTCTAAAGGATCATTATCCTTTTCCTTCAATAGAGTAGATTCTACAGATTATGGCTGGCACACAAAGATTCTCAATGTTAGATGGGTATTCAAGTTTCAATCAGATCCTGGTCAAGGAAGAGGATCAATTCAAAACAGCATTTACAACCAAGTGGGGAACATATGTGTATCAAAAGATGCCCTTTGGTCTATCAAATACAGGCACTACATTTCAGTGTGCCATGGACATTACCTTCAAAGGTTATATTATCGAGTTCATCTTGGTTTAACTCGATGATATTATAGTCTTCTCAAAGCAAAGCGCAGATGATATGGTGTACCTGGAGAAAGTATTTGAGAGATGAAAAAAGTATGGGGTGTCTCTTAACCCCAAGAAGTGTAATTTTGTAGTGGCACAGGGAAATATTTTGGGCCATGTGGTTTCAAAGGATGGCATCGCAATTGATCTTGAGCATGTTTCAACCATCCTATCTCTTTCCCTTCTAGCGCAAAAAAGGGCCTTACAATTCTTCCTCGGTAAGATCAATTTTGTTAGGTGTTTTATTCCTAACTTTGCAGGACTAGTTTGGCCCATCACCTTGATGATTAAGAAGGACATAGCCTTCAAATGGAAAATAGAAGGAAAATAGAGCTTCAACATAATCAAGCAATAAATTTATTACACACCAACACTCATCAACTTGAATTACTAAAAGGATTTCATCCTTTATACTTATGGTGCTGATACTAGTGTTTTTTTTGTTGTCCTAACACAATAAAATGGAAAAAGATTAGAACAAATAGTGGCTTTCTTCAGCAATATGTTGTAGGATTATGAATTAAAATACAGTCACATAGAGAAGTGGGTTTTCTCCATCATGTGCACACTAAAGAAATTCAAAAGTATGCTTTCCATAAATCATATCAAGGTGTTAGTATCCCACTCTTCTATCGGGAATTCATTATAGGAGAAGAGATTAGTGAAAAGAGACCACGATGGGTGACCAAAATCATGGAATATGATGTGACTATCAAAGCCACAAAGCTGTTAAGAGGTAGTGTGCTTTGCAAGAAGATTGTTGAGGATACACAGAATGATCTCGAGACTTCATTATTTCGGATGATGGTATCCCATGTGTAAAACTTGAGTAGAATATAGACCATGACACACATGAATGGATAAGGATATGATCATATTCCTTTCCAATGGTGCATACCCTCCTAGTTTGAACAAGGAAAATAGAAGACATCCGATCACGTAAAATGAAAAAGTGTTAGTAGAATTTCATGATGGATTCTCTGGTGGACACTTTTCTACCAATAATACTACAATGAATATCATAATGGCAGGAATTTTTTGGCATACCCTTTTTCTAGATGCACACAAGTGGGTCATAAAATTCAAGTAATGTTCTTTCTTTATAGGAAAGAAGAGATTGGTAATGCTTCCCCTCTGGCCAATCCTAGTGGATTAGCCTTTTGTGTAATGGGGTCTCAAATTCATAGGCATTATCAATCCATCTTCAAGTGCTAGACACAAGTTTCAGGCTTGTGACTACAAACTACTTCACCAGATGGAAAGAGGATTTCACACTCAAGGAATCAACCAAGTTAGTCATCCTTGAATTTCTCGAAGGTATAGTCACAGGGTTTGGCATTCCTCAAACCATTATCTCTGATAATGAAAACTCCTTCCTTATGACTAGAATCACTGATTGGGCACTAAATTTGGACATTTATCTAAATAATTCTTCCAACTATCACCCACAAGGTAATGTTCTAGCATAATAAATAAACAAGAACCTGATCAAGATCATAAAACACACAATGGACATCGACAAAGGTATCACACATACTATGGGAAGATAGAATCATAATTAAAAAGGAAATAAGAACCTCACCTTATAAGCTTGTCTATGGAAAGGAGTCTTACCTTACTTTAACGCTATAATTGAATTCATTGGCACTTTCCCAACAATTGTAATTTGAAGGTGTAGAATAGAGAGAAATCGAATGGAATGGCAGGGCTAGTTAACCTTAAAGAATCAATAAACTCTATCATGATCAGGTTAGAGTAGCATCGTAAAGCAAGAAAGAAATGTTTTGAAATAAAGTCTAGGCCTCAATATTTCAAATTTGGGGACTTAGTCTTAAAATGGGATGCTAACATAGCTAAGCTAGGGCACCATTCAAAGTTGTATGCACTTTGGAGTGGCCTATACATCATCATTCATAAAAGAGGCTAACTCTTTCGAGTTAACTCATCTTGATGGAGGCACACTACAAATCCTAGTAAATGTCTTTGAGTTGACCGAAAAATTTAGAATCAAATTCGATCCGATGTAACACCCGCTAAAACAACCCACTTGAGACCCATGAACAACCTAGGTTTAGTTAGAAAATTATAGAATAATTTTTTTTTAAAGTGTTAACGACCAAAGTCTTAAGGACAATTAAATTCAGCTGATAACCTTTCCCATTATAATGATTAATAATTCCACATTATAAAGCAACAAGTGTAATAAGTCCACAATTAGCTCAAATATCCTTAGGGATTAATTTAATCATTGATTACATTGACATTTTAGCTAAAAAAATTCCCCGATTAAAATTTTAGGGTTAAGGGACCAAAACAATTAAAAACCCAAGGTATTGAATTCCACAAGATCTAAGACAAGAGAAAGGTTTAATTACAAAGTGGGGAAAATAATACATATTTAAAATCATCAGAGTAAATTCTTACTTACCCACTCCCGAACTCGGTTAAAGATTCAATTTGATTTCTCCCATGATTAATGCAATTAAAAATTCCTGAAAAAATTCCCATTAGGTAGGTAATTTCCTCACCTTTCTAGTGATATAAAGAAGTCCTCCTAACTCCTCATATTTCTCAAGTTATGGACCGGCGGAACTTGGGGTGAAAATTTTCCCAAGACCGGGCCTGCGGGCCCAGGGGTGAAAATTTTCCCAAAGGGTGGGTTGGTGGGCCATGGGGAGACTTTTGGAAAAAAAAATTCCACGCAGGGAAAAAATAACATTTGTGCCCACACTCCGATGGGTCCCAGTCCATAAGGGACACGTGGCACTTCACAAGGCAAAGACGGGAAGGATAGGGTGGTGGGAGACATTTTACAAATTCTCCTTCATGGGGTGAAAGTCATCTTTGTGCCCGTGCTCCCGTGAGTCTGCAAGGGACACGTAACATCTCCTAAGACAACGCAGGGAAGGTGGGGTGGTGGGGAGAAAATTGGATTAATGCCCCGAAGGGCTAAGAGTGTACATAGACCCGCGCCTCTGCCGACACCTTGCGATACCACGTGGCAACCCTTGATTGGCTATGGGTCGACAAGACAGCGGGAGAACTTGGAAAATTTTCTCAGACGCAAAAGACAAAAAGGGACCCATTCCTCCACCGATTCCTTATTATGCCATGTGGCATCACCTGATTGGTTGCGGGCCGTAGAGGAAAATTTGTAAAATTTTCCCAAAAATTTCTGAAATCGCTAAGTTAAAAAGGGGATCCACCCTCCATTGTCCCATCATGGTGCCATGTGGAAGCCTCTGATTGGATGTGGGCTAGTGGGGCAGTGGGGAAAATTTGGAAAATTTTCCAAAAAAATTTCCTAAGCTCTAAGGGAAAAATTTGGGCCACGGGACCGCCAAGGAATTTTTTCCCAAAAATTTTAGCGTTAAGTGAAGAAATCTTGAAGGCCATAACTTTTGATAGAGAGCTTGGTTTTTAGAAAATGAGGACTTTTGGATATCTCAAAACATCCTCTTTACACAGAGATCATTAATTTTTATTTTGACAAATTTTAAGGCGTTAATTTTAATAAAACGACTGTAGGATTTTATAGTGTGAACTGGTGAATTTTAAGTTGTGAGATTTATTCAATTTGATCTTCCTCCTCTCTCAACATGTAAAATAGACATGGAGGATTGTTCCTAAATGGATTTAAAGAAGGATTCAAGGTTCAATTTGGTTGATTGACTTGCAATTTGAACATTTACATTTCTTGACAAAGAAAATGACTGTAAAACGGTTTGAGCCCGATTTTGCTAAGTTTTGACATATTTCCTTTAAGTGTTTTTGTCTATTTTAACTTGTTTAGGCCTACTACTTCAATTCAATTTTTAATTTGTTATTTTATCATTACGGGTTCTAACTATGCATTTTTGGTTTAGATAATTTCTAGTTTTAAATTACAAATAACAGGATCCAATATTGATGGGTCTATTTTCCATTTCTTCTTCCAAGTATTTATAATATGTTCCAATTCCAATATAACACATTTTAGTTGATTCAAATCAAACCATTCAAGACCAAAATGCAATCTCGATTTCAATTTTTATACATTTCAAGGAGACAAAATACCGTATTTTTTTTCACACGTATTTCTTCCTTTCAAACACAGATTTCAATGCATTGATATGATCGATTCAATACAACAATGTAATTTGAGAAATGCATTACATTTCATATATTGATTCCAAAAGAAAACTTATAATTGTCTTTTTCATTTCTTACAAAATCATTTATTGTATATAGGGTAGACAATGCATTTTCTTTTCACATGTTCGACTTTACCACTTTTCAAATAGAGATTTTATAGAGTATGCTAAAAACACATATTTCCAATGGAATAACGTCATATGGGCAAGACAAAACCATTTTCATTAATTCAAATGAACTATAACAACTTCCTTTCCATTTGATTACAAAATACAGATTATACCAAACACGTAACACTCTTTCACATTCTTTCTAAACAGAATACAAAGTATAACTCTATTACATTTCAAATTCCACTTGAAAATATATACAACATCTTTCCATTACAAACATTTACAAGATCATCCAATTCAAGTGGGAAAGGTTACAATGAGATTTCATTTCACAATGGATTGTCAAACTATCTTTTCTCAGCTCCAGAATAACATGCATTCTTCTCATTCATCCAATTTGATCACAACAAGAGTAGGGGAAAGGAAACGCTCTCCACCCAACCAAGACATCCAATGAAGAGGAGAATCCATCCTTCTTCATTGGCCCCGAGCCCCAACCACAAAGCAATAGAAGATGTGATCCAACTCATGGAAACAACAAGCTTCCACAAAACATACACACAGTATTTTAAAAAAGAGACACATTCGAAAGAGAATGTAGTTTACAACTACATTAAAACATAACAGACAACACAAATGCTTCATCAAGAAAGTCAAAAGAGCAAGAAGTTATGGAGGATGCTACTTATGCCTCCCAAAGGGAAAATTAGGTATCACCACTTGAGCACAACCCACCAAATATATACATACATACATACATACATATATATATATATATATATATATATATATATATATGAATATCATTTCAAACCCTGTCATTCCCTTATGCCTCCCTAAGTACCCCTTATTCCTCACATTTTCTTATATTTCCCTAACCTCTTATGGCATTGCATAATGACTAAAGAAATACAAGCTATTTCTTTGTAAGGTGGAACCCAAATCCCCAACTCCCTCCACCCTTATACCTCCCTAAAACCACTTTTTCCTCTCATAAAAAAATACCATAGTCTTCTCCTACACCATTCCTAGGCCATCTACCCAACATCCCACAATATATACCCAAAACATTCACACAAGAACATTATCATAAATAAAAGAAGAGCATTTCAAGAGCCAAGATCTTACCTCTCCATGACGAAGTTGTTCATAGTTCAAAACAACAAGATCCTTCCAATGCAATCAATCCAAAAATAAACCCAACACAAGCATGCAACAATCTTCCAAAAACTTCTCCAAGCAATATCTTCCAAAACAACAAGAAAATTCACCCAAAATGAAGTCTCTCAAAAGTGAAGCAACCCAAAACAAGACAAGAAATTCAAATTTTATGGAAGAGGGAAGAGAAGAGGATGCGGTGGATCCATGTAGGATGCCACATCACACATCCTCAACCCCAAACACAAATTCAACTTCATTCTCCAATGCATAATAATTAGGTGGGTGAATAATATGACATTTTTACTTACACACTCAAACAAGCCCATACCCTAGAAGGATAGAAATTGAAAGCATGTAAGAAAGTGCAATTAAAGCATACAACTTGACTTACAAAAATTCATAATGAAGGCTATATTTAAACCCTCCAACCATATGTAAGGTTGGCATGCAAATTTAAGAGGTATAGGACAAGTTTAACTTGTCCCGTAAGCTTCCAAAATCAGCCTCCAAGGAAAAATTCGAATTTCAAAAGGAGGTGGAGTGTTTCATACTCCAAAATTAATTTACACATTTCTTACAACACTTTAATTTTAGGCCAACAACTCTAATAATTACTTTCTTATGTCCCAATTTGATTAATTAATTTTAACAACATGTTTACTCACATTAATTTACCACAAATAATAAATAATGAAAGGGGTAAACACATCACTTAATAAACACATACAAACATGAATAAAAGGGAACCAAATAAATAAATAGACATAACCCTTGGTCACATTTAAAGGTGATCCCCCCCATTGGAATCCCTAAAAATCAAACACACACACACATGAATAATACAAGTTACCATGGTGACCTTTTTGAATCATTTAGAATTCCAATGTGGTTGGTCTACAATACCCTGATGTTTGTTGTAATATTTTTAACCTGCACAATACAAATACCCCTTTGGCATCATGGCCATATCATAACATCCAAATGAATATAATATAATTTCAAAATTATCAATATATATATATCACAACAACATCTAGACAATCAACAATATCACTTACAATTTCATCATCAACTATATAATCATCAATTTTAAATTCAATTTTCTCGGTCTACTCAATATATCCAAATATCACATGTCCTAACAACATCCATAAATATATATATATAACCATGTCCAACAACATGTCAACATCTATATAAAATGTCTCTAACAATCATCATGCATCATATATGAATCAAAGTCAACAATAATCCATGATCTGACATCTAACACCATACTAAATCAAAACTATAATAATGTCCATAATATAGTCAGCAATATCATGATCAATATCAAAAGTTTTGAAGGGAAGTAGCACTACATCCCCCTCCCTTAGACTCGACTTCCTCCGGAAGTCTTTGGAAAGAGAGATAGGAACAAGTGCAATAGAAAAAGGATCACTCTATTATGGGATTGCTTGCTTCAAACAAGTGTGGGTCTACAGAACCTAAGTTTTGTCAATGCAATTCAACAAGAAGAAGGGAGATTGCAAGAGATGAGTTCTAAATTTTCTATATGCAAGGCTACGAACACTAAAATCTAGAAAGTAAACATATGCTATTAGCTAAGATACCACACATAACAATATAACATGAAAAGTTCAAAAGAGTCTTAAGAGTAACTATAAAGTAGAGGAATAATAAGGATAATTTCATGAGTTTGAGAATGACCACATAGTTTCCCAAGGAATACAACATACTACATTAATAAAAGTTAAGGTTTCTACACGTTTAAGCCATGATTTCAAGGTTTTTGTCTAGACAAGGCTAGAAAAAATCAACTATGACCAAATTTACACGAGGAACAAGTCTACTCAAGGTCCCACAATTTGAGGATCACACAAGATGAGGTGAATCAACAAGGACACCTAAATCAGCAAAACATTTAAAATCAAGGAACTATTCCGGAAAGCACTTCTATAACTTGAGAGGGTACAATTAACTTTTCATGGTAATAAAAGTGAAGTCAAGACCACAAGTTTTCCTATAGTCTGATTTTTACACTTTTGTTTTAAGAATCAAACACACCATACCAACCAAATCTAAATAATTCAACCATTTAGCAAAAAAATATATATATATATATATATATATATATATATATATATATCCCCTAACAACTAACATATCAATACAAGTACCATACATTATAGCACAATGGGATTTATTTATCTTATTTCCTACTCAAGCTTAGAATAACCATAAAGAGAGCACAAGAAATGCCAAGGACCACTCAAGGTCACTAGGGAGAAGAAGAAAAAGTAACATGGGGTCCAATTACAATCAAGGGTGCATCATATCAAAAGCAAATAACATCATCTTGCACTTTCCATCCTAATGGAAAAGGGGAAACAACAACAAGGTGACCCAAGAAAATATGAAGAAAATAAGATTTCCCAAAGTTATTTTATATCCTTAACATATTCTTCCTTAAAATTACAATAACTTAGGTCTCCAAGGATAAGACAACATACAAGGAGGTTGCTTCTCAAACAACAAATAAGTCTCAATCCAAAAGGACCACAACTCACATTTGTCAAGCTACGGAACGATAAGGGTATGATGACCCAAAATACCACAAGAAAGGCACATACATCTATGAACAAGAATTAATAAGCAACTAGAACACATTACTATCCACCAGGTGTTTCACAATTTCACGTAGGCGACAGAACTACAGGTTCAACTATACGTTGCACTCAATACACATAAATCTTACTTATTTTATAACTCAACTAATTAAGCTAAAAGTTGTAGTTTCATTTTTTTCCCTATCACATTCCTTTATGAATTTTCTTAATTAAAATATTCATTTTTATTTTGATATCACATGTTTGCATTATAGGGATCACCACTAAGGTGGCCATGATATCTCACCATTACGTACATGTGGATAAACAAAATATTTATTCTACTCTAGGGGAGGTAGATGACAAAAGTTTTTTTTTCCTTTTCCATTCTTCTACATGGTTTTTATTCCTTTTGTTAATCTACCAAGGTTAAAGTAAGGACCATTTTCTCTTTCTATGTTCCATTTTATTTGTTAAGTTTCAATGCCAAATCTCCTCAATTATAGTTTTTGATGTTTGCATGAGTCAATTTTTCAATTAAAAAAATTAATGAGAAGGAATGGTAAACATATCACACTATAATTTTATGGAAGAGAGAGGTAATTCAACACATCACATTTTTAATTCTAAGGAAACACGGCACGTTCAACATAGAAAGCACATTATTAATTTAGTAAGAACTAAGAAACAATCAACCAACATGGATCACAACAATATTTCAAGATTTTTACACTAATTACAAGTATCATAAAACATTTCTAGTGGGTTTCTACAATTTCTCAAAATAATTTACGAGGAAGACCCATTAAGAAAGCATAATTACTTTCATTTGATCTACTAGGGTTTAACATTGTTTGTTCGTTTGGCAAAAATATTTTAATCACTGATAAGACAAGAAAATTTTTCAAATCTAAACCCATATTACCATAGGATACCACCAACCAAGAAATCAAAATGACAAGGAAATATTTTAACTATAAGAACACCACATACTCATTAGAAGCATCAAATGTAAGAAGACAATCAACCATCTTATTCAACATGGTTTTACGACCAAGAGTTACAGTTTCACAAGAGAATCACATTATAAAATACCACCGAGATTAAATTATCAAGGTCTAATTACACTATCATCACCAATGTCATCATCCAAAAGACTCAAAGCATCCATAAGTGTCTCCACGTAATCCAAAATTAATAGGTCATAGAGTATTATTCATAGTAACTAAAAAAATTTAAGGAAAGGGTAGACTTATTTATAGGTCAAGAGGGAAAATAGACACACTTAATTTACACATAATACTCAAATGGGATTAAATCTAACCATAATTACCAAGATGCATACAATCCTCAAGTCACTACTTAATATAATGAAATGAGGAACTCTTGATAAAACTTAGCATGCCATCGAAGAGAAGCCACTACCAAACAAATAATTTTCCACTAACATCCACATAGCTAGCCAAAAGAAAACCAATCCCACCATAATTCATCAACCCACAATTAAACACCTCTACTCCGATGAGGTTCAAGCTCTTATCAGATTGTAAGAGAATCACCACCACCGCTAATAGGCTGCCAACTAGAACACACAACACAACAAACTCTCTTCCCAACAAGGTTGAGTAATGAAAAGGTCAATCTAAGATCCTAGATACACTCAAGGTTTTGTGCATCTAAAACCAAGGCATAACTTTAAGCACCTAAAAGGACATTCAAGACACCTAGGGTGTATCCCCATATGACAGAATGCATGAATACAAGTAGCATAGAACCAATTCATCATCATGCAAGAATAAATCCACATAACATTTAGCTAAGCAGCCAACAACACAACGAGCTTCGAGTTAGTAATCAAAATAAAGTCCACGAAATATCACCAATCGAGGAAAGTGGCTAAGTAGCTGCATTGCAAAGTTTGAAAATTATCGCAAAAATATAAATAACTAGAAGAGTCTTAGAGATTCTCAATCCAATAATAAAATAAGATGGTGGTCCTTGATAAAATGACACAAGTTTACGAATGTAAAATAAAAATGTTAACACCACATTCACTTCATATCCCTTCATGGCTGCTAATAGGGTACTCTGTCTTGAGGTCATTTCCAAGGACACATGCATGCAGGATTGGGTCATAAACTACACCCAGACTTAATGTCCACTCTCCCATATGGGTAACAAAATGAAAAACTGACAACCAGACCAACTTTCCTAACTACTGAAGGAAGGAAGCTCTAAACAACTTCTAATTAACTCTTCCTGACCCCAGGACACAACCACTATTATCCAACCACAAGATTCACACCATATAATTTATCATTCCAACAACTCCAATAAGGAAGGGTCTCAACAAAGGGCTTAACGCATCATACAATTAAATCAAGTTTTAGGACTTGTAAAACAACACATTTTCAAAGGGGAACCAAGTTTCCACTACACTAGAAGTTCACAAAAATCAATTTAATTTGACATTCTTAGTTACTTGGGTTAGAGAAAAATGCCATTGAGCGAGTACAACAATTCAAACAACTTATTATTTTATTATTATTTTAATTTTGGTAGTTCAAATGAACAAAGTAATGTAATATTTCTTCATACGCATTTCTTTTTCAGTTTTCAAAAAATTTTGTTTTCTTAGATTATAAAGTGTGCTAGGTTTATAGTTCATGTCTCAAGTTTTCTAGTGTGCCCAAGGGTTTAATCTTTGAACCCACAACTTTGATACCAAGTGTAACGCCCGCTAAAACAACCCACTTGAGACCCATGAACAACCTAGGTTTAGTTAGAAAATTATGGAATAATTTATTTTTAAAGTGTTAATGGTCAAAGTCTCAAGGAAAATTAAATTCAACTAATAACCTTTCCCATTATAATGATTACTAATTCCACATTATAAAGAAACAAGTGCAATAAGTCCACACCTAGCTAAAATCTCCTTAGGGATTAATTTAATCACTGATTACATTGACATTTTATATTAAAAAACCCTAATTAAAATTTTAGGGTTAAGGGACCAAAACAATTAAATACCCAAGGTATTTAATTCCACAAGATCTAAGATAAGAGAAATGTTTAATTAGAGTGGGGAAAAGAATACATATTTAAAATCATAAGAGTAAATTCTTACTTACCCACTCCCAGAACTTGGTTAAAGATTCAATTTGATTTATCCAATGATTAACACAATTAAAACTTCCTGAAAACATTCCCATTGGGCAGGAAATTTCCTCATCTTTCCGGTGATATAAAGAAGTCCTCCTAACTCCTCATATTTCTCAAGTTATGGACCCGTGAACATGGAATAAAAAAATTCCCAAGAGCGGGCTGTAGGCCTAGGGGTGAAATTTTTACCAAAGGGTGGGTTGGCAGGCCGTGGAGAGACCTTTGGAAAAAAAAAAAAAAGTGAAAAAATCACATTTTCACTGCGCTCCCATGAGTCTGCTAGTCCACAAGGGACATGTACCGCTTCATAAGTCGCACGAGTAGGATGGGGGCGGTGGGAGACATTTTACAAATTCTCCGCACGAGGTGAAAGTAAACTTTGTGCCTGCATTCTCACGAGTCTACAAGGGACATGTGGCATCTCTTAATTCAATGCAAGGAAGGTGGGATGGTGGGGATAAATTTTCTTAACGCCCCAAATGGCTAAGAGGGTACATAGACCGGCACCTTCGCCGACACCTCACGATGCCACATGGCAGCCCTTGATTGGCTGCTGAGGCCGATGGGACAACGAGGATAACTTGGAAAATTTTCAAAATCAATTTCAAGACGTAAAAAAAAAAAAAGGGACCCATTCCTCTGCTGATGCCTTGTGACGCCACACGGAATCACCTAATTGTTTGTGGGCTGCGGGGAAAATTTGGAAAATTTTCCCAATTTTTTCTGAAAGCACTAAGTTAAAAAGGGGATCCGCACCTCTATTGTCACCTCATGGTGCCACGTGGCAGCCTCTGTTTGTGTGCCAATGGGATGGCAAGGAAAATTTTGAAAATTTTCCCAACAATTTTCCTAAGCTCTAAGGGAAAAATTTGGGCCATAAATTTTGATAGAGAGCTCAATTTTGGGAAAACGATGACTTTCGGAAAGATATCGATGTCGTATTTACATAGACATAATTAATTTTTTATTTTGACAAAGTTTAAGGGGTCAATTTTAAAAAAGCGTCATCTAGTATTTTATTGTGTGAACTAGTGAATTTTAACTTGTGAGATTTATTCAATTTGATCTTCCTCCTCTCTCAACATGTAAAATAAACATGGAGGATTGTTCCTAAATGGATTTTAAAAAGTATTCAAGGTTCGATTTGGCTGATTGACTTGTAATTTGAACATTTACATTTCTTGACAAAGCAAAATGACTGTAAAACGGTTTGAGCCTGATTTTGCTAAGTTTTGACATATTTCCTTTAAGTGTTTTTGTCTATTTGAACTCGTTTAGGGCCTACTACTTCAATTCAATCATTTAATTTGTTATTTTATTATTACAGGTTTGAACTGTGCATTTTTGGTTTAGATAATTGCTAGTTTGAAATTACAAATAATAGGGATCAAATTTTGATGGGTCTATTTGCCATTTCTTCTTCCAAGTATTTAGAATATGTTCCAATTCCAATCTAACACATTTTAGTTGATTCAAATCAAACCATTCAAGACCAAAATGCAATACTGATTTCAAATTTTTTTACATTTCAAAGAGACAAACTATATTTTTCTCACATGTATTTCTTCCTTTCAAACAGAGATTTCAATACATTGATATGATCAAATTCAATACAAAAATGAAATTTGAGAAAGCCATTACATTCATTTATTGATTCCAAAAGACAACTTACAACTTCCTTCTTTCATTTCTTCCAAAATTATCTATTATATACATGGTAGACAAAACATTTTCCTTCAACATGTTCCACTTTACCACTTTTCAAAAAAATATTTCATAGAGTATGCAAAACACAGATTTCTAATGGAATAACATCATATGGGAAAGACAAAACCATTTTCATTAATTCAAATGAACTCTTACAACTTCCTTTCCATTTGATTACAAAATATAGTATACCAAACACGTAACATTCTTTCACATTCTTTCTAAACAAAATACTGAGTATAAATCTTTTACATTTCAAATTCCACTTGCAAATATATACAACATATTTCCATTACAAATATTTACAAGATCATCCACTTCAAGTGGAAAAGTTACAATGAGATTTCATTACACATGGGATCCAAACCAACTTTTCTCAAACTTGAATAGTAACATGCATTCTTCTCATTCATCCAATTTGATCACAACGAGATTAGGGAAAGGAAACACTCTCCACCCAACCAAGACATCCAATGAAGAGGAGAATCCATCCTTCTTCATTGGCCCCTGAGCCCCAACCACAATGTAATAAAATATGTGATCCAACTCATGACAACAACGAGTTTCCACAAAACATACACACAGTATTTTCAAAAAGAGACACAATTCGAAACAAAATGTTGTATACAACTATATTAAAACATAACAAATAACACAAAGGCTTCATCAAGAAAGCCAAAGGAGCAAGAAGTTATGGGGGATGCTACTTATGCCTCCCAAAGGGAAAATTGGGTATCACCACAGAGCACAACCCACAAATATATATATATATATATATATATATGAATATCATTATGAATATCATTTCAAACCCTGTCATGCCCTTATGCCTCCCCAGTACCCCTTATTCCTCACATTTATTATATCTCCCCAACCTCTTATGGCACCCCATAATGAGTAAATAAATGCAAGCTATTTATATGTAAGGTGGAACCCAAATCCCTAACTCCCTCCACCCTTATACCTCCCTAAAACCACTTGTGCCTCCCACAAAAAAATCCCATAGTCTTCTCCTACACCATTCATAGGCCATCTACCCAATAACCCACAATATATACCCAAAACATTCACACAAGAACATTATCATAAATAAAAGAAGAGCATTTCAAGGGCCAAGCTCTTACCTCTCCATGATGGAGTTGTTCCTAGTTTAAAATAGCAAGCTCCTTCTAATGCAAGCAATCCAAAAATCAACCCAACACAAGCATGCAACAATCTTCCAAAAACTTCTCCAAGCAAGAGCTCCCAAAATAACAAGAAAATTCACCCAAAATGAAGTCTCCCAAAAGTGAAGCAACCCAAAACAAGGCAATAAATTAAAATTTTATAGAAAAGCTAAGAGAAGAGGATGAGGTAGATCCATGTAGGATGCCACATCACACTTCCCCAACCCCAAACACAAATTCAACTTCATTATCCAATGCATAATAAATAGGTGAGTGAGAAATATGATAGTTTTACTTACACACTCAAACAAGCCCATACCCCATAAGAACATAAATTAAAAGCATGTAAGAAAGTGCAATTAAAGCATACAACTTGACTTACAAAAATGCATAATGAAGGCTAGATTTAAACCCTCCAACCATAGGTAAGGTTGGCATGCAAATTTAAGAGGTATGAGACAAATTTAACTTGTCCCATAAGCTTCCAAAATCAGCCTCCAAGGACAAATTCAAATTTCAAAAGGAGGTGGAGTGTTTCATAATCCAAAATTAATTTACACATCACTTAAATTGTAGTTCCCACTTCCCTTTGGCACCTTTTATTACCGATCATGATACTGTAGACTATATGACGAACATTTTAATAGTTTTGATTTAGTATGGTGTTAGATGTCAGATCCTAGATTATTGTTGAATCTGATTATATATAATGCATGGTGATTATTAGAGACACTCATATGTGGATGATGATATACTATTGACATGGATGTTTAATGGAAGTTATTCGGACAGGTGATTTTTGGAGATTATGAGTAAACCTAGAAAAGGGAAATTATTTGATGATGATATAATTGCTGAATAAATTTACAAATGATATAGTTGTTACTTTGATGTTGCTGATACATATTGTGAGTGATTTTGTTAAATTGCCTTGATGTTGTTGTGATTCACATACTTAGATGATTTTGTGATTATTTTATATATTCATTTTGGACGTTCTGATATGGCCATGAGGCCGAAGGAGGTATTTGTATTTTGCAGGTTAAATATATCACAACAAAACATCGGGGATCAGAGACCAACCAAAATGGAATTCTAGGTGAATTCAACACGGTCACCATGGCAACATGTTTTGTGTGTGTTGTTTTGTTAGGGATTTCCATGGGGGGAATCACCTTTAAATGTGACCATGGGTTTGTATATTTTATTAATGTGGTTACTTTTTATTATTGTTGTATGTGTTTTATTAGTGATGTGTTTCCTTTCTTTATTTAATTATGTTGTGGAAAATTAATGTGAGAAAACATATGGTTAAAAGATAAATAAATCAAATTGGGATATGGGAAAATAATTATAGAAGTTGTTGTCTTTGTAATAAATTTGTAAGTGATGTGTAAGTTGTGTAAGAGCTTGTGTAAGTCTGATTTTGGAGTATGAAACACTCCACCTCCATGGAAATTCGAATTTGTCCTTGGGGGCTATTTTTGGAGGCTTGTGGGACAAGTAAAACTTGTCCCATACCTCTCAATTTAATTTACCAACTATGCCTATGGTTGGAGGACTGATTTTAGACATTTTTAATGTATTTTATTAATCATGTTGCATTGTTTTGATTGCACTCTCTTACATTTTATTTAATTTTCAGTCCTTTGGGGTGTGGGATTTTTGGAGTGTGCAAGTAGATTGTCATATTTTGACCCACCTCTTTATTGTGCATTGGAGTTTGGAATTTGACTTTAGTGTTGGAATTGAGGATGTGTGATGTGGCATCCTACATGGATCCACATCATCCCCTTCTCTTCTCTTTTCTATATAATGAAAACTCTTGGCTTGTTTTTGGGGGTTGAAGCATTTTGTATGTAAGCTTGGGGCACATTTTTTTCTTGTGTTTGGAGCTCTTACCTTGGAGCAGCTTGGGTGAAGTTTTTGCTTGGTTGTTGAACCTTTTTGCATTCTTCCTTGGGGGTGCATTTTCTTGTTGGAGCTCTTGTTTTTGGAGGAAGTTTTGGAGAAAGCTTTGCATGCTTGTGAGTTGTTGTTTTGGACTATATTTTTGACATTCAAAGCTTTCGTGTGGAGAAAATCCTTCCATGGGGAGGTAGGAGTTTATTCCTTCTTTTATTGCTGTCATTTCTTTCTTGTGTTGTTGTGAATGGTGAATGTTTTGCATGTTTTATGGGTTGTTTGGGTAGACTGCCATAGGAATGGTGTAGGAGAAGGCTATGGGGAATCCATGTGGGGGGCATAAGGGAATGCCATTGGCATCAGAAATTTTGGAGGGAGTTTTGGGTTTGGGATCCACCATGGAAAAGAAATAGCTTGCATTTCTTACTCTTGGGGGCATAAGGGATAAACTTTGGGGGGCATAAGGAGGGGTTGGGAGATATAAGGTTTATGGGGTATGATATGTTATATTGGTGGTATGATTATAGGTGGATGCCCAATTCCCAATTGGGAGGCATAAGTAGCTTCCCCCATAGTCCTTGCTCCTTTGGCTTGCAAGATCAAGCCTGAGTTCTATTTTGAAATGATTTTAAATGCAGTTGTGAACTGTTGTTTTTGTGTTGAATTGTGTTTTTTAAAGGAAATGTGTATGTGAAAGAATGTTGTGTGTGGGAGCCAGTTTGTTGCCATGGTTGAATTGCACCTTCTATTGTATCTTGGTTGGGGCTCGGGGCCAATGATGAAGGAAGGCTTCTCCTTTCATTGGATATCTTGGTTGGGTGGAGAGCGTTGCCTTTCCCCTTCTTTTGTTGTGATCAAATTGGAAGAAAATGGAAGTTGCATGTTGTTGTTTTTACGCAAGAGAAATGTACAGTTTGACAATCCCTTGTGGAAACCCATTCCTTTGTAATCCTTTCCCACATGATGTGGATGAAATTGTAATAGTTATGTTATGGAGAAATGATGTTGTAATTGATTATGAAGTTATATATTTGAAATGTGAAAGACACTTGCATTCTGTTCTGTACATTGAGAAAGAAAGAGAATTTTGTTATTGTTTTCCAACATTGAAAGATGTAAGTTGTATAATTGAAGTCAATAGAGGATTGCAAATTCATCTCTCATTGCATTGTTGTTATTGTATTGGAACATCAAACTGTGATGAAATTGGAGTATCAAATTGTGATTGGAATCCTTGTTGTTTGGAAAATGGAAAAAGGATAAACACTTAAGTCTACCATGGATTGAATTCAATGTTTCTTTGTATGGAAAAATGAGATAATTAAATCTCTGGTTGAAAGGAAGAAATGGCAATTAAATCCCTCAAGAAATTGACCTCTGCCTTAAATTTAAAACTGGCAATAATTCATTTAAAATGCACAGTTCGGACCTGCACTTGATAATCCACTGGAAAATGATATAATCTAGCATGCTAAGACATCAAGGAACTCAATCCGACAAAGGAAACACTTAGGGAAACAATTAAAACATTGCAGAATTGAGCTCAATCTCTTCCTCAACCATTTTCTATCTTTTGTTGAGAAATTCAATTTTGAATCAATTAAACAAATCAACTTCTCTAAAACACTTTAAACCCTCCCTAGATCAATTCTCCATGTCTTTTGGCATGTTGAGTGATGGAGGAGATCTAATTTAGTCAAATTGAAAAGTTGAAAATTGCCAGTTTGCCAATTAAAAGCCTGCAGATAATTTTTGTAAAATTGACCCTTTAAAACTTATCAAAAAGTAAAATTTATGCTTCTTGTGCAAAGAGGGCATTGATATATTTCCAAAAGTTCTTTTTCCCCCAAAACCGAGCTTTCTAGCTCAAGTTATGGCACTTTGAAGTTTTTGTGCCTTGGTGGGAAAATTTGGGAAAATTTTCCCTAGCGGGCCCAGCAACCCAAAAATTTCCTGTCGAATTGCCTTAGAAAATATTTTGAAAATTTCGACTTGGGAAAATTTTCATCTTTTCCTCCACTAGCCCGTAGCCAATCAGAGGCTGCCACGTGTCCTCCAGGGGCTGAGGCGGAGGCGTGGATTTTTCTTCACCCTTAAACCTTTTGAAAAAATTTGGAAAATTTTCACTTTTACCCTCTGCCGGCCCGCAACCAACCAGAGGGTGCCATGTGTCCCCTTGCTATGGCGGGGCACACATTTCCTTTTGGAGTTAATTTTTTTAAATTTTTGGGAAAAATTCCCATTTTGACCCTATCGGCTGTGGCCAATGAAAGCGTGCCACGTGGCACTCTAGGCGAAAGACCCTTGACTTTTCTTTTTTTTTTTTTTTGGCCTTTGGGGAAAAATTCTCAATTTTCTCCCATGGCCCGCTTCTCCACCTTCCTCTTAGACTCTGTCCCTTAGTGGGCACGTGGACCCACACACTTCTTTCTCCCTTTTTCCCCTTCGTGGCACAAAGTGCTAAATCCACCCATGCCGCCCCGCCCTTCCCTTCTCCCTTCTCTGCTCGGCGCCAGGACTCGACACGTGTCCCCTAGGGACCCGCGGGGGCATGGAGTGTTTTTTCCTTTGAGCCATGCATTGGGAAAATTTCCCAATGCCACCCTGCGACCCGCCAACCCGCCCTAGGTGCATTCCCCCTCCTCTTGCCACATGTCCCTCTAGGGAAAATTTTCCCTAGAAACTCCACCCACTCATAACTTGAGTTCTGTAAGGAGTTAGAAGGACTTATTTATATCACCGGAAAGGTGAGAAAATTTCCTATCCATTGGGAATGGTTTAGGGAAATTTTGGGAGTGTTATGTAGGAGAAAAATCTAGTTGAATCTCTAAGCCTATTTGAGAGCAGGCATGGGGGTAAGATTACTCCTTGAACCTAACTAAAACATGTAACCCTAAAATTTGAACCTTGTAAACTTGTTATAAGTTAATAAAGGAAACTTTTGTTTTGGTAAACAGGATTTGTTCTGAAACCTATTAGTGAAAACTGATGTCTTGCAACTTAGTTGTAGACACTTCAAATAAAAAAAAATTATCCCATAATTTTCTAGCTAACCCTAGGTTGTTTCTTTGGTCTCAAGTGGTTGTTTAAATGGGCACTACATACACATTTCTTACAACACTTTAATTTTTGCCAACAACTCTAATAATTACTTTCTTATGTCCCAATTTGATTATTTAATTTTAACAACATGTTTACTCAGATTAATTTACCACAATTAATAAATAATGAAAGGGTTAAACACATCACTTAATAAACACATACAAACATAAATAAAAGGGAACCAAATAAATAAATAGACATAACCCTTGGTAACATTTAAAGGTGATCCCCCATTGGAATCCCTAAAAATCAAACACACACACACATGAACAATACAAGTTGCCATGGTGACCTTTTTGAATTCATCTAGAATTCCAATGTGGTTGGTCTCAATCCCCGATGTTTTTGTGATATTTTTAACTTGCACAATACAAATACCCCTTCGTCCTCATGGCCATATCAGAACATCCAAATGAATATAATATAATTTCAAAATCATATATATATATATAATCACAACAACATCCAGACAATCAACAATATCACTTATAACTTCATCAACAACTATATAATCATCAATTTTAAATTCAATTTTATCCAAATCTACTCAATATATCTAAATATCACATGTCCTAAAAACATCCATATATATATATATAACCATGTCCAACAGCATGTCAACATCTATATAAAATTCCTCTAACAATAATCATGCATCCTATATGAATAAGAGGCAACAATAATCCATGATCGACATCTAACACCATACTAAATCAAAACTATAATAATGTCCATAATATAGTCAGCAGTATCATGATCAATATAAAAATTGTCAAAGGGAAGTGGGAACTACATCGATGTCGGTTTTATTTTCTTGTAACCTTTCAAGAAATGGTGGCTGACTATCTTGTGTTTTACGTTCGCATAGGTTCTGCGGATCAGCTGCTGCAACATCTAATGTCCTTATTAAATGTCATCATGCAACAAATATGGTTCTTGTCATTTCGATAATGGTAATTCCATCTAGTAAAGGAACTTCTCTTCCTAAGGAAGATGGATATTGTTCATATGAATAGAATATGTATGGTATTGAGTTGGTTCAATGAAATAGGATGGTTGAGAAAATTTATTATTAGGATTAGTTATTGGTTGAGTAGGTAGTTGTTGATAATATTTTTGGTAATTAGGAGGTAGTTTAATCCACTAATTTCCCCTCTAAGGATGTTTCCATGATTGGGAGGTTGTTTCCATTGTTTTGTGGTTGTCCTTAGCATTGATGTTTCCATTTTTTTCTATTTGTTAGCATATGGGGCCCATCCTTGAGGGTTAACCCAATGTGGGGGTTGGAGATATGAATTATTAGACCAATTTTGAAATAAATGCATAGGGTCTTGTATCATACCTCCTTACCTCATTGGACATGGTTTTCTTTTAGAAACATAGATTATGTGCCCATATTTTTTCTCCAACATTTTAAAATTGAGTGAAGCCTCTCTTTATTGAGAAATTTTGGCCAATTTTTTGCATCTATAGTATAATTTATTCATTCTACATGTGTGGCAAAGTACTCGTGATTGTTTCTTACGCATCTTATTTCTTCTTTTTGGGATGTAGAGTATCGATTGATTGGCCATATCTTTAATAATATCTTGCTTCATGTTCTTAAGCATGCTAAAAATCTCTTATTTAGATATGTCCCCCATTGTTTTGGTAGAAATTCCACCTCTTGATCTTACATTTCTTACTCTTTTCATGGTATCTCTTGAATATTTTTACAAGCATCAAAAATCTCTTCAAAACTAGCCTTCGAAATATCTCCAACTCCTATCATATCTAGATCATCTATGTCTTTAGCACTGAGTCCCTCCAAAAAGAGTAATTTAAGGGAGTCAAGTGGTATGTCAGTGGTGTGCCTTGAATTTTGAACGTATAACATGAACCATTCCAAATAGTCCTTTAATGGTTCATCCTCTTTTTGTTGCATTCTATAGATTTCATCACCTCCTCTGCCACTTGGTATACAATAGTCTTGATACTTATTGAGGAAATTCTCCTTCATTTGTGCCTATGTGGTAACAATGTTAATTCCCAATCCCATGAACCATCTTAAAGTTTCATCTTTGAGTGTTGGAGGAAGCAATTTAAATTTATGTGCATCAATGGTATAATCATAGCTCCTACACAAAACATCAAACTCAAAGAGAAAGGTGTCTAGATCTTTTAACATAACAGCATGGAAATTTGGCAAAGCTGATGGAGAAAGATTCTTCAATCTAGAAGTTGTATTTTTTTCAGTGATGGGGAATTCTAAGGTTTTTTCCCATTTCAAGCATTCGAATCTACCTCTTCTGTCATTCCTAGTTACTCAAGAGCATCTACATAAGCTGTCACTTGGAGGATTTTCTTGAAAAGTAAACCGAGAGTACAGAGGTGTATTCTTCATAATATTAAGAATTAAATGAAGAGATTTGTGCTACTTGTGGATTAGGTGACAATCTACCATGGGCATCCTTTAGACAATGCATGCATCAACTACTTAACTCATTCACTTTGGTAATTAGTTGGGGGTTTAATACGAGGTAAATTATTAAAAACCTAGACTACTTAAAAGGAATGAAAAACCATCATAAAACCTAATAACTTGGTAGTGTCCCCAAAAATGATGCCAAAAATGGTGGTGCAAATCAAATCACAATAATTAATATGTTGTTCACTAATCCACAATCATTTATTCATAATAAATAGGGACGTAAATTTTTACTTCTATCAATGATGTATACACAATTACAGGTGCTTAAGAGGTATAAACTAAAAGATTATTATCACAAAATTTGGAAATACAATGCTTAGAAATGAAGTATGTTGTAGATAAAAGGAAATTCTACAGCTAAGTAATAAAGTAGGTAAAATCATACCACAGGTAAAGGAATAAATTGGTGTAATTCTAATCTATGCATGCACGGAACTAAAACAAAAACATAAAGCAAATGGGGGTTTAGCAAACCATAAGTGTGCCCTGTCTTAGGTGCTAAACCTTTGTAAGGCTCGTGTCTATAGAAAAATTATAGAACTCATATTTTATTCATCGAATGAAGATTAAAAATAAAACTTACAGCAATTCCTTCACTATGGATCCATTTCTACTACGGTCTCACCATTATCTTTATGATCAGCGAGAGATGTGAAGAGACTCTTTCTAACTATGATTACATTTTGATTAACTAAAATATCAATACAAATAAATATATAGATTTTTATGTATGAAATCGAGAACTAAGAAAAGGTTTTCTAATACAACAACATAACTAATTGTTCATTCTAACAATTAAGTTAGATCAACTAGTTCCACATTTGTAATTACAAATCATAATCAATTATTGGCTTGAGATCTACTTCTTGTTGTCATAACTACTTCTTTATTTATATATGCACACACGGGTGAAGTATCCATGTTGATCAAGCTTCCCACAATCACGATCTTGTATATTTGATTTTCTCCTTTGGATGTAGGTGCTTTGTTGTGGATGAGTCCCGATTGTTGTATGTTAGTTGTTGCAGATGATTCCCTTAACCTTGTGACATAGTTTCTTTTTGTGCATGTTAGTGGTAACATATAACATAGTTTTGTGAACAAGTATGACATTTGGTCAAATAACTATTAATCATTTTTGCAACACCCTCAAAGATTGTTATATTCCTCTTTTACATTACAAGTGTTGACATGTGATTTTATAGATAAAGATGTGTTCTTTTTTGTTGACTATCATGCTTGTTAAGGATAAATCATTTATGTTCTTAAAAATCATTAGAATAAAATATTATGGCTTTCAAGAATTCATTTTCACTTTGGAAAGATGAGTTGTAATCTATCTTTAAGAGTTACAGACTTATCCCTTCTTCTAACTCATCCTTGGATCAATTTAAGTGATCCAAGGAATGTTTTAAATATTCTTAATTGACTAAATGGTAAATTGACATTCAGTTGTTTGAGGGACATAGCGGATTGAACTTTGTATGTTACAAATTCTTTGGCCTTATGTGAACATTTTTCATTCAGCTGTATGTTTGTGCTCGGGTCTTTGGTGATTGATCTTGGCAGGACATTACGGACGTAAAAAAATTCAATTTTATTTTATAACAAAGGAGGAATTCGGAGTCCTAAAACCTAAGGATTATCCTAATAATATCCTAAGATAGGTAAGAACACCTATGTTATAGTTGTGTCTACTTATTTGGATTTTATTCTAATCTAAGCCTCTTATTATATTTTATTGGGTTGGCATCCTAACCTAAGCTTTGTGCTAAATGAATATGGGAGAGATTAATAAAGTAATGCTAGGATATTTTAACTAATACCTAATACTAAATGGTTATGAATTTAATCTAACCTAAGGTGGGAATTACTATTGACAATGTCTTAAGACCTAAGGTGGTTATTGCTAGACTAACCTAAGTTTTATGGGATCCATCCTAAATTTTTGAAAAGGAACCTAAGGGTCGCATGTCTCTAAGGTGATGGTTCCAATGGAATTTAAGTGATTTGATAGGGTTTAATGGATGGTGGTACTACCATTTTTGGCAGGGGCTAGTTAACTTTAGTGGAGGCATACGTGGAAGCTCCACTAAAGATGGAATTGCATGTTTGGATGGAATTGGCATTCACCAGTTTTAGGAGGCGGTGGCAAGGAGAGATAAGTGGGAAATTTGGAATTAATGGCATTGATGGACCTCGGTTTTTGTGTGTAAACCATCTAGGAAACTTGGAAGGTAGGTTTGTGGGAGGTTGTTTGGGTTTACATGAATTCTGATTTTGCTCTACATGGAGCTATCTCGGTTCTTAGAAATATTAGTTCAACCTTCACTTTAAATATATTTTTGGTTTATATGGTCTATTTTTGATCGAAGGAAAGTATATGAGGCATAGGAAGAAAAGATGTTTGATTGTTGATCTTTCGTGGAGGAGAAAAAGAGTTGGAAGCTTGGTGGAAGTCTCCTTCGAGTTAGCAAAAGCACTATCAGGCATGATAGGCTCTAACCATTAAGATTCTTTTCTTTCTTCTAAATGATTCATTAAAACAACTCTACTCTCATGAGATTCATGTTTTCATGTTTGACTGGTTATTTTTCTTGTTGGGTTTTATGAATCTTTGTGATGTTTGGATATGAATCCATGGCAAAAATAATGTTGTTTTGGAAAATTTCTCTCTATGCAAGTTCAATGACAAAGCATGCATGTGAAGCTTGTATGTGAAACTTGTTTCTATAGCTCTATTTTTCATTTTGGAACTTGTATTCGAGGTTGTTGTGTTTTGAACTGACCTTCGTTGCAATATAGGGTTCTGAACTTTATGGGAACCTTGAGTTCCGTTTGATCTTGAATTAGGGCTTTGTGTTTTGATATAAACTTGTGTTGGAGCTTTGTGTTGTTCTGAACCGGTGTTTAGAAACTTGCGTAACACTTTGAAGCTGTTGCTTGAAGTTTATATTTGGCACTATACTCGTATTTTATTACTTGTGAAGTTTTGAACTTTTGTGTGAAGCTCATTTTCAACATTGTACTCTTATTTGACACTTGAGTGTTATGATATTTTATTTGGATTGATATATTTGATTATGTTCTGGTATTTTTGTGTTGGGTTATTCTTGTATTAAAATTTTAAATCTTATAACTATTATATGGAATAGCTCACTCACTAGATAACTATGTGATAGCTTGATTGATTCATTTTATAATCCCTTCAAGATTTGGAGCTGGAAACATCTTGTTTAAAAGAATGTGGTACTTCTATTTTTATGACTGTATCGTCTTCTTTGAGATGGTAATGGCGTGAGATTTGGGGGGGTGTTCTTTTCCCCTCTGTTTTGAGGAAACCCGCATTCTAGGTTGACTGTTTTGTTTGAAATTAAGTCTCCCTTGTCACAATTTTTGGTTGTGAAAGTCTTGTTTCGGATTTTTGTTTCAGTTGCATTAGAGATAAGAATGGGACATCTTCTGACTTAAACATTTTTGGGTTTCTTGCTCTCTCTTCAGATCTTTTAAAATGAGTTTGGGTCTTATTAGAAGGTTGAGTTATTACCTTATACACTAAATTTTTAAGCGAATGATTACTCTCTCCGTTCAATTGTTCATTTTTTAGTTTTTTTTTTAATCATGAACTACTTGCTCTTTGTACTAAGTTGTTGAAGTAATTAAGAGAATTTAGTCTTTGAGTTCATGGATAATTCTGAACTTGTTAGCTTACTATTTCGGGATTCTATACTTATTGGATATAGTGAATGATTTCTTGGGTTTCCTTTAAATATAAAGGAAATTTACTCTCCAGCGGATCAAGATATCTTTTTTTTGGGACTGTAATATGTTTTTCATTATGATTTGAATTGGAACAAAAAATTCATTTGTTCAGTATAATGAAATGATTGTTCATTTGGACCTTTCCTAATAGAGATTCCTTTTCTCTATCTTTTGGATAAGCTCATTGATTGAACTTCTCTACACTCGATTCTCTTATGAGATGGTGATTTCTTTATGGCTTGTTGGTCTACTTTATTCGAATCATTTTTTTAATGATGTAGAAAGATAGTAGCTAATTCAGTTTTCTTTGATAAGTGAATGCATACTTGTTTGATCGACTATTGTTGACTAAGCCTTGCTTTATTTGGATGGATAGGAGTAGGTTTTGTCTCTTGTACTCTATCTTTTTGGGTGAACTCGAGTAGAGATTAAATCTTGTATGGGACTACTTTGATTTTTGAACGTTGGTTTTAGATCTTTGATTGATAACTTCTAACATGTAGAAGTAGAATTAGAATTACTGATTAGACTGTTTTGATTCTCTATACCTTCTTGGATTGTTATGAAATTATGTTTAGATATATATCTTAAATGTTGAATTTATAAGTTGTTATCCCTGAAAGGAAACAATTAATTCATGTTATGAACCTGATCTATTTTTTGGATGTTTTGAGTTTGGGTATGGTATGTAATAGTTCTTCTTATTCTTTGCTTAAGATTTAGATGAATCATCCTAAAATGAACCATTCTATAAACACTTCTTTTGTCTTATAGAAAAGATAAATGTTGTATTCTATTAGGATAGAATTATGAAATAATGGGATGGTAAGTTATATTGTTTGTCTAAAGGTAAGTGATATATTCAATTAAAATTTGAGTTTTAAGATAGATGTTGTGGATAATATTTTGGTCTTCTCTTAAAAGTGGATCTAGATTTATTATTGTACTTCTTTTCTGGTTGGTATCACTTATGATTATTGTATGATATATTAATTATCTCATTAAATCAATGTTGCTTTAATGAAACAATTAGTGGAATGCACTTCGTTTTAATGCTTAGTGCTTATCATGCTCAGTTCATTGAACTGACCCGTGCTAGCAATTTTTGTAGATGGAAATTGTAAGTGATAAAAGAAGGCAAAAACTTATATGATGCATTGGTTGATATAAGTCTGATTCTTTGTAAAGAATTCTGATTCATTCTTTAGTTGTATTGAAAAATAAAAGTTGTATACTTTTTAGAATGAAGGTTGTTGTTATGCAGTACACCTAAAGTGCATAGTCTTGTAAATATATAAGTTTATAATGATGAATTGTGAGTTGTGATTTACTTGCATTGGTTGTGTAAATTATCTCGTACTTTTATGAAGGAGATGGAAGTTCTATCTTGTTGATATTCTTCATATTATATTATCCTTATTTTTTATCCTTTGATAATATGGATAAAGGGAATTAGTTCAATTTCCTTATAATGATGCAACTTGTTAAGTTGCATAAGATGATGTGTATTATCTAAACAATTTAACATAGTAATGTGATGCGTAATGAACATGCAAGTAAGAACTATGGATATTGTGAATGATAAACCCTAACACTTAATCATGTAGAGGAAGACTCTTCCTCTCTCAAATGAATGTAAACCAAAAAGGATTGGAGATATGATTATTAATCATTAGACTTCATTTTGTATGAAGTCTACTTTAGTTGGACCTATGTGGTTGCTAAACCTTCCTGAATGTTAAAATACATTTTATTGAAAACTTATGATATTGTTGTCCTGTTTTGGTTAACTACTTGTTAAACTAAGTAAACAAACATTAAAAGCAATCATGAGTTAAAGGAAGTTCTTTAATGCTTAATTGATTCAAGTATGGAACAAGAACTTATGGAGTATTGGATTAGGGTTTAACATGGATGTTATAATATGTTTATAATCTAAATTAATTAAATATATTAAGAACCTCCTTGGGGTATGTACATCTTGATGAGGCATTTTCTGTAGGATGTTGGCACATGCCAACCATTTGCTGAGATGTACCTTTGAGAAGACAAGGGTTTTCTCAAGGATACATCATTGCAGTTGACATGTGGTAACACCCTTCTGCATTGATCATCTAGATCTACACACAAATAAGGACTTGAACTTAGGTTATCTCTAGGTCAAGTTAGTGGCATGTTTAGGATTGGTAGTATCTTTCAATAGCTCGGGGTACCTTGGCACACCCGAGTTGATTTATGTCAACTGAGTATGCCCATATACCATAAGTCATTATGAGTGTCTTCCTATAGTAATTTATGTTTCTAACCAGGGCTAGGGTTAAACCTTGGGTAAGTGGACTAACGGTAGTCAGTAAAGACCATTCTTGATAACAGAGGAGTGAGGTGAAGGACGTATTCCAAAATGACAAGTATGTTGTCTAGGAATAGTGACATACACAGTATGTTGAAAATATTTGGCCAAAGTATCACAAGTTGTTGGTTATGTTGTCCTATGTCACCAAGTTTAAAGCAACATGATATCAGATGAATATTAGTAACAAATATTCATATATGTTCTTTAAACAGATCACTCAGTACCCAGTTTAGGGTAGGAAAACCAAGTATACGAAGTATACGATAAGTATTCAATCCTTAAAGTTAACATAAATAGATTGGTGGATCACCGAGTTATGAAATAAATAGATCGGTGGATCACCTGAGTCATGAAATAAATAGATCGGTAGATCACCGAGTTATGAAATAAATAGATCGGTAGATCACCAAGTTATGAAATAAATAGATCGGTAGATCACCAAGTTATGAAATGAATAGATCGGTGGATCACTGAGTCATTTACAACTGCATATGGTTATTTGTTTGAGATTGATTGGCATGGAATGTTTGTTCTAAATAATGATTTATTTAGAACAGAGAACATTATGTAAAAAAATTCCTTATTTCTAAAGTCTTAAAATGTGAATGTTACAATTTCACCGTATCAAAGATATTAATATGCACATTCAAAAATCCATAAAATGGAGTAACTTAGTAATAGATATATTAATTAATATAAGTGCCATAATTTTAAGTTCATGGCTAACAGGATAACAGGGATAAACAAAGTGCAATGGTATATAAAATATACAAAAAGATGAGATAATTAAAACAATAATTAAAGGGTCTCAGCATACATCAAGCTTATCTTCTCATTTCCTTACTATCATTGAGTTATCGGCCAAGCCGAAGCCTCTAATAAGACTCTTTGTAATATCTTTTCCAAAACTATCAACAAATCAAGATGTAATTGGCACCTTGACATTTGTTTTGCTATTTGGGATTATCGAAATAACATCTCCACCTCTACAAGTGCTACTCCTTTCTCTCTTGTATATGTATTTGAATTCGTTCTTCCTCTTGAAGTCCAAATCCCATATTTGCGTATTTATCTTGGTGACTATATCCCTAATGAGGAATATTGTCATGGCCATATAACACAAATTGAAATGTTGGAAAAATTTCACCTCATCTCTCTTTAGCATCTATTTGGGTAGTAATGTCAAGTGGGATATCTACCACTATTGTACGCCCCACATTATCTTAACTTTATTATGACGGTATTCCACATTTAAGAGTGGAAAAAATCTACTAACTCATGACAACCTCTCTCAAGATTGATAATAAACCCAAAAATACATTGGTATAGAATAGAGATCATTTAGTTGGTAAGAAGGATTGAGAACTTCTTTACACTGAAATAAATTGCTCTATAATTTCCACGATAAAAATACCGAGTGAAGTGGAAGTTCTGGGTGAAATTTGTATTCAAGATTCCTAATAAAGACAATGTTTTATTATAGTGGATTTTTTTCCTTCATCTCTCCCCACTTAAATTCGATGTCTTCTATCTCTTTTATTTCCTATTATTTTCTTTCAGCTAATGTTATTACATTCTGTAAGTTGCATGCTATAATCTATAATCTTCGGCATTTATTTTGTGGATCTATAATCAATTGATTATGCATTCCTTATAAATATTAACATGGTATTAGAACTAGTGATTATGTGTGTGTAGTGTTTATTTTGAATATTTTAATTTTCTAGAGAAAAGAAGCTTGAAGTTTGTTCACGAATATGTGAAACCATAAAATTTCCATAGTCGTCTTCAAGCTAACTAGGTTTAAATTTCTAATTCCCACCTAAATATTGTTTGAAATATTGGCTAAATGGTTGTTTACATCGTGTTTACTTAATTGGATCTATGCTTCTATGTCTAGTTTTGACCATTTTTAGTTTAAATTTTTGTCTATTTGTTGTTTTTAAGTTTTCACATCATTTATAGCCATTGGGGATATCTTTGTATGTGGATATGAAAATATCTCTTTAGATCTAGTTAGTTCGGAGTGTTTAAATCCACCCCAACTTTATAAATCTAAAATTTTTCACTAGATTTGTTTTTTACGAAGATTGATCCATTGGTTTTACACTATCTTGATTCACTCTGTCATTTTTTAATTTTAGATCCTATCGGTTTTACAAATCTTGGACCATCGAAATTTCTCCAAATAGCTTCACTATCCTTTTCGTGTTTGCGGAGCCAAATCTAATCATTGAGTGCCAAGTTGCTTCACTATCTTATTTTATTATATTTTTTCCTTTTTTATGAAGTTCTTTCCTTATGAAGCTTAGACCAATCATTTTGTGCCATCTAACTTCAAATTTTTCATTTTTTTGATCTTTCTATCATTTTTAAAGTACGAACCAATAAGGTTATTCCATTTCACATCAGAAATTCAATTTTATTGTTTATCTAGTTGTTAGTTGCGAAAGCAAGCCAATAAGGGCATTCCATTTGTCTTCGCATTGTCAAACTTGGTTTTTATTTCCTCTATCATTTAGGAAATTCAATCCAATCAGGAAGCTCCAAGTCACTTTATAATTTGCATTGTCAGCCCCTTGTTATCTATCTCTAACATTTGTGAAATTTGGGCCAATAATATTTCTCCATATTTCACTTTTTTAGTCGTATGGTAGCTTTGTTAGTTCTTGCAAAATATGAACCAATAGATTTGCTCCAAGTATTTCGTGTTGTCAGACCTTTATTTTCTTGTTTTAACATATGTGAAGGTTGAGCCAATATAATTTCTCTGTGTGTCTTCAAATTTTTCATTTGTTAGTCATTTTTAATCGTGTTAGTGGTTATCCAATAGAAATTCACCATCTTTTCACATTTTTCAGACTTGCGAAGAAGAGCAATCTAGTTAAAAGGCTCCACGTATCTTTAGCTTTATCTTAGTAATTTTAGTAAGCATTACGCAGTGTGAACCAATTTCTTTTTACATGTATTTTTAATATTTATTGTGTCATTCTTTGCAAGTGTTAGGGTGTCTTCATTTTATTTTCCTTAGTCGTTAAGGTTGTGACATGTCTTTTATCCTTTGTACCCAGAATTTATTTTAAATTTTGGCTTATTAGTTGATTAAGACTTTGTGGTTGCATTGTGTCAAAGTACAAAGAAGTGATCCAATTAATTAACAACATGTGTATACAATTTTTCTATCTTTTTTTCTATTAATTAGTCTTCTGACTTATTTGATTATGAAAGTGCAAGCTAATTAAAAAGATACATGTGTATTTACCTCTTCGTGGTGTTAGATTTTATTTCCTTGTACCGTAACTTTTAACTTTCCTTTGTTCTATGGATATGAATTTTTATTTATTTGGTGGGTTTCAAATTTCCTTTGTTTCATGGATTTTTAAATTTTCTTGATCTTTGTCTTTTCAAGTCTATGTTTTGTGGGATTTATAAGTGTCTTGTCTCATAGATTCCAAAATTTGGAAATCTTAAACCTTAGCTCTACGGTTTTCAATGGATTATCTGTTTGCATTCGTTTAGCTATTAAAAATATCTATAGATTTTTTTACCTCTGTTTGGCTTATTTAATTCATTTTTTGGCATTAAAATGGCTAGTTCTGCCAATTTTTTGACGGATAAGTCTCAACTATAAAATGGAACTAATTATAGTATTTGAAGAGTTCTTTTAAAATATTATTTTATGGATAAGAAGCTATGGGATCTTGTGACTGGTATGGAGACATGACCCATTGGTAGACAAGCTACCCCTGAAAACCTTAGCTCTTTCTCTCAAAGATCTCAGTAGCTTCTGTCCATCCTTTTTAAATCATAAAAGATGAATTTCTAATGCATATAGGTCATATGGACTCACTGCGAGATGCATGGAAATAGTTAGATAAAATACATGAAGGAAGTCATTTGTCCAAGATAATTAAGCTAATTATGGAATTATTCCTAACTTGCATGAAGGGGGTGAGAAAATTGTAAACTATTTAGCTAAAATTAAGAACATTAAAGCTCAATTAGATTTTTGCAAAGCGTGAATTGTTTCAAGGTAATATTTTGTACTTTATAATTCAGGATTATCGTTCATGAAAACTTTAGAACTGCATCTCTATTCTTAATTCTAAGTATTAAAATGAGAATGATCTTCCCAATTTAGACACTTTTTCCTCTTTGTTGATTCAAGAAGAGATATTCATAGAGAATTTTGATTAAAAAGAGACTTCTTCTCAAGCCTTGTTCTCTCAGAATCATAAGGAAGCCAAAAATTCCATCATGTTTATTAAGAGCATGTCAAATGTTCCTATAATAAACATCTAAAATAACGTCACTTTAATATTGGTGAACTAGTCTTGAAATAAATTCATAATTCCACTACTCTAGAAAGGAGCCAACTTGTAAAGTTTTCTCCCAATTGGATTGGACCATACATTATCACACATAAGTATGGGTATGTATCTTATCATTTAACATCTCTCAATGGTAAAACAAAAATTAAACTTTTCAACACCTTTGTACACTTGCAGCCTTTATACTATTAACATATTTACCAATGTTCTCTTATTCATATCAATGATCTTATCCCCACATGTCGACCTTTCCATCTCCATTGTAATGATTTGGAACTATGTGGTCTAGCATCACTTTCCTATATGTGACCTTAAATATGGTCACGCGTCTCTTCCCATAGCATATTCCTATGGAAAATTTCCTCCTTTTAGTTGGGAAACCCACAATAATTACCTTTGTATCCTTATTATCTACCTACTGGAACCATGCTAAGGTCTCGAAGGTGGAGCTTGTACATCTTATATCCCCTCCGCAAGTGGTGTACCTGGTTATCCCCAACTCTATCTTAAAAAGTAAAAATCTCATATGCTCATATTAAATCTATCATATCCAAGAAACATACTTCTCCCTCAAAGGATAGTTTTTCATATAAAAAAATTGTAAAAATTATATATTGTACCCTCAAAGGAAAATTATCATATATCTTTCCATCTACAAAAAGAAAAAATCCTAATATCCAAAAGTCTAAATGTAGACCACTCCCTCGAAGTATGGCTATTTTATTATATCATGGTAGTAAAGGTGTCCCAGATTGATCAACCTTCAAAATATCAAAATAAAAATAAAAATATCAAAAGCATCTCCTAAAATATTCCTACATAAATCACCTTTTCCATTCTCTACAAACTTCCGACATTGATCAATTTGCACTATATTATTCGAGTTGGGGCATATACCTAGGACTACCACCTAAGGAGAACCTATTTCCCCCCGTACAAGTTACATATAAAAGCCCTTATGTTGTCTGGACAATAGGTCTATAAGTACAATTCACATATTCTCCTTATGATCTTAAGTATGAACAACTATCGTTAGTTATGTTTCAACACATGTTATTGGCTGCAAGTACATCACTCTTTCTTATTTTATTTTTCATGGTTACCTCTAATCCAGTCTATAGGTATCTTTTCCTTTTGTGTTCCTTACCATGAAAAATTTTACTTCATACCTTTTGGTCACTTCCCATCTTATCTTACATCTAATCTCATCTCATTTCATCATTTATCTTACATCTAATCTAATATCATCACATCATTTATATCTATCAATCTAATCATCCTCTAAATCCACCACAATTAATCTATGTCTATCACCAATATATCTACTCTAAAATTCCAAAAAATCAATGTTTCCAAGTTAACATATACATCTCATCCATCATATCCATCATATCTAATCTACATCAAATCAATATTTCTAAATCAATATCCATAATCAAAATCTAATCAATACCACCTACATTATTGATCTATATCACATAATCTACATCTAATCATCACACCTAATCTACATTTAATATCTACATTATGTATAACATCCATCTAATCCATCACATCTTCATTGCATCATCTATATCTAGTCTAACATCTATCAATCATATCTATCACATCTAATCTACATCTCATTAATATATCATTTTACATCACATCATATCTAAATCAATATCCATGCTCTAATCAACTATCAACATCCATCCGAGAGTATAAGTCATCATAACTCACCACAACACAATGAAAATAAGGGAAAAAAACATCAAAAGGTTTATAAATCTGTTATAGGCATCTATTAGGCTCTATCTCCAATCTATGCATCAAAATTGATATCAAAGTATATAAAAATTTTCACCCACTAAGTGGTTAAGAAATATCAGACAACCTAGGTGTCAACCTATGTACTCTGGAGTGGGATGTTATCCTTCCCTTTCCCTCCATCCGACCCTTGATCTTGTCTCGACTACATCACGTTGGCTATGCTCGTGAAGCCTCCTTTCACACTAATATCCTAGACCTCCTCTCTCAAACTAAATACACCACATAACATGTCACCTCAAAGAAGTCTCGCTCTCACTATGCACACATAATACTACACCTCCTCTTCAAGTTCCCGATACTACTCCGGTGACACAAAGTCTACGTGGCTCCATCGACCATCTCCATGTGTGGTCCCCTGGGCCTCACTCCCTGTTGTCTCATACGTCATACCCAAATCTCCATACTTTTCCGAGATAGGCCTCTTACTATCTCTTGTACTAGTCTCACTAATGTATGGCAAGATATCTCTCCTCACACACCCCCTTTAGCTCCCGGAGAGTTACATCCAACTCTTCTTGTAAACTCGCCGCCTCCCACTTTGCTCCATCTCCACCTATACACACTTCTCCTTGATCTCCAACCATAGGAACTTTCACCTCTCCCTCGGTGGGAAATTCTTCCTCTCCCCCTATATGTGCCCTCTCCTTAACTTCCTAGAATGCTTACTATTATGTCCATAACTCTACATATCCCTCTCCCACTCTTACATCATCATCATCATTATCATTATCTCATGGCTCTCCCTCCTCCACCAATGGGTCGATATCACTAGGATAGGTAGGTCCCTCTTGGTCTCATCATCTATAAATATAATAGGTTCCCTAAACACCATTTGTATCATGCCAAAATGTCTCATGACCCATGGAAACTATACCACCTCTATAATCTCGGGACTGCGTCCCTATACCCATCTAACTCCCTACATATCATCCAACTATATATATGTCCTAGGATATCATAGGAAATCTCTGTAGGGCCTCCATATGACATAATCTACCTCCAACACCCCTAGCCTCTCCACATACAAGTCCTCACTTTGTGCTCGGCTCTCTCTCCATGTACCTGGTCTACTCGTTTTCTCAAAAAACCAACTAGAAGTTACGTATGGTCCCTAGTCACCCATGACATCCACGATGGCCTCACTACAACTATTTGATCATAAGACCAATAATGAAGTAAGAACCCGAAATCCATACCCAATCGTCATCATGCTAGGTACACTCGTACATCATAGTATACATGTGTTATAGTGTCCGATCTAATAGTAAACATCGTCCTATAGTATTATTTTCTCACTCAAAACCATAGGCATGCTTTGACATATCACTCGGATAGATATGAGAACTCACACGAATCATGCAAAGGTACCAAGTCCCTCTTTGTTACTATCTTACCAAGGTATTAACATACATATAACAACCAAGTCTCAAAGTGCATATCCCATTTTAACAATCAAATCCATGGGCTCCATTTGGAAACACACATAATACGTCATCATACAAATCACATAGAGATTATTACCAGATTCACCATACAATAACCATGAGAAGTAACATCAACAATCAATATCCAACCATAATGTTCCATTATATTAAGTCATCACAAAACATTATAGTTGAATACATCATAAGTACCATCACAAATTCATGCGTGTAAAATCATACCACCAACATAACTTTGTTTCTTGTTCTCTCAAAACCATACAAATCAATACATATATAGAGTAGTGGGGCATTTCCCTTCACCACCAATTCACTCTTAAAATTATTTGTATGCTTATAATACCCATACGCCACTACAAAACAAACTAAGTAAGAATGCAAACTTTTCCTAATAATAGACCGTCTATTAATAACACTAGATATGCATCCTATTATTATCTCAACTTTAGATGATGCTTGAACTTCTTATTGTTCCCAAAATAGCTTTGCATATCCTCCAAGTCTTCATGAATTTCTCCAAGTTGTGATCTACACTCGGTCCTAATTTTATCCCATAACATGCTAAAATGCCTAAGTCCCGAACTTCATCCTTCTTGGTGCAAAACCATAGGGAAAAAAATTATCAAACCATCATGCCTACTTAAGCCCCCCCTACTCGTGCCACTATAATTTGTGCCTTCAACACCTAGGAAATATTTCATCAGCTCAACATGTCCCATGCTCAAAAATATCGGGCACCAATCCTACTAATTTCCATCAAAATGGGGCTCCACCGATTACGTAATGTGTACTAGGAGATAGCCATCATCACTTAACAAATCAGCCGACTTCTCCACATAGCGGGATGAAATCTATTCTCAATGTGGAATGTCCACGATACAAATGATATGTGTTGGGAATCCTCTCCAAAACATGTGACAATGCCACCAACCTATCCTTTGTTATCACTAGCACTCTAGGTGTCTCGTACGTACCCAAATTTGTAAGGTCATTGTACTATCGAACGGTGTAACGAGTGCCCCAATGATGATACAGGTCTCCTCGTAAGGTGTTCGGGATCTGGAAAAGCTCTCGAAGTGTGCGTTAACATCCTGCATGCCCTGCTTAGCCCCCATGTCCTTTGTTTTTCCTTTTTCCTCATTTTTCTTGGCCTTTTGCTCTTGTGTGAAACCTTGCGCCTGCACAGGTGGCGGTCTCGTGACCACCGCCCTAATTAGGGCGGCGGTCCTGTAACTACCACCCTGCTCAGAGCGGAAATCCTTTACACATTTTCCAAAAGCATTTTGACGTGACTCACGTAAAGATCAACATTTCACCAGCTTTTCCTTGCCGACTTGGGCTTGCATTTATGTTTTTGGTCCCCTGGAATAGTGTTTTGCCTTTGTTTATTGTTTGAGAGTTCAGTTTGGTTTTGATCTTTGGGTGAATGCAATTCCTATAAATAGATTGCTTGTGCTCAAGCAAATGGCCCTGAAGTTTGTCTCTGAATTTCTCTTTGCAATAGACTTAGCTTTCATTTTGCTTAGAGTGCTTGGTTTAGTTCATTATATGTCTAGTTAGCATTGTTCAACTGTTGGTAAGCCACATATCCAGCTTGTGCAAATGGTGTTGTTGTTTTATCCAATCCATTGGAGTAGAATAGCTTAGGAAGCCATTAAAGTTGTAGGTTTTGCTCTTCAAACAAGATAGTTTCAGGTTCTAGACGCTTTATGTTGCATGACTCGCAGTAAATCCCGCTAGGAATTGCATAAGCCAAGCTCTGTACTCTTGCGCTATCCCTCTCCTACTCGCATTATATTCAGTCTGCATTCTGAGTTGTCCTTGTCCCAATATCTACTTCTGTTGATGCTAGCATTACACGCTTTTCTGGATCCATGAGAATATGAAAGAATGAGGAGATCATACTGAGGGGACAAGATCACACACACCATCGGATTCGCCACTGTTCTACGGAATCCAGGTTCTAGCTTTCAAAGTTCTAGTTAGAATCATATCAAATAGAGTAGATAATTACTTCATTTCAGTAAATTCTATTCTCGATATTGCCAGGGAAGCTGTGAGGGTTGATAGTTTCTGAGAAACTATGATTCACTCCTCACTTCTGAGGTAGGATTGAGAATCTTGCAGATAGATTAGATAAGCTATTTTATTTGTTTAGAATAAATCTACAAATTGCACAGACAAATAACTACACTCGGTTATTTTGTTTGTTTTAAATTATTATTTAGTTGTTATTTCTAGATACGTTTAAATAGCTGCTTTTCTTCTTAGAAAGTTAAAAACAAAAGTAGAAGTTATATATGTTTTAGATGGTTAAAATTTGTTTTGTTGCAGTTAGATTTATATTTTGTTTTATATGACAATCACGGGACCTAGGGAGCCCAGGGAATACGTGTTTGAACCAATCGTGCCTCAGCCCAACCTTGTCACAGCAATAGTTGACATAGACCAGAACCTTAGAATACAAGTCTTCCAAACAACAACATATTTACGACTGATCAGCTCTCAGTTGAGAGGGTTAAATATAGAAGACGACCAAGCACACATGTTTTGGTCAAATCAACCGAACTACAGACTACCCTAGGAAAAAAATTCACATGACTGTAGAAGGGTTTGAAAGAGAACAAACCTTTGGTTGTGATCCTTTGGTCCCACAGCCAGGTGCAAGAGACACTCTCACAGACATAGATACTAGTTTAAGGATCCAGGTTGCACAAACGCCTGTGAGATATTCTGAGAAGATCACGTAGTTATTGGTCCTAAACATAGAAGCTGAGAAAGCATATGATTACTGGATACTAGGGATTAGGACTTGATTTCGTACATGACCATAACAGGACCACAACAACCTAGAGTCTACGGTTGTGATCCACAAATCCCGTAGCCTAACGAGTCCATAAGTCAATCAGATATAAACACTGGCCTATGCACACTAGTATTCCAATCCACTCCACTTCCACCCATCATCATCGAACAATTGTCCTTACTAGATATAATGGCTAACAAAGCTAGAGAATTTTGGACTAGGCCAAAGAATCATCCGTAGAGTCAATTGTATTCCACCATCCACCATATGACCTTATCTGGAGACATACACGAAACTATCCCAGGTCATTTCCCACGTATTCCACAACCCATAGATCGAATCACGCCAGAGCTCGATATTGATTGGAGCCTTGAGAAGTCATCCTTGCCGATCGATCTATCACAATAGTCCAAGTTAGAAGGGCCTTCTTTGCCTTAGATTCACAAATTCCATTAGTGCGTGTCGAAGACATTAGATTGCCTAACTAGTTCATTTGCATCCCACACATATTCTACCCCCACAGGCTATCTCGGCACGACCTCGGGAGGTCAGGTATGCGGAAGAGTTACCTGTAGATTACCACGCTCGCTTGTCGCTTTTCCTACGTACAAAATTGGTGAACCTGACATGAACTAACAACTGTTTCACCTTCTCTTTGAGAAGTTTCATCTTATCTCAATCACCTTCACTCCTTCCCATTATTCCACGGGTATTCATATACCCCTCGAATATGTCGGGATTCGATGCATATGGCAGACCCCTCTTGGGACTTGAGGCATACTACTCCCAACAGAATAGGCAATCATCACCCTCGCTCTTAGTATGGGGCGACAACTATTCAACTAATCAGTTTTCAACACAAACCCCAAGAATCAGATATAATTCATCTTTTCAAACTGAGGAGTTAGATCAACCCCCTCGAACACAACAAATAGAGCCTTCAGGCTCGAACAATATGACGTTTACTAGAGAATCTGGTTCGTCTCCTCAGATGCTACTTAGACCACAAATTAGTAGACAATCTGACCCATACTTGGTCTTAGATAATGAACAGTCAATACGTTATCCTAGAAGTGAACAACGCTCTTGGGGTATGTACCCATCTATAGGAGGTTTACAAATACAACCCGAGGTCTCTTTTCAAGAAAATACCTCTATGCCACTACATATAGGAAATACTCTCGGAGAAACTTGGCAAGATAGCGATCAGTTCATAGCAGGATATCACATGCCTATACAACACCAGGGTATACAACAAACACCGCTAAGGCAAAGCACCGTGACTTCACCAAATGAAGTCATTTCAATGTTAGTAGAAAAAGTGAGAGGGTTAGAACTTGCTCAAGCAAGTCAAAATTCTCAGTTCATGCAAGCAGGAAGTTCCAATCCTCCATACCACCCTGGCCAAGTAGATCTCCTCACAGGAGTAGGCACGTTAGGCATGCCTCCTCAGTATCCGCAACAAATGCCAACAAGGCCCATCATCTCTAACACTATTCCTCCTAGTCTAGTATTAAACAATCCATTACTAGATAATACCCCATCATACTTAAACATGTACTCCAAATCACCACAAGGAGATATGTTCTCCTCTCCGGCATTTTGGCTCAAACGCAGGGACTTCCCTATGCCCCTGCCAATGCATACGCTGCGCCATATCAACAACCCATCCCACCATCACTCCCTCAGCAACCACCATCAATGGTCAAAACCTATGCGATAGGGACTTATTCAGAATATCTGAAAGAGCCCTTAGACTTCGCCATACGAAGCATCATGCTTCCAAGACCCCTTCCCGATTTACCCAAGTACAAAGGTGAAGGAGATCCAAATGCGCATATCAAAGCTTACACTACAGCCATACGTGAATTACTCCCTTGGGATGGGGTTGTTGCTAAAATATTCCCCAAAACCTTGGAAGGCATTGCTCTCAACTGGTATTATAGAATACCTGAAGCCTCCATCCATTCATTTAAGCAACTCGTATCAGAGTTCATTAAGGCGTTCGACATGAACAAACTGTTGAGAACAGGAATCAGGGAATTCTTGCACATCAAACAAGAACATAATGAATCTATTGCCCATTTCATCCTAGAGGTGGCGTACAGTTCTTTATTCTTCAGCAAGTGCTCCAAACATGGATCAGATGGAACTATGTAATTTATTCCTTCATTCTCTCAGCAGAGAGGTGAAGGAAGAAGTCAGAAGTTCCCATTAAGAACTTACGATGAAGTACTTGAGAGCGCTCTTCGAATAGATCAAGCAGCGATAGATAGTGGTCATAAGACATATGGAGCAAACGGGAGGTTAATCACCTCTAACCAGAACACTACAACTACCACGAACATCAATCAAGGACCTAAAATCCTTAACAAAAATCATGGTGTAACAACGGATGGAGTAACCGACCAGCCCAAGAAGGTAAATATGGTCAATACTCCATCACAAACAAACAACCAACGAAACAACAACTTTACCCCGATAATCAATACAGTGGATTTTAACCATCCACAACAACAACAACAACGGTGAAATCCTATACAAGGGCCAAGCCAAAACTCATTTGGTTATCAAAACCAAAGCCAGAAACAACAAATGCAAAATTTTAATCCTAATAGGCAACAGTTTGATCAGAATTTTAGGCCACAATATACACCAAACCAACAAAACAGGAATTACAATCCCAATTCTTATTGTGGTTTCCACAAAATTCGGGGTCATGATACTAGAACGTGCCGTGACTACAATAAATTCATGCAACGTTTGCCAGAAGAACAAAGACAGTTCTTCACAGATTTGTTTTTGGCAGATCCCGTGTCACCACCACCAAATACACTCGTGGGCAGTTTCCCCTCAGAATGCTCCCCTCAAGATCTTTAACGATCCACTCCCAAATCATGATAGCAATAGGCTGAATCCAACTGGAACAAACAAAAGTGCAATGACGGGAAACAATGATCATGAAGCCTCGACTTCACTAAATCCATCAGTGGCGCCACAGTTAGGAAGTCAACCGAGACCCAAGATAGTCAGTTTGGTAGAATTAGATGTTGAACTACCTATCGAAGCTATAACAAGAACACGAGAATATTTCTCTCAATCGAGCCCAAGTCATCTGCCAGAAACGGATAAGAGTCAACAAATAGTAGAAAAACCCGTGGGTGCCTATGATTTAATTAGTGACCTAACAAAGACCTTCTTGCACATTTCATTTTTGGATTTACTAAAGAACTCTCCCACTCACAAAGCTGCTATTTTAGAAGCATTAGGTCTAGGTCATCTAATTAACATCACTCCACCTCCTGAAACACAAGTAAATCACGTAGATTTTGATATCCACCCTCCGGGGCAGCCGGACAAGGATGTTGAATTCATATTCGAAATAAGTAAAATGCCTACAGATGCTGAGATCACACACCGAGGTGATCCAGCCTTACACTTACAAGTATGGGTTTATAATAACTATGTAAAACGGGCAATGGTTGATGATGGGGCCGCAGTTAACATAGTCCCTTTCTCTTTCCTCCAAAAACTAGGATATGGGGAAACAAACTATTCCACCACTTGAAATACATTGAGAGGCTATGATAGCCTTAAAGCCACTTCGATAGGAACTATAATACTGCCGGTCACCTTAGGACCCAAAACAATCCTGACTGAGTTTTATATTATAGATCGGGAAACTAATTATAATATGATACTCGGCCGACCATGGATACACCGAATGAAGGCAATCCCTTCTACGTTATTTCAAGAAGTAATATTCTTACATCTAGGAAAGGTATTTGTAGCCAAAGGTGATCCAAAACCTTTCAATTTACACCTAGCTGATTTAAAGAAAAGACCAGGTGTGCACTCAGAATTTGAACTTCCGACAAACCAACTTAATAAACCCACTGACCCAAAACCAGAGGAAAAGTTGGTACCTACAACGGATCTTGAAACTATCAGCATAGCCAAAACAACCCCAACCCCCAAAGATAAGGCTATAGAAATGGTATCATTAGGGACTACTGCAAAAATCGTTGAGTTAATAGAGCAAGATTCACCAATGTTTTTACCATTTGATTCAGCAGGCATAGGATATTCCCTAGGTGTTGGTTCCCTTCCAGCAGAGGACCTCTGCATGGTAGAAGTTGAGTGCGCAAACACAGCAGATATCCCAACATCTATACTCCCGGCTAAATATTGGACTCTCCATTTCGATGGAGCTAAATGCCGTTATGGAGCGGGGGCAGGTATAATTCTTACTTCACTGAAGAGAAAGTCCTACCATTTGCCTTTAAGCTAAACTTTGAATGCACAAACAATGGCGCTGAGTACGAAGCCCTCCTCCTTGGCCTCACCTTAGCCAAAAGAATTGGTATTGATAACATCAGAGTCTTAGGAGACTCGCAATTAGTGACAAACCAGGTTTCCGAAGTATATGAAACCAAAACCAAACATTTGTAGCTTTACAAAGAAGTCGTATTAGATTTAAGCAAGGCGTTTAACTTCATATCCATTGAAGCAATCCCATGAGAGAAAAATCTTCTCGCCGATTCAATAGCAACTTCAGCATCACATTTTACTCCAAGCAATGAGTTAGAAGATACCCAGTTCACGGTGTCCATTCATGATGAACCATTGATAAAAACAATGACAAATCCCCTTTCAAGCGGAAGTGAATCTACCATCCTAGACCGTATTGATAGTGATGTGGCTACTTTGGATTACTTAAACACCTATGCAGCACTACATCTCTCCTATCATATGCTAGATTTATCCTTAATTCCACATTCATCTTCCTACTTCGGAAATCCCGTGATGGATCATCCCTCACAAATGGAACCTAGCATATACGCAGTAGAAAATGGGGATGATTTGGATTTACCTCCAGCACCACCTGAGTTCGAAGAAGGTAATGCCTCTTTGATCGAAGAAACAATCGATGTCAACATCGGGACAGAAGATGAACCGAGAATATTGAAACTAGGATCCTCGTTAACCCCAGAAGAAGTAGAAATACATACTCAGATCCTCAAAGAACATCAGAAGGCGTTTGCATTTAATTATAAGGAGATGACAGGAGTCACACCCCACATTGCGGTGCACAACCTCGTCACTAAATCAGATGCAAAGCCAATTAAACAAAAATCAAGACCCATGAAGCCCAAGGTAGCTCTCATGGTAAAGGAAGAGGTAATAAAACTCCTCCAGGTAGGATTCATCAAGCCAGTCGACTACTCCCAATGGGTATCTAACATCATTCCCGTTCTCAAGAAGAATGGAAAGATACGCATCTGCATAGATTTTGAGACATCAACAAAGCATGTCCTAAGGATGACTTCCCATTACCATCCATAGATGTCATTGTTGATGCAACAACTGGATTTGAACTTTTGTCTCTCATGGATGGATTCTCGGGATATAATCAAATCAAAATATCTGAGCAAGATCAAGCTAAAACTACGTTTATAACTCCTTGGGGAACCTATTGCTATGTTGTTATGCCATTCGGTCTCAAGAAACTTTGGTCTACCTACCAAGCTAAGTGAGCTATGACATATATATTCCATGATTTAATTCATAAAATCATGGAGTCCTATCGTAGATGACTTATTGGCTAAGGCCAAGAAGCGTTGTGACCATCCGGAAGTACTCCGCATCATTCTTTCATGCCTAATAGAATACGGAGTCACACTAAATCCAGAGAAATGCGTCTTTGGTGTAACAGGAGGAAAACTCCTGGGTTACATCATATCATCATGAGGGATAGATGTTGATCCAACCAAAATTTGGGCTATCCTTGAAATGGTCCCACCTTCGAATGAATCTGGAATCAGATCATTTCTCGGAAAACTGGGTGCAATCCGGAGATTTATCCCGGACTTAAGCTTCGCCATTCATCCAATCAACAATTTACTCAAGAAAGACTATAGCATTGATTGGACCAAAGACTGTAATGAAGCCTTTGAAGCAGTTAAGCGTTTCCTATTATCGCCACCTACGCTAATGCCACCAAAGCTAGATCGCCCATTAATCTTATATTCATGAGCTACCAATGTCTCGTTAGCTTGTATGTTGGCCCAAGAGGATGATGACAAGAAGGAACATGTGATTTATTTCATCAGCCGAATGCTTCTCGACTATGAAACACACTATACATAGGCAGAATGAGAATGCCTTGCCATAGTCTTTGCTACTAAATGCCTAAGACATTATATGCTAAACCAAGAAACAAGGGTCATGGTAAAAACGGACCATTTACGAACTTTCCTCACACAAGGGTCCTTGTCTAAAAAGGCTGGACGTTTTATAACCTTAATGGGAGAATTCAAATTAACATTTGTAAATAAAAAGTTAGTTAAAGGACAAATCATCATGGATTGGTTAGCTGACAACCCATTAGACAGAGGTGATTTAGTAGATTTAGACTTTCCAGATGAGTGCGTATACTACATCGAAACCCGACCCTCTATCTTTGAGTGCCTTTGGTACATGGATATCATTAATTATATCATGGACCATACGTACCCAGAAGGAGTTACACCACAACAAAGAAGGCGGTTACGCATTATCGTAGCTAAATACGTCATTATAGAGAAAGTGCTCTACCGAAAAGCATTCGATGGAATGCTCCTAAGATGTGTCGACATGGAAGAATCCAAGAAGATTCTCCATGAATCTCATAGTGGAATATGTGGAGGCCACTTCGGTGGCCATGCCACCACTCGAAAAATACATCGAATGGGCTATTTCTGGCCCACTCTAGAACATGACGCAATAGAGTTTGTACGCAGGTGTCATAAGTGCCAAGAATTCTCCCATGAGATTCATATGCCGGCACAAGCTCTGCAACCAATCACTACTCCATGGCCCTTTTCCACATGGGGTCTAGACTTAATAGGGAAATTCTCTCCCTCATCCACGGATGGCCATAATTTTATAATCACGGCCACTGAATATTTTACCAAATGGGTAGAGGCTATGCCTCTTACTACTATACCTAGTTCTGTAATCGCCAAGTTCATTTTGAACCAAATCATTTTGCAGTACGGTATCCCACAATCATTATCTCGATAATGGAACTTCTTTTAAGAATGAAGAGGTTCGCGAACTATGTAATAAATTTAAGATAAGCCATCATACGGCTTCCTTGTATTACCCCCAAGCCAACGGACAGGCTAAAGCGACAAACAAGACACTGAAATCCATTCTCCTTAAAACGGTAAAAGAAAACAAACGAGATTGGCATTTGAAGTTATATCCGGCCTTGTGGGCCCACCGAACCTCAATAAGAACACCAACGGGAGAAACTCCTTTCTCGCTAGTATTTGGGGCAGAAGCAGTTCTCCCACTTGAGGTCGAAATACCCAGTCTCCGCATTTCACTACAAGGATTCTGGATGAAGACACTTATAGAGAAGCACGTCTTTCCCAACTAGAAAGCCTAGATGAAACTAGGTTAGATGCTGAACAGTGGCATAGAGCTTATGCTGACCGAATGTGCCGGTAGTATAACAAGAAGGTCTATGAACGTGACATATACGAAGGTGATCTAGTTCTAAGGCTAGACAACCGGATCGATAAGAAGACCGGCGAAGGAAGGAAATTCGACCCAAATGGTTGGGCCCGTGCGAGATTCATGCAAGACTACGAAATGGTGCTTACCTCTTATGTACGCTAGAAGGTGAGGAATTTGGTGAAACAATCAATTCCCTGCACCTCAAGCGGTTCTACGCATAATAAACTAGCACTACTTGTATAATTATCTACATTGCATCTTCATATAGATTAAGATCATTTTGTCCACTTGTTTCTTACATAAATGGTGATCAAGGAATCTATCCTCAAAGTAATTCATTACAAACTCATGATGTTGTTGGCATAAACTTTCTAATCATACCTCTCCATTTTCATGATATCATCAAATCATCTCAGAATCATTTTATCAAATAAAGTCAGACATGACAAAGTCTTAATGGTAACCATACCAAGATCTGCAAGTTTATTCTCACTTTGATTTCTTCTTAGGATAGGTGCCTTACCTATGGTCTATTCTAGAAGCTTCAGGGTGTCACATCTATCCCATATGTATATCTCTTTGGAAATAAGCACATACTGACATTTTACTCAAGAAAACAAGTCAACAAGTGATTAAACAGAAAATTTTATTTTTACACATTTCCTTGCCCCACCAACCTTCGGTGATGAGCTTGTGTCTCTTACTAGTGACGTAGGGTTTGGAAAGGATGGAAATGCCCTTACTCGCCTATACCTTGCCCACGGTGATAAACCCACGCTTCTTACTAGTAGCATGGGGCAAAGTACAGGGGGTCCTCTTGACAAAGCAAACGTTAAAAGTCATAAACAAACAATTCAAACTTTGAGTCAAAAATGAATGAATCAGATGTTCAAAATTCCAAGAGTTAAAATCCTAAAAACCCAGATTTTGTCTACTATGTGGCCATCTATGGATCTAAGTCTAGATAAACCACAAGGTAAGTTGCATTCTAAACTATGAAGTCACTCGGGTGGAGTAAGCTTGTAGTTTCCTATTTGGTTCCACCAAAGCTTTGTCTATCTTTCATCGCTATCATTTCAGCTACACCTCATAACTTGTGCCCTTTCTAGCTCTCGGTGAAGAGCCCTCGCATCTTACTAGTTGCATGGAGTTAGGAGTGGGGCAAGTTTATCTATTCATCATACTGGTTATATTCATCACTTTGCAAAACAAACATGAGATATCAAAAATTGCTTACGGAAACTAAGATTCAAAATCACATTGTATCTACATCTACATATATCAGCATCATGAAATACACAAAAGGAAACAAACATTTGCATCATTTGTTCTCCATTGCATACATTCTAAAAAGCATATAAACATACATCGTAGTATACACAAAGAAACTGGAAATAGAAAGGAAACCATGAGTGCCAAGATTTTGATCCAAAACGAATGCATACATATAAATGATCAACGTTTATATACAATGCCATCATGCACTAAGCATGGTCAAAACGCTCAAAGAGCCCGTGATATACAAAGAAATATATAATACAAAATACATGAGAGCCAAGTGGCCTCTCAATCCCTACGTGACCCCTCCGAAGGTGCACGCCCACACCTAGGACTCTCGGCTACGCCGGCGCTCTGAATGTACGGAGGGCTCAGGATCCCTAGGAGCAGCCACGGTCTCACCGCGAGAACGGCTCCTCATAAGATGCTCAGCCATCCTATAGCCCGTAGCTCGGTGCGAAGGGTCGACACCATCCTGGCCACATGCCGATCGGAGAAAAATGTTGGTATGCCTACGGCTGCTAAAGGCTCCCAGCGTCCGAGACGGCTCTATACGGGTCCTATCCATGGGGATCATCGGGTGTCAGTACATACCCTGCGCAGATCAAATCCCGCCACTCATCAATGCAGTCTCTGCAAACAAAGGAGAAAATGAATAGAAACTAAGCAAGAAACTAAAAGATACAAAAATAACAACTAAGGAGAGCCTACAAATAAACATTAAAAGTGAGAAAGGGTAACTTACTTGGATCCCTGAGGCCTCAAGATGGGTGGCTGGGACCGGCACTGCCACGGATGCCACTGTCGATTGAGGGCTGCTCCGTAGTACGGGCAACATGTCGCCCGCAACTGACTCATCCTCTCCACCATAGCCCTAAGAGAGTGGCTCTTCGAAACTAGAGTGTCCCTCTCTGCGCTCTGCTCAGCCCTCTCTGCCTGCATAATATCCTGAGTGTCATGCCACTCAGGATCGTTGTCCTCGGTCTCCTCCTCTGTCCCTCCCTCTGTAAACTCCTCGGACTCGGAGTCAATATCAATAGGGTCATCGCTACTATGAGCAGGACCCACAGCAATCTGAAGCAAAGGTGCCCGAGGCGCACCGGCTCTCCCTCTAGCACGAACTATCCTCCTGGCTGCAATAGGAATGCCAGGAGTAATCACTGTCCAACCTCGGCCTCTAGGCCCCCCTCTGGCCTCACGAACTGATCTGTAAACTGGTGCCACTGGGGGAAGCATACCCGTGTATGGAAGACCAAACTGCTGAGGAACTCGGCAAAGGGGTGCACCTGCACTCGTCCCACTCGATCGATAAGTTGCCCTGTGGTGGAGCAGGAAATCAAGGTAAGGGCCTCCTCGCCCCATATACGGCCATGGTCTGGTATGGTGTCACCTCCATATCGGTGGTAGTCAGAGAGGCAACTAGCTGATGAGGTGCTCTAAGCACCGACATGTCTGACCATCTCGCTGCCCTAACAGCTCCAGGATCTGCTACCTCCACACCCCTGCCATAAGGGATGAAGTGCTCATAAACCCAACTCATGACTAGGGTCGGGTGGCTCAGTGATTGCCCCTGTAAACACACCACCCTATATAGATCGTGGTAGGTGGTCCCAAGAATATCTGCTCCCTAAGCATATATCCGGCCGTGGCCCTCTATCTGTGCAATAATGGGGGCCCAGCAGTATAACAATGTGTCCCCTCCCTTGTCCCCGATCAATCTCGAGGAAAGGATCCCCATGATGGCCTGATGAAATACGGGGATGGGCAAAGAAGGAATGGATTGAACTCTCACCCCCTTCTTCGACCCCGTGGAGATGGCTGCATCTCCCATATAAGTCACCCACTGGGCAATCTGTGCCCGTGAGCTGCTTGTCTCCAAAGTGAGTTGCCTCCCGATGATCGGGACCCCCAGAATGCGGTAGACATCCTCCAATGTAATGGTCCACTCACCACGGACCCCTGGCAATCGGAAGGTGTTCCGATCTGCATCCCAGTAAGAGAATAAGTCACAAAGGATGTGACTAGATGGTGCAACATGGGGCACGCGCGATATGCGCAGTATACCAGCCCTCTGAAGTGTGTCCTCCTCGTCCTATGAGAGGGCATCTAATACCCCTGAGATCCAATCACACTCTCTCTCTCTGCTCCATCGGATGTACTCCTCTCTCACCTACATACACCTAAAAACACACAAAACAAACTAAGTTAGCATCCAGGCAATGCTGAGAAAGTCATAAAAACACGTAGAAATGCTAAAAATATAAACACAATCTCAAAAACAAGTTATTTTTGCATTCTGTGCAAAACCATCGCCCTGAGAAGGGAGGCGGTTTTTGTACCACCGCTTAAAGGTAAAGGTAAAGTCGGTAACCGCCGCCCTGGCCAGGGGCAGCAATCATGGTCCGAAAACCCACACGGGATTTTAACCTAAAAAGGCCTAAAAAGTGCCAGAAAAGACCATTTTAACTAAAAACAAAGCCTACCCAGTAGGCACCCCCCCTAGGTGGACCTTTTGAACCTAGCATTTTCAAAAATGACCCCCCCATTATAGAGTATTTAGCATTTCAAAATTAAGGGGGAAAACAATAAACTAAAGAAAACTAACCTGTGATCGCTGAGGTCGGTGTTCCACACGTGGAGGCATGATCACGATCTCGCTGTGAATGTTTCGACTCTACTCATGCAAGAAACCGTCACCGTGGGTCCCAGAGCTCAAAATCAAACAAATCAACTCACGTAAATGAATAGGAAAATGGGCCCACTTTCATATATATAGCACCATGTTTCATTTCAAAATGAATTTTCACAGGTTTGGAGTGCTGATGGAGGTAAGTTCCTATCCCCGCACAAATGGTACGTTCTCATTCCCTGTTATTCTTAGCGTTTATCTTTCAAACTATTGTATCTATCTACACTTGAGTTCTCTTTTCATTTTGCAGGTAGTGGGAATTTTGGATGGCATCATTTCAACACACGGACGTGTCAGGTATAACTTCTAACTTCCCATTTCGGGACTGCCATACTCGGACCCACCGTTTTACACCTCTTCATGGCTAAAATGCTTCTCCGAGGGGGCAATATGTACGTACCCAAAATTGTAAGGTACTGTACTGCCGGAACGGTGTAACAAGTGCCCCAATGATGATACAGGTCTCCTCGCAAGGTGTTCGGGATCCGAAAAAGCTCTCGAAGTGTGCGTTAACATCCCGCATGCCCCGCTTAGCCCCGTGTCCTTTGTTTTCCTTTTTCCTCTCTTTTCTTGGCCTTTTGCTCTTCAGTGACAAAACCACCGCCCGCTGGCGGTGGTCTCGTGACCACCGCCCCGCCTGCTGGCGGTGGTCTCGTGACCACCGCCCTAATCAGGCGGCGGTCCTGTAACCGCCGCCCTGCTCAGAGCGGTGGTCCTTTACGCATTTTCCAGAAAGCATTTTGACGACTCACGTAAATATCAATGTTTCACCAGCTTTTCCTTGCTGACTTGGGCTTGCATTTATGTTTTTGGTCCCCTGGAATAGTGTTTTTCCTTTGTTTATTGTTTGAGAGTTCGGTTTGGTTTTGATCTTTGGGTGAATGCAATTCCTATAAATAGATTGCTTGTGCTCAAGTTATTGGCCCTGAAGTTTGTCTCTAAATTTCTCTTTGCATTAGACTTAGCTTTCATTTTGTTTAGAGTGCTTGGTTTAGTTCATTATATGTCTAGTTAGCATTGTTCAACTATTGGTAAGCCACATATCCAGCTTGTGCAAACGGTGTTGTTGTTTTATCCAATCCATTGGAGTATAATAGCTTAGGAAGCCTTTAAAGTTGCAGGTTTTGCTCTTCAAACAAGATAGTTTCGAGTTCGGATGCTTTATGTTGCATGACTCGCAGTAAATCCTGCTAGGAATTACATAAGCCAAGCTCGTACTCTCTTGCTATCCCTCTCCTACTCACATTATATTGATCGCATTACGAGTTGTCCTTGTCCCAATATCTACTTCTGTTGATGCTAGCATTACACGCTTTTCTGGATCCACGAGAATACGAAAGAACGAGGAGATCATACTGAGGGGACAAGATCACACACACCATCAGATTCACCACTATTCTGTGGAATCCAGGTTCTAGCTTTCAAAGTTCTAGTTAGAATCATATCAAATAGAGTAGATAATTGCTTCATTTCAGTAAATTCTATTCTCGATATTTCCAGGGAAGCTATGAGGGTTGATAGTTTCTGAGAAACTATGATTCACTCCTCACTTCTGAGGTAGGATTGAGAATCTTGCAGATAGATTAGATAAGCTATTTTATTTGTTTAGAATAAATCTACAAATTACACAGACAAATAACTACACTCGGTTATTTTATTTGTTTTAAGTTATTGTTTAGTTGTTATTTCTAGATACGTTTAAATAGCTGCTTTTCTTCTTAGAAAGTTAAAAACAAAAGTAGAAGTTATATATGTTTTAGATGGTTAAAATTTGTTTTGTTACAGTTAGATTTATATTTTGTTTTATATGACAATCACGGGACCCGGGGAGCCGGGGAATACGTGTTTGAACCAATCGTGCCTCAGCCCAACCTCATCACAGCAATAGTTGACATAGACCACAACCTTAGAATACAAGTCTTCTAAACAACAACAGATTTACTCGATCAGCTCTCAGTTGAGAGGGTTAAATATAGAAGACAACCAAGCACACATGTTTTGGTCAAATCAACCAAACTACAGACTACCCTAGGAAAAACATTCACATGACTGTAGAAGGGTTTGAAAGAGAACAAACCTTTAGTTGTGATCCTTTGGTCCCACAGCCAAGTGCAGGAGACACTCTCGTAGACATAGATACTAGTTTAAGGATCCAGGTTGCACGAGCACTGTGAGATATTATGAGAAGATCGCGTAGTTATTGGTCCTAAACATAGAAGTTGAGAAAGCATATGATTACTGGATACTAGGGATTAGGACTTGATTTCGTACATTACCATAACAGGACCGCAATAACCTAGAGTCTACGGTTGTGATCCATAAATCCCGCACCTAACGAGTCCATAAGTCAATCAGATATAAACACTGGCCTATGCACACTAGTATTCCAATCCACTCCACTTCCACCCATCATCATCGAACAATTTTCCTTACTAGATATAACGGCTAACAAAGCTAGAGAATTTTGGACTAGGCCAAAGAATCATCCATAGAGTCAATTGTATTCCACCATCCACCATATGACCTTATCTGGAGACATACACGAAACTATCCCAGGTCATTTCCCACATATTCCACAACCCATAGATCGAATCATGCCATAGCTTGATATTGATTAGAGCCTTCGAGTAGTCATCCTTGCCGATCGATCTATCACACCAGTCCAAGTTAGAAGGGCTTTCTTTGCCTTAGATTCACAAATTCCATTAGTGTGTGTCGAAGACATTAGATTGCCTAACTAGTTCATTTGCATCCCACACATACTCTACCCCCACCGGCTGTCTCGGCACGACCTCGAGAGGTCGGGTACGTGGAAGAGTTACCTGTAGATTACCACGCTCGCTTGTCACTTTTCCGACGTACGGTGTCCCTAAATCAACAATCTCAAGATCTTAAACACGTCCTCTAATATGACAGGTCATCTCACCTATCCCGAACCCAAACGTAATGGTCCTAGGATCCTATCTCTCAATAAAAGAGATTATAATCCATGTATCCCTCTATAATCTTTAATAATGGTGGAAGACACTCAATCTAACTACATATAGGTGGTCCCACTCATCCTATGTAACATCTTCCCTCATCCTCTCAAATAAGGTAGGGACTCTGTATCTCAGGTATAACTGGTATCTAGCCTGCAAGAATAAAACACACCAAACACCCATCAAAATTCAATAATAAAAAATCACCATTTTATCTAAAATCATCCAAATCCTTCCTATTCAATGCTCACTTACCCTCGGTTGATGCTAACCTTTCGTAGGTCAACTGCGACTAGCCCAATTGCCATTGATCACGCCCTTGGCTCCCAAATTTTTCAAATTCTTAAATATCAATAAAAAATTAAAAAACTAAGTTATGGTTTCAATGTTTACAACTCTCTCGAGTCCTCTAAAGTTTCCTTCCTCATCCATTGGCTTCCATATATAAAATCTCGGGATTTTATACCTCTCGATGTCTCAATCATGAAGTATGTGTAGTGTAAATGAGTTTAGTTATCCGACCACATTGCTTATATAGGAGCTTCACCTTGGTTGATTGTGACCCTCCAATCACCTTCGACCTCAACCAAATTATTGTCGATCCTATTTGGTCACCGGTGACTCAACCTAATTTTTCTCATATCCATAAAATTATCCATCAAATTATCTTTTCCTCCACTTTTCTGACTTATGTGTTTCTCATAACACCTTTTATTTGTCACATTGGTCAATTATCTATCTTTTGGCTTATCTATCTCATCATGTCTCTTAATCACATCTAGTTTCCATATTTGTAGTTATCATTATATTCCCATACTAATCCCATCGATGTGGACATTATGTCCATATTTTATCTCCATCCCACCCGGATGCATATTTATGATTCCTCATATATGAAGGATATCGCATCTGCTTTTCCCCGTATTTTTGTCACATCCTTTTCCTAACAATCCTCCCATTTGTTTACACACATTTTTCATGTTTGGATTTGACCCATTGGTCCTATGGCTTGCACATCCATCCAAGTGGATTCCCATTGGAATTCCTCTATATTGCCATGATTTTTGTTGACACACAATTCTATAGGACATTATCATCATCTCTATTGAGATCGTACTTTATACCCTACCAAAGTGATTCCAAAATCACCACCATATTTTTGCTTCCCATTTTCCTCTTTATCCCTCTCCACTTAGGGAATCTTCTCTAATCTTCTTTTTTCATTTTCTCAGCTATCTCTTTTAAACTCATGATAAATTCCTCTTTGTGTCATTGATCCCTAGTTTGAGGGGGAGTTCCTAAACAATCATCTTCTATCGGTTCTAGTATTTGTCTCATGGCTTGCCCAATGCAAACAACTCAAAAACGGGAAAATATAAACACCAAATTTTGGTACAATTTTCTCCTATCCTTCATCATCATCTCGTACACACATATCTCTCTTCCTATTCAAATCCCCTTTTCCCTCCTAAATCCAGTTTATTCTAATTTTCCACTTTCATATCATATCCCATCATCTATTTTATTTCCCCGATTCACCTTTAATTCCATTTAATTAACCACTAATCATATTTATTATCATAATCACATCCCATTTATTATCCCTAGACCCTCATTTAATGCTTTTCCTTTGTCCAACCACATGTTATCCATCCTTATGTTCCCCCTACCCTCATTTAATGATTTCATATCCCTCAATTACATTTTATCCTCCCTATGTAACCCTAACCCTCTTAAACACCTTAAATCCCTAATCTTCCTCTTTAGGCCCTTTTGCATCAAGTTGGGCATCATCCCACCTTGGAAATAGATGATCTTCCACAATTTTGGTAACCCATGGGGGTCATCGTTGACCCTATAAATATTCCCATACCCCTCTTCCCTTGAGGATTCAATTTTTGAGACTTTAGGATTTCTTGGGACCTTTGCTTCATTTATTTCTCTACTTTGTAGTTTTTATTACCATCTTAGAGCTACTTTAGAGATATTACTTACTACTTAGGAGATTTGAAGTCCTCTTCTTGCTTGATGCCACACCTTTCCTTGCTTGGAGCCCCCATTTCCATCTCATCATCATTGTACATCAGCCTTTGAGGTTTACTATTCACCTTGGATCTCTTCCTTTGCATCAACCATTATTAGTATCTCTCTCAGTTCATCTTTTCCATATGTTTTCATCTATCAAACACTGGATTCCTTCCCTAATCACCTTCGATCGTACAAAATTTATGTCAAACCAATCCACATCTATCTTATTACCTATCATCCATCCTATCGATATTTGTTTTCGACCCCACATTTCATCGATCTCTTAATCTTTTCATTTTGCGGACACTGTTGCTTGAACTCATCTTCATCACACCCATTCTCCATCAACCTAACCTCGTCATCATCAACTGGATCAATAGTTGTCAATTTTATCACTAGATCTACCAATTTTCTTTCATCCTTTCTATTATCATCAAGTACATATCCTATGCATCATATCAACATCATCATCGGTCTCAAATTATATTCGTAATAGTCCTTCGGATCTAACTTTCCTATGATTCTTTTCAGATTACTCTGACACAGTTGTCCTCAACTATTCCTAACAGTCTCAGGTCGTCATCAAACCAATTAGGTTTGGTTAAATTTTCTTCATTTTTTGTTATTATATCTACATTTTATCTTATTTAGTTCATTTCAGATTCTCTATTTCAATTCATATTCTTATGCATCTTATTGTTTATCCATTTTCATGTTATCTATATTTTATCAAAGTGGTTTGACATCCATCCTAGGAAGTTTTCACTTTTTAGGACCGACATGTCGAGCAAGCCACCATCCTATCTACCGATCCATTTTTGTGTTGAGTTTGTATTTGTTGTGCAACTAACAAACTTTAGACCCGGATCCATCATCATCTCATCTAGAAGTAGGCTTAAACCCTCTCATTATGGGAGCTACTTATTTTCTTTGTTACCATTTCACTAATTTAAAAAAGAGCGAGAAAATTTGATCAACATATAATTCATGTTTAAATGTTATGCATCCAATTCAAGTATACATGATCAATAAGGGATGTCAATGTGGTAATATTTTCTATGACCAAACATCAATCACCATCATATAATAAGGGCCAATTGTAAATATAATTCAACATGTCCTACTAAATTTTAAACACCCTTAAAATTAATTATCATATTAAATTATCTCAATCATATTAACCATGTAAGGAGTACAACTATGCACTGGAGCATTTAGGATGAATTAGCCACATGGAAATAATCATAATTAGTATTATGATGCTTATCATCTATTCACCTTCATTCGTTTAAAACTTAAATTTATCAACGTGATACATGTTATATTGCAAGAATTTCCTAAATCCTTAATTTCTATATCGCCATCGATGTGAATCATAAGGTGGAGAGAAAATAATTTTCGAAAGAGATTTAATTCGTAATAATCCTATATAATTCTTAAAAGCATGGTAATCAATATGCTAAAATAACGAGTCTTTTGTGTGTATGTGTGTAGGATAGTGAATATTTTTATAAATTTTAACAATTTTTATTCATATTAGTTAGCCTCAAAGCTATGCAATAAAACGCAATGGTGATAAATTACGAGTTTAAAGGCTGACCTAGGGTCACACCACATTATATGAACGAAAACATAAAATATAATATTTTTAAACTTTGTAGTGTCCACAGACTTGGCTGTTACAAGGTTCACTATAATATCATATGAAAAAATCCATTCCAAGGCCTAAATTAGTTTTAGACCATAGCGTAGCCTGTGATTTTTATAAGGTTGAAATATGAGTCTTAATCATGTGGCGTCATCAACAAGAGTCAAGTTTTGAGCCCTAAAATGTTAAATGTTATGACTTATGACTTGTTTAGATATGGATGAGTAGCAAAAGAGGTGGGATGGAAGAATAGGGAGGAAACACTGGGCAGAGATAACAACGGAGTAGAAGATTCCTAACATGGCTAAACCTATTGTATTTCAAAGCAACGCGGTCGTGTGGAGAAAGAAAGGAGGGAGATAGGGTAGTGGTTTAAAGTCACGACTTTGGGTGCTAGGGATAGGTTAGGTTAGTTTAGTCTAGATTATTATTATTATTATTATTATTATTATTATAGACTATATATTATAACATATATACAACATAATTTATATGATATGAAATAAGATAACTACATATAATATAACAAGTATATATATATATATACAATACATATATATTTATGTATATATGTATTTTATATATACAATTTAACAAAGGCATATAAAATATATTTACATTCAAGTCTGGGTGACTTATGTTGGTTAGGGAGCTTCGTGGGAGTTAGTTTCCCTTCATCATCTTTGGTATGCTTATGTTTATTTATTTGTATATAGTTCTTAAGCACATGTTCACCATCTCGCACACTTAACACATAGATCATACCTTTTCAAAATGACATGCAAATTTAAATCCAACTATGGACAACTCAACAATCATTCATTTTACGTGAAATCAATTACATACACTTCACAATCAATTTTAGAATTATCAAAACATCTCATCAATATATTCATTATAATTCTCATATCCATTTTATCTTAACGACAATTTCAATTAATAATGTTTCACATTTAACTAAGAAATTTCATTCACAATCAACCAATTACTTCATTTCAATCACAATCACATGCCTAAAAGTAACTTATTATCTCATCATTTATAATTTTAACATTAATTACAATCAAATTTTCACACTTATGTTTTGACAAACTCTAGATTAGTTTAAATTTTGTAAATCTTTCAAAACCATCACTCTAAACATCAAGATGTCAGTAATTTAATAATTTACTTTACTTTATAACACTTAAAAATTAAAATGTCAACCAAATCCATTCCCTATTCATGCTCCTAACAGTAGTTATTTCTAGGATCTAATCTTATAATAGTTATTTTTATTATATATATTCATCCCCTAAATATCATAATTTGGTCCATTATTTTCTTTAGAGTTTCAACCATAATAAAAATTCACATTCTTGACCTTCTTAATGACATTAAGAACCTATAAAATACCATTATAAGGATAACATTAACGTTTTCCTCCATATATATATATATATATATATATATATATATATATATATATATATATATATATATATCAATCACAAATTTCGATAGTGTCCTACATTTACAGGATGTGGTTTACCATTCACAAAATAGTTAGGCACATTGTGCCAAAATGAAACATGATCTCTAGAGTACAACAAAATTGCACTTTTATCCTAGCTATGGTCCGAATGGTGCCATAATAAAATTGGAATTACAAGGTTATCAAATGAAAGGTGCGCCCAAGCTTGTAAACTCATATTCCACATACCTCTACTCCATGGTCCTGTATGATACTATGGTAAGAGGAAATTGATCAAATATCGTGACAATATTTGTAATGAGTAGTACTAGCATCACAATGTATTAAAATGGATTTCCTAAATCATGTTCTTCCTACACATTTACAACCATTTATTTCTCCACATACTCTAAAAAATTCACTTATGAACTTGTTTTTGTAATAGTCCTTTCTAGGTGAATGAATTCATTAGATTCTTGGGTAATATGGTTTATCAATGACATCTTTGTATTGATCATTCACACATCCACCTAAGAATGTCAACATGTAGGAGTAATTTCCCATAGATTATTTAGTCATTAATGGCCTTTTCTTATTCTTTGGTCATTACATCGATGCTATCTAATATCCTCACTAAAATCCAAGAGAACACTCACCTAGCTTATCCTTGTGCTAGTCAATTTCATAATTATTTTGTGAACTAAACCCAAATCCCATATTTTCTCACTATAACAAAAGTAGATAACTCTTTAGGCTAACCAAAATAAGGTAGCCAGAAAGAATGGATACACTATTATATTTTATCTTTACCATAGCCATTTACTCCTTTTATTTACCTGCATTTATTTACCCACATACATGTGCACATATGTCATCGAAATATATATAGTAATGTCTTTTTATGATTCAAATACTCCAAGCCAAAACTCCTTTCCTATTTTTCCATCCACAATGTAGTTGGTAGAATTTTTATATATTCCATTCTCTATTATAGGGGTATTCCTCTTTAGTTCTCTCTTTTATTCTTCTCAATTTACTTCTTTATTTAATATTATCTTTATTCTAAAACATAATAATACTAGAATGAGATTATAATACCATCTCAAGTTCCTTAAATAACATCGGTGGAATTAACTTAGGAACCTACATTGATGAGCTACTTGAAGTATTTTCCATTTTCAACACACATGAAATGATACCTACTCACCTTCCATGTCATATGATTTAATAGTTTTTATCTTCCATAATGATGAATCATTAATGTATTTACAAAAATGTGTTGCACAAAACATGTCTATTTCCCCTTTCTTCTACCCTATGAATTTTCCTATTCAGTAAAACTCATATCTTTACTTAATTTATCTTTCCTTATTCCTTAAAAAAGTGTCTTATCCTTGTGTGTAAAATTATATCTATTTATTGTAAACTAATAAAATTCTTACCTAAAAATTAATACATATAGACACGGAACAATATCTCACTTATTTATGTAAAACTATAAAAAAATAATCTACAAAAGTGTTTATTGGTTACTATCCTTATTTTTACATTCAAGCATTTGGATCTAATCATGGTAAGGGTTAAGAATACGCACATTGAAATTCCTAGGAAGCGTCTCTCCATATAATTTTTGGAGCTTGTATGATCCTATCCTAAAATTTTTCATGGATAATAAGTAGTCCCATCAGCGACATTGTAGCTTTTAGGGATGTTGCACATACCTAGATTCAAATAGAAGAACCTTTTCTCCTCGTTATATGAGTTTGGTCTTGATGTGATTATAATTCTAGGCCTTATATATATCTTTCTCAACATCCTTACTCAACCTATCCAATAATCCACATTCATCGGTTGTAAAATATCAAGAATCCTATTGTGCACTTCCTACCTTTCCTCGAGAATACTTACTATAGAAATCCACAAATTAGGATACAAAAATTCCATTGACACGATTTTCTATTTCCCATACAATAGTTGTAATGGAGTGGCTTTTTCAACTACTTACACAATGTTTGATAGACCTATAAGACAAAAATACGATATTCATCCTAATATACATGGCCTACATCACAAATATTTTTTAAATTCATCCCTAGAATCTTGATGACATATTTTACTATCCCTTTTAATTGCAAATGTTATAGATCCGCTGTTATAATACTTACTATCTATGCAAGAAAATGAGTCCTGGATACTTTTTAAAATTAAGGGACATCAAAATCTAACAATTAGTTTATCCCATAAAATCACATGGCATCGGTTAGGGAACAATTTCTCATCAATATACTTTTTTCCCCATAAAGTTTTGTATTCGATAGAATTGATGATATACTACACCCATGTGTATCACCTAGGTAGGTTTATGGATTCTAAAAAAAGCATCCATTTATTGAATGGTTCATATAAAATTGTTAGTACTAAGGGCATCTAATCTATGTGATATGGTTTCCTAACTCTTTGACATATATTGCAAATATATATATAAACTCTTATGCATATTTGAACAATGAACCTAACCCAAGAAAATATTTTTGGCTTGTAGAATCCCTATATAATTTCCTCATGCCACCCCTATGTGACATTATCACATGTTGTCTAGGAACTCATGTACAAGTACACAAAGTGATGTAAAATATCATATGTTCTAGCCTTGTACAACTCTCCTCCAATTAATTAATATGGGGTGGCCTTGAAAGAAAAATATTTTTATATACCACCTGGCCATCCTTCAGCTCTATCCTTGACATAAGAAATGCCACAATTTATTCCATCTCTTCCAATACCCCACGTAGCTCAAAAATATTGGTCATCAAATAACTCGTTTTTATGGGACATACATATTCTCATGTATTTATGTGAGATATGTGGTATGGTCCTATATAGAATTAACCTTTTTTTATAATTACCTTAAATTGGAATTCCTAAAAGAGCACCATCTAATAAAAAATGTGAAAATGTAGTACTGTTTGTTAATAAAGTACTTTAACTCTTCATGGTTTATAAAGACAATAAACAAATTATCCAAGAGGTATTATTTAAACTTTTTGTAGGACATAAACAACTCACGTGGCCTCTTTATAAATCATGTTATAATGATGTTATGTATTGGATAAATTTGGGATCACAAAATAAATGGTACGATCAATATTTCCTTTTCTTGAATATGTAATAATGAATCCCAAAGTATCATTCCCAATGTATTTATATGTATGTGAAATGGTTTCTTCTAGCCAAGAAGTTATGAAATTGATTCACAAGAAAAAAATTCCTTAATTTTATCAAAATATCCCTTTTTTAAATGCTTCTATTGAAATAATCCATCCATTTTCAATAGTTCCTTGGGAGGTCCTCCTATGCACACATAATTCTAAATGAATTCCCTCTAATAAAAAAAATACTTGAGAAAATACACATCGTGTTGCATCCATGGTTCCTCTACTTGTTGAATTATCACCACTTTTATGAGGTCTACTAAAAATCCTTATTTGTAGATGAAATATCCCAAAATAGTCCCATATGGTACCAAAAAGTACATTTTAATTTTTTTAGTGATATATAATTGTGTATAGACATTCCAATTTGGTAATTTATCCTTCAAAATTACAACTTTGACTTGTTCCCTCACTAAGACAAGTTATCACATTCTAAGTATTTGTGTGTGTTATATTCATACCTATCATGAAGTCCAACTTAGGTAGCACTAATACTAAGGTGGGATTTATTTTGTGCACAAATTTGGTAAATTCCCATTTAATTGGTAGTTATCCTTACATGTGTGAGAAGTGTGCTTTAGAACTTGGGGAATGATCTCATCCCACATTTCACTCAACCACTAGAAATATCTCACCCACCTCTTTCATTTACTATATAAGGAACCTATAGACACAAAATCAAGCATTTGGGTACATTTATAGGTCTTAAAATCATACTAGCATTTACATGATTCCTAAGCAAGAAAACTAGTGATCGACAACTATCTTTGGCCTCTTTTATGTTTCTCTTGATTTCTCATGTCTTACACACCCTACATCCTATCATGGGATTTTACTAATTTATCTTTTATGGCTTTAGATACTAGGTCCCAAACAGATGATAAGAACCCAAGAATTCATGTCCTCTTTACACGCCCCGACCCTTTCTCACCTTACTCATTATTTTGGGTCTCTTTTATCTTTTTGGCATCTTTTTCACTTATGGGTCTAGTCATCCTTCCATTTTTCAATTACAAAATTAAACAAGGGAGTCATATAAATACATAGTTATGTGTTCAAAATCAACGACCAAACACTAAGTATTACTATCATCACCTAATATTTCATTTTAAAGGAACTTAAAGCACTCTAAAGCATCCATCTAGAATCCACTCAAGGGATAATGGCTACATAAAATCTACATACACAAAATATGAAGGGGTGGCAAAGTTATAAGCAAATGTACTCAAAACAATCTATATTCATTTTATCTATACATAATACATTTACATATATATAGGACATATAATTCCTATATTTTAGGAGGTAGCCTTAACTACTTCTCCCACGAATCTCTCCCACACTCCATATACGTGAGTGGTTAAAACTCACCAACAAATAATTGTTATATGTTGTTTTATATAACAACCATATAACATAATATACTGACTTAAATAATGATTACACACAAATAAACTAATGAAGCACTAATAATTAGGATATTCCTAACATTCCCCCCCTTAGTGCAAACATGGGGAAAACCTTCCTTTGTACTTGCACCTACTCATGATTTGGTGATTTTCACAGGATAATCACAAACTTCAACGATGGTTTTACAAATGGTTGAATTTAAACCGAGAATGGTGGTTTTGCAATTGGTTTACCGCAAACCAAAAAGTGATGGTTTTATGAATGTATTACCAACAACCAAGAATAGTGGTTTTTCTATTGGTTTACCACAAACCACAAATGAAGGTTTTCAAGCGGTTTACCTACAACCACATCATGATATGCTAAGTACAATTCTCATCCCTCATCACATCTCACTCCGCAGGGAATAAAATACGAAATTTTGTTGAAAGTTTCGCTCATACACACAGAAAATACCGACATAATAGAAATGGAACATTGGATCATGTTCCCCCTCAATGTGAAATTTCCACTTATTGAAAGCTACAAATTGTTCCACACTGGAAGCACTAAAATCAAACTGCACACACACACACACACATGTCACCAAAGCGATATACGGCCCTGCTGCTTGGTAATCGACAAGAGGTCATTGAATGACCTCCAACCTCTTGTGCCTCCATCCTCCATTGACATGTTGCTAACTTAGCAAGATGTAAACATGAAGTACATATGTTTCCACATTTAACTTATTATATCTTCCCTCCCGCAATGTGAAACACTATATTTTCTAGACGTCGGGTTAACACCAAAAATACGTCCGTAAGGCAATTTTTTTAATAAAACTTTTTACAATGACATGACTTTTACTATGGCACATTGACTTACATATATTGTTGATATTAGCAACTAAACTACAAACTAGGACATATAATAATGTCGACTCAATTTTTTTTGTATATGACTAAACAAATAAAAAGTAATTTATGATTACTTTTTAATACATAATAAAACTAACTGATTTAGACTTTCATTGACTAAACTAAACACCCTAAGAATAAACTGACCACAAATGACACTAAACCATTGACCCACGGCTTTACCAAAAAATTAATACCACACCTCTTTATATGGAAATACCATGAATTAATATAAAGGTGGTGTTTGAAGATTATTCAGAGAGAGAAATTGGATGCACTCCAATGAAAATCTGGAAACTATAGGTAAGATGTCAATGCAAACGTGAGGACTTCTTTTTCTCTTACCGGTTTTTCCAAAGAATCTACACAGTTTGTTTTCATCCACGTGGTAAAAAACCAAGTTTTGTGTACAGCTTGTAGGTACATAACTATTGATAATTATTGAATTTTTCTATGGGAGGCTCAATCTAGGAAACATCACATTCTCTGTCAATTTTTTAGTCTCCATAATTTTGACGTTAGTTCACCAATATTTTTCAGCCAATGGAGCTCCTTCTTCCACACAAGATGGATTTGTATCAACTTAGATACTTATGCCACATCCTTTGCTACTTTGAAGACACCAAATAGGTCTGAGATGCCAGAGAAAATAACAAATGTGAGTTGTCACAGCAGGTCTGTGAATAAATAGCTCGCCAAGAGGGATCAAAAATCTGAAACTCCAATGCAAATATGAAATTTGTGCATCCACGTGATCAAATGAATTACCGAGACCCCCAAAATAACCATGCATAGAAAAAAATGATTTAATCTTGTTGTCGACACCGAAATCTATAAGACTTTAAGTTTTGCTAGAATGCATGGATTGGAATTGGAGGATGTAGTGTCTTCTGGAACTCAATGAATAGCAAACAATGTCTGTGGCAAAATTTGACATAGATCGGTAGGGAGACTGATCCAAATGTGAGCTCATAACAATCCAGAATGAATCGATGCCAAGTGATTAGATTCAGATGCCAATATGAGTATAACTTTGGCACTTTCTCATAAACTGTCCTCAAAGTGGTAAGAACATATCAAAATAGCTGCAGAGGTCGACGCTTGCTACGTATTACAAAATTGTGCAATAGTGGTCCACATGAATGCTGAGCAGGAGAATAACAAGATCCAAGGAAGATATTGTAGAAACTATGAATATGCATAAATTGGGGCAATAGTAAGTTGATCTGCCCCTTGGAATGCCTAAGAACACAACTCCATTGTATAGAGAAAATTTACTCTAATACCATGATGACAAAGTTATAAACAGATGTACTCAAAACAATCTATATTCATTTTATCTATGCATAATACATTTACATATATATATACATATACATATACATATACATATATATATATATATATATATATATATATACATATATATATATATATATATATATATATACATATACATATATATATATATATATATATATATATAGGACATATAATTCCTATATTTTAGGAGGTAGCCTTAACTACTTCTCCCACGAATCTCTCCCACACACCATATACATGAGTGGTTAAAACTCACTAACAAATAATTGTTATATGTTGTTTTATATAACAACCATATAACATAATATACTAACTTAAATAATGATTACACACAAATAAACTAATGAAGCACTAATAATTAGGATATTCCTAACAAGGGTAAGTTCATTATATTCCATCCATGCATTCTACTACATTGTTACATTTAGCTACAACCTCTATGATGTGAACTTTTCACAAGAGCATCCTAGGGCACAATTTCTAAACACACTCATAAGAACTACATGGTGTCCGAGATGTAGTGCAAAGTGCTTGGTCGTAAGTTCACTCTCGTGGTGTAGACATTGGTTTTTTTCACCCACCTACTTACCGTGATACACACATTATTTAATCAAAACCTATCATTATATCATTATCCTAAGTTATCTCCCCTCATCCCGTAAAATAAATTTTTACACCCTCATAAATTACTATCTACCCATCATAAATTACCTCAACCCCTTTAAAAATACCTAACCACCTCAAACCCATTTTACTCAATTTCCTAACCTCCCAACTCGTATAACCTCTTCCTAACAAATTTCCCTCACCAACTTACCCAAAAATCCCATTTAGGAAGTGGTTTCAACCACTTCTAAATGTTTTCCCCAAAAATTTCAGATCTTCGGTGATTCAAACAAATCATCAACAATTATAAATAACATCTTTCACTCTTCTTCTAGGATTTTTAGAATTATTTTACACAGTCTTGCACTTTTTTCGAATTCGAAATAAATATCCATCACTCTAGATATCATCAAGGTCTTGTATCACCTCCATCTCTTGCAACACATCATTTTTATAGCCTTCTATTTAATCATCTTCCTGGGAGCTCAGAACTAGTCATCAATTTCAATTAGTTTCATTCAATATTTGGAGACACCTTGCAACTTATCTCAACATAAAAGGTATTCTTATGTTTCATTTCATAAAAACATAAAAAAATAGTTATTTAAAATCTTTTTCTTTAGAAACTTGTCTTTTTAGGAAAATTGATTCTTTTCACAAAGAATCACCAACAATTACATGAATCATCCACAATTCTCTTGAATCACCTATGATTTTTCCAAATAACATGTGATTCTTATGAATATTCTCGCAATCCCTATTAATCGCATCTCTCAATCAATATATTAGTCTAGTATCAATATTTTGGATTTAACTTCTCCTTTTCAAGAATGGCTCTACTTTAGATGGCAGTACTTGGCCAGCCCCATCCCATTATAAGTATATACAACCTTCCAATAGTTTAGAAACCCTTCTTCTAGGAATAATACAACATCCTTCATGAATTGACACTATGTGCAATCTGATTTACCTCCAACATCCAAGATCATTTTTAATTCCTTTACATGATCCAACAAGAGACAGACAAATTTTGAAATGAATACTTCGAGTCTTCCCATATTGCATCCACTGTCTGTCCGGGGCTACATTTGAAGCTCCATAAGACTTACCTTCAATATCGAGTTCTAAATATTCTCATACATTATTCATATATCCTTGTCATTTATATATATTTATCATTATTTTCAATCTTCTTAATTGTATCAAAATGGGTTGACATCCTCCAAGGAAGTTCCTTTAGATTCCTAGAATTAGAATTTACCAAGCATCTCGTAATCTCGTTTATCTACTCCATTTTGTTTGGTTTTCATTGATCTACATGTCTCTTCACTTGATGGAATGAGGAATACATTATCCAATAATATCAACATCCATCATCACGGGTATTGGTAAACCCCGTCATCTTCTAAGGTTAGTTTGTTTTTGTTATTTAATTTTATTAAGTTAAAGTTGGAAAGTAAAAATATCTGGTACATGGGGTGACTATCGAGGTTAGTTAAAATCCCCATTTTGCATCTTCCTTATTATGTTTAATGTGGTTTGTGGGCTTGTGTATGTAAAATATTCTTTTGCAAGTTACTGGTACCCTCGCGATCATAGTGTGATTCTCGGGAGATTGACATGAAGAAACAATGATGATCTTGTGACATATTAAAAACCAGAATATGATCATTTACATAGTCATGGGCACCCAAAAGCAATCTTCAGCACCCATATACCCCTTTCCTACCGTGGGAGCCTGTGTCTATCCTTATTCCTACATTTCAAAATTTATATTGAGCATGTGTGTCACTCGCCTAGCCTATTTAGTAATTTTCCTAGTCTATATCAGTTCTAGATCAAGCGTAAATCAACTAAGTCCTCTCTTCTTCTTTGCTTAGGGTTTTAAATATTACATCTTATCTTGCTTGTGTCATTTTTATATTTCAACATTTATACATCATTTGGTTTAGTAGTGACTCTACAATATTTATATTTAATTCAAATTAAATTAAATCATTTGGTGAACCCGACATTCGAACACTCTTGGATATTTCCTTCTTGTCTAGCTTCAATACCCTAGGATTCTCCCACCATGAGTGTCTCCATCTCATCCTTCTTGTAGGCTAATCTTGATTGTGTGAATAAAATCATATCTTTTTTAGATAATACTTACATTCATCCTCATACTTCTCCTGAATATGTATATCATAAGTTTACTACTACTTTATCTTTTAATGAAGAACATATTACTTTCACATCTACTAAGCTTCCTTCTCAAACTATTTTAGATAATGATCCCCCTCTATATTCATGTTTGTATCAATAATGTTGGGGTTAAATGTGTTTTAGTCAATAATGGAACTGATCTTAATATCTTCAATCTAGCATTCCTTCATCAAATCAGCCTCTCTAAGGAATCCTTAGTTCCTTCATCTATTTCTATTTGTGATTATGATAACATTCCTAAATGTTTCTTGGTTAATATTATACTTCCCATCGCTATTGTGTCATGTACTATGCCCATTCCATGTCACATGATGCCCAATAATCTTAATTATAACATTCTTCTTGGGCAGCCTTGGATCCATGCCATGCATGTGGTTCCTTTTACTCTTCATGCACGATAAAAATACTCTATCAAGGTATTATCTATGAGGCCCTTGTATATCCTTCTCTATTTTCCTTTTGCAATAATATCGAGCATTCACAGACACTCACATTTTCTCTACTTATCATTTCTCTTAATATGGTATTGGTTACCAGTATCTACTTTATTATGGCTTTTCTAGTACTGGTTTAGGTCGGAATGGTGAAGGAGTTGGGAGAACCATTTTTTATTCTCACTCAATATACCAAGCTTACACTTGGTTATTGTCTTCCATTTGCATCCTCTTCTGAGGTTTATATTATTTCACATAATTCTACACTTCCTCTCTTACACCCGAAACTCACTAGTGATTCTACTTCCACTAATTGGCCTGATTTGGACACTTTTACTACCAATGATTCTATCTTAGAATATATGGGGACCTACGATCATCTCCCTTATTTTCATCGTAAAAATGATTCCCATCTATTATTGTTGCTACATTACCTACTTCGTGAATTTGATTCACCTAATATTAGTATCAATACTTATAATATTGTTCCTATTGATATGTACATAGAGGACCAGTCCACTTTGTTAAATGAAGAAAATTTTCAATATAACCTTAGTATTGTTGACAACCCTCGCATGGTTTTATTGATTTCTTATCTTACACATACCAAACAAGATGATAATAACAAATTTCTTCACGAATTATCTAACATATTTTCATGGGATTATAGTGATATGCCTGGTATAGATCCTTCGTAGTTGTGTAAAATATAATATTCAATCTCGGTGTTAAACCAATCAAACAAAAATTCACAAAATGCATCCAAAATTTACACTATTAGTCAAGGAAGAAATACAATGCCTTTTAGATGTTGGATTTATATATATTGTGGACTATCCTGAATGGTTGTCTAATATTATGCTTGTTATGAAACAAGTTCGAAAAGTACGCTGTAACACCGATTTTCATGATCTTAATAAGGTTTTACCTATAGATATTTCCCCATTTCCATACATTGATGCAATCGTCGATTTCACTATTGGATATGAAATTTTTTCCTTCATGTATGGCTTTGCATTAAATCAAAATTAAACCCACAGATCAAGAAAATATTTCATTTACCACTCCATGGGGTATATTTTGTTACATTGTTATGCCCTTCAGCCTTAAAAACATTGGGACAACTCACCAGTGTACAATGGCACATATTTTCCATGAATATATTCAAAAATTATTGAATATTATGTTGATGACATACTCACAAAATCACGACATCATTCCACCCATGCTCAAGATCTATGAACATTATTCAAATGCTTATGAAAATACAAAGCTATCCTCAATCTCATAACCAACAACCTCATTGGATATATATAATCCCACCATATCATTAAAATAGATCCCAAAAATATCCATTCCATTGTTGACATGCCTCCACCTCATAATTTACATCAATTACGCTCACTATAGGGTAAAATCCAAACCATCCGGCATTTTATTGCACATATTCCTGACAAAACTCAACCATTCATGCATCTAATGAAAAAGGACACTAAGTTCATTTGGTATGACCATTGTAAGTGCATATTTGATGATATTAAATCATATATATTAAATCCTCTTGTTCTAGTACCTCCCGTGGCTGATCGGCCCTTCCTCTTGTATATTTTGGCTACATTCCATGCATTAGGGGTCCTTCTTTCTCAACATGATGAATCTCAACGTGAAAGATCCATTTATTACATTATTCATACTTTCCTATCCTATGAGATCAATTATAGCTACATTGAAAAGCTATGTCTTGGCCTTGTCTTTATCACAAATAAGTTGTGGCATTAACTTCTCAAAATTGAGGTTAACATAATTACCAAAGTAGATCCTCTACGATATTTCTTGTCTTACACTCATCTCTCGGGAAGCCTTACATAATGGGTCATGTTACTCATAGATTTTGATTTCAAATTCATACCAAAAAATCCATCAAGGTCCAAGAACTATCTTAAATCAGCTATCTCGATGCTCCTCTTTCTGATACATCACCTGTCTATGATACTTTATGATATGACTTTACCACTTACATCATTGACATTGATACTTGGTGGTCTCGCTAGCTCTCGGGTGTTGTGGTTGGGATCATGTTCATCACTCTACATGGTGAGCATATCCCCTTTGCATGTGGTATATGATTCCCATGTACTAACAACATTGTATAGTATGAAGCTCTCATTCTTGGCATCACTTGTCACCCGCAAACTTATTATTTGAAATATCCAAATACACGAGAGACTCGCAACCCATTATTAACCATGTAAATGACACATATCAAACCAAAGAGAAGTGACTCATCCCATATAATAACCTTGTTGGTATCCAAATTGATTCTTCTGTGAGGGCTGAGCAGTATCATGAAACTGGCAGGATGCTTAGAGATAGACAAATCATGATATAAGTCATTTTAAAGCCAGGGAAGGGATTCAGATGATTCCTTGTCACTCATGCATTGGAGAAATGGATAACACCTTATCAAGGTTTTGATCTACCTCGCTACTTTAGGTCATCATCAATGGATGTCACTCATGCATTGGAGAAATGGATAACCGTTTCAGAACCTTATCATGAGAACCTTGAGAAAATATGATCAATACAACACAATCTAACTCTCACGAGTTGTCACACTAGAGAGTGGAGATGTTTCCTAGAAAAGGTTTTGGTTACTAAAGATAATAATTGAAACCTGATTTTCTTTGTATATTTTGCAAAGTGAAATTTTTAAATCTTTGTGGATACATAGTACAAATAGGGTAAGTTCATATAGGATTTATCATATGAGAATTTTTGGTGGGAAGTTAAGCAAGATAAAGTTGATTATACTAGATCTTTTAGAACCTTTACAAATATTGGAAAAATCACGTAACAAAAAGTTGAAAATAGCCAAAATATTCCTTCAACCAAAAAGATGTGTATTAACGGAGGCCGAGAGATGCATGGTTTCATACACTCTTCAAGAATTCAACATAAAATTTCATGCTAAAGACTCAATTAAATGTTGAAATTCCATTATTCGTTATGCCTAAGATACACTCATAGACTTACAAACAATATTTGTCAACCTAGTGAAAGTAAAGTGATTTTAAATTATTTATTTCATTACAAGATGAAATATCTTCTCACAATGAAATTGAAAATGCCAGAATACTACCATAGGGATAAGATATTGTGTGATTCAGAGGGATTTCAACATAATATTGCAACAGGAACAAGAAAAACTATTTGAAAACATTCTAAAATAAGAGAAAACACAATTTTGCTCATGATCAACACAAATTCATTTCAAGGTTCATTAGATTCATCAATAGGGGAGAGTTTATTTAACAATCTCAGATATTTTCAATGGCTATACACTTGCAACCATCTTGACGTGATTAAATCTAAAACACAGGAAAATAAACAGGTTTCTCAGATGGTCTCTCGAGAAAACGTTTTTTCTCAAACTTTCTCAGAAAAATTAACCCTTTTCAGAAGAGTATTCTCATTGCATTTATACAATTTCACTTGCTCACTCCTCCCAAATTCGCCCCCAAATTCTAAATATTCAAGAGAATATTCCTCTGTATAACATACCATTTAATCATGTTTATTCCCTTGAAAATATATTAATTTATGTTGCTAGCTGGATAAATCATGAATTGATCACTTTTCTCAGTTCCTCAACTATGACATGGCATCCCAGTCATAATTGAGGAATTGAAAATGTGATCGATTCATGATTTATCCACCTGGCAATAGAAAACAAGATATTTTCAAGGGAATAAACATGATTAAATGGTATGTTGTAAAGAGGAAAATTTTCTTGAAGATTTATACTTTTGGGGGGAAAATTTGGGATGAGTGAGTGAGTGAAATTGTATAAATGCAATGAGAATACTCTTGTATAGAGAAAAACCATTTTCCCGTGAGACCGTCTAATAAATCCACTTATTTTCCTGTGTTTTAGATTTAATCACGTCAAGATGCTTACAAGTGTATAGGCATTGACAAGCTCTAAGATTGTAAAAGAAACTCTCCTATTGATGAATCTAATGAACCTTGAAATGAATTTGTTTTGATCATGAGAAAAATTGTGTTTTCTCTTATTTGTAATGTTTTCAAATATTTTTTCTTTCTCTTGTTACAATATTATGTTGAAATCCCTTTGAATCACACAATATCTTATCCCTATGGTAGTATTCTGGCATTTTCAATTTCATTTTGAGAAGATATTTCATCTTGTAATGAAATAAACAATTTAAAATCACTTTACTTTCACTAGGTTGACAAAGATTGTTTGTAAGTCTATGAGTGTATCTTAGGCATGATGAATCAGGGAATTTCAACATTTAATTGAGTCTTTAACATGAGCCTTTATGTTGAATTCTTGAAGAGTGTATGAAACCGTGCATCTCTAGGCCTCCATTGATACACACCTTCTAGTTGAAGGATATTTTGGCTATTTTGAAGCATATTTTATGTGAGCTTTCCAATATTTTTAAAGGTTCTCAAAGATATAGTATAATCAACTTTATCTTGCTTAACTTCCGACTAAAAATTTCTCAAATGATAAATCCTACATGAATTACCCCTATTTGTACTGTGTATCCACAAAGATTTAAAAACTTCTTTGCTAAAATATGTAGAGACAATCAAGTTTCAATTATTGTCTTTAGTAACCCGAACCTTGTCAAGGAAACATATCCACTCTCTAGTGTGAAAACTCGTGAGAGATAGATTGTGATGTATTGATCATATTTTCTCAAGGTTATCATGAAAATTGTGCAAAGAATGACTACTTGATGTCCTTCACCAATACGGGTTACGTAACAGGTCCTCTCACCATGGTTGAGGGCACGACCTAAAGTAGTGAGGGTAGATAAAACCTTTGATAAGGTGCTATCCATTTCTCCAACACCTGAGTAACAAAGAGTCACCGAATCCCCTCCCGGCTATAAAATGACTTATATCATGATTTGTCTCGTCTCTAAGCATCCTCGCTAGTTTTGTGATGTTACTTAGACCTCACAGGAGAATCAATTTGGATACCAACACCCAAATGGCGTATTGTTGGGGACTATTTTTACAAATGCATACACATTCCAACCCTGGTAATGTTTCTTACATGGTTAAAGTACAAATAAGTTGTTTAAATGTCATCCTTTGTTGAGATTTGTAAGATTTGTGCAAGATTACAAGTTCATTGTGCATTATTTCTAGTTTCTAGTGGTTATTGCACTAAATTTGTGTGAATAGTGATAAAGGAAGGTCGTATCTACTAAGATTTGTAGAAATTAAACATTGGTAGACACTTGGTGTAATACCCCCGCAAGGACAGTCAAGAATTTAACAAGATTGTCACCTTCGACCGATCATGACATCAAGTGAAGAGGAACAAGTGTTTACAATAAAGGTTAAGAAAACAAGACAAAGGGAATGGTATGGTTATTAAGAAAATATATTGATCTTGTGATTATCTAACTAAGGGTGTTGTTGATAATTAATGCCTTAAAACAATATTATTATTACTGGCTTAAGCTTGTAAGCACTAAGTCAATAAGTCTCACGAAGTATTGCAAACGACTTACGGGTCAAAAGTCTCTGCTTTATGATATACATTACTGTAAATTAATCTTGGGCCATGATATCACATTAGGCCTGGTCTATACATTTCTAAAACTATTATACATATTTGCGAGATAATGTATCATTGTGATAACCTTAGGGTAATGTGTTTTAAACATTAGAGTTGAGTGGAGAGACTCACTCAACCCATATTAATGATTAATCACTTTGGAGACTAATTGACATGGGCTTGTAAATTCTGGGTTGAGATGTTAATTTTGGGACCTTTGAATTATTGAAAATTGATTGTGTGATTTAAGGAAATCCTATTAGGGTGTCGGAGATTTTTGAATAGCAATTTAATGACCATAAAATGGTAGAACCAAACCCACTATGTATAGATCTTGATAACTTAAAGGAGGTCATATACCTTAAGAGACTTGCCAACATAAGTAAAGTTATGTATTGTAATCCATGGACTTCAGGAACAATGGGCCATTTAAATAAATGATTTTAAGGCCATGCATGTTTTATAACATTGGTCTTATACTAAATTATAATTCATTCTCTCCAAAGGTTATTCGACCTAAGTTATTGAAAGTAATTAAGTGATTGATATTTGGTTAATTTCGTGGAAAAGGTAAATGAGGATTTAAACTGAAGTAATCCCACCAATTTTGGAGGAGAGTTGGAGGGCGGTGGTAGTTGGATGAGTCACTGGTGTGGTACTCAGTAGTTAACACCATTAATTACGCATTTAAAAATTACAGAAATGTAAAGCTTCCTAAGGAAGCAAACTACATGCAACTACTCCATTTTGTTTTTGTTTTTGAAATTTGGGGAAAATCTCCACTTCTGGTAGCTTTGCATGGTGATCAAGCTATGAGTTCCGTAGCTATTTTCAGAAGAGGAAGTTCACTTATATGGGAAAATTGATAGATGAGGGACATCATTCTTGGCTTTTAAGGAGGGATGAATTGTTGGCTGGTTCAAGGTGGATGGTTTTGGAATCCATAGAATCTCTATTGTTGTAACACTCACTGGAGATAGACTTCAAAGGATTTAGGAATTGAATTCGCAGGAAAGAGATGTTCCTTATCCCCTTTATCTTTTTATTTCATCAGTGTTAGAGTGAATACATATTTGCAAATTTGTTTTGTGCTAAGAAATAGTGGGTATGTGATGGTTGGAGGTTGTTGTTCTTATACTCTGTTTTTCTGTGAAATGAAATGGTAAATTGTATGACTATAGAATCTGGGTATCTAATAATTTTATCATTTATTTTTCTCAAATCATGTTTACCTATTATGAATTTAAATGAGCAACTTTGTTGCATTTTGTCAAGGTGGCTGACCCAGATAATAATGGGTTTCTATGCAAATATTATAATATTATGCAAAATCAAATTTGAGTGCATGGGATTTCTTTGATGTGACTGAAATCTTGATGTATGGACCTAGTAAGAACTGATTCTTGATATTGGTGTTTATTCTCTTTCACTGGGTCCAGTGTCTGCATTACCAACTATGGAAAAAATTAGAATTTTTGGGTATGCACCAAGGTTGAGTTGTGGTTTCTGTTGGTGTTTCTATCTCAGGTATAGGATATTTAATAGACTACTATCTTCCATTGATTTGGCTGATAGAGAGACAGGCTCTACCATTATGGCTTAGGTTCATTGGTTTTATTTAACTAGACTGCTTATTTTTAATAGGTATGTGAATGGGTTGTCTCTGTCATCTTTGTAAATCAAACCTGGGTGTCAAACTTTCCTACTTTGCTAGATTAGGAATAAAGCCTTGTTTATAGATAACACTTCGTGTTATCCGGGTTGTTGTGTTAATCCCTGGAACTCTTTTGGGAGTTTTTGAACATTGTCTTGGGTCTACTACTGGTTTTTTTGGACTTGAATTGAAATAAAATGCTAAGTGGTAAAACATGGGTTTTTTATTTACCATTCAGTCTTGTGAAGACTGTAAGTTCAATAGGAACATTCTTTCACCGAGGAATAAGGTGAGTGCAGTTGTTCATAGTAATAAGATGTTGATAGTATCAAGCCTTAGGCTCACTCAGATCTAAAGGAATGCCATCATCAACTTAATTTCTTAAGTTGTTGTCAAAACCAGTTTGCATTGATGCTAAATACTTGAAAGTGATTCTAGGACTATATTTGTGAAGGTCTGAACCTAACTCATCTTATGACTGGGTATGGAAAATCTTTCCTTCCTCATTTAGGAAGCTACTTTGGTTCAGATATTAGATATATATATATATATATATATATATATCTGTTACCAGATTTATACTAGGGAAAAAGCATGATTAGAACTTGGCCTTGATGGGAATGACTAGCAAAATGATAGATTGTGCCTTGTTTTTAGGACAGGTTTAAAAGCCTTATTGAAACCAAGGGGTCTTGGTTGGTTGGCACCCTGGATATATTTGTTAAGTTATTGTTGATCTAGTTGTAAGGTGTAACCATGGAACTAAAACTTAGTTTTTCTTCCATTTCTTTAAATCAATTTGTAAGGAATATTATTTATTTGTATTATGTGGATCTTATGTAACTAAATGAATCTATGTTGAATGATAAAATATTGTGTATTACCTTCCCATTATAGAGGAGTAGTACATACTAGTCAATATGAAAAACTCAGGAAGTTTAGACTTCTATACATAAGTTCAATCAAGCTTCGGTAGTGGTTATGTTTTTAGAATTCTTATTACAGTAGAATGTAGTAGGATATAATGGGAGGTGTAGTGTTGTATTAAGGAATACACAAGTCTATATAGTTTTGAAATAAATTCTACATTGCCCTGTGTTTTTGGATTCTTATTGCAAAAAAATATAGTAAGATATAATTTGAGATGTTGTATTGTAATAAAGAATACACAAGACTGTTCAATTGAGAAATGAGGTTTATATTTAGTTCCTATAAGTTATTACGACATATAAATTTGAGATGTATAAGTCTCATTCCTTCTTAGGATATTAACAGATAATTCAGGATATGTTGTTTTAGGAAGTTGTGACATATAAACTTCATGGAATTAAAGCAATAAGAATGTAGTGTTTAGACCGGATTTATTTGATGGATACTTTAGTATCGCTGAAACTAGTTGGTTTCATTTGTGTAGCATGGATTACCTTGTGTGTCCAAGGTTAATACTTGTTTGAATTTCTAGAGCAATAACAATAGTTGCAACAACTTTTAGTTATGAATGAGATGATATAGATACATACCATTATTTATAAGAGTTAAATACTTCCATTTAATTTCTGTGGAATTCAGTTGTATTTATATTAATAAGTGGTATTGATTAGTAGATGGTCACTATTGGATTTGAATATACTTATCCAGTTTTTCTTAACTTATTTATGTGAAGTGCTAATAAGACTCTATCACTGAGGAATACTTAAGAAGGTAAAAGAGCTATACTTAATGTATGCAAATCAAGTTAATAGAGTATGATGTTTGTTGCATTACATGATTAAATTGCAAGAATAAGATTATTATTGTAGTATATATTCATTCTAACATTTAATGACATAAATTGATAAATGGGATAAAGGACTTTTCTTGCTCAGTTCAGTCAAATTGACCTTGCCTAACCATTGCAGGAAAGTGAGCGAAGATTACAAGTGTAAAGTAAAGAAATGCCTTGGTTATCTAATAGAATCATATGCTTCTTTTAAAAGGATAAAGTTGCAGTCAATTATTGAATTGAGATATTCTTATTTATGTAAAGAAGTTATTTGTTGTTTTTGAATAATGATTTCCTTGTGAAAATCTACTGAGTACATTTATGATACTTGGGGACATGGTAAAGATTCCATATTTTGATCAATAGATACTTGCTTCATATCGTTGAAAGACTGTTGATCCCTCTCTGTAATTTTGTAACAACTTCTACTAAGTTGTAGTAATATCAGTATATATATGGCTATATGCTTGTGATATTTTATGAAAATTGAATCATTGGATGATCATATTGGAGGGCTGTTATAACTCTTTGATTCAATAGTATATTAACTACCTTATGGACTAGATGAACCTAGTAATTTCAATGATTGAAATGGGAAGTTAAAAATTAGTAATATAACTGATAGGTTAATGGAATACATTATGGATCAATGTTGAAGTATTCTTTTTAATTTAAACCAATGAACTTATGGAAAAATGAATATACTACCAAGATGATAGTAACCATGCAAACAAACCTAAGTCGGGTTGAGCATTGTTGTAGAAGTCCTCAAGAGAATTGGGATTACTACTGAAACAAGAAACTTAAAATGAATAAGATTCATATATATATAAATTAGACCTAGCTAATATAAATGCTGAAGTAAAACTGAATAACATGATTCTAATGAATAGCAAAAGTGTTATTGAAAGGAGGATAACGGGAATGACTCCGTATGTCCCTAATGATGAAGTAGTTATGTAGCTTGCATGATTGCTTATAGGAGTAAGAATAACATTAATGGTTATTACTCCTTGATAATGTGAGGAATTATTTTATTCAGTTGAATTTGTATCACTAATAATAGTAAGATTGGGAATTTAGATCTAAAGAGTGATCTATCTTATATCTAGAACAGATAGGTAGAAATGAGTATTATTAGAACTACATTTGACCTATCGTGATACTATGGTACAAGAATTGTAGTTGTTTGCAACACCATTGACTGCAAATCCATATAATTGAACACATGATAAGGTGAGATTACAAGATGCCAATGGAGAGTGTACCATCATGGAACTGAGCATGGAATACATGATTCGGAAAGCTTGTGCAAGGTAGTGTAACTGCTGATTACACTGTCAAGATTTCACCATTATCTAAGTTGTGAGATTCTGTGGATTTCATAGGTGGAACCTAGGTACACACTTAGGGGTTATCACTTATATATCATATCCTATTAAAGGAGAACCAAAGGGATACATTATATGTATGGCTCATAAAGAGCATTGAGGGAGAACGAGTAAAGTTCAGTATTCTCTCATACATCTGCACATGGTTCATGATAGTTATTGGAAATGGAATGCATTAAGACTCATGTTGGATTTAAATATATGGGTATTTAAATCAGCTACATGAGGTAAGATAAAAAAATTCTCTAATATTGAAGTGACGAAGTGGATGTTACACTTGGCAAGTTACTTATAGTGCATTTGCACAACTAAGGTGAAAATCCTTAGTGGTGACTCCTTGTTAAATTTAAATTTTCATAATTACAAGTGTCTTAACCTGTGTTAAGTGAAATTTTTCATCAATATTTACAAAAATGGAGGAAGAAGGTATTTATTCACCAGGATCCTACTAAAAAGTTATTTCCAAAACTAGGAAAAGAAAATTCAGAAGGAAAACAAGTCTAGAAAGTTGTTGGAAATCAAGAATCAAAAAAGGAGATATCAGTTCTGAAAGGTGATCAATTTGTGGTTGAATATTACCATACATCTTCAAGTGATTATGAACCAAGTAATCTTTATATAAATTTGAGTTCTCCAACTAGAGAGGGGCCATCATTTGTGTCTGAAAAGTGTGCTTCTCAGTTTTCCCATATTTCCTCCAAGGTTGATAGGGTTTTCCATGAAGCTAAGTCATTAGAGGATATTTACTTTGAGAGTTATACTCCTGTGCCCCAGAGACCCCTCATCCCTTATCATTTTGATCCTCCTACAATATCACCTCCTCAAGGCAATATGGCCCAACCTCCACCTAGACCTCCTTTTGTTGTCAACACTTTTGGACCTATAGATTTCAAAGGTATGGATGGATATTCTAATATGGTTCCACAAGATGTCAGAAGTAGGTTGCCAAAATTTCAAGGGAATAATGCCATCCTTTGGTGACTAGCATTTAAGACTCTTTGTCAATATGATGAAAGATTTTTAAATTGATTTTTAAGACATGTATATAAAGATATTTATTCATAATCTTTAGGAGGATACACGTGAGTGGTATAAGGATTTACCCGATAATTCAATAGATTCATGGACCGAGATGAAAAATGCCTTTAGATTGCAATATGGGGATAAGACAGATCTCAGGTTCCTTTTATCTAAATTTGAAAATATAAAGAAAAATCCAAATGAATTTGGCCATGATTTCAATACTAGGTTCAATAAGACCTTGAATAGAATACCTATAATGCTAAGGCCAAGTGATGAGTCCTATTTGATAAAATATTCTGATGCTTTTGATAAAAAGGTTACTTATTACTTTAGAGATAAGAACCCGAGAAAATTGAGGTAGGATTTCACCATGTCCTTACAAATAGAAAATAACACCAAATAAGTTGGAAAGCCTCCTAAGAGGGAAGGTGTTAATTTAATCAATCCTAAAAATCCTTGGTCATGAAAGGTTATGGATTTAGAAGAGGTTGTAAACAATTTGGCTGGATCAGTTAAAGAGATATCCTATAAAGGCGCGAGAGAAGAAAAGGGGATAGGATAGAATTCCCAAGGCCAACATAAGCCACACAGTCAAGAGAGATTTGGAAATCATCCCAGAGGTGATGACAGACCAAATGACAGAGGGAAGGGCCTCATGGGATCAAGAAATAAATAGCCTTAACCTAGGGACAATGTTATCGAGTGGTGTGATAGGTGTTTATTTCCACACTCCCCATGTGATGTAGATCAAGAATTTGAGGAAGCAGATGATGATGAGATGTATGATGATGTGTGCATGATGTAATGCCATGAAAACTCATGGCAGGGGAAACCTCAACTAAATTGATAAGTGTCAGAATTATTGAAAACATTTGGGATTGTGTTCACTGGGTATTACCTCTTCCTCCTATTAATACTTTTGAAATTGATATGGTGTAATAATTTTATTTTCCTAATCATGATTTTGAATACTTAAAGGCTTTGATGATTAAAAATTATGATGGAGGATCCCTTCTAAAGAGGACAAGCAAACTGTTGATGAATACAATAGTTTCTCAAGAGAAAGAATATAACACTAGAAGTAAGGCTTTCAAAGGGGTAGGGCCATAAGCCAAATAAAACATTCCAATTCTTACCAATATATCGAAGGAAACTCTTAAAAATATGCACTTGGAAAAGGCCTAATCAACCCAAATAAAACATTTACTTTTTCCCATGCCCACGACTCTAAAAAACTCCTATATTATAAGATGAAAGCGTGAATCTTCCTCCTAATACTATCTCACCCAAATATATTCCTTGTGACATAGCCCAAATATTGAGTCAGATCAATGTCACTGTTCCAATTGTTGAATTACTTAGGATCCTTGAGCATAGGAAAAGGGCATTTGAATATTTGGGATTTAAGGAAGAAAAGATAACTCAGGGAAAAAGTGTTAATAATGTAGAGATTCCTCCTATTATTACAAAATCAGAAATACCACAAGCATTGGAGTTCTTGGGTGAATCATATCGGGTATATTTGGGAACTTCTCTAATTGAATCTCAGTTGGATGTTGATTCATTTTTTATCACTTTGATTATTAAAGATAGGCTGGTACATAATTGCATGTTTGATTCAAGAGCCTCATGTAATGTAATGCCTCTTGAGGTAATGAATGAGTTAAATATCAAAGTAATAACAACTTTTGGGAAATGTACTGCTATGGATTCAAGAGAAGTTCTAGTAATTGGATATGTCAAAGGAATGGTAGTGCAACTAGTAGCTTATCCAAGAAAATGCTTAACCATGAATGTGGTTATTGTGGACTATCCTACCAAGTGGGGGATGTTATTATCTAGAAAATGGGTAGCTAGTGTGGGTGGAAGAATAAAAATGGACATGTCATATGCAACCATACCTAGTTGAGGGGAACCTTGTGAAGTTATATGGTGAGAAGAAAATGTTGCATATCATTGAGGACCCTAACAATGCTTCTTATGAAGTATTATACACGTATATCGATGTCGGTAACTTTGTAGGCTATGTTGATTGTAAGGATCATAAAATTGATGAGTGCAAGTATCACGAGCAAGTAGGTTCTCCTTGGATTACGATGTTTAATGGGGCTTGTTTTAGATCTGGTAATGGTGTAAGTGTTGTCTTGATATCTCCAAGCCAATAGGAGTTTAATTTTTTTTTTTTAAACTCAATTTTGAGTGCAAAAAGAATATTCTTGAGTATGAAGCACTTCTCTTGGGTCTAAGGATTGCATGGAAATATGGTGTTAGAAACATTTTTTTAAAGGAGATTCAGAGTTGATATTCAAACAAGTCAGAAAGTTGTATGCTACAAAGAATCAAAGAATGAAGAAATAAAAGCATGCAGTTTGGGACTTCATTGAAATGTTTGATTCTTTCAATATAATACATCATGATAGAGCTACAATAATGTAGTATACAAGTTGGTAGTTTTGGGATCAAGGTTTGAGAACTATACAATGTCTCCTATTGTGAATATGATATTGAAATATTGACTGAGGCCGTTTGTCCCTGATAATATCAAGCATTGGCAAGTTTTTGAAGATGATGCTCGAGGTCCAAAGGTTTCTATAGAATAAAGGATAATTTTCCAATCAAAGTATGGATTGGGAACCAATGGTTTGTGTAAATGATGGAAAAGAGACCCTATTTGGTAAAGACATTATCAAATTGAAAACCAATACTATTCTCGAGAGGTTTGGTTACATTGGAATCAAATTTTGATAATGCTGACCGCATTGTTAACAGAAACATGTCAGTCTCAAGGGAGGTTGAAGAATATAACTTAGGCACAGAGGATAAACCTAGGAGAATATGGCTAAGCAGTAGCTTGAACAAAGAAGAAAAGCAATCATATGTCCAATTGCTAAAAAAGTACCAAGACTACTTGGCTTGGTCATATTCAGAACTAAAAGCATACAAGGAAGACCTTTTTCAACATGAAATACCCCTGGAAGCTAATGCCAAGCCATTTAGGTAGAAGAAAAGACCAATTAATCCACTCCTTTCTCTAAAAATGCAAGAAGAGTTGAAAAAGTTAAGGGATGGAGGAATCATACAACCTACAAGGTATTCTTCATGGGTTACAAACCTAGTACCTATCTGAAAGAAGAACAGAGACATAAGATTGTGTGTCAACTTTAGAAATTTAAATAAGGCATCAATCAAGGATAACTATCCCTTTCCAAATATGGATAACACGTTGCAATTAGTTCTTGATTACGAGTTGTTATCCACTTTCGATGGTTTCCCTTGGTATAACCAAGTGGTTGTAAAGTAGTTAGAGATAATCAAAACCACTTCCACCACTCCATGGGGAACCTATGTATATGTCAGAATGTCATTTATCCTAATGAATGCCGGAGCCACATTTCAAAGAGCAATGGATATAACATTCTCTGGATATATAAATGATTTCATTTCCGTGTATCAAGATGATGTGATAGTTTTTTCAAGGAAAATAAGTGATCACCTACAACATTTAGAAAAGATTTTGTTAAGATGTAGGGAATATGGTATATCACTGAATCCCAAGAAGTGTCATTTTAGGGTTCAAAAGGCAAAGCTTCTTAGACATATTGTGTCAAAAGAAGGGATCATGATTGATCCCGAGAGAGTGGAATCCATTAGTAAATTTCCTATTCCAAGAACCAAAAAGGGAATTCAGTCCTTTTTCAGGAAAATAAATTTTATTAGGAGATTTATTTCCAAATTTTCCAAATTGACTATCCCAATCACTAGTATGTTGAAGAAATATCGAGTATCGAGACGGGAAGAAATAGCTATTCAATCCTTTACTGGGATGAAGGAATCATTGAAGAATGCCCCTATTTTAATAGCTCATGATTATAAAAAGGCTTTCCAAATGTTTTACTTTTCTTTAGAGAATACTATTGCATATGTGATGTTACAAAAGGATGATGAAGGAGCTGAAAGACCAATTGATTTCTTTAGTAAATCATTACAAGGAGTAAAATTGAAGTATACTATCATGGAGAAACAAGCCTTTGCTTTGGTTAGAGACACAAAAATCTTTAGGCCATATATTTTAAGTTCTAAAGTCATAACTTATGTCCCTCATACTATGGTCAAAGATATCCTATCGAAATGGAAATTTCAAATAAGAGATGCCGATGGGAAAATAAGTTTCAAGAATATATGGACATCCAAACTACAAAATTGGTGGGAGGATTGGGCCTAGCAAAGCTAATGCTAGAAAGCAACCTAGAAATAGTTGAGATAAATCGGGTTAAAGAAGAAAGATTGAATATTCTTGAGAAATTGACAAATTCTGAATGGTACAAGGATATTATTTTATATCTCAAACATCTACAATGCCCTAATTATTTAAGCAAAAATCAAAAGAGAGAACTTAAGTTAGCCTCCCGAAATACATCATCACGATTTTGGGTTAGCTCGGAAGAACCCTAAGGGAGTTCTTTTGATATGTATCACTAAGGATAAAGCCCCAAAAATAGTTGATGACTTCCGTGGTGGAGTTTGTGGAGGGAATTTTTTGGAAGAGTCACAACTCATAAAATATTAAGGGTTGGTTAGTGGTGGCCAACTCTTTGTAAAGACACAAATCATTGGTAAGAAAGTGTGAGATTTTTCAACATTTTTCAAGAAGATTTAAAGCTTTAGGCTCCCTCCCTTTGCAGCCTATATCAATTGAAGCCTTATTTAAGTAGTGGGGAATGGACTTCATTGGTGAGATTTCAGTTTCTTCAAGTGCGAGGCCATAAGTGGATATTAGTGGCCACTGATTACTTCACCAAGTGGATGGAGGCAATTCCTACCAAGAAATATACCCACTAAATTGTTAAGGACTTCATTCTAAATCATATAATTTGTAGGTTTGGAGTGCCTACTAAGATAGTTGCTAACAATGCTACGAGTTTTTCAGCCAAACCTTTAGTATCCAAATGTCATGAGTATGGGATCAATTTAGCATATGCTTCAAATTATAATCCCTAAGGAAATGGACAAGAGAATCAAGCAACAATAATTTGTTGAAGATAATTAGTAGGACCTTGAAATTAAACAAACAGAAGTGGGGTGAGTAATTGAAGTTTGTTGTTTGGGCTAATATAATTATTGTTAAAAGATCTTGGAAAAATTCCATTTGAGTTATTGTATGGAATTCAAGCTCTAATTCCCTACATATGCAATTATTTTCTTACCAATTTATCCAACAATTGGAGGACTAGGAGGTTAGTCCCATGATGCACGATCAATCAAATTTTTAATGTAGATGAAGAGAGAAGGGAATCCCATCAAAGACATGTGAATTTTAGGGAGAAATTGAAGAAATTACTTGATAAAAAGGTAACTCTAAGAGCTTTTAGTGTGGGAGATCTTGTTCTATTGTGGGATAGCATACATGAGGATAAGGAAGACATGGAAAGTTCGACACATTATGGATGGGCCCTTATTCTATTAATATTAGGATTAGTGAGCACACTTTTTTCCTAAAAGACTTAGATAGGGAATTTCTTGAGTTTCATATTAATAGTAGGTATTTGAAACATTTCCTTGATTGATTTCTTAGAATCAAGGTATAAATCATTGTAAAGTGTACAATCTTTTGTTTTTATTCTTTTTTCACATTTTTCTGTTTTAGTTTCTCCTGGTCCCTGGTGACCAGTTCTTGTTGGTTTCTTGGTTCATTTTTGGGAGGATTGATTATTGATTTTCTACTTTGCAAGCTTGTTCTTGAATCCGTTTCCCAATGGATTTTTAGCACATGGTTTGTTATGTTTTCTTGCGGCACTCGGTGGGAGTGCCCATCCCCGAGTCGAGATCCATTTGGGTGTTGGTATACAAATTGATTCTTCTACGAGGGATGAGAAACATCAAGAAACTGGTAGGATGCTTAGAGATAGACATCATGATATAAGTCATTTTATATCTAGGGAGGCGATTGGTGACTCTTTGTCACTCGGGCATTGCGGAATGGATAACACCTTATCGAGGGTTTTATCTACCCTCACTACTTTAGGTTGTGCCTTCAACCATGATGAGAGGATGTGTTCGTAACCTATATTGGTGAAGGACATCAAGATATCCTTCTTTGCATAATTTTCATGAGAACCTTGAGAAAATATGATCAATACAACACAATCTAACTCTCATGAGTTGTCACACTAGAGAGTGGAGATGTTTCCTGGACAAGGTTCGGGTTATTAAAGACAATAATTGAAACTGATTGTCTTTGCATATTTTGGCAAAGTGAAATTTGTTAAATCTTTATGGATACATAGTACAAACAGGGGTAATTCATGTAGGATTTACCATTTGAGAATTTTTTGGTGGGAAGTTAAGAAAGATAAAGTTGATTATACTAGATCTTTGAGAACCTTTACAAATATTGGAAAAATCACAGACAAAATGCTTAAAAATAGCTAAGATATTCCTTCAACCAGAAGGTGTGTATCAATGGAGGCCTAGAGATGCATGATTTCATACACTCTTCAAGAATTCAACATAAAGGTTCATGCTAAAGACTAAATTAAATGTTGAAATTCCTTTATTCATCATGCCTAAGATACACTCATAGAATTATAAACAATATTTGTCAACCTAGTGAAAGTAAAGTGATTTTAAATTTTTTATTTCATTACAAGATGAAATCTCTTCTCACAATGAAATTGCAAATTCTAGAATATTACCATAGGGATAAGATCTTGTGTGATTTAGAGGGATTTCAACATAAGATTGCAACAGGAACAAGAAAAACTATTTGAAAACATTACAGAATTTAGAGAAAACACAATTGTTCTCATGATCAACACAAATTCATTTTAAGGCTCATTAGATTCATCAACAAGGGAGAGTTTATTTAAAAATCTCAAATCTTGTCAATGGATATACACATACAACCATCTTGACGTGATTGAATCTAAAAAAAAGAAAAATAAATAGGTTTCTCAAACAGTCTCTCGAGAAAATGGTTTTTCTCAAAATTTCTTGGAAAAATTAACCCCCCTTTATGCAAGAGTATTCTCATTGAACTTATGCAATTTCACTTGCTCACTCATCCCAAATTTCCCCCCCAAAAGTCTAAATCTTCAAGAGAATATTCCTCTTTAGAACATACCATTTAATCATTTTTATTCCCTTGAAAATATATTACTTTCTATTGTTAGGTAGATAAATCATGAATTGATCATGTTTCTCAGTTCCTCAACTATGACTAGGATGCCATGTCATAAATTTTGACAATATTTTTAATCATTATTTTATTTTGTCATGCAAGAAATCCATTTTTAATAATTCTTAGGTGGCTCCATATGGCTTGATATGACAAGAAATCCTTTTCACCTTTGAAAATACACCTTGAGGAATAGACACTGGATTCATACCTCTCAAAAATGAGTATCCTTGCATGGATTATACGACATATCTATCGTTGTGAGTCCAAGTTGGCCAAGTGTAAAGAGGAGCCAGCAGAAGCCTCCACGTGTCTCCTTAGCGCAACTGCAAAGGTGAAGTCCAGAGGAAGGTTCCCAAATGAGCGGGCCCTCCACATGTTTAGAACCCAAGAGATTTGCACGGTTGTTGAAAAGTCCGAGTATGGGAAGTTGTAGTGGAAGCTTCCACGTGTCTGTTTGATATAACTTCAAAGATGAAGTCTATATGTGGTACCTCAAATAGGTGTAGGATTTCCACATGCCTGAGGCCCAAGAAAGTTGTTGCAAACATTTAAAAAGGCACAGATAAAGAGGAGACAACATAATCATCCACGTATCTCTTTAGAACACTTTTGATATGGTGCCCAAAAGTGGAGACCCCAAACAAGCGTAGGATCTTCACGTGTCTCAGGCCCATAAAATTTTTACCAACCATTGAAAATTTTTAAGACCAAAGTGGAAGGTGCCACATGCCTAAGGTCTGAGAAATTTTCATCGACACTTGAAAAGTTTAAGTATGGGAAAATACGGTAGAAGCCTCCATGTTTCCCCTTGGCACAACTCCAAAGGTAAGACCCAGAGGCAGATCTCAAATGAGCACAGGCCCTCCACATGTCATTTTATGGGTCTTAGACATTTATCTTATACTTTCAAGTTGGCTCCAACATCCTTGTACTCTCACCCCTTATACTTTCAAAATGGTTCGAGGAAGATTTATTTGTTCCAAAAAGTGATATTTAACAAATTTACACCCAAAATTTGTCAAGTGTACAAAAGATAAGCTTTTCAATTATTTCCACCAGTTTTTTTAACTGGGGCATCCAGTTGTCATTTCGGAAAATTATTTGGAGCATTCCCTCCTGATTTTGAAAACATGATGCACACAAAAAGAGGAAGAATGCGCGTAAGCTTGTTGATCATCCTTTGCACCTACTGCCTTCCTTCTCTTCATTCTTTTCTCTCGCATCTTGCTCTACTTCATCCTGGCAGTTTTTTGCAGGTGCACGAGCAATTCTAATTCAAAATAACAACTTTCACACTTGTCTCATTTTATAACTTTTCTCCTTTTCACAAAAAGGCCAAAATCTTCAAAATGCTCTGACAATCCACCTCTCTGCCTTTGAATTTTCAAACTACCACCTTTCCTTTTATGATCCTTAGGCATTCCTTTTATATTTTCATTCCTTTAGCCATAATGCCTCAAAACACAAAAAGGGCCTGCATTTCCACAACTGCTTGATTCATGACAAGTGTACATCTTCTGGGGCCCGAAGTAAGAATTTACTTACGCCACTTCATAATTTTTACTATCCAATTAGAATTCATCGGGGCCACGAGACCAATTTGACATTTTGCAAATATAATAAAAAGTGACCAGTTCACCAAATAGACCCATCATGCCTCATCTAATTAAATACAACCACGTAGCTATGGATGTTGGGACAAAATTGACACAGAAGACACAACTGTGGAAAAATAAAATGTAGGGGAAACCCAAATTCATGCCCAAATTACAATTTTTTTCTCATGGATAGAGAAACTGTAAACAATACCGACTCAACATGATCCATGACCATAGAGACGGATTTACAACAACACCCTGGTAAAGATAAAATTTTACACATCCACATAGGGAGATAGAAAATACTTCAAACCGTGCAGACTGAAGAATTTAAACAAAAAGGGTGAGGTTAAAAATGAGCACCAACAAACCTCATCAAATTAATCTTAGCTACATTTGATTCCTACTCTCTCACCGTTATCCCTTGAAAATAAAATCATCATGCAGAGGCTATGGCTAATGCGAAATCACTCATTCCTCAAGAAATCACTAATGAGAAAGCCACCTTCATCATTTAACATTTTGAGATCCTTCAACTCATAGTATGTCTCTTGAAACATGTGATGTCACATGAAGTAATGATCATCCTAAATGGTTCACTCAAATCTATAACTTTCTATTGGTAAACCATTCCAAATGGTTTTCAACCAAAAGAATCTCTTGCGTCTATGACAAGAGGCCACGTGGTATGTGATCATTAGTGCTTAATTATTTGAAATATCATTTTATGTCCATTTGTTGTGATGCTTAGGACTTGATGACATCCCCACTATTATATCTCAAGTTCATGATAGTCTATGTGGTGGTCACTTCTTAGGAAAATCTATGTCTCACAAGCTTCTATGCTAGGGACACTATTAGCCCACAATAGAAGAATACTTCTTTAAATATGCCAAATGTTGTGATAAATGTAAAAAAAAATAGAAATATTCAACATGTGAATATATATGACCTTGATATATTGCTCCATGATGGCCCGTTTCCTTATGGGTTTTGATCTCATCAGAAAAATTAATTTCAAATCGGCTGATGGTGATAATTTCATCATTAATACTATAGAATACTTTACTAAATGGATCGAATTCACACCATTGAAAATGACCAATGGTTTCGAAATCTTTCATTTTATTACCACTAACATTATTACATGATTTGGAATTCCCTCCACTATTATCACCGATAAAGGATCTCCTTTCAAAAATAGGGATTTTAAATAGCTCGTGAAAATTCAAGATCAAGAAAACATTTTCCACTCCTTATTATCCATATGGAAATGGCCAAGTAGAGGCCACAAATAAGACAATTGTCAAAATATTACACAAGACCATTGATACTAGTGGAAAATTTTAGCATAAATAAAACTCTATACATTCTTTGGGCTTACTGCACTAGTGTGCATACCCCCACAAATGCTACACCCTTTTTTTGCTACTATACAACACTAAAGCAGTAATCCCCTTAGAGATAGAAATACCCTCCTTGTGGGTATCACTTAAAGGCATTCTCAAAGACAATGAATATCATGAAAACTAGATCCATGAGCTTGAGATGCTTGATTCTTGCCATGTGCAAGCTCTAGAACATATCTAAGTATATCAAGCTCACATTGCACAAGCTTACAATAGAAAAATCCGCCCACACAAATTCAATATTGGCGACCTTGTATTAAAATAAAATCAAAATAATACAACAATTGAAGCTCATCTAAAGGGAAACTCAGACCTAATTGGCTCGGACCCTATGTCATCACTGACAAGCTTGGAGGTGGTGTATATCATCTTAATACTCTCCTTTCGAATCCACTTAAGAACCCACTCAACGTGATGCATCTCAAGTACTATTATGCATAAACATATTCATTACCCTATGACGCACTCTAGTTCCATGGTTCATACTCAACTGTTGAGGGTATAAATATGAAATGAACCTCACCACATTCACTCTTCATGCTCTATGCTTATATATCTTTCTAACACACATTTCTCAAGCCATTTCTTGATGACGTACTCTTGTTCTATAAGTCATTATTGACTATTGAGGGGTATTTTATAAATTAACCACATCTAATATGCATCGATAGGGGAACACCGATCCTATCACACATAAACATTCTATACCACTCATACATTACATTTGCATATATTATTTGCACTTACTGTTGTTTTCCTATATTACTTACATGATGCACTTTTCTTTCTATGATAGGTAGATTCTCAAAGTATGCCATTATCTTTCAATATACACATATGCAAATTCAATTATTATTTTAGAGTGAATGCAGATCTATTATAGGTATTTACATGTTGTAATGATTCTTGGAACTATATCCTTTTCTAGTCCCACCAAGGATCCTAGGGAATCTACCATTACTACACTCACACATTATATGTATTATTGTTTCATTATTACTACTTCTAATTTCTCTAGCACATTATTGTCCATTGATACACACATGCCTTAACATAATTTTTATCACTCGACACACTAATGGGTGTTTCATGTGTAACATTTACTTTATAGGACTACATGCCACCATGGTTATCTCGATCACATTGATTTCCATTATTTTCTAGTATATGCCATTGTTTGTGGGCTAGGCCCTATATCTCATTTGATCACTATTTGTATGCTTTATACCGCTTTGAACCTAATTGTCTTGTGACATTATGAGTGATTTTCCATATATGAAACCCACTCTGTGTAATCCACTTTGTTTGCACACTTTCCTAATTACATTGTGTTCTATTGCATGATTGTCATTATTTCTACTAACACATATTCCTATCCATTTTGCTTTCATGTGCCTTGGTTTCTATAATGCACATCCCCTACCCCTAAAGGTATCCAATTTAGCTTAGTATGAAATCATCTATTTTGGGCCACACACTCCTACAGTCATCACATCCACCCAAAATGAGGGACGTATACATTGGCTGAATAAATCACCCCTACAGTAGCTTAGAGCTATAGTTCGAATCTGCAAAGTATAGAAACGACACAAAAACAAAGTTATAGAATGACCTAGAATCTGAATTAGGTCCTCATCATAACACAAACACCAGCACCCAACATCAGATTGTAGATTCTAGGTGCATGTGTTCTCCCATTGACACTAATTTCTGGGGGCACAAACCGCCATTTTATCATATCAACAAAGTTCACATAAGCCTTCAAAGTAATTTTATAGTTACGAGAAAATTCCTTCAGTTACAACATGCATGTAATATCCTACAATAAAATTTTAATAAGAACAATCATTACAATTGGAACTAATTTGGAACAATCGGGATAGTAGGAACAAATCGGGCATGTATCATTTGTAGTGGTGTTTCTCAAGTAGAGTCATGGATGAAGAGTAACACTAGACCTCTCTCCACAACACTTGCTCTTGGTGTGAGATCACCTAAAAAAATTCACACTTAGCATGATATCACCCAAAAAATTCACACTTAGTATGTAATCACCCAAAAAATCACTCTACACAAAGTGTTTTAGGACATGTTTCTATCCTTTTACATCAAATGTACACTTTCTTTTATACTCTTTTACATACTTTTACACACTTATAGACATTTTATCTTATTTATCATATACAATACTTTAATCGCATTATTTCTCTTCTTTTTTGATGTCCATCGTTACAAGAAGAAGAAAACATAACCTAAAAAAACATGGTATAACACATACGATTCACCCTTTGGATAAAATTCCTTTCCTATTTTTCACGCTTCATTTTCACACTCATTCCATGCTTCACTTGTCCACTCGACACACTATTTTCTCGTATGCTCTATATGATCATGAGGTACACATATCTTATATACTTTATCTTATCAATTATTAACTCAACAAAATAAAGCGGGGAAAATGTAGACACAAAATTATGCACTTAGGTACATTTCTAGGTTCTACAAGCATACTAGAACTTACATGATTCCTAAGCAATAAAACTAGTGATTGAAAACTCTATCCGGCCTTTTCTCTTTGTCTCTTACTTTTCTTTTGTCGTACACACCCTACATCCTTTCCAATATTTACTTGATTTATCATTTATGGCTTTAGACACCAACTCCCAGGAAGGATAGAAGCACTAAGGCACTCTTGTCCCCTCTAGAGAGCCACGAAAATTTCTCACCTTACTCACTCCTTTTGAATATATTTTATAATTTTGGAATATTTTTTAGTTATGGGTCTTGTTATCCAATTTTAATACCATAGGAAAATTGGACAATCGGAAATTTTGCATTACGACAATTGGTTACAAGGCCCACTTACAAAGGGATGGAAAAATCAATACACAACTACGGGATACTTTCATACACACTACTCAGCCTTGGTACAATTTAAGAATCCAAGGGATGGTATAAAGTGTTCGAGGAAGTGTGTAGACATTCAAGAAGTAGTCTTTAGTCATGGATATTTCTCAGCGAGCTCACAAGTGAGTTACCTCTTGACACCGAGCGGTTTCTCGCTATACACCCACTCATTTCAATGACATGTGCGGAGTGTGACACCAAGTTACATTAATTCATTGAGTTTTGAAGCCTAACCGAGCTTCTCTGGGGGAGGCTGAGTTAGTGTATTGAGGAACAATGCCATGTATCGAAGTTAGCTAAGGCTTGCATATTACACGGGCTAATGGTCCGGATGTCGAATCAACTTAAGGCCGTCAAGACATAAAATCGAGTGTCGGGTCATCTTAATGGGTGAATGGGCCATGAAAGAATTAAAACCAAGTTGCAGGATCAAGAGAAAGGAAACTAGGTTGTGGAGAAACAGACAAGCTATATCGTTAATAAACCATAGGTGTCATGGTGACATGGTTTAATTACACAGTCGAGTTATCATGTCAAGTCACAGATGAATGAGTACTCAACAAAGGAGAAATAAGCTTGAAACCTCCAAAGATGTCGGGCTTAGGTGGCCCTTGGTCATGTGGGAAAAATGGGTCTAACTTCATCAATATTTAAGGAGAGTTGTTGAATTAGTGGTCAAAGGCCCGATCGGGTGAAATGGGGATAAGGTAAGTTGGTCGCAGTGTCTGTGTTAGTTTGCATGGACATTGTAAAACTCGAAAGAGATGGGATGAGTGGGAATTGACCAAATGATGAGTTTAAGGTGCAATGTGGTGGAGCTCTAGGATCCATTGTGGCTAGAGTGGGGTTAAGCGACCCCAATGTCTTGGGCCATTTTGAAACGAGTTCACCACATGGAGGTCGGTTCAAAATACAAGGCAACAACATCAAAGCTAGGAGTTATAAGGGTTTGGTATGGTGAATTGAAATTTTAAAACCTAGGACCTCACCATGTAGCTTGAATTGCAAATGAGCTCGGTGCCCTAGGGAGGATTTGGTGGATATTCATTAAGCACTCAGCACATAGTTATAAGGGGTCAAGGTTTGAGTTAAAATCCAAAAAATACAAAACCAATGACATGGAATGCAAAGGATCCCACATTAAAAGTGGTGACTCGACATTATAGAATGGTTTGTATTTTTCCAAGGTTTCAATGGTTGGTGATGTAAGGGTAGAGCCAACTTGGCCAAGCTGGCCCAATATAAGCATTTAGAACAATACTAACTTTTCTACACAAAAAGCATCCAAATAAAGATGATGGAAATATAAATGGACCCTAATAATTTTTTAATGACCAAATAATCATGATGTAAAAATTAGAAGAGGGAGGAAATATTTTTCAGCTTCCAAGAATTAATTGTCAACCCTGTGCCAATGAAGAAAGCCTGGTAATCCCAAATCAGCTACTTACACTGAGGAGGTCATAACTGGAGCAATTTTTAATGGATTTTTGAAAAATTAGTCTCATTAGAATTGTGCCTCCAAGACCGACACACAACAATTAAGAAATGAACAATTTTATGGATATTTGATGTAAATTTCTAAGTAAAATGAGACCTATTTTGTTTGGTTGTTGGAAATTGGTTGAAGAGCATTCAATGAGCATGAGAAATCATTCTTCACTGCTGTAAGTTATGGGGCACCTTGGGATTGATTTTATAGGTCCAAAATCACCATCTATAGTCATTTATCATGATTTTAAATTAGTGGGAAAATGAATTTCAGGAATTTCATCCTCTCTCTCTCTCTCTCCTCTCAAAATTCTATAAATTGAAGTATTGGGATCATTGTAAAGGGATAACAATTTTGAGTATCAAAACTCTGTCATTTTGGTTTTATGAAGCCAATGTGTTGATGGCCTTTATATTGGACTCCTTTCATGGTGATTTAGGCATTCCCTTCATAATAGTTTGGATTGTGCATATTAATGAAGCAATAGATGCAATTTTTTGGATGTATCTTCCCTTACTGTGTTTGTTTGCATTCTCCTTTCCTCTATAATATTATTACATATGTTTGTGTCTACTTTGTACTCTTGCAAGGATCTATAATTATTATGTATGCATGAAAATGTGTTGTGAATGTTGTTGTTAGATAGTGGAGAACTGTTATCACCCTCTTTGATTTACATTTTGCTTCCATTTTCATACATTGGATATTTCTCATTGCCTTATTTTGGTGCATCATGGTTGTAGTATAGTTCCTTTACTTTCATATTATTCCTCTCTCCATGGTGCCTTGTACGTAACAGATTAGGATAGTTATTAGATTCACCTCAATAGAGTTATTTCGAACTAGGAGTAAGAAGAAGAGCCAACTTTCTCTGGAGGTCTATCTCAAGTAGCAAGTCCCACAACTTGGAGATAGTACCCATGTTACCTAGTCACACTATGAGCTCAAGCACACACACTTGTGAAAATTAGAGGGTGTTGTGATTCAATGATAAAATTTCTGGCATGCCCAGTGGGACATTCAAATTTTTTATTTTAATTTCAGCAAGATTGGTGTGCACTTTTATAAATTTCCAGCTTGTAATAAGCTTTGAAAATGCACATCTGGCAAATCCAAAGGGAAAGAATCCACTAGTTCTTAACACCCCAATTTTGTTAGATTTATGAGAAGGATTCAAACAAGGTTAAGAACTAGAGAGGAAGGAATTTTTAAATACTTTTAGTTATCTCCGGTAGAGGAAGAAGGGGAAGAAGAGCTCAAAGGTCTCCATCTCCACCAAATAGAACACTATCCACACCTCCACCTAGTAGGCCTTTCATTCAATCAACTAGAGTTCTTAGACTGATTATAATGGCACATCTACAATAAAAACCACTGCAAGGTCCACCAAATCCCTATGTCAACTTCACGGGAAGCATCCCACTTTCTCTCAATGCAAAAATCTAATTCCGATTTAAGCATTGAAAAACATCCTATATTTCTCTCTGGGAGAACCATCAAACTCAATTAACCATATCTAAGACATTGCAAATTTCTATGCAATCCATGAAATTACTGAAATGGACGTTGTTGTCAAGTTGTTGGCATCCTCCTTTAAGGGTAAATCTTTGCAATGGTTGAAGTTTAGAAGTAGGGTCTATCCTGAATTGGGACCATCTATGCACATCCCTTCATAATCAATTAAGAGAAAAGGCAGATAATGCATCTCATTGTTGGAAGAGCTAACCATAATCAAGAGAGCACCAAATGATTAGATTGCTGATTTCAACTTCAGGTTTCAAAGGACATGGGATTGAATTACACTTTCTATGAGGCCAACAGCTACAGGTTCTTTCCTTTGCTTTCTAAAATCTCTAAATTATGATATTGCAATGATGATGCAATCCATGGGAGGTACAAATTTACCCGTATCTTATAGTATTGTCATTAGGGAAAAAAAAATTCTGATTCAAGCTAGAAAAATTTCACCTAGCCGACCCATACCTCTTTATCTAGAATTAGTAAGTCCAAGAATTATCCAAGCACCTACATTAGCTCCCATTCCTACCCGAAAAATCAGAATTTTGTTGAAGCTTACTCCTCTGCTTGTATCTCAAATGAGCTCCAAGAAGTCATGAAAACTTGCAAAACTTAGGCAATGAGTTGGTGACAATTAGAAGGTAGCAAGCTCAAAATTTCAGGTCATATCATCCTCAAACCCAAACCAATAGACCATTGTATCAGCCTAATAAGCCACCTACTTAAGTTGTAAATCATAACCAAGTAAAACCTCTTGCTAATAGGATATTTAAACCTTACAATACCAATTTTGTATCCACATTTAGAACCATGGTACCAAGACAAAATAACATAGGTCAAGAGTATGACTGATGCAACCTAGAATCCACTATGAAAACCTAGACGCACTAGCACACCACCCACCTAATTCCTAAGCCGAGAACTCACCAAGCACGTAAAGGCACTAGGTCCCTCTTTAGAGTTGTTTGTATAGGATGTTAGTGTGATGAAGATAGAGCATATACATATCCATAAATAAGCATAAATATTCCTCATGCATAACTAGATATAGATCTTAGATAATCATTAATTAAACAATAACTATGTTAATGTTAACCATACAAGAACTAGTTATAGTCATGTTTAACACCATTATCCATCCAATATACTCCATTACATAAAAATTGTAAAACATATAAGCTTCTTACATTACAAAATATTACCATAAGCTATGCACACATCAGATCCAACAACATAACTCTACAATAATTGTGTGTCTCTAAACTACACAGTTCACTACTTATTTATAGGGGTGGGGACTTTCCCTTCACCACTTACACACTTCCGAAGATAGGTCACATTCTAAAAATAGCCATGTGCCTTTACATTAACATGCACACATGCAAGTACGATAATAAGATAAATCCTACAGCTTAAGCGTAAGTATCTTATTATCTCAAACTCTTACATAGCGCTTATCAAAAATTTGTTCCCAAAATAGCATTTGCATGTCGTGCAAGTCTCCATCCCAATGTGTGCTCCACATGTTATCTCCAAAAATAGCCCATAACCATAAAAATGGCTAAGTCCCAACTCATATTTTCTTGGCACGTGTTTCCTTTCCTATCATTTTGTGCCTTCAAATGTGCCTTGTTCCCACACATGAATCTTCTATGTGCCTAATCCTTAGAACAATATGTCTTCTCAACATTACCCCACACTAAAGTACATTTCCATCCCAACAATGGGGTTCTCCTGATGCTCCCAAATAATAAAGAATAATAATTTGAAAGAATTCAAAGAATCATGGTACAAAAGAATAAACTTTTATTCTATAGCACCCTCCTCGTCAACTGGGAGGATCAACTCTAGATATTCTATTTTGATCTCAGCCTCTAATTTTTCCATCCATCCAAGATGTTCCTTGTCTTCTCTGGAATGTCTGTGGTAATGGCATCCATCTCATCTTGAGTAATCTTCTCCTTTTCATTCTGTAATACTTGGACAACATTAGCCATAACAGACATCATTCCCTCCATAAGATCCATTTTCTATGCTATTATCTTCACAATCTCATCTATTATTTCCTTCTGTGGATCTTAGGCTACTGCAAGGGCTTTGTGCTATTGTTTTACTAGTGCTAATATTTTTACATACCCTATTTATTCATCCTTCATGGCCTTCAAACCTTTGTTATCTTCAATTAGAGCTTGGTTTTGATCACTGCTTCTAGTGCTACAAAAATATTCAGATCCTCGTCTACTTTCTCTAGCTCATCCTTTAAATTCTAGAGCAATTTCTCGTAAGTTGAAAATTTTTGACCAAAGAGGCCCTTCCTCTTTATGCTTCTTGTTCACCATATTTTGGTGTGGGCATTCTAAGTGGCCCATATTTTAGTACTAAATCAACCAATGTTTGTACATAATGCATTGCGGAAGGAAACTTCTCAAGTACCTTTGGTTTTAGATGACACCTTTCCTTAAGAATGTAGTCACCAATCTCCTCTGCCATGCTAACAAAGGCCTCGTTCTTTGTTCGTTCTCTTTCCTTCTCTACCTTTAGGTACTCTATCTCTGTATTTTTATCCTTGTTATCTTCCATTAATGCTCTAATAGTGGCGGTCTTATGAATATTCCTCTGCACTACCTCTGCAGATACCTTGACTAAGGCATTTCTTACCTTCTCATCAAACATGACAATATGCTTTATGGTCATGTTCTTGCTTTGGGGTGCCTTCTTCACTCTCCTTGATACACAAGAATCCTCACATACATCAAAATCTAGTTTTTCCATGTGAGTCTACATCGACCAGGATAGTTGTTTCCTAGTGCATGTAGTGGCCATATCTGGGTCCATCAGCTCCCACCCATATAATTACTTGAGTTCCATTGTGCTCTAAAACCAGACACGAATGATTTTACTTGTGTCCTCAACATATCCCATACTTGGCACCATGTACTCTTCACTCCTCCTCGTCATTTTCCCCTTTGGAACATCAGTGCCAAGGTTTAGAGTTAGCCACTCTCTTGTTTGATTTGTAATCGCACGCACGCTTTGGTTTTCTTACACATAGTTTCTTATACATATTTCACCCCTTATTCATCTCTCATATCCTCATATTTGGGATCCTCTATATCTTCTCGTTGCACTAGGTTCCAGTGCGTTCTCTTATGACTCCTCTACCTCCTCATTAAGCTTCAAATTTATCCTTGTCTTCTTTATAAGTACCTCTTTCGAGGGAAGAGTCTAGGCTATCTTTTTATAGGATGTGGTGTGTCTTCTCCCTAACTCCTGGTTCTTCTAAATACTTTTCTAAATTAGTGCTCTTGATTCACGGATACCATGTCCAATTCCTCTTCTACTTCTTGCACCTGTGGTGGAGTATCTACGCACTCACTCTCCACTTTTTATATGGGCTGCCTTCACCTCTATGATCCAAGCCTCCACTATCTTCATGTTCTTCTTCCTCCTTGTTTACCTCTATTTTTATTGAAGGCTTTGGAGCTGGTATATTCTCCATTGTATGTTTTCCCTTAGACGACCCTCGGATCATAAATTCATTATCCACATACTTTTTATTCTCTAGCATAGGTTTGAAAAGAAGATATATGACCACGGATCCACTTTCCCCAATATCCAAACTCACTAGCTTGATGTTTATGACATCAGAAATGAGCCTCTCAATATAGGCAGTTCTTCCTAGATATACATATATTTTCCCAAGAGTGTGGTTGTCAAAATCTACCTTTTCTACATTGAATTTCAGCCCACGTATTTGGTGAATCTCGTGAATTGAAGCCTAGAAGTAGTGCGATGTGAAGAAATAAGGAAGTTTGCACCATGGAATCCATGTCCCATCCTTCATAGAAAAATGCATGATGTAGAAATGTTGATACACTACAAACTGCACTGCCTCTCCTACCACCGAGGGCAAATACTTCTAAATGCGCCACTCCTCTTCAAATGTCGTTCAAATTTGGTCATACCACATCTCTAACATTTGATTAAATGGCCCACTCATTGACCATTCACACAAATATTTCTCGAACCTCTCTGCAAGGGAATTTTTCTATGGGGGTATTCCTAAACTTTTTTCTTTGGCCCATTGGGCACTCCAATTTCTACAAACACCAGAGAGAGTAGGATAGCACCAAAACTTATCTTCTCACTGTGTGCGCTTCCTCAATGATAGTTTCTGCAATATAGCCAGCCAAGTTGTATATTTCTCCCTCTATCATCTTCTTTGCAATGTGTAGCCACATTGTATTTACCTATAACCATCTCTCTTGATCATTTAACTTTGTGAGAAGATGCGCGGCTTCCTGTACTACAAGAAACTTCTTCAATTTATCTATGTCCATTCCACATGAGACCTTTGGAGTATCCTAACTCCTTGATGGTGGCCACAAAATTTTCGTATCAGTTAGATCACTTAGGATATTTGTTCATGTGCCCTTCAGTCCTGTTAATATGACAATCAAATTTGTTGTGATCCTTACTCTCTATCCAGCAAAATAGAAAAAGTCGTCATGGACTCTGGTCATCAACCATTGGTATAAAGCTTCTAGTTTTCCAAAATAAGGGAGTTTATATAGCTGAAAAAATTCCACCTTCTTCAAAAAATTCTCTCCAGCATCATTATACACTGGCATATCATCTACCATGCACTTGTTGGTTTTTTTATTTAATAACACATCTAATTTTCCTCTGTTTTTGGTGGTGTGATTGTTGTAATCACTTATCTTGGATTGTCGAATATGCAAATCCCAATCTCAAATGACTATCACTCCTTTTGGGTATTTCATTTCTGAAAAATTCCTCTCAGGAGTAATTTCAACCTCCACTTCTACCTTTTTCTTCCCTTTTGTGCATGCTGCAAGTGCTTTCTTAGGTGCCATTGTCAAAATTCTACCTTTTATCTTCTATGTCGAGTAAGATGAAACCCTAGCTCGAATCTGTGTGCCCAAGCTCAAAACCATGTGCCCTAGCTCCTTCTCACTACTTCTGCTTCACTCAAACCTTTCACCAATGGGGATACAAACCTCTTCCGCTTTGAAATCTACTCTCCATGTCGCATCTTGCAGCTCTCCACACCTCAATACGATTCAATTTGCTCGATTACACTTAGTTCTCTTGAATACTTGTGTTTGCAAAGGTAATAATAAACCCACATCACGTCCTTATATAGATTTTCAAAAAGTTAATGCATGTATTACTCCTTCACTGCCAACAATCCTCTCATGAATTGGCCATTTTCACTATTTCCACATGGTACATCTTCACACCCCAGCCTATAACCTTCTAGCACGCCTTCCTACCTTTTTCTAGAGACTTCTCTTCCACACTTTCATGTACAAAGTACCTAACAAATCGTCTTCCCCTAGTAGTTTCCATGGTTATTGCTTACCTCACATTATATTGTTCCTTCATTTATTTCCATCTATGGTATTCTTTAGAAGTAATTTCCTTTCTAATAGCTCCTTTCCATACTTGAATAACACCTGTAATAGTTTGTTCTCATGTATACCCAATTGTGAATAACAACCACCCCACACCAATGGTATGTGCAGTCCTCTATGCATAAAAATACTTCAGATTGTAATTAGCTTCCAAAGATGCAAACACACTTATTACACAAAACACCAAACTAAATTAACAAAGCATATCAACGAAGAAGGAAATACAATAAAGGAAATACAGAAAGGGAAACCTATACTAAATGGAAATATTACCTTATTACAAACACCAAGAAGACTTATTTATAGTAGGGCTTCATCCTACTCCCATTGAAGTAACTAGGTAACCATATTCCATCAAACATTTATAATGAAAAGAACCTCATTTAAGTATATGAGTGATGAATAAGATACGGCCCCAACCAATGTAATTTAATCTTGCCAGGATGGTGCAAAAACTTAGAATCATAAATAAGCACCATCTGTCCAATCTCAAGCTTCTTGTCCCTGATGTGCCTATCATGTCATGCCTTCTTCCTAGATTTTTCCTACTTTTGACTCCATTGTACTATGGTGCACCTCTCATCCAACTATATCAGCTTGTCAATTATTTCTTATAATGCTTTCTCATTATCTAGACCTCCAATGTGCGTAATACAAAAGGACCTTCAACAAGATATTGAGCTAGACCATCAGCTAGACCATTTGTTTTCTATTGAGCTAGACCATCGCCTAGGCCCGGATCAATAGCAAGCATTATAAGGTCTAGCTCAATGCTTTCTCATCAGCTAGACATTTTCTTGAGGGTGATAAGGTGTAGTCTTGTGGCTCGTAACCATAAAATCATCCAATAGTATCTTGTTTTTCTCATTCAAAAAGTGTGTACCCCTATCACTTGTCAAGATCAGTGAGCATCCATACCTAGTAAGAAAATTTTCCCATAAGAACCTAGTTATTGTAGCTACTCTATAATCCTAAGATGTTGCTACTTCTTCCCACCTTTTAAGATAATTTGTGCAAGTGATGGTATAGCATTATCCAGTTCTATGCGCGGCCGGTGAAATATGACCCAAAAAATCTATAGCCCATTTCTCAAATGTCTCTACACTAGGAATAGGCCTTAAAGGCATTTCATCTCTTTTCCCAGTTTACCAAGGCACTAACAAAGTGATCAACTACCTTATAATATGCTTCACAATCTTTGTAAATGGTCTCCCACTATAATCCAAAGTGAGTATAATATTACATGTGGTGGTGTCACCCGCATAGTGCCCACTGTAATACCACCATAATCCTCTTCCATGATATCTGTGTGCTCATGTTCTAGTAAAAACCGGTGCAATACTTCATCTCGGCCTAGTTTTCATAAATCTTCATTGATCAACATAAAGGGTGCCATGCAAATTAAAAGTTGTTTCTTCTCCAATGCTCTCATTCCTTCGGGCATCATGCCCGTGTGTGTAAAGAGAGAAATATCTTCCAATTTTGAAAGCACGTGATGCAACCTATACAATTGTGCATCTATAATTGTATCTTCAATTTTCTACATATCCTCCCGGACTAAATTCTTGATAAGTGGTCGTGGCTATGATTACTTTTACCTAGTCTTACCACAATCTGTGAAATGAAATTCTTGGAATAAGAGCACTCATCAACTTATGCGCCCTATAAAATGGGATTTTTCACCAACTATTTTATGCCATGTGATCAAAGTATAAAATACAAAAGGATTTGCTAGCAAATATGTTATCGAATTTATGAAACACGTAGATCATCGGTAAGGCCTCGTGCTTTGTTGTTGTATAATTTTGTTCTCGTAGGAGTAAAATTTCTACTAGAAAAATAGATAGGATGGTCTATAATACCTTCTCCAGGTTGAGCTATCACCGCATCAATGGTCATTCCAGATGCATCCACATGCACATGAAACAGTTGGTTCCATGAAGGAAAATGAATAATAAACATTGTATTAAGTCTCTCCTTTAATGCCTCAAATGCGCATTCTCATGCGGTTCTCCCAATAGATCATAAATTTTCCTTTTAGTAAATCTTCCAGGGGTGCGGTAATTTTTTTATATCCTTTGATAAATTTTCTATAATACCCTATGTGACCCATGAATCCATGCACCTCACTTTGACTGGTAGGCTCTTCCAAGCCTACAATAACTACAACCTTAGCTGGATCCACTAACAAACCTTCATTGTAGATGATGTGCCCTAATAAAGTGCCAAAAGGTGTACCAAACACACACTTATTAATGTTTAAAGAGATTATTAACTATCTACATCTTTCAAAATTAAGCACAAATTTTCAAAATGATCCTTAACAAGTATGTCTAGCATCCAATCATCCAAGTAAACTTGTAAGAAGTTGTGAATAGAATCTTAGAATGATTGAACAACTATGCATGAAAATAAAGAATGCATGTTTTTCAAACCAAAGGGCATCATAGTATATGAAAAACTTCCCCATTCAGTGTGAAATTCATTTTATTTTGATCATCTTGTGTAATTATAGCCTAATTATACCTGAAGAATCCATCTATAAAAGAATAAAATTCGCGCCCTGCAACACCTTCTAATATTTCCTTTGTGAAAGGTGTTGGAAAAGGATCAGTCACACATGCAACATTAAGTCCCCTGTAATCCACACAAATCCTAATCCATTTGTCTTTCTTTTTACTGGTTACCATGGGGTTGACCCACTCTAATTCTTCTAGAGGCTTGATGATGCTAGATTTAAACATTTTGTCAATTTCCTCCTTAACTTTGACACTCATGTTTGGGTTCATCCTGTAAGGTATCTTCTTGAATAGGTGCACACCTTCCTTTAGTTTAATTTTCATCTCTCCTAATGAACTATGCACTCCTTTTAATTCATGGTATCCCCTAGGAAATAAGTCCTAAAATCACGTAGTAACTCAATTATCTTTGCTACTTAAGAATCATACCAATAATCACCACTTATTTCCTCCTTATGTTTAGTATCCATGCCAATGTTCATTTTTTTATCTTCATAGGTTCATGATAAGCGCACTCATTTTTATCCACACTATCCAACACCTTACACGTACTCTACCGAGTGATCTATATATAGATTTTTGCTTCTTCTTCATCCACTATGTAGATAGTCTTTCCTTTTTCTCTCTCAAAGCAAGGGTGCTAAAGTAATGTGGTATTTGTCTCTTCTATTTCATCAAAATGTGCTCCTGAGTCTTTCTTACCGAATAAATCCTGAATGAGTTCTTCAGCCTTTGCATTGTCTCCCATAGTTAAATGCTTTATAACCCTTAATGCCTCTTCCACTGGAGGTTTAGTAGAGAAGTAGTCAAATGTCTGGACCATTCTTGTAATCAAATCCTTCCAATTTCTAATCTCTCTATGTAGTTCCACATATACATACCAAGCCCGCGCACAGCCTTGTAAAGTGGAATAAAGTTTGTGCACCCACAGTGAAGGTGGTAAATCTTCCTACCCCTCTATCTAGAGTATCTTACATTATTGAACGTGGTCTTTGAATAGGTTGATTACCATGATATATGCAAATTTAAGTAGGCATGTTGCTCCGAGAAATCAAGTTGTTAGAGTGTTCTTGAATTCATTCCATTCTATAATATTATCCATGTGAACTACCCACCAAAGACGTTGTTGTCTCACATAGGGTATATGCTAACATATTTCTTCTTTCAACTTGATCTATCCATTGTTCCTCCATGGCACATAGGAATACCTTAGGGTCTCCTTATCCAGTGTACCGAGGTACAAAGTTGTTACCTATCCTCCGAATACAATGAGATTGGATTCTCCTCGAAATGCACTTCTTACCTTGTGCCCAACCATCTCATAAGTGTCATGTGCCCAATTGTCACAAGTAATACTGGTAGTATCACTAATAGATTGTGTATCCTCCCACTGAAGGATTCCTTCCTTAGATGGCTCAAGCACCTCCGGGTCTCGAATGACATGCACATAAATTCTATTCAAGTCTTCCTCACTCAAAGTTTCAACATAAGGTGTATATTTCCCATCTATTAAAGGAATAATAAGTCTTTCTTCCTTATTCTCAAAACTTATATATCCCTTGTTGAACCATAGATCAACATTATTTTCATTGCACCAAGGGCACCCAAGTAGATCCAGAATTATTTTTCTCCAACAAGTGCTAAAACCTTAAAGTCCCAAAGTGAACTTGGCCCCGTGTATAGTAATGGATGCATCTTTTAAAACCGATGGGAGTGGCCTTAGTTCAATTAGACATAAGCAACATATTAAAGGATGGCTGCAATAGATGTATCTCCATCTATACCCATGCATCTAAATTAATCACATTCACTTCCACACTTGTATCAATCAATTTATTACTCGAGAGACATCCATCTACAACAACATTATGGGTGATCTCCTTTTCATAATCCAAGATATGAGGGGGAAGATTAGAATGCAGGATCTACCATCCATTCTCAATACATGCATGTGGAGTGTTTCCCTTTAGCTAATTCCTTACTAATGGAATGATATTCTCCTAGAGCAAAATTTTTCATACCTCCTTCAAGTCATCAATATCCGAATGGACCGTCTTTGTTGCCTTCTTCTATTCCATCTTCCGTGATTTCTCTTTTAAACATTGTATTTCACCCTAAATATTTTTGAGTACCTCTATGGTTTCTTAATAAACCACCTTCTAATGCGTAGGATTTAGGTAATGTTGTTGCAAATCAGCAGCACCCCTGGATGCAAATCAGGTTTCTAAGTTGATTCTAGAGCATCCAGTGTGATTGCACAACATGGAAACCTCTCTCCAAGTGTGGGACTTGTGAAAATGAGAGAGGAATCTCCAGATTAGAGGCTGGTTCCTCAAACTCCTCTGATTTATATCTATATTTTGCACAACTACAGAGGTTCTAATCCTAATTCTACCCTAGATTGCAAGGAGACAGGGATAAAAATGCAAAAATGAAACTAAACTAAAGATGGTGATGCACCAAAAGGAGTGGTGAAACATTTCTTGCCATATAAATAGACAAAAATTCATGAAATGCAACAAGGGAAAACATACACAAGCTGATAGATGTAATTAGAGGTCTTGAAATGAAGTAAAACAATACAAACAGAGGACTGAAAGAAATCACAGAGTTTGCACTGTCAATTTCATGAAAAAATATCTTGCATTCCACCATCAAAGAGGTATAAACCTGTTACAAACTATGACAAAGGTCTGATTCTTACAACAATCACTTGCTGGAGGTGAAAGAAGAAATTTTTCAATGCCAAAAAGTGTTCAACCCTCAAGAAATGAGCCAAATCTAGCTTTTACAATGCATGGGTCGAGCCCAGGAGAGAGAAAATGTAAAAAACATGGGACCCCATTCCTCATTGATGGAAAATGCATTAAAACAGCATGGAGGACCTTAAAACCCATACCTTGTCATTTTTACCATCTTTGGAGAAGAATGCGACCCATTTTGTATTAAATTTGGTTGTTGAAATGTCATTTCTGGCCATGGACACGTACCAGAACTATTTTTGAATTTTCTCTCTCCAAAATGAACCAAAATTATAAATTGACCATGGAATCATGTAGATAATTTTAACATATTTCCAATGATATAAAGAACGTGAAAATCTGAGCTCTAGATCAAAAGATATGATCGTTTGAAGATTTAGGGCAAAAACGGCCCAAAAACGGATCGGCGGGAAAAATTTTCAAATTTTACCTCTTTTTTGTCTTTGGAAATTTTTTCAAAAATTCCCCGTGCTCTGCTGGTCGGATGCCATGTGGCAAGCTTTGATTCATTCTGGAATTCTCTCTCCTTCGCCTCCCGCGGGTTTTCCTTCGAAATTTTGACATTTTAGACTTTAAAAAAAAAATCATTTTTCCCGCGCCCGCTCTACAGGGACACATGTTGGCTTTTGAATGGCTGACAGGGGGCGCAGCCCTTCTTTCACTTTTTATTTTTGGCCGAAAACTTTTGCAAAATTTTCAAAAACCGCCCCGAGCTCCAAATCTACCTTCCCCTTAGGACACGTGTCCTAATTTTACTCGCTGCGGGCTCTCCGTTCCATTCTTCCACTTTGGAAAATTTGGCAAATACTTAGCAAATTTTCCATTTCTTCCCCGTGCCACGAACTCCCCGCTTCACCACCTGTCACCTTCGGTTGGCTTGGGCCAACCCCTCAAAAATTTGCCATTGAAACTCGGCCAAACACTTAGAAATTTTTTTATTCTTCCTCCCGCCTGTTTGATTGATGAGGACACGTGGCCCATTCTCACTGGGTGCGGGCTATGCGGGCCGATCTTGACATTTGAAACCTTCACAAAAACTTTGGCAAAATTTCAATTTTCCACCCGCCGCCCGCGAGCCTCCTTCGACACGTGTCAATTTCCCATTGGCCGCGGGCCAAAATTTCAAATTTTCCCATGGAAACACTTAGCAAAATTTTTCATTCCACCCCCTTGTGACACGTGTCACAACCTGATTGGTCCGCGGGCCCCACGGGAAAAAATTTCCATTTGAACCTTCGACCAAAATACTTGGAAAAATTCAAATTTACCTCCGACCCCGAACTCCCTCGCTGCACGTGGTAGCTTCCTATTGGTCGGGCCTCAAATGGGAAAATTTTCACAAAAACTTCGCCGAGCCATAACTTGAAAAATATAAGAAGTTAGGAGGAAAATTTACCTTTCTAGAAAGCTGAGAGAGATCTTTATCTAATGGTGCCATTTCCAGAAAGCCTTGAGTGCCTAAAAATAAAAAAATGTAGACTCGAGGCACAAGAGAGGAAAGAACACAAGGAGTTAGCCACAAAAATGAGTGGGGCACCATTTTGGATAACAGGACCTTACATGAAAAATGTACTCCTTAATGATGGTAGGCTTGTGTTGTAACACTTCTCTAGTGCATGTAGCTTTAGAGCATGTAGTAATATTCACAGTAATACCTAAGTATTTGGTCCCAACTTTGACATCCACTAATTTTCCACTATGTGATGTATTATAACCATCCTTGTGCCCATGTTCTCCTATTTATGCTACTTGATAATATGCTCATATAATTTCAGAATTCCTCATAGATATGATTCTTCCCAAAGAAAATAATAAGTAATATTTTGAGTAAATTTACACTGTAGTGGTCGGGAGATCCACATGTAAAGCACATTTCATGGGGAACTCACTTATTTTACCGCCACATCCTCGACCTCTAAATCCACCATAGTACGCTTGACCTCTGCCACGACCTCCTTCAAAGTGCCCCTTGTTCCAATCATTACATGCTTGAGTGTGATCATGATCATGGTGCTCACATTTTATTTTATATTTATCGATACTCCTTTCTATCACACACCAATATCTATAACATCATGGATCTGACCAATCAACATGTAGTCTTTTGTATCGTGAGTCGTGGACCGGAAAAATTTATAATAATAAGATACATTCTTTCTTATCATGTGTTGTAGTAATGGGAAATGACTGATGTCATGGTTTAAATTACATATCTCAAAGTCTAGCAATAATGAACACATTGATATACTAGGAAGATTATACTTAGTGTGCCCTTCCACTTGACAATATGTACACAAAATCCCAGTGTGCATCTCATGTGCCAAATTGGATGATAGTTTAACTAAATAATTTTCCATAGCTATGATTTTTGCTTCCAGGAATGGGCTTACTCTTGTTTCTATAATTCCAACTACCTCATCACGTAAATCTTCTTCTCATGCTTTGCATGGGTTTGTATATGTCTTATGTGATGGTTCCTTACTAAAAGGTGTGATCAAGCCCCCAATGAACCATTGTGCATGTTAACTTACATTAATATCATAAGAAAACTTAGACAAAAATGTTTTGAAATGGGCATCATACTCCTGAAAACTCTCTTAGTAGTGCCCTGATTAATATCCTTGAGTGTGCTTATACTCTTTTTCTCAAACTCGGGTATATAAAACTCCTTAAGGAAGGCATCCCATAATGTTGCATAATCTATGCAAGTCTTATCGGGGTCAAACTTCCTATACCAATTATGTGTGTGTCCCTACAATGTAGTGGAAAACTAATTGGCCTTATGCTCATAATCCATAATCCCTTTTTCGAGCCATAGTATCTCACACATGTGCATGTGTTCAACAACATCTTATATGCCCCTATACTCTGGAAGATGAAGATACATATCCATGTAAGTATTCTAGGGTTGGTACGGACCCTACCCTCATGATCCATAAAATCTTGTGTTACCTCTACCTCTAGAACCACTTGATCCACCAAAAATAGAGCCACCTATACCCCCTGATCCTCCACATGTTGCCATAAGCACACCAAAAGATGTACTTTTGTGTGTCCCAATAGTAGTACTAAACTGAACTCCTACGGTTTGTGAAGTTTTACTACTTCTAGAAGTGACTCCAAAATTCTGTGTGCTTGAGTTCTGTGCTAATGATACACCCGAGAAGGTACCCAAAACAACAAATAAGATTTTTTTCCTACCATAGATGTACTTGTTATTTGACTTATTCTTGCTTTCCTACTGCCCAAACTATCTTGTTGACTATTGGTTGTACTAGATACTAGAAAACCAAGCACAAGGGCTAGGTTACTAGGTAGATTTAGATGCGTGCCCACGGCCCATGTCGTCTCTATTGGTGTGCTCCCATGTGAGGTTAAGGAGGGTTCCCTATCATGCTTTCCCAAATGGGGGAGTTCTAGATGCTCTATCTCTATGCCTTCTACATGAGCTCTAAATACTTCACGAGCCATCTCTCTCCTCAACACCATCCACTTTGCAATATCATGTTGCTTCTCTATCTCCCTCTCATGTACCTCATTGTACTTAATCTACCTTTCTTCTCTTTGTCTTTCTACCACTAGGTCTTCCATCCTTCACCAAACCTACCCCTATCTCAATGTGTGGCGGGGTTTAGCTAGCCATCATTTTTTAATCCAAGTTTAGGGTTACCATCAAGATCTTGATCTCTAGTGGAATTCCTTTCAAATAAGTTCCCCTGGAATAACGTAAGAATTGGAACTCAAATACCTCCAGGAAATTAGAAATTGAGTACAACAAAATATAGTTGTTAAAAAAACCGTAGAACCAAGTATCCACACAGTAGCATCCAAATAAGATCAACATCATAAAGGGCCTAAATTTTTTCCTCCATCCAGATAAGTGTGTGATACCTCTAATTCTTTTAGATGCATAATAAACCATCCACTCGTATAATTATACCAAGAAGATAATAAAGAATCTCTCATACAAATAGTCATACATATTTTTCTCCACCCACGCATGTGTGTCAAACTCAAATCTAGTGTTGAACCTTCATGTATACTCTTCTTCCAAATCTTTTATCCACTCCTCAATACTTGTTAGAGTCAACCGGTATGTCTTCATCACAAACCATCCCGAAAACAATCTGAAAAGAGGTTCTCGCAACAAAACCAATGATGTAGCCTAGAATCCACTATGAAAATCAAGGCACGCTAACACATCACCCATCCTAATCTTAGAACTCACCAAAAACATGTAAAGGAACTGTTGTGGCAAATCAGCAGCACCCCCTAGATGTTGATCAGATTTCTAGTTTGATCATACTAGCATCCAGTGTGATTGCATAGCATTGAATCGTTTCCCCAAGTGTGGGACTTGAAAAATGAGAAAGGAATCTCCATTTTAGAGGTCTGGTTCCTCAATCCCTCTGGTCATATTTATCACTCACTTACAAGTTGTAGAGGTCTATATTCCTAACCCTACCCTAAATTCCAAAGGAGACAGAGATAGAGAATGCAAAAAGCTAAAACTAATGCTAATAGGTGATGCACCAAAGGAGTGGTGAGCATTTTTTACTTCTTCAGATTGACACAGTCCATAAAAATGCAACAAAGAACCTCATGCACAAACTGATAATTGTAATGAAGGATCATAAATTAACCAAACAACGGGTAGAGGATGAAAACTAATCACATGAAAATTTGTATTGTTATTTTAATCATCAAAATAACTTGCATTACAACACCTGAGAGGAAAAATAAAGTTGCAACTCTTAGAAAAGGTATGATATTCCACCAAAATCACTTCCAAGGTGAGAAATGGGACTTGCAATACAAAAAGAATTTTCCACCTTTGAAAATGAGCCAAATCTAGCTTTTTAGGCAAGAGGACAAGCCCAGGAGAGAGAAAGACGGGAAAACATGGTAGAGGTTCAATCATTGACCAAAATACATTCAAAACAGCATGGTAATCCTTACAAACCCATTCCCTAGCATTGTTAACCATGCTGGGAGAGAATGTGAGCCATTCTTCATTAAAACAAGTGGTTGAAACGTCATTTCGCTCATCACCAAGTGCAGAGACATTTTTCAATTTTCTTTATCAAATCTCCATCAAAATTCAAAATTGACCCCATAATCTTGTAGATAATTTCACCATCTTTCCATTGATATAAAGAACGTGAAAAACTGAGCTCTAGATCGAAAGATATGGCCATTTGAAGTTTTAGGGCAAAACAGGGCCAAATCGGGTTGGCGGGCAAAAATTCAAAGTTTTACACCTTTTTGGTCATTTGGAAAATTTTCCAAAATTTCCCCGCACTCCACCACTCTAGGTGCCATGTGGCGGCATCTCATTGGCCGTGGGCCTTTCAGGGGAAAATTTTCCCAAAAAACTCCGCTGAGCCATAACTTCAAAAATACATGGAGTTAGGAGGAAAACTTTACCTTTCTAGAAAGTTGAGAAAGAGCTCTATCCAATGGTGCCATTTTCAGAAGGTTTTGAGTGCCTAAAAAGAAAAATATTATGACTGAGGCACAAGAGAGGGGAGAATGGAAGGAGTTAGCCACAAAAAATGAGCAGGGGCACATTTTGGATAACAATTTTGGTGACTCAAAGGGGTCATCTGCCTGCTGGATGAAATTACCAGTTGCCTGAAACAATCCATTGGGCATGGAGTCATTAAATTCTCTGTTTGGTACCCCAACTGACTAGAACGTTGCAAGGAGGAACATGGAATATCACCTGATGGAGCAAGGCCTGCAAACACATTCCCAGAACAATAAGCTCGTGCAAAGCACTTAGACAAATCGAAACTAACCTACAGCAAAACAATGTGCACAAGCACTTGGAGGAATGAAAACCTAAGCTAATATTTACAAGGTGGAGAATTTCCCTTTAGTAGCAATGCTTTAGATGGATCCCATTGACTGGAATCTATAGTTCTTCGCCATCCAATGAAGACAATTGGAAGGCATTGTTGTCCTTACACTTTGTGACCATGTATGGGCCACTCCAAATGGCATCAAATTTTGAATGCCTTCCCGGTTTTGCTCTGTCTGCATCCCATTTTAACACTAGATCTCCAACTTGGAAGGATCTATTCTTGGCCTTTCTATCAAAGGTCTTCTTTATCAAAGCCTGATCCTTCTCCATTGCTTGGGATGCCTGATTTCTGATTTCTTGGAGCTCCATCAATTCTACATATCTAACCTCCATGGGCTCAAACTCCAACAACTCCAACTGTTTCATGAGTTCCAATGTTGGCAACTCAAGAGACATGGGTAAAATTGCCTCTCTCCCATAAACAAGCTTGAATGGAGAGTTACCTGTAGATCTCTTGGGAGTTATCCTATCAACCCATAAAGCTGATTTCAATTTAGTATGCCAAGACCTCTGATTTTCATTAAGAGTCCTCCTAATGATCTTCAACAAGTTCTTGTTTGTAGACTCAGCCTGGCCATTACCCTGGGGGTAATAGTTTGATGAAGTACTTAGGTAGATCCCGTTCTTGACAGCCCATTCAGTCACCTTGGACCCGATGAATGCCAATGCATTATCTGATATTATTGTAGCAGGTACACCAAATCTGGTTGTTATTCCCTCATAGAAGTCTAGGATGCTAGATTCATTTGCTTCCTTGAGTGCTCTTTGCTTCAGTCCACTTAGTGAAGTAATGCAGCTATTAAAATCCCTGTGCCCTTGGCTTGAATTGGGATTAATGAATCCAATGAAGTCTAAACCCCATTGCATGAATGGCTGGTCAACTGAAATTGGATGCAATGGAAGGGAAGCTAGCCTCTCTTTACCTATGAAGAATGAAAAAGTCTTGCACCTCTTGATCCATGCATAACAATCATTGAAAATCTTGGGCCAATAATAGCCAGCCCTCATGATCTTTAGAGCTGTTACTCTTGGTGCAAAATGACCACCAGCTGGTCCACCATGGAACTCTTCTAACATCCTATGAATCTGATTTGTACCAATGCATCTCAGCAGTACTCCATTCACATCTCTTTTGAATAAGACACCATCAACAAGGGCATATGGGATAGCCTACAATCTGAAGTGTCTTCTTTGGGTCTTGTTCATCTCTGGAGGGCATAGGCCTGTGCTTAGGAAGTGCATTATAATTTGGGTCCAGCAAGGAGTGGGGACACCATTATTTTCCTCTTGAGTGCTTCCTTGCTCATGGTTGTCTTGTAACTTCAAAACAGTCTCTTTCTCATTGCATGCTTCCTTTTGCTTACTCAAAATCAGCTGCTCACACAGTCCTTTTCCTCTGACCAACTTGGTGACCTTGATCTCTATGTCATACTCCATGACATGAGTAATCCAACCTGCCTTTTTTCATTCAAGTCTTTATTTAGGAGGAAGTCCTTAACTCCTGCATGAGAAACCAACAATTGAACCTTGTTGTTTGAGACTAAATGCTTGAACTTCTTCAAGCTTCTGATTACTGCAAGAACATGCTTCTCAATGAAAGAATATCTCACCTCATAGTCCTCTAGGATTTGGCTGAAGAAAGTAATTGGCTACTCATCATTGTCTTTATTCTGTTGTACCAAAATTGCAGAAATAGTATCATCACCTCCAAACGCATAGAGGATGAAATCCTTGGAGAAATCCAGGTTGATGAGAGTTGGGGCTTGAGAGATGGCTTCTTTGATTGCTTCAAAACTCTCCTTTCCTTCTATTGTCCATTTGAAAGCCATGCTTTTCTTTAACATCTTGGTGATGGGCTTGACAAGGGCTGCAAAATCTGGGACAAACCTCTCGAACAAAATTTATTCTCCCCAAGAAACTCTGGAGGGCCTTCTTGTGGCTTGGCAATGGTAGTGCTCTTATGGCTTCAACTCTTTCTGGATCAATTGCTAATCCTTCTTTGGAGACAATGTGACCAAGGAGCTTTCCTTCATGAGCTAAGAAAATACATTTTTTAGGATTCAAGGAGACTCCAAATCTTCTGCACCTTTGGAACACTTGTCTCAAATGAGAGAGGTGGTCTGCTGTATTTTTTGAAAAAACAGTGATATCATCAAGATATATCAGCACTATGTTGTTAATCAAACCTTTGAACGCCATGTCCATTGCTCTTTGGAAGGTAGCTCCAGCATTGGACAGCCCAAATGGCATTTTCCTGTATGCATAAGTTCCCCATTTGGTTGTAAAGGATGTCTTGAACTGATCTTCTTCCTTCACCATAATTTGATTGTAACCTGAATAGCCATCAAGTAGTGAAAACCTCTCGGAGCTAGCAACAACTTGTAAAATTTTCTCCATGGAAGGAAGTGGGTAATGATTCTTAAGAGATGCTCTATTCAAATCTCTGAAGTCAACACATAATTTGATTTCCCAACTCTTCTTTCTGACTGGAACCAAGTTGGCAACCCAACTAGAATGCTTGATAGGGAATATGATTCTTGATTCTATCAACTTATTCAATTCTTTTCTCATGAGAGGCTCCATGTGGGGGTTGACTGGCCTTTGTTTCTACCTGATGGGCTTAGTATTTGGATCCAATTCAATGGTGTGTTGAGCTAACTTGGGATTGAAACCTTTCAAATCTTCATAGCTCCAAGCAAACACATCAGGGAATTCTTGACAAAGTTGTATGAACTCATACCTTTCTTGCTCAGTTGTCATCTTGCCAACTTGGAGTGATTTGCCTTCTCCTACCGAGATGGACACTGAATCTTCTTCCTTCACTTGGATGTTTTCTTTCTCCTTCCTAAACTGATCATTAGGATTGAAAATGGACTCCAAAGTAATAAGCCCCTTTGGTAGTTTGTTGGTTCTCAGCTGCACCACCTGGTCACCATACTGCTGCTCTAACTTTTCTTGATTTTTGGCTGAGAACTCAGCCTCTTCTTGCAAGAAATGGATGATTTGCTGATCATTTTCAAATACTTGCCAACTTACATTGTTGTCCAGCACTGAAGGCCTCACAATCACATGGATGTTTGGTTGTACCTTGTCCTTTTGAATGCTTTCAACAACGTCAAAGGCTTCCCCAACTGCTGCAAGCCTGTCAGCAGCTTGGTTCTCTTTCCTAGGAATGGATTTGATGCCAAAACCCTCAAAATCTTCAATGAGGTCCCACACCCTATTCTTGTAGCACTTGAGTAGATCATTCTTGATAGCATGCTGCCCCTTGACTTGGTTGACAATCAACTCACTGTCACCAAAGACTTGCAAGTTCTTTATCCCTCTCTTGATTGCCCAATGCAGTCCTTGCACCAAGGCTTCATATTCAGCAGTGTTGTTAGAGCATGCAAACTAAAATCTAAAAGCTGAATAATACTTAACTCCTTGAGGTGAAACTAGCATGGCTCCCCCTCCTGCACCTTGTCTACTCCTTGATCCATCAAAAAACAACTGCCATACCTCATTGTCATCCTTGTGGTTTGGCTTGGTGATGCTAGGAATAGGCTGATTTTCTTCATGCATGCAATAGACTCCTAACTCAGATTCTTCTATTTCTTGATAAGGATCAAAAGCATGCACCTTGCTTGCCCATTCATCAAGAGTCAAATCTGGGATGCTTCCTACCTTGGTGTCAGCTTCATCAGTGCTTGGATAATCTTCTTGATCAAATGCTGAACAATTGGTATTGATCTGACTTGGAGTGTAAGGCTCAATGTGAAAGTTTGCAATAGGTTCAGACCTGATTGTGGCTTTGGTTCCATATCTTGTTCTGAACAGCATGTGTGACCAATCAGCAGACAAGTAACCTCCAATATTAGCTATGAAATCCCTTGACAAACATAGGGAAAAGAGTGGTGGAAGGTCTATTACTGAGACATCTTGCAAAACAACCACGTTGGGACAGGCATGCAAAGTAAGAATCAAGTTTTTAATCACTCCAACTGTTGTTACTGCTGTCCCATCCAATTGTACCACCCCTTTGGATATGGTTTCATACTGAATTCCCAACTGATCAGCTATTTGCTTGGGCATTACTGAACTACTTGCCCCGAGAATCAATCATGTAATTGTGTACTAATTGGTTCCCAATGATCAATGAAACATAGAATGGAGGGGGCTTCAACATCTTACCTTGCTGTCCTCCATGATTCCCCTCAGGCTGGGCAACATTTGTGAGCACCTTCTCTTGCATTTGGACTTGCTGATTTGAAGTTGACCAGTCCTTCATGGCAACTTGTAGCAAATCTCTTTGGCCTGGGATAGATAGTGATTCCCACATTGATATGTTTACATTTGTCTTCTTCATCTGATCAATGATATTGAATGGGGATGAAGTATCCTTTTGCTATCCCTTGGCCTGCACATTCATCCCTTGTATATGGGCAGCAACAACTGGCATTTGAGTTGGCCTAGGAACTGTTTTAGGCAGTCCTTGTGTGCTTGGGATTGCATTTTGCTTGCCAATAGTTTGTGGAGTGACAGAAGGTCATGAATTACTTGGGGCCAATGGTTGTTCTTCACCCAAATTTCTCCTCTTTGACCTTGTGTTGGCTACAACACTTTGGGAAACTATCTGGTTCATGCCACAAAAATCTTCTGCCTGCCAGTTTACAAGTGTGGTATCATTTGGAGCTGATTGCTACTGGAATGTTTCTTGTTGCTGGTCATTTCTTTGACTACCTTCACCCTCCACACCAGTTGTTGTCACCATTAATGCTTGATTCAAGGCACCATTGAAGCACATGGACTAGTTATGAGGTTCATTGCATGGGAAACACCAATCATACTCTTGAGCCATATTGTTTTGTACTGGCACTAATGCTTTAGAGGTAGATGTAGCATTGGGATTATAGGGCTGAAATGGTCTGTTGGCAGGAGGCCTTGCTTGATTTAGGTTTGCAGCTAGATTGGGTGGTCTTTGGGGTTGATATGGCTACTGTTAGGCTGAGCTTGAGGCTGGAAGGAAGGTCTAAAACCTTGAGCTTGCTACCTTTTGAGTGTAACCAGCTCATTACCTAGATTTTGCAATTGCTTCATGACTTCTAGTTCATTTGAGGCACTAGAAGATGAAGTGGAAGATTCACTTGAATTATGATTTCTAGGAGTGGGAATAGAAGCTAAATTAGGCACTTGGCTAGTACTTTAGCTCTCTAAACTTGGAAATAATGGCATTGGAGGCTCAGGAGCCACCACTGAAACTTGAATCAAACAATTTTCAGCTCTAATGGAAATGCTATAAGCAATGGGGATAGTTGTGCCTCCCATGGACTGAATTAACATAGAAATATCAGAATTTAAAGCTTTAAGGTAATAAAGAAAAGCACCTTCTATTGTTGGCCTGACTACCACTGGAATTCTCTCCCAAGTCCTTTGAAATCTGAAATTAAAATCAGTCAGCTGCTCATTGGGAGCTCTTTTGATAGTTGTCAGCTGCTCCAAAAGGGACAAGTTGTCTCCCTTTTCCCCAAACTACTCATGGAGGGCTATACATAGCTGATTCCAATTTTGAATAGAACCTGAGGCAAGACTCCTGAACCATTGCAAAGCTTTCCCTTTGAATGAAGATGCCAGCAGTTTGACAGCAACTTGCATCTCATTGATCTCATGGATTGCACAAATGTTAGCAATATCCTTAACATGATCACCAGGAGTGGTCTGATTTTCTCCAGTGAAGTATGGAATGTTCTTCAATGCTACAACTGGGATTGGATTTTATGCATTGAGAGCAAGTGGGTTGCTGCCAGTGAAATTGACATAGGGGTTGTTTTGTGCCATTTTGATTGGCCTTAGAACCCTTGTTGATTGAATGAAAGGCCTACCAGGTGGAGGAGTTGAGAGAGTTCTATTTGGTGGAGATGGAGACCTTTGGATTCTCCTCCCACTTTTCCTTATTCTTGGAGATAATTGCAGATATTCAAACAACACCTCTTCTTCTCTAGCTCTTGACCTTGTAGTTATTATTCTCATGAGTTTTCAAGTCTATACTGCTAAAACTATCCGATTCTTCTTCCTGGAGTCGCCGGATGATGTGCAATTTATAGCTCTTTTAAAGCAAGAAACTTGCAACAAATGTAGATCAATTTTTTTGCAATGAAGATGAAAACTTCTATGTCCCACTGTGCATGCCAAAATCACTGTTGTGGCAAATTAGAAAGCACCCCAGATGTTGATCGATTTCTAGTTTGATCATACTAGCATCCAAAGTGTGATTGCACAACATTAAATCCTTTACCCAAGTGTGGGACTTGCAAAATGAGAAAGTAATCTCTAGTTTAGAGGCTAGTTCCTCAATTCCTCTGGTTAGATTTATCACGCATACAAGTTCTGAAGTCTATATTCCTAACCCTACCCTAAATTCCAAAGGAGACAGAGATAGAGAATGCAAAAAGCTAAAACTAATGCTAATAGGTGATGCACTAAAGGAGTGGTGAGCATTTTTACTTCGCAGATTGACACATCCATAAAAATGTAATAAAGAACCTCATGTACAAACTAATAATTGTAACAGAGGATCGAAATTAACTAAACAACACAGGTAGAGGATGAAAACTAATCACAGAGGCTGTATTGTTATTTTAATCATCAAAATCACTTGCATTACAACATCTGAGAGGTAAAATAAAGTTGTAGCTCTTAGAAAAGGTTTGATATTCCACCAAAATCACTTCCAAGGTGAGAAAGGGGACCTGCAATACACAAAGAATGTTCCACCTTTGAAAATGAGCCAAATCTGGCTTTTACAGTGCAAGGGACGAGCCCAGGAGAGAGAAACATGGGAAAACGTGGGAGAGGTTCAATCATTGACCAAAATGCATTCAAAACAGCATGGGCATCCTTACTGACCCATTCCCTGACATTTTTAACCATGCTGGGAGAGAATGCGAGCCATTCTTCATTAAAAACGGTGGTTGAAACGTCATTTCTGCTCATCACCACGTGCCAGAGACATTTTTCGATTTTCTCTCTCCAAACTCCATCAAAATGCAAAATTGACCCCGGAATCTTGTAGAGAATTTCACCAGCTTTCCATTGATATAAAGAACGTGAAAACCATGCTTTGGATCGAAAGATATGGCCATTTGATGTTTTAGGGAAAAACAGGGCCAAATCGGGTTGGCGGGCAAAAATTTGAATTTTTGTACCTTTTTGGTCATTTGGAAAATTTTCCAAAATTTCCCCACACTCCGCCACTCTAGGTGCCATGTGGTGGCATCTCATTGGCCACGGGCCTTTCAGGGGAAAATTTTCCCAAAAACTCTGCCGAGCCATAACTTCAAAAATACATGGAGTTAGGAGGAAAACTTTACCTTTCTGGGAAGTTGAGAAAGAGCTCTATCCAATGGTGCCATTTTCAGAAGGTTTTGAGTTCCTAAAAAGAAAAATATTATGATTGAGGCATAAGAGAGGGGAGAATGGAAGGAGTTAGCCACAAAAAATGAGCAGGGGCACATTTTGGATAACAGTAACCAAGTCCCTCTTTAGAGTTTCTTGTGCAAGATGTTAGTGTGATGAAGATAGAGCATATATAGATCCATAAATAAGCATAAATATTCCTCATGCATAACTAGATCTAGATCTTAGATAATCATTAATTAAACAATAACTATGTTAATGTTAACCATATAAGAACTAGTTACAATCATGTTTAACACCATTATCCATCCAATATACTCCATTACATTAACATTGTAAAACATAAAATCTTATTATATTACAAAATATTACCATAAGTTATGCCCAAATTAGAACAAGTATCATAACTCCATAATAATTGTGCATCTCTAAACTACACATTCACTACTTATTTATAGGGTGGGATTTTCCCTTCATCACTTACGCACTTCCCAAAAAAGGTCACATCCTAAAAATAGTCACGTGCCTTTAGATTAACATGCACACATGCAATTGCACTAATAATAGACATCCTACAATTAATTAGTAGTAATACTGTTATTATGTCAAAATCCTACATGGTGCTTATCAAATGCTCATTCCCAAAATAACATTTGTGTGTCATGCAAGTCTCCATCCCTGGTGTGTCATGCAAGTCTCCATCCTGGTGTGTCATGCAAGTCTCCATCCCGGTGTGTCATGCAAGTCTCCATCCTAATGTGTGTTGTGCACACTATCTACAAAAATACCCCTGTAACCATAAAAATGGCTAAGTCCCGACTCATCTTGTCTTGCACGCATTTCCTTTCCTATCATTCCCGCACCTTCAAATGTAACTTGTTCGCATGTGAATCTTCTATGTTCCTACTCCTTAGAACAATATCTATTCTTAACAATGAATGATGCTTCCCATGTAATCAACCCCATAACCAATCAATGTGTTTCAACGATGCATTGAATCAAACTCTTATGGTAACAACAATGGGTGTGGAATAAGAAATAATCCAAAAATAAAATCAGCAACATGAAGCTACCTAAAAGGTTCCTCTGAATGAGACCACACTAGTCAATTGACAAGTTGAAGATTTCTATAGAATAAATAAATCCCCTTCTCAAAGTGTAGCATCCAATACATGGTCCAAGAAGAGAAATATTAGAGAGGGAAAATCATCCAATTCAAATGATTCACATCCCTCTATCAATCAAAAAGGTATTGGTAATCAAAGTGCAGCTCTGAATCTCAAAATAAACACAAACCACCTTCTAGACCAGCCTATATACTGGTTATAACAACCCACATGAAAGATAAATCTATACAAGGTAGAGGGGTGAACAAGGATAATTCTTCTCCATTCAACATCATTGAAAAGATGAAGAAGATTAATGTAAACATCTCAATGTGGGAGTCATTAGTTATCCCAAGACAAGGAGATCTTTTAATGGCTACCATGGTAAATTTGTCTACATCCAATCAGTCATCCAAAACCAAGAGAAGGTAGTAACCAATGCAACTCAAAGCAAGAAGGAAATCAAGGAGGTCAATAATTAAAAAACATTAAGCCTCCTCCATTTTACATATATCGATCATTGGGAACAATCTGATACACAATTGCATGATGTATTTGGGAGTAAGTATCTCAGTAATCCCAAAACAAATAACTAATCCTCCGGGTATTCAATATGAATTCATTTCTAGAGGTGTAGTGCAATTGGATGGGACCATGGTAAAAATGGTTGGAGTAATCAAAGGATTTAACCTCACATTGCATGCATGTCCCGATGTAACGGTATTACAAGATGTTTCAGTTATTGACTTGTCACCACTCTTTACATTATGTTTGTCAAGAGACTTCACCACTAAAATTGGAGGTTATTTGTCGGTGATTGGTCACACATGTTATTCAGAATGAGATATGGAGCCAAGGCTACAATCAAGTTTGAGCCAATTAAAAATTTCCACATTGATCCTAATACACCAAATCCATTCAATGCAAATTGTTTAGCTTTCGATCAAGAAGATTTCCCAAGCACTTATGAAGTAGATACTAAGGTTGGAATCATTACGGGATTGACTCTTGATGAATGGGAAAAAAAGAGGCATGCATTTGACCCTTACAAGGAAATAGAGGAAGCTGAATTAGGCATTTATTACTTGCATGAAGAGAATCCACCTCTCCCTAGCATCACCAAGCCAAATCACAAAGATGATAATGAGGTATGGTAGTTATTATTTGATGGCTCAAGGAGTAGACAAGGTGTTGGAGGAGGAGCCATGCTTATTTCACCACAAGGTACAAAATATTACTCATCTTTCCACTTTCAGTTTTCTTTCTCAAACAACATAGCTAAGTATGAAGATTTAACTCATGGGTTACATTGGGCAAGAAAGAGGGGTATTAAGAACTTACAAGTGTTTGGGGATAGTGAGATAATTGTGAACCAAATAAAAGGACAAAATTCTTCTACAAATGACCTTTGAAGAATTATAAAAATTAGGTATGGGACCTCATTGAATATTTTGAAGCTTTTAACATCAATTCCATCCCGAGGAAGAAGAATGAAGCAACAGACAAACTTGTAATAATTGGGGCAGTGTTTAATGTTGTAGAAAGTATCAAAAGTGAGAAAACTCAGCCCCATATCAAGGTTGTGGTAAGACCAGCTGTCCTAGACAATAATATAAGTTGGAAAGTTTTCGAAAATGATTAGAAAATCGTTAACTTCTTATAAGAAGAAGATGATTTCTCCACTAGAAACAAAGATAAATTGGAGCAGCAAAGAGACGGTGACCAAGTGGTGCAGCTAAGAACTAACAAAGTACCGAAAGACCTTGTGACTTTGGAATAAATCTTCAATCCAAATGATCAGTTTCAGAAATAAAATGTGAACATCTAGGTGAAGGGTGAAGATTCATAGCCCATTTCAGTAGATGAAGGAAAGATATTGCAAATTGGAAAAGTAAGTACTCCATAAGAGAAATCTGAATTTTTTCAACTTTGTCAAGAATTTCTAGATGTCTTTGCATGGACTTATAAGGATTTAAGATGTTTCAATCCAAATTTAGCTCAACATACAATCGAATTGGATCCGAAACTAAGCCCATCAGAAAAGTAGAGGCCAATGAATCCTCACATTGAACCTCTTATGAGAAAAAAATTGAACAAGATAATTGAGGTCATCATCATCATATTTCCTATCAAACATTCAAGTCAAAGTTACAAATTTGGTGTCGAGTAAGGAAGAGAAATGAAGATATCAGTCTTTGTGTTTAATTTCATTATCTAAATAGAGATTCACTTAAAGATCATTATCCACTTCCATCAATTGATAAAATCTTGCAGGTTGTAGCTGGTTCTCGAAAGGTTTTAATTCTAGATGACTAGTCAGGCTATACTAAAATAATGGTGAAGGAATAAGATCAGTTCAATACAACCTTTACTTTGAAATGGGGAACATATGCTATCAAACATACAATATCATAGGCTCTAACTCTTATCAACCCATTTTTCTCCAAAGACTTCATGTTGTATGATTTTGGAGGATCAAACACAATATCAGCTATCTTGATACATCTGAATAAGGAAGGTTCAGAACATCCCATAACATTCTTTAGTCAAAACTTGGAAGATTATGAAGTAAAGTATTCTTTCATTGAAAAACATGTTCTTGCTATTATTAGGAGTTTAAAAAGTTTAGACACTTGGTATCGAACAATAAGATTCAACTACTAGCGTCTCATGTTGGTGTCAAGGAATTTCTCCTAAACAAAGATCTAAATGAGAATAGGGCATGTTGGATCACTCGGGTAATGGAATACGATATTGAAATCAAAGTGACCAAGCTCATTCGTGGAAAAGGTTTGTGTGAACAACTAGCTTCCAAACAACATGATGAGTCAAAATGTGAAGAGGAGTCTATCCTAGTGCTAAAAAATGATCAATATTATCTAGCTAATGATGTAACTAATCCATGTTGGACTTAGGACATGGTACATTACCACTAAACAAGTGTGTTCCCTCCGAATGGAATAAATCTAAGATAAGATATTTTAGGTTGGAATCTATTTCATATGTTCTCGTTGACAACATCTTGTTAAAAAGGATGTGAAAGGAGTATTATTGATATGTGTGCCAACAAATCAAATTGAAATTATATTGTAAGAGTTCCATGATGGAGAAGCAGGAGGTAACTTTTTTCTATGAGTAACAACCCTCAAAATAATGAGAGTTGAGTTCTATTAGCCTACGGTGTTTAGTTATTGTTATTCATGGATCAAGAAAAGAAAAGGGTGTGCATTATTCATAGGGAAATAAATTATCGCAGCAATACCTCTTCATCCAATATTAGTGGATCAATTGTTCATGCAACATGGGATTATACTTCATCGGAGTTATCAATACAAATTTAAGTTAGAGCCACAAGAGGATACTCATAACAATGAGAATATTTCACCAAATGGATCAAGCGGTGGAACTCAAGGAGGAAAATGAGTCTAGCATATTTTATTTTTATGAGGGAATATTCACAAGGTTCGAGTCCCCGCCACCATTATATCGATAATGCATTGGAATTTATGAGCACGAAAATCACCGAATGGGATGTCAAGAATGGTATATACCTCATCACTTCATAAAATTATTACCCCCAAGGTAATGGTCAAGAAGATTCTACAAACAAGAACTTGATGAGAGAATCGTTAGAATAAATATTGATGAGAATCAAAGAACCTAGCACAAATATCTCAAATCAAGACTATAGGTGGATAGAATTACACCCAACAAAGTCAATAAAAACTATCCATACAAGTTATTCTATGGGAAGGAAGTGATACTACCTATTTTACTTGAGTTTCCAGCATTATAACTCATGAAGCATTGAATTAGTGAGTTTGAACCTATGGAGTTCAAGTATATGAAAGCGATGGAGCTAGAAGAGAAAAGAGAGCATGTAATTTAAATAATGGAAAAAGATCAAGCATTGATCAAGAGGAGCTTTGACAAGAAGGCTAAGGCCAAGACATTCCAAGAAGGATATCTGCTGTTGAAGTGGGATGGTGATCATGCAAAACTGGGAAAGCATTCCACGTTTGATGCAATATGGAGTGGTATGTATATGATCACTGAATGCAAGAGTAGAAATGCCTTCCTACTTGCCAAGTTAGATGGTGAAGAGTTGTAGATTCCAATCAATGGAATCTATCTTAAACATTTCTACTAGAAGGAAGAATTTCTCACCCTTGTACATATTAATATAGGATTTTCAATTCCTCCAAGTGCTTGTGCACATTGTTGTTGTTGTTAGGGTAGGTTTTAATTCCCTAAGTGCCTTGAGCACATGCTCTATTGCTTTTAGTGTGTGCTTTGTATATAGTTCACTATAATTCAAGAAAGAGAAATTGTTGTGGTAGAAGCTCATAGTTGTTGCAACAATGATCGAAAATTTTAAATTTAGACAAATACAGAGCAACTAAAATCAGGTCAAGAGAAAAATTTTAAATCTTCAATTATTTTTCTTCCTCAAATCAACAATTGAGTTTCACAAGTCATAAAATCATGATCGGGGCATGATTGGTATTATAGCATATGATAGTCCTCGGTTTTCACTTAGCCTTCATTCAATTTTTAGCAATAAATGGTAGCCACCATGCATTCCTCTAGAATCAATAATGATCCTTTCTACCTACAACAAAGAGCCCAAGATCAACTCCACTCAAAGTAGCATTAGACATCCCAAAAGAAGAAAGAAAATTAGAACTTAATAGAGTTCCATGATGTCCAAATTAAAAGATGATCATCCTTCAACCTCCACAGATCACAGTTGTAGGAAGGAGTGTAATTCAAAGTTTAAAACAATTTTATACTCTCACAAATCTTTGTTTCAATATTTTCTTGTGAAAGTTGAGAATGTGGAAAGCGGAAGGAAGTCCCAAAAGTAAGTTGTTGCATCACAAATGTTCTGGGGTCAATATTTTCAGAGTTCAAATCAGCCCATGATGATAATATAAACTCTATGCCCAATGGACAACCACAAAAAAATGTTCATACTCCATTTAGCAGGAAAATGGCCCCACGAGTTGCCAAATTGTTATCCAAATTTTCTACCCTAGAAAAATTGGACAACCGATAAGTTTTCATTACGAAAATTGGTTGCAGTGCCCACTTGTTAAGGGATGGAAAAATAAATACACAATTCTGGGACACTTTCATACATACCACTCAGCCTTGGTATAATTGAAGAATCTAAGGGATAGTATAAAATGTTTGAGGAAGTGTGTAGACCTTCAGGAAGTAGTCTCTCATCCTAGATACTTCTCAGTGAGCTCACAAACAAATTACTTCCTGACACCAAGTTGTTTCCATTGTGCACCAGTCATTCCAATGACATGTGAGGAGTGTGAGACCAAGTTACATTGATTCATCAAGTTTTTGAAGCCTAACTAAGTTGCTCTGTGGAGGTTGAGTTGGTGTGTTGAGGAACCAGGACATGTCTCGAGTTATCCAAGGCTCGCATATTACACATGCCAAATGTACAATTCAGTGAAGACAAAACTATTATGAGACAACTGAGCTTGTCATAAGGTGAACCGAGCCCTTTGAATTACTCAATGAGCCATGCACAAAAGGACAAATGAGCTATGAATCACAGATTGAGTTGTTCCCCTACGAGTGAGCTAAGACTTGAAAATGCCATCAAGGACTACTCATTAAACTATTTCTTCAACTCCCAAACTATGCATTCCAAATGAAACAAACTCGGGTGAAGAGAAACAAGACAAGCTCACTTAAAATACTCCTAATTCTATGCTTAGAGATGTCGAGCTAATTTCTCGGAGGGTCAAGATTTCATAATCATGGTGAATCGAACTCAGGATGAGTATGCTAGGGTATCAAACTTCAAAGTCCCACCGAGCTCATGTAATGAAACAAGGAGCTAAATCAACCAAGTCAGGTTCCTACTAGGTGTGTAGATCCATTTAAATGACCACCAGACCACTACCAAGCTTGTTAATCAAATCAAAGTTGTTAAGATAGAATATCAATGTCGGGTCATCTTAATGGGTGATCGGGCCATGAAATCATTAAAACCAAGTTACAGGCTCAAGAGAAAGGAAACTAGGTTGTAGAGAAACATGACGGGATATATCATAAAGAAACCATAGGTATCATGGTGACATGGCTTACTCACATAGGCTAAGTTATCATATCAAGTCCCGTGATGAACGAGTACTCGAAGAAGGAGAAATGAGATCGAAATATAAAAACATGTCAAATCCTACACTAATTTGTCTTGTGGATCGAGCCCATCAATGGCATGGTCAAACAATGAGGAACTCATGCCATCGATTTGAGATATAAGTCGGTCGAGAAAAATGAAGTGAACATAGATTGATCGAGATCTATGATCTGGAGGATTTTTCACTATGTAGATCTTCCCTAAAATTCCCTAAATTTAGACCATGTTAAAGGGCTTCTCAAGACCTTTCAAGGTATGTCTGAACTTCGTAAATGAATTCCGTATCAAACTCTATCAATGGTAAAATATAATGACTTAAACGGGTCAACCCTAGTCAACAATCCAATCTGGACGTGACACGTGGAAAAAGTGGCAAGTGACGAGAAGGAAAAATGAAGGTTGTTCGATATGGTTTTGGGCCTCTAGTCTTCAACTCATGTTATGGTGGAAAAGAACAAGAGGCTCAAATTTTGTAATGAGGGGAGCCCGACCGCTATGAGAGCTATATTCTTGTTTTCCAACATGGTGGGCTCTCAAACCACCACGTGGATGTCAATTTTTCATTCCGAGCTTGATATTGTGTTTAGAGTTCAATTTTTGCACTATGAGTTAATTTTTGCATTGTAGGTTGATAATTAGCTTAGTCAAGCTATATTACTATCTCCGTATGGTGATTGAATCCCCACCGATTTGATCACATTTCCACATTTTCATTTGAATCAATTTTTTTACCATAATTCTCAGGATTAATATTATCCAATTCAATCTTGTTTGGGCCTATGACTATATTGGTCGGGATCTATTTTATCCCATTAAACTTGGCGGCCTTCTCACTTCCCATTTCAACGCTCAATGGATAAGTACAACACATGCATAGCTCATCCATATGAGTCGATGGTTTTGAGGTAACCATCTAGCCAATGCAAACCATATGACTCAAAGACAATCAACAACTAACTCAAAGACCTATTTCCATGGGCGCAACAAACACAACAAACCACCCGACCATATAGCTTTGGGTCCATATACTACACAACCCACATATTGGGTGGTTAAACTAAACATTTCGGTAGGAAATTAAATGGCTTGATAGAGATAAGGTGGCCAAATAAAAGGGTAGATGTGGCCAAAGCCATGAGTAAAAAGGCATCTCGACCTATTTTTAAACAACCAAGCCTCCCCATATGCGATGAATGTGGGATATACCCACAGCGAATAAAAATAGGCTCTCCCGGATCTCTCACCCTAACTAGCTTGGCTATGAGCTCGAATGAGATAAAAGATGAGCTCACCAGTATAAATAGAGCATTATGCTCTGTGTAATAGGAAGAGACCAAACAGGGCAGGAGGAATTCATCTAAAGTTTTGAGGCACTTAGAGGCACTTTATGAACTTGATGTAAAATAGAAATTTTCTTGAAATTTTGATACAAAGACAATGGTGGTCTTATTTTCTCATGAGGTGTTGTAGATGTTATTTTGTATGTGATTTTGCATCGTAGCCACATAGAACAAACACAAGGAATCATTAGATATCTACGTTTTTCGAGCACCTAAGGGTCGAACTAGGTCTTGTTGTAAAAAGGGAAATTTCTTTGAATTTCATAAGGATTCCAAAATGTAATTTTTTTCATGTAGTGTTTATAAATCTCAGTTTATAGGTGTTTTTAGAGCATAATTAGAGGGGGATCACACTATGAAGACATTACAGAGACTACGGATGGACTTGGGAACATTTTTAGTAAACTATAGAGTTCCATGAGGTCTGGTATAAACCCATTTGTAGGTATAAAGGTCTATTAAGTCATTAGTGAAGGGATATTGTACTTCATTGGGTAATAATAGATTGATTCTCTTTTTGAGAATCTGGAGACGTAGCCTTCGAGTGAACTCGTTATTAAGTTTCATTTTGTGGATTTGATTTTAGTTTTTGGATGAAGCTTTTGATGAGATAAAAATAAATTTTATATTTTAATTCATTTGATTAAGAAATCATTCACTAAAAATGGGAAATTGGACTTAGGATTTCAATTCAGTGTCCATAATCTACAAAGAACAAATGAATGCACATTTCAATGTTATGATTCAAATTCAGATTGAGGTGCATAAATTAAGAGGAATTAATCAATTTTGGATTTTAAGAGCCATAAAATTGATGTTAAGTTCCTAGTGTCTGGAAGTTTTAAAAGTAGAGAAAAATTTAAGTACTATTTTCAGATCAAGTTTGGTATTAGAGCTGGTTTAGCTCTTGATTTTACTTCAGTATTTTTGGGTTCAGTTTTGGTTATTGCATTTTTATTGATCTTTTAGTTGCAATGTGTAGTTTTTTGGAAGTACAGGTGTGTAGGAAAACCATGGGAAATTTATCCAACAGGATAAACTTGAGGAACTTGAAGCATGTAATCAATAGATACAAGAAGAAAATGCTTTCCGAGATGTCAACTATTGACTCTAGAGGCTAAAATTGATACTGGAAAGATAACTAGAATCTAAGGATGAGCTCTTGATGGTGTTGCAAATTGATGAACCTAAGAAGGTACTGTTACTATTGATGCATCCACTATGACAGATGAGTGCACAATAAGTATGACAACACTTAATTCCTCTCCCAAAGCTAAGTTAGATTTAGAAAGTGTGCTTGGTGAGTTTGAAAAACACACTAAAGTTATAAGATCTAATCTTTTAAATAATATGGGTTTTAATGGAATTGGACTTGGTAAGAACAACCAAGGCATAACTAACCCAATATTGGTATAGGAAAGGCCTTGTCATGCAGGACTGGGATATGCTAGTGTAGGGGAAAAGGTGATTAGAGAGAGTTCCAAGTCAGCTAGAAGAAGACAAGCTTATGATAGCTAAGTATCATCCTCACTAGCTTCAAGTGATTCATCCTTAGTATGAGGATTTAGTAATAATTCACCATAGAGAGGTGTTTAAATCCCTCCACCATTGGTTTACCATAATTCTAAAGTGAAAGGTAAAAAAATGATCCATTATCTACATTGAATTTTGGCTATAATATGGAAGCAATTTTACATAGTTATCCATGCACATTATGTGGTTTATCTAATCATTGTGTGGCCAAGTGTAGGAAAAGAAAATCCATATTGGAATAAATTGGGAAAATTCATTCTCCTAAACCTGGCTTGGCTAAAATAAGTCAAGGTAAGTTTCCTAAAAATGTGGATCCTAAAAAAGTGGATCAAAGGTTTTGTGATCACTGTAAGAAACCAGGTCATGTAATTGATAAATGTTAGAAGCATCATCCGAACAAAATTTAAAGTTTGTTAAGAATGATAGCAGTAATAAACCAACCATTATAACCCCTTCAGTGGCACAGGTAAAAACTGAGTTGAAACAACCACCTAAACAGGAAAATGTGTTGAAAAAGGTGGGTAAATAGTTTATCAATTTCATGTTTGCATAGTTTCTTTGTTGAATGGTATGCAAACTAACTAGGCAGTTTTGGAAATCCTGTTGAATTGTAAAAAGGAATAGTTCCAAATTTATTTATCTACTTTGGTGTTGGTGAAGTATCCTGAAGAGAAGATAACTAGGTGAGACAGTTTAAAATACTTGGTGTAATTTTCTTTTTGATGGTTTTACAAACTTCATCTTTCAGCAGCATGTACAGTTTCAGTGGGCATGATCTATGGTCGGATGTCTATTTTTAGAAGTTGTATTGAGTATGTTGTTATAGTGTAAGTTGTCTCATGTAGGCATTGTTTGTGAGTGTAAAACTTATACAAACTCTTTGTTTACTATGCATGATATTTGCACATTTGTAAGTCTTGTTGATAGGCTTAAATATTTGTAACTATTAGATATAGTTGCAAATAGTATGTACAAATTTTACACTAACAAGTTGTGAATGCAGGTTTCAATTTGAATTGTTGACAGTGGTGAGTGTAGGTTCAGATTGTATAGAGGAATATGGTAGTTTCAAAGGTCATATATATGTTGCAGTTCGTGCCAATGTGTTATGTCACTTTTACTAGTATTTGAATATTGAAAACTTTTGGAAAAAATTACCATGCTATAAATTGGGTTTTTTTATATGTAGAGAACGTGTGTATAGTTCAATTGGGTAAAAATTTCCATTTTGAGGTCAAAATGGTCTTACTAGGAGGAGTGATCTAGAGGATTTTTCACTATGCACATATCCCCTAAACTTCCTGAAATCTAAACCATGTGAAGGGCTTATTGAGACCTTTCCAATGGTATGTTGAACTTCATAAACAAATTCCATTTGTAGATTCTATCGTTAGTCAAAGCTAATGTCTTAAACGGTCAAGCCTGGTCAACAATCCAATCCAGACATAACACATGGAAAAATTGGTAAGTGACGAGAAGGCAAAATGAAGGTTTTTGATATGGTTTCGAGCCTTTGATCTTTGAATCATGTTATGGCAGAAAAGAACAAGAGGCTCAACTTTTGTAACAAAGGGGAGCCCAGATACCGTGAGAGCTATATTCTTGTTTGCCAATGTGGTGGGCTCTCAAACCACCACACGGATGTCAATTTTTCATTCCGAGCTCGATATTGTGTTTTGAGTTCAATTTTTGCACTATGAGTTGATTTTTGCATTACAAGTTGATAATCATCTCGGTCGAGCTATATTGCTAGCTCAATGGGGTGATCAACTCCCCACCGAGTTGATCACATTTCCACATTGCTCATTTGAATTGATTTTGTTACCACAATGTTCATGATTATTATTATCCAATTCAAACTTTTTGGTCCTATGACTATATTGATCAGGATCTATTTTATCCCATTAAATTTGGATGCCTTATCATTTCCCATCTCGACGATCAATAGATAAGTGTAGAATAGGCATAGATTGGTCGTATGACTTGGCAGCTCCAAGGTAGTTCTTTGGCTAATGCAAACCACATGACTCACATACCAACAACCAACTCGACACCTATTTCCATGGGTGCAATGAACACAACAAACCACCCAACTATATATCTCGGGTTCCATATAATGCACAACCCACACATTGGTTGGTTAAAAAAATAGATCGAAAGCCAATTAAATGGCTCAGTAGAGAAATTAGGTGGCCAAACAAAGGGCGGACGTGGCGAAGCCACGAGTAAATAGGTAACTTGGCCTTTTTTTAAACAACCAAGCCTCCCCATATGTGATGAATGTGGGATATAACCACAAGGCATAAAAATGCTCGTCCAAATCTCTCGCACCAACCAGCTCAGCTAGGAGCTCGGACAAGCTAAAATATGAGCTCGTTAGTATAAATAGAGCATTGTGCTCTATGTAATAGGAAGATACCAAACAGGTAGGAAGCATTCATATGAGGTTTTGAGGCACTTTCAGAACTTGATGTAAAAAGCAAAGTTGCTTGAAATTTTGATACGAAGACAATGGTGGTCTTATTTTATCATTAGGTTTTGTAGATATTCTTTTTTAGGTGATTTTCCATTGCAGTTGCATAAGACAAGCACGATGAACTAGTAGAGATCTGAGTTTTCGAGCACCTAAGGGCCGAACCAGGTCTTGGTGTAAAAAGGGAAGTTTCTCATAATTTCATAAGGATTCCATAAATGTAATTTGTTTTCATGTAGTGTTTATAAATCTCCATTTGTAGGTGTTTTTTTAGCATAATTGCAGGGGGATCACACTATGAAGACATTGTAGGGGCCACAGATGGACTTGGGAACATTTTTAGTAAACTCGTAGAGTTCCATGAGGTATGGTATCAACCCATTTGAGGTATAAAGGTCTGTTAAGTCATTAGTGAAGGGATATTGTACTTCATTGGGCAATAATAGATCGATTCTCTTTTCAAGAATCTGGAGACGTAGCCTTTGGGTGAATTCAGTTATTAAGTTTCATGTTGATTTGATTTTAGTTTTTTGGATGAAGCTTTTGATCAAATAAAAATCAGCATTAGATTTTAATTCATTGGATTAAGCAATCATTCACTAAAAATGGGAAATTGGACTTAGGATTTCAATTTAGTGTCCATAATCTACAAATAACAAATGAATGCACATTTCAATGTTATGATTCAAATTTAGATTAAGGTGCATAAATTAAGAGGAATTAATCAATTTTGGATTTTAAGAACCGTAAAATTGATGTTAAGTTCCTAGTATTCAGAAATTTTAAAAGTACAAATAAATTTAAGTGTCATTTTTCGAGATCAAGATCTAAGAACGAAAATTGGCACGTAGAAAAACAAAGTTCGGAGTTGGCTCGGTGAGTCACCAACCAAGCTCGAGACATGGAATGGCCATTTTGGATGATGTGGCATTCAAGGCCAAAATGGCTCGGGATGAGTTAGGACATGGGGGCACGTAAAATCCGTAATCACGGAACCATAAGGAACTTAACACACATTGTGTTAAAATTAGAGAAAATTGGATTAGGTGGCCTTGGGTCATGCGTACCAAAAGGGTCCAAATTCGCCAATTCTTAAGGAGAGAGGGTGAGTTAATGGTCAAAATATCGATCAGGTCAAACAAGGATGCAGTGAAGTAGTTATGGGCCCATATTTGTTTGCATGGACATTGGAAAACGACACGAGATGGGGTGAGTGGGATTCAACCAAAAAAATTTAAGGTGCAATGTAGTGGAGTTTGAGGATTCATTCCAACCGGTGCGGGGTTCAAGGACCTCAATGTCCCGAGCCATTATGAAATGAGTTCACCGGAGGGAATTTGGTTCCAAAATACAAGGAAGCAACATCAAAGCTAGGAATTATAAGGGTTTGGAGTGGTGAATTTATAGTTAGACACCTAGGACCTCATCATTTAGATTAAATTAAAAATGAGCTCGGTGCCCTAGGGATGATTTGGAGGATATTCATTAAGCAATCAAAACACAATTATAAGGTGTCAAGGTTCAAGTTTAAATCCAAGAAATGCAAAACCAATGATATGGAATGCAAAGGATCACATGTTACAATGGGTGACTTGACATTGGAAAATGGTGTGTTGGCGGCCAAGGTGTCAATGGTCGGTGATGCAAGGGTAGAGCTAGCTCGGCCAAGCTGGCCGAGCTGGCTCAATATAAGCATTTAGAACAATACCCCCTTCCTACACAAAAGTGACCAAACCAAGATGATGGAAATATAAATGGGCCCTACTAATTTTTAAATGACCAAATAATCATGATTTAAACATTAGAAGAGGGAGGAAATATTTTCAAGTGCCAAGAATTAATTATTAACCTCATGGCAATGAAGAAAGCCTGGTAATCCCAAATGATATACTTACACTTAGGAGGTCATAACTAGAGAAATTTTCAACGGATTGTTGCAAAATTAGTCTCATTGGAACCATGGCTCCAAGACCAATGCACAAAAATCAAGCAATGTAGAATGTGATGGAAATTGTTAAGGGAGAAAATCCTAGTTTTGTTTAGTTATTGGAAAATTGTTGAGGAGCATTAAATGAGGATGGGATATCATTCTTCATTGCTGCAAGTTATGGGGCACCTTGGGATTACTTTTACAGGTCTAAAATCACCAACCACACTCATTTATCATGACTTGAAATTGGTGGGAAAGTGAATTTTGGGAATTGTATCCTTTCTCTCTCTCTCTCTCCACTCAAAATTCTATAAATTGAAGTATTGGGCTCATTGTAAAGGGAGGATAGTTTTGAGTAGAAAAACTTTGTCATTTTTGTTATTTGAATCCAATGTACATCGGCCTTTATAGTGGAATCCTTGTATGGTGATCCAGGCATTCCCTTTGTAATATTTTAGACTGTGCATATTAATGAAGCAATAAATGCAAGTTTGTGGATGTATTTTCCCTTATTGTGTTTTTTTCATTCTCCTTGACTCTTTAATATTATTACAGATGTTTCGTCTACTCTTTACTCTTACAAGGATCTATTATTATTGTGTATACATGAAAATGTGTTATGAATGATATTGTTAGATAGTGGAGAACTATCATCACTTGCTTTGATTTGCATTTTGCTTCCATTTTCACACATTGGAGGTTATTCTCATTCCCTTCTTTTGGTGCATCACCTCTGTAATATAGTTCCTTTACTTTCATGTTATTCCTCTCTCCCTGGTCCCTTAGAAGTAACATATTAGGATATTCACTAGATTCATCCGAGTAATTTAGTTTGCACTAAGAGTATGAAGAAGAGCCAACTTTCTCTGGAGGTCTATCTCAAGTAGCAAGCCCCAAAACTTAGAGATAGTAGCCATGTGATTTGGTGATAACATGTCTACCTTCTAGTTTTCAAATACAAAATTCAAACAAGGGAATCCCATAAATACATAGTTATGTGTTCAAAATCAATGAGAAAGCACTAAACATTACTATTATCACCTAAGGTTACATTCCAAATGTACCTAAAGCACTCTAAAGCATCCATCTAGCATCCACTCAAGGGACAAGGGATGCATCAACTTTACATACACAACATAGGAAGGGGAAATTCATTATATTCCATCCACACATTACACTACATTGTTATATTTAGCTATATCCTATTATCAAGTGTAACTTTCATAAGGGAATCCTAGGGCACAATTTCTAGACATACTCACAAGAACTACATGGAGGATGAGATGTAGTATAGTGCTCGGTCATAATTTCACTCTCAGGGTGACGAACAAGGTCGTCCCGACTCCCATTCTATATTTTCCTTTTTAGGTTTGATGTGGTTTGTGGGATTTTATAGGTTACAAGTACCTTCGACAATCATAGTACAACTCTCGGGAGATCAACAAGAAGTAACAGAGACAATCTTATGACAGAGTAAAACCTAAATTTTGATCATTTATGCATTAATGGGTGCCCAAAAGTGTTCTTTAGGACCCAAATGCTCATGTCCTACCATGGGAACCCATGTCAAGCCTCATTCTTGTATTTCAGATTTTATATCTTGAGTATTTAGGACACTCTTCCCAACTTGTTTAACACTTTTCCCAGTCCATATCGATTCCAGATCAAGTGTAAATCATCTAAATCTTCTCTCCTTCTTTGTTTAGGGTTTTAAATATTATGTTATCACCGAATCACAGCACCCCTGTGCATGTATTTGAACTCACAGTGTGATTGGATAACATGGGTACTATCTCCAAGTTGTGGGACTTGCTACTTGAGACAGACCTCCAGAGAAAGCTGGTTCTTGCTCCTAAACTACCTGCCACAATCTACTCTAATGCAGGATAAGCTAACTGTTCTAATCTAAATTTCCAAGGGACCAGGGAGAGAGAATACATAAAATGAAAGCCTACACTAAAGCGGTGATACACCAGAAAAGGAGGGTGTGAGAGTAATCTCCAAATGTGTGAAATACAGAGGCAAAGTGCACACTAGAAGAGGTGATGACAGTTCACCATAATCTAGCAAAATGCATTCACAACAATATTCCAAGCATACACAATGTTAGTGAATTCCTACAAGAACATAGCAATAGACACAATATTCTTGTAGAAAGATAAAAGGGGTAAGAAGAATGCAAGAAAACACAGCAGGGGAAGATACATCCACAAACTTTGTATTTTATTGCTTCCTGGTATGCACAGTTCAGTCTATTACAAGATAAGGGCCTAGATCACCATGCAAGGAGTCCACTACAAGGGCCTGCAACACACTGGCTTCACAAAGAAATTTTGGTAGAGCTTTGTTACCCAAAAACTCTCTCCTTTACAATGAGCCCAACACTCCAATTTATAGAAAAAATGAGAAGGAGAAGAGAAGGGAAAATGGAAATCCCGAAATCTATCCTTCAACCACCTGTAAGAAGCATTAAATTGAGTGAAATGATTGTATATTACTTGCAAAAGGCTCCCCATACTGTCCCATGTGCTGCAGCAGAGAAAGAATGATGACCATGCCTCTTAATTGCACTCCCAGCTACCAAATAAAACACTGTTCTGAACCCGGCCACGTTTCCTTAAAAATCTCAATCAATTTCTGATAAAATCTGGAATTTCTTGATTTCTATGCATCAGGCTTGGAACCACGATTCCAACGGTACCAATTTTGTGTAATTTCATTGAGAAATGCAAAAGTTATGGCCTTCTGAGTGCGGGCAGCTATTTTGGGTCTAGCAGGCGTTTTCTGTCATTTGACGGGAATGAACATTAACTGACTGGAGCCGAATATGTTTCTCTTAATTAAATATATCTACCCTCATTAAAAATAGAAATCCAGTTTCTGTGGCATAGGACGTCGTGCTCGTTCCAGAAAGTCCAATTTTGTGAAAATCGGAGCTCGGAGTCAAAAGTTATGGCCGTTTGAAGTTTCGCAGGTCAAACGTTGACTTTTCCTCTTCTGTCTTCGCCCATTTCGCGCTTTCGCGTCCCACGCGTCCCTCGCGTACTTTTGTCCTGGCTGTCCCGGACGAAAAACTCTTCCTTCGGGTGATCCGCGCTTTCGCGTCCCACGCGTCCCTCGCGTACTTTTGTCCCGGCCGAACCTTCGCCTATTTCGCGCTTTCGCGTCCCTCGCGTACTTTTGTCCCGGCTGGCACAGTGCTCCTTGTGCTGATTTCGGGCGAACCGGCCGGTTCGCGTCCATTTGTCCCACTTGTCCCACTTTGTTTCGGACTGTTTGTGTTGATTTCGGGCGAACCGGCCGGTTCGCGTCCATTTGTCCCAAATGTCCCAAAGGCGACCCTCTCAGCAGTTAGCCAATTTTTTCTCTTTTGGCCGGATCGGCTTTTCGCGCCCGCCGCGTACTTCTGGCCCGATTGTCCCAAATGCTATTTGGGCCACCTGGAGGCTTTTCGGCCGATCCGCGCATTTTTGTCCCAAATGTCCCAATTGCTCCTAGGACTAGGACTTAGCCGATTTTCACAATTTTTCGGATCAACCTACTTGCCTTCTGCAACCATTTTTCACATTTTCTCAGAGCTTGCTCCTTCCTTCTTTGGCCAGGGGAGTTAGAAAAATATCTGAGGGAACCTCAGAAACATGATGTTTGCTCTGAATCAATCAATGTGCTTGGGACTTGAATATTTTGATGCATGTTATCAAAATTTACCCTGGGGGGTAAATTTTGGATAACAATTTGGCGACTCAGCGGGGTCATCTGCCTGCTAGATGAGGAACGACTAGCTGTTTGAAGCAATCCATTGGGCATGGAGTCTGTTTGATAATCTCTCAGCTGATCTGAAATTTGAAAGCTTGTATCAATGAGCCATTTGACATTTGTTGAGCTGGTCTCCTCATGGCGACAAATTCTTTTCCAGGGACTTGATGAACTGCAAACATGCACATACTAGAAGCAATAGGACATGTGCAGAAGCACTTAGGGAAATAAAAACTACTCTAAAATAGCAGTACAATGTGCATAAGCACTTAGAGGAATGGAAAATCTAAATTAATATTTACAAGGGTGAGAAGCTTTCTTTCTAGTAGCAACGTTTGAGATAGATCCCATTGACCGGAATCTGCAATTCTTCACCATCCAACTTAGCCAGTTGGAAAGCATTGCTACCTTTGCATTCGATGATCATGTATGGGCCACTCCAGATGGCATCAAACTTGGAGTGCTTCCTGGTTTTGCACGATCAGCATCCCACTTCAGTACCAAATCTCCAGTTTGCAATATCCTGGCCTTAGCTTTCTTGTCAAAACTCTTTTTGACCAATGCTTTATCCTTTTCTATGGTCTGTATTGCGTGCTCTCTTGTCTCTTCTAATTCCATCAGCTCTGCATACCTGATTTCCATAGGTTCAAACTCAGCTAGTTCCAACTGTTTCATGAGTTCCAATGCTGGCAACTCGAGTGATATGGGTAGAACTGCTTCCTTTCCGTACACAAGCTTGTATGGAGAGCTTCCTGTAGACCTCTTGGGTGTGATCCTATCGGCCCATAGGGCTGATTTGAGCTTTGTGTGCCAAGTTCTTTGATTTTCATCCAGAGTCCTCCTGATGATTCTTAGTAGGTTCTTGTTTGTAGACTCGGCTTGGCCATTACCTTGAGGGTAATAATTTGATGAAGTGCTGAGATACACACAATTCTTGACAGCCCATTCAGTGATCTTTGTGCCAAGGAATGCCAATGCATTATCTGATATGATAGTGGCAGGGGCACCAAACCTCGTGACTATCCCTTCATAGAAATCTAAGATATTAGATTCATTTGCCTCCTTGAGTGCCACTGCTTGATCCACTTGGTGAAATAGTCTGTTGCTGTTAGTATCCACTTGTGGCCTTGACTTGAATTGGGATTGATAACCCCAATGAAGTCCAATCCCCATTGCATGAATGGCTGATTTACTGAAATTGGATGAAGGGGCAGCGCTGCTAACCTTTCTTTTCCTGCGAAGAATGCACATTTCCTGCATTTCTTGACCCATGAGTAGCAATCATTGAACACAGTAGGCCAATAGTAACCAGCTTTCATGATTTTGAGAGCTGTCACTCGTGGAGCAAAGTGGCCTCCTACTTCCCCTTCATGGAACTCATGTAAGATCCTCTCAACTTGACCTGTTCCAATGCATCTTAATAGAACACCATTGATGTCCTTCTTGAACAAAACTCCGTCAACAAGCACATATGGAATGGCTTGTAATCTGAAGTATCTCCTTTTTGCTTTGCTCACTTCTGGAGGGCACAAACCTGTTTGGAGGTAATGCACAAGGTCTTGAGTCCAACATGGGATGGATGCATCATCAGCTGGCTGTTCTTGATCATTCTGTAGTAGCAAGACAACATCCTCTTCACTTTTTGACTCGTCTGGTTGTTTGGAAGCGAGCTGCTCACATAAGCCTTTGCCACGAACTAGCTTGGTCACTTTGATTTCAATATCATATTCCATTACCCGAGTGATCCAACCTGCTCTCTTCTCATTTAAATCCTTGTTTAGGAGGAAGTCCTTGACGCCAGCATGAGACACCAGCAGTTGAATCTTATTGTTTGAGACCAAGTGTCTGAACTTCTTCAAGCTCCTGATGACAGCAAGGACATGCTTTTCGATGAAAGAATACTTTATTTCATAATCTTCCAAGGTTTGACTGAAGAATGCTATGGGCTGTTCTGAACCTTCTCTATTCAGCTGCGTCAAGATAGCTGAGATTGTGTCTGATCCTCCAAACGCATACAACATGAAGTCCTTCGAAAAGTCTGGGTTGATAAGAGTTGGAGCTTGTGATATTGCATGCTTGATGTCTTCGAAACTCTCTTTGCCTTCTGCTGTCCATTTGAATGCCAGATTCTTCTTCAACATCATTGTTAGAGGCTTCACAAGAGTGGCAAAATTAGGCACAAATCTGCGGACAAAGTTTATCCTTCCTAAGAAGCTTTGGAGAGATTTCTTGTGGTGTGGCAATGGAAGCGTTCGGATGGCTTCAACCCTTTCAGGATCAATTGTTAGCCCTTCCCTAGAGACGATGTGGCCCAACAGTTTGCCTTCGTGTGCCAAGAATACACACTTCTTTGGATTCAATGACACTCCGAACCTTCTACACCTCTGAAATACTTGTCTGAGGTGAAAGAGAGTTTTTGGGTAACAAAGTTCGCCAAAATTGCTTTGTGAAGCCGAGTGTGTTACTGAGCCCTTGTAGTGGACTCCTTGCATGGTGATCCAGGCCCTTATCTTGTAATAGACTGAACTGTGCATACCAGGAAGCAATAAAATACAAAGTTTGTGGATGTATCTTCCCCTGCTGTGTTTTCTTGCATTCTTCTTGCCCCTTTTATCTTTCTACAAGAATATTGTGTCTATTGTTATGTTCTTGCAGGAATTCACTAACATTGTGTATGCTTGGAATATTGTTGTGAATGCATTTTGCTAGATTATGGTGAACTGTCATCACCTCTTCTAGTGTGCACTTTGCCTCTGTATTTCACACATTTGGAGATTACTCTCACACCCTCCTTTTCTGGTGTATCACCGCTTTAGTGTAGGATTTCATTTTATGTATTCTCTCTCCCTGGTCCCTTGGAAATTTAGATTAGAACAGTTAGCTTATCCTGCATTAGAGTAGATTGTGGCAAGTCCCACAACTTTCTCTCGGAGGTCTGTCTCAAGTAGCAAGTCCCACAACTTGGAGATAGTACCCATGTTATCCAATCACACTGTGAGTTCAAATACATGCACAAGGGTGCTGTGATTCGGTGATAACAATTACATCTTAGCTTACTTTTTTCATTTCTATATTTTAGTATTTATGCATCATTTGGTTTAGTATCGACTCTACAATATTTAGATTTATATCAAATTAAATTAAATCAGAACCTTAGTGCTCTATTGAAAGATAGATTTGAGCTTAAAGTAATCTTCAAATCTAGTGGAGATGTAGTGTGTTAAAGATATTTTTAGTGAAATCATTATTGGCTACACATGTATATGCATTGCATATTCCATTTTATTTTAATAAAATGTGCTTTTTTGGTGAATCTCTTTCTCCTATCTAAGTACGATATATGGATGATTTCATTATGAAGTTTTCCTGGTCCCTCCTCGGCTTCTTTTTTTTTTCGTAGAGATAGATATATAATCTCCATATCATAATATTATTAGATTTATATTTTTATTTAGATTTATTTATATTAGTGGTTGTAGATATGAATGAATAATATTTTTTTGAAGAGATATATACATTTCTTTTCCATTTTTGAGTATTTTTGGTGGATCTCAAATTCCATTTGGAGGATTTTTAGCTATTGATTTCTGAATCTTCATCAATTCCATAATTACCATGATTCTTTGCATTCCTCAAATAATTTTTTAAACCAATACACATTATGAGTTTTCAAAATTACTCAATGGGTATTTTTGTTTATACAAAATTACTTTTATAGGGTCGTATTTTAGGTTTTCTTTTTCTTGAAAAATAAAAACTTATGGGTATGTGTACACACTTATTTTTCATATGTAAGTGACCCAACACACTCTAATCACATTATCATCATTATCACTATCCTAGGTCCATTATCTTTATAATCAATTTTACCATCACAAACACTCATTTACCATCATAAAATCTTATTTACCCTCTCTAAACACCCTAAAACCAACCTAGCCTAATATATCCTACCCATCCTAATGCCTTAAAATATTCATACATATATTCCTATCCTCCCACCATTTATCAAACAACATTAATCCTTGGATGGAAAGTGGTTTAAACCATTTACCATTTTTCATTTGTTTTTTACATCTCGGGAAAATCGAAGGAGATCCATGATTCGCGATGATTGTTGTAGATGTCGTTGATTCTACTTAACACCATCTTTCCAATTTTCTCAATTACATATAAAGTTTATTCAAAGATTACATTTGGATAAAAATTATTGCACCTCCATACGACATCACTACACTTGGAAATATCAACACTTTACTTAGAGAAATCATATCAAACAAACTATCACCTTTTGGAGCTCTGTCACCCTCAAAATTATTCAACAAGGTTAATACATTTTAACTTATTATTTTTAATAATATATTGAATTTACTATATTATATAATTAGTTGTCTACACTATCTTCTATAACCACTTTACATTATGTCCTTCATTTGATCATTTGGTCAAGTTTTAGAATATCTACAATTTTAACAGTGATCGAAATCGATTCAATTCACGATCATCATCAATTGGTGGCTTAACCCCTTTACTTCTCATTATCCCTTCAAACATAGTTGAATATTTTTTTCTATACTTCACATGTTTCTACAATCCTTTTAATTTATCTTAACACTATCAAAATTCATCTTGCAATAATCACATTTTATTTTGTCATCTTTTTATCAAAGTAAGCCCTTTTTACCTAATCGCCATCGATCCCTATCTTTTTAGTCATTTAAAGCATTTTATCATAATTTCATCAATCTCTTCCTGCCTAATATTTTGTACACTTTTTATATGATTGGTCTAGGTTTTCCACATCCCATCACCGGGATATAAAATCTCTTGATCTTCTAAAGCAACCTTTTTTTGGGAGTAGTTTGACATCTCAAATGAGTTGTGTGCCCTCACACTCGCACTATAAATTGAATACATCTAAGATCAACTCAAAGTGATACGTGAAAAACAAGATGAAGTGGAACAAAATTATTTTGACTATTTCCTGTAGTTCTATCTCGCCACATCCCTAGCCTCACCACCTATAACACAAAGAAATATATCTCCATGCCTCTCAAGTTCTAAATTACATTGTATTTTATTTATTATATTATATCAATTGATTGTAAAATACAAGTTAACATCCTTCAAGTAAGCCCTTTGGATTCATAGGATTTTTCCTTTTTCAAGAAACTCATTACATATGTATCCAACATTTATCGCCTAGCTATCTTTGTACATAGGTACTCTCATTTGGTGAAAATATGAGTCTTTTACATTGTTTATATCCAATCCTCCTAACATTCTATTTATTTGCGCAAGTATCGGTAAACCCGCTTTATTTGAGTTTTTGGTATTTTAGCATTATATACATTAATCAAAATTCACCATAAACATCACGACACACCTAGTGGGACCTTTAGTCCCTTATTTTTTTAGATCTCATATCTTTTTATTTCTTTTATTATTAATATCATCTAACCTTTCAATCAAGCTGCGTGCGCCTCACTATCATTGTTTCAAAAATGTGTGAAAATTAAAAATATAAATAAAAAAGTAATAGAGGTCATAGGTACGGCCCTTTTATTTCATTTTTCCCTCCATCATTACATTTTGATTTTATTTTTCTCATCAAAATAAACATTTCCTTTTGGGTCTTAATAATAAACCTTCATTCTTCTTGCTCGTCACTAGTCTAATTAGGAGTTGAAATAATTGCATTAACAAAACTCTCGTGACGTATAACCAAACCACATATCACATAAAAATTACATCTAAGAAATCCTTCCCAAGAAGACCCGCTTGAATTTCATCACCAAGAGGATAAGCCAACTCAGTGTTCTAGTCAATTATAAACAAATTTGGTGGGTGGTATATTGGCTAAACACCTGTCACCTGAAACCCTTATAACTTCAGGACTGTGAAGTGAGGGTTTGGGTCCCGATAACATGCCTCATACTGACAACAAAATGGATCCAAGCCTCACGTACCTTTGGGTATATCAAGGAGTCGGCCTTAAAATTAGCTGAAAATAGCTTTAGATAACCTTTTCTTAGTACCTTTTCTCATCGTTTTTCTCATTTCACACTTTTCTTAAATTATTATAGATCATAAAAAAATTGTGTGACTTTTTTTGAAGTTTTTCTAATTAACCAAATTTATTTTTATTCATTTAGTTTTCAATTGGTTCATGGTTTTAACCAGACAACAATCTCATCTACAAAACACCGATAATATGACAAGTCATCTTCAACAATCCCTAGATAATCTTGAGATCCACATTTAATACATCCCATGCGTAATTGACCAATTACGAGAACCTACAACGATTGATAAAGAACCCCACATTCTTCTAGTACTCGGTCAGCCACATTAGAGATCCCACATCCACCTAGCCCACGATTCTTCATCAGTGGTGATCCAGTCTTCACAAAAATTTGGATTCTAACCCGGTGGCCCTTAATGCCTACCTTGCATCCCAAGGTGTCTTCCTTCAACAACCAAAACCCGAGAAAATGAACTCCCATTACTATTATCACCATTGATCATTCTGAATCATTAACCCCTATCACGATCCTATCATCCAACAGCTTAATCCCTACTCCACTACTTTGGTGGATCAGTGCATCATCCCCACTTCATCATACCCTATCATCATTTTCAACTGTTATCATGTGTTTTTTGCAAGGGAAAAAATAAATGATGATACATGATAAATTAACCCTAGCATCAAAAATTATTTTTTGAAAACCCTCCTAAGTATAGACACTAAATCACTCACTTGGGTATATTTGTAAGTCTTAAACATATAATAGCATTCATAAGATTCCTAAGCAAGAAAACTAGTCATTGATGACTATCCTTGGCCTCTTTTTGTGTTTCTTGTTTTCTATTTGGTATTACATACCCCACAACCGAGTTGATATTTTACTTATTTATTTTTTATGGCTCTAGACACCGGTGCCCTTCAGACAGAGTGCTCGGATGCCCATGTCCCCTCTAGGTGCCCCGACCCTTTTACATCTTTCTCACTTATTTTTGTTAGGAATATTACTAGTGTAAACATTATTTAGTGGGTGAAATTATATTTTTGTGTTGTATATTGTTTATATGTGAGTTGTTATTATAACAACTCATGTTATTTGTATTGTATAAGTCAATTGGTTTTGGAGTTGTTACGAGTTATTAAAACAACTCGTATAGTTTAGGTGAGTGGTTATAGGAGCCTTAATAGGCTTCCTATATTTTAGGAAATCTATTTCCTATATATATATATATATATATATATATATATATATATATATTTTCTGGATTAAGGAATATAGTGTAATGGTTATTATTGTGTTTAATATCTACAATCTAATCCATTCCCTTCATCTGGTATTAAAGCATATCGGTAATCTTGCATCTATGATGGGAAAGTAAATTGTTTGGGGCCGACTATTGGTATTTACTAACATTTCATATAGTTTTTTTGGAAGATTCATTTATGCTATTGCGTGAATATTGTTGTTTCCTTCGAACATAATGTGTAAATTATCTTGCAAAGGGAGGAGATCACAATATTTTAGCATAGATCGCTTCCACCAAGGCATAAATGAATACTTGCATGATGTATACAGTTCACTTCGACTTTCTCCATTCTTATAATTATTTTTCCTCTCGTTGACATGATACATATATAAGTTATGGGAGTCTGATTTCATCTACGAATCAGTCATAGGAATGCTCATTTCAAAATAGATTTGTTTCAGCTAGTTTAAGAAATGAATTGGTAGATGTACATTGTGACCCAGAGACTGTGTAATATTTATTAGATCTAAATTCCCAACAATTCCACTTTGCATTGCGCTCACATATATTATATCTCAGCTTTAGATGAACCAACTCGCCATCATCGAAACAGCTCACTATTTTTTCTCTGATTCACATTACATTGATGCAGTCAAGCGAGGGCATAATTTCTTATTAATTGGATTTGGTTGTATTATTTTCTTCCTATATTCTACTCTCAGTCTCCTCCTTTCATTGGAAAAATGCTCCTGGAAACTGGTGATGAGTCGGAGCAGTTTTCACACAACTATAATTACCTTCAGTTGTTTACCACATGTGAAGTTGACCATTTACAGTGACAAATTAAACAATTGTGTGCATGTATCCTTGGTTCTCAATTTGTTCTTTGATCCTTGTATAAGGGAAGTCCATTTTACCGTTATATGTTGTCAAAGTCTAGTCGGTCAAAATATTTAAAAGTGTTTATGGTATTGTTGTTACTTTTTTAGTTTATAGGCTTCCAAGCTTGTAATTTTATTGTTGTTATGTAATATAGGTTTTTGATAATTGTCATCCATTATCTGAAAATAGTTGGAGTCTATAAATATTGTCATTGTTAAAATTTAATGTTGTGTCTCCATTTCGTATTATCATCAAATCATTTAAATTTGTAATTGAGTTCATAATTATTTTTTTGTCTATTATCAATTGTGTTCTAAAAAAATACAGAGAGTTAGTCTAATTTTTGTGTCATTGTTGTTATGTCAAAATTCCATCAAAATAAATATTTAATTATCATTAAAGTCAAAGAGGTGATTTTAGGTTTTTTATTGTCTTGTTATGGTTGTATTGTGGTGTCAGAGTAATCTCAAAATGTCGAAATTTTGAAAAATTAAAAAAATTACATTACGGATGAATTATTGCTAGAACGTGACATCAAATATGTAAATTTGAGCTTCATGTTCATATTCCATTGAGATAGCAAAAAATAATAGGAGGACAGAGGTTTGAGGTCAATTTGTGACCTTTCATTAGTCACAAATGATGAGGCTCCACGAGATGATTTGGTGACATTTTTAGTAGTTTGTGATATATGTTCATTTCATAGTTCCTTTTACAATGTGTCGGTTTGATGAATACACATGTTTCGAGAATTTTGGAGAATATTCATGTTTTTGAGAAAACTCACTTTTAGGGAGCAGGAAAAGATTTCGAGGTAGACTCGAGGATGGTTATCCAACGAGTGCCAAGCTTTTGAATTTTGGAGATTCAAAATTCGGCGCCCAAGGAGGGATGGAAAGTCCCACAGGAACCCAAGGAGGAAGGGATCATTCCCGCATAATTAGGCTCCGTAGACACCCTAAAAATACATACATATTTCTATCCCACTTCTATCCAATTAGAATTAATTAAATTAATTCTATCTCGTCATAGTACACCCCTTTGGAATTAATTAAATAAATTCTATCATTCAAATATTCCCCTTTAGAATTAATTAAAATTAATTCTATTACCTAATCTATATTCCTACCCATTGGAATTAAATAATTTAATTCTAACATGTCTTTAGAATTAATTAAATTAATTCCTACACCCTCCTAGCTAATATAATTAAAAATTTATTTATTTAAATGGTTAATTATCTCCTCACAATTAAATTAATTAAATTATACCATTCTCTTGGAATTAATTAAATTAATTCCTAACACCTTCTAGCTAATATAATTAAACATTTATTTTTTAAATGGTTAACTATCTCCTCACAATTAAATACTAACTAAATTCGCTTATTTAATTCCGCCTATTTTAATTAAGAGCCACATGGACTCCACTTGGAATCCACATCCTCATCCTAATTAACTACGCTTCTAGAATCCTAGAAAGGTGGGGGCAATTGAATTGCACCTACAACAACCTTTCCGAGTTTAGCTTTTACATTTAATTCATTTATTGCCCCTAAATGCCCAATGCTTACTTTCTAACTTCCTCAAATGCTATTTTTAGCATTTGCATTCAACTATGTTCAAACAATTTCTAATTGTCTTTGCTTCTATAAATTGAAATCTTGTATTATCCCAAATCCTCCTGAATTATTTGCAAATAAACTCTATTAATTTGCATTCTCAAGCTTTCCAACTATTATGTTCATAAAGAATTGCACTCATCTTTGGAGGCCTTTCATGAGCACCCATAAATCAATCAATTACAAAGGTTATACGACTAAAAAAAATATCTCTTACTTATGTTTGCATTGGAAGGTTACTAGAAGGTTTATAATTATATTGTTTATCTTTTATTCAATGTGATTTTTCTCTACATATATTTTTGCACGCTTTGGTGATTTTTCAATGTGATTTTTCTCTGCATACGTTTTTTCTTTCATTTTAGTTAATAATTTTGTGATATAACTCTTTATTTATGTTTATCATTATTTCTTAACCTTGTTGTCAAAATTTTAGCTTCTTAGGTGAAGTACAGAAGTCAAAAAAACCAAAAAAATATTGTCGGGACATTTTTCTCACGTTTAAATTTTTCACTGAGAGCGCTACCGTAACCCATCTTCCGAAAGCCATGAATTTTTTTCCGAACTTGAAATGATTTATTTTTTTATGGAAAGGTATTGAAAAGATCTATGCAATGGAAAAAGAAATTTTTGATTTAGATTTATAGAAAATTAATGGTTTCATTTCTCCTAACACTTGTCATTTTTTTAAATAATAAAAATATAGTTTTTTTTTTTTTTTTTTTCAATGTAACAACCTCACACGTATGCTCTTTCCTCACACTTTCAAAGTGATCTTGGAAATCATAAACATGATTGTTTCTTTTTTAGGAATTAACCTTTCTTTTCTTTTTTAAATCAAAGCTTGTTTTACATGTATGCTCTTTCCTTGTGCTTTTTAAGCGATCTTGGAAATCAAAAATGTGAACTTGCTTCTATCGTCTTGTCCTTTACCTACCTTAGGAGAACATTCTAGTATTTTCTAGAAGGACCCACTCTAAAGAAGGTGGATAAAACACTTAAAAATACTAACTGTAGGTTGCCAAATGGTGTACAACTAAACCACATTAAGCTCAAAAGATAAGAAAATACACCACATTCAAAACACTGTAATTACAGGTTCAGTTAAGAGATATGGCTCAATCGCATAACTAGAACATAACCCCCTTGGCATAAACCTTAAACTATAAAAATGGGGTGGTTATAGGAACCTCAAAGTAGTCCACACCTTGAGGGAACTAGTGGATGAAACGGAAACCTTTTCTCCTACTTGACTAGTAAAGCCTTGTGAGTTAGAGTCACGGATATCCTTAGTGGCAACCCCAATGCGATTCATTCTGAGAAAGATCTTTTCTTAGGGTTTCAAAGGGGGTAAAGTAAATCTGTTAGCTAGTAATAGCTTCACGCTTTTCTAGATATACTGCCGACACCTAGTTGAGGGAGCCATCTAGGAAGCCAAAATTGTTCAAGCCAATTTAAGGTAGAGGCCACAAACAAACAGATCAAAACAAAAACTCTTTTCCTATTTTTTTATTTTGTTTTATTTCTTATTCAAGTAGTGTTCCACACTCGCTTTTTCCCAAAAACTATTTATTTGAGATCATATTTCTTGTTGGTATCTTTCTATCATTTTCCAAACACTACTTGTTTGGATTCTACATTCATTCTCTTTCATCTTCTCAAGTACACTTTACTTGGATTATTTTTCACATCCTTTTCATTATCCCAAATGCTCCTCATTTGGGTTCATCTTCTATTTTATTTATCATATCCATATTATCCTTATTTGGAATTGACATTCACTTATTTTTCTCTTCATATTTTCTCTTTATCATCGATTCATCATTTATCTCTTTAACACATTCAATTTTCTTTAATTTGATATCAATTATCCCATCACTTTCCCCTTATCTCTTATCTCCATTGTTGTGAGATTTGGACCTTCTCCTCTTTGTTCATCCACTTCTTGTGACGACCTTCACTTTGTTGTTCTTTTTTACTCCCACTTCTTTGTCATATTTTATATTTTAATAAAAAAATTTAAGAGTTGACATCATTCATCATCTTCTTAAGTATCCCTTTTTAACATCCATCTTGTTAAAAGTTAAAAAAATTATCATGTTTCCTAATTCTCTTACTTTAACACATTTTTGTTGAGAGTTTTACATCTTCTATTGTTTTCTAAGTCTCCTCTTATCACACTTACTTTATCACAAGTTTAGACACACTAACTTCATTCGTCTCTTTCCTATTTATGTTCGGTTCGTAAAAGGTCATGACATCTTTCAAGCTCCTTCATATTTATTAGCACTCATTTTTTAAGAGATTCTTCTAAACTAAAACTTCAATCCATCTTCTACCTTAACATAATTCATTTTGTTAAGTATTATGAAGTCCCTTTTCTTGTCACTCTTATCATTCCTTTTGTTAAGAGTTGATTTACTTCATTTTGTTAAGTCTTGTCTCCCTTTACATTCATTTTGTTAAGTTTTGAGCACGTTTCAATTTTCCCCCCTTTGTCATTTCTCTTAACACTTATCATGTTAGGAGTTAACATTTTCACATCTCTTCATCACTCTTATCATTCATTTTTATTACGAGTTGATCGCGTCCACCTTGACAAATATCTCTTCCTTTAATACTCATTTTTGTTATGGAATAAAGAACATATAACTTCTTGTCGTCCCTTTTTTGTCTTAACTTTCAATTTGTTAAGAGGGGGGAAATCGACTAACATTTTTTTTTCTTCCCTCTTAGCACTCATTATTCTAAGGGGTGAACTTTTTCCATATTCTTCCTCTTCCATATTAGCATTCACTTTGCTAGGAGTCGAGGTTATCAAACTTTTTTTGTCGCTTCCATCTTAGCATTCACTTTGCTAAGGGTCGATATTTAAAAAAAAAATATTTGCTTCCATCTTAGTAGTCACTTTGCTAAGGGTTGAGTTATTCATCATACATTTATTCATTCTCCCTCATTTTTCATTACAATGGTGGATTTATACAATTCATCCTTTTCCCAAGAATGGAAAATAATGAAATATACTGTTGCGGGTATCCAAAAGAAATGAAAATATTTCCATTTTGATGAATTGTGTCTTTACCCTTTTAACATGGAAATATTACACATACCATTCACATGATATTTCGAGATGCCCAAATTCAAAAAATACAAGGAAAACTGATCTGAGATAGAATATCAAATAATTTTCCATAGCATGTCACGAAGTGGCATATAACGATAGCTTTCTCTTGTGCCTTTTTCCTAGAATTATAGGAGGAAAATGCTTTTGTTTGTTCTTACACATCTAAAGGGATCTATCACCACCTTTTGGACCTCTCAGAGAAGTTCATCAAACATTTTTCTTTCAACCTCACTCGCAATAATCACCATACTAGAACTTCTCATGATGAATCTTGGTACATCAACCAAAACCACAATGTCATCATTGTTGGTGTCATGGATAATCACAATATGCCCAACATACATGACCAATCAATAAAAATTCAATCATATAACCTAGCGAAGAAACTATGCCATGCAAAGTTAAACATAAGTTTACACCCCTCGGTGAAAGTCTCTCTAGTGTCTTTCATCAACTCAAAGTGGTTGGGATGATAAAATATCCCCTTACAAGACCTTGGATTGAAGGAGAACCTAAGACATATTGGTACAAACCTCATGCATATTGTGATTTTCATTGCATTGATGGCCACTCAACCATAAATGTGCATGTTTTAAGAACTATGTCAAGACTTAATCAATGACAAAGATATATTTGGAGAGCTTGACAATAAAGCTCTCATAACCGACGATGCATTGATTTCCATTTATACTAAAGAGTTTACTGTTGTCCCTACTTTTGTACATACTAACACTCAATGAGATCACAATGAAAGTCAATTTTCTCTCCCTTCAACCCTATCTATTTCTTCTCTGATTTTCTTCCTTTAGTCCAAACAGACATTGAACCTTTTTTGACAACAATATTCTAACACCGAGAAGAGCTTGAATTTTCTACAAGACTATCCAATAAACCTTGACATAACAAAAGAGGGTCCTTCATCAAGCACAATTGATCTTCATTCCATTCTTCCCATTCCAACTCTTATGCTTAACATCTCTAGTCTTGTTGTCAAAATATAACCACAACAAGCTTGGACACTTGTGACAATGCAACCTTCTATGTCTAATACACCTCAAATGATAAAACTTGCAAACATATCATTAACTATAATTCCTAATTGTCAAGACATCTGAATACGTACATTCTTTGAGTTGTGTGTACCCAGGATTAACCTTATTCAAGTGTTTCAATCTTTAATTACAAATCTATCGTCAAATTAACTAATGTAAAACCTAGAAGGAAAAACATTAAACATATCCTCTCTATGGCCTATAAAGAGTCTTAGGTATACATCTAGAGATCAATCCTTCTCTCCTCATGATATTTCTCTCACAGGTGAATATATATCTCAACATATTCCCCACATTGAAAATCTTCTTCTAACATCACATATGTATTTTGATCTCATCAAAAATTCATCTAATCACACATACTTTGACTTGGAACTGTCCACCCAAGTCTAGTACTTCAGGACCCATTGAATCATTTGATTCAATCTTTTGACTTAGATCCTATCTGCCCAAGTCTCATATTACAAGAATTATCAAATTTTATGATTCCCTCTCTTGACTTGGATTTCATTTGAATAAGCCTCATATCTATGGACCATTCAAATTCAATAAACATGGGCACATTTCTTGATAATTTCATTTCAAATCCTCATCCACCAACATTCAGAAAACTCAAAATCATAAAAAGAGAATAAAAATTTGTATTAGAGCATTGTTTGCTAGTCAAAAATGGAAAAGTTCATTCAAATAATGTTAGGCATTCCATATATTGGTAGATATCTTAATCATACAATTATCATGTATTCACCTTCTTCACCTATTACGACACATGTTAACCTTGTTCCTCTTGGACATTGTGTGTCTCATCTTTGTTATGGTTTCTACAATTTCAGATCTTTTTACCTATGGTTTTGTCTTGAAGTTTCTTGATGAAAAAATCCTACTTTAAAATAAGCTATCTCTTTAATAAAAAAATAAATAAACTTCTTTATCTCGGTCCTTTTTAACCTCCCATCTCAATCTAAGGTGTTGAACCCTTGCATCCTACTAGTCACATGAGGCTAAGACTTGGGGGAAGAATGTTCCTTCCCAACAAGTACACGATTAACATACAAAGAAAATTAAATCAATCTAAAAATACAAAAAATATAAAATAAATACACATTTTCTCCTTCACAGATTTGGTGATAATCCCATACTTCTTATTGGTAGTATGCGATTAGGAATGGAGAAGGCCCTTACTCGCCTACACTTGTCTTCATTGTTGAGCCCTTGCCTTTACTTGATGGCATGTGGGAAAAATGTAGGGGTCCTTCAAAAAAAAAAAAAATCAATTGGTTAATAAATCCTTTATGAAATCTTCATCAAAGTGATTAATCAAACACTACTTATAAGTAATTTAGATACTCATTTTAAAGAGAGATAACAAGTCCTTCAACCAGATTTTTCCAATCAGTAGGCCATCAATGGATCTATGTCTTGTCAAAACCTAATGTGAATCATCTCGGAATCATTCAGATAATCTTGACTAGAGATGAGTTAAATCTTTCTCACATATATCATTGTTACACCTTGTGTCATTGCATATTTTATCTTTAAATTTCATATCACTATTAACCTCATTTTCATGTTCTTCTTAGCTCCGATGAATAACCATAACATCTTCCTAGTTATGTAGATCGATGAGCGGAGTGAAACACCCTATCATTTTATCCTCTAAATTTATATAAATGGAATGAAATGCTTTTAATTATTTGCACCTGATTTCAAGAAGTGTGCCCTTCTACCGAGTTGTAAAATATAAAAACATTCAAAAATGTCTCAAAAAATATAAAATTTTCCAAAACTCCAAAAAATAGTTTCAAACTATCACAATCGAAAAATTCAGATAATGGTTGACCACCTTTCAAAGAACTAGATGACACGGTTCAACAATTTTTCCCTTTGACAACGCTTTTCATGATCATTCCAGATCATCTTTTGATAATCATATTTATTTCATGTGGTGTATATCTATGCTCAAGTAAATATTTTACCCTTTCACAATATAACTTTGCTTTAGGAACACTTGGATTTTACATTTTAACCCATTACATATCAAACTTCAATAGGATTCGACAAGAGTATCTTTTGGAGTATCTAAGTATAACTCAATATTTGTCTTGATAAAATCCTCTCACATGCTAAGATATCACTTGGGGACATTCAAATCTATCTAGTTCTTCAATGTGGAACATATTTAGAGTGTCATTAGACATCATATTTGTATGTTGTGTTATACCATTGTGGTTTGTCAACATTGTGACGATGATTTTACTTCTTTCATTTTATTATTGTTTATTTTACTTTGTTTTCCTTTACTATAGACCAATTACAGGAAATTTACTTGCATCTTAGTTCACATATAACTCTGGTGTTGTTCCTTCTTGTTCATATTGGGTTTTTTTTCAATGCTTGTTTCATGTTTTCTTGTCGCTTGCATGTGTTTTGTTTTCCTCCTGGTTTACTTAAGTCATGAAATGTTTTTTTTTTGTGTCTTCATGTTTGTTTGCATTTTTATATCAAACTTTTTCAAATATTTCAAAATACCAAATTTTTTTACAAAATTTGAACAAACATTCACTTGTCATAGAAATCCTACAATTGGAAAACCCTTAAAGTTAATCATTCAACATCTCAATACAATCTCGATAAATGTCATACCTTTATGTATCTCCCTACTTGATTGTTTGGATCTTAAAACTACTACTTTTTTCCCTTTTCATGATATGCTAACTCTTTTTGGGGTAAGTCACAAAATTATTTTTCATTCACGATATAAATTCACCTGGGGAAATTTCAACTTCGGTAATTTGCACAATGGATCCAACAAGAGTGTCATAAGGATTCGTTTTAACTCCACTCTTTCATTCTCGGTCTTATTCCCACTGGGAGCATTTGTATCTACTTAATCATCATTGTGGCACACATTAGGAGAATAAAGGATTGTCTTCTTTTCAAATTTTTGTTACATTGTTGACATTTGATTTTTTTGGACCACTTACAAGTAGTGTGATTACATCTTGGTTCCTTTATAACCCGAGTGCCGACACCTACTTTGAAAATTGGGATTATTTTAATTTTTTATCTTTCCTTTATTGTGTGTGTTTTTATGCAAATCTAGGTTAACCATTTTGATTATTTGGTAATCACGGTGCCAACTCTATTGTGCAATAGAAAAAACAAGGTTTCTCTAAAATTATTCTCAAAATAACACTCATGCTACAAACACAGTCCTTTCTCATCCTTGTACTAATCCCTTGTTTTCCTTCCTATCAAGTGATTGTCCACCACTTTGTTGCGTCATCCAACCGATTAAGGGGCCATTCCTCTATCATTCTAATTGTTGTGGCGTCTAAATTCTTCATAGATTCCTACTTTCTAGGGCATCCAAATACTTCACAACTTTCTACTCACTGATATGCATGTGTCTAATATCTTTAAAGCACTATTACTTTACAATAGCACTTTAAAGAGGGGAAAATGTAGACACCCTAAAAATACATACATATTTCTATCCCACTTCTATCTAATTAGAATTAATTAAATTAATTATATCTCACCGTAGTACACCCCTTTGGAATTAATTAAATAAATTCCATCATTCAAATATTCCCTTTAGAATTAATTAAAATTAATTCTATTACCTAAGCTATATTCCTACCCATTGGAATTAAATAATTTAATTATAACATGCCTTTGGAATTAATTAAATTAATTCCTACACCCTCCTAGCTAATATAATTAAACATTTATTTATTTAAATGGTTAATTATCTCCTCACAATTAAATTAATTAATTAAATTTAATTATACCATTCTATTGGAATTAATTAAATTAATTCCTAACACCTTCTAACTAATATAATTAAACATTAATTTAAATGGTTAACTATTTATGAAAGATCGAACCAGGACTATTGGATTAGGATAACGATTACTGATTTGATTCGGTGAAAAAAGGGACAAAGAGAGATCAATTTGATCCTCTATATATCATTGAGGAAGAACTGAATGAGGAAAAAGAAAATAAGGAAACATACTTACCAATGAAGGAAATTTTTTCTTTGATAGAAAACCTATCACCTAAAGATGGGAACCCTCTATCAAGTAACAAAACAACTACACAGCCTCCTAAGGTTTAGGAAAAGGGAGAAAAAGAGGAGGGTGAAGTTACACCACTTAGGGTAAACACACTCTTTGATGGAGATTCTGATTTGACCAATGGCTTTATAGAGGTTAGCTCTAGGAAAAATAAAAGAATGAAGGGCTTTGAGAAGATCCTGGATACGCTATATAATGATAAAAAGAAAATTGATAATTGGGGAGCTTCAACATCTAGAACAACTAGATCATCTACTAGAAGGCTAGTAGATTTTGGAAGTAGTTCTAAAAGAGGAATACCTTCAAAGAAGGAGCTCAGAACAAAGAGAATAGAGGAAGATATTGCAGATGGAACTCAAAGCCAATTGAGCCATCAGAAAACTCATTCCCGTATCATTTAGATAAATATACTATTCTAGAATATAAGAGGGATGAATGGGAACTCTAAACAAATAATACTCAAAGAGTTAAGAGTCTCAAGTAGACCTAGTATTTTTCTCTTACAGGAAACCAAAATGAATTCTAAGGTCCTTGAAAATTGTAAAAAGAATTTCTGGGATAACTCAGAAACTGTTGTTGTTGATTCTCAGGGAGCTTCAGTGGCCTAGCCACTATATGGGATAAAAATATTTTTACTGGTATGATTCTTTCTGACACCAATAACCATCTTGTTGTTAAATTCCATACTATTGATAATAATTTTACTTGGATCCTTTCAAACATCTATGCACCTAATACTATAAATGGTAGAAGGAAACTTTGGAATGATCTAAAGGTCTTTAGAAGTCAGCATAAAAATGACAACTGGCTTATTATGGGAGACTTCAACTCTCCTTTAAATCCTGGGGAAAAGCAAGGGGTAATTCTAGTTTTTCCATCAGCATGGATGAATTTGCTGATTTCGTTGCTGATTTAAATCTCATGGATGTGGATCTTCATGGTAATCAATTTACTTGGTCAAATAAAAGATTAGGTAGTGACATGATTCAGGTCAGATTGGATAGAGATCTTATCTCTTCCAATTGGATTTTACACTAGGACTTTCATCTAACCTCTCTTCCTACAATTGGATCAGATCATAATCGATTGTTTTAAATCTTTTCACCTGATCCAAACCCACAAGGAGTTATTTTGAATTTGAAAATATGTGGATGGAGCATGATGACATCTTTGATAAGATCAAATATTGGTGGAAATGGGATGGTGGAGGAACTGCTCAATTTAGACTCATTCGAAATTAAAAATGTCAAAAATAGGTGAAAATTTGGAATAAAGAAGTTTTTGGGAATATTTTTGTTAGAAAAAAGGAGTTAAAGAAAAAACTCCAGGAGCTAGAAAATAAAATTACTGCTAAGGGCAGGTCCTTGGAGGATCAATCAGCTAAGAAAAATATTCTATCAGAGCTACATATGGTTTGTAGCAGAGAAGAATCCTTCTGGAGACTCAAATCTAGGGTGATCTGGCTGAAAGAGGGAGACAAACACAAAATTCTTTCATATGACCACTATGAAACATAGAGCCTACAATAGGATTTTGGAAGTTTCAAAAGATAACAATATTATCATCAAAGATCCTAAGGCCATAAAGGAGGAAGCTCTCATATTTTATGAAAATTTTCTTAAAGAGAAGAGTGCTATAAATGAAGAGGTTGCCTCTTTTTGTTAGAGGCTATTCTGAATGAAAAAATTGATGAGAAAAGATTCAAAAACCTTTCCAAAATTGTAACTTTGGAGGAGTGCAAAAAGTTGTTTTTACTCTTGAAGGGGATAAGGCTCCAGGACCTGATGGTTTTTCTGCTAATTTCTTTCAGAAGTATTGGGAAATATGTTCAGATGATCTGCTTAGGGCGTGAATGAGTTCTACATAACTGGTGATCTATTGAAAGAGTTGAATAACACCCACATTGTGCTTGCTCCAAAAATGGGTACTAAATATTTTAAGGACTTCCATCCCATTAGTCTGGTTAATGTTATTTATAGAATCTTTACTAAGATTATTGCTACTAGACTCTAGACTATTCTTAATGATTTAATTTCAAAGCAACAAAGTGGGTTCATAAAAGGAAGGATAATTCAAGATGGGGTGATCATGGTGCATGAGATCATTCATTCTATGGATAATAATAAAAAATTAAGCATGGTCATGAAACTTGATATGAATAAAGATTTTGACAAAGTCTCTTGGTCTTTTATTGAAAATGTTTTCACTAAATTTGGTTTTCATAATAAAGTTAAAAGAATTATTAAGGCCTGCATTTCTACCACTAGATTCTCTGTGGTGGTTAATGGTGAGATGGTGGGATTCTTTTCTATCAGTAGGGGTTTAAGATATGGGGACCCTATATCCCCTTTGTTCTTCATTCTAATGGCGAGATAGCCTAAGCAGATCCATTACCAAAGTAGTTAAAGAAGGAATTCTGAAAGGAACTAAGACTACTTCTACAAACCAAACAACTTCACACCAGAAATTTGCGGATGACACAATTCTTCTGTTGATGGCCTCTATCCTTGAAGATAATGCTATTAAGTATATTTTGAAACTCTATGAGGCTGCTTCTGGGAAAGATATAAACTTTGATAAGAGTTCAATTTTCTTCTTTAACACTCCTATGGATAGAAAAAAAAGAATTGCTAAAATCATGGGGTGTAAAATCAATTCCTTACCCACTACTTATCTGGGTCTCCCTCTTGGTACAAAAAAAATTCTATCAAAGTATGGAATGATTTACTGGAAAGATTTCAAAATAAAATGGTTGGCTAGAAAGGGGCCATTCTATCTAGTGCTGGAAAATGTTTTCTAATTAAAATCAATCTCCAAAATATTCCTATATATGTTATGTCTCTTTATAATATTCCCCTATCTTTAGGGAAAAAATTGAAAGGATTCAGAAGCATTTCTTATGGCAGGGAATGGAGGAAAATTCAGATATCACTTGGTGGCTTGGGATCAAGTTTGTACTCCTAAAATAATTGGTGGGCTTGGCATAAAGGATATTAGAAAAATGAATGTGGCCTTAATTGCAAAAATGGGTTGGAGAATTCTCTCAGAGGAACAACCTTGGATTGATTTAATTAAGGCTAAGTATCTTTCTCAACAAACAACTATTTCTTTCGTTTATGATGGACAACTTCCTCAAGGTTCCGTTTTTGAAAGAACTTGATTCAAGTCAGAAATTTCATCAAACAAGGTTGTAAATGGAAAGTAGGAAATGGTAGGGAGATTCAATTTTGGTGTGATAACTGGTCTAATTTCAACCTAGATGATAGATTTGGCACAATCCAAAGACAGTCTAGAGAAAAATATGGAACTAAGGTCAAAGATTACATTGGAACTAATTGTCAAAGTTTCCATCAATCATCTTAATTAGATTTATCCCCCTAGTTGGACTATTAAATATTTCATTGAGGAATCCATTAATATCTGTCACACTTTCAAAAATATCAAAATTGGACATACTTATAGGGAGGGTAACAAGGTGGTAGACACCTTGGAAAATTATGGCACCAACAACAATCTCACCTTTTGGGATAATGAGAAATACACCCCCAAGGAGGTGCAAAATGGTATTAATAAGGATAAACATGGACACTCACACATTGTGTAGGATCTATAATGAGATTGTGTGGGCTTTAATGTACAAGATAGATTGCACATGTGAGAGAATTAATCCTAATTATGACCATAAAAGTTTGTATGATTCTCAAACAGTTATGGCTGGATTTTAAAAAACCAATTTAGTCATATAAAAAACAACACTTCTAAGGGTGGTTTCAAGTAGGGAAGTTACAGAAATTGTAGAGGGAAAAAGATGGGGGGTGCTCTGTGCCAATTGGAACCTAGTTGTGATCCCGCTTGGAAGGACAATGTGGAGCTTTGGAATCTTCTTTAAAAGGGGGGTGTTTCCAACTTCATCAAAAAATCCAAGGCCATGACCAAAACATTTCAGTGCATTTTTCCATGGATTGGAAGGATAGGAAGGTAAAGTATGGGGGTCATCGTGTGTTGATGAATGAGGAGCTGATTGTTGAGGCGAATGGTCTCAATTTGGATGGCTTCTAGTTTTTTAGCAAAAGGGTTGACAAAAATATAGAAGCAAAGAAGTTTTTGAAGAAGGGGAGGAGCTCATCTTTGTTACGGCGGGCATTAAGGTAAGCTCCATTCTGAAACCCTATGATGATGTTACTAAAATGATGGTTCGATTCATTTCCCTTGAAGGGTGTTATATCACTGTTCCTACCAAGCACTTGGTCTTCCTTAACCACTTTAGGAGACACTTTGCAAGTTTGTTTCCCACATTACCTCTTGAATTCTCTTGAACGTTCCATTCTCAAATTCCAGAAACATACCAGGGCCATCCCCCTCCACTAGGGGCTCATCTTCCTCCTTCATAAGCTTTGCCTCTCCAAATTCCCCACCATTCATGTCTCCCCAACAACCCACTCATTCCCATCCTCACTGCTCCCTCAAACAACCCGACCACCTCTTCTAAGGCCAAAGTTACCAAAACTAAGAACCCCAAACTTAAGCAAAGTGGCCTCTCCTCCCTCTGCCCGTGTTCTAAGGAGCAACAAAGAAATGGAAGTTGTTCAAAATATTTTACACATTAGCAATGCTAGTTAGGATAATGCCTTACAATATGAGAGGGATAATACTCTTCTCATACTGGACTTATTGGAAAAGGAGGTTGAGAATATCAAGAAAGAGTTGCATCATTTAACCAAGCAGAAGGGGAAAAGAAAGCTAAATGATGATGCGGGTATTGAAATTGATCAGATTGAGGATATTTACAGAAATTTGAACTCGTTGGACAATAGATTGGGGAGGGCCAAGGATATACATGATCATAATATGGCCATTTTCAATGCCATTAGTGAGTTTCTGGAGCAACAGGTTAGAAGCATCTCTATGTTGAGCGGGGTCCCTGAAGCCATTTGGGGGACTGAAAAGGAAAGAAATCAAGCTATCTCAAAGTTGAATGTGAATGATCCAATGCACACTACCACTCTAGTGCTGTTCACTTCATTGCACACAATCAAATCAAGGATTGAAAGGGCCTCCAAGAAATAACACCCCTTGGACTGGCTGGTTTCATTTTAGTTGTTGCTCTGTTTCGGATAGTATGTTGTTTTTTGGTTGCTTAATTGTAGTTATTTCCTGTTTTTCTTTTTCCTAGTAGCTACTATTTGGGTTATTGTTGGACTTTATATATTATCTGGATTTTGATCCTCTTTTGATGTTTTTCATGTTTGATCTGGCTATTGAGCCTTCCTTGTAACAGGTATAGTCCCTTCAAAACTATTTTCCATTAATAAAACAACTATCTCCTCATAATTAAATACTAAATAACTTCAGTTATTTAATTCCACCTTTTTTAGTTAACAACCACATGGATTCCAATTGGACTCCACTTAACTACAGTTCTAGAATCCTAGAAAGGTGGGGGAAATTGAATTATACGTACAACCACCTTTCCAAATGTAGCTTTTATATTTAATTAATTTATTTCCCGAAACTAATGTAACTTCCTCCAATGCTATTTTTAGCATGTGCATTCAACCGTGTTCAACCAATTTCTAACTGTCTTTTCTTCTATAAATTGCAAGCTTGTCTTATCCCAAATCCTCTTGAATTATTTGCAAATAAACTCTGTCAATTTGCATTCTCAATCTTTCCAACTATTTTGTTCATAGCAATTGCACTCATCATTAGACGCTATTCAAGAACACACACAAATCAATCACTTTCAAAGGTTATACAACTTCAAAATATCTTCTACTAAGGTTTGCATTTTAAGGTTACTCGAAGGTTTGCAAGTTTATTGTTTATCTTTTATTCACTTTAATTTTTATTTGCATACAAGCTCGACAATACGCCTTTACAAGGGTAAATAGATAATCTATGGAGTTTGTACCTAGTCTAAGGAGTGCTTTAAGGAGGTGGTTTAACTTCTTAAAAATATGTTTTTCCCCATATTCACATTAAGTGGGTGATTATTTGGAAATTTATAAATGTTCACACTAAGGGGGTAAATGTTAGGAATATTTCTAGTGTAAACAATATTTAGTAGGTGAAATTATATTTGTGTCTTTTATATTGTTTATATGTGAGTTTTTACGATAAAATCTCACGTTATTTATATTATATAAGTCAATTGGTTTTGGAGTTGTTACGAGTTGTTAAAACAACTCATATAGTTTAGGTGAGTGGTTATAAGATCCTTAATAGGATTCATATTTTATAGAATATATATATATATATATATATATATATATATATATATATATATATATATATATATATATATATATATATATATGTATGTATTTTCTAGATAAAGAAATATAGTGTACTAGTTATTACTTTGTTTAATCTCTGCAATCTAATCCATTCCCTTCATTTTGGGTCTCTTTTATATTTTGGGGACCTTTTTTCACTTATGGGTCAGCCTTCCAGTTGTCAATTATGAAATTCAAACAAGTGAATCATATAAATACATATTCATGTGTTCAAAATCAAGGACCAAGATATAAGATTATTACTATCACCTAATCTTGCACTCAAAAGGAACCTAAAGCACTTCAAAGAATCCATCTAGCATTCATTCAAGGGACAAGGGACTGCATTTTCTACATACACAATATAGGAAGGGGAATTTTCTTTATTCCATCCACACATCTATCTACATTGTTACATATAACTACAACCTGCTATTAAGTGCACTTGCACAAGGGAATCCTAGGGCACAATTCTTACACACACTCACTAGAACTACATGGATTCGATATTTAAGACAATGTTTATTCGTAAGTTTACTCTTTGGGTGATTGATGGGGTCGGTCGACTCCCCATATTACATCTTTATTTTTGGATTTTATGTGGTATTGTGGTTTTTGTAGGTGAATATTTTTTTGTAGGTTACAAGTACCTCGGTGACCAAATGGCAACACACAGTGATCAACACATAATATTTTGACACTTATAAGACACATTGAAAGATGTCAAGTTCGACCATTTTTCGTAGTCATAGGTTCCCGTAGAGGTCATCGGTGCCGGGAACCCTTGTCTGTCATGGGCGCCCATGTTTGACCATATTCTTGTAGTCTCTAATTTATCATGAGAGTTTACAAAACTCTTCACGTCATGTTCAATAGTTTGTTTGGTTCATAACACTTCTTTATCAAGTGTTAATTAGCTAAGTTATTCTTCATATACCTCTTTCTTAGGTTTTGTACTTTACTTTCTTATTTCGTGTTTTAAATTTTTATTTTAGCATTTATTATCATACATGACTATGCAATTAGGGTTTAATAAATAATAAATCTAGATTTTTTAAATCATTTGGTGAACCCATCGCTTCAATCCCACCTTCTCTCTAGGGTTTTCTTCGTATGCTCATCATTCATAGTGATCATTTTGTTTATTTTGATTAAATTTACCTTCCTCCATCTATTCACAACTCCTTTAGGAAAATGGATGAATCTGGTAACCCCTTTGTAAACTCATAGATTATTCCTCTTAAAGACATTGAAAAATATGATAGTGAACAATTTTTTATGAGGATACCAATGTTAATCAAGAACAATTAGAGAAGATCACTGATTTTTGTCAAGATTTGCATGTGAATTCCTCACATATTCTACATATTCTTAGTCTTTTGCTTATTTTCTTATGCTCTCGAGATGTTGTTTTTGTACCTCTTGTAGGTTCTTCTTTGGATATCATTTCCTCCACCCAACCTCTAAACATTCCCACTTTCATTCCTATTTCTACCATTCCTCTCCTACACACCGATACTTCTACTACACAACCCAGCTCCTATTCAAACACCCATGATTTGGCTTCTTCATATCAGGATCTAAAAGTTCAAATACATCAACTTAAGTTAGCTACTTCATGTGATTCTCCAGCTCTTGACTCTTACTTGATTCTTAATACTTTTTTATATCCACCATTTCTTCTTATGCACTTCATCTCAACTTCTTCACCCCTAATCTTCCCATTTTAAATTTCCATAGTGACCCCAAGAGAATCTCGAGAGTTTCATGTTCCATGTCTAGATTATGTGGATGATCATACAATATTACCGAAGCTATTTCTTAGGAGCCTTCAATATTATGTTATGCATTGGTTTTACGATCTACCTGTTCATTCAAGTAACTTATTTCACACATCTAGCTAATACTTTTATTTCTCATTTTTCAGTCAATATTGGCACTAAGATCTCTTACGCACAATTGTAGAAAATAAAAAAAGATCTAATGAACATCTAGCGGACTATGTGTTACATTATAAGAACAACCTAGATAAGAAAACCAATGAACTTGTTGATTCGTAACTATAAGATCTATTTTTTAAAGTCTATTATTAGTACTTCAAGAGATTTTCATCTTTGAGACTTCTCCTTCATTCGATCGGTTATATCATATGCTCAAAATACATGAAGTCAAACTACTCTCTATGGGAAAAATCAAATATCAGTATTATTCTTCTTCATCATATTATAATAGGTTTCAATCTAGATCAACATTAAAACCTTATGCTAAACCTACTAAATCAAAGGAAACTATCAATGTCATTTCTCCTTCTGAAAAGATTCAATGGAAACCTCCAAAGTGTACATTAAATACATTACCATATGCACCTCGATTTCTATTACCTAAAATTCTACAAAGTGATTTAATTACTCTTACACATCCTCTCAATCTTGATCCATCTCACCCTCATGGCCAAAATTATGATGAAAATGCTAAATGTGACTATCATGAATGTATAGGACATTCTAATGATTCTTGTTTCAAAATCAAGAATATCATTCAAGATCTAATTGACAATAATTCACTTGATCTCCCTCCTCCATATTCTTCTTCTTCTACACCAGACAATGATAAAAAAATCTCAAAATATTCAATGACCATTTTCCTACGCATGATACACATGCTTCATATTCTTCGGCTAATCATACATATCATGTTGTGCCCCCTCCTTCATCAGGGCCCCTTTAATTTCTTATCACTTATGTTGATGCATTACCACCAACTATTTCCTTCTCTAATTACAATTATCATGAAACATTCTCTTTTCATTCACTACACATCAATGCTTCTATTATTTCATACACTATCAATAATACTATGATCTATCCTAAGGCTCTTATTTGTGTTTTATCTCTTGCGCTTTATTTGGCTATCAAATGTCTCATTTCTACTATTTCATATTCAAATCCTAACTCTTTTGGATACTTTAGGCTTCCCATTACAGTTAGGCATGTCACCATGCTTGTGCCATTTTTATGGCCTCTTCAATCAAAGTTTGCGACATGCTCTTAGGTCTCCATTTGCTTCGTGGTGCTAAAGCAATTCCATCCATGTATCATATGTGTCTTAAGTTTCTACACAATAAGAAATTTATCAGTTTTAAAGGCATTCCACCATACACACCATTACCTCTACCTCCTCTTAATGATATACTCCTAGAACTACAATATATAGGCCTCTGGGGCCTCTCAAATCTAAAGTGTATTCAACACTTAGTTCTCCTATTCACTCATGTCATAAGTCACGAATTTGTTGTCTTCATAGGTCATATAGTCCTTCACATAGGTGTTAATCACCTCCTTCACCTCATAGGTTTTATTCACATAAGTGTTTATCACCTTCTTTACCTCATAGGTATTCTTTATATAGGTTCTTAGTACCTCCTTCACCTCATAGGTCTACTTCACATAGTTTTTCACCACATAGGATTCCTTAACGTATTAATCATTCTCCACATACACCAAAAATCTTGGAGTATTGTCACATGCCTTTTTCTCCTTGGACATTGTGTGGATGACCCTTGTGATTCAATCTCATTGGATATATTCCCTTTCATCATACACTTGGAATTCATTTCACTTTATTCCCCCTTCAATCATTATCAACTCTTTGTAGTCTCTAGACATACACATTAGGCTCATTATTTGTATCTAGTCTCTCTTTCACATCTTGATACACACTTTGCATCATTAGATACCCTATTAAAAACTCTATCTCCATGGTTCATACTCGATGTATAAGGGTATAAATCTGAAATTAACTTCACATCACTCACACTTTACATCATATCCTTCATTTTATATTTTATATAGATCACATTTTCATACCATTTCCCGATGACACACTTTTGTTCTATAGTTCATTATTGATTATTGAGGGTTTTTTTATTAATGAAAATCATCTCATACACGTCCATTAGGGGCATGATGTTCCTTCCCTATTAATACACTCGCATACCATTCCATCACACTCATACACTACATACAACATACATTTGTTACACTTACTCTTGCTTTCTTACGCTTACATGCACACTTTGTTTCACATGATACAAAAATAATTGCTATGTCATTATATTTATCATATACGCATGTGTGTTCACTTGGTTTCTAGTTGTGAATGCATATCTCTTACAATTCATTACACATTGCAATAATGCTTAGAAGCTGTACCTCTTACCGGTCCTAACGAGGCTCTCGGGAATCTACTTTCTCACACATTGTAGGTGTAATTATTTCATTGTTTACTACTTCTACTTACAAGAACACTATTCTCCATTGATACATACATGCTTTGACATACTCCTTATCTTTCTAACATGTTAATAGGTGTTTCATGTGTAGAATTTTTCTTGCAGAATTTATTTGCCACCATGGTTATCGGTTACATATTACTTATTATTATTTTATATTGTATGCTATTTTTGTAGGATATGCCTTATGTCTTATTTAATCATCTCTTATATTATTTTGGCCACTTCGGCCCTGATTTTCTTGTGACATTGTGAGCAATGTCCCATGTTTGAAACCCACTTTTTGCGGTCTATCATGTATGCATTTACTTCTTACATTTCTTTTCTATGTCATTCTTGATACTTTTTCTACTAACACACGTATATAACCACTTTGTTTGTATGTTCCTTGGTTTCTAACATGCACATTCCCTCACCCTTACAGGATATAGTTCGATTTAGCATCAGGTCCTCTCATTGGGTTGCATACTCCTAGTGATGTCATATGTACCCAACCGAGGGGGCATAGATTAGATGAATCAATCACCCAATATAGAGTCTCGAGCTACAATACAATACTACACAATACATGAATAGATTATTCATAAAGTCATAAAAACCTAGAATCGACTTGGGTCCTCATCATAGCATAGACACCGGTTCCCGAGGCTTAGATAGGAGCACCCAGAACTGTGTCCTCCTTGGGCACTAATTTCCTAGTGGCACACAAAGTAATTTTTATAAATTATCACATTTCACAACAATTTGAGATAAGTTTGAAAATATCAAGCACAATTCTTCAGAAATTAGAATACAATTTATCTCCTAAATTCAGTTCAATTGGTATAATTTTGAAAAAATAAGGGACAACAGAAACAAATCATGAACACACCATTTGAGGTGGTGTATATTAGGAAGATTCATGGAAGGAGAGTAACACTAGACCTCTCTCCCTAACACTTTCTCTTTGGCATGAGATCACCCAAAAACCTCACTCTTGGTGTGAGATTGCTCAAAAACATTCTCTAGAAAACATTTCAGGACACTTTTCTATCCATTTACACTCTTCTACATCAGGTGCACACTTTCCTTTTTACACATTTTTACATACTTTTACATATGTAAATTTTTCATATACACGACTTTGACTACTCTTCGCTATTCGTTTTTAGGTTAGTCCTTACAAGAAGTGGAAACTACAAGTTACAACAACAACATATTCAACATGGTACAACACACACACATACACCCCTAGGGCCACTTTCTCTTCCTATTTTCCACACTTCACTTGCCCACTCGACACATTCTTCCCCACACACTCTAAATGGTTATCACATAAGCATATCTTATCTACTTCATGTTATCAACTATTAACTCAATAACATATAATTAGGGATAATGTAGACATTAAATCATGTACTTTGGTACATTTCTAGGTCCTAAAAATATACTAGAATTCATACGATTCCTAAGTAAGAAAAATAATAATTCACGGCTACAGTCCTTGGCCTCTTTTTATGTTTCTTGTTTTCTAATTAGTCTTACATAACCCACAACCCAGTCAATATTTTACTTATTTATATTTTATGGCTCTAGACATTATTTCCCAGCCAAGACATGAGTGCCCAGTGCCCCTGTCCCCTTTAGGAGCCCCTAGACCTTTTCCACCTTACTCACTTATTTTGGGTCTCTTATTCTTTTAATAACCTTTTTAACTTGTGGGTCAGCCTTCTAGTTGTCAATTGTGAAATTAAAACAAGGGAATCATATAAATACATAGCTATATGTGGAATATAAAGGACCAAGCTCTAAACATTATTAATATCATCTAAGCTTGCACTCAAATTACACATAAATCACTTCAAAGAATCCATCTAGTATCCATTCAAGGGATAAGGGACTGCATTTTATACATACACAACGAGAGGATGGGGAAGTTTCTCTATTCCATCCACACATCTATTTACATTGTTACATCTAGTTACAACCCGATATCAAACTCACTAGAACTACATGGACTATGAGATGTATTGTAGTGCTCGGTCAAAAGTTTACTCTTGGGGTGATTTGTTGGGGTTAGTCGACTCCCCATATTACATATTTATTTTTATAAATGAGATGTAGTATTCTAGGTTTTGCGAGTGAATCTTTGTTTTGCAGGATATAGGTACCTCAATGACCAAATAACAACATATAGGTGATCAACACAAAATATTTGTGACACTTGTGTGACACAGTGAAGATCAAGTTCTGACCATTTTTTTGTTGTCATAGGCACTTACTAGAGGTCATCAATGCCCATGTGCCCTTGTCCTATCGTGGGCACCCATGTCCGACCATGTTATTGCAGTTTGTAATTTATCCTAAGCATTTACAACACTCTTCACTTCTTTTTTAGCACTTTACCTAGTTAGAACACTTCTAGATCAAGCATTAATCAACTAAGTTATTCTTCCTATACCTATTACTTAGAGTTTTATACTTAACTTGCTTATTTTTTGTGTCAAATATATATTTTAGCATTTATTATCATATGCGACTCTATAATTAGGGTTTAATAATAATAAATCTATTATTGTTAAATTATTAAGCACATTTACTTATCATTATGCCATCTATGTGTTGTATATAATATCCTTTGAATTCTTCATATATGTGGTACATACTTGCCTAATTGTTCAAAATTTTGAGATAGGATGACTCACACAATTTCGTGTATCATGCTTCTAAAGGTGAGTTCTTTACTAAGCCTAGGAAGGATGTTTTCGGCCGTTTTGGGGTAGGTGTGCATCCTCCGGGAGATATGTGAAAGACCTAAATCATATAGGACTGGTTTCAAGGAGATATGAATGTATTTGAACTAGTTTAGGAGTATTTAGGGAATTTTTGGAGGTTTAGGAACAAGAACCGATAAAGTGAATTTTTGAGGTTCGAGGATCTTATTGTATAAAATGGTACCTAAGATTCATTAGATGATTCCAAGAGCTCTGTAAGGATTTAGGACACAAAAATTACTCATTAGAAAGATAAATCAATACTCTACATGATGGAAGTTTCACATTTTACAAGACTTGAGTTCTTCTCAAGGTATCTCATTTTCAGCATACACACCCTATTGTCCCAATAAATAAGGATAATTTTGAGGGGGTTTCATATAGAATTTGATCTTTATACCCATCTCATTAATCTTGGAATTTTTGTTGAGGAACAAGTGCATGTCATATTTTATTTTTCCTTATTTCCCTATCTCTTGGGGAAATAAGGGATAAATAAATGCACCTAACCTCATGTATGCCTCTTAGACCTCCATGTATGACCCTGATCAACTCTTCGCAAGCACGTTCACCTAGTTTTTAGCCCTCCCGTTGTGTAATGAATTCTTTCCACTTGTAAAATCAGGTGAGGGAATATTTTTCCTTCTTATCTCCAAGGCTTGGGGACAAAGGGGATAAAAAAATGTGCCCCATGCTTTTCTTGGGTGTTGGATCTTCATTTGACTTGAAACAAACTCTAAAGTGCATTTTTAAGCCCCTTATTCTCTTCACCTCATCGAATTATTTCCTACCACTTTTCATCTCCATATAAAGGTAGTTTTTGATGCCCCTCTTGTCCTTTTCCCTAAGGGACAAAGGGCATAATAAAATTTTCTCGATCCCTGCCCTTACCTTGATTCTTCATTAGACCTAGTTCGACTCCATGGTGCTTAAATGCTTTTATTTCCTCTCACCTCCTCATCAAATCCCACGGTGACACTTATAAAGCCCATATGAGGGCACATTTTTATACCCATCTCATCTCTATCCCTTGGGGATAGAAGGGACAAGAAAATTTTTCCCATGGTTGGAATTTTGGAAAATAAAAATTTGGCTAATTTTTTCACCTTGCTTTCTACTCATTTTTTACTCTCCCATGAAGCAAAAATATTGTTATGAAATGTAAAAACTTAAAATAATATTTTCCTACCTCATTTTCATATGAAATCTATAATTTATGAGTAAGAACATCCAAAACCTATAAATTGTACATAAACTATGCCCAAGTTTCTTCATAGTGACCATATGCTCCAAAACATAAAAAAATCATATCTTGCAAACAAGTGAATGAATATGAATGAGATATTCACATTTGGTCCTCATATCAGGTGCCTACATGAAGAAAGTAACAAAAAAATATAATTCCCTCATTTTTTTGTGGGGAAAAACCCAAGTTTGATTCCCTTGATCATAGTTTTTAGTTTCCAATCATTCTTTTAGGTAGATTGAACTGAAATTCTAAGCAAAAAGTCCTAGAAGTGAGCCTAATCCGGTGATGTCATTTCCTTATAATCTGAGGTGGATAAATACAATTTTTATAAATAGTAAGTATTTAGTACCCTTTCTTACTAAAAATAGTAACATTTGTAAAATGTAAAGTCCTCTTAGAATAGTGCACTCAGTTAACGGTGAAAATGTTAAAGTAGGTAATTTTGACCAAAAAGGAAAAAATCATAATAAAGAAAAAAGTAAATCCAACTTCCAAAAAATAGAAACTTAATAAAACTATAAAGGCATCATCAATGGAGTTGATTTGAGTATTCCATATGATCTAAAATTTATAATTTGAGAAAAATTATGAAATATCCCAAAATAGCAGTCGTGGTTCCACATGCTAAAAATAAAAAGTTTTTGTTCGGGTGTAGAAATTTGTAGTAGGCTCGGTTTTTAGTCACCTCACTAATTTTTAAAATATCCATATGGTTTTGAGATATTTTTATAGCTTAAAAAATGTAATTCACTCTTGATATGGATCTTGAGGCATTATTCTAGTCATAGTTGTGTAAGTAAGTAAGACAGAACAACATAGGACATGTAGCTGAAATCTAGGTCCATTATGCAGACAAAGAAGATTTGAAAATATTCAAGCCATCAATTGAAATTAAATCTGATTGGGTCATCATAACTCATCAATCAAGTTTTATTCATCCACACCTCTTCAATGAGTTCGTTGAGTTAAGGTTGGTGAGTTGGAGTTGACCAAAGTGAGTTGGGTTGTTTGAGTGAGATCGGTGAGATTTTCAAGGTGAACTGGTTAAGGTAAAACATTACAAGAAGGAGATATCAAAAATATTGATTCACTTAAACACGTTTTCCTCAAGGGCATCCATGTATGTCTTCCTTAATGTCATATCTTCCCCACAGGTTGATCAATAGTTGATTCCACAACAAGCTCTTGAAAGTACTCCAATGAAAGAAATTATGTCAACTCCTTTTGATCCTTTTACATCAATTCAAAAAATTCTCAAAAGTTATCTAAGAAAAATTCAACATTCTATCATTCCCATCCTTGAAGTAATCTCAGGAACCCTAAAATCCAAGTGAAGAAAAAAGGCCCAGAACATCCTTCTTCTTCAGTGGAATCTCAGGTAATTAGTATGTTAAAGATGTTAGGCCTAGGAGTGAAAATCCTATTGAGTAAATGACTATAAAATTATGAGTTGACTCACATCTCATCAGGTCAATCTCTGCATAATTTTTATTCTCATTTATTCAAGGAATAATATTCTTGTATCTTTGTTCGAATGAAGACTACAAGAAAAACATTATACGATTAGAGTAACAGTAAAAACCCTAAATGCTTACATTGAGTCTTTCTTGGATCTTGATTTAATAGATTATCTTCCTATAAAATAAATTATTTGTATCATAAGTGTTGACCCTAAGGCAATCAAGAAAGAATAAGGATACATTATGTAGGGGAAGGCCAATGAGAAGTGGATTGATAAAAGCATTGAGAAAGACAAGGCCTTGTTTCTAGATGTCATTTTTCTCATCAAGTACATTCTTGTAGCTTTATCAAAAGTAAAGAAAATAAAGGATGAATTTTCAAATGAGGAAATTCACTTAGATGATGTGTTCCCACTTGTATCGGATATGATCTCCTTTGAATCTCATACCCTTGTGAGTAAGAGCGTGTTTGTATCAGCTACAAAGAATTGGTCCCAAGTTTGGATCCACACAATGAATGCAAGATATGAAATGCTAAAAAATGTAATCTCTAAGTTGTACTCTCGTGGAAAAAATACTTTATAAATATTGAACAATGTATACAATTGTGTTTAAAAACTTTATTTCCTCTGCTCACTAAGGACTTGTCTTGAGAAGAACTCATTGTTTATTTCAAGAGTGTGTTAAGAAAGAGTCGGGTGAATCTTTTTCCTTTGATGTAGATAACTTAGAGTCCCTAACCAATATTAGGAGTTGTATTTCAGAAATTTCAAATGACCATGAAAGATGGATTAGTCAATTAAAAATGATTAGTGATGTTCCTGGGAATGGACCAAGGTGTTGGTTTGCATTTTCATTCCAAAGGCGAGATAAGTTGACACCTATAGTATCTCAACTTAGCAATAAATTCAAAGAACATGAGCTCATTCTAGAAAATACTCATCCAGAAGCATGAGTACAAGGTCTTCATCATAGGGAGATTCTTCATTAGATATGGAAATTTCTTCCCTATCTTCTCTTTCTTCCTTTTCTTCTCCCCCTTTATAATTATTCATTGTATGTAATCATGATATTTTGTCTCATTCACTTAAGTGACATTCTATAGTTAAATTGTAAAATTCCCTTTAATTTATAAAAAGGGAACTTATTTCTCATCTCCTAGGAATATGTAAAGTCAAAAGTTGAATGAGATCATGAATATTTATGTGGGGTTCGGTGAAATGTAAATTCACAATTCTATAAATTGAGATGACTTCTCCATTTTAAAGGATCCTTAGATCCAATTTTTGATATTTTCTATCATGTAGCAATTGTGGATTGTGGTTTTGGGTGTTGATTTTTCATCACCAACACAAGAAATAAAATCTACATTTCTTCCATTTCTCTTTTCATATGTTCCTCTATTTTCTCTCTTTTATGCACTTTGTAAGCATAGTGATAAAAAAGAGCTTTGTATCTTTAGTGAATGAATCTAAGAAGTATGTGTTTGGATTTGTTAGTATCACTAATGGCTTCATTGTTTATTTCCTCTAATTTAATGTTGAAATAATTTGATTATTAGGTGTGAACTCTATGATTTTACACTCACAAAAATAACCTTCCTTTCCTAATTTCTCTCCTTCACCCCTTACCACTGCAATTTCCTCCCATGTACCCTGTACAACATTTTTTCCACAAGTTCAGTAAATTTTTCATGTGTGATCCCTAGTCTATTTTTCCACCCACCAATAATATATATGATTAGAATAGTTTACATTCAATAATGGGAGCCTCACCATATATAATAAGGATGGGCATAGCCCTGTGAGCATTGGTGGAAATCAAGTAATTTTCTATACGACAAATTATTTCACCAAAATTTTTTGGCAACTCCAAGAAGAGATTTTCCCAAGTTGTTGGGCCTTGAATTGACTATGTCCCAAGGCATAAGGTCAGCACATACGGAAGGAAGTAGAAGAGGAAGACACTCAGGGAAAAGTGTGCAAGGATAGGGTTTGAGTCATAACTTGGGTGCGTGTAAAAGAAGAACAAGGGTTTAAGGACTTATCCATATTTTGTGTTATGGCGTCACATGGAAAAACATGTGAAGGATTTAGTAGGCATGATGTGTGGATAAGGTGCCATCCTGGAGTCTTGGGGCTCAAGGAAATAATATTCCACAAAGGGAATATTCTGGGATAAGAATTATTATGGTTAGTGGAGGCTTATCAAGATTTAGCGAGCTAGTGAAGACACTCTATTGTGGAGGAAAAAATTTCCACCTGGCATGCCATGTGATCATGGGTAAGCTATGAAGGTGAAGGAAGGATCCAGATTATATTTAAAGGAGTGTTTGGGTCTGAAATAAATAGAGTGGAGAGGCAATGAAGTGCTACAAGAATTTTGCAAGTTTTGGTGTTCGGAGCTGCCATTGTTATAGTTACTTGTTGGTGTTAGTGTTAGAGAGAGGGTAGGAAAGGATGATGCCATTCATAGATTTAGGCACTCGGGTATGAAACCAGAGCTGATATTGAAGAACATAGTTAGGGTTTTCTATACAAAGTATCTTGTAGGGCTTTGAGATGGTATTACTCGATATATTCGGTCTAGATGACCCTTGTGATGTAATGAGGCTACTATAAATGTCTATAAATCAATATATGATGTTTTATTATAGATATCCTTGTTTATGGGTATAAACCATTGCATTATTCATGTTTTTATGGATCAAATCTAATTTTATTTTCTTATTACAATTTTTATTTCCATTGATGGTATCTATAATTTATATTTTTAAGTGAATGTATATATTTATCTTATTTTAATCCATCCTCCATTAATGGTGGAACATTATCATGAATCTCACAAAAGAGGGGATCAAAACCTTTCACACCTTTTGTGAGTGCCCAACACATCTTGGGTGATAGGCCAACACACTTGGGGTATAAAGAAGGTATATCTAAGATGACTACATTTTGGTTCCATTGCAGGACCTATTTTTGAAGTTGTTATGAGAATTATGTGTGATGAAAGAGCCTATGAACTTAAAAAGTGTCAAGACCTGGCTTAAAATCATGGAGGATGAGTTTTCATAGAGGTGGATCACTTTGGATCTAAGTTTGATGCCTATAAATGGGTGGAGGCGAACATGTATCATGAGCTCTTTGAGACATTCTTTTTTGTTTCCCAATAGAGTTGTATGAATCACTCTCAGCATATGAATCAAGGATTATTTGGTACTATAGACCTCATGTTTGGACCTAGGAGGAATATCGGTAGGTGTAGGATGATGATATGACATGGACTCATGTTGTTGATCAGCTTTGGTGGAGGGTTTGTTAACTAACTATACCTTATAATACGCAATATTTGTGTATTATTTCTTGGAGATTGTTGAGTTTTAGTTCTTAAGGGAGCTAAGAGGATCTTTCTTGTGTTCTTTACCATTATCCATCAAGATCCTAATTTTTAATTTGAGTTTTGAAGCATTTCCTATGGCTGGCTAAATTCTCACTAGGCGCAGGAGTGGAAGTTGGTGTGGTGGAGATAGCAAAACTTGTTGAAAAATTAGAGAGAGGGAGGAGAGGTGGATCAAGCATAATGAAGCTCAAGAAAGGGAGTTACCGAGATAACATCAAGTTGCTGATGTGATGGAATTATGGAGGCATATGTTGTGGTAAGGATTTGAGGTTTGCAGAGGCACAAGACACAGAGCAGTCTTTGTTACCCCATATTCTCAAGCATGGGAAAGAAACCCCATCGGCTTCTAGTGAGAGCTCGTTGTATGGAGAAATGAGAGCTATAGGTATACATCTTAGCCCACATGGTGACAAAACCTTGATACTTAGTTTTCCATTATCTGAGACAAGTAATTCTAGTTCAGTTGGTGTTGGTGAGAAAATATCTTCAAGTAGATATCATTTTACATTACACCCATCTATGGCCACATAGAAATTTCTGGTGTTTGGAGGTATTTTTTCTGGCACATCATTTGGGAAAGGTGTGGGTTCACAAATTTTTGGTATCACATTTGTAAGTGGCACGAGAAACACATATGGGAGTGGTTTGGTATCAGATAATGTTAGCATGTAGTTTAGCATGACGGTGGAAATACAAAATGTGATCGCTAGCCGGGATCCTTACACTGCTACGGGAAGAGGATCAAGTGGATCCGTAGGTATAGGATCTAGTGGGTATAGTAGAATTGGTGGTGGAGGTAACATAGGAGGGAATCAAGGTCCTATATTTGGGGGCAAGGTCCACAACACCATAAGTAGATGTTTTACGAGATGTTTCTCCACTTACCCAACTATAAGTGTGTGGAATATGTTATGCGTCATGTGTAAAAGTGTGAGTTACTACAGTGTGCTAAGGGAATCACTGTCCTAGAGAGGAATGCAAGTCATTTTGCAACTACATTACATGGGCATGTGCATAACTACTACTAAAAGTATGACCCCGATCAGACGGTAAAGGATTATACCACGTTATGTGATGACTTCTTGGTAGATTTTCACATTTCTAAGTTAAAAAGAAGAGCATAAATTCTTTGAAGGAAATATATCAAGGTATGGCAGAGAGTGTGCGGGAGTATGATGCTCATTTCAAAAATCTCCTATCTAAGTTGTATTATGACATTCATCCTTCACAACATGCTCAGTGGTTTATTAGAGGACTGATCACATTGTTCAGGAAGGATCTTTCACATAAGACCTTTAGAGATCCACGTGAGTCCTTAGAGGATGCCTTGCATACTGAGGTAGTGGGAAGCATTGATACCAAGGTTAGCCCATTCCTAGAAGCTCATATTTCTACAATTGCAAAGCAGCTGGAAAAATTGTATGCAAACTTAGCTCATGAGACTCATAGTGGTTTACGATGCACAAATTGTGAATTAAATGGGTACACAAAGGAGAATTTCCCATGAAATTTGGTGCAAGCTATGTCAGTAGATTGTGATATTTTCCACAAAGATCATGATGCAAGAATATCATTATTTTTGCATCACGCAATCCATAAGAATGTGTCTTTCTATTACAATATTTACACCTCTACTACTCATGACACCAAGGATTGCATATTGATAGACCAAATCCATGACACCATTGATCTCGGTGTGCGCCATACCAGTATTGCAAGTAGCTCCAAGGATGATGGTCATCATTATGAAGGGCGTGTAGATGGAGGAGGTCATAGAAGAGGCTTTTAGGGAGGATTTAGAGGTTGTGGCAATTGTGGAGGAGGAAGAAGTGAATTTCCTCATGGAACCTTCTATAGCTTACGATCCACATAGCATTACAAGCGCAAGTGTCTAGATTTTTTGTAATGCTCATGGTGTGGAAAGAAACATAAGTATGAAGAGTTCTTAGAGTTGTATGACCATATGAGTAAGAGACAGAAGAAGGAAAAGGTGTGGGGATGGTGAATGTAAAAAGTACCAACCCAAAATGGATGTTGAGGGTAGCGCTTAACTTCTAACTAGAGCTTGTTTATGTCACTCACGCATTAAGGATTCAGACGCCCAAGAGGAAATAAAGAAGAGGCCCCTTATGATAATATAAGAAGTGTTACATGGGAAATATACTGATCCTACCCACTAGAAGGAGGTGTACCAAGAAACCATGGAGGTGATTAGGAGTTTGCAAGGAGAAATCTAGTGTTTGAAGGAGTAATCTTACCGGTTGGAATAGAAGAAGGAAGTTTATGTTCCTCTACAAGATATGGATGAGGTTAGGGAAGTTTTTCAAATGTTGTGGCATGAGGACATTATTCTAATGTTGGTATAATGGCTGAGGAAAAGGTACCACATGCTAGAGGATGGCATGGGAGACAAGTATTACATGCTAACCTACCTCCTCATAGCATTGATTACTATAGGAGATCACAATGAATCCATTTGTTGATGGGTGTTTCTGAGTATTAGATTGATTAACATAGGTGTGTAGGTCAATGTCCTTACTCTAGATTCATGGAATCAAATGGGGAGACCCCCATTGCAACCATCTTTTAATGTGTTGTACATGGATAATAGGAAAAATTCCATGCCTCTAGGGGTATTGAAAGGTGCATCCATTACTATTCTAGGGGAAAATTTTATGAGAGACTTTGAGGTCCTAGAGGTTACTAAGTCTGATAGTTTCCTAATATTACTTGGGCACCCTTGGTGCTATGAAAACAATGTTGAATTGTGTTTCAATAAGGGCTACATCAGTTTTGAGAACAAGGAAGAGAACATGATCATTCCACTAATTGATGGAAGGTCTACACCATATGTGGAGCCATTGGGTGAAGAATACTTAAACAATATATATGTACCCACCATCAGGGACCCAAAGTTCATTTATCCATTGAAGGAAGGGTGCATTCTATGACATTATACATAGTCCATAAGTGATACAACCAATATTTCTTGTCACAACTGGGAACATAGGACATACAAGTTGGTTAGATGGCATCCGAATGATAATGAGACTCGATTTTTAAAAATGTGCTCGAGTTAGGCACTTGGGAGGAAGGAAGTTTCCATTTTACACTGGGGAAGCCAACCCTGATGTCTTTCTATGTGAAATGGAGACCCATTGGAAGTTTCAAGTGGAGAGAAGTAATATGCTTACCTATACTTTATGTGGGAAAGAAACATGTTAGTGGGAAACACATGGATATAATCTTCCAGATTGGTGTGACATGATAATCATGTTCTCTATTAGGTTTCTCTGAAGAAATGCACCATCTCAAATTTTTGACTATGATGGGAAGGGATCTACCTCATGCCATGTTCAAGAGTGTGAGAAGACTTAGATGGGAGGCACAAAATATTTACCCCCTTCCCTATGGGTGCATAAGTTCTATTCCACCTTATAGGGTTACGCACATGCATGGTATATTCATTCATAGTTGTAGTGTCAGATAGGGAAATAACATGAGTTAATAATAGATCTTGTTCAAACATTTGAATATCAAAGTACTAAGCCATCGAGTGAATGAGGTGTTGCAGGTAGTCAAGTTCATTACCTTAGGAGATAGTGTCATGGTGGTGGATAGGATTCTAGAGTTGTTAGGTGAACCAGAGATGAGGGTGTGCTTCATGGAGGAATAGTCAAAGGAAGTACAATTTGAGCATTTCTGCTTGGAGAAGGAGAAAGGAAATTTGGTCTACTTGATAGATGATGAAGAGGTAGAGAACTTGGATGTTATCCATACAAAAGGTACGCACGAAGTGTTAGATAACATTGATGAGAAAGTGTGCACTTACCACAAGCCATTAAATACAAAGAAGGTTAACATTGGTATGAAGGTGGAACCAAAGGAAGCTATTATTGGGGACTACTGGATGGACCAGGAGGTCTCAAATATTATTGAGCTTCTACATGATTTTTAGGATTTTTTTCCATGTAGGTACCATGAACTTAAAGGATTTCACCCCTCACTAGGAGAAATGAGAATCAAGTTAAAGGATGGTGCATGCATGATTCGGAAGAGACCTTATAGGATGAATCTGAATCTACACATCAAATTTAAGGAGGAGATTGATAAGATGATAACATCTGGGATCATAGAAGCCATTGAAGAATCTAAATGGGTAAGCTTGATGGTCATCAGTATCAAAAAGGATGGGAGAATAAGGATTTGTGTTGACTATAGGGATTTGAATGTAGTGTGTGTAATTGATCCTTTCCCAACCTCATTCACTGAGGAGATCCTAGAAGGAGTAGCCGGGTGTGAGATCTATTCATTTACATATGGGTTTTTGGGATATCACCAAGTTCAAATTGTAAAGGAAGACAAAGAGAAGAAAAATTTCACCACTGAAAGGGAATTTTTTCCAATATGGTAATGCCTTTTGGTGAACAACGCACCTATTGTGTTTTTGTGCATTTTGGTTCAAGTTTTTCATGACTACATTCACAAGTTTCTTCAATTCTACCTTGATGATTGGATAGTTAATAGATTAATAAAATACCTTTGTGACAATCTATGGTTGATGTTTGAGAGATGCAGACAGGTTGAGCATCTCCATAAATATTAATAAGTGTTTTTTTGCCACAATTTTTGGCACATTGTTGGGACATATTATTTTCAAAGAAGGCTTACTGGTAGACCCTGCAAAAGTTGTTATAGTGGGATTATAGGAGCCTATAAGTCAAAGTGCGTGTGTTCAGTTCCTAGGAAGTATACAAGGTACTATAGGAAATTTATCTAGGGATATGACTCGATTTATGTGCCCCTAGAAGAGCTATTGAAACATAAAAGTAATATCTATTAAGGAGAGGCACAACAAGTGGAATTTGACATGTTGAAGGAAAATATTACCATCGTGCACATTTAGCATTTTCCTTCTTGGGATAAAATTTTTCATGTGCATGTTGATGTATCTAGGATGGAGATTTGAGTATTCTTAGAACAACCTTGAAAGGGGATTTTTGATCATCCCGTGTGTTTTTCTAGTAGGAAGCTTACTTTAGCATAACATAATTATACCACCGAAGAGCATGAGGCATTATCAATGGTCTAAGCGCTGCACAAGTTCAAGAAGTATTTGCTATAAACTCCTTTTATTTTCTACACACACCACATGGCATTAAAATACTTGGTGAACAAGCCTATTTTGCAAGGGTGCATATGTCATTAGATACTATTGTTTCAAGAGTTTTATTTTATGGTTGTGGTTAAACCAGGGAAAATTAATTTGGGATGTCACTATGTGTCATGAATTACTTGGGTGAGGACATGCAGAACATTGAGGATATAATGATAGATGCATAGTTATTTAGGATGCAATGTACACTCTCTGACTTAGAAGATATTGTGTTGTTCCTACAAATAGGTGGGGTGTCATAAGGGATGAAAGCATTAGAAAGGAAGCAATTATCCATACACGTCACACCCTATATGTTAATTGGTGGAGACTTATACAAGCTAGGCCATGATGAGGTTTTGTGCCGGTGCGTGCTAGAGCATGAGCACACTGCAATCATGGAAGAGGCTCATAGTAGAATCACAGGAGGAAAATATGTGGGGAATGAGACCACATGTAATATATTTTTAGCTAGCCTTTAGTGGGAAATGGTTTATAAGGATTGTATCGAGTATTGCAAGGTCTATGACCATTTCAAGTGCCTTGGTAAACTAGGGAAAAGAGATGAAATTCCATTAAGTCCCATCTCTAGTGAAAATCCATTCGAGAAGTGGGAAATTGACTTTGTATTCCTTTTCTCCCCAGCTGTACAAAGGATAGGTTATCGAAATATCATTACATATACATACTATCTTACACGGTGTGAAGAAGCGACTCCTACAAAGAATTGCATGACATCAACAAGAACTAGATTCTTATGGGAGAATATAATCAATAGGTATGGATGCCTTCTGATATTAACAAGTGATATGGTTACTCATTTCATAAATGAGATAGTTAGAATCCTATTGATAGAATTCATGGTTTCCCCTCACAAGAATACCCCTTATCACCCATAAGCTAATGGGAAAATGGAAGCTTTTAATAAAATTTTGAGTGACACATTGACCAAGATTTGTGATTTTGGGAGAAAGGACTAGGATGATAAATTTTCTATCATATCAAACTACCTATAAAATAATAAACAAGGACATGCCTTTTCAATTGGTGTTTGGTGTGGAGGATGTGTTACTTGTTGAATTCATGTTACCATCACTGCGTATTACACACGAAGGAGTTTTAATTGATGAAAAAGTGCTTGAGGAAAGTATTTACAAGTTAATTCAGTTTGATGAAAGACATAAAATAGCATGATGGAGCTAGAAAATGGAAAAATCTGGCAAAAGGCATGACATGATAGACACATCAAGAATAAACAGTTTGAGGTTTGGTAAATGGTTCTACTTTAGGATTCTAAGTTTTTGTTCCATTCTTGTAAGCTCAAAGTCCATTGGTTGGGGCCGTATATTATATCCTATATAATGGATTCAGATGCTTTCCAGTTATAATCGTTGGATGGAACACGAGTACCTATTTATTTCTATGGGAGTATGTTGAAGCCCTAATATAAATAAGTCTTCTCTTTGTTTGTAAATAAGGTAGTATTGCAAGTTAGGTTAGGATTTATCTTAATGAAATTTACCTTTCATGTGTTTCCCTTCCTCATTTCTTTTATTTATCTTTTGGTTTGTCTTGTAGTGTGTGCGCTCGTAAACACTTACTATCTCAAAGTGTTTTTATGTGTAGAGGACCACACATATATTTTGTGTGGGGTGGAATGTAAAGGGGAACGCCAGAGAAGGATGCGGTAAGTGTTGGGATAAATGTTGGATAGTGGCATGAGTTGTAAATTCAAAGGCATTAATATTGAGGAAGGAGTGTATAAGAAGTGTTCATGGTAGAAGAATGGTGCTAAAAGACTTTGATAAAACCACATACAAGGGTAAAAACATAGAAAAAAATGAGGTAGGTGATGTCAAGAGGCATAGTTGGGGACGTAGAGGAAGATTTCTCTTGGCATTGTGAGTGCGTAGAAGAATATCTAGTCGATAAATGTTTTGTGCACTAGAAGTTTGTGAGAATTTCATGTAGGTTTGCGTGCGGAGGAAAAGCACTAGATAAAACATGCATGGGATAGCGGTGGAAAATCCTAACTTTAATGTGGAGGTATGGTGGTAGGTGGCATGAAGTTTAATGTGGAGAAAATTAGGAAACTATAAATAGAAGGTCAAGAAAGTTATTTTTTTTCACATAGCGTTTGATATTGAAGAGCTCTTGCGATCTAAGGTGTTCTTGCAAAAAAACATTTTACAAAATATGGTGTGCGAAGGTGAGAAATTGATGGATTTTTGAATGAGTTGGGAGAAGAGTACATGAGCATATGTAGAGGAGGTTGTTTTAGTGTGTTCCATGAGTGATTACACTACCTTGTAGGAAAAGGGTGCTCCAAGTTAGGTGTTGTAAAGCTAGGGCATGGGTTTTCAAGGAGATTTCACAAAAGTAGAATTGAGGGTTTGATCAGTGGTGAAAATAGATGCAAGGAGGAAATTAAAGAGGTCCAAGGGGAAGATAAATGGCACCAAGGAAGAGATTGAACACTTCACCAAAGAAGGGGAAAGGAAAGGGTAAAGGAAAACCAACCAGGGGTACCCATTTAATAAAGACATCCAACAAAGAGTGACTGTCCATCCAACTTAGGTTGGATGAACAACCATTGTCTATCATCCAACCTAGGTTGGATAACAGATGATGGATGGTTGTCAACCTGGGTTGGATGGTTGTCCATTATCGTCATCAAACCTAGTTGTCAACCTAGGTTTGACTATAGATAATGTATGGCCATCCAACCTAGGTTGGATGATTGGGTTGGATGAAAAATAATGTATGGTCATCCAACCCAAGTTAGACAACCTGGGTTGGATGGTAGAAGATGGACAGTCATCCAACCCAGGTTGGATGGCTAGGTTGGACAACAAATAATGTATGGTTGTCCAACCCGGGTTCGACAACAAATAATGTGTGGTTTTCCAACTTAGGTTGGATGGATGGGTTGAATGGTGGGTTGGATGACAGATGATGGATAGTATTCCAACCCGGGTTGGATGCCTCAAGATAATGGCCAAGCCAAAGCCACTAATAAAACTCTTCGTAATATTCTTGAAAAAACTATTGATTAGTTAGGTCATGAAAAATAATGTATGGTTATCAACCCAAGTTGGATACCAAATGATGGACAATCATCCAATCTATGTTGGATGGTTGGGTTGGACGAAAAATAATGTACAATTTTCTAACCCAAGTTAGACATATGGGTTGGATGAAAGATGATGGACATTTGATTTTGGAGATTCACCACCAATTATAGACTAATTTTTCGGAGGGGGAATCTTAAAATTAACCTTGGCCATGACTTACATCAATCATCCAAACAAGGTACTACGTGTGTGTTTCCAAAGCATAGTTCCCATAGGCTAACTCCTCGGTTGGTCATCCTTTTATGAATAAATTGCATACCTACACATAAGGAAAATACTATCTTGGGATTTTGATTCCCACATTGATGAGCCCGAGTTTAAGTTTAATAGTGATGCATTGATGAAGACACCGGATACCAAGGGATTAAACACTCTTTTAAATGCCCAATAAATTTTGGATGAGCAAGTTTGCAACATGCTCAAAAAAGTTTCAGTGGAGGTGGAAGTAAGAATTTTGAAAGAAATGATAGAATAAAAGTCTTGTACGATCAACTTGAGAAAAAGAATGAGGAGATCATTGAGAGGGACAAGGAGATAAAATATAAGGAATTGATCAATGTACAGTTAAGGCATGATTTGAGGAATGAAAATGCAAAGGTGCACGAAGCCTATAAGTAGGTATAGGTTATTTAAAATTCTATAATCTTAAAGAACTTGGACTTAGCCCCTTATGAGTAGAAGTACGAGTTGACCATGCAATGCTTGGAAGACTTGACACACATACTCACCATGGAGAGGTAACCACTTGTATTAGAGTCTGCAAAATAGGTGATGGTGCTCCAGAAGGAAGAATAAAAGTTGAAGATTGGGGAGATAATAACTCGGTACTCCGATCTCTTTGCCTCGATCAAGACAATGATAGAAATAGCCAAATTTGTGTATGATAACTATGGTGAGAGAGATAAATTAGCAAGTATATTGATTGTTAGTCATGAGGTGGATCTAAAGGAGTTTTAAGAGAAAACCAAGGGTAATATAATGGAGCACGATAAGATCTTGGCCAAATTTAAGAATAAATTAGAGGATCGAAATATTAATGGTTTTAATTAAAAATAAAATGAAAGAATTGTATCCCTAAGTCACTTGCGGGATGGTGCACCTTTGGGTGACCTTAGCAAGCAGATGGAAAACATCGGAGATACGCTGAAGGCTAAGGGAGATGAGCTAAGTTTTGACAAAGTTAGCGTGTTGGTAGGTGATTTACTTCAACATGCACAGGGTGAGGTAGATGTTTGGGATAAAATTGAAGCATTTGTGAAAAGAGACTTCCCACTCCTCATGCAAGCAGTAGCAGGATCCTTCTATTCTTCCATTCCTTATTCAATTATAGATTATTTCATTTCTCCCTTTCTTTATTCTTTAGTGAAAGAAATTTTTTCCAGGATAGATAACACACATAGTGTGGGGTAATGTTTGGGTGTGAATTGACTAAATCCCAAGGCAGAAGGTCAACACATGCGAGAAGGTAGTATAAGAGGAAGGCACTCAGGGAAAATTTCACAAGGAAAGGGTTTGAGTCAAAACTTGGGCATGCACGGAAGCAAAACAAGGGTTTAAGGACTTAGCCATATTTTGTGTTATGGCATCTCATGGAAAAACATGTGAAGTATCAAGTAGGCACGATGTTTGGATAAGGCACCAACACGGTCTTGGGGCTCAAGGAAAGAATAATACACAAAGGGAATATTATAGGATAAAAATCATTATACTTAGTGGAGGCTTATCGGGATTTAACAATATGGAAAAGGAACTCAATCATGGAGGACCACATTTCCACCTAGCATGTGATCTGATCATGGGTAAGCTATGATGGTGAAGAAAGGATCCATATTCTATTTAAAGGAGTGCTTGGGTTTGAAATAAATAGAGTGGAGAGGAAACAAAGTGTTGCAAGAATGTTGCGGGTTATGGTGTTGGGAGATACCATTGTTATAGTTATTTTTTTTCCTAGTGTTAGAAAGAGGCTAGGAAAGGATGATGTCATGCACAGATGTAGACACTCTGGTCTGAAACTATAGCTGAGATGGAAGAAAATAGCTAGGGTTTTTTTGTGTAGAGTATCTTGTAGGTATTTGAGATGGTATTACTTGATATATTCAGTTTGGAAGACCCTTTTGATCTAATGAGGCTATTGTAAATGTCTATAAATCAATATATTATGTATTATTCTATATATCCTTTTATGGGTATACACCCTTGTGTTATTCATGGTGTTATGGATCAGATATAGTTTCTTTTTTATTACAATGTTTATTTCCATTAATTGTACATCTATACTACAGATCTGGTATCTTTACATTCAATTTTTAAGTGAATGTATATATTTATATGCTGCGTGCATTTCATCCTCCATTAATGGTGGAACATTCTCAAGAAGCTCACATAAAAGAGGGGCTCGGTGCCTGTACACCTCGAGTGAGCGTCTAACGCATATTGGGTGATAGGAAAATGCACTTGGGGTAGAAAGAAGGTATATGAAAGATGACTACACAATTACACCCACAAAGATCTTTGCAAAATACAAAACAAAATTATAAAACAACAAAAACACAAATTAGATTTCAAAGAAAAATCAGATTTTTTGAAGGAGAATCCGTTAAGGAATGAATCCGTGTCACGTTCATTTTTTTGAATTGCAATGTAAAATATTCAAGTTTACAAAGATGAGTGATAATGAAGAATAAGAAGAAGGTGGCTGCCAAGAAATGCAAATGTCTGATCAACCATCATTCTGGACCAGTTCTTGCAAGGATGAGAATTCAATAACAAAAAAAAATATCTTGTTTCAAGAAAAAAATCTACAATTAGAAAAGTGAAATACGGCTAGTGGCATTCCTCAAAAAATTAAGGAAATATCTTGTGTAGAATGAAGAAAAATTATTGTTTTTGAAGAACCTATCATCAAATCTTGGTGGCTTTAGTTCAAGAAGACTACTACTAAAGGAAATAAAATGGGACTTGTTGATGAGGAAGAAGGTAAGAACTTGATGAAAAAGATGAAAATGAGGTACAAGATGTTATATCAAGTCAACAAATACAAAGAATATTCTAAAGGTAATATTTTCAACCTCACACAACTGAACAAGAAACTTGGAGCCATGTCTTTTATTTCTCTTCCTTGGGATGATTTTCTTGTATATGGAAATGAAGAAATGGAAGCCTTGAAAATTGAGTATGAACAAAAAAATTGAGTATTGTGCAAGAAAATTAAAATTCCCAAATCTTTATTAAAATTTTGAACTATGTTGAAGTCATATAAGAAAGATACGAACAACTTAAATCACCTCATAGCAAGGAGGAAGAAGAGCATAGTTATCCTTTGGAGGAAGATCTTGATAATTGTCTACACTACAAGGTGTTTATTCTGGAAGATTCTTGTGCACTTTTGATGAATGATCTATCCTTGAACCTCCGATGAGAACCAAATTATCACATTAGAGGTTGATGAAGAAGATGTGATAGTTGAATCTCCATTTATCAATTCTTTTTGGCTCAATGTACAATCTATTGGAGAAATAAGAGATTTAAGAAAGGAAGATTATTTTTATACAACAAGAGATCCCATGCTCTTCAAAGACTCTATTAACCATGAAGATGTGTTAGAAATCAATCCTACATCCTAGACTCAAGATGATGAATTTTAGGTAATCATGGATAATCTTCTTTCCAATTTTGATTCTCTAAGTGACCTAGAAATGTTGGATACATAAGTGGAGATAGTTGGAGGATAAAATTCCCAACCTGAATAGATGAATAAATCAAAGAGTTCAATTTATTTCTAGAAACAAATGAGAATGATAAAATTGATCGTGACCTTTCTGAAGAGATGATTTCACCACCCTCACTAAAGGAGCACAATGATGATCATCATAGTAAGTATAAAATCTCTCATTTTCCTTGTGAACAATAAATGATCAAGATGAAGTTTAAAATTAATCTCATATTTCTGCCACAACTTGTTTCTATACCTCCCATCATGAAGATGATGAAATGGATCTTGATCTCAAAGGTGTGCCCTTCCCACGTAGCTTGGATCTCTTCTCCTTGTTAGAGAATGTTGAAAACCAAGTATGCCCATTCTTGCAAGAAGGTGAGCCTTGGATGATAATAAATGTAGAGTAGGAGAAAGAGGATGTTTCAGATGAAGTTTGGCCATGTGTGGATCATATTTTCAATCATCTCCTCAAGGACCAGTATGATGACCCTTATAATGAAGGTGAAAATGATTATATGATAGACTTGGAAGAGAAATCCCTACAAGACATTTTGAAAACTGCAAAAGCAACTAAATACCCTTAACTAAGTCTTCATATCTTGACTCGAGCCATGGAAATGCAAGATAGGTATGATGCAATTTTTTTTTCCTTTCTATGCACTAATGTTTGATGATGATATGGAGAAATGGGTGAGATTTATGTCTTCTTGAGTGTATGGGTGGATGAGAGAGAATGTGAAGGTAAGTCTTCCTCTTTCTTGTTTTGTGAAAAATATAGTGAAGGAAAAGGAAATGATATTATTGAAACCCTATTAATATTCTCAATCTTGAAGACAACACCTCCACTTTGGAGGATGATAGTGAGGAAAATGTTGAGCTAATTTGCATAAAAGAAGGTTATTTAGGATAATGTGAAAAGGTTCGGGTGTCTTGTGAGTGGTTTCAAGGTCAAATTTTTCTCACCACCTTTTAAAAACCCTAATGGATTAGACCAAGAATAAATACTACAATATTGAATCAATGGTGATGAATTCTTCTATGACCAAATCAAGGATTGCAGTTTTGAAAATTATGTCGAGGTCAATTTTGAGCATGTAGGAGTTGATACCAATTGTTTTGAACAACAAAGTGAGAATATTCAATAATCTTGTGAAAATATGTAGAATTTTCTTACCTTCACCATTCCTAATGCTCCAATTTTTCCTAAACATGTTTCCATGTAGAAATGTTTTCTCAAGGATGATGAGGACCTCTGTGTCAATAATGTGGCCTCTATTCCAAAAAGAAATTTCTTAGAAATACAAACTGAAAGTTTTGAAGAATTTGTTAATCAAGAAGTGAATTGGCTTTTTCTCAACTCCTTCAAATGCCTCTCTAATTTAAGAGATTACTTCATGTTGTAATTAAAGGATGATGAATTTCGGGATAAATGCAATGTTTCTACTTTAGAGAACATAGAGGATTGTATTTTCATGATCATAGAGCATCAGGTGGAAGTTGCAAAACATAAGGATTCCAAATGGGTAACAAAATTTTCATTGTATGAAAGAATGTTTTAAGTTCATTATAAATATGAACATCAAAACTTAGGCGGTCTCCTTATTTTCAAATCATGTAAATCCATCATAGGATCATGGTATTATCATATAGTTATTTTTGTGCTTCACGGGTCATATTTAAGTGTTGTTTCATGATGTTATGTGTTGGTATCCAGATTTAATCTCCTTCACCACTTGAACAACATCATGAACTTGCACAAGACACTTAAGGATAGATAGATGTTTTGTATGTCGTTTGTAGCTAGGGAAGCACACCTATCTAATTGTTTACATTCAAGAATTGAGGGAGTGGATAACACCTTCAAGAGGATTTTGATCTAACCCTCACTATTTTAGGTTGTGCCTATCAACCAAGGCAAGAGAACCTATATTGCAGCCCCTATATGGTAAAGAGATGAATATATCCTTATGTTTTGCATATGATATGGAAGAGGGTTTTTGAAAACATGATCAAGTATCCATTATCCAAACTCAAAGGATTTGTCACTACTAAATGATGGAAATGTTCTCAAAACAAAGCTAGAGCTACTAAAGACATGATAAAACCCTGATCAGCTTTTTACATTTTAGTGAAAGGATTGAATTCTTTTGTGGACACACAATGTAGATGCGGGGTATTGTAGGTAGGATGATCTTGACTAGTTTAAAAAGAAATTCTGTTGAGAGATGTTAGGACAAGAGTAGCTAGAAATCATCACCTTATTTGGGAAGCTTTGCAAATGAATTACAACACTTATACAATAGAGATGTTTCAATGAATTTAAAGTTCTCTTTCAACCCAGGATGTGTGCAAACATGGATGCCCAAATCTACACTATTCCATACAAACTTTGATAATCTTCCACAAAGGCTTGAAGCAGATTACGAGATGAATTTAAACCCTCATCTACAAGGAAGGTAAGATGAATTTAAATCTATTTATCTTCACTCAAATGAATTCTCTTCCGAGTGGAATATTACAGATGCCTTCAACCCTCTACAAGAAATGAGACCATGTATGACCAATAAAGATCCCAAACACAAGATTGCAACATGAGCATGAAACACAAATTGAAAACATACTGAAATATAAGTGTATGCAAGCTTTGCAAGAGATAAAACTAGTTAATCCAAGAGTTTGATCAGATATATCAGAAATGGAACATTATTCGAGACAATCTCAAAGCTTGTTGATAGCTTTATAGATGAAACCAACTCAACATGATGAACATTTGATACAAACAAGAATCAAAAATGGCTCTCAGGCGGTTTCTCCAAAAGAAAATGGACTTCTTCCAATTTTCCTTGTGAAAATTCTTCTCTCTCTCTCCAAAATTCTCAACAGACTTTACAAAATTTCTCCAAACTACATCATATACCCTCTGCCATCTTGGATCCTTGAATCCCAAGAAAAGAATATGCCAAAGGGATCGAATTTTTACAAAACTCTATCCATTTGATGAAAAATGATATAAAGCGTAAAAGAGCTCGCAAAATGCTAGAGATGCACAAATATTTTAAAATATCACATGAACTCAGATCCTTATCCATCCAAGGGTCACGTTTTTGTCACTCCACCATGCCAAAGCATGTGTTTGCAATCACTTTCCACCTTTTTCGCTTATCATTTTTAATTCTACTGACTTTGATTTTTTTACCTTCCACATTTTTACACAGGCCGAGAAAATATTTCATGAAAAACACTATAGGGCACTTGAACTAGCTCAAATGAATAATTCCATTGTGTTCGGAGGCCGAGGGGATGCGGATTCATATAAAATTTCAAGTGATTTGGTGCAAAAATGATGATTCCAAGTTCTTTTGAGCCCCAATGGAAGCCAAAACCAGAATGCACAAGTGACCATCAATTAAAATCAACTTTAAATGCCACCCTCCATGTGGAGGATGAGATTTATGAATTTTCCCCCTTTTGCCTTTGGATAAGGTGCACATGTGTGCAAAAACCATTGGCGCGTGAGCCTTCCCTTTAAAATTTGCATTTGTAACATTTTTGAACTTCGGGAAAATTGTTAAAATTTTCTCCGCTAGCCCCCTTAATGCACCACGTGTCCTCATGTGGGCCCCCACAGAAATCGTAGGTCAATTTGATGAATTTTGCCACATTTTTAGAAAAGGAAGATTTTCTAAAAATGCTCCGTGGGCCCAAACACCCACTACTACTCATACGCCACATGTTCTTTGTCCCATTGGATGTGGAGCCATCCCTTCTATTTTGCCTTCAACCCTCTGCGATGATAAAAACCTCTTGTGGGCCTGTGCTCCCTTTTCACCATTTGAAATGTGCCACATGTCGCCCCCGATTGGATGTGGGGAACACCTTCAACTTTTTCAATTTGGGGCCAAGGAAAAAATTTTGGTTTTGAGATTTTTATCCAAACTTTGTAAATTTTTTCATTTTCTCCATGCGCTCAACATCTTCTCCAAATTCAAGACACGTGTCCCCCTTTCATTGGTGGCGGGACTTTGACCCCAAAATTTTCTTTTTAGCTTTTGAAGTTTAAAAACTTCAAATTCCTCCAAACCTCCACCCCTCCATTTCATCCCCCCGCATACGTGTTACTTTATTATTGGATGCGGGCCTTCGTGCCAAATTTTTCCTTCGTTATTTTGAGCCAAAAATTTGAAAATTTTGTGAACTCCACTACCACCCGCTTGATCTTCTGTGCCGCGTGTCATCATACCATTATTTGTGGGCCTTCGGGAAAAAAATAGATTTTGAGAAATTTTCCATAATGGAAGAAAATTTCCTAAGTGCACCCCGCCACCCGCCGATCCATCAACCAATTAGATCATGCCACATAGGCACATCACTGTAGCATTGCGGGGCTATGGTCAAAAAATTTCCCTTTACAAAAACTCAAAAATGACAAGTTATAACATTTTTTCTAACCACCCCGGCTAATAGAAACTTGCCACGTTAGCACAAAGGTTACAAAGATAAGTTTGACAGTGGTGGTGACACCCGCTTACCCGTTAAAAACATAACAATGTAGAGTGCCTTGAAAATCAGATTTTCTTTATAAGGAATGTGGAATTTTTGTTTTAAAATCAAGTGAAGCATGATTTTATATTGATTTCGACCGGGGAGCGGGTTTTTAACCTCAAATTACTTGGAATCAATCCACTTTGAATTTTTCACGAGGGAAAAAGGGTAAAAGCGGCTTAGCGAGTGTAAAATGAAAAAAATTGGGCACAACAAAGGGGAAAATTGGGTTTTGCTTCAATTTAAGGAAAAATCATGACAATGTGAGCAATTCAAAGGCATTCAATTGGGTAAAACGACTTGCAGATCACTCACTTGACCAAATAAAACATTTTGACCAAAATGGACATAGAAAAATTAGGGACAAGTGTGCAAACTAAGAATTTTCACCAACATTGGCTCCTACTTGGGGATGGGCACTCCTAGCGAGTGCCACAAGATCACAACGTAGACCAAGTGCCAAAAATCCATTGGGCAAGGAGTCTAAAAATGTAGAGCAGCCCAAAAACTAGAATTTTCACCAAAAAGGACTAAGAAAACCAGACCAACAATGGTTGCCAAGGACAAAAGGGAAAACCACAAGCCAACAATAGTAAGAACAAGGCAAAGACAAAACACAAACAAGGGCTATACATAATGTACAACTTGTGCATACCTCACATGGGGATTTAATCCAAAAATGTTTTAAATGTCTTCCATTAACAGCAACTCCAACAAATCCCCATCCAAATCCTTAAGAAAAAATGTATTTTCTCCAATTCTGATATCAATGGCATAAGGGCCCATCCATAGAGCATCAAACTTTCCATGCTTTCCCTTGTCTTCATGCCTACTATCCCCAAAAAAACCATATCTCCAACACCGAAAGCTCTATGGGTGACCTTCTTATAAAACAACTTATTCAATTTCTCCCTAAATCTAACATGCCTTTGATGAGAAGCTCTCCTTTCTTCATCCAAATCAATGATCGATTGATTCTTGATTCATATGGGTCATGTTCTTGATCTTCCAATCTCTTGAGAAAATTGAAAAGTGAATAATTCATAGGGGTAATGGCAGCAAAGCTTTGAGTTCCATACACCAATTCAAATGGACTTTTACCAATTTCTCTTTTTGGAGTTATTCTATCAGCCCATACTACAAATTTCAATTTCTCTCCCCACTTCTTCTTGTTGATTTCAAAAGTCCTTCTAATGATCTTGAGCAAGTTCTTATTCTTGGACTCACTTGCCCATTGCCTTGTGGATTGTAGTTTAAGGAATAAGTAAGATTTATCCCATATTCATTGCACATTGCCATCAAATGCTTAGCTCTAAAACACATGGCATTATCAGATACAATCTTTACTAGAACCCCAAATCTACATATGATATGATTCAATAAGAAATCCATTACCACTTGGTGTGTTGCCTTTCTAGATGGAATTGCCTCAACCAATTTTGCAAAATAATCAGTTGCTACAAGGATCCATTTATGACCAGCACTAGAAGGATATGAAATCTCACCAATGAAATCCATTCCCCATTGTTTTAAGGGAGCTTCAATTGATACATGATGCAAAGGAAGGGAGCCTGAAGCTTTCAATCTTCCTGAGAAGCGTTGGCAACTATCACGTCTTCTAACTAGGAGGGTTACATCTTTAAAAAGAGTTGGCCACTAATAACTAGCTCTCAAAATATTATGTGTTGTCACTCTACCAGAAAAATGTCCTCCATAAACTCCCCCATGGAAATCAGAAATCAACTTGGGAGCTTCATCTTCAATTATGCATTTCAAGAGGACACCTTGAGAGTTCTTCCAAGCTAGCCTAAGGTATGTTATGATATATTTCGAGAAGCCAGGTTGAGGGCTCTTTTTTGAATTTTAGTCAAGTGACTAGGAAAACATAGGTGCTTGAGGTAGAAGACCACATCCTTGTACCATTCAGAGTTCATCAATTTGTCAAGAAGATCTGCCCTTTCTTCCTCTAGCTGATTTACTTCTACATTTTGTAAATTACTCTCATCCATGAGCTTGGCAAGACCCAAACCTCTTACTAGCTTTTTTGTTTGGATATCCATATCATACTCTTGTAAATTTTTGACCCATCTACATCTCTTTCTTGATATCTCCATGTTTGATAAGATGTCTTTAACCATGGTGTGGGGAACATAAGCAACAACCTTTGAACTCAAAATGTAGGGCCTAAAAATCTTTTTTTCCTTTACCAATGCAAATGCTTGTTTCTCCATAATTGTGTACTTCAATTCAGCTAATTGTAAAGCCTTGATAAAGAAATTAATAGGCCTCTCATCTCCATTTTCATCCTTTTGTAACAAAACTAAAGCAATAGTAAACTCAGATGCAAAAGAGAATATTTGGAAAGGCATCTTATAGTTTGGGGTTGCTAAAAGAGGTGCATACTTAAGTGCATCCTTTATTCCTTCAAAAGCATGAATGGAAGCCTCCTCCTACTTGATAAATTGATCTTTTCTTAGCATGCTTGTGATTGGGAGAGTTAGCTCAGCAAAATTAGAAACAAACCTTCTAATGAAATTGATTTGGCCAAAGAAATATTGGATACCTTTCTTGGTTCTTGGAATGGACCTTGCTGATTGCTTCCACTCTATCAGGTTCTATCATAACACCTTCTTTGGACACAATATTCCCCAAAATCTTGGCCTTTTTCACACCAAAGTGACACTTCTTTGGATTAAGTGAAATGTCATACTCTCTACATATGATTAGCATCTTCTCTAGGTGTTACAAATGGTCTTCTCGCTACCTTGAAAAAATAGTCACATCATCTTGGTAAACTGTAATAAATTCATCGATATAACCAGCAAAGGCAAAATCCATCACCCTTTGAAAAGTATCACCAGCATTCATCAATCCAAAAGGCATCCTTACAAAAACATAAGTCCCCAGGAGTAGTGAAGGTTTGTCTTAAGTCTTTTTGATTATTTGACAACTACTTTATTGTATCCAGGAGAAACCATCCAAAGTAGAAAGCATTTCTAACCCTATTACAAGATACAACATATTCTCCATGTTTGGCAAAGGATATTTGTCCTTTATAGATTCTTTGTTTAGATTCATAAAATCCACACAAAGTCGATATCTCTGTTCTTCTTTTTTAAGCTGGGACAAGGTTTGCCACCCAAGATGAGTATCTAGTAGGTGAATGATGCCACCATCTCTCAATTTCTTCATTTCTTCTGAATTTTCACGGAAAGCGGTGGGTTAATAGGCCTTTGTTTTTGTCTAAATGGATTGGTTTTTGCCTCAAGAGGGATCTCATGCTGAAATAAATCTTCTCTATATGCCTTCAGCTTTGAATAAGACCAAGCAAGGCAATCTTGATACTTCTTTAAAAGTTGGGCATAGGACTATTTTTCCTCTTTGCTAAGATGGCTGCCCAACCAGATCTTCCTCGGTTTTTCCTTGGTTCCCAATTTTTTCTCTTCCACATCCCTTGAAGAAGACACCTTTCTATTTATGGTGCAATCAACATTGTTAAAATTGGATTCAAGTGCAACAAGACCTTTGGAAATGGTATTTATTTTCAATTGTATAATATCCTTATCAAATAAAGTTTCTCTACCTTCATTCATGCATACCATTGGTTCCCAATCAATATTATGACCAGTAAACTCACCTTGGCATTGTAAGAATATCTACACTTGTGCATCATCATAAAAAATCTGCCAATGCTTCACATTATCTAGGACAATTGGCCTTGTTAGCACTTCAATGTCATATTCACAAAAAGGTGAAATGGTGCAATTGTCAAATCTAGAACCAAGGATAGCCAGCTTATCATTAGCAACATTAATACTTCTATCGTGATAAACAATGTTAAAGGAATCAAACATTTCAATCAAGTCCCAAACAACATGCTTATATTGTTTCATACGCTGATTTTTTGTGGCATATAACTTTCTTACTTGCTTGACAACCAGCTCTGAATCTCCCTTAGAAAAAATATCCTTTACTCCATACTTCCATGCAATCCTTAATCCCAATAATAATGCCTCATACTTAGTAATGTTGTTAGTACATTCAAAATTGAGCTTGAAGGAGAAAGGAAACTCTTCCAAACCGGGAGAAACCAACACTATACCAACACCATTTTCAACTTTGGAGAAAACTCCATCAAATAGTAATGTCCATGGAGAACCTACCATACCAAGGCACTTTGATTTGTCCATCTTATTCTCTTTTCCATCAGCAAAACCAATGAAGTTGTCAACATCTACATTACTAAACAACACTTCATAAGAAGCATGGTTGGGATCTTCAATCAAGTGTAACATCTTCTTTTCACCATAGAGTTTGACAGTCTGCCCTCAATGGGAATGGTGGAAAAATACATGTCCATTTGAACACTACAAAAAACACTCAAAGCCCACTTTCTTGACAAAAGCATACCCCATTTGGCAGGGAAATCAACAATTACAATATCAAGTTTTAAATTCTTACCCGGATAGGCTGCCAATTGCACTACTAAACCCTTCACACATCCAACAACAGCACTTCCCTTGAATCCATAGTTGAACACTTCCCATATACTACTGTCACCTTGATATCCAACTCATTCATGACTTCTAGAGGCATGACATTACATGATGCACCGGAATCAAACATACAATTGTGAAGCAACCTATCTTTTATGAGAAAAGTTGTGAAGAATGGATCAACATTCAATTGGGAATCAACCAAGGATGTCCCCAAATATACTTCAGGTGCCTCTCCAAGATCTTACATTGGTGGTGGTGTTTCAAGGCCAACAATGCTTTGAAGAGGATTCTCAACAACATTTATATTTCTGCTTGGGGTAACCTTTTCTTCTTTCAATCCCAAGTACTCGAATGCTCTATTTTTATGCTCAGGTATTCTAATTAATTCAATAATTGGAACACTCACTTTAATTTGGCTCAAAACCTGGGGTATATCATATGGAACATTCTTTGGTAAGACAACATTGGAAGGGAGACAAGAAGGTCCATCAGATGGAGAAGTATTCTTGGCACACAGGTATGAAGAGGGCTAATATTCTTGCATGGGACAACGGGGTTCTTGGCAATTGTTTCTTTTCTAGGATTTTCTTTGGGAATGCTTGTGAGCAAGGGTGTCTTTGGCTTGGCTTGAGGACTAGCTCCTCTAACAACTTTACTTCTAGTATTGTACTCTTTCTCTTGACCAACCACAACATTCATTAAAAATTATCTATCTTCCTCCGAAGGAATACCACCATCATAATTTTTATCATTAAAGCCCTTAGATATTCAAAGTCATTATTAGGAATTTCAAAGGCCTGAACTACATCTACATCATGAGTTTGAGGAAGAGAAAGAAATGGTACCCTCTTTATGCAATCCCAAAAGGTTACAGTATTCCTTGCACTTATCACATCTGTTGATGTTGCTACTTGTTGTAAGCTTGAGGAGCTTCCCATCATACAAATTTCATCATCCATTTCATTCTCATTATTATCATCAATATCTTGCTGGTCCATTTCACATGGAGGATGAGGAAGAAAACATCTATCACACCAATCCATATCAGCAATTTCTTGAACAACAAAAACTATTGCGATCGGAGGGTCAGGAACCACTCTATTTTCACGTGCTTGGGGTTGTCTATTTGTAGATCCAATAGGCCCTTTACCTCTATCATCTTGTCTTTGATCACCCCTATGATGATTTCCAAATCTATCATGGTTTTGAGTTCTTTTCTGTCCTTGTGAACTTTGCTCAATTCCTTTCTCACCGGGATAATTTGTAAGAAATTTCTTTGATTTTTTCCAAAGTCTTGACAACATCTTCCAAATCAGCACCCTTACTAGCTTGAGGCTTCTTAGGGTTTATTAGCTTCACACCATCCCTCTTAAGTGGTTTACCAACAGCTTTAATATTATTCTCAATTTGGAGTGCCATGGTGAAAGCTTGCCTCAAGTTTGTAGGATTTTTGTCTCTCAAGTAATAGGCTTCCTTTTATCAAATGCATCTGCATATTTGATCAAGAAAGATTCATCACAAGGCCTCAAAATGATAGGAATCCTCCTCAATGTCTTATTAAATCTTGTATTAAAATCATGAATGATCTCATTAGGGTTCTTCTTGATGTTCTCAAACTTGGATAGAAGGAACCTTGGATTTTTTTGTCTCCATATTGTAATCTGAATGCATTACTCATCTCATTCAATGAATCAATAGAGTTATCAGGTAGAGATTTATACCAATTTATTGCATCTTCCTCAAGTGTATGGATAAACAAATTGATATACACATCCTCAAATTCTATCTCAAAGTCTTCCATCATGTAAACAAAGAGTTTGAGATGCTTTGATCTCCGATAATGGCATTGTTACCTTGGAATTTTGGTAACCTATTTCTCACATCTTGTAGGACAACATTTAGATAACCATCCATTCCTCTAAAATTTATAGGACCAAAAGTGTTAACAATAAATGGAGGTCTAGGCTAAGCCATATTGTGTGGTGGGGGTGATCTTGGAGGTGAAACAAGATGGTTGGGAGTAATAATGGGTTTGATTAGAATAGATGAATCTCTAAAATGACAACCCCCAAAGGCTCTCTCTCTTGATAAAATTTAGCAACTTAGAAACCACAAGAGCATATTTAGGAGAAAGTTTTTAAATACACAAGAAGGTCCCTCACGATGGAGAATGAAAATCAGCAAGAAGATTTCTGAATCGAGACCTACTTGAAGAAGAATTATAATCTTCAATAATAGCCTACTCTCCTTCAAATTCAACTATGGGGATCTCTTTCCTTGCAACCAAATAACCAACCACTTTCCACACTCTTCTTCCCTCTAGTTCTGAGCTTCTTGATTCGGTGAGCAACTTCTTAGAAGAGTCCTTGATGAAGAGGGATCTCCTTCCCTCCAGTTTGACATATTTAAACAACAAGTTTCAAATGACATAAATGTGTAAGACAACTGGTATTTCAAGATCCAAATACCATGGAGTCACCACTAAGGATTTTCACTTTAGTTGTGTAAGAAAGCACTAAAATATTTTGTCAAATGTATGCTATGACTGAAAACTTGCAAGGATTTACAAATCATATTTTCTTCTCCTTGATTCAACCAAAAACAATGCATTCAATTCATATAAACTTTCAAATACTTCAAAACCACCAAGAAATTGCAAGAAATCTTCAGCAACGGTGCCACTCGAGTGTTGGTATCCAGATTTAATCTCCTTCACCACTTGAACAACATCATTAACTTGCACAAGAAACTCAAGGATAGATAGATGTTTTGTATGTTGTTTGTAGCCAAGGAAGCACACCTATCTACTTTTTTTCATTCAAGAATTGAGGGATTGGATAACACCTTCAAGAGGGTTTTGATCTAACCCTCACTATTTTAGGTTGTGCCTATAAACCAAGGCAAGAGAACCTATATTGCAGCCCCTATATGGTAAGGAGATGAAGATATCCTTGTGTTTTGCATATGATATGGAAGAGGCTTTGTGAAAACATGATCAAGTATCCATTATCCAAACTCAAAGGAGTTGTCACTACTAAATGATGGAAATGTTCTCAAAAAAAAGCTAGAGATGCTAAACACATGATAACTTTGTGCATTTTAGTGAAAGGATTGAATTCTTTTGTGGACACACAATGCAAATGTAGGGGTATTGTAGGTAGGATGAGATATTTTAAAAGAAATTCTGATGAGAGATGTTGGGACAAGAGTAGATAAAAATCATCACCTTATTTGGGAAGCTTTGCAAATGAATTACAACACCTAAACAACAGAGATGTTTCAATGAATTTGAAGTGGTCTTTCAGCCAGGATGTGTGCACACATGGATGCCCAAATGTGCACTATTCCATACAAAATTTGATAACCTGCCACAAAGGCTTGAAGCAAAATATCAATGAAGCATTTAGAAACCCTTGTTAGATCATGACCTAAGGTACACCCAAAGGTTTACAAACACCCTCAATTTACAAGGAAGGTAAGATGAATTTAAATCTGTTTATCTTCACTCAAACCGAGTGGAAGATTATAGATTCCTTCAAACCCTCTACAAGAAATGAGACCATGTATGACCAATAAAGATCCCAAACAAAAGATTGCAACATGAGCATGAAACACAAATTGAAAACATACTAAAATACAAGTGTATGCAAGCTTTGCCAAGAGATAAAACCAGTTAATCCAGGAGTTTGATTAGATATATCAGAAAGGGAATGTTATTCAAATAATATCAAATATTTTTGATGGCTTTACAGCTAAAACCAACTCAACATGATGAACATTTGATACAAACAAGAATAAAAAATGGCTCTAAGGTAGTTTCTCCAAAAGAAAATGGACTTCTTCCAGTTTTCCTTGTGAAAATTCTTCTCTCTCTCTCTCCAAAATTCTCAACAGACTTTACAAAATGCCTCCAAACTACATCATATACCCTCTGCCATCTTGGATCCTTGAATCCCAAGCAAAGAATATGCCAAAGGGATCAAATTTGTTACAAAACTCTATCCATTTGATGAAAAATGATATAAAACTGTAAAACAACTCGCAAAATGCCAGAGATGCACAAATATTTTAAAATATTACATGAAATCAGATCCTTATCCATCCTAGGGTCACATTTTTGTCACTCCACCATGCCAAAGCATGCGTTTGCAATCATTTTCCACCTTTTTCCCTTATCATTTTTAATTCTGCAACTTTGATTTTTTACCTTCCACGTTTTTACACAAGCCAAGAAAATATTTCACGAAAAACACTATAGGGCACTAAACTAGCTCAAATGAATGTTGCCATTATGTTCAGGATGATCGAGGGGATGTAGATTCATATAAAATTTAATGTGATTTGGTGTAAAAATGACGATTCCAAGTTCTTTGGAGCCCCAATGGCGGCAAAAACCGAGAATGCATAGTATTTGTCAATTAAAATCAACTTTAAATGCCAGCCCTCCATGTGGAGGATGAGATTCATGAATTTTCCCCTTTTTACCTTTGGATAAGGTGCACACATGTCCAAAAACCATTGGCGCATGACCCTTCCCTTTAAAATTTGCATTTGTAACCTTTTTGAACTTCGGGAAAATTGTGAAAATTTTCCTCGCTAGCCCCCCTGGACATGCCACGCGCGTCCTCATGTGGACCCCACCTGAAACCGCGGGTCAATTTGATGAATTTTCCACTTTTTTGAGAAAAGGAATATTTTCTAAAAATTTCCATGGGCCTGAAAACCCGCTACTCCTTCTACCACGTGTCATTTGTCCCATTGGATGCGGAGCCATCCCTTCCATTTTTCCTTGACTCTCGTGAGGATAAAAAATTCTTGTGGGCCCATGCTCCCTTTTTGCCATTTGAAATGTGCCACATGTCACCCCCGATTGGATGTGGGGAACACCTTCAACTTTTCTATTTCAGGCCGGGGACAAATTTTTGGTTTTGAGATTTTTCGCCAAACTTCGTAAATTTTTTCATTTTCTCCGCGCGCTCCACATCTCCTCCAATTTTGGGACACGTGTCCCCCTTTCATTGGTGGTGGGACTTTGGCCCCAAAATTTTCCTTTTACCTTTTGAAGTTTAAAAACTTCAAATTCCTCCAAACCTCTGCCCCTCCATTTCATCCCCTTGCATACGTGTCACTTTCTTATTCAATGCGGGCCTTGGGCAAAATTTTCCGTTTGTTATTTTGAGCCAAAAATTTGAATTTTTTTAAATCCACTACCACCCGCTTGATCTTCTGTGACATGTGTCATCATACCATTCACTGCGGGCCTTTGAGCAAAAATTTTATTTTAAGAAATTTTCCATAATGGAAGAAAATTTCCTAAGTATGGCCCGCCACCCACCGATCCATCAACCAATCGGATCGTGCCACATAGGCACATCACGTAGCATTGTAGGGCCGTGGTCAATAATTTTCCCTTTGCAAAAAACTCAAAAATGATAAGTTATAACATTTTTCCGACCGTCCCTAGCTAATAGAAACTTGCCATGTTAGCACAAAGGTTACAAAGATAAGTTTGACAGGCTGTGACACCCACTTACCCGTCAAAAATGTAAAATTGTAGAGAGTTTCCTGAAAATCAGATTTTCTTCACAAGGAATGTGGAATTCTCATTTTTAAATCAAGTGAAGCACGATTTTATATTGATTTGACGCAGGAGGAGCGGGGTTTTAACCTCAAATTACTTGGAATCAATCCACTTTGAATTTTTTTACGAGGGAAAAATGGGAAAGCGGCTCAGCCCGTGTAAAATGAAAAAATTAGGCCAAAATAAAGGGGAAACTTGGGTTTTTCTTCAATTTAAGGCAAAATTATGACAATGTGAGCAATTCAAAGGCATTCAATTGGGTAAAATGACTTGCAGATCACTCACTTGACTAAATAAAACGTTTTGAGCAAAATGGATATAGAAAAATTAGGGCAAAGTGTGCAAACTTAGAATTTACACCAACATTATGTACTTCTCCTAAACCTTTTCCAGGTATGTGTGTACATTATTTGCCCACATCTATAAATATCCTCCTTTAATATAGTTTCCTTTTTTGTTGTGTTTTGTTTCCCACTTTTGGTGCATTTCCCTTTTGTCAATGTGTTTATCGCGTGTGTTTGTTTGGAAGAAATGACTCCATAAACCCAATGGAAAAGGCCCTAGTCCATGTAGAAACTTGAGATTTTGGGGTTCCCTCTTGATCTTTCCTCACTTTGTGATCGATCCATAACATGTCCTTAAGTTATAGCAATCTATTTTCATGTTTTTTTTCAAGGTAAAAATTCAATGATGAAACATGACATCTTAAGCCTAGTGTCGAATATTATTTCTTGAAAACCCTCCTAAGCACATCTCTAGATCAGTATGACATATTTTTGGTTTCTATCCTATTCTTAAACAAAATCATATATGTGATACATACTTTCCCAAGTGCTCAAAATATTGAGATAGGGTGACTCATGCCATTTTAGTACAAAGTGTTTCTAAAGGTGAGTTCTTTCGTAAGCCTAAGAAGATTATTTTCAACCTTTTCATGTCAATATTTCATCCTAAGGAGTGGATTTAAAATACCTGTTGGTGAAACTTTTGAGCTTTCCCCTTACTCTTAAAGGTACCTCAAAAAATTTCCATGTCTTGTTTGCTAGAATTCTAAAATACGTGTATTTAAAGGATAAACACATGGTGAACTCGGAAAAATCTTGTATTGGTGCAATAAATATGATGTGAATATTCCTTCCCAAATCAAGTAATGTCGCAACTAGGTTTTTATAGGAAGTTTCATGTAAAACCTATTAAAATACTGGATCAACCCTTGCAAAATCTCCATCTATTATCCTTTGTTAATAATCATACAAACTTATTTTTTTCCAATGCCCGAAGGAACACGGCATGTTTCAATTGATTTCACCATTTTTACATTATATGAAAAGAGTAGATAAAATCCTCGAGACGATCAAATATTCTAAGGAATATTCAAGGTTATACGGTGCAAAGTGCAAATACATCCATGCTCAAAGAAGGTAAACACATGTCCAAATAGTATTGGAGTAGAGAGACGGACTTTTATGCACTCTTGCATTATACACCCAATGAAGAGTAAAGTGAAAATTTATGCCCAAATCCTGACAGAGGACACGTGTCGGTGTTCCAAGAAAATTCAACAATTGGGTGTTCAGGTCAAACGTGCAGTGTTGCATTCATTCAAAAAGTGGATAAAATGTAAATGAGCTCCACAATTCTGCTACTCTCCAGAGAATATAGGTGGACAAATTGCATTAAAATAAAATGTAAAAATTAAATAGACAAGATTTGGTGTATTTATGGCTATCACCATTAATGCATTTCACATAGATCAAGGTAAGATTTTTTTTTAAAAATCGATCATTTCAATTATTACCTTGCATGTGAGAAATTGGAAGCCCTAGCTTTATTGAATCTACAACATAAATATAAAAATTGGACTATGGAGAAGTTTGTTCGAGCTAGAGGATTTATTGCCATGAGTACGAGAGAAGAATTTGAGTAACCTTGTGAGGAACAGTGAGTTTTTGCATTGCATTCATATTCTTGTTGTTTGATTTGTGATTTGTAAGGAATTAAAAGGGGAAATTGAAACACATAAGATTAATCCAACAGAATCAGGATTTCACATTACTTCCAAAGTATCACCGATGGTGGGACACTATTACAGATACAAATTTGTTAAACGCTGACTTGGGTTTTTTTGTAAAGACTTCGTGATCCAAATAAAAGTGAATTCATGGCCATCATTGATATTATCGATATTTCCCTAGCCGTTTATTTCCCTCCCTCTATGAATTTTCCACAACTAGTAATAATTTTTGCTAAGAAATATGATATGGTAAAACAAGAAGTCTTAGATGGAAGTGGTATTGACCTTAACACCTAGAGCATTTAGGTTAATGCTAGGGATACCCAAAATTGTTAAACCAGTAACCATAGACATAATATTAACTTTAAAAGATTTTGAAGCCAAGAAGAAAGATTATGCCAGGATCATGAATACCAAGTGATTGTTGACAAATAGAAAGTATACCATGATAATCCCTAAGAAGTTAGTTAGATCACAGTTTGTGGCAGAGGTTGAAGACATAATTGTGTTTTTAAGTAGAATGTTTGGCTCAGATATGGCTTATGAATTCAAAGAATGGATGTTTCCATACATTGTGGTTATCTTAGAAAATAAAGGAAGCATTCGCTGGGAAACATTCATAGCTAGATCAGTTCAGCACACCTTTTTGAAGACATAATTATGTTGTTAAGTAGAATGGCTGGTTTAGATATGGCTTATGAATTTAAATAATGGATGTGTCCATACATTGGGGTTATCTTAGAAAATAAAGGAAGCATTTGCTAGGAAACACTCATAGCTACATCAATTCACACACAACTCTTTGAATTAGCCACAAAAATCAACATGGGCACCACTTCTAATCTTGATTTCTATATGATGTCATACTTGATTTACAATATTGTAGGACACAAGATTTTTCCTGGCCTCCCACAATAAGGAAATTTCAAATATCATAGAGTATATGATGTTTATCCCTAGCTAAATCTGGACAACTGGAAAAGAAATGTCAAATTGGTAAATGATGCATTTTTGCACCTATAATATGTCTTTTCAAACTAGAATGGGAGTAGTATAGAATATCTGAAGAATCCAGGAATGCAATATTAGAGTATGGTTACTTTTTTATTCAACATAGGTTTTTTACCTATATCAGAGCTAGTGGATTTGATGGGCACCCATAAAAATTTCCTAGATATGTGGATGACAAGTGGGCCCTGTGTGAACTTTCTAGACAATTGGCACCAATGCACAAAATGATTGTAGGAAAACACAAGACCAATATTAAATTTCCTATCAGGATTGGAGGATATTCTTTCCCCACTATTGCAAAAGCTAGGTTAATGGAAAAAGAGATGGAAAGGTTTGAAATGGATAAATTTGAACCTAGGCCTTTGGTATGATATAATATGCGTTTTTGATTCTTCTTTAGGAAGATCTTATGAGCATGACCCTTATTTTGAGGATTATTGGTTGAATTGAAGAGATGAAGAGGAAATCTAACTCAATTTTTTTTTCTCTAATGACCCTCGAAATATCATTGATTTTAAGATTGTTGTAGTACCTCAAGGAATAATAGATGACCAATAGATAGTAAGTCAATACTATATTGACCAAAAGATTGAGGACAACTAATTACTCCCATAGTTTAGGGTGAAGAAGAATAAAAAAATCCACATAAGATAATTTATAATGTAACGAGGAATTTTAATTGGTTGGGAAAGGTATGGAATTTTCCATATAGAATACAAAAGTATTGAATGAATTTAGAGATTTGGGAATTTTGAAGGAAGATCTTCCTCCTTTAAAATAAGGATTTGATAATATTGATCCATTAGGAGGAAGAGCTCCTTAATTTCCTACCAAGAAACCTACTTCATGTATTATTGATGAGTGTCTTTGTTGCTTCCAAGGTGAAATTGGAAACTCTATATCTATTTTGAAAAAATAATAGAAGAAATGTTCTTAAAATCTATGCAAAATTCCCACATAACCCAACCAAAGTGCATATACAAACTAGATGGGTAAGCTTAACCAAACCAAGTACTCCCATAATATTAACTCCAGGATCATCTAGCACTGGAAAGAAGATGAGGGGAGCTATAACAAGTATTGATCCATAGTCCAAAGTACAAAGTGCTAAAGAAAGAGAGGCACTAGACCTCAAGAATTTTGAGAGAGATAAAAATAAAGTCAAGATAATACAACCTTTGGTAAGGGATACTAGCATTTCAATGAAGGAAAGTGGCCATGATTCAAATAAACACAAAAGAAGAGAGCCTGAAGTGATTGATCATGTTCCCCTCACCAAGGCTCAAAAAAATTTGGTTGCTACATTATCGGGAAAACAATACCACCACAAGTTTAGGAAAAGATTCATGATACTCCACTTGTACCACTAGAGGTTGTAGTTGTGGCCTTATTTCCAACAAGAGTAGTGGAGAGTTGGCCCAAGAACAAATAACTCATATTATCCCCATATCTAATCAACCTAGTAGCATTATAATAGAACAAGGGTAAGGGGAATCAAGTGTAATGTAGTTTGAGGGTCAAAATTTACCTCAAATCAGTTAATCACATGAACAAGTGAAAAATCCAATTGAAATAATAGATACAAATGCACTTGATGAAATTCCTCCACTTGAAATCATTGATGTAATAGTTGAAATATATATAGTGGGAGATAAAAGTGTCCCTCAGGTAGAGGAGCAGATGAGAGAATTTTCCAAGCCATCAAATGTTGAAATAGAGGTTCAAATCCAAGATGTTCACATTGAAATTTCAATACTTATAAGGAAATAAGAACTAATAATTCAAGGATTAATAAGTGAAACATCTGCATAAATCATTATCTCTACTAAGGATCACCCTTAGAAAGAGTTAGGAGATATACAGGGTGATAAGCCAACTCTGTATTCTCTCCCTGTTGAAGAAATTATGGTTAAAGCCACAAAGGAATCTAATGAAACAATGAAAATCAATGATAAGGAGAATGTGAAAATTGATGATAAAGATCAAATATCAGTCAATGTGTCCTAATTTACCAAACAACAAGAGGAGGAATTGCTAAAGAAAAAGGCCACTAGTGTGCAAACTCAGGAAGATATTCCCATTGAACATCAGTCTCTAAAAGAGATAGATGATACAAAGAAGGAAGATTCATCCAAAGTGGCAAGTCTATTCAGATAAACTTGAGGAAAAACTATAGAAATGATTATCACTCTAGTGGAAGGAAAAGACAAGGAAGAAACACCAGCTGATAGTAAGGTTCAAGAAATAGATAGTCAATCCCAAACTTAGGGACAAGGGAAAGAACAACTGAAAAAATGAAATTACATGATGACTCCAAAAATCCAACAGTAGAAGTGGAAAATCCACAAGAAGAGGTACCATTATTACAACATCCTCAAGATGCATCCAAAAAATTGATAGTTTTCCCTGAAACTCCATAACCCACATCACATGGAGTGAGTGTGGGAAATACTCTCACAACTAGGTGGTTAGGAGCACTCCTTCCAAGTAAAGAGAAGGAGACAATTCAAGAGGAAACATTGGATATAAGAAGTATTGTATTCCCAAAACCTACAAGAGCTCCTAAGAAGGCTAGAATCCTAACTAAAACCCATGTAGATCAGCAAGGATTTAGGACTTTGGAAATAGCCACTCCATAAGGTGACAAGTTGAAAGGTGAAATCACAATGAGTGATTATAATGTTACACATATCCCCTTAGGAAAACCTACTAGAGAAATATTGAAACAAGATGCTATAGTGGTTGTTGGTGGTTTGTTGAAAAATATGGATGAAGATAAAGAAACCAAGAAATAATTAAAAGAAAATGTCAAAGTACTATCTTCATATGTGTAGAAATGGATACAACCTGATGATGAAGGGAAGGAAATAACTACTTCCATAACCCCAAAAGTCTTAAGTGAAGTAGATAAGTCCAAGGAAAAATTTGATGTTGTGGATAAATGGAAGGAGGAGTTATCTGAAAAAGGAAATAAGATTATAGAGGACACAGTAAGATGTTATGATCAATTAACAAAAAAATCCAATGATGCCAGAGAACAAATAGAAAAATGTACTGATGAATTGTATTTTTAGGAGGGTATTTTACCCAAATTTGAGGCAGTAGTTGAGTTAGGTGATCAATTGATAGAAGAAGAAGAGATTATTTCACTTTGGAAGAATTTGGCATGAAACATACTTAGATGCAATTCAATTAAGGATTGAAATTCTAAAAGAAGTCAAAGAAAAATTGTGTATAGAAAGGGTCTCAATTGTAGAATGCATTGATTATCTAGATTGTAGATTTGAAAAAATTGTACCTGATGAAAATAGAATTACTTATGGAAGCCTACAAAAATTTTCCTTGACAAATTTTTTTATCGATGAATTTCTAAAGTCCCTTTCAACTATAGTATTATTCATAGGTTTGTTACCATGGAACAACAAATAACCAAATTATCAAAAGGGCTGAGGAAGAGTAAGAGTGCAATGAGATAATTTGATCAAATGATGAAAAGACAGTGTATAATACTCATGTTCCATGTTAGGCCAAATGAAGAGGACATGTCCATAATATTTCATAAATTTGATGCATATAATGAAATAATGTAAAAAGTACGAGGAGGATGTAAAAGGAATTGAAGTTGATCCCAATGTACCATGAACAAGCTTAGGATTGTTTCCTCAAAACTTTCTTTCATCATTTTTTTTATCTTTAATAGTTGTATATTTTCTTGAATCTGCAAGTTTCACATTATGCATGTGAAACAATGTAATGCACTATGATTTCATTTGATAGAAATTTTAATCTATTATGAACATGAAATTCATTATAACAATTTAATTTTTCTGCATTTTTGAAAAAATAAAAATGGGGTTCTATAGGGGCCCCAACCTAGGAAAATATTTACATACATCCTTGATATTATACCAAAAAGGGAAAAGGGGAAAGACACTTAGTTATTCTATCATTAAGAGATCCTCTCTGAAAAGAGGAATCTTCTTCAAAAGTCTATTCTTCCTAACTGTAAATTCCTCGGTCCCATCACCATACGTATAAATAAAACATCCCCTTCCAAACTACGAGACATGTCTAGAGCCATAAGCTCATCAACACTTGACCCAAGACCATCAAAAATGTCAACCAATTATAGTTTATTATTGTAAGAAGAAAATCATTCTTTAAGATCTAAACCACCCTTTGAAATAGCATTCTTCCCGATTCTTTTAAGATAGAAGATGGAATGGAGGTATGTGCAAAATTAGGGAGTGAAATTATGGAAGTTTCTGGAGCAAATTGAGCAGGAGGTTTGGAGTAGGACTCACCCCTACATTTCTTCATGAAGAATGGTGATTCCCAAGAGGTTGTGAAGGTAAATATTCTATTGTCTTATTCTCCAAACTAGAAGCGCGTTTCTACAACTCATTCACCTTGCGAGAAAGAGAAGGCATAATGTCTATAAAAGTATCTTCATTGAGAAAATAAGATTCTGTAGGATTTTTTTATAGTAAATTCCTCATTACAAATAAAGGGACATGTATTATCAACTGCACCCTTCACAACCGGCCTGCACTTAAGCCAAAATTGTTTCAATCCCTCAAGAGTCTTTTGATTTTCCCACCTAAACAGATGAAATTACATCATCTGAAAAGTAGATAAAATGGGACTAATCTTGATTAGTCTTCAAATCAGAGCTACCCAAACAACTTGATATTTCAATGACCCATTGTAGTCTTATGGATCCACAATCTCAAATAACATCCTCACGAATTCTTCCTCTAGGCTCGACAAGTCACAAATTGAATTCAAGTTTTCAAATGAAAGTTATTTCAAACTAGATGCTAATGTTACTCCCACCATATTGCAGAAAAATAATTTCACTAAGCTTCTCACACTTAAAAGAAGGGATGTGAATTTGTAGAAGAAATGGTGGGAATTTATAGTGAAGATGAGGTTGGCAAGTTAAGCTAAGAAAAATCATGGTGATTTGATTCTTTGAGATTTTCTATGATATCCACACGAGGGAGATAAATGTGAAGTAGACTGATATCACTCAAAAAGGAGTTAATTGGCCTAATGTAACATAACACATGTGGAAATACGAAACTAAGAAAGATATGACAATAATTGTGCATGTTTCAAGGCGGATTCCCAAAAGGTAGAAATGATTAACATCAAATAAAACTATTTGGGGGCACTCAAAAAATCATTAAAAAAGGTTTCTCAACCTACCCGAAATAGGAATGATCAAGTTGATGATGTCAAATGAATGACATAGGCATCCCATTCATCATAAAAGAATGAAATATACTCCTGAAAATGTTTTTAAATATCTCTCCACATGACACGATAGGGAATGAGATATTTGAAGAGCAAAAGAATATGAAAGCTGTTCTTTACAAATATTCCTTGAAAAGATTAAAAATTTTGGGGTAAAAATCAAGGAAATAATCAAATATTATATAGATTTGAGAGGCATTTTCTCATATTGAGGGGATTGAAATTTTATAAATTTTAGAAGAGATAGATATTTTGATGTGCTTTCTTGAAATCTAAATTTTAATGAGATGTATGTGAGTTATTTTACTTCTTCAAATTTTCCTGTGTCAAGATGGTTATAAGTGTACAACCATTGATAAACATTGAGATCATAGGTTTTATGTTCACTTGTTAAGTAATTTTAGTATCTAAAAATGAGCTGTTTGCATGTTTATTAAGCTTTGTTATAATTTGTTCTTAAGATAATATACTTTAAATCAGTCAACTATTTTTCCTATTTCAATCTTTTTTTTATGGCTCCTATGAGTTACACTAGATCTAGTCTTAATGATGGTATTTTGGTAATTGAATTTGTACTGTAATCGAGCCATCTTTTCAAAGTACCAAAACACGAGTTTTAAATTCATAACATTTCCCTTACATTTGCTAATATTTTGAAATCCTGTGAGTGTATCTTAAGTGTGATAAAGAGTGAGTTGTGAATATTTTGTCAAGATATTTACATGAGATTTCATGCAAAAGTTATTGAAGATTTTATGAAATCACGCATTCTTGGGATTCCACAAGTGTATACCTTCTCTCCAAGGGACTATTTTTCACCAATTGAGTGTCCTTTTACCTGTAATGATACCTAACATTTTCAGATTTCTAAGAAAATTGTCATAGTAAATTCCATCTTATTTTAATCTGCCATTCATACAAAATATAAACCTACTACTGTCCAAATCCTACAATTCACTTCTAATTTCTTTTCCTATAAGCGTTTATTAAGGGACTTCACAAATTTTACTTCCCTTTCCATAAATATACAAGAGGAGATGGAATATCATGTTGTGTAGAGTAACTTGAGTCTAATTGGAGTGACATATGCATTGTTTAGTGTGACAAATTGTAAGAGTTAAATAGTGCATTCATTGGCCATGATCATCCAAGACTAAATATTCTATTTTAAAAAGTAAGTTAAGAGACTAAGGATTTTAAATTATCCCTTTACATTTCTAGGTTACACAAAGGGTTCTCTCACGTAGGAGAAAGGCGGGGCCTATAACAAAGTAGTGAATCTCATCCCCTTTTTACGTGTCACATTGTCCTCCTTAAAGCTAGGTTTAAATGAATTTGTCAAACATCTTCCCTGGCTAAAAAATGATATAAACAAAGTCTGTCATCCGGAAGCATATATCTTCACTCATTGATGTTTCGTGGCTCCAAAGGAGGTGTAAATGTTTGTACCAACACACTTCTATTACCATTTCTAGGGACTATTTCCTAGAATTAAGAAAAAATACGTGTATCGGTAATGGTTATAGTGTATTTGATATAAATTTATGTCGAGAACCTAGTACTTTGTTGAGATTTTCTAAAATAGTTATCCATAGGGATCTAGAAAAACACACCACTTCATCAGTTCCATCAACACCAAGAAGGAGAATTGAAGAAAGTGAAGAAAAATGAGGAAAAGGAGGTTCTATCAACTTTTTAATAGAACCACCACTCGAGAAGAGTGAAAAATTGCATAAATTCCACCTAACCTAAGCGGAAGTCCTAAAACCTCCAGTCTTCACAAGGCGGTGGTCCTAACACATTTGATAGAAAAAATAAAATCAGGAACAAACTATTTTAGAATTTTAAGATATGGTTGTGTCTCATCCCTTCCACACCATTTCACATCCTCAAGTGCATGCGAGAACATGGGAAGGCCTATAAATTCATGGTAGGAGCAAGAGAATTGATCATTTGGAGATCCAAAGAGATCAAAGAGCAAAGGTTTAAGTTTAATGAGAGAAAATGAGCAATATCTTTAGTCTTTGGAGTGGAATTGTAGGAGAAAGGTGTAGAAACAGAGAAATAAAGTATAGGCAAGGAGAGGTTTACATTTTTTCTCCATTTTCTACTTCTTATAGTCTGTAATTGTCTATAATTGACTAATAAAAGTTGAAAGAAAGAGTGTTTTTCCTTTCTTGAATGTTTTTCCTCCATTGGAGGTTTCCAGGATAAAATTGTTGGTATTTGGAGTTTGAATTATTTCCTATTCTCTGAAATTTCATTTTTATAACACTAGATAATCAATCACCAAGCTCTAATCTTCAATCAAATCTGTCATTTTCCCTAGTTGAAAGTGGAACAACATAATTGTGTAATTTCTTAGAGTTCCAAAGTAAAATTTTATGGATAATTTTTGTATCGAGCTTATTATATATCTAGTTATATGGAATTCAATTATTTCTTTTGATTTGTATGACAATGACAAGGTACAAAGGTGAAGAATTTTTACCTTACGGGCCAGATATTTCTACGAAGAAGTGGAAATAAAGAATTCAAGCTCAAATGGAGGAAGAGAACTTGGTCCGTAGATTCAAAATGTTAGAGACCATGATGGATAGGTTGCATAGAAAACAAGAAGAGATTTCAGATCCGTAAAATGTGGATTCGAGTTAAGAAATATTCCATAGAGTCATTGGTTTGAGCACTAGCCAAAACAAATTGTATCGGAAAGAGCCACGAAGAGGAAGAATGGGAAGAGCATGAAGAAGAGATGCCAATTATAAGTGAAAAGGTAAAATCTTCTCATACACATTTTAAAGTTTAAATAAAAGTGGAAATAAATAAATTTAAAGGACAAGTAGATGTAGAATTGCATGATAAGTGGATACAATAGTTAGAAGTCTATTTTAGTGTGCATAATGTTACTGATGCAACCTAGAATTCACCAGTAAAAGCCCAAGTCTTGTTTGGCACATCACTTAGCCTAGACTGAGCACTCACCCAAAGCACACAAAGGTAATAGGCCCCTCTTTAGGGTTTCTATTGTAGGATGTTAGCATTATGAAGACTTGAAGCATTCATATATATGTCTAATATTTCAGTCTACAGTACATATTCAGATCTAGATCTAGAGAATAACATACTTAAGAGATAACCATGATGAAATCAAGCATGCATGAACTAGTTATACTCAGGATTTGACACTCTGATTCATCAACACATTCCATTGCATTAAACATGATAAATACACAAAAGATGATTACAATAGATAATACCATAGTCTATGTGCACATCATATTTGGTAGCATAACCTCACAATAACTCAATTCTCACACACTCACTTATGCTACACAGTTCACTACATATTTATAAGGGTGGGGTATTTCCCTTCACCACTTATCTAATCCCAAAATAGGTCACATGCTATTATTAGCCACGCACCATTACAATAATAGCCACACATGCAAGTGCACTAACAATAGACTTCTTCTAGTTAACTATCAATAGTAAATCTATTCTCAGCTTGTATCCATGCAAAGCACTTTGTAGCTGGTCCTCCAAGAATAGCCAATGTATGTCTTGCATGTCTCTAGCTGGTTTGTGTGCTCAAAGCACACTATCTCAAAAATAGATCCTCATCATGAAAATAGCTAAGTCCCGAATCTATTTTTTTCCTACGTGTGTGATTCCTTCTTTATACTTCCACACATTTGAATGCACTCTACTCTTCTATGTGAACCTTCTGTATTTCCTTCGCTAAGTGCCATATTTTAAATGACCAACATTACCCCATACTAGCTACATTATCTACTCCGACAATGGTTGTCACCCAAAATGAATCAAAGAATATGAATAGAAGAATAGAATTTTTTTGTATGAATAAAAGAATGTCTTTACCTTGTAGCATCTTTTGCTTTAACTTGAAGAATCAATTCTAGATATTCTTCTTTTATTTCCACCTCTAGATTCTACCAATCATTGAGCACAACTTCTACCTTTTCTGGTATATCCAATGTAATTAACTCTAACTCATCTTTTGTAATCTCTCCTTTCTCATTTTGCAAGACCAACACAATGTTGGACATTGCAGTCATTCTTCCTTCTAATAAGTCCATATTTTGTGTGATAAGTTTCCCAAGCTCATCCATCCTTTCCTTGTGTGGTTCTTGAGCTACTGTGAGGGCCTCGTGCATCCACTTGACAAGTGATAATCATTATGCATGGCCCAAGGTCTCATTTTTCATGGCCTTCAGGATTTCATTGTCTTCCAAGATGGTCTTGGTTCTTATAATGGCTTCACGGGGATTTACAAATATTAAGCGCTTGATCTGATTTCTTCAGTTCCTCTTGTAATCTCTGAAGTAACCCCTCATATGATGCAATCTTTCTCATCATTGAATCCTTTTCCCGCTCTACTTCATGTGTTGGATCCTTTGGTTCTGGAATGTGTAGAGGTTCATCTTCAAGTAGTAAGTCCACCAAGGTACTTACATAATGCATTGTTGAAGGAAACATCTTTGGTACCTTTGGCTCTAAGTGTGACTTTAATTTCATGATATTGTCCCCAACTTCCTCTACCATCTTTGATGAAAAAAAAAAATTTCTTCTATGCTAATTCTTTTTCTTACTTTAGGTGTGCTGTTTTTACATCCTTAGTGTTGATCTCCTCCCTCAATGCCCTAATTTTTGCAGCCTTATCCATATTTCATCATGTCACCTCTGTCAAGACCTTTACCAAAGCATTGCTCACTTGTTCATATGACATAACAATAGGCTTTACTGTTATGTGTCTTTCCTAGGGTTTCTTCTTCAACCTCCTTAATACACATGACTTCTCACATACATAAAAAACACAGTTCATCCATGTGTGTGTGCATCAATCATGATAGTTTCTTCCTTGTCCACATGGTTGCCATATCTTCATCCATCAGCTCCCAGCCATACGACTCCTTTTGTGTCGGTGTGATTTGAAAATGGGCATGGACAATTTGAATCATGTCTTTGGCATAGCCCATGACTAGTAGAACATACTCTTCACTTGTTCTCTTTGATCTTGGCCCCTTAGGAACTTGGGATTTAATATTTGGGGCTTGTTCTGCTATACCTTGAGTAAATTTTTGTGTTGTCTCATCTACCTCTTTTTCTCCTTCCTCTCCATCCTTCATATCTTTATCTTTTGGTTCTTCCACATTCTCTAAAGGTGTAGGGAGGCTGGGCATGCTCTCCTCGGCATATTTCTCCTCCTCATTCAGATTCAATTTCCTTCTTCTTTTCTTAGTTGTCTCCTTCTGTGGAGAAATTCGAGGTGATCTGCACACTAATTGTGGAGTAGCACCTTGGGTCCTTGTTCTCCTGAATACCCTTTTGAAATGATGCTCTCCTTAGACTTCATCCAAGTCCTCATCTCCCTCTTATGGCTGGGGTGGAGTAGTCACACACTCAGCTTCTTCCCTATTTGGAGGTTGTCTTCTAGCTCTATGCTCCAAACCACTACTATCTTCATGCTCCTCTTCTTGATCATCTACTTGTATTATCTCTGTGGGCTTAGGTCGTTGGAACATTCTCCATTGTATGCTTACCTTTTGGTGGCCCTAGGAGCACGATCTCATTCTCCACATACTTAGTGTTCTCCATATTGGGCTTAAGTTGAAGGTACACAAACGTTGCTCGGGTGTCCCCATTGCCAATCTTACGGGCTTCATGCTTAGAATATCTAAGATAAGCCTCTCAATGTAGGAATTATGCCTTGGATATACATATTTCTTTCTCAGAGAGTGGTAGTCACAATATACCTTGTCTACATTGAAGGTTAGGTGGTGCACATCTGAAAAATGGTGAAATTATGCCTAGAAATATCTTGCTATGAAGTCATACAATAGTTTGCACCATGGACTCCAAGCTCTATCCTTCATCGCAAATCGCACGATGTAACAATACTAGTAGACTGCAAACTGGACTACCTTACCCACCACCAAAGGAAACTCCTTGGGTATGAGCCAATCTTCTTTGAATTTTGCATAGATTCTATCATACCACAACTCTACCCTCTGTTTGAAGAGTCTATGTTCTGAGGGGTACTCCTAATATCCTCCTTTGGCCCATCGGGAACTCCAATCTCCATAAAAACTAAAGACAATAAAATAGTGCCAAAAGTTATTATGTCACTTGTGCATGCTTATTCAATGATTGTATTTGCTATGTGATCTTTGATATTATAGACCACTCCTTGAGACATCTTCTTTGCAATGTGTAGCCACATTGTGTTTACCTATGACCATTCTCCTTGGTCATTCAAATTTGTTACAAGAGGTGTAACTTCCTGCACTATTGGGTTATTCTTCAATTTGTTAATGTCCATGCCATGTAGACCTTTAGTATACCCCATATCCTTATCTCCAAGATTGCGGCCTTATCATTTAAAGCACTCTCTAGATCCACTCCTGAGGATCTTAGTCCTGTCATTGTATAAATCAAAGTAGTTGTTATTCTAACCCTCCATCCGGCAAAGTAGATGCATTCCTCATGGACTCTGTTCATCAACCATCGATACTATGGTTCATATTTCAAAAATTATGGTAGCTCGTATAACCTGGTAGACTCCATTATTCTTGATAACTTCTCACTAGTGTTATCATACCGACATATATTTTGTTTTATGATTGTTCATTTTTTCTTTCAACAACGCATCGAGGTCCTTCTTATTATCCAATGTTCGATGGTTGTAATCAATGATTTTACATTGATGGATGTGGGAATCCCATTATTGTCCCATAATCATGCCCTCTGGATACTACATTTCTGATAAATTACTCTCAAGATAAATTTCTTCTTCCACTTTGACCTTCTTCTTTCCTTTTAATCCTGTTGCGGGTGCTTTCTTTGGTGCCATCTGAAAAATATCTCTTTTCTTCCCTTTGTAATCGAGAAAGTTAAAACCCTAGTTCAAATATTCATGCCCTAGTGGAAATCACATGCCCTAGCTCATTTGTAACACATCTACTTCGTTCAAACCCTTCACCTATGGGAACACAAGCTTTTCCTTTGCACTAACCTTCTCTCCATGTCTAGTTTCACACTCTTTACACCTTAACACAATTACTCGGCTCATTTTACACTTAACCCTTTTCAAATTCTCTCAATTGCAATGGTAAAAATGAACTCACATCCCTTCCTTATATAGAATTTCAAAAATTTAGTGCATTTATTTCTCCTCCTCCTACCAATAATCCTCTCATTAATCGACCATTTTTCGTTTGTTCTACGTGGTACATTTTTTTGCCCAAGCTATAACCTTCTAGTGCGCCTTCCTACTTTCTAGCCACAAACTTATTTTGAGTGCACTTCCATGCACACAAGTACCTTTCCCTGAACCTTCCCTTGGTAGTTCCCATGGCCTCTGCTTACCTCGCATTATACTTGTTTCTTCATTTACCTCCAACTATGGTCCTCATTTATAGAAGCATTTTTTTCTTTCAATTTTCCAACTTGAATAACACTCGTAGATAGTTCCTTTCATGTGTACTTATTTTCATCAGTCATATACCTAGATATCAATAACCTACCCCACACTAAGGGTATGTGTAATCCTCTGTACATAAAAATTCTTCAAATAGTAATTAGCTTATGGCGCGTAAACACACTTATTACACAAACACACCAACTAAATTGAAAAAGCATAATGACAAAGAAGGAAACACATTAAGGAAATGTAGAATTGAAAACCTAATCTAAATGGAAACACTGCCTTATTACAAACACCAAGAATACTTATTATAGTGGGGCTTTAGCCTACACCCGTTGAAGTATCTAGGTAAGCTGTATATCATCAAGTGCCTCTAATTGACAAGCACCTATTTCAAGTATGTGAGTGATAACATACGGCCCCAACCAATGTAATTTGAGTTTACCTATATCATGTAAAAATTTAGAATCATAAAGGAGCACCATATGTCCTATCTCAAGATTTTTATCCCTAATGTGCCTATCATGCCATGATTTCTACGTGGCCTTCTCTTATTTTTGACTCCGTGTTATGGCTTGTCACTCATCCAACTTGATTAAATTTTCAATCCATTCTTCTAATGTTTTCCCATTAGCTAGACCTCAAAGACACATGATACACAAATATGGTAACATGAATTCGATAGGTAGAATTACTTCTGCTCCAAACACTAAGCTGAAATGGTGTGACATTGTTAAACCTTTTATATGTTGTTCGATATGCCCAAAGTGTTGCAGAGATACTTTATCATCCCAATCCTTTCTTCCAACATCACAATTTTTTTCAATGTCCGGCTCAAAATTTGTTGAAAGCCTCAACATTACCATTATCTTGAGGATGATATGGTGTAGTCTTATGGTCTATAATCATGAATTCATCCAATAAAATTATGATTGTCTCATTAAGAAAATGTGTACCGCTATCACCGGTCAAACTTATAGGACATACATACCTTGTAATGATATTTTCCCAAAGAAACCTAGCTGATATAGCTGATATACACTCCTTTGTAGGTGTTGCTTCTACCCACCTTGTCGGATAGTACGTGGAAGTGATGATATAGCATGATCAAATTCTATGCGTGGTGGTGAAATATGACCCAAAAAATCTATAGCCCATTTCTCAAATTGCTCTGCACTAGGAATAGGCCTTAATGGCATCTCATCTCGTTGTCCTGGTTTTCCAATATGTTGACAATGATCACAAGATTTACAATAATCCTTATGTTGGAGAAAATCATCGCGTGGCGAGATCTATGGATAGACGAGCCAGCCAACGGTGTTGGGGCTTAGCCCCTCTTTGAGAAGATCGGTTTATTGCTATTTCTTAGAATCTATGCAAGTCTCACAATTACGCCTTCGGGGTTGGGATCTCATCCCGGTAGAGTGTTCAGGCTGCGAAAAGAAAGGAATGAAAGAGAGAGAAGAGAAAGAAGCAGATCCGAAGGGAGAAAAGAAATGAATTCCAAAGCAAGGTCGGAATCTATGCTTTTAGTTAGGTATGAGCCAAATGCATAAATAAACAAAGCAATACTTGATAAACAAATGACGGAAAAGTAGATATGAATCTAACAGATCAAACACATATAGATCTAACGTAAGAAAGATCTAATGTATAACACAGCTATTGAGCACAAAGTCTGAATAATTGTATTACTGTTCTTTTCTGTTACAAGAAAGCTCAAAGTCTTTCTCTCCTCACTTCTATTTCTATCTGAAAAATGTTCACCTTTGAATACAACAAGTATTCTTGTATTTATAGAAGATGAGGGAGAGAGAAGGCAAAATGGAGCCAACCACTTATTTACAAGATATTTACAAAATATCCAAAAGTCATGTTGACTTTGACAACTTGGATGGATGACATCATCCCATGATGCAACATGGATGATGTCATCATTTGTGCCAACTTACTTCAGATACTACGAAAAGAAAGTCGGAGAAAAGAGAGGAGAAGAAGGAGAAGAAGAAGAAGAGGAAGCTATTCATCATCATCATCCTGTGGCCTAAAAGGGGTCGCCTGTTTCTGATGCTGATCAGGAGATGAGATGTGGAACTGAGCGCGGTATTCCAAGAACTTGCTGATCATCGGCCCAAATTGATCCTGTGATGGATCCTTGTGCCGTTCACTGATTGCTTCACAAGTTTCCCGCTCATCTATGAGCTTTTCTGGGATCTTGGAATAGTCTTTACCCGCCTCGATTAGGGACCCGATGAAGTCTCTACAGGCCAGTAGGTTGTTGATGGATTCGATGTCGAACGTGACTTCTGGCCCTGTCCCTTGAGAAGCTACCTCCTTGAAAATCCGGATAGTGTCATCAGCTGATCTCAAGGTAAGGGAAGGAGTGAGCAACCCTGGAGTCATAGATAAAACAATTTTCTCCATTTGATGCATCGCATCCAGGGCCTCTTCCTTTACCTTGTCTATCTTTTCCAGAACAAATTCTAGCTGATCTATCCGATAGTCCAGAGTGGACATAGTTTTATTGAGGGCCCTTGGGTGGCCGAAGACTCCGAACTTAACCAGATCTTCGACTGAACAGTCGAACATTTGTTGGAAGGCTTCGTGCTGGAGTCTAGCATGCTCTAATTCTTCTGATACTGGACTTGCTAATGCTTGGAGTTCCTTATTCGCCTTCTCGATGTTCAGGTATAAACTGATATACTCGGCGATCACCTTTTCACTATCTTTGAGGATCTGGCTCCTCCAAGCAGAAACAGCCATACCTTGCTCGCCGATTTTTGAATACTCATTAATCTTCTCCCGTGAGCAGCTCCGGAGTCTTGGCAAGATTGATTGTGGGAGGTGCACTTCCCATCTTCTGTAAGGCTTGAAGCAGATATTTGTTCTGCTCCTTTAGTAGCCTTTTTTCTTCCTTTGTTTCTTGAAGCTTTTCGCAGAGTGCATCAACTGCGGAAAGAGCTTCCCCCTGGAGACTTTCTGAGGATGTCCCCATTGTGACTTGGGTCACTGTGAAATCTGTTGGAGACAGATCTTCTTTCTCTTTGAGGGGTTGGGGTATGCTATTTCCATGACTCTCTCACTGCAGCGCTCTTTGAGAAGCGTGTAACCGGAAACTTGTGCTTCTTTACTCCTTTAGCGGAATGACCCAGAAAAGTCCACGGAGCGATGGGGACTTTCCTCTTTTGTTGGTTTAGCTCTTTGAGAGATCAGCTGGTCCTATAGAAGAAGGACCGAGAGACGAGAGGGAGGCAGCAACGGTAGAAGAGGGAAAAACGTGGAGACACGTGGCGGCGGCATCGAAAGAATAGCCGAAGACATGCTCACGGGAGGAAGGGAAACCGCATGATAGCGAGAAGAGATAGGAAGGGAAGGGAGCTCGGAGATGAGGAAGAAATGGAAGAAGACAAATCAGTAAGGGAGGAGAAGATAGATGAAGAGGCGGGGAAAGAGTAGAAGAAGGGCGAGAGGACACAACCAAAGGAGTGGTTGCTTGAGTCACTCGAGGGAGGAAGGAAGAGAAGAGGAAGGGATAGAAGGGATCTGAAGTTGTAGCAGCGCCGACATCACAGGTGGATGGGCGTATAGGACTATCCTCTGTCAATTCTTTCTCTAGTGAATCCGAGTTATTACTTGTTCGAGCTCGAAGGAAGAGGACTTTCAGGGGCTTCCTCCTGAATGGTGCTAGGTTCACCTTCGGCACCTTTGCCTTTCAGCAGCTTCTTTGACCTTGGAGGTGCGTTGCCCAAAGGGGAAGTCATGAAATCTACCCCGAGGTAGATTAGTCCGTTCATGCGGCACCAATGCTCCGTTCTCCGCATAGTTTCTTTTACCCTCTCCTCAATTGTTTGAGGAGCCTTGCTTCTGTCAATGTCCGGGAAGGGCCAATCATCCCCTTCTGTGTCATTATACACTTTGTCTACTTCGTCTTCCGTGGTTTGGAAGCCTTTTGGGACAATGGCCACTCCGTATTGGATGATTTCCGTTAATGCCAAGCGAGAGTGATCCTTTCTTCTGAGTTCTACCTCATGGAGAACGTCAATGTAGATATCCTCAATCTGAGGGACATGAATTGGATCAAGCTTAGCCCTTGGTAGACAGCCCCTAGGGTCGAATGTAGGCCTTGCTGGGAAATCATGCTTTAGGTTGAGCAATTCTAGCTCAGCAAACATCTCCTTCGCCTTGTGATAGCTGGAGCATGTGTAACGGCCTACTGTGAGGGGGAAAGGAGTTCCGCCCTTCTTTCTCTTGAGGCACTTTTCATGGTATGTGACGAGCTGTCTTGACAGTTCCAATAAAATCAGCTTTGGTCCAGCATACCTTGGTAGCCTGGTTGGCTCTCCCAAAAAGTTGGCAGCCCTTAGATAGGTGAACGTGGGAAATTGGGTGAACAAGGCTCCCCATTTCTCTGTGACTGCCACTATGTTCTTTGTCGTCCGGCTATGAGTCAAATTTGGCCGCAACATGCACATGATGTGATAGAAGAAAACATCATTGATTTTAGCAAATTGAGGGATACTATTCTCTAGTCTCAGCTCTGGATAGTAATCAAATATCTTGGCCTGAGGCCATACTCCACCGGTTGAGCCACAGGTAATCCCTTGCCGATCTTTGCAGCGTAGACTACATAGGAGTTCATATGAAATACTCCGGTTGTGGCAAGTGTATTTGGCTGCTCGAGAGATGGTCTTCTTGATTATTTCACCCCAGCAAAAGCGCTGATCGGGCAAATTCTTATTCATTGTTTCTAGGTACCGCAGCATCCACTTATGGAAATAGTGGGCATCTGAAAGCCCGAAGACTCTGCTCAAGAAGGTGATAGAATCTTTGAGTTCCTCGAGAAATCACTTCGGTGGATAGTACGAGGCCACAGGTCACTACCTTCTTATTCTTTAGGTAGACCTCATTCATTAACTGCATGCACTGGCCTTCGTTGTCTTCCCAGGCCTTGATGCATTCCTGTTGGCTAATAGCCACGTAGTTCGGTGGTGAGGAATGCCAAGCATCAACTCAAAATGGCGGGCAGTGAGGTTTATGACTACTTCGCCCTTGCTTATTCTCGACACATCTCGTGTCTTTGTTGAAGGATTGTGCAACAACCATCATAAACTCGTTATTCACGGCATGCGGGGATTCCTCCGGCAAAGTGCGGGAGCCTTGCCTATTAGTTTGTCCATCCATGGACTTCTTGTAACCTTTTGAGTTCTAAGCGAGAACTCATCCATGTCAATGTGACCCAATTGAGTCCGGACATCCATCACGCACTCGGCTGTGATTCGGGCATCGACCTACGATATTTGTATTTCATTTCTTCTTGTTAGCTTTGCCTTTCCTCTTGGTTTGGTGGGCTTCTTGCAGCGTAGACATGTGTTCTTTCGAACTCAGCTGCTGATCTGCACGAAGAAGAAGAGAGACCCAATCCAAAAAGGTTGAATTAGTCATTTGATCTTCCATTGGAAAGCTTAGCAGGAGGAGTTAGAGATTTAAAGGCTCAGGGCGCAGGAAAAATACAATTGGCAGGCCAAATAGATAAGGCGCGCAAGAAAGGAATGTTGCAGAGGTTATATTGGCGCCAAAAGCGCATGGCGCATGGATGAAGCAGGTTGCATTTTATAACAGGGCGCACAGGAAATGCGTGTTACATTGGGGTTCGATGCGCCTGTGGCGCATGGAAAGATTGTGTAACATGGACGAATGATGCGCCAAAGGAATATAGCGCGGCGCATGGAGGGTTTACACAACATCATGTTACTGCATCGGAGGGTGCGCCAGCGCCTATGTAATCTTTATACTTGCGCGAAAAAGGCTTTTGTTGCATCGAAACTGGGTGCGCTCTTTGGCGCATGGAAACATTATGCAGCATGGACAAAGGGTGCGCCGAAGGCTTTTTAAGGAGGCGCGGGTTTTACACTTGGAGCATGCAAAAGGGGTGCGCTTATGGGCGCATGAATTTCAGCTGTAGCAGGATGGCAGGGTGCGCCATGGCGCGGATCTTGAGTATGTTGCAAGTCGGATAGGTGCGCCGAGGGGCGCGACTGTCTTGATTGTTACAAGGCGCGCCGGTGCGCCTTGTGAAATAAGCTCTCAAACCTCTTTCTTTCTCTCTTCCACTTCAAAAATTGCTTGGACAAGTAAGGTTTTTCAAAAATCTTGTAAACAGACCAAGCTAGCTACAAAACGACCCCTTTTCCAGCAGATCCGGAAAGAGGGAGGGAGAGGAAGAGCAACAGAAGAAAATGAACAGGACAGCACGGGGGAAAGGCTCAAACACATTCAAACTTTGATGAAAACCGGCCAGCAAGTTGGCACACACACCAAAACCGGACAAAAAACAAGCCCAAAGAACAGAAAACATAAAACGGGGAAGGGGAAGAACCTCTTACCTTAAAATATAGTGAAAATTCCTTGGCGGGTCCACAACACGGCGAGAAGCGGCAGAGCGGTGACAAATCCAGAAAAATCACGTGCGACAAAAGAATGAAAATGACATTGGCGCGCACGGATATTTATAGAAAAACCTGTCATTAATCGCCACTGACCTTTTGAAATGGCGCATGGAAACGGCGTTTGTCGACAAGGTAAAGCGTCGCCCTTTGGCGCATGGAAGGAAATGGCAACAGAAGAATGAGCGCGCCTTTGGCGCACCAAATTCGTTGTCGACATGAAGTTATGTGCGCCCTTTGGCGCACCAAAACTTGGTGTAACATAGATTACGTGCGCCCTTTGGCGCACCGAGAAGCGTGCTAACATGGAAAACCATGCGCCAAAGGCTTTTAAGGGGGCGCATCAAAATTATGTTTCTGAGGAAAATTCATGCGCCCAGCCAAAAAGGCTCAAAGAGACTAAGTTCGAAAACTAGATTTCCCAGGGAGGGATTTTACGACGTTTCGAACGCGAAGGATCCCTAACGAGGGATCGAAACAAAATTTTCGGTATGGTTATCGGTAAAATTGCCCTTGTCAATTTTACGGGATAACAGTAGCTCTTCTGGGACTATCACGAGCAAATTCGGGGTAGAGAATCCCTAGATCACATGTGCCTATCCATTGGGTACGGAGTCAAAAACAAGGGGACCGGAGGGAGAACAAAGGAAACACACAACAAAGCAGAAAAGCGAACACACACGAAAGCAAACACACAGCAAAGAGCAAAGCTGTACAAAGAAAGCAAAGCTGTCAAAGAAGACAAAGAAGAGAGCAAGCTCTACTTCCTGAAGATCTTGAGATGTTGCCCGCTATAGGGAAGCGGGAGCTCAGCTCCATCCAGATACGAGAGATAGAAACTATTCTCTCCATTGAGTTGCTTGATTTTGAAGGGTCCTCTCCATAGGGAATCAAATTTTCCGTGCATGCCCTTTGGTTCTCTTCGCTTGTCCCAAAGAAGGACGAGATCTCCCACTAGAAAATCTCTCTGCTTGGCCTTCTTGTCAAAAAGCCTCTTCACTTGATTCTGATGTTCAGTGATCCTGTCGACCACCTTTACTCTCTTTTCTTCAAGTTCCGCAAGATACATGATTCTCTTTTCTAGAGAACTCTGAAAAGTTTCATCTTCGATTGCTCGTGCCAAGCGTAGAGCAGGAAGTTCGCAGAAATGGGAAGTTCGGCATCGGTGCCATATAACACTTGAAAAGGTGACATGCGAGAGATCTCTTAGGAGTAATGCGGTCCGCCCACAAAGCATCGTCAAAGACTTGTGCCACATCCGCTGATTTTCATCTACTAATTTCCGTATGATGGTCACCAAGTTCTTATTCTTTGGATTCCACTTTGACCATTTCCACGAGGGTAATAATCGAGGCATGTGCTAAAGTTATTCCATATTCATAGCAAAAACTAATAACTTCCCGCGAAGAGAAGTTAGAAGCGTTATCAGCAACGATTTTATGCGGAACACCGAACACAGCGATGATATTTTCTTTGATAAAAGCGCAAACTACCTCGAAGTGGCGTGCTTTGCGGTATGGCTTCCACCCATTTAGTGAAGTAATCCGTTCTTTGTGAGGACATAGCTATGTCCAGCACTCGATTGAGGATTGAGTGCACCAATAAAATCAATTCCCCATTGCCTGAATGGTTCATTGATAATGACCGGCCTAAGGGGAAGGGCAGCCAACTTGGGCTTGCCGACGAATTGTTGGCAGGGGTTCACACTTTGCCACCCAGTAGCCGCATCTTGAAAAAGCGTTGGCGGTAGTACACAGCTCGAATGATCTTGTGTCTTTGTCACGGAAGAAGAAAAATGGCCTCCCATGAGCTGGAATTGTGAAAACTTTCCAGCAGTTTTACTTACTTTGGGGCTTGTCAACACATCGCAGGAAGACACCGTCTATCCCGCGCTTATATAAACCGTCATCCCAGATGACATACTTAGCTGCCCTGAGCTTTATAGCACGCTTCTCCTTTGCAGTTAGGTGCATCGGGCATTCGCCGTAGGTAAGGAAGAAAGCAATGTCGGAGTACCACTCATCACTGGTCGCAATAAATAGAACCAGAGGCAGAGAATCAGGCTCCTCTAGAGGGCTTTGCTCTTTGTCGGTATAATTCTCTCTTTCATCAGGATTTTCTGAACCCCTGTTCTCAGCCATTAGCTGACACAGGCCTTTACCCCTTACCAGCTTGGTGGGTTTAATATCCAGGTCATATTCCTGGACTTTTGCGATCCAATTCCCTCTCAAACTTCCTAACTCCTGCTGAGTTAGAATTGATTTCACCGCGGTGTCGGGAACCAGCACCACCGTATGCGAGTTCAGAATGTAATACCTGAAATTCTTCACCGCTTTGACAACGGCAAAGGCGTGTTTTTCCAGCTGAGTCATTTTCAACTCGTGAGGCTTGAGAGGAGAACTCATGAATGCGATTGGAGATTCAATATCCTCCGAGTTCTTTTGCATTAGGATTGCAGACACAGTATGTTCGGAGGCGTAACTATACATAATGAAGTCTTTGGAGAAATCCGGACATACCAGGACCGGTGCATGAGCAACAGAAGTTTTTATCTCCTCAAATGACCTTTTCCCCTCTTCACTCCATCTGAAAGTGGGTGACCCTTTCATCATGTTTAGTATGTGGCGGGTCTTCTCAGCAAAATCAGGGACAAAACGCCTAAGAAAGTTCACCTTTAGAAGAAAGAATGAACACCATTCTTGCTTGTAGGCAGAGTAAGGCTTTGGATAGCCTTAACTCTTTCGGCATCAATCTTCGTTCCTTCTTTACTAACCACATGGCCTAGCAATTTCCCTTCTGTAACCCCAAAAACAGACTTTTTGGGATTTAGAGAAATTCCATGTTCTCGGCTTTGGCCAATACTTGCTCCAGTGATCATAATGATCACTTCGTAGTTTAGAGAACACGGTTAAGTCATCTAGATAAACTACGATGACTTTTCCCATCATGCCTTTGAATGCAAAGTCCATGGCCCATTTGAAAAGTGGCACCGGCGTTAGTTAGGCCGAAAGGCATCTGCTATAGGCAAATGTACCCCATGGAGTAGTGAATGCTTTGTTTTGAATTGATCTTGAGCGAGACTTCAATCGATTATAGCACGAAAAACCATCAAGCATAGACAGCATTTCCGATCCGATCCTTTGCTTAGAACTTGATCCATTATGGGAAGAGGGTAGTTGTCTTCGTGAAGCTTGATTCAAGTTTTGAAAGTCTCGCAGATCGTATTTCACCGTTTTTCTTGCGTACTGGCACAATGTTCGCCACCCAAGTGCTGTGATGGATAGGGAAGATGATTCTTGCGTCCAGCATCTTCTGAATTTCGGCCTGAATGGTGCCCGAAATCTTGGGATTATAATGTCTTTGCTTCTGACGGAAGGCTTTGGCATCTTCTTTCAGCGGTATATCATGCTGAACGTCCTTTGGCTTGAAGGACTTTAAATCGGCATAGGACCATGCCAATACATCCATATATCTTTTCAGCAACTTGACAAATTTCCGTTTTTCTTCTGGCGCGCAACATTTCCCGATGTTCACGAATTGCGGGTGTGCCTCAGAACCTATATTGGTAGTTTGTCTGCGGAGATGAGTCGGGATCATCTCGCCTCTTCTTTTTCACAAAAGCGATCATGTACATCAAGCAGTGCTCCAGAGAAACCAGGCCCTTCGGAATTTTATTTCCCTTGAGCTGACATATGCCATCGTTCTCCTTTGTTTCGTGGTTTTGACTGTTGATTGATTCACGGCATGTTGAGGTGGATCCTTCAAAATACAACTCATCAAAATTTTCTGATTTTTCTAGAAAGGCAATGAGGTGATTATCATCGTTGAATACCTGCCAATGCTGAGAGTTGTCTGGCACGCTTGGGCGGAAAACCACTTCAATGGTGTATTTGCTCGTTTTCAAACCCGGGTGCGGGAGCATGAGAGATGCTGAAACGGCCAACGAATCAGCCATGTCGTTTTGGGCTCTTGGAATTGCCTCTATTGAAAAAGCGTCAAATTCCTCAATGCGTTGTCCCATACTGCATTACGGTAGTGCCTGAGCCTTTCATTTTTCACTTGGTAAATCCTTTTGACCTGATTTACAACTAGCTCGGCATCACCTTGTGCTTTTAGATTTTTTATCCCTTTTTCTTTTGCGGCTTGCATACCGAGTAAGAGAGACTCATACTCAGCAGTATTGTTAGTATTGAAAAACTGCAACTTGAAAGAAAGAGGAATTACCTCCTCCTCAGGAGATATTAGCACGGCTCCGGCGCCACATCCACTAGTTGCACAGCTGCCATCAAATTGCAAGGTCCAGACCTTATTAAGGTCCTTTTCTTGAACGAAAACATCCTTTGTATCCGCCTCGGTAGATAAGAAGTAGTTTCCCATCCCTGATGATTCAAAAAGGATTTGGGCTTTGGGGTCTTCAGAGCTAGTGACCAAGTATTTCTTTTGGGATTCCGGCTCCAAAGTTTGCATTACGCCTTTGACTGGAATTCTAGCTTTGGACCAGTCCATGTGAATTTCTCCACCAACTTCGCTGCAAAAGCTCCTTCCCAGCAGAATTCCATAGGCTGCCGGAATGTCAGCGACAAGGACGGTCATTTTTACTCTTTTATCCGGGAAGGCCGCAAACGCAAATTGCGCGTCTTTGATTTGGCCAATCAATGGCACTTGCTTGGTTTCCAATGAGTAGCATCTGCCGAAAGGTTTGGTAAGAGTGAGGCCCAAAGCATGGGCGACTTTCGCCGGCATGACGTTATCGGAAGCTCCGGAATCAATTATGCAATTACTCAGCTTGTGCCCATTGATCGGCGGGGAGAGATAGAAAGGTTCTATCTTCTTTGCGAGCGTGACGTTGAAGCAACATTTATATGGGATTCGGGGGAGTGGAAAGGATTCCTTTAGGGAAGCTTTGATTAGATATAATGACTTGGCCTTGGATATACTTAGTCAATCTTACAAGCTGTTCGGGGTTTGAGTGAAGATACTCAGCTTCGGACATTTGAATCTTGGTCTTTTTTGCATGATCTATTATATCGAACGCGGCCAAGGGTTGCGTTGGTGAGGGAATGAGTCCTTCACTTCGCGATGATGGAATAGGGTTACTGATCTTGATAGGAATATGAGGGGGCTGATTCGGAGGAGAGATGGGCGGAAAAGACTTCTTTGCAAAAGACTTAACGAGGGGAATTGAGTAGGAAGAGGATTACCTCTTCTAACAATGTAGTTGGAGGCACGTTTGACACGACCTTCTCCATACGCACATGGGCAGAAACACGCTTCTTTTCCTTGCGGCGGGTGAAAACAGCATATGATTGTCCGCTTGCATAGCCCTGAGTACTCTCTTCTTCATCAGATTCATCCTCATCAAATTCCATATATCCAATTGTGGAGTCGCCAGTCGGCTCACCGACATCTTGATCATCTTCGTCTTGAGGCGAAGATTCTTCATAATCTTGCTCTTCCTCTTGATTTCGGCCAAAGCATTGGCCGGAGGAGCTTCAGCGCCCCGTGGAGCGGTGCTGCGGTGCAGTAAGCGCGGCCTTTGTGAAGCATTGTTAGGAACAAAATTCCTCCGCGGGGTATCCCGGTACGAGGAACTAGGAGAAGCCTGGGCCAGCTGCTTCTTTAATGCGAGCAGATCATTCGCCATCTTTTGGAATGCTGGATCAGACGAAGTGGTGGGCGAAGGGCCCAAAGACTTAGGCTTTGCTGATTCCTTTCTCAACTCGCCAGATATTATCAAATTGTCTTCTATCCGGATGGCAGCAGCCTGAGCAAGAGGTAGAGTAGCTACTCGCTCTTGAAGGAGCAAGAAGCTGACTTTTGAGCTCATGGCATTTACAAAGAAACACTTCTGATTTTCAGGCGTTGGAAGCATGGCAACCGGGACACGGTTGATTAATGCATTGAACCGGGCGACAAAATCGCGCATGGTCTCATTTGCCTCCTTCTTCAGGTGAGTGATTCGTGATAGCAACGCAAATGCATCCTCTGAAGGCTTGTATCTGTCTTCAAAAGCATCCATGCAAGTAGCCCAATTTGGTGATAGATCCGGTGGCAAATCTGAAACCATTCAGTGCGGGCCCTTGTAGAGTTTCGAGAAAAGGCGAACCGACACATCTTCGTGAGTCACGTCAAAATCTTGCATGACATAATGAAAGCGAGATATGTGGGAATCCGTGCTTTGATTTCCGCTCTCCGTCAAATTTAGGAAAATTCTTTCGGTTCCCATGAGGGAGCGCGTGAACTAGATGTGGCGGTGCGAGAGGACCCATAGCATTTCCCATGGTCTTGCCATTTGAAAGCTGTTTGGAAAAACACGGCCGGGAGGGTGGTTCCAGCTGAAGTGAAAAAGCACTACAAAGGGATGTAGGTGCTCCTTGTAAAAGACTTTTTCTTCGTGGAGGTGAGACACTCCTGGATGACCACCTAGCCGAGCTTAACGCTGAAAAACGTGCCGGTGTTACGCTGAAATTGTGCCTTTGAAGCAGATCGAAAGTAGGATCAACTTCTCCACGGGCTCTCCTGCTGCGCGTAAAAGGTTCACTCGCCAGTGTACCTTTCAGATCTGTAATATTACGGCGCAGATTTAAACTTTATTTTTGGGTGTACTTGCTGATTTTCTGGTTTTTCTGTCAAAAACCAGCAGCATGCACTTTTCTGAATATTTAAAAACTATCCTCCTCGAAAAACCGATTGCGGTTAATGACAAATAGCAGCGAGGATAAGATGGCAGGGAAGAATAGTAGGCTGATTTTCAGATCTGATCTTTACTTTTTCAAAGGGTTTTAAACTTTTTTAGAAAACAGTCAAAACTCAGATCTACGGAAAAATAATGATTTTGATAAAAACTCAGCGAACTAAAGATCTGTAACTAGGCCCGATCTATGACTCTCAGAAGGAAATTTTTCGATTTGAGCACTTTTGCAAATTTTTGGATTTTCAACAAAAGTGTAGATTTGCAAACAGGCAGTGATTTTCTTATATTTTCCGATTTTATATTATACCACCACCATAGATCGTGGAGATCATCAGTTCCCAGTGAGAGTCGCCAAAAGCTGTTGGTCCGAAAATGCATCGCGTGGGTAGATCTATGGATAGGCAGCCAATAGTGTTGCGGGCTTAGCCCCTCTTTGAGGCAAAGTTAAAGCGGCCGGTTTATTGCTATTTCTACTTAGCGAGGAATCTATGCAAGTCTCACAGTTACGCCTTCGGGGTTGGGATCTCATCCCGGTAGAGTGTTCCAAGCTGCGAAAAGAAAGGAATGAAAGAGAGAGAAGAGAAAGAACAGATCCGAAGGGAGAAAAGAAATGAATTCCAAAGCAGAAGGGTCAGAAGATCTATGCTTTTAGTTTGGTAGTAAACAGAGCCAAACCTACTTGCATAAATAAACAAAGCAATACTGATAAACAAATGACGGAAAAGTAGATATGAATCTAACAGATCAAACACATACAGATCTAACGTAAGAAAGATCTAATGTATAACTGACTATTGAGCACAAAGTCTGAATAATTGTATTACTGTTCTTTTCTGTTACAAGAAAGCTCAAAGTCTTTCTCTCCTCACTTCTATTTCTATCTGAAAAATGTTCACCCTTTTTGAATACAACAAGTATTCTTGTATTTATAGAAGATGAGGGAGAGAGAAGGCAAAATGGAGCCAACCACTTATTTACAAGATATTTACAAAATATCCAAAAGTCATGTTGACTTTGACAACTTGGATGGATGACATCATCCCATGATGCAACATGGATGATGTCATCATTTGTGCCAACTTACTTGGATACTACGAAAAGAAAGTCGGAGAATAGAGAGGAGAAGAAGAAGGAGAAGAAGAAGAAGAGGAAGCTATTCATCATCATCATCCTGTGGCCTAAAAGGGGTCGCCTTTTTCGATCTTGATCGGGAGATGAGATGTGGGCGAGCGCGGTATTCCAAGAACTTGCTGATCATCGGCCCAAATTGATCTGTGATGGATCCTTGTGCCGTCGTTCTTTGATTGCTTCACAAGTTTCCGCTCATCTATGAGCTTTTCAGGATCTTGGAATAGTCTTTACCCGCCTCGATTAGGGACCCGATGAAGTCTCTACAGGCCAGTAGGTTGTTGATGGATTCGATGTCGAACGTGACTTCTGGCCCTGTCCCTTGAGAAGCTACCTCCTTGAAAATCCGGATAGTGTCATCAGCTGATCTCAAGGTAAGGGAAGGAGTGAGCAACCCTGGAGTCATAGATAAAACAATTTTCTCCATTTGATGCATCGCATCCAGGGCCTCTTCCTTTACCTTGTCTATCTTTTCCAGAACAAATTCTAGCTGATCTATCCGATAGTCCAGAGTGGACATAGTTTTATTGAGGGCCCTTGGGTGGCCGAAGACTCCGAACTTAACCAGATCTTCGACTGAACAGTCGAACATTTGTTGGAAGGCTTCGTGCTGGAGTCTAGCATGCTCTAATTCTTCTGATACTGGACTTGCTAATGCTTGGAGTTCCTTATTCGCCTTCTCGATGTTCAGGTATAAACTGATATACTCGGCGATCACCTTTTCACTATCTTTGAGGATCTGGCTCCTCCAAGCAGAAACAGCCATACCTTGCTCGCCGATTTTTGAATACTCATTAATCTTCTCCTGACTGAGCAGCTCAGGAGTCTCGGCAGCAGTTGTGGGAGGTGCACTTCCCATCTTCTGTAAGGCTTGAAGCAGATATTTGTTCTGCTCCTTTAGTAGCCTTTTTTCTTCCTTTGTTTCTTGAAGCTTTTCGCAGAGTGCATCAACTGCGGAAAGAGCTTCCCCCTGGAGACTTTCTGAGGATGTCCCCATTGTGACTTGGGTCACGGTGAAATCTGTTGGAGACAGATCTTCTTTCTCTTTGAGGGGGTTGGGGTATGCTATTTCCATGACTCTCTCACCTGCAGCGCTCTTTGAGAAGCGTGTAACCGGCTTGTGCTTCTTTACTCCTTTAGCCGGAATGACTGAAAAGTCCATCGGAGCGATGGGGACTTTCCTCTTTTGTTGGTTTATTCTTTGAGAGATCAAGCTGGTCTATAGAAGAAGGACCAGAGACAGAGGGGGAGGCAGCAACGGTAGAAGAGGGGAAAAACGTGGAGACACGTGGCGGCGGCATCGAAAGAATAGCCGAAGACATGCTCACGGGAGGAAGGGAAACCGCAACAGCAGAAGAGATAGGAAGGGAAGGGAGCTCGGAGATGAGGGAAGAAATGGAAGAAGACAAATCAGCAAGGGAGGAGAAGATAGATGAAGAGGCGGGGGAAAGAGTAGAAGAAGGGGCAGAGGACACAACCAAAGGAGTGGTTGCTTGAGTCACTCGAGGAGGGGAAGGAAGAGAAGAGGAAGGGATAGAAGGGATCTCTGAAGTTGTAGCGACGCCGACATCCTGGGTGGATGGGCGTATAGGACTATCCTCTGTCAATTCTTTCTCTGGCGAATCCAGAGTTATTACTTGTTCGGAGCTCGAAGGAAGAGGACTTTCGGGGCTTCCTCACGAATGGTGCTAGGTTCACCTTCGGCACCTTTGCCTTTCAGTGACTTCTTTGACCTTGGAGGTGCGTTGCCCAAAGGGAAGTCATGAAATCTACCCGAGGTAGATTAGTCCGTTCATGCGGCACCGATGCTCCGTTCTCCGCATAGTTTCTTTTACCCTCTCCTCAATTGTTTGAGGAGCCTTGCTCTGTCGTCAATGTCGGGAAGGGCCAATCATCCCCTTCGTGTCATTATACACTTTGTCTACTTCGTCTTCCGTGGTTTGGAAGCCTTTTGGGACAATGGCCACTCCGTATTGGATGATTTCCGTTAATGCCAAGCGAGAGTGATCCTTTCTTCTGAGTTCTACCTCATGGAGAACGTCAATGTAGATATCCTCAATCTGAGGGACATGAATTGGATCAAGCTTAGCCCTTGGTAGACAGCCCCTAGGGTCGAATGTAGGCCTTGCTGGGAAATCATGCTTTAGGTTGAGCAATTCTAGCTCAGCAAACATCTCCTTCGCCTTGTGATAGCTGGAGCATGTGTAACGGCCTACTGTGAGGGGGAAAGGAGTTCCGCCCTTCTTTCTCTTGAGGCACTTTTCATGGTATGTGACCAGCTGTCTTGACAGTTCCAATAAAATCAGCTTTGGTCCAGCATACCTTGGTAGCCTGGTTGGCTCTCCCAAAAAGTTGGCAGCCCTTAGATAGGTGAACGTGGGAAATTGGGTGAACAAGGCTCCCCATTTCTCTGTGACTGCCACTATGTTCTTTGTCGTCCGGCTATGAGTCAAATTTGGCCGCAACATGCACATGATGTGATAGAAGAAAACATCATTGATTTTAGCAAATTGAGGGATACTATTCTCTAGTCTCAGCTCTGGATAGTAATCAAATATCTTGGCCTGAGGCCATACTCCACTTCGGTTGAGCCCTGGGTAATCCCTTGCCGATGCTGCAGCGTAGACTACATAGGAGTTCATATGAAATACTCCAGTTGTGGCAAGCTGTTGTAGCTGCTCAGAGATGGTGCTGCTGATTATTTCACCCCAGCAAAAGCGCTGATCGGGCAAATTCTTATTCATTGTTTCTAGGTACCGCAGCATCCACTTATGGAAATAGTGGGCATCTGAAAGCCCGAAGACTCTGCTCAAGAAGGTGATAGAATCACTGAGTTCCTCTGAGAAATCACTTCGGTGGATAGTCTGAGGCCACCGGGTCACTACCTTCTTATTCTTTAGGTAGACCTCATTCATTAACTGCATGCACTGGCCTTCGTTGTCTTCCCAGGCCTTGATGCATTCTGTTGGCTATGACCACGTAGTTCGGTGGTGAGGAATGCGAAGCATCAACTCAAAATGGCGGGCAGTGAGGTTTATGACTACTTCGCCCTTGCTATTCTCGACACATCTCGTGTCTTTGTTGAAGGATTGTGCAACAACCATCATAAACTCGTTATTCACAGCGCTGACAGGGATTCCTCCGGCAAAGTGCAGGGCACTGCCTATTAGTTTGTCCATCCATGGACTTCTTGTAACCTTTTGAGTTCTAAGCCAGAACTCATCCATGTCAATGTGACCCAATTCAGAGTCCCGGACATCCATACTGCACTCAGCCTGTGATTCGGGCATCGCCCTTCGATATTTGTATTTCATTTCTTCTTACATTAGCTTTGCCTTTCCTCTTGGTTTGGTGGGCTTCTTGCTTGACGTAGACATGTGTTCTTTCGAACTCAGCTGCTGATCTGCACGAAGAAGAAGAGAGACCCAATCCAAAAAGGTTGAATTAGTCATTTGATCTTCCATTGGAAAGCTTAGCAGGAGGAGTTAGAGATTTAAAGGCTCAGGGCGCAGGAAAAATACAATTGGCAGGCCAAATAGATAAGGCGCGCAAGAAAGGAATGTTGCAGAGGTTATATTGGCGCCAAAAGCGCATGGCGCATGGATGAAGCAGGTTGCATTTTATAACAGGGCGCACAGGAAATGCGTGTTACATTGGGGTTCGATGCGCCCTGTGGCGCATGGAAAGATTGTGTAACATGGACGAATGATGCGCCAAAGGAATATAGCGCGGCGCATGGAGGGTTTACACAACATCATGTTACTGCATCGGAGGGTGCGCCAGCGCCTATGTAATCTTTATACTTGCGCGAAAAAGGCTTTTGTTGCATCGAAACTGGGTGCGCTCTTTGGCGCATGGAAACATTATGCAGCATGGACAAAGGATGCGCCAAGGCTTATAGGAGGAAGCGCGGGATTTACACTTGGAGCATGCAAAAGGGGTGCGCTTATGGGCGCATGAATTTCAGCTGTAGCAGGATGGAAAGGTGCGCCATGGCGCGGATCTTGAGTATGTTGCAAGTCGGATAGGTGCGCCGAGGGGCGCGACTGTCTTGATTGTTACAAGGCGCGCCGGTGCGCCTTGTGAAATAAGCTCTCAAACCTCTTTCTTTCTCTCTCTTCCACTTCAAAAATTGCTTGGACAAGTAAGGTTTTTCAAAAATCTTGTAAACAGACCAAGCTAGCTACAAAACGACCCCTTTTCCAGCAGATCCGGAAAGAGGGAGGGAGAGGAAGAGCAACAGAAGAAAATGAACAGGACAGCACGGGGGGAAAGGCTCAAACACATTCAAACTTTGATGAAAACCGGCCAGCAAGTTGGCACACACACACCAAAACCGGACAAAAAACAAGCCCAAAGAACAGAAAACATAGAACAGGGAAGGGGAAGAACCTCTTACCTTAAAATATAGCGAAAATTCCTTGAGCGGGTCCACAACACGACGAAAGCGACAGAGCAGGGGCTGACAAATCCAGAAAAATCACGTGCTGACAAAAGAATGAAAATGACATTGGGCGCGCACGGATATTTATAGAAAAACCAGTCATTAATGCGCCACCAACCTTTTGAAATGGCGCATGGAAACGGCTGTCGACAAGGTAAAGCGTGCGCCCTTTGGCGCATGGAAGGAAATGGCAACAGAAGAATGAGCGCGCCTTTGGCGCACCAAATTCGTTGTCGACATGAAGTTATGTGCGCCCTTTGGCGCACCAAAACTTGGTGTAACATAGATTACGTGCGCCCTTTGGCGCACCGAGAAGCGTGCTAACATGGAAAACCATGCGCCAAAGGCTTTTAAGGGGGCGCATCAAAATTATGTTTTACAAGGAAAATTCAGGCGCCCAGCCAAAAAAGGCTCAAAGAGACTAAGTTCGAAAACTAGATTTCCCAGGGAGGGATTTTACGACGTTTCGAACGCGAAGGATCCCTAACGAGGGATCGAAACAAAATTTTCGGTGGTCTCCCACCATAATCCAACGAGTAGAGTCTTGCACGCAATGGCATCACCTACGTAGTGACCATGTGCAATACCATCATGAGATTCATCCATGATATCTATGTGCTCATGTTCCGAAGACACAACAAAGTGATGTAATACTTCATCCTAGCCTAACTTGTACAGGTCACCACTAATTAACATATAGGGTGTCGCGTGTATAGTAAGTTGTTTCTTCTTTAAGGATTTCATTCCTTTTGGTGTCATGCTTGTTCATAGAAAGACAACAATGTCCTCTAATTATGATGGCACTTGTTATAACTTGTATAACTATGCATCGGGCATGGTATCTTCAATGGCCTATGCATATTATCCTGACTATATTCTAGATAAATGGTCTGGTCCAGAATTACTTTTCCTGGTTTTACCACAACTATGAAATCAAATTCTTGAAATAAGAGTACCCATCAGCATATGTGCCCCCTGTAAAATGGGATTTTTACAAAATACTTCAATTCCATGTGATACGTATAAAATGCAAATTGTGTAGCCAATAGGTATTGTTAGAATTTATGTAGCACATAGATTATTGAAAATTTTTATGCTTTATAGTTGTGTAGTTTTTTTACGTAGGAGTCATATTTATACTAGCAAAATAGATAGGATGATCTATAATACCTTCCCTAAGCTGATCCAACACCATTCCAATGGCCATTGTGGAGGCATCCAAATGTACATGAAATGGTTTTTCCCATGAAGGAAAACGTAGAATAGGAATTCTAGTAAGTTTCTCCTTTAATGTCTCGAATGCGCATTGTTATGGTTCTCCCAATAGAAAGTACCTTTCCCTTTTAGTAACTCCTCCAATGGTGCGGGAACTTTTTCATATCCTTTAATAGAATTTATTTAATATCCTTTATTACCCAAAAATCTATGCATATCACTCTAACTAGTAAGCTCTTTTAGGCCTATAATGACTGCAACCTTAGCTAGATGAACCAACAAACCTTCTATGCAAACCATGTGTCCTAAAAGTATCCCAAATGGTGTAGAAAATATGCACTTTTTGATGTTCAAAGAGATACTCAATTGTCTACATCTTTCAAACATTAAATTTAGATTGTCATAATGATCCTTAAATAATCCATAGACTATCCAATCATCCAAATAAATCTCTAAGAAGTTGTGAATAAACTCCTTGAATGTTTGAACAACTATGCGTGAAAATATAGTAGGCGCATTTTTCAGACCAAAAGGCATTATAGTATAGGAAAAACTACCCCATTCAGTAGTAAAAATAGTCTTTTCCTGATCCTCCTAGGTAATCTTAACCTAATGATACCCAAATAACCCATCTATAAACAAATAGATTTCATGCCCTGCAACTCCATCTAGTATTTCCTCGGTGAATGAAATAGGAAAGAGACTAGTCACACATGCAACATTCAACTCCTTTTAGTCCACATAGATCCTAATATGTCCATCCTTCTTGACATGGATCACCATTGGAATAACCCATTTTGACTCGTCAAGGGGATTGATAATCCCAGACTTCAACATTTTGTCAATCTCTTCTTTGACCTTTCCACGCAAGTTAGGGTTCATCATGTAGGGTCTATTTCTAACTAGGCACGTACCCTCCTTAATATTTATCCTCATCTCTCCTAATGATTCATGTATGCCTTTAAGTTCATGGTACCCTCGAGGGAATAAGTCATGATAATCCCGTAGTAACTCTATGATTTTTGCCACTTCAGAGTCTGACCAATAGTCTCTAATTATGGCTTCCTTAGGATCAAGATCTAATCCAATATTCACCTTCTTTGCCTTCATAGGTTCATGATAGGCACATGTTGTCTTATATGCACTTTCTAACACCTCATTCCTAAGCTGTTGAATGGTTTATATCCATATTTTTAATTCTTCTTCATCCACTAAGTATACCATTTTACCTTTTTCTTTCTCAAGGCAAGCACACTAAAGTAGTGTGGCATCGACCTCTGTCTCTTCAAAAAAATGTGCTCATGAGTTTCCTTCATCTAATAAATCCTAAAGGAGTTCTTCAGCCTTGCCACTATCTCCCATAGTTAAGCACTTAATGAATTTTAATGCTTCTTCCTTTGGAGGATTGGTAGATAAGAAGTCAAACATCTAGGCCATTCCTATAACTAAATCCTTCTAATTTCCAATCTTTCTATGAAGTTTTTCATAGGCATACCAAGCATGCACACAGTGTAGTGCCCACTTCCCTTTGACACCTTTTTTATTCTTATTTTGATAATGTTGATTACGTTATGGACATTATTATGTTTTGATTTAGTATGCTGCTATACATTTGATTATGGATTATTGTTGATCTTGATTTGGTTATGATGCATGATGATTATTAGCGAAAATCATATGTGGATGATGATAAAATATTTGACATGAATGTGTTATGGATGTTGTTTAGACATGTGATTTTAGATATTATGAGTACATATAGAAAATGGATACTATATGATGATGACATAGTTGTTGATATAAATTGTATATGATAATGTTAAATTGCCTTGATGTTGTTGTGATTCACATATTTAAATGATTTTGTCATTATATTTATATCATTTTGGATGTTACGATATGGCCATGAGGTCGAAGGAGTTATTTTTTTTTGTAGGTTAAAAATCACAACATACATCAGGGGATTGGAGACCAACCACAATGGAATTCTAGGTGAATTTGACAAGGTCACCATGGCAACTTGTTTTATTGTGTTGTGTTGTTTTGTTAGGGATTCCCATGGGGGATTACCTTTATATGTGACCATGGGTATTATGTATTTTATTGATGTGGTTAATTTTTATTATTGTTGTATGTATTTTATTAGTGATGTGTTCCTTTCTTTTATTTAATTAAAATTTTGATAGATTAATGTGGGAAATCATATGATTAAAATTTAAATAAATTAAATTGGGATATGGGAAAGTAATAATGGAAGTTTTTGGCTCTTTGTATTAAATATGTAAGGGATGTGTAAGTTGTGTAAGAGTTGTGTAAGTCATATTTTTGGAGTAAGAAACACTCCACCTCCTTGGAAATTCGAATTTGTCCTTGGGGGCTGTTTTTGGAGGCTTGTGGGACAAGTAAAACTTGTCCCATACCTCTCAATTTAATTTACCAACCATACTTATGGTTGGAGAGGTGATTTTAGACTTTTATAATGCATTTTATTAATCATGTTGCAAGTTTTGATTGCACCCTCTTACATTTTTATTTAATTTTCAGTCCTTTGGGGTGTGCACGTAAATTGTTATATTTTCACCCACCTCTTTATTATGCTTGGGAGAATGAATTTTGTCTTTTGTGTTTAAATTTAAAGATGTGTGATGTGGCATCCTACATGGATCCACATCATCCTCTTCTCTTCCCTCTTCTATAAAATTCAAACTCTTTGCTTGTTTTGGGTTGTTGAATCTTTGGAAAACTTCTTTGGGGCCACATTTTGCTTGTGTTTGGAGCTCTTGATTTTGGAAGGAGTTGGAAAAAATTTACATGCTTGGAGATTTATGTTTTGGGAAAGTGTTTTTAGTGTTGAAGCTTGTTGTTTGGGAACAAAAGATACCATGGAGAGGTAGGAGTTCTAACTTTCTTCCATACTCTTATTTTCTTTTTGTGTTGTGTGAATGGTGAATGTTGTTATGATTTATTTGGCTAGTTCGGTAGAATAACATAGGGATGGTGTAGGAGAAGGATATGGGGAATACATGTTGGGCAAAGCATAAGGAAATTCCTTTGGCATCAGAAATTTGTGGAGGGATTTTGGGTATGGGATCCACCATGGAAAAGAAATAGCTTGCATTTAGTACTTTGTGGGGGAATAAGGAAATATGTGGGGGCATAAGGATGGATTTGTGGGGGAATAAAGATGTGTTTGTGATGAATTATTTTGGAAGTTTGTTCGGTGGATGCCCAATTCCCATTGGGAGGCATAAGTAGCTTCCCCCATAGACCTTGCTCCTTTGGCTTGCATGATCAAGCCTGAGTTTTGTTTTGATTGTTTTCAAATTCAGTTGTAAATTGTTGTTTTTCTTGGACTATGTTTTATAATGAATTATGCATGTTGAAAGAATGTTGTGTGTTTTGGAAGCTATTTGTTTCCATGGGTTGAATCACACCTATTATTGTATTTTGGTTGGGGCTCGGGGCCAATGATGAAGGATGGATTCTCCGTTCATTGGATGTCTTGGTTGGGTGGAGAGCATTGCATTTCCCCACTTTTGTTGTGATCAGATTGGAGGAAGAAAATAAAAATTGCATGTTGTTGTTCTCAAGCAAAGGAAAATTTAGTTTTGAAAGTCCCTTGTGAAAAAATTCATTGTAATCATTTCCCACTTGAGGTGGATGAAATTTTAATCTTTATATTGTGAAGAAATGATGTTGTAAATTGGTTAGGAAAGTGTATATTTGAAATGTGAAAGACATTTATATTCTGTTCTGTACAATTGAAAGAAAGAGAGTGAAATGTGTTATTTGCATTCCAACATTGAAAGATGTGAAGTTTTATAATTGAAGTCAATAAAGAATTGCAATAGCTTCTCTCATATGCATTGTTGGATTGAATTCAATATTTCATTGTATGGAAAAAAAGGGATAAGTAGATCTCTGTTTGAAAAGAGGAAAGGCACATGGAAATAATGTTGTATTTTGTATCTTTCGAAAATATATTAAATTAGAAATCAAAATATGTAATTTAGCATGGAAATGATTTGCTTATAAACAACTGAATGCCTTGGACTAGATTATAAATCAAATGCCACACTTAAATGATGAAATTGATATATAGAGTTAAAATAAATTGATCTCGTTGTAAATTTAAAAATGGCAAATAAATTTATTCAAAATGTACAATTTGGGCCTACACTTTATAATCAACTTGGAAACATTAAAATTTGGCATGTTGTATTATCAATGAACTAAAATTGACAAAGAACACTTAAGAAAACAATTTAACCATTACAAAATCAAACCCAATCCCTTTCCCAGACGTTTTCTATCAATTATCGGGAAGATGTGAACTGAAAATCAAAGAAGTAAATTTACCTTCCTAAATAACTCTAAATCCTTCCTAGAGTAATCCTCCATGTCTGTTTGACATTTTGAGTGAAGGAGGTGATCAAATTGAATCAAATTTATAAGTTGGAAATTACCAGTTTGCTATTTAAAATCCTGCAGATCGGTTTTGTAAAATTGACCCTTTAAAATTTACCAAAATGTAAAATTTATGATTTTTTTGCAAATAAGACATCGAGATATTTCCAGAAAGTCCTCATTTTCCAAAAATTGAACTTTCTAGCAAAATTTATGGCCCTCTAAAATTTTCTTGCCTTGGCGGGAAAATTTGGGAAAATTTTCCCTAATAGACGCGCGGCTCGAAAATTTCCTGTCGAAATACACTAAAAAAAATTGAAAAAATTTCTTGTGAAAAGTTTTGAACTTCTCTCTGCCGACTTCAGCCAATTAGAGGTGTGACGTGTCCTCATGGGGCAGCGGTGGAGGAGTGATATTATTTTTGCCCTTGGGCCTTTTTAAAATTTTGGAAAAAGTTTATTTTTCACCCCTTGCCCCATGACCAACCTTGAGAGGCTACCACGTGGTAGCATGGGGGTGCAATGCGGGGGAGAACCTTATTATTTAAATAAAAAAAAAGCTTTTAGAAATTTTTCCTAAGATCTCCCATAGCCCCATGCTCCCACCCTCGCCTTGGTGTCAATCCCTTCATGGACGCGCGGACCCTCGCACCTAACTTTCCCTTATCTCCCCCTTCGGTGAAATTCACCAATTATCTCTACCGCCCACCTCTCCCTCTCCTTCATCCCCACGATGTTCTATTGAGTGCCACATGTCCCTAGTAGACCCGCGGGCATGTGGGCATTATATTTATTTCTCTCCCTCTTGGCTGAAATGCCCAAAACTCTTTTGCCGCCCCGCCCTTCCCTCGTTTCTCCCAGCAATGGCTCGGAGCCCGACATGTGTTCTTGGTGGCACGGAAGAGGTGTGGGTGAAAATTGACATTTTATCCCATGCAAGGAAAAATTCCAAATGCTGCCCCATGACCCACAAACCCAAAAATTTCTTTTCTTCCCCACTCGACACGTGCCCCCTTGGGACAATTTGACCCCTAAGGTCTGCCGGCCCATAACTGGAGTTTTACAAGGAGTTAGGAGGACTTATTTATATCGTTGGAAAGGTGAGAAAAATTTCTATCCAATGAAAATGATTTAGGGAAAATTTTAATGTATTAAGTGTGAGAAAAATCAAGTTGAAACTTTGAGCATGTTAGAGAGTGGGTATGGTGATATTTTATTCACCCTGAACCTAATAGAAACTTCTAACCCTAAAATATAGACCATGTGACCTCTGATAATTGTTAATCAATCAATAGTATGTTCTAGAAATTTTAGACTTGTTCTAGAACCTGTTAGTGTCAATTGTTGTCTTGCAACCTAGTTGTGGACACTTCTAATAAAATAAATATTTATTCCATAATTTTCTTAACTAACCCTAGGTTGTTTCTTGGGTCTCAAGTGGGTTGTTTTAATGGGCATCACACTTGGTATCAGAGTAGTGGTTCAAAATCTTGGACCATTGGGCACACTAGAAAACTTGGGACATGAAATGTAAACCTAGCACATTTTCTTTAAAATCTAGAAAAGACAAATTAGTTTAGAATTTGTATATTTTAGTAAACATGGAAATTGAATAAAACTTAGCAAAACAAACTAACTCTCACTTTGGTCTATGTAGGAGGCATAGATGGAGCGAGAGAAACGTTCATAGAGACTCAGACTTACCACCACCACCACCACCACTGGATTAGGGTGTAGCAGCTATCCTACCCCAGATCTTGTAGACCCTTCAGGATGTCAATGTTGCTCTACGTGGAGGATTAGGAGGAGGACATGCAGCTAGTCATGATAGAGCCCCTTCCATTGAGGGTTAGGTATCTCCTTGACCTAGTGAGGAGCATAGAGGAGATAAATCCCATGCAGAGTTAGCAAAAGTAGAGTCACCACCTAAGGGACAGGGTGATAGAGTTCCAGAGCATAGAGAGAGGTCTCAGAGCCCTAGGCTTAGGGATGAGCATGCAAAGAGACCTAGAGGCCATCAAACCACAATTGCAGATCACATCAGGGAGATCCTGAAGCTTTGGCCCTCACATTACTCAGGTGACATGGGTGGATTTCAGGTAGAGGCCTAACTAGTGAGCTTGAGCGGTTACTTCAAGCTTTGTCCTTGTTCTAGCAACACGAAAGCTTGTGTTGTGATCCATCTACTAAGGGATGGAGCAGGAGTATGGTGGAGGACAGAGGAGTAGAAGATCTATGTAAAGTGTAAGATAGTGACCTGGGAGCTATTTAGGGAGATTCAAGAGTAGGCATTTGTCATGGAGGTTCATACAATAGAGGATTGATGAGTTCCATGAACTTTGTGAGCATCCTTTTTAGTGGCGAGTATGAGAGTATATTTTGGATCTACTCCAAGTATGTTGAGTACATGCAGGATGAGTAGGTGTGGATTTATAGGTTCATCCGGGGCTGAATTTATATATTGGAGGTGTTAGGAAATATTTAATTAGTGCTCAATTAGTAAATAATAATTACATGAATTAATTATTATGTTATAGTATGTGTTAATAAATTGTTATTAGTTGTTATATAAAACAACAATAATAATTATAATTGGTTACTATGTTTGTTGATATATTGTTATAACAAATGTATAACAATATATTAGTAATGTAGTAGGTTATTATTTTGTATACTTCCTATTTTATAGGAAGTTGTTCAACAACATTCTGGCTATATAATAGCCATTGTATTAGCATGATGGATATAAAGAAAAATATAATATAGAGTTGTTGATTTCAATTATTGTCTGTGTAGCTATTTCATGGATTCTTTGTATTAGATCAGAGTAATTTCTACATTTGGTACCAGAGCAGGTTAAATATGTCTCAAAGAAGATCTTGTAACTTTTGTTTTGCGATCTGGGTTTCTCTAATATGTTTTTCATAGAACTATCTGTTATACAGGAAGCTACAGTAAAAATTTCAGAAAAACCCAGTTCGTATTTTGGGAGAAACGTGCAATTTACTATACAGCACATTGATCACTATTGTTTTTTTGAAGAAATCAGAGAATCAAAGGTAATTCAAATCTACATTCAATTTTTTTTGGATATTTAGATTCAGTAAAATGGATACACCATTATATAAATTTAATGGGCTGAACTTCCATACATGGAGAGTAAAAATTCAGATGCAGTTAATGAATAAAAACCTATGGAGGATAGTAGATGGAAAAGAAAAAACACCTACATATATAAGCAAAATTGTAGAATGGGAAGCTAGAGATGAAAAAATAACAGATGAAATTGACTATAAATATGAATAATTTCTATACTAAGTGAATTTATTGGAGGAAGGAGGCACAGGAGGTTGGAGGTCATTCAACGACCTCTCGTCAGTCACCAATGACGGGGCCGTATCAGTTATGGTGATTATTTTTTTATACAGTGTGTTCTTGTTGTTTCTTTGTATTTTTGGCAGAGTGTTTGGTTGTAGTGTTCCTATTGTGGTTTATAGAATAAAGGAAATTTCACATTGAGGGGGGAACATGATCTCAATGTTCCATTTCTAGTTTTCTACATTTCTGGTATTTTCTATATATGTAGCAGATTTCAGAAGAATTTCCTATGTTACTCCCTGCAGTGAGATGTGATGAAGGCTAAGAATAATACTTGGCATATCATGGTGTGGTTGTAGGTAAACCACTTGAAAACCTTCATTTTTGGTTTGTGGTACACTAGTTGTAAAACCACCATTTTCGGTTATTGGTAAACCCTATGCAAAACCATCACCCTTTTGGTTTGTGGTACGCCACTTGTAAAACCACCATTCTTGGTTGTTGGTAATCCATTTACAAAACCATCACTTTGTGGTTTGTGGTAAATCAATTGCAAAACCACCATTCTCGGTTTGTGGTCAACCGTTTGCAAAACCATCCTTGAGGTTTGTGATCATCCTGTGAAAATCACCAGATCATGAGTAGGTGCAAGTATAAGGCAGGTTTTCCCCATGTTCGCACTAAGGGGGGGAATGTTAGGAAATATTTAATTAGTGCTCCATTAGTAAATAATAATTACATGAAGTAATTATTATGTTATAAGTATGTGTTAATAAATTGTTATTAGTTGTTATATAAAACAACAATAACAATTATAATTGGTTAGTATGTTTGTTGATATATTGTTATAACAAATGTATAACAATATATTAATATGGGTAGGTTATTGTTTTGTATACTTCCTATTTTATAGGAAGTTGTTTAACAACATTCCTGGCTATATACTAGCCATTGTATTAGCATGATGGATATAAAGAAAAAATATAATATAGAGTTGTTGTTTTCAATTATTGTCTGTGTAGCTATTTCATGGATTCTTTGTATTAGATCGAGTAATTTCTACGGGAGGTGTAGTGTGGATCCACCGCCTTGAGACATTAGCGAAGGTTGTTGAGAAGGCCTATATTGTAGAGGAGACTCGAGGAAATACCTAGCATGCTAGAGACTAAGTCAGGAGCCGCATATAACATGATGTAGGATGGTATATTGAGGGGGTCAGTACCCCTTCCTCATGGTGGCCAGGGTACAACACAGTCATCCTTTAGGCCACAATAGTAGCAGTAGCATTCTCACCCACCTCATATACCTCCATAGAGAGCTGATGCGTAGAGAGGTCGAATTATGGGGCCTCCTCCTAGGGGTCCCATCAAGACACGGGGTGGACCCAGAGCTCGGTTAGCGGGAGATCACCAAGTAGAGACCTCAACATAATGTAGATGGATCATCAGGGTCCACACCATAGAATTCTAGGGAACCTACTGGAGGTGCTACTCATTGGGGAGGATCAGAAGTATGTTTTGGCTATGGAATTACTGGAAACTTTTGGAGAGATTTCCCACAGAACCCTAAGAACAAGGGTAAGACACATATCTCCAAGCCTACGATTGGTGACATGGGACATAGTCATAGGATTTATGCAGCAGTTGAGAACTACTAGGTAGAGCATCAAAGCATAGTCATTGAGACCACATGTAGCATTGGTGGTATTCCTACCTCTGTATTGTTTGATTCTAGTTCTTCTAATTCTTTCATTACACCATCTTTAGTAGAGCGATGCAGGCTGGTGGCAGTTAGGCAGGGTCTTAGTTGGGATGTCGAGATGGCTTTTGGAGCTAAGATCTCTGTAGACTCCTTAGTTAAGGAGTGTGTAGTGGATTTGGGACCTTTCACCACTACCTTAGATCTCTGTATCCTTCCTTTGGGCTTGTATGGAGTCATTTTGGGTATGGATTGGTTATCTGCACACAGGGCCAAGATGGATTGTTATCACAAGACTATATCTTGTGCAGATGATTTAGGAGTTGAGTCGGTGATTTTGGGGGTTAGGAGACCCATTTATATTCACACCATCTCCGCTATACAACTTAAGCAGTGTGTGTAATGGGGTTGTCAGATGTATGCTATTATAGTTAGTGACAGATCAGAGGATGGGTCTAGTGGACCATCACTAGATGATCATCCCATCTTGAGAGAGTATGCCGATGTCTTTCCAGGGGAGCTACTATGGTCACCACCCCCACATGAGATTGATTTTCATATAGATGTAGTTCCTGGAGCAGAGCCTATCTCACGGGCACTATATCGGATGACCACCCTAGAGCTCTATGAGCTTAAGTTGCAGCTTGAAGGCCTTTTGGAGAAAGGCCTTATCTTTCATAGTGTATCCCCTTGGGGTGCACCGAAGATCTTTGTGAAGAAGAAGGATGGATCGTTACGGTTGTGTATTGATTACCACTAGCTAAACAAGGTAACGATCAAGAATCATTATCCTCTTCCTCGTATTGATGACTTGTTTGATCAGATGAAGGGAGCCATAGTTTTCTCTAAGATTGATCTTAAGTTAGGGTACCATCAATTGAGGATTTCAGAGGTGGACATTCATAAGACTACCTTCCACATGAGATATGGGCACTATGAGTTCACAGTGGTGCCTTTTGGTTTGACTAATGCCCCGCAGTGTTCATGAGTTTGATGAATGGGGTATTCAGGACCTTTTTAGATCACTTCATGCTCATCTTCCTAGATGAAATTTTGATATACTCATGTATGTGTGAGGAGCATGAGGGGAACCTTTGCAGGTTCTTCAGTGTCTTCGTGAGTAACAACTTTACAGGAACTTGGAGAAGTGTGCTTTCTTTCGAGAAATAAAAGTACTTGGGATGTATCATTTCTAGGGAAGGTATCGCATGATCGATCCTTCCAAGATTAGAGCCATTATGGATTATCTAGCACCCACTCTAGTGACTGAGGTGCACAACTTCATGGGATTAGTAGGATACTACCGTATATTTGTTCAGAACTTCTCTCAGATTGCGCACCCTATCACTTCCCTTTAAAGGAAAGGGAAGAAGTTTGTTTGGTCAGAAAGATGCGAGAAGGCCTTCAAGACATTGAAGGAGTGCCTCACTATAGCATCCATCCTTGCAGTGTCAGATCCACAAGGTGATTTCTTTTTTTTCACAGATTCTTCTTTAGTAGGGCTTGGAGGTGTGTTGATGCAGGAGGGTAGAGTAGTGGCTTTTGAGTTTCACAAACTCAAATATCATGAGCTTAATTATCTGACCCATTATCTTGATCTTGCGGTAGTTTTTCATGCTTTGGTTAGATGGAGACACTTTATTCTTGGCAGGATATTCACACTCAGGATAGATCATTTGAGTCTTCACCACCTCTTCATGTAGCCCAATCTCAATGCTCGTCAACGGTGTTGGATGGAGTTTCTTTGTGAGTATGACATGGAGATCGAGCATGTGAAGGGGAAGGATAATGTGGTAGCAGACGCTCTTAGTAGATAGAGACATGTGGCTATGGCCACTTCAGTGAGCATAGATTTATGGAGTAGGATTCTTTAGTAGCTTCCTCTTGACATCTTCTACATTTCAGTTCAAGTAGAGATCGAGTCATAAATACCCCTTGAGGGGAATTTTGATGGTTTTTCCTTAGAGGTAGATGGTATTCTTAGGAATAGAGGCTAGATATATGTTTCGAGAGATGGAGGCTTCGGGAAAGACATCTTGGTGGAGGCACATCGTGCACCCTATTTAGCTGATCCGGGGTGAAGAAGATGCATGCCACCTTGTGACAGTTTTACCATTAGAGAGGACTTCGTCAAGACATGGCCCATTTGTGTCATATTTTTAGAGTTCCAGAGAGTTAAGGCCGAGCATCATCATGCAACATGGCCTTTTTATCCTCATGCTATATGAGAATGGAAGTGGGATACCATTTCCATGAATTTCATTGTTGGACTACCGATGTCGAGATATCACCATGACGCCATTATGGTCATGGTTTATAAATTGACAAAAGCGGCTCACTTTTCTCTGGTGAAGATGAATTATACTGCTAGAAAGGGCACGGGTATACTTAGATGAGATTGTCAGGTTATGGTATTCCACAGAAGATCATTTGTGACCGTGATCCTTTGTACACTTCACATTTCTGGACTACCATGTAGTATGTCCTCGAGATGAGAATCAACTTTAGCACAACATATCACCCTGAGATAGATGGATAGACTGAGTGGGTGAATCAGATTTTAGAGGACATGCTCAGGATGTATGTGATGGATCAACAGTATAAATTGGAGGAGTACCTGTACTTAGTGGAGTTTTCCTACAATAATAGTTTTCAGAGTTCCATAGGCATGGATCCTTTTTAGGATTTGTATGGTAGAGAGTGCAGGACACCTCTTAGCTAGGATAGGCTAGAGGACAGAGTATCTCTTAGACTATCTCTTCTATAGGACATGAAGTACTAGGTGGTGTTGATCGGGCGGGAGATTTCGGGAGGCACGGGGTAGGCAGAAGAAGTATGTAGATCAGCATAAGATCGATTGTAGTTTCGATGTGGGCATGAAGGTGTTCCTTCATGTCAGGCCACACAAGAGCCCTATCCATTATGGAAAAGGTTCTAAGTTATCTCCTAGATTCATTGGTCCTTTTGAGATCTTGGAGCGTATCATCCCTTTTGCCTACCATCTAACATTGCCACCGAACTTGTCTCGTGTACACGATATTTTCATGTTTGAGTTCTCAAGAGATATATTACAGACCCTTCTCATGTGCTAGATTGGACATCATTACAGTGCGAGGATCGGGGCAGGTGATGATGGAGCCTATTCACATCTTAGATCGCATGACCCTGGGCCTTCGAGGTAGAGAGGTTGATCAGGTTTGGGTGTAGTGGGACAGATATGATAAGATTGTAGCTATATGGGAGGATGCTACTTCATTACAAGTTCAGTTTTCACATTTTTTCTAGTGACTTCCGGGAGGAAGTTGATTCTAAGGGAGGGGATGTAGTGCCCACTTCCCTTTGAAACCTTTTATGCTTATTTTGATCTTTGTTGATTACGTTATGGACATTATTATGTTTTCATTTAGTATGGTACTAGACATTTGATCGTGGATTATTGTTGATCTTGATTTGGTTATGATGCATGATGATTATTAGTGACACTCATATGTGGATAATGATATACAATTTAACATGAATGTGTTATGGATGTTGTTCGGACATGTGATTTTGGATATTATGAGTAAATCTAGAAAATGGATACTATATGATGATTACATAGTTGTTGATATAAATTGTATGTGATAATGTTAAATTGCCTTGATGTTGTTGTGATTCACATATTTAGATGATTTTGAGATTATATTTATATTCATTTTGGATGTTCTGATATGACCATGAGGCCAAAGGAGGTATTTATGTTTTACAGGTTAAAAATCACAACATACATCGGGGGATTGGAAACCAACCACAATGGAATTCTAGGTGAATTTGACAAGGTCACCATTGCAACTTGTTTTATTGTGTTGTGTTGTTTTGTTAGTGATTCCCATGAGGGGATTACATTTATATGTGACCATGGGTATTATGTATTTTATTGATGTGGTTAATTTTTATTATTGTTGTATGTATTTTATTAGTGATGTGTTCCTTTCTTTTATTTAATTAAAATTTTGATAGATTAATGTGGGAAATCATATGATTAAAATTTAAATAAATTAAATTAGGATATGGGAAAGTAATAATGGAAGTTGTTGGATCTTTTTATTAAATATGTAAGGGATTTCTAAGTTGTTTAAGAGTTGTGTAAGTCAGATTTTGGAGTAAGAAACACTCCACCCCCTTGGAAATTCGAATTTGTCCTTGGGGGCTGTTTTTGGAGGCTTGTGGGACAAGTAAAACTTGTCCCATACCTCTCAATTTAATTTACCAACCATACTTATGGTTGGAGAGGTGATTTTATACTTTGTAATGCATTCTATTAATCATGTTGCAAGTTTTGATTACACCCTCTTACATTTTTATTTAATTTGCAGTCCTTTGGGGTGTGGGCTTTTGGAGTGTGCAAGTAAATTATCATATTTTCACCCACCTCTTTATTGTGCTTGGCGAGAATGAACTTTTTATTTTGTGATTGAATTTGAAGATGTGTGATGTGGCATCCTACATGGATCCACATCATCCTATTCTCTTCCCTCTTCTATAAAATTCAAAATCTTTGCTTGTTTTGGGTTGTTGAATCATTTTGGAAAACTTCGTTGGGGAACATTTTGCTTGTGTTTGGAGCTCTTACTTTTGAAAGGAGTTAGAGGAAATTTTCATGCTTGGAGATTTATGTTTTGGGACTATGTTTTTGGCATTGAAGCTTGTTGTTTGGGAACAAAAGCTACCATGGAGAGGTAGGAGTTTTACCTTTCTTCCCATCTTTGTTATTTTCTTGTTATGTTGTGTGAATGGTGAATGTTGTTATGATTTTTTTGGCTGGTTGGGTAGACTACCATAGGGATTATGTAGGAGAAGGATATGGGGAATCCATGTGGGGGCATAAGGGAATGCCTTTTTCATCAGAAATTTGTGGAGGGAGTTTGGGTATGGGATCCACCATGGAAGAGAAATAGCTTGCATTTCTTACATTGTGGGGGCATAAGGATGTCTGTGTGATGAATTATTTTGGTGGTTTATTTTGGTGGATGCCCAATTCCCATAGGGAGGCATAAGTATCTTCCCCATATACCTTGCTCCTTTGGCTTGCATGATCAAGCTTTGAGTTTTGTTTTGATAGTTTTCAAATGCAATAGTAAATTGTTGTTTTTATTGGATTGTGTTTTATAATGAATTATGCATGGTAAAAGAATATTGTGTGTTGTGGAAGCCAGTTGTTGCCATGGGTTGAATTACACCTCTTATTGTATTTTGGTTGGGGCTCGGGGGCCAATGATGAAGGATGGCTTATCCTTTCATTGGATGTCTTGGTTGGGTGGAGAGCATTACCTTTCCCCACTTTTGTTGTGATCAGATTGGAGGAAAAAAAGAAAACTTGCATGTTGTTGTTACGGAGCAAAGGAAAATGCAATTTTGACAGTTCCTTGTGAAACAAATTCATTGTAATCCTTTACCACTTGAGATGGATAAAATTGTAATATTTATATTGTGAAGCAATGATGTTGTAATTTGGTTAGGAAAGTGTATATTCGAAATGTGAAAGACATTTATATTTTGTTCGTATAATTGAAAGAAAGAGAGTGAAATATATTATTTGCATTACAACATTGAAAAATGTGAAGTTTTATAATTGAATTCAATAAATAATTGCAATATCTTCTCTCATATGCATTGTTGGATTGAATTCAATATTTCATTGTATGGAAAAAAGGGATAGTTAGATTTCTATTTGAAAATAGGAAAGGCACGTGGAAATAATGTTGTATTTTGTATCTTTTGGAAATATATTAAATTGGAAATCATAATTTGCAATTTAGCTTTGAAATGATTTGTTTATAAACAACTAAATGCCTTAGACTAGATTAGAAATTAAATACCACACTTAAATGATAAAATTGATATATAAAGTTAAAAGAAATGGATCTCTCACATTGTAAATTTAAAACTGGAAAATAAATTTATTCAAAATGTAAAATTCAGGTCTGCACATTATAATCAAATTTGAAACATTAAAATTTTGCATTTTGTATTATCAATGAACTCAAAGCGATAAAGAACACTTAAGAAAACAATTTAACCATTGTAGAATTGAACTCAATCCCTTTCCCAGCCATTTTCTGTCAATTATCGGAAGATGTGAATTGAAAATCAAACAAGTAAATTTACCTTCCTAAATCACTCTAAATCCTTCTTAGAGTAATCCTCCATGTCTCATTCGACATGTTGACGGAAAGGAGGTGATCAAATTGAATCAAGTTTATAAGTTGTAAATTACCGTTTGCTATTTAAAATTCTATTGATCATTCTTGTAAAATTGACCCTTTAAAATTTACCTAAAAGTAAAATTTATGATTCCTATGAAAAGAGGGCATCAAGATATTTCAAGAAAGTCCTCTTTTTCCACAATTTGATCTTTCTAGCAAAAGCTATGGCCCTCGAAGTTTTCCTACCTTGGAGGGAAAATTTGGGAAAAATTTCCCTTGCGGGCGGTGCTCAAAAATTTTCCGTCGAAATATACTAAAAAAAAAAGTTTATTTTTTTCCCTCATTTAGTATTTCCTCACAGAGAGCGATGGCAAGAGGCATGGTATTATTTTTTCCCTTGGGCCTTTTTAAAATTTTGGAAAAAGTTTATCTTTCACCCTGTCGGCCCATACCAACGTGAGGCCGCCACATGGTAGCATGAGGTGACAAGAAGAGGGGATAACCTTATCATTTTTTCAAAGAAAATGTTTTTGGAAATTTTTGTAAGATCTCCCACATGACCCCCACACTTCCACCCTCACCTCGGTTTCAATCCCTCTCGCAGATGCATTGAACCACGCACCTAAATTTCCCTTATCTCCCCCTTCGGTGAAATTCACCAATTATCTCCGCTGCCTATCTCTCCCTCTCCTTCATCCCCGTGATGTCCTATTGAGCGCCACGTCCCTAGCAGACCTGCGGGTGCATTGGTGTTATATTGATTTCTCTCCCTCTTGGGTGAGTTGCCCCAAACTCCTCCGCTGCCCCACCCTTCCCTCATTTCTCTCGGTGATGGATTGGAGCCCGACACATTTCCTTAGCGGCACAATAGAGGCACAAGCACAAATTGACATTTTGTCTTGTGTGAGGAAAAATTCCAAACACCGCACCGTGACCCACCAACCCAAAAATTGATTTTCTTCCCTCCTTGACATGTGACCCCTTGGGGAAAATTTGACCCCTAAGGTCCACCGGCCCATAACTAGAGTTTCTGAGGAGTTAGGAGGATTTCTTTATATCGTTGGAAAGGTGAGAAAATTTCTTATCCAATGGAAATGATTTAGGGAAATTTTGAATGTATTAAGTGTGAAAAAAATCAAGTTGAAACTTTGAGCTTGTTAGAGAGTGGGTATGGTGATATTTTACCCCCTGAACCTAAATGAAACTTATAACCCTAAAATTTGGACCATGTGACCTCGATAATTGTTAATCAATGAAAATTATTTTCTAGAAATTTTAGACTTGTTTCAAAACCTGTTAGTGTCAACTGTTGTCTTACAACTTGGTTATGGATACTTCTAATAAAAAAAATTATTCCATAATTTTCTTGACTAACCCTAGGTTGTTTCTTGGGTCTCAAGTGGTTTTTGTAACAGGCATCACACTCAGCCTTGTAAAGTGGAATAAAACTTTGTGCACGTAGAGTGTAGGTAGTAAAGCTTCTGCCTCTGCGTGCAGAGTCTCTCACACTTACGAACGTGGTGCTTTGAATAGGTTGATTACCATGATAAGTGTAGATTTGAGTAGGTAAATTACTCTTGAAGAACCTAGTGGTAAGAGCAATCCTAATTTCATTCCATCCTATAAGATTATCCTTGTGGACCACCCATGAGTGTCTTTGTTGTTCCACGTAGTGTGTATGCTATCATATTTCTTATCTCCAGTGGTCTATCCACTATTTCTCCATGGAACACAAGAACACCATAGGACCTCCTTCTCCAAAGTGTAACAAAGTACCGAGTTGTTACATATCCTCCCGACATAATGTAGTTTTCGCCCTTAGGAAATATGCTCATTGCTTTACATCCTACTAACTCATAAGTGCTACGAGCTCAATTATCACAAGAAACACTTGTAGTATCGCTAATAGATTATGCATACTCCCACTGAAGGACTCCTTCTTTACATGGCTCAAGTACCTCTAGATCTCGGATGGCACGTACATAAATCTTATTCAAGTATTCTTCACTTAAGGGCTCAACACAGGGAAAATATTTTCCATCTACTAAAGGGATAATAACTCTTTCCTCCTTGTTTTCAAAGCTGATATAACCCTTGTTGAACCGAAGATCAACATTATTTTCATAGCACCAAGGATGCCCCAATAGAGCTAGGAAGATATCTGACTCTGCCACCTCTTAAATCTCAAAGTATCCAGTGAACTTGGCTCCTTGTATGGTAATGGATGCATCTTTTAAAAATCGATGGGAGTGGCCTTAGTCCAATTAGCCATGAACAATACATTAGAAGATGGATGCAATGGAGGTCTCCTCATTTGTATCCATGCATCTAAAGTAAGAAAATTGACTTCCACACCTATATCAATCAAGTATATTACTCAATAGCCACCCATCCACAACATCATTCAAAGTGATTTCCTTTTCATAATCTAGGCTATGAGGGGGAAGATTCACATACAGTATTTGTTGTCCAGTCTCAGTACTTGCACGCAGAGTGTTTCCTTTTAACCAATTCCCTAATAGTGGAATGATATTTTCTTGATGCAACATTTTACACACTTATCTCAAGTCATCTATATCATTTTGGACCATCTCTGATGCTTTCTTTTGCTCCATATTCTATGATTGATCCTTTAAATATTGTATTTTACCCTAAAGATTTTAGAGTACATCCATGGTTTCCTAGTAAACCTCCTTTTGATAGGAAATATATGGGTACAATGCATGTAAAACCTCCTACCTAGTGATGGTAGGCTTCTACTGCAATGCTTCTTTGGTGCGTGCCACCTTAACATGGGTCGTGATATTTACATGCAACGCCTTAGAATATGTTTCCAACTTAGGAATCCATTGATTTTCCACAATGTGTTGTATCCTAACCATCCTCGCACCTTTGTTTTATTGTTTATGCTACTTGCTAAGATGCTCATACAAGTTTGGGCACTCCTCATAGCTATGGTTCTTTCCAAATAAAGAACATGTAATATTCTAAGGAAATTCATGCCTGTAGTGGTCAGGAGATCCGCATGTATAACATGTTCCACAAGGGAACTCGTTTCTTCCACCACCATGGCCTTGTCCTCTAAATCCACCACGGTATCTTCAAACTTTGCCATGTTAGGAAATAAGGGATAAAATATGCGGAATAATCCCTCACAGAATCACAACAAAAGAAACTAATATGCAAAAATTATTACAAATCTCAAATAAAAGTGTAGAATAAAATAACACAACACAAAGAGACAATATTTAATGTGGTTCACCCAATTTGGGCTACATCCACCAAGAATCACTTGCTCATATTTTATTACAAGCCATCACTCTCTCAATACAATACCCAGATCTATTTGGAGCTATGCTCAACAAACTCTACTGAAATTCACACCTAAATTCAAATACATCTACAATATTACATAATACCTACCATATTCCCAAAACCACATAAGTAGATAACTGCTTAAGCAGTTTTACAAAATTGTGGGTATCAAAACCATGGGCCAAAACTGTCCCATAAACCTATGGGTCAAAAATCCCACCCATATGAGAAAAGCACATTTCCCGGTATATCAAGCACATTTTAAGGCAAGACAACTGTGGAAAGTGTATAGTACTCTTAGTGTACAGTCTTCAACACTTTCTCACATGAAAATAGGCTCCACAACCTAAAAATATCCCACTTGGAGACTAGTTTTCCTCTAAGAAAGCTTCTCAACCCTTCACTAGTTTCCATGAAGACCAACCAAAGCTGAACATAGCTTCATTTTTTCCCTTGTGACCACCTTGGTCATCATGTCTACAGGATTCTAATTGGTATAAATCTTCTCTATCTTAAACTTCTCTTCCTCTAAATTTATCCTGATGAAATTGTACCGTAACTATATATGCTTCATCCTAGAGTGGAAAGAAAATTTCTTAGCTAGGTGTATAGCACTCTGACTATCACTATACAACTTTCCTTCCTCCTACTTATACCCCAACTCCTCAAGAAATTGTTATAACTAAATCATTTCTTTTTTTTGCCTCTGTAAAAGCAACATACTCAGCCTCTATGGTTGACAAATCCACCAACTTCTGTAGTCGTGAAATCCAACTCACTGTTGTCCCACCTACAGTGTAAACATAACCTGTCATGCTCCTCTTGTTGTCTACATCTCCAGCCATATCTAAATCTACATAACCACACAAAGTGGTGTTTAATCCATTATAGCACAAAACTATCCCCATGGTCCCTCTCAAATACCAAAGGATCCACTTTACTACCTGTCAGTGACCTCTATCTGGATCACTCATAAATCTACTCACCACTACCCACCGCATGGGAAATATCGGGCTTTGTGCACACCATGGCATACATCAAACTACTAACTGCTGATGAGTAAGGTACCTTGGAAATCTAGTTTCTCTCTTACTTTGTCTTGGGACACTTCTCCTTTGATAACTTGAAATGGCCTGCCAAAGGAGTCCCAACCGGTTTAGCATCCTACATATTAAACCTCTCCAAGAATTTCTTAATGTACTCTTCTTGAGATAAAGTCATCTTCCGTTCCTTCCTATCCCGAGATATCCTCATACCAAGGATTTATTTGGCTACCCCCAAATCCTTCATAGTAAAGGATTCACTTAGTTGCTTCTTGAGTACTTTTATTTCTGTGTTTTTTACGGAACCAACATGTCATCCACATACGACATAGGATAATATAACTTCCATCCTAAAATTTCTTTGTATACACACAATGGTCAGAATGACATATAATATAACCTTTCTCCATCAAGAAGCTATCAAATTTATTATATCATTGACATGTAGCTTGTTTATATCCATACAAGCTCTTCTTTGATTTGCACACCATCTCCTCTTTACCTTTGACCTCATAGCCCTCTGGTTTCTACATATATAGTTCCTCCTCCAAATAACCATGGAGAAATACAGTCTTTACATCAAGCTGTTCTAAGTACAAGTCTTCTGTTGTAACTATTCCTAGAACAGTTCTAATATAAGTCATTTTTACTACAGGAAAAAATCTCATCAAAATCTATAACTTTTTTGTGTAAACCCCTTGACCACTAACCGGGCCTTGTACCTTTTCTTTCCTCATTCTTCCTCTTTAACTATGAACACCCACTTATTCTCAGTAATGCTCTTTTTCCTTTGGGTAGCTTCACTAAATCCCATGTCCGGTTCTCCATGAGAGCCAAATGCTCCTCATCCATGGCTTGCTCCTTTTCTTCCTAGCATCTACTGCATTGCTTCATCAAAAGTATTTGGCTCTCTACTATCAATGAGTAATAAATAATAAAGAGAAGGAGAAAAATGTTTAGGTTCTCTTCTTACCCTAGAAGACCTCCTCAATATAGGAGTTTGGGGTTTCTATTGAGGAAGTTCCTGAAATGATTCATGTGTCCCTTTCCCATCCAGAAGATCCTCTACCGTTGCTTATTATTTCTTGGATTCTTCCTTTTTTTCCTACAACTGCTACTTATACATGACTTTCTCATTAAATACCACATCCCTAGATCAAATGATTTTCTTGTCCTTAATACTCCAACATTTATATCCAAAGTCATCACCACCATAACCAATGAAAGTACATTTTTCTGATTTAGCCTCTAGCTTGGTCCTATCATCCTTGTCTATATGGAAAAACACCTCACATCCAAAGACTCTAAGAAATGAATAATCAACTTTCTTACCATACCAAGCCTCCTCAGGTATGCCTCCATCTAAGGCACTTGAGGGTCCTCTATTTATCAAGTACATAGTTGTGCTCACCGCTTCTTCCCAAAAAGAAAGAGGTAGTCTTACATGTAACCTCATGCTCCTAACACATTCCATTATTGTTCTGTTCATCCTTTCGACACCCCATTCTGTCTGCAGAGTTCCTGAAACCATCTTTTTCCTATGGATTCCATTCTTAGAATAGTAATCATCAAATTCATTGTTATAATACTCTCCTCCATTATCGACTCCGAGAAATTTTATCTTAACACTGTTTCATTCTCTACCAAGGCTTTACATTTAACAAAAGTGTCAAATACATCGATTTATTTCTAATACAATTAACCAAAACTTTCCTTGTTGCATCATCAATAAAAGTAACATAATAACTTAAACCCCAAGAGATGATACGAGCGACCCCCACACATCAGAATGCACCAACTCTAACTTACTCTCTTTCTTTGTAGGTCCAACCTTGAGAAACGTTACTTGCTTCTGTTTCCCATATATGCAGTCCTCACAGAACTCTAAACCTATTTCTGTATATTTGGGAAAATCCTTCTTTATGATCTCCATACCCTTATGGCTCATATGACCAATCCTATAGTGCCACAATGTTGTATCTACTTCTAAAGCCACAATATTACAAACATTAGTGCTATAAGTGGTTAAATACAAGGTTTCAACATTCTTACCTCTTTCCACCACTAGAGCACCCTTGGTAACCTTCCAAGAGTCCATTGTAAATATCACAGTACAACCATCACTTCCCAACTTCCCTACCTATATCAAATTTCATCTTAATGTAGGAACATGTCTAACATCTTTTAATAGCCAAGTATTCCCATTCCTCATCTTAACCTTAATGAACCTTCTCCAACTATATGCAAGGCTCGTCATCACCAAGAAAAACTTTCCCAAATATCCTTGAATATAATCAACAAAATAATTCCTATGTGGAGTAGCATGGAAAGAAGCCCTTGAATCTAAAACCCAAGATTGAGTAATATTGTGCAAAGAAAAAATCAAAACATCCTAAAATACATTACTCGTTACCACATTTTCCTCCTTGTTTTCTTCCTGTTGTTTCTTCTTGTCCCAAATCTCCCAATAATCCTTCTTTACATGCCCAGACTTTCCACAATGCCATAATACTATCTTGCTTTTGGATTTTGACCTTGCCCGATCCTTTGATTTTCCATGGCTTCTATTCTATTCTTGTCTCCCTCTAGTTTCCCCTTTGTCAAAGCGTTCCCCTGAAGTAGAAGATTCCCCAGAGATTTTTCTTTACATTTCCTCACTTAGAATCACCCCTAAAACATCCTCAAACTTCAACTTTGAGTTAGCTGGAACCGAGTTTCTTACCACCATTACTAGGATATTCCAACTCTCAGGTAAAGAGCATAGAACTAATAAAGCCCTAACTTCTTCATCAAATTCTATTGTAACTGAAGCTAGCATATTTACAACCATATTAAAATCATTTAAATTATCTTCTATTGAACCATTCTTAGACATCTTCATATTAAAAAAATCATTAAAAATATCTTATTAGAGGTAGAGGGTTTTTCATACAACTTCCCTAATGCATCCATTAGCTATTTTGTAGTCTTTTCCTTTGAAACATTAAATAATACCGAAGATGAAAGACACAACCAAATTTTCCAAGTTCCTTTCTATTAAGAAAATCCCATTCCGCATCCATCATGCTCGAGGGTTTGTTCACCTTCTCAGAAAGTGGAATATAAAGATCTTTCTGATAAAGGTAATATTCTATCTGCATCTTCCAAGAACCGAAACTCGCCATTTGAATTTATCAACCCTAGATCTTCCATCATCTGCCATAGCTCCCACTCAAGATAAAAATTTCCCTATGATTCAACACTTCAGCAAACCAAACCAGGATTTGATACCAATTGTTAGGAAATAAGGGATAAAATATGTGGAATAATCCCTCACAGAATCGCAAAAGAGTGAAATTAATATGCGAAATTATTACAGATATCAAATAAAAATGTAGAATAAAATAACACAACATAAAGAGATAGTATTTAATGTGGTTCACCCAATTTTTGCTACATCCACCAAGGGTCACTTGCTCAAATTTCATTACAAGCCATCAGTCTCTCAATACAATACCTAGATCTATTTGGAGCTATGCTCAACAAATTTTGTAGAATTCACACCCAAATTCAAAACACATCTGCAATGTTACATAATACCTACCATATAAATAGACAACTTCTTAAGTAGTTTTACAAAGCGTGGGTATCAAAACCATGGGCCAAAACCGTCTCATTAACCTATGGGTCAAAAATCTCATCCATACAAGAAAATCATGTTTCCCGGTATATCGGGCACATTTTAAGGTGAGAAAACTATGGAAAGTGTACAATACTCTAAGTGTACAGTCTTCAACACTTTCTCACATGAAAATAGGCTCCACAACATACCATGCCACGAAAAAAATAAAAATTCCCTTCTTTCTGATCATAGCATAATTGATTGTGATCCTAATCCTGATGCTTGTTATTTCCTATAGAGTCATCTCAAACTCCTATCTATCATACACCAATATCTATAGCATCATGGATCTGACTAATCAGTTGATAGTCTTATGTGTCATGAGTCATGGACCTATATATTTTATAGTAACATGAAACATTCTTCGTTATTGTGTGTTGAAGTAATGGGCAGTGGCTAGCATCATGGTTTAAATGGCATATCTCACGAGTCTAACACAAATGAGCACAGCTTGATCTATGGGGATAACTATCCTTTGTGTGACCTTTCACTTCACTATCTTTGTACCAAATCCTTGTGCATGTCTCATGTCCTAAATTTCTTGATAGTTTCTCCAACTCGCTTTACCATAGTTTGTGATTTGTGCTTCTAAAAATGGGCTCACCCTAGTGTACGTAATTCTAACTACCTTAGCGCATAAGGCTACTTCAAGTGCTTCATATGGATCGGTGTATGTTTTATGTGATAGTTCCCTCACGAAAGGTGTAATCAATCCTCAATGAAACATTGTGCATTCTAGCTTACATGAATATCATTAGAGAGCTTAGATAATGAGTGTTTTAAAATGGGCATCATACTCTCGACACTTTCATTAGTGCCTTGATTAGTATCCTTGAGTGCACTTATACTCTTATATTCAAACTCGGGGTGTGAAACTCTTTAAGGAAAACATCTTTTAAAGTTGTATGTTCTATGCAAGTCGATCAAGGTCAAAATTTATGTACTAGATATGTGTGCTCCTTGTAACATAGTAGAAAATTGGCTTTCCATATGCTTAGAAGTTGTGATTCATTTTGCGTGCCATAGTATTTCACACATATGCACATGTTTAGCAGTATATTCTATGCCCTTATACTCTAGAAGATGAAGAGACATCTCCATGTAAATATTATGGGGTTGGTGTAGACCTTACCCACCGATCCATAATCTTTTGTGTTTCCTCTACCTCTAGAACTACCAAATCCACCGAACTAAAGCTACCTATACCTCCCGATCCTAAACATGTAGTTGGGTTCAAACCGGAAGATGTACTTCCATGTGTCTCGACATTAATATTAGACTGTACCCCAATAGTTTGTGAAGGATTACTACTCCTAGAAGACAATCCAAAAATCTATGCACCTGAATTCTATGCGAGATGATACACTGAAAATGTACTCACATATATCAACAAATCCTTTTTCACTTCCATTGTTATGCCTCTTATAATACTCGCTCCTAATCTCCCACTACTTGAATTATCTTGTTGAATATTTGTTGTACTAGATGTTAAAAACCAAGCGCAAGGGTAAGGTTTCCAAGTGGATTTAGATGCGTACCTGTAGCCCAAGTCATCTCTACTAGTGCACTTACGTGTGAGGTGAGGAGGTTTCCCTATCATGATTTCTGAATGGGGAGTTCTTGAGGCCTTAGTTCCACATATTCTACGTGAACTTCCACTTCTTCCGAACTATCTTTCTCCACAATGCCATTTACTTTGTAACCTCCTGTTTCTTCTCTACCTCCCTCTCACACACCTCATTATACTTAAGCCACATTTCCTCCCTCTGCCTTTTTGCCACTAGGTTTGCCATATTTCACCAAACCTCCTCCTACCCACATGCATGGTGTGTTTTAGTTTTCCATCGCTTGCTCTCCAAATAAAAGTTACCATCGAGATCTTGATCTCTAGTGGAATGCCTTGTAGGTAAATTTCCCTTGGATATCGTAAAAACTGGAATTCAGAGACCTCTGGGCATGAATAAGTGGAAATTGAGTACTCCAAGATATAAATGTTCAAAACACCATGGAACCACGTATCCATAGTGCGAGTCCAAATCAAATCAGCATCAAAAAGGGCCTGAAATTATTCCTACATCCAAAAAAAGTGTGTGATACCTCCACTTCCTCTTAGATGCATAAGTAATCTGCCACTCGTACAATTCTACTGGAAATATACTTAAAAATATCGATATAAACTATCATACATATTCTTTTCCACCCATATGTGTGTGTTAAACTCAGATCCAGTGTTGAACCGCCATGCGTATTCTTCTTCCAGATCATGTATCCACTCCTCAACACTTTCTAGGGTCAAACAACATGTCTTCATTGCGAACCATCCACGAAAACAACTAAAAAGAGGTCCCAAAATAGAAGTAATGATATAGCCTAGACTTTACCAAGTAAAAGCCCGAAATGTTGGAACATTACTCGGGATAGACTCGAGCACTCACCCAAAGCATGCAAAGGTACTAGACCCCTCTTTAGGGTTATTGTTATAGGATGTTAGCATGATGAAGACTTAAAGCATTCAAATCTATGTCTAATATTTCAGTCTACATTACATATTCAGATCTAGATCTAGAGAATAATAGACTTAAGAGATAACCATGATGAAATCAAGCATGCACAAACCAATTATACTCAGGATTTGACACTCTGATTCAGCCAACACATTCCATTACATTAAACATGATAAATACACATAAGTTGATTACAATATCTAATACTATAGTTTATGCGTGCATCGATTTAGCAAGATATAACCTCAAAATAAGTCAATTCTCACATACCCTCTTATGCCACACAATTCACTACATATTTACAAGGATGGGTTCTTTTCCTTCACTTATCTAATCCCAAAATAGGTCACATTTTATTATTAGCCATGTGCCATTACAAAAATAGCCACACATGCAAGTGCACTAACAATAGACTTCTTCTAGTTAACTATCAATAGTAAATCTATTCTCAGCCTGTATCCATGCAAAGCACTTTGTAGATGGTCCTCTAAAAATAGCCAATGCATGTCACACAAGTATCTAACCAGGTTTATGTGCTCCTCATGCTTCCCCAAAAATAGATCCTCATTGTGAAAAAAACTAAGTCTCAAATATGTCTCTTTCCTATGCACACGATTCCTTCCCGATACTTTTGTGCCTTTGAATTTTCTTTGCTCTTCTGCGTGAACCTTATGTATTTCCTTCACTAAGTTCCAGATTTTGATTGACCAAAAGTTACTAAGGAAAAACGGACTACCTTTGAACATCTCAAAATGGAAGGTCATGCTCTGGTTTGGTGGGAAACCCATCTAGCGACTTCGAGAAGAAGAAACTTCCTATTATCAGTACTTGGAAAGGTTTTACAAAATTTCTTATAGATAACTTCTATCATATTGGCCATAAGACCGACGTGATGATTAAGTTCCAAGTACTTTAGGTAGAGTAGTGGTCAAAGCGTGCAAGACTACACTACGAAATTTTGGAGACAAACCATGTTGCTTAATATGGACTTGGAGGATGAGGAAATTCTAAAAAAGTATTTGGGAGGACTTAACACTCACCTTTGAAGAAATTTAATCTCCATGAAGCCCAATTATCTCAATGAATCTTGTATACCAAAATACTATATTGATGATGAGAAGAAGCAAGGAGAAACAAATCCAAAGGGAGACCAGTCAATAGATCAACAAGAAAAAGAACAAGGGAAGACAAGTAGCAGAGATAAATGGAAAGGTAAACATGTCACTATTGCTTTGTATACTTGTAAAGATCCTAAGAATTTATGTAAGAATTGTGATATAAATGGACATACTGATGCCACATGTTGGAATTTACATCCATAATTACACCCAAAGCACCGAACCAAGGATTCCAAGAAATCCATGGCCGTTGTGAAGACAAAAGGAGAGGTGGAGATTGAGGATGATTCCTATATAGATGAAAGTATAGGATGCATGGCCACTAAAATTTATAAGGCATAAGAAGAAGAAGAGATGAGTAATCTATTTAAAATCAGAATCCAAAACAAGAAGACTAAGGTAAATGCTTTAGTAGATTTTGGTTCTCAAGTAAAATTTTATTTTTGATGCACTTGTAGAACAACTTAGGCTAGAGACTTACATGCATCCACATCCATACCCATTGGGATGGGTAAAGAGGGGTGTAGAAATACAAGTTACAAGAAAGTGTAAGTTTCAGTTTGGGATAAATTCATAATATATTAATGTATTAGAGGTTAATATCATTCCACTTGATGTATTCGATGTTGTCTTAAAATTCCTTACTTGTATGCCAAGGATGTTTTGTTCACAAGGAGGGAGAATCAGTATAGATGGGTAAAGGACAGAGTCAGTTTCAACATCTGGGCACACTAGAGAAAATCAAAGAAGGTTATGGTAAGTGTCAACCAAGCACAAATAATTATTCAGGAAAATCATTAGTTTTGTTTACTTTCATTGGAAGAAAAGAAAGAAGGACTTGAGAGCATGGATATTTTAGATAGAACTTGTTAGTTTTTGTAGAAGAAGCCACCACAAAAAATGATCATTCAAGAATAACAAACTTGTGCTATGCAGTCACCATATCTACCTATGGATTTGATTGAATTGACCATGGGGCAACAAAGAGAAGTGGAGATACAAGGAATAGTGGTGACTATAACAGTATCATACATGGAGAGGATTCATCTAATCCATCTCAAGAGACAAAAAAATCAAGAAGGATAAACCACTATAGTATATGACCTTCATCATACTTGAGCAGGTTGAAAAAGAAACCTTTGGGCCATACTTCATGTAGATGTAGGTGATAACAAGTTACAAGAGCTCACACCTACTAAATCCATCTATGCATGAAAAATAAGGAAACATACAAAAGCTACCATCCAAGGAGGATTGTACTCGAGGAAACTCAGAGGAGGATATAGCACTGGGGTAGAAAACTAGAGATTCACAAGAATCTTGGTAGGTTAGATGAGGGAAGACACCTAGGAAAACCCAATGGTACTCAAAGGAGCAAGAGAAGGATTTGATTCCTCTACCACTCCCCTAATAAGATTTTATGGGACCAAAATCCTCCTAAGAAGGGGAGGTATGATCCATAGGGATCAGTTAAAACACCACTTCATCGGTTCCATCGGGACATAGTAGGATAATTGAAGAACGTGAATAAAAATGAGGAAAATGATGTTTTGTCATCCTTTTAATAGAAGCTGTTTCTCTAAGCAGAGTGACATTGCAAAATTTCTTCCTAACTTGGGTAGTGATCTTGTAACTACCACCCAACTAGGGAGATTGTCCTAAAACCACCGATCATATACATGGCGGTGGTCTTGACACTTTTGATGGAAAATAAATAAAATCAGAACAAACAGTTCCATAATTCGAAGAGATGGTTATGTCTCTTACTTTTCACGCCCTTTCACATCATCCAAAGTGCATGAGGGGACATGAGAAGGCCTATAAATTCATGGTAGGAGCAAGAGAATTGATCATTTGGAGATCCAAAGAGATCAAAGAGAAACATTTTATGTTTAATGAGAGAAAGTGAGCAATATCTTTAGGGATGGAGTGGAATTGTAGGAGATAGGTGTAGAAACAAAGAAAAAAATCATAAGAAGAGAGAGGTTTACATTGTTATCTCCATTTTCTACTTCTTGTAATCTGTAATTTTGTATAATTGACCAATAAAAGTGGGAATAAAGACTGCTTTTTCCCTTCTGACAGTGGTTTTCCTCCATTGGAGGTTTCCAGGATAAAATTGTTGGTGTTTGGAGTTTGAATTCTTTCCTATTGTTTATAATTTCCTTTCTATAACACTAGATAATCAGTCACAAATCTCTAATATTTAATCAAATCTGTCACTTTCCAAAGTTGAAATTATAACAACATAATTTTTTGATTTCATAGAGTTCCAAAGTATAATTTTATAGATCAAATAGAGCCCGATCTCGAATTTGTTTGCTCTATACTTTCCTAGTACAAGAAAAATTTCCATTAAATTTGATTTTTCTCGGAGAATCCTGACAAAAGACTGTGAAAATTTGTAAATATTTTCTCATTTTCATGTAAAGATATTATCTATTAAGGTATTTCAAGTGATCAACACATATAAGGAGTAAAACCTTAGTGGAGGCTCCGTCTCCGATGAGAATTATGGTAAGAACTAGTGCAAAGTATCTAAATCATGGTTAATTAACTTGTCAATTTTGTAAAAATAGAAGGAAGGAGATCAGATTTCAAATCATATCTTACCAAAATATTGTTCCCAAAGTTCATAAATACTAATCTAGGAGAAAACAAGTCTAGAAAGCCTTGGGTGATCAAAGGTCGGAAGAAAAAGTTGTACATATTGTTGAAACTGATCAACCTTTAGTGGAAGATTACTCCAACACTTCGGACATTTTCGATCAAGTAGTCCATGTGCCAATTTATATACTCCATCTCAGGAGGGTCCTTCATTTACAAGTGATCAGGGTATTCTTCAATTCCCTCCTTTATTGATTATAAATAATAGAGTATTTTGTGAAATTGAGTCATTAAAGGATCAATACTTTGAAGATCACACTCCATTTCCTTAAAGACCTCTAGTTCCCCATCATTTTAATCCTCTTGTTAGAACACCTCCTCAAAATAATATGGCACAACCTCCACCCATACCTCCTTTTGTAGTAAATACTTACAAACCTATAGATTTTCATGGATGGTTTATTATCCAAATGAGGTCCCACATGAGGTCCAAAATAGATTATTTAAATTTCAAGGGAATAATGTAATAAGTGGAGACCAACATCTTAGAATCTTCCTAAATACTATGGAATATTTTGAAATAGAACATGAGGATGTATATGTAAAGTTATTTATACATACTCTAGATGAAAATGTTAGGGAATGGTACAATTCATTACCTAATAATTCAATTGATTCTTGGATAGAAATGAAAAATGCTTTAAAGTTACAATACATCGATAAAACTAATCCTAGGTTTCTTCTCACTGAATTTGAATACATAAAGAAAAATTTGAATGAACACGATCGGGATTTTAATACTGATTCGATAAAACCTTGACAAAACTACCTATAAATATGATACCTAGAGATTAATCTTGTCTAATCAAATATTCAGATTCCTTTGACAAAAAATTAGCCTATTACCTGAGAGATTAAAAAATCTTTGAACATTGAAGAAGGATTTTTCTATGGCTGTGTAAATTGATAATAATATCAAGGAAACTAAGAAGTCTCCAAAAAGGGTGGGTATTAAATTGGTTAACCCATAAAAACTTCAAACAAGAAAGGCATTGGATTTCAAGGAAGTAGTCAAGACACTAGCAAGGGAAGTTAAGGAAATTTATTACAAACTTGCTAGAGATGAGAAAGGCATAGGGGAAAATGATCAAGATCAAAATCCTCCTAGAGGTGACCATAGAGCATATGACAGAGGAAAAGGACCAATGGGGTCAGGAAACAAGCAGCCAAACCCTAGAGAAAACAAATTAGTACCTGATCCATTGACTGCTAGGGTATCTATGGTTGAAGAAGATCATATCATTGAATGGTGTGATAAATGTTTCTTATCACATTCTCCTTGTGACCCAAATGTTGATGATGATGCCACTAATGAATATGCTTTTGGTGATGTTTGTATGTTGGAATGTGTTGATACTGCACCACAAGGGGCTACTTCTATTGAATTGTTGGGTGCAATAAATGTTGAATCCTTTTGGAATTGTTTGGAACAGGTATCTTCTCTTCCTCCTATTACTAATGTTGATATAGATATGGTTCAGTCTTCTTTTGAATTACCTAACCATGATTTTGAGTATCTAAGGGATTTGATGATTAAAAATATGATGGGGGTATTCCTTCTGAGGAAGACAGAAACTACTAATGAATGTTGTTGTGGCACAAGAAAAGGACTATAACCTTCAAATCAAAGTGGTTAAATGGTCTATCCCACATTCAAAAAATAAAACACCCCTATTGACCAATATCCCCAAGAATGTCCCCAAGAAAGATATGCCAAATAAATGCCATGTTGTTACTACCAATCCAAGTACATCTGATGGTGCTCAAGTAATAAAAGATATTATCCCATAAAAAAAAGTAATTATTTTGTCTCTCAACAAAGCTCTACCCAAATATGTCACTTTTGATATGGCTCAAATTTTGAGCCAAATGAAAGTCATTGTTCCCATTTTTGAGTTTCTTAGAATCCTTGGGCATAGAAGAAGAGCATTTGAATATTTGGGATTCAAAGAGGAGACAGTTGTTATAAGTAAAGAAGTAAATAATGTGGATATCTCACCTACTATAGCTGAAGTGGAAGTGCCTCAAGAACAAGAAAGTATGGGGGAATCCCTAGAGATATATTTAGGAACTTCCTTTGTTGAATCTTAATTAGATATTGATATATTCTTTACATCCTTGATTATCGAGAAAAAAATGATTCGTAACTGTATGTTTGACTTGAGAGCCTCATGTAACATAATTCCCTTGGAGGTGGTGAATGAGTTAAATATTTTTGTCCTCTCAAAATTTCCCCTCTTTCGAAAGTAAAAAATTGAAAATTTTGAGTTAGCACCCTTTTATGATGTTCTAGTGAAGTGAAAAGTTGAGGAGATAGTGAAAATTCACATTTTTTGGAGTCATTTTGGTGAATTGCGGGTCTGTCGGACATTTTTGTCCCTCATGTCCCAAGTCCACTTGGGCCTTCTATTCCCCGATCGGCCACATTCCCTAAAAATCTTTTAACTTTTGATTCTATCGAACTTTTCATTCTGCGTGTTCCAAGTTCGTTTGAGTTTCCTATTCCCGATCGCCCGCATCGGCTAGATCAGTCCGTTGCATACTTTTGTCCCAAATGTTCCAAAAGCATATGTGCCTTCTATCCCCTATTTACCCAAATCACGTGCATCGGCTGAATCACATTCCTCATGTCTCCCACGTTTCAAATTTTCTAAGCGCCTATGCTCATTTGGCCCGCATCACCCACGTTGATCGGATCGCATCTTCACGTCCCACATGTCCCAAATGTACCAAAGACCATCCGGGCCAATTTTTTCTACTTTTCCCAATTCTTGCCTTTTTAAGTTAGTGCCATATGAATTTAATGCACATTTATAACCTTCTCTCTCCTAAAATGGCTATTTAATGGGACTACCCTCTACACATTTTGCACACTACTTTCTTGCTACCATTCGCTCAAATCCTTGCAATTAAGATCATCTGCTTGTGCTCCCATTCCCTTTGCATTTTTAATTGTGAATTCAAGCTGTGAAGGTTGTTTCTCTATACGCTGCCAACATGAAGATCAAATTTCAAGGTCAAGAACACATTTCACCGCTTGAATCCTTTGTTCCTGATATTGGGGATAGTGAGGTTCGTCACCTAGATTTTGGTGATTTCTGGAACAGGTTAACTAACCTAATCCTTCTCCCATGGTGCAAATGATCAATGATAGTGGCCTTGCATTTGCTGTGGGTTTCCCGATCTTAGTACAATGTGTTGACACTGTGCTCACCTGTGGGGCTCACTTCAACCCCAACACAAAGGAATTGTATAACATTCACGGGAACCGATTGTTATACTAGATGCTACTACCATTACCATTGCTCTACAAATCCTAGAAGTTGAAGACTCCATTGTTATCTCTCAAGCTCAAGCATGGACTCTTTTCGATTAAGAAAATGATAAATACAAAGAAAGGATAGCAAAGTTATGGTTGAAGAACCTAAAAAGGAGCATCCCGACTTTCCAAGGAATTATTTAGGGCTGATTTTAATGAAGAATTGTCTGATTTCATTATCTTGTTAGCCTGTGTCATGGGATTACCCTCCACCAATGAATTTCACTTTTGGATGTGCTGCTCATCAACATCATCTGCAAAGGTAGCCAGAGCATAAATTGGGTAGAAATCATTTGCATGAATTTGATGAACAATTGTCCAATGTGCAATAAACCAAGAAGTTCTATATGACTTCTTATCTCATGTATACCCTAGCAGCATCTCGGAAATGGTTTGGTTTCACATACATCGAGGGTCAGAAGGATGAACCCATTTATGCATACTACCCTCAATTCACCCTTGAAACTAGTAACCATAACTTTAGGAGGGTGAATGATGCCTTTACCATGTATATTGTGAGGCTTTTGGAAAGTGATACTACCAGAAGATTTTTGATGAGGCCATGAACCTGATAGAAAAATATGGAGCTTTCTTCATTCAGTTCAGAAGATTTTCATATATCAGGTTAGCTGGTTATGAGAACACGCCTCTCAAGCTCCCCATGTTTTGTAATGATAAGATGGATTTGATTGAAGTATGTAGGCAATTGGATAAGTTGCATAGAACCTGCAGAGACAAGAAAATCTCGGGCTACATTTTCCTATATCCTTGGGTAATTACACATGCAAGACAACTTTGGATGCTCAAAACATAGAAAGGGCCCTCACTCCCATCACTATTCACTTCTTTAGGCCCAGGACCTACTTTGATTTGAAGAATTTCATTGAGCTAAATCTCAGAATTAATTATCATCATAGATCAGATACTGAGGACTACTGGGCCGATTGTGCAGATGAATTTGAAGCAAGGTGGAGACATTATGGCAGATTCTCCCTACAGCTGATCAAGGAGCTCAATCTCTACCAAATTCTTGAAGGGCTTCAAGATGATAATGAAGACTTGTTGTCATATGAATATGATACATGTTGTATATATCTTTCCCCTCGGGTAGATATGGTAAAGGGCACACGACATAAGGTGTCGACACGAAGAAATTCATGCCTTGGTGCATGTAAGAGTATGTAAAAATAAGGATGGACACGCCAAGATGCACCTTCGGGAGGCGCAACATTTTGAGTGCTGATAGGAAGCAAACCCTGACCTAGATATTCATATGGACATAACTTTTCACAGGGAGCTTGGATTCACGCAAGGTTAGACTTTTCAGAAATATTACGAGGTCCTCTATCCAACTACAACTGGATATCTTTAATTGGGTGAGAAAAAGTTCTTAAAAATGAAAAATATAGTTCGCCACTTTTTGGGTTTGCTAGGGTTCTCACCTACCACCATAATGAGATGAATTAAATGCAACCTAGAGGTGGTTGGGGTAGATTTGGAATTCCTCTCTCTTCCCTCTCTCATTCTTCCTATAAATTGTAAGGAGGGGCTTCTTTCTAAAGGTTGGACATTCTTGTTTTTCCCCTCCCTTCTTCTCTTTGGCAGGTGAATTTGTGGAGTTCAAACCTCCCATCTAAAACTGTAATGCAACTTTACCTCTTGGCATTTTGTAGTGTATTGTGTCAATCTTTGGAGAAAATAATGCATGTCTGTGGATGATTCTCAACCCTCTCTGTGTTCATTTGCATCCTTTTGATCTTTCACTGCAAATATGGTTATCTGTGCATGATCTTGCATTGCATTTTGATGGTTTGTGTTTATTGGCAAGACAGTGTTCTTCATTCCTTGGTGCATCACCTTTGTTAGTTTAGGTTTATTTTTATGCATATTTTTACCTGTCTCCTTGGCAAGTTAGATTAGGTTTATGAGTAAACCCTTTGCATTTCTACATGTGCATCGAACAGAGGAATAGGAACCGGCCTTCATCCGGAGAGCTTTTCGATTTCGCAAGGTCCACACTTGGGAAAAGCTCCATGTTACGCATCGCACCTTGAGAGTCTCAACCTATTGGGTTGCAGATGCAGGTTATAGGTCTTTGTGATTCACCATAAATAGTTTTGGAACACCTGGTGGGACCAAGAGGTCGTTCCACATGATTTGAAGGAATTTTCAAGAAATTTAGACTTAGAAATTGCAGGTTTTATAATTTCATTTTTTTCCTTCCAGGCTGAAATTTGAAATCAATTTTCAAGGACTTAAATTGCTCAAAACAAGTCAAAATTTCACCAGTTGATAGATCAGGGGATAATATTCAAAAGGGTATTCTTAGTTTTTTGAGATTTTTACTTTCAAAATTTCATGGTTTTTAGTATTTGAGTTTTCCAGGTTGCCTTGCATGACCCGAGTTTCACCCATATCTTTCGGGATTAGTAATCGCACAACAATACCGATAACCAAATTGAAGAAATGTATCATTTGGGTCCTTCAAAGTATTAAATTATTTTCTAATATTGTTAGGTTTGATGTGTAACTTGGAGAATCTAGCATTTTCAAGTTTGTTCTCTAACACATCCGGCGATTCCAAAGGGATAGAATTCAACGGTGTAGCAACAAAATTTTCCTAGGCACATGAGAATAATTCAAACTAGGTCGATACTCGAAAAGAGGGGCTATTTTTTCACTTACAAATATCACCAACTTTGAGGAAGGAGAGGAAGAGGACCATGAAGATAACCATCTCCACCTAAACGGACATTGTCTACACCTCCACCTACTAGACCTTTTCGCATCAACCGAGTTCTTAGGCCAATCATAATAGAACATCTACCACCGAATCCTTTTGTCGATTTCTTTGGCAAAGTAGCCCACTTGCCCTCAATGCCACGAATCTAGTTCCAATTGCAGCATTAAAGAACATTCCATTTTTCACCGGAGAAAATCATACCACTCCTGGTGATCATGTCAAAGACATTACTAACGTTTGTGCAATCCATGAGATAAATGAAATGGATGTTACTGTTAAATTGCTGGCATCTTCATTCAAAGGGAAGGCATTGTAATGGTTTAGGAGCCTTAGAGCTATTTCTATCCAAAATTGGAATCGAGTTATGCATAGTTCTCCATGAGCGAGTTTGGAGAAAAGGGAGACAATTTGTCTCTACTAGAGCAATTGAAAACTATCAAGAGAGCTCCCAATGAGTAGCTGACTAACTTCAAATTCAGATTTCAAAGGGCTTGGGATAGAATTCTAGTGGCATTGGCCAACAAGCTGAAGGTGCTTTTCTATACTATCTTAAGGCTTTGAATTTTGATATTTCTATGTTAATTCAATCTATGGGAGGCACAACCTTACCTGCTGCTTATAACATTTCCATTAGGGCTGAAAACTGTCTTATTCAAGCTGGTAAGCTGGCTCCTAGGCCTCCCATGCCCTTGTATCCAAACTTAGAAAATCCAAGCACTAGTCAAGCACCCACTTTGGCTCCTATTCCCACTCCTAGAAATCAAAGTTCAAATGAAACTTCTACTTCATCCTCTAGCACTTCAAATGAACTCCAAGAGGTCATGAAACAATTACAAAATTTGGGAAATGAGCTGGTTACACTCAAGAGGCAGCAGGCCCAAGGCTTTAGACCTTCTTATCAGCCTCAAGCTCAACCTAATAGGTAACCATACCAGCCCAATAGGCCACCCAATCCAGCTGCAAATCAAAGCCAAGTAAGGCCTCCCACCAATAGACCATTTCAGCCCTATAACCCCAATGTTGCATCTGCTTCTAAAGCATTAGTGCCAGTGAAAAACAACATAGCTCAAGAGTATGATTGGTGTTTCCCATGCAATGAACCTCACAACCAATCTATGTGCTTCAATGGTGCTTTGAACCAAGCCTTGATGGTGACAAATACTGGTGTAGAGGGTGAAGTGAGTCAAGAAACAAATCAGCAACAAGGGACATCTCAGCAAAACACAGCTCCAAATGATACCACACTTGTGAATTGACAAGCTGAGGATTTTTGTGGCATGAATCAAACAATTTCTTAGAGTGTAGCAGCTAACACAAGATCAAAGAAGAGGAATATTGGTGAAGGGCAGTCATTGGCTCCAAGTGATCTATAACCTTCCATCACTCCACAAGGTGTTGGTAAGCAAAATATAGTTCCAAACGTGCAAGGACAGCCCAAACCACCTTCTAAGCCAACTCAAATGCTATTTGTTGCTGCCCATGCGCAAGAAAGGAATGTGCAGGCTAAAGAACAACAGAGATATGTTTCATCCCCATTTAGCATCATTGATCAAATGAAGAAGACAAATGTGAATATATCAATGTGGGAATCTTTATCCATCCTAGGCCAAAGAGATCTTCTACAAGCTGCCATGAAGAATTGGTCAACTTCAAACCAACATGTCTATATGTAAGAGAAGGTCCTCACGAATGTCTGCTCGGCTTGAAGGGAATCATGGAGGACAACAAGGTAAAGTTTTTAAGCCCCCTCAATTCTATGTTTCATTAATCATTGGGGATAAACTAGTACACAATTGCATGATTGATTTTGGGGCAAGTAGCTCTGTCATGCCCAAGAAAATAGCTGATCAACTGGGTCTCCACTATGAAATAATATCTAAAGGGGTAGTGCAATTGGATGGGACAACAGTAACAATGGTAGGAGTGATTAAAGGTTTGAATCTTATCTTGCATGCATGCCCCAACGTTACCATTTTGCAAGATGTGTCAGTAATAGATTTTCCACCACTATCTTCCCTATGCTTATCAAGGGATTTCACGGCTAGAATTGGAGGCTACTTATCTCTTGGTGATCACACATGTTTTTCAGAACAAGATATGGTACTAAGGTCACAATCAGATCCGAACCAATTGTAAACTTTCATATTGAGCCTCATACTCCAAGCCAAATCAATGCCAACTGTTTAGCATTTGATCAAGAAGATTATCCAGGCACAAATGAAGCTAACACCAAAGTTGGAAGCATCCTAGATTTAAATCTTGATGAATGGGTGAGCAAGGTACATGCTTTTGATCCCTACTAAGAAATAGAAGAATCGAGTGGGAGTCTATTGCATACATGAAGAAAACCAGCCTATTCCTAGCATCACCAAACTAGACCGTAAGGATGACAATGAGGTATGGCAATTATTTTTTGATGGATCAAGGAGTAGGCAAGGTGCGGGAGGAGGAGCTATGTTTGTTTCACCTCAAGGCATCAAATATTATTCACTTTCTGTTTCCAATTTTCTGTTCAAACAACACAACCGAATATGAGGGCTTGATTCATGGACTTCATTGGGCCAGGGGAAAAGGGCATAAAGAACTTGCGGGTGTTCGGGGATAGTGAGCTGATCATCAATCAAGTCAGGGGACAACATGCTACAAAGAATGACCTGGTGAAGAACTACAAGAATAGGGTATGGGACCTCATTGAGGATTTTGAAGCTTTCAACATCGTGCCCATACCTAGGAAGAAAAATGAAGCTGCAAATAGGCTCACAGCAGTTGGAGCAATGTTTAATGTGGTTGAAAACATCAGAAGGGGAAAAACACAACCACATATGCATGTGATTGTGAGGCCAGTAGTTCCAGATAATAACACAAGCTGGCAGGTGTTTGAGAACAATCAACAGATCGTCAATTTCTTACAAGAAGAGGCTGAATTCTCAGCTAGGAATCAAGATAGATTAGAGCAGTAGTATGGGGATCAAGTAGTGCAGCTGTGGACAAACAAGCTTCCTAAGGGTTTAGTAACATTGGAGTCTATCTTCAACCCTAACAACTAGTTCGTAAGGAAAAGGCTAACATACAGGTCAAGAGAGAAGATTTAGAGCCAATTCTGGTTGGGGAAGGAAAAACACTTCAAATTGGTAAAGTGGCCACTGAGCAAGAGAAATCAAATTTCATACAACTTTGCCAAGAATTTCCAGATGTCTTCACTTGGAGCTATGAAGACTTGAGAGGATTCAATCCGAAGTTGGCACAACATACCATAGAATTGGATCCAGATGCTAAACCCATCAGGTAGAAGTAGAGACCAGTCAACCCTCACATTGAGCCTCTAATGAAGAAAGAGATAAACAAGCTAATAGAGGCAAGCATTATATTCCCGATCAAGCACTCAAGTTGGGTTGTAAACTTGGTTCCGGTTAGGAAGAAGAGTGGAGAAATCAGGTTGTGTGTGGACTTTCGAGACCTCAATAGGGCATCTCTCAAAGACCATTACCCACTTCCTTCAATGGAACAAATATTGCAAGTAGTGTCTGGTTCAGAGAGATTCTCTCTCCTAGATGGCTACTCAGGGTATAATCAGATAATGGTGAAAGAAGATGACCAGTTCAAGACAGCTTTCACCACCAAATGGGGTACCTATGCCTACAAGAAGATGCCATTTGGGCTATCAAATGTTGGAGCCACTTTCCAAAAGGCAATGGATATGGCATTCAAGGGATTGATCAACAAAATAGTTTTGATATATCTTGACGACATCACTGTATTCTCCAAAATGCAGCGGATCACCTCTTTCATCTGAGGCAGGTATTTCAGAGGTGTAGAAGATTTGGGGTATCATTGAATCCCAAAAAATGCATATTCTTGGCTCACGAAGGAAAACTTCTAGGCCATATTGTTTCAAAGGAGGGTTGACGATTGACCCAGAAAGAGTTGAAGCAATTCGAGCGTTGCCATTGCCAAGTCACAAGAAGGCTCTTCAAAGCTTCTTAGGAAGGATCAATTTTTTCGCAGGTTTGTTCCAAACTTTGCAGCTCTCGTAAAGCCAATAATGCTGATGTTGAAAAGAGCATGGCATTTAAATGGAAATATAAAGGCAAGGCAAGTTTTGAGGCAATAAAAGAGGCTATATCTCAAGCTCTGACTCTCATCAATCCAGACTTCTCCACGGACTTCGTGCTATATGCCTTCGGTGGTAGAGACACAATTTCTACAATCCTAGTATAGTAAAAAAAAGAGGGATTAGAACAACCAGTTGCTTTCTTTAGTCAAGGCTTGGAGGAATACGAAACTAGGTACTCTTTCATTGAAAAACATGTCCTTGCAGTGATTAGAAGCTTAAATAAATTCAAGCACCTAGTCTCAAACAACAAGATCCAATTATTGATCTCTCATGTGGGAGTCAAGGACTTCCTTCTAAACAAGGATCTAAATGAGAAATGTATAGGATGGATCACTTGTGTCATGGAATATGACATCGAAATTAAGGTCACTAAGCTGGTCCATGGAAAGGAATTATGTGAACAACTAGCTTTGAGTCAGCAAGTTGAAGTAGGTGATGAAAAAGAGCTGTCTTGCATCTTTGCAGGATGGTCAAGAACAGGAAAATGATGATGTGCCTAGTCCTTGTTAGACTCATAATATGATACACTTCCTATAGGTAGGCCTATGCCCTCCATAATTGAGAAAAGAAAAAAGGAGATACTTCAGATTACAAGCCATTCCGTATGTTCTTGTTGATGGTGTTTTGTTCAAGAAAGACGTCAATGGAGTTCTATTGAGGTGCATTGGGATAGGTCAAATTGAGAGGGTGTTACAAGATTTTCATGATGGAGATTCGGAGGACATTTTTCCCCATGGATAATAGCTCTCAAGATAATGAAGGTAGGGTATTATTGGCCCACAGTGTTTAGCGACTGCTATACATGGATAAGAAAGTGTAAGAAATGTGCACTCTTCACAGGAAAAGAAAGACTAGCAGTGCTTCCATTGCACCCAATTTTGGTTGACCGACCATTTATGCAATGGGGATTGGACTTCATCGGGCTCATCAATCTAAACTCAAGCTAAGGCCACAAGTGGATTCTCACGGCAACAGACTATTTCACCAAGTGGACCGAAGCGGTAGCGCTCAAAGAAGTAAATGAGTCTAACATACTAGACTTTTATGAAGGAATAGTGACTAGGTTGGTGTGCCAGCCACTATCATATCAGACAATGTATTGGCATTCATAGGTTCCAAGATTACAAAATGGGCTATCAAGAATGGAATCTATTTGAGCACCTCTTCAAATTATTACCCACAGGGTAATGGATAGGCAAAGTCCATGAACAAGAATTTGCTAAGAATCATCAGAAGAACACTGGATGAAAACCAAAGGACATGGCATACCAAGCTAAAATCAGCATTATGGGCTAACAAGATAACACCAAAGAGATCTACAGGTAATTCTCCCTACAAGTTGGTCTATGGGAAAGAGGCAGTATTGCCTATATCATTAGAATTTCTAGCATTAGAGCTCATGAAGTAGTTAGAGTTGTCTGAGTTTGAACCAATGGAGGCGGGTATGCAGAGTTGATGGAATTAGAAGAAATAAGAGAACATGCGATTCGATGATTGAAAAGGATCAGGCCTTAGTAAAAATATGGTTTAATAAGAAGGCAAGAGCAAGGACCTTCTAGGAAGGGGACCTAGTTCTGAAATGGGATACAGATTAGGAAAAACTAGGAAGGCATTCCATGTTTGATGCCATTTAGAGTGGCCCCTACATGGTCACGGGATGTAAAAGTAGTAATGCCTTCCAATTGTCTACATTAGATGGAGAAGAACTCCCGATTCCGGTTAACGGAATCTATCTTAAATATTGCTACTAAAAGGAAAAGGTTTACCCTTGTAAATATTAGCCTAGTTTTCAATTCCTCTAAGTGTGTATGCACATTGTCTTGTTGTAGTTAGGTTTCAATTTCCCTAAGTGCTCCGGCACAGGTTTTGTTGCTCTCAGGTTGAATTTCTATAGTTCAGCATGCTCTCGAAGAAGGAGTTGCGGTATCAGGCTTGGGATCAGAGATCAAGTTGGTTTCAGGTTATTGCTTATGACTCCATGCCCAATGGATTGCTAAAAGGCCACTGATCTTCTACCTAGCAGGTAGGTGACCCCGTTGAGTCACCAAATTGTTGTATATATCTTCCCCCTTGGGTAGATATGGTAAAGGGCACATGAAATAAGGTGTCGACATGAATAAATTCATGCCTTGGCACATGTAAGAGTATGTCAACATAAGGATGGATGCACCAAGGCGCACCTTCAGGAGGCGCAACATTTTGAGTGCTGACAGGAAGCAAACCCTGACCCAAATATTCAAATGGCCATAACTTTTCACAGGAGCTCGAGATTCACACAAGGTTGGAATTTTTGGAAAGATTACAAGGTCCTCTATCTAACTACAACTAGATATCTTTAATTGGGTGGGAAAAAGTTCTTAAAAATGAAAAATATAGTTCACCACTTTTTGGGTTTGCTAGGGTTCTCACCTACCACCATAATGAGATGAATTAAATGCAACCTAGAGGTGGTTGGGGTAGATTTGGAATTCCTCTCTCTTCCCTCTCTCATTATTCCTATAAATTTTAAGGAGGGGCTTCTTTCTAAAGGTTGGACATTCTTGTTTTGCCCCTCCCTTCTTCTCTTTGGCAGGTGAATTTGTGGAGTTCAAACCTCCCATCTAAAACTGTAATGCAACTTTACCTCTTGGCATTTTGTAGTGTATTGTGTCAATATTTGGAGAAAATAATGCATGTCTATGGATGATTCTCAACCCTCTCTATGTTCATTTGCATCCTCTTGATCTTTCACTGCAAATTTGGTTATCTGTGCATGATCTTGCATTGCATTTTAATGGTTTGTGTTTATTGGCAAGACATGTGTTCTTCATTCCTCGGTGCATCACCTTTATTAGTTTAGGTTTATTTTTATGCATATTTTTACCCTGTCTCCTTGGAAAGTTAGATTATGTTTCGAGTAAACCCTTTTCATTTCTACATGTGAATCGAATAGAGGAATAGGAACTCGGCCTTCATCCAGGAGAGCTTTTCCGATTTCGCAAGGTCCCACACTTAGGAAAAGCTCCATGTTATGCAATTGCACTTAGAGTCTCAACCCATCAAATTCTGAGACACTCGGGGTGCTATGATTCACCATCAAAAATACATTGATCAAGCATACTCCCTTGGAAGATCTAGACTGGTATAAGAGGGAGAAGGATGACTTAGTTGAAATTCTAGCCCCTGTCCTTATAAGAACCAAGGTCTAGTTTGACAAAAAGGTTCGAGAGCTTAAGAAGAATCTAGGTGAATCTTCCTCTAAAGATACTTCAACCCCTAGGAAGGAGTCACATACACCTAGCTCAGGTACCTACACAAACTCCTCCTCCTTCCTCAAATAAAGAACTTGAATCATCCACCCCTTCTTCGTCTACTCAAGTATACCAAAAGAAGGTGAAAGAGGTTAAATAGGAGCCGATTGAGGAAGATCCCCTATTAAAGCATTTAGAACTACCTTCGGGGCAGAGAATGTCATTGTTCTTAGTGAAAGTGATGATAGTGAAGTACCAGTCCCTGCAGGAACTTCAGAAGCTATAATAGATAAAGAGAAGGAAGTGCATAGCACTAAACCTCCAAGTACCACTGATTCCTCTACCCAAGAAGCTCTAGATACTTCACTCACATCTCTATTGGAAGCAACAAAGTAGTAAATAATTTAAGTGCCATGAGTTCTCTTGCTCTTGGATCTCTTTCTCCTCCTCCTTCTTCCTCCACTTTTGCATGGGTGCAACCCTTGGTTGATAGTAGGAAGAGGAAACCTTCTTCTTGATTGACAAGGCCAAATTTTGATGTTGTGGTAGCCTTGTTGGGCACTACTCCTTCTGCTCTAGTAAAGAGGGCCAAAACAACTTCAAGGATAGTGACAGATGCTTAGGGTCAACAATTTCTAGAGGTAGCAAAACCTAAGGTTGATAAGGCAGAACAAGATCTACTAGCCTCTGATCTGGAGCTTTCTAGGATTCTAATGAGATAATTTACCCCGAGAGTGAGGTGAATAACCTTTAGGAAATAGTAACCGGGGTTATTGAGAGAGTTGAAAGGGCTAAACAAACAATAGAAATACTTGGAAGAACAAAATCAAGTTCTTTCTAGCTTCTTCAAGTCTTTGTTGGTTAAGGACAAGGTTTTGGATCCTACTCCTCTGGCTGCCCTTCGCCCCCTATGATCCTTATTCAAGATGAGGTTCAAAGCATCAAGGATATACATAGGTATTCTACTTATGGGAGGGCTATGGAAGCTATGGTTGATGACATGATCATTACGGGCTTGAATTTCATTGTTGAGGCTTTCAAACTCCATGAGAAGTTAGAAAACCCGCAACAAAAACTATCCTCCTCAATTGAAACTATGGACAAGGAGTTGAAGCTTTGGAGCAACTACATCATGGATCTTTGCCTAATGGCATAGGCTAATGAAAATATATTGATGGCCGATAAGGTATTTGATGATGCCAAAGACAACTTGTCAAAGTCATGGGTTTTCAGCTTGGAATGGAAAATAAAAGTTCTTGAGGAAGCTTTGGGAGAGTTGAAGAGTAGTTGGCAGAAGGGAGAAGCCTTCAAAACTTGTGTTGTGTTTGCTTTCAAAGATATTCACTATCATCTTCACGACAAAACTTTAGGTGTTCCTTTCTCTCTCTAAGAAATTAAAACTCAGTTCAGGGTATTTATTAAAGAAAACTTGTTCAAGGAGGAATCAATTACCAAAGAGAAGATAAAGGAGATTTGATCTCTTCAATCTACTATTAAAGAGGCTAATAAAGAATACCATGCACATACTGAGTTTGAGAATGACATGGAGAAATGTCTAGGTACTTGGACTCAAGCTATTGCCAACACATCAGTACAACAAGGCAGATAAATAGCTGAAGCATTTAAAAAGTTTAGGCAACAAATTCTCAAGTTGGTGGGCCCTCCTTAGCAATAAGTAGATGTTTTCCCTTCTATCTTCTCCCCTCCTTTTTCTCAAATCAGGCTTATTGTAATTAATTAAGGGTCTTGTGTCAAGCACCTCCTTAATTAACATTTTAGTTAAAAGAAACAGTTACCAAGTGTAACTAATTTGTAAGTTATATAATGGGCTCTCTGCGCCATTCTTTGGGGCTGGAACTCTGTTTATTTTTGAAAGTGTAAAGGAGTAAAAAGCAATCAATACAAAAATATCTCTCTTTCTATGTCCATCTGGTCTTGTTCTTTCATTGCTATCTGTTAAAATTTATTGAATCATTTATCTGTGCTACTTCAAGAAGCTTTGTATTCTTGTAGATGTAATCTCTAGAACTTTGTGTCTGTGAAATAACATCTTATTGTCTCAAATGCAAATGATTCTGTTCCAAATAATTTCATTCTGGCATGTGTAAGGAATTATTTTGCTATCTATATTTCTTGAGAGTTCCTTTCTGCCCCTTCCCACTACTTAATTCCTCTATCCTTTTGTATTGATGATCTGTTATATTTTAACACTTTCATGATATCTAAGTTCCTCATTAAAACTATACACTGTACATGTGTAAATAGGTTTTTTCCTTTAAATAAGGGAACCTCTCCCATTAAAGAGGAGGGAATTTCTATCCCCTGACTGTTGTTCTCTATAAAGTCCTTTTTGATGACCAATAGTTTTTGGTGACTCTACTGGGGAATCATTCTGATGTATTCTAGTTTTATGAACAATTTCTTGATCATTCTTTGATCTGGTGACTCTACATTTTACTCACGGCATGAGGGCCCTTGGTATTGAAGATTCTCAGTTTCATATTTTGAAGCAAAGATAAGGTTTCCCTTTTCCTTCAATAGGAAGAAATAGAAGAGCTCGTTCAACAAGCACTCCTCCTATTGAAGATATAACCCCGTAGGTGGTATCCCTCTAGAGTAACTCAGCCCTAATCTTTGTGCTTTTATTCTTGCTTTGGTGTTTTAGTTCCACTTCAAGCAAGTATTTCCAAGGATAGCAGTCCCATTACCTTGGGGCCATCATGTTGGACCTCTCACCCTTCCTCGGCCTTTGTATGAGTTACCTAGGGGTAATAATAAGAACTTCCCCAAGTTCAAAGGTGATGGCAAGGTGCATCCATGATGAACATATTGCAACCTTCATAGTTGCATGTGGAGTCCTCGGGGTTTAACATGAAGATGTATCGGTGGGGATTTTTATAGAGACTTTACAAGATAATGCAACGGATTGGTTCTATCACCTTCCTGCTGGAGCCATTACCAGTTGGACCACGATGAGAACAATATTTGAGAACCGTTTCAAACCTGCAGAGGATGTACATGCTTTGCTAGCCCAAATTTCTCAAATTAAGAAGGAATCACAAGAACCCATGAGGGAATTTGTGGCTAGATTCAACAAATTGATTAACAAAATTCCACCAGACACTCACCTGTAGACCAAATTCAAAATGTTTCTTCTTAATTTCTCAATTACCTGAGGTTAGCTATGCATTGAGAAGGGAAAACTTGGCAACATTGGCTGAAGATCAAAGACTAGCTGTTAGCATTGAAGATGACTTGATCATGTCTAGTAAATTGAAAAGAGACCCTTCCAAATCTAGAGCTTCTTCTTCCTCCTCTTCCACTCTTAGAGCTAATACAGACCCATTAGTACAAAATCTTGCTAATGACCTCATTGCCATCAAGAAACAGTTGGCTCAACATGCTCCTTATATAGATGTTCCAAGGAGAAAATTTTAGACTAGAAATAATTTTCCTTCCTCTTAGACAAGGCTGGAAATTGAGGGGCCACCCATCAAGGTTCCTATTAATGCAACCTGTGAGGTTGAAGAACCTAAAGATGAAGAGGTTAATGAAGATTGTGAAGAACTTGAGGAAGAAGCTGATGAAGAGATAGAGGAACTAGAGGGATCTCGAGTTAATTTCTTCACCACTGAGGGTGTTGATGAAGAGGATGATTATGATGAAGTAGTAGTAGATATGAATAGCGAATCATACATTGTCATGACTCAGGAATAGACAAATAAATGGGAGAAAGTGATACAGCCCGCTAAAATATCCAAGGAGCATCCCACGACTATCCTTGTTGTTGCAAAAAGAGGAGCTCCTATTCCCACTACGTCCACACAGAAGGTGAGTTCTGTCAATTCTGCTCTTCCTAATCATACTGCTAAAACTTCTTCTTCTACAACTCCTAAATCTGATAAGCCTAAGATTCCTAGTGATGATAGCCCATCCACCTCTGGATCTTTTGATATCATTGATCACCTTAAAAAGACAAAGGTTCAAATTTCAGAGGCTGAGTATTATCAAACCCATCCTAAAGCCTTTGCCAAAATGATCCACTTTGTCAATTCCCATTCCAAAAGCACCTCTAAAGGCCTTTTGCCTACTCTGTCCTCTACACCCCAACCCAACCTTGTAGCTGTAGTCACCTCACCTAATGAGAAGATCAAACCATTTTATGTGACCCTTCTTATAGCAGGCCATAAACTCAGCAACTGTGTCCTAGATTCAGGAGCATCAGATAATGTAATTCCTGAAAAAGTAGCCCATGCTTGGGGTATTTCTCACATGCACTTATGGGTCTTGCTATTCCATGGAGAGTAAGGAGGTGCCCCTAGTTGGAATAATTAAATATGAACAAGTAGATTTTGCTACTTTACCTGAGAAAAATGTCTTGGCTACTATTCTAGTAATAGATATTCCTCCTTCATATGGTATGTTGTTAAGTAGGAACTTTTACAATGATGTGGGAGGAGAAATTCAAATGGATTGGTCACATGCCCTCATACCAGCTTAATGGAAAAATGAAGAATTTAATGCCTAAGAAGCAATCTGAGTATATTGTACAAAAGACAGATGATCCCAAAACACAAATACTTTATGAGGATATTGGGCATGGTAACTATATGATTATGTCTCCGAAGGAAAATCATCTTCCCAAAGAATTACTCCATGATCCTAATGGTGTTTGGAATTTGGAATTCAATGGAAGTTGTTCCTCGGTTGGTTCTAGAGATGGCATAGTGTTGGTATCTCCTGAGGGAAAAGTTCATCCTTTCTCATTTAAACTACAATTTGACAATACCAATAATACACTGAGTATGAAGCCCTCATTCATGGACTTAATGTGGCAAAAGAAAAAGGTGTCAAGAATCTTCTGGCTCGTGGAGATGTAGAACTAGTTGTTAAACAAGTAAGAGACCTTTTCCAAGTTAAAACTAGAAGGTTGAAGCATTACATGAATCAAGTTTGGGATTCCATTGAATTTATTAATGCCTTCTCCATTGAAGTGGTAAAGAAGAGAACACTAGGGCCGATTTGCTAGTAATCTCGGATCATTACGATACCTCACCCTAATTTCTCTCGGGATAAATTTACCATTGAAATGATTCATAGGCCTAGTGTGCCTGATAATGCAAGTAAGTGGCAAGTTTTCAATGATGTTTAGCATTTTCTTTCTTTCTTGGATCTCAGGGATAAATTTGAACAATTGTTTTTGAAGGGAGTGACAATTTTCCTTGAGAGAGTGTATCTTCCAACAAAGAGGGTGTCAAAGAGGAAATAGATCAAGATGGGTGCATCAAACTCAAAGGTAACAAGTTTCCTAAAGGTTAGTGAGTTTGGAGGAATTATTTGATAAACATGACAGGTATGTTAAGACTATAGCTCCTACAGGAGTGTGAAAATCTGCTGAGTATGAAAATATTAATATTGGGAGCTCTACTTGACCCTAAGATGGTGAACGTTGGAAAATGTTGTACGCAAGAAGAAAAGGAGAAGGTGGTGAACCTCTTAAAGAAGTATAAGGATGTTCTTGCATATTCATATGAGGATCTAAAAGCTTTCCAACCAAAGGAGATGCAACATTTCATCCCTCTCAAACCTGGGATTAAACCCTTCAAGAAAAATCAAAGGCAATACAATCAAAAATTGTTGAAAGCCCAAATTATCTTCCCTATTCACCATTCAACATGGATTTCCAACATCGTGCATGTCAGGAAGAAAAATGGTGAGATTTGTATCTGTGTTGACTTTAGGAATCTGAATCAGGATTCTTTAAAAGACAACTACCCTCTACCCATGATGGATCAAGTTTTGCAAGCTGCATTACAGTGCAAATGTTGTCCATGCTTGATGGCTTCTCAGGGTATAATCAAGTGGAAGTTAATACAACAGATCATCACAAGACTACTTTCACCACCCCTTGGGGTAATTTTTCCTACAAGAGGATGCATTTTGGACTCATTAATGCTAGTGCCACTTTTCAAAGGGCTATGGACTTAGATTTTGGAAGCTTGAAAGGGAAATGTATTGTTGTGTATCTAGATGACCTGACCATGTTTTCTAAAACTAGATAAGATCATTTTCAGCACTTGAAAACTATTCTCTTGAAATGAAGATAACATGGGATCTCTTAGAATCCCAAGAAAGTTGTATTTTTTGTCATAGAGGGAAAATTTTTGGGGCATGTTGTCTCTAAATATGGAATCAAAATCGATCCTGAATGAGTTCAAGCTATTCAGTAGATTCCTCTTCTAACCAACAAGAAGGGAGTGCATTCCTTCTTCGGTAAGATCAACTTCCTGAGAAGATTCATCCCTAATTTTACAGAGCTAACTTTGAATATCTCCCAAATGATGAAAGGAAAACAAATGTTTGGCTGGTCCTCTGAAGGGAAAGAAGCCTTTGAAGGTATTAAAAAGGCTATTGCTAAAAATCCTATCTTAGCGTGTCCAGATTTTAGCAAAGATTTTATTATTTATTGTTATGCCACGGAAAGCACCCTGGCTGTTGTCTTGACTCAGAAATATTTTGATGATCATGAACTCCCAATTACGTTCATGAGCTACATTCTTAAAAATCATGAGTTGAAAACACAGGATGATGGAGAAACATGATTTTGTAGTGGTTAAAGTTGTCAAGCAGTTTCATTTTTATATTCTCAACTCTCATTCCACAGTACTTGTGCCTAATACAACCATCAAGTCAATTCTTACGCAGCAAGAATTTGGAACTAAGAGAGGAAATTGGGTAGAAAAGGTTCAAGAATATGATATTGACATCAGACCAACCAAATTAGTCCGGGGTAAAGGCTTGTGTGAACTCATTGCTGAAGGAGCTGGTCATGAGTTACCTAAGGATGAGGTTGATGTTCCTATTGTTCTGTTTCTCAGCTTGATTGATGAATGGTATGCTGATATCACACATTTTCTCACCTATGGTGAGTGTCCCTCTCATTTGACTGCCAAGGAGAAAAGAGCTATCAAGTTAAGATCAGCCCAATATGTGTTGTGGGAGAATGCTTTGTTCAAATGTGGGATGGATGGGAGATTTCTGAAATGCATTGATAAAGAGCAATAGAAGAAGCTTCTTTCAACTTTCCATGATCAAGCATGTGGAGGCCATTACTCATATACTATCACTGCTCACAAGATTCTTTGTGCAGGATATTATTGGCCTACCTTGTTCAAAGATGCATCAAAGTGGGTTGAATAATGTAAAGCTTGTTAGACCTTTATGGGTAGACCCAAGTTAGCTGCCTTGCCACTTAAACCAGTTGTGATTGAAGAGCCCTTTCAACAATGGGGTTTAGATTTTATTGGAACACTTAATCCATCTTCAAGTGTTGGACATACTCATGTGTTGATTGCCACAAATTATTTTACTAAATGGGTAGAAGCCATCCCAGTAAAGAGTACTACTTCTGAAGTAGTATGTAATTTTATCAAAGAAAACATCTTGGTGAGGTTTGGTGTGCCAAACAAGATTGTGACTGATAATGCTTTGAATTTTTCTTCAGCTGAGATAATTGATTTTGTTATGGATATGGCATTTCCCTGGATCACTCTTGATTATTATCCTCAAGGGAATGGATAGGGAGAATCAACAAACAAAAATTTGGTGGTATAGTAAGGAAGCTGGTTAATGAATCTCAGAGGAAGGCGCACAGAAACTTTATGATGCTCTTTGGGCGAGATAGAATTACACCTAAAAGAGCTATTGGAATGTCCCCTTTTCAAGTAGTGTATGGCATGTAAGAGCAATTACCAATAACGGTGGAGCTATCGGCTTTGTACTTAATGAAGGCCTTTGAAGACACTAGCTTCAATGATTCGTTAGATAAAAGGATCACGTATCTTCATAATTTTAATGAAGACAGTGTAGGTTATTGATAGAATATATGCCCACCACAGAAGGTAAAATATTTGTTTGATAAGAAGGCCAAGTCTAGGGATTTCAAAGTTGGAGACATTGTTTTGTTGTGGGATAAAAGACATGAGCCTTGAGGAATCCATGGTAAGTTTGATTCTCTTTGGCTCGATCCTTTCAAAATTAGGAACTTTCTTTGGTGAGAATTATTTCTATCTTGATTACATGGATGGTTCTTCTCTCCCACTTCCTTATAGTGGGCAGTACCTAAAATTGTTCAAGTCCTAGGTGAATAGGAGGTCTCTTTGTATATTATGTATAGGGTGTGTGTCCTTTCCCTTGCTTCTAGTGTGTTTCCTTTCCCTGTTTGTGTGTTGTCTTCTGTATTGGTTTGCTTTTGACTCTCGTGGCCCAATGGATAAGGCACTGGTCTTCTTCCCCTAGCTTTCAGAGAGTTCTTGCCTTGTCTCATTCTTTTAATCTAGCCAAGTCATCCCCAGAAAGAGCCAGCTGTTGTCCTCTCAAAATTTCCCCTCTTTTGAAAGTCAAAAAATTGAAAATTTTGAGTTAGCACCCTTTTATGATGTTCTAGTGAAGTGAAAAGTTGAGGAGATAGTGAAAATTTGCATTTTTTTGGAGTCATTTTGGTGAATTGGGTTTGTCGGACATTTTTATCCCTCATGTCCCAAGTCCACCGAGGCCTTTTGTTCCCGATCAGCCGCATTCCCCAAAAATATTTTAACTTTCAGTTCTATCGAACTTTTCAGTCTGTGTGTTCCAAGTTCATTTGGGCTTCTTGTTCCCTAATCATCGACATTGGCCAAATCAGGGCTGTCACATAATTTTGTCCCAAAATGTTCCAAAAGCATTTGTGCCTTCTATCCCCACTTTACCTAAATCACACATGTCATATGAATCACATCTTCACATCCCTCGTGTCTCCCACGTTTCCAAGTTTCTGAACTATTTGTGCTCATTTGGCCCACATTGCCCATGTCGTCTAGATCACATCTTCACGTCCAACATGTCCTAAATGTACCAAAGATCATCCGAGCCAGTTTTTTCCACTTTTCTTGATTCTTGCCTTTTTAATTCAGTGCCATATGAATTTAATGTGCATTTATAACCTTCTCTCTCATAAAACATCTATTTAATTAGATTACCCTCTACACATTTTTCACATTGCTTTCTTGCTACCATTCACTCAAATCCTTGTAATTAAGATCATCTACTTGTGCTCCCATTCCCTTTACATTTTTATTTCTGAATTCAAGTTGTGAAGGATGTTTATTTGTATGTTGCCAACATGAAGATCAAATTTCAAGGTCAAGAACATGTTTCACCGCTTGAATCCTCTGTTCCCGATATTGGGGATAGTGAGGTTTGTCACCTGGATTTTGGTGATTTTTGGAATAGGTTAACTAACCCTAATCCTTCTTCCATGGCACAAATGATCAATGATAGTGGCCTTGCATTTGCTGTTGGTTTCCGATCTTAGTACAATGTGCTTGACACTATGATTGCTTGTGGGGCTCACTTAAACCTCAACACAGAGGAATTGTCTAACATGCACGGGAGGCGATTGCTAAACTAGATGCCACTTTGCCATTGCCACGCTGCTCTACAAATCCCAGAAGTTGAAGACTCCATTATTATCTCTCGAGGCTTAAGCACGAGACTCTTTTTAGCAAGAAAGTGATAAATACAAAGCAAGGATAGCAAAGTCATGGTTTAAGAACCCTAAAAAGGGAGCATCCTAACTTTCCAAGGAATTATTTAGGGCTGATTTTAATGAAGAACTATCTAATTTCATTATCTTGTTAGTCGATGTCATGGGATTACCCTCCACCAATGAATTTCAAGTTTTGATGTGCCCACTCATCAACATCATCTGCAAAGGTAGCCAGAGCATAAATTGGGTAGAAATCGTTTGCATGAATTTGATAGAACAGTTTTCCAATGTGCAACAAACCAAGAAGTTCTATATGACTTCTTATCTCATGTATACACTAGCATCATCTCGGCAATGGTTTGGATTCACATACATAGAGGGTTAGAAGGATGAACCCATTTATGCATACTACCCTCAGTTCACCCTTGAAACCAACAACCATAACTTCAGGAGGGTGAATGATGCCTTTACCATTTATATTGTGAGGGTTTTGGAAAGTGATCGCCAAAAGATTTTACGATGAGGCCATGAACACGATAGAAAAATATGGATATTTTTTCATTCGATTCGAGAAGATTTTCATATATCAAGTTAGCTGGTTATGAGAACACGCCTCTCAAGCTCCCCATATTTTGTAATGATAAGATGGATTTGATTGAAGTATGCAGAAAATTGGATAAGTTACATAGAACCTGCAGAGATAAGAAAATCTTTGGGATGCATTTTCCTATATCCTTGGGTAATTACACATGCAAGATAGCTTTGGATGCTCAAAACATAGAAAGGGCCCTCGCTCCCATCATTGTTCACTTCTTCAGGCCCAGGATCTACTTTGATTTAAAGAAGTTCATTAATCTAAATCTCATAATTAATTATCATCATAGATCAAATCTTGAGGACTTTGGGCCGATTGTGTAGATGAATTTGAAGGCATAGACATTATGGGAGATTCTCCTACAAGCGATCAAGGATCTCAATATCTACCAAATTCTTAAAGGGCTTTAAGATGATAATGAATACTTGTTGTGTCGTATGAATATGATACATTGATCAAGCATACTCCTTGGAAGATCTGCAGGTGGTATAAGGGGAGAAGGATGAATTAGTTTAAATTCTAGCCCCTGTCCTTGTAAGAACCAAGGGTTGGTTTGATAGAATGGTCCACGAGCTTAAGAAGAATCTAGGTGAATCTTCCTCCAAAGATACTTCAACCCCTAGGAAGGATTCATATACACCTAGCTCGGAAGTACCTACACAAAATCCTCCTCCTTCCTCAAATAAAGAACCTAAATCATCTACTCATTATTCCTCCAATCAAGTATACCAAAAGAAGGTGAAAAAGGTTAAACAGGCTGATTGAGGAAGATCCCTTGTTAAATAATTTAGAACTACCTTCGGGGATAGAGAATGTCATTGTTCTCAGTGAAAGTGATGATAGTGAAGTACTAGTCCCTACAGGAACTTCAGAGGTTGCAATAGATAAAAAGAAGGAAGTGCATAGCACTGAACCTACAAGTACCACTAATTCCTCTACCTAAAAATCTCCAGATACTTCACTCACATCTTTACTTGGAAGAAACAGTAGTAAATACTTTAAGTTTCATGAGTTCTCTTGCTCTTGGATCTCTTTCTCCTCCATCTTCCTCCACTTTTGTATGGGTACAACCCTTGGTTGACAGTAGGAAGAGGAAACCTTCTTCTCAATTGACAGGGCTAAATTTTGATGTTGTGGCAGCCTTGTTGGGCACTACTCCTTCTGCTCCAACAAAGAGGGCCAAAACAACTTCAAGGATAGTGATAGATGCTCAGGGTCAACAATTTCTAGAGGTAGCAAAACCTAAGGTTGATAAGGTAGAACAAGATCTACTAGCCTCTGATCTAGAGCTTTCTAGGATTCCAATGGGAGAATCTACCCCTAAGAGTGAGGTGCATAACCTCCAGGAAATAGTAACCAAGGTTATTGAGAGAGTTGAAAGGGGTAAACAAAATATAGAACAGTTGGAAGAACAAAATCAAGTTCTTTCTAGCTTCATCAAGTCTTTGTTGGCTAAGGAAAAGGTTTTGGATCCTACTCCACTAGCTGCCCTTCCGCCCCCTATGATTCTTAGTCAAGATGAGGTTCAAAGCATCAAGGATATACACATGTATTCTACTTATGGGAGGGCTATGGAAGCTATGGTTGATGACATGATCATTACGAGGCTTGAATTTCATTTTTGAGGCTTTCAAACTCCATGAGAAGGTGGCCAACCTGCAACAAAAACTATCCTCCTCAATTGCAACTATGGACAAGGAGTTGAAGCTTTGGAGTAGCTGCATCGTGGATCTTTGCCTGATGGGACAAGCTAATGAAAATATATTTATGGCCAATAAGGTCTTTGATGATGCCAAATACAACTTGTCAAAGTCATGGTTTTTCAACGTGGAATGGAAAATAAAAGTTCTAGAGGAAGATTTGGGAGAGTTGAAGAGCAGTTGGCAGAAGGGAGAAGCCTTCAAAAATTGTGTTGTGTCTGCTTTCAAATATATTCAATATCATCTTCATGATAAAACTTCAGGTGTTCCTTTCTCTCTCCAAGAAATTAAAACTCAGTTCAGGGCATTTGTTAAAGAAAACTTGTTCAAGGAGGAATCAATTACCAAAGAGAAGATAAAGGAGATTTGCTCTCTTCAATCTGCTATAAAAGAGGCTAATAAAGAATACCATGCACATACTGAGTTCGATAAGGACATGGAGAAATGTCTAGGTACTTGGACTCAAGCTACTGCCAACACATCAGTCCCACGAGGTAGAGAAATAGCTGAAGCATTGAAAAAGTTTAGGAAATGAATTCTCAAGTCGGTGGGCCCTCCTCAACAATAAGTAGATGTTTTTCCTTCTAGCTTCTCCCCTCCTTTTTCTCAAATCAGGCTTATTGTAATTAATTAAGGGTCTTGTGTCAAGCACCTCCTTAATTAACATTTTAGTTAAAAGAAACAGTTACCAAGTGTAACTAATTTGTAAGTTATATAATGGGCTCTCTGCGCCATTCTTTGGGGCTGGAACTCTATTTATTTTTGAAAGTGTAAAGGAGTAAAAAGCAATCAATACAAAATATCTCTCTTTCTATGTCCATCTGGTCTTGTTCTTTCATTGCTAACTGTTAAAATTTATTGAATCATTTATCTGTGCTACTTCAAGAAGCTTTTTTATTCCTGTAGATGTAATCTCTAGAACTTTGTGTCTGTGAAATAACATCTTATTGTCTCAAATGCAAATGATTCTATTCCAAATAATTTCATTCAGGAATGCGTAAGGAATTGTTTTGCTATCTATATTTCTTGAGAGTTCCTTTCTGCCCCTTCCCACTACTTAATTCCTATATCCTTTTGTATTGATGATCTATTGTATTTTAACACTTTCATGATATCTGAGTTCCTCATTAAAACTATATAGTGTACATGTGTAAATATGTTTTTGCCTTTAAATAAGGGAACCTCTTCCATTAAAGAGAAGGGAATTTCTATCCCTATTTCATTTCTCTCTATAAAGTCCTTTTTGATGACCAACAAATATAAAGATAAAAAAACTTTTGGAAAATTTCATGCCATGGATTCCAGTGTAGGTACCACTTATTGGATATTTAAAAGGACTAGTGATTCAACTTACTACCTACCTTGGTAAATATTTGACCATGAATGTAGTCATTTTTATTTCCCTACCGAGTGGGCTATGTTGTTATCTAGAGATGGGTTACAAGTGTGGGAGGTAGTGTACAAATGGACATGTCTTATGCCACCATAATTGTTGAAGGAAAGTAGGTACTTCCTTTGTTTAATCTCAATTAGATGTTGATCTATTCTTTACATCCTTGATTATCGGTGAAAAATTGGTTCATAAATGTATGTTCGAATCGAGATCCTCATCTAACATAATGCCCTTGGAGGTGACGAATGATTTAAATATAAATATAAAAACAACTTTTGGAAAATGTCATGTCATGGATTCAGGGAGGTACCAATTATTGGATATGTAAAAGGACTAGTGTTTTAACTTACTACATACCTTGGTAAATATTTGACCATGAATGTAGTAATTTTTTATTTCCCTACTAAGTGGGGTATGTTATTATCTAGAAAATGGGCTACAAGTGTGGGAGGTAGTGTACAAATGGACATGTCTTATGCCACCATACTTGTTGAAGGAAAGTTGGTGAAATTGCATGGAGAGAAAAATATGCTCCACATTATTGAAGACCCCATGAATGCCTCTTATGAGGTATTAGTCATTGACAATGATTTGGATAATTTTATAGAATGTGCTGATTTTTAAGACCAATGCATAAATAATGTTACTCATTTGTAATATGCTGGTATCCCTTGGACCATGATATTTGATGGAGCATTCTCTAGTATGGGAAGTGGAGCTGGAATAGTCCTCACATCCCCAAAACAAGAATCTTTTAACTTTTCATTCAAATTAAATTTTGAATGCACCAATAATATTGTAGAGTATAAGGCATTACTCTTGGTTTTAAGATTTTTTTATAAATATGGAGTAAAGGATATCATTGTTAAAGGAGATTTTGAGTTGATTGTGAAACAAGTAAGAAAACAATATGCAACCAAAAATCAACGAATGAAACTGCACAATCATGGAGCCTCATTGAAATTTTTGATTCATTTAATATCTTGTATCATGAAAGGAATTAGAACGCAACATCGATAAACTAGTTGTAATTGCATCACACTTCTCTAACTATATAGTATCTCCATTTTTTAATTATGATGTTGAAAATTTGTGCTAGAACTTATGTGCTGATAATGTCAAACATTGGCATGTATTTGACAATGATGCTCATATATAAATATTTATGAAGAGAAATTGTGAATTTTCTAATCATCATATTGACTTAGAGCCAATGGTTGACCTCTATGATGGGAAAGAAACTCTTTTTGGGAAAGAGGTGATCCAACTAAAAATAAACACAATTCCCAAAGGATTAGTTTCCCTTGAGTCCAACTTTGATGATAATGATAGATTAATTAATAATCCTATTTATTCGTCAAGATATGTTGAAGAATATAATATGTGACTCAAGAAAATCCTAGAAAGGTGTGGTTGGGTTGCAATTTTAACAAAAAAGAAAAGTAGGATTTCACTAAGCTACTAAGAGAATATCAAGATTTCTTAGCTTGGTCATACTCTGAGTTGAAAGCTTATAGAGAAGATTTATTTCAAAATGAGATACCTATAGAACCCCATTCAAAACCATTCAGGTAGAAAAAAGGCCAATCAATCCTCTTCTCTCTCTTAAGATGCAAGAAGATTTGATAAAGATGAGAAATGGAGGAATCATACAACCTACTAGATATTCCTCATGGGTGAGAAATTTTGTACCGAGTCATGAAGAAGAATGTGGATATAAGGATTTATGTAGATTTTAGGAATCTCAAAAAAGCATCAATCATAGATAATTATCCATTAAAAATATGGATAACATGTTGTAACTAGTTACGTGGTCGAATTATCATCAACATTGGATGGTTTCTCGGGGTAAAATCGGGTGGTGGTGAAGAAATCAACAATTTAAAACTTCCTTTATTACTCTATGGGAACTTATGTGTATGTTAGGATTCCTTTTGGAATAATAAATATAGAGCAACTTTCCAAAGATCCATGGATGTGGATTTTGCATGGTTTATAAATGAATTCATAGTTATATATCGAGATGATATAACAGTCTTCTCAAAGAGAAGAGGTGACCATTTGGGCCACCTACAAAAGATGTTTCTCGAGATGCAAGGAGTATGGGTTTTCACTAAATTCCAAGCAGTGTCATTTTGGAGTCCAAAAGGAAAAAAAACTTGGGCATATTATATCTAAGGAAGGGGTCATGATGGATCCTGAGAGAGTGGAAGCAATTGGTAAGGTTCCTATCCCCAAATCCAAAAAGGGTATTCATTATTTTTTCGGTCAAATAAATTTTATTAGGAGGTTCATCTCCAAATTTGCTGAGATAACCATTCCTATAACAAATATGTTTAAGAAATACCAAGTCATTAAGTGGGAAGAAGGAGTTATTCAATATTAGATTGGAATAAAGGAAGCACTGAAAAATGCCCAGTCTTAACAAGTCTTGACTACAATAAAGCATTTAAAATGTTTTATTTTACCTATGAGAATACCATTACATCAGTATTGTTGCAAAAAGATGAAGAAGGAAATGAGAGACCTATTGTTTTTTTCAACAAATCCCTGCAAGGTGCTGAGTTGAAATACACTATCATGGAAAAGTAGGATTTTTCTTTGGTAAGAGATACTAAAATATTTAGGCCTTATATCTTAAGTTCTAAGATTATAGCCTATATTCCCCATACGATGGTTAAGGACATTTTATCAAAAATGGAAATATCTAGCAAGAGATGTCATTGGGTGAACAAGTTGTAGGAATATGATATGGAGATACAAACTACTAAGTTGGTAAGAGGTTTGGGACTAGCTAAGTTGATGGCTGAAAGTAATTTACAAGTAATGGAGATAAATGTCATTGAAGAAAGTAGTATGGACCCCAAGAAAAGGTGAGAAATTCTGTTTGGTATAAATATGTAATCTACTACTTGAAGAATTTGGAATGTCTTGGACATCTAGACAAGAATCAGAGGAGAACACTAAAACTGACATCCCAAAAATATGTCATGACTGATTTTTGTTTATCATGGAAGAATCTAGAAGGGGTATTACTCAAATGTGTTACTGAAGAAGAAGCTCCCAAAATAGTTGTATAGTTCCATGGGGGAGTATGTGGAGGCCATTTTTCTAGAAGAGTTACTTGCTCACAAGATCTTGAGGGTAGGATATTGGTGGCCATAATTGTTTAAATACATTGTAGTGTTAATAAGAAAATGTGAAATTTATCAACGCTTTTAGGAAGGTTGAAAGTTGTAGGTACCTTGCCTCTATAATTAGTGTCAATTGAAGCCCATTTTAAGTAATGGGTAATGGATTATATTAGAGAAATATCAAATGCGTCAAGTGTTGGACATAAGTGGATTCTGGTTGCTATTGATTACTTCACCAAATGGGTTAAGACTATTCCCACCAAGAAGGAAACTCACCAGGTGGTTATGGATTTCCTTTTAAATAACATAATTTGCATATTTGGAGTACCTGCTAAAATAGTTGTTGATAATGTTATGAGCTTCAAGGCTAAACCATTAGCAACTATGTGTAAGGAATATGGTATCAATTTTGCAAATGCATCAAACTAAAACCGTCAGGGAAATGATCTAGCTAAATCAAGTAACAAGAATCTTCTTAACATACTCCGAAGGACATTGAAAACCAATAAAATAAAATGAGGTGAAAAAATCAAGTTGTATTTATGGGTAGATCAAGTTACTACAAAAAGAGCTACTTGGAAAAATTCCTTTTAAACTCGTTTATGGAGTCCAAGATATTTTGTATTTCCACATGTTTTTTCATCTTATCAATTCATGTAATAACTTGAGAGTGAAGAATAAGTAAGTCCCTATGAGACAAGAATAAACAAAATCTTGGAGTTAGATGAATAAATAAGAGAGTCTCACTAAATACATTTGAATTTTAGAGAATGAATCAAAAATATTTTTGAAAAGAAGGTAACTCCTAAGGCATTCAATGTTGGAGATTTAGTTTTACTCTTAGACAATAGGCATGAAGATAAGGGAAAACATGGAAAGTTTGATGCCCTTTGGATGGGACCATACTCAATTGACATTAGAATTAGTGAAAATACATTCTTCTTAAAAGATCTAGAGGGAAACATATTAGAATTTTCTATCAATGGCAGGCATCTCAAGCACTTTCTGGACTAATCCCACACGATTAGGTATGCCTTTTTATACCATGTATAACTTTCCTTGTTTTTTATTTTTGTTTCCCTTTTTGTTGTTCTATTCTATAGTGACAATTTTTCTTGATATATAAGTAATGTGTTGTGTGTATCTACTCATGAGGCCATATGTGTGTTATGAATGAATATGTTCCTAATGGATTAAGAAACTCAAGTATGTATGTCAAATTGTTTGTTTGGTTCTTGTGGCACCCATAGGGGGTTCCCATCCCCGATTTGGAGCCAATGTTGGTGCTTGTTTTGAGATCACCCCTTAGTCTTAAAGGTGCCTCCAAAAATTTACATGTATTTTTCACTAGAATTATTGAATATGTGTATTCGAAGCATAAACCCATGGTGAACTCATAAAAATCTTGTGTTGGTACAATAAATATGATGTGAATCTTCCTTCCCAGTCGAAGTAATCACACCGCCATTTTTATAGGAAGTTTCATGTAAAAATTTTTAAAATATTCATATCAACCCTTACAAAAATCTCTTTGTATTGTCATTTTTAATCCTCATGTAAATTACATTTTGTTTCCCAGTGCTTGAAGGCATAGGCCATGTTTAGATTGGTTTTTCCATTTCAGGATTTTCTTGCATATTTAAAATATTTCTATAATATGCAAGGTGCAAATAAAATACCGAGACTGATTGAATATTACGAGGAATATTTTAGGTTATACGGTTTAAATTAAAAATCCATCCCCGCTCGGGAAGGTAAATATGTGACCAAATAGTATTGGAGCAAGGAGATAGACTTTTTATGCACTCTTACATTATGAACTCCGATGAAGAGTAAAGTGAAAATTTATGCCTGAATCTTGATGGAGGACACATGTTGGTGTTTCAAGAAAAGTCAACAAGTGGGTGTTTGGGTCAAACTTGCAGTGTTGTATTCATTTGAAAAGTGGAAAAAATGCAAATAAGCTCTGCAGTCCCATTGCTCTCAAGATAACACACGTTGATGTATTATATTCAAATAAAAGGGGAAAACTAAATGAACATGATTTTATGTATTTATGGATACTACCATTAATGAATTTTGCACATATAAGGTAAGATTTTAAAAAATTGATCATTTTCAATTATTAGCTTGTATGCAAGAAATTTGAAGCCCGGCTCTATTGAATCTACAACATAAAAGAAAAATTGGACCTGTAGAGAAGTAAGTTCGAGCTAGAGGATTTGGAGCCATGGGTATAGAGAATAATTTCAGAAATCTTGTGATGAATGAGTGATTTTTACATTGCATTCATATTATTTTTATTTGATTTGGTTGCAAGGAATTAAGAGGGGAAATTGAAACACATAAGATGAAGCCCATGGAATCGGGATTTCATGTTGCTTCCAGTATCACTAGTAATTGGGACACTATTACAAATATAAATTTTTTAAACATTGACATGGGTGAATTTTTGAAAAGACTCTATGACCCAAATAAAAGTGAATTCATGGCCGCAATTAGTGCTTGACATATTTCCCTACCCACTTCTTTTCCTCCCTATGTGTGTTGTCTAGAAATTTGGTAAGAATTTTTGTTGAGAACTACGATTTGGTAAAACAAGAAGTATTAGATGGAATTCTTGAAGTAGTATTGACCTTAACACCCAGAGAATTTAGGTTAATGCTAAGGCTACCCAAAATTGTGATAATAGTAACCATAGACATATGATCATCTTTAGAAGATTTTGAATCCAAGAAGAAATATTATGCCAGGATCATGAATAACAAGTGATTATTGATAGATAGAAATTCTACGACGAGAATACCTAAGAAATTAGTCAGATCATAGTTTGTAGCAGTGGTTAAAGACATAATTGTGTTATTAATTAGAATGGTTTTCTTACATATGGCTTATGAATTTAAATAAAGGATGTATCCATACATTGTGGTTATCTTAGAAAATAAAGGAAGAATTTGTTGGGCAACATTCATAGCTACATAAATTCACACATATCGTTTTGAATTAACCAAAAAAATCTACATGGGAACCACTTATAATCTTGAGTTCTATATGATTTCATACTTGATTTATAATATTTTAGGAAACAAGAATTTTTCTAGCCTCCCACAACAAGGAAATTTCCAATATCATAAATTATATGATGTTTATCAACAACTAAATCTAGAAAACTGGAAAAGAAATGTCATACTGGTAAATGATGCCTTTTTCACCTATAATATGTCTTTTCAAACCAAAATGGGAGCAATATAGAATATCTGAAGAAGCTAGGAATGAAATATTGGAGTATGGTTGATTTTTATTCAACATAGGTTTTTACCTATATCAGAGATAGTGGATTTGATGGACACCCATAAAAACTACATAGATATGTGGATTAAAAGTGGGCCCAGTATGAAATTTCTAGACAATTGGCACCGGTGCACAAAATGATTATAGGCAAACACAAGACCAATATTAAATTTCCTATTAGGATTGAAGGATATTCTTATCCCACTATTATAAAATATAGGTTAATGGAAAAAGATATGGAAAGGTTTTAAATGGATAAATTTGAACCTAGGCCCTAGTATGATATCATATGGGTTGTTAGTTCTGCTTTAGGAAGCTCATATGAGCATGAGCCTCATTTTGAGGATTATTGGATGAATTGCTAGAGATGAAGAGGAAGTTAGACTCGGAGATTTTCTCGAATGAATCTTAGATAGATCATTGATTTTAAGATTTCTGTAATACCTCAAGGAATAACATATGACCAATCAGATAGTGAGTCAATACTATATTGACCAAAAGATTGAGGGACAACCAATTACTCCCATAGTTTGGGGTGAAGAAGAATCAGACAATCCACATAAGATAATTTTTAATGTAATGAGAAGGACTTTGAATTGGTTACAAAGAAACATATGGATTTTTCTATCCAAAATACAAAATTGTTGAATGAATTTAGAGATTTGGGAATCTTGAAGGAATATCTTCCTCCTTTAAAACAAGTTGATAAGATTGATCCATTAGGAGGAAGAGCTCCTCAATTTCCTACCAAGAAACCTACTTCAGGTATTATTGATGAATGGACTACTACGACGAGTGAAACTAGAACCTCTATGTCTATTTTGAAACAAAAAATAGAAGAAATGCTCTTAAAATATATGTAAAATGCCGCCATCACCCAAGCAGTGCCTATACAAGCTAAAGGGGTAAGCATAACCAAACCAAGGACTCCCACAATAATACTATCAAGATCATCTAACACTAGAAAACATATGAGGGGAGATATAGAAAGTGTTGATCCACAGTCAAAAGTATATAGTGCCAAAGAAAAAGAGACACTAGACCTCAAGCACTTTGAGAGAGCTAAAAATAAAGTCAAGATAATACAACCTTTGGTAAGGGATACTGGCATTTCAATGAAGGAAAGTGGCCATGATTAAAAGAAACACAAAATAAGAGATCCCGAGGTTATTGATCATGTTCCCCTCATGGACGATTAGAAAAATTTGGTTGTTACACTATCGGGAAAAAAATACCACTACGAGTTCGGGAAAAGATTCATGATCGCACTTGTACAACTATAGATCAATCAATTTCAGTGATCAATTGATAGAATAAGAAGAGATTATTTCACCCAAAGAATTTGGCATACAACATAATTACTTGGATACAATTCAATTGAGGATTGAAATTCTAAAATAAGTCAAAGAAAAATTGTGTACAAAAAGGGTCTCAATTGTAGAATGCATTGATTATCTAGATTGTAGATTTGAAAAAATGATACCTGATGAAAATAGAATTACTTATGGAAACTTAGGGACAATTTCCTTTGAGAGGTTTTTGATGAAATAATTTTTGGAGTTCCTTTCAACTATATTATTATTCAGAGGTTTGTTACCATGGAACAACATATAACCAAATTATCAAAAGGGTTGAGGAAGAGTAAGAGTGCAATGAGAGAATTTTATCAAATGATGAAAATATAGTGTACAATACTCATGTTCCATGTTGGGCTGAATGAAGAGGACATCTCTAGAATATTTCATAAATTAAATGCATACAATGAAAGAATGTAAAAATTATAAGAGAAGGATGTCAAAGGACTTGAAGGTGATCCTAATGTACCATGAACAAGCTTAGGCTTATTTCCTCAAAACTTTCTTTCATCATTTTGTTTATCTTGATAATTGTATATTTTCTTGAATATGCAAATTTCAAATTATGCATGTGAAACAATGTAATGCACTATGATTTCATTTTGATAGAAAATTGAATCTATTATGAACATGAAATTCATTGTAACACTTTGAAGTTTTCTACATTTGTGAAAAAATAAAAATGGGGTTCTATAGGGGCCCCAACCTAGAAAAGATTTACATACATCCTTGATATTATATCAAAAAAGGAAAAGGGAAAAACACTTAGTTATTCTATCATTAAGATATCCTCTCTAAATATATAAATCCTCTTCAAAAGTATATTCTTTCTAACTATAAATTCCTCATGCCCAACATCCATCTTCAAAAATAAAATGTCCCCTGTAAAACTATGACACATGTCCGAACCATAAGTTCATCAACACTCACCCAAGGACCATCCAAAATGTCAACCAATTATAATTTTTTGTTCTAGGAAGAAACCCATTATTTAATATCTAAACCACCCTTGGAAAGATCCTTCTTCCCTGATGCTTTGAAGGTAGAATATGGAATGGAGGTATGTGTAAAAGTTGGGAATGCAATTACGGAATTTTCTGGAGCAGATTGAGTAGGAGGTTTGGATCTGCGGAATCACCCCCTGCATTTTTCATGAAGAATGGTGATGCCCTATAAGGTTTTGAAGGAAAATATTTTTTTCCTCTTCTCTAAAGTAGAAACACATTTCTCCAACTCAGTCACCTTGTGAGAAAGAGTATGCACAGTGTCTATAAAAGTCCCTTCATCAAGCACATAAGATTCTACAGAATTTATTTTACATTAAATTCCTCATTACAAATAAAGGGACATGTATTATCAACTGCACCCTTCACATCCGACTTCACTTAATCCAAAATTGTTTCAATCCCTTGGGAGTATTTTTATTTTCCCACATGAACAAATGAAATTACATCATCTAGAAAACAGAGAAAATGGGACTAATCTTGATTAGTCTTTGAATCAGAGCTACCCAAACAACTTGAGTTTTCAATGGCCCATTGTAGTCTTCTAGATCCACAATCTCAAATAACATCCTCATGAATGCTTCATCTAGGTCTGAAAAGTCAAAAATTGAATTCAGGTCTTCAGATGAAATTTCTTTCAAACTAGATGCTAATGCTACTCCCACCATATTATAGACAAATAATTTCACTAATATTCTTGCACTTAAAATAAGGGATGTGAATTTGTAGAAGAAATGGTGGGAATTTATAGTGAAGATGAGGCTGGCGAGTTAAGATAAGAAAAATCATGGTGAGTTGATTATTGAGATTGTCTATGATATCCACACGAGGGAGATAAACGTGAAGTAGACTGATATCACTCAAAAAAGGAGGTAATTGGCCTGATGTAACACAACACATGTGGAAATACTCAGCTCAAAAATATATGATGATAATTTTGTGTGTTTCGAGGTAGATTCACAAAAGGTAGGAATGATTAACATCAAATCATACTATTAGGGGCTCTCAAAAATCATTAAAAAGGTTTCTCAAACTACCTGAAAAAGGAACTATCAAGTTGTTGATTTTAAATGAATTACATATGAATCCCATTCATCATAAAGGAATGAAATATACACCTAACAAAATTTGTAAATATCTCTCGACATGACACGACAAGAAATGAGATACTTCCAAAGTAGAAGAATCAAATATTGTTCCTTAGGAATATTCTTTGTAAAGATTCAAAGTTGTGGGGAAATAATAAAGGAAATAATTAAATATTGTATAGATATGAGAGGCATGTTCTCATATTGAGGGGGTTAAAATTTTCTAAATTTTAGAAGAGATAGAGATTTTGATGTGCTTTCTTGAAATCTAAATTTTAATGAGATGCATGTGAGTTGTTTTACTTCTTCAAATTTTCCTGTGTCAAGATGGTTGCAAGTATACAACCATTGATAAACATTGAGAGCATAGGTTTTATGTTCCCTTGTTAAGGAATTTGAGTATCTAAAAATGATTAATGTGCATGCTTATTAAGCTTTGTTATAATTTTTCTCAAGACAATATACTTTAAATCGGTCTATTATTTTTCCTATTTCAATATTAATTTTATGAATCCTATGAGTTACACTAGATTTGGTCTTAATGGTAGCATTTTGGTAATTAAATTTGTACTATAATTAGAGCCTTCTTTTCACACTACCAAACAAATTTTTAAATTCATAATGTTACCCTTTTGTTGCTAATATTTTTGTAATCCTTTGATTGTATCTTAGGTGTAATAAGTAGTGAGTTGTTAATATTTTTCAAGATACTTACATGAAATTTCATGTAAAATTTCTTGAAGGTTGTATGAAATCACGCATTCTTAGGCTTCCATGAGTGTATGCCTTCTCTCAAAGGGACTATTTTTGACCAAGTGAGTTTCCCTTTTCCTAGAATAATAGTTGGTGAAGTTCTAAGAAACCTGTCATAGTAAATTCCATCTTGTTTTAATCTCCCATTCATACAAAATATAAACCTACTACTACTCAAATCCTACAATTCACTTATGTTTTCTTTTCCTATAAGTATTTATCAAGGGACTTTGCAAATTTTACTTCCCTTTCCATAAATATGCAAGAGAAGATGGAATCTCATGATGTCTAGAGTAACCTGAGTCTAATTAGAGTGACATATGCATTGTTTAGTGTGACAACTTGTAAGAGTTAAATAGTGCATTCATTGGCCATGATCATCCAAGAATAAATCATATATTTTCAAAAGGAAGTTAAGAGAGGCCGGGGATTTTAAATTATCCCTTTACATTTTCAGGTTACACAAAGGGTTCTCTCACCCAGGTCAAAGGCAGGGCCTAAAGTAGTAGGGAAGGTCATCCCCTTTGTACGTGTCACCCAGTCCTCCCAAAGCTAGGTTCAAATGAGTATTCCAAAAATCTTCCCGGCTACCAAAGGATATAAAAAAGTATGTCATCATTGAAGCATATCACTTCACTCACCGATATTTCGTTATCCCAAAGGAGGTGTAAATTTGGGTACCAATAAGACCTAAATCATCCTAGATTTGTGTCAAGGAGCTATGAATGTAGTGTAATATGTTTATGAATATTTAGGGAAGTTTTGGAGGTTTAGGAACAAGAACACTCGAAATTTATTTTTCGAGGGTTAAGGATTTTACAGTCTAAAATGGTACCTAAAGTTAATCAGATGATTTTGAGATCTCTATAAGGATTTAGGAGGAAAACAAGTACTAAATAGAAATCTAAGGTAATCTTCTTCATGATGGAACATTCACATTTTTCACAAGACACGTGTGCTTCTCTGGGAGCTCGGTTTCAAAAGCACACCTTGTTGTCCCAAGAAATAAGGAGTTTTTTTCTAGGATTTCATGAATAATTTGATCTTGATGCCCATACCATTCATCTTGTAAGTTAATTTAGAGTTAATTTTATATAAGTAATTTCAATCCATTTTTACCCTGCAGAAAAAATGGATAATCTAGGAGGAAATTGGACTTGGGTAGTCGATCGGGACTTTAATAGAGAATCTGGAGATTGTAGTCATTATTTACCTCTATCCTCTAATATTTATTTTAAGCCCAAACATGTTGGCCTATCACCCAAGTGTTGGGTTCTCACCCAAGGCATGCGTGGGCATCAATCCCCTCCTTTATGTGAGCCTTATGAGAATGTTCGCCATTAATGGAGGAATGACTACAAAACAGAAACATGCATGTAATCTAATACAAAGTTAATAGAACTAGTACTAAGCAAAAATGCACCATGAGATAAACATAAACATCACAACAACATAATAGAATTATATATAACCATGAACAACATGAAAACAAACTAAGTTTTTTTCTGTAAACAAAAATATTTGGAACAGAGCTTCATATATTGATTATAATCATTCACAGTAGCCATATTACATCAAAAAGGGTCATATCAGACCATATACATCAAGGAATAACATCCCAACCCTACAAAACTACTCTACACAGAAAACCCTAGCTATGTTCTTCCATCTCATCTCTAGTTTCAGACCCGAGTGCCTACATCTATGCATAACACCATCCTTTCCTAGCCTCTCTCTAGCACTAATAGTAGCAAAAAAATACAACAACAATGGAAGCTCCTAAAATCACAACCCACAACATTCTTTTAACATTTTTTTCCTCCAAAACCTCTCTCTATTTCAGACCCAATCAATCATTTAAATAGAAACTGGATCCTTCCTTCACCGATAGTTCACCCATGATCAAATCGCATGCTAGTTTGAATTGTGGTCCTCCATGATCGAGTGACTTTGTCAACTCGATAAACCCTGATAAGCCTCCACTAATTGTAATGATTCTTATCTAAGTAGATTCCCTTCATGGAATATTATTTCCTCGAGCTCCAAGACTCTAGGATGGAACCTTATCCACTCATCACACCTACTCGAGCCTTCACATGTTTTCCATGCAATGATAAATCAAAAAATGTGGCTAAGTCCTTGAACCCTTCTCTTCTTTCACTCTTCCTAGTTCTAACTTAAACCCTTGAATCGGTTCCCCTTGCACACTTTTTCCTAAGCACCTTCCTCTTGTAATTCCTTTTGAGTGTGTTGACCCATTTTATTTGGGACTCACCAATTCAGAGCCCAACATTACCCCACACTACGTGTGTTTTCCATCCTTGGAAATAATATGCTCTTTCACCACAGAATAAAGAATAGGAGAAATGAAATAATCTACAACTAAATAAAGAATATGAGAATAAAAGGATCCCACTACTATGCATAAGGAGAGGAAAGTATTTCTTCACGGATGCTTCAATTTTATTCCAAGCATCTACTTCATTCTAGTACCTATTGTAATATATCCCCTATAAGTGCGTTGACTTCATCAAATGACAATTCTTCACCCTTAGCCTTCAGTGTATCAACAATGTTTTACATTTGCTTTCTAAGGTCATCAAATGCGTCCATCATCCGAGTCACTTAGGGATATAACTCCTTCAATTTATTCTTGATCAAGACCCTTAAGGTTTCGATTACCTCAGATTTCTTCTCTACCTCAGCCAGGATCTTGTCCCACTCCACCCTATTTCCTTTGTTCTTCTCTTAAAACTCCTTTAAGTCCACCTCATGGGTAGCGACCAATATGCTCGCCACTCTATCTCTGTCTCCATAGTTGTCATAGACAACTTCAGCCATGCACGCCATGATTTTTAGAGAGGAAAGGAGCTCAGAATATCAAGTTATTGTTTCCCCAATATTAAAATTTTCTTGTTCCTTTTGTCACACCATCACCTCCTCTAATAACTCCAATGCAAGTGGTTGTCTTTCCATTGTGAGTATGCACCACAAATCTTCCAAGAAATATATGGTCGACTCATACTTTTGTTTAGGAGGGGCTAGATCCAAGTGCTTTAGGATAATGGAATTTGAAATAACCTCTACCTTCTTATATACTTTGCACACCTTCACCTTTTCTTCCCTCAACTCATGCCTCAACTACGCATTGATCAATTCCTTCTATTTGATCTCCATGTCTCTCTCCATTAGCTCCTCATTATTTTTTCTCTAGTTCACCTTCCAAAACTCTTATTTTTTCATTCCCACCAAATAGTCTCACTTCCACCTCTATAGATACCTTATTGAGAAAATTACATATCGATCATTAGATAGTTGTTGGGCATCTACAATAGGATTTCTCCCCTCAGTTTCTAGCATCTCTATCAATGAATCTTTGTTAATCTCAAAATTGGGATCGATTACATGGGATTTGAAAGACCAAGAAAGCGTTTTCCTTATGTGCGGGTACGTACTCTCTTCATCAAAATACAACCAACAAAGAAGTTGGTTTGTGGGCACTAAACTCTGGAATTTCATGCGTATGACCTTTTTAGATCATTAATTTAAGTCATGTGTCCTTATGCTTTGTTGTTGTGCCTTTTCCACTAGAGCATGTTTCCGTAGGGATGACAACTATTAGAGTGAGATATCCACCCATGCTCCCATATTCCTTACCTATTCTTTTACTTTCCCTCTGTTTCTTGTAGTACTTCAATTCTTCATTCTACCTCGTGCTCCAATTTTCTACAAAATCTCCTCCAAATCGTGTGTCCAAGTTCTGCAAACCCTAACCTAGAACACCCTTCTTCCACTAGGTTGTGTAATAATTTATGGGAATCCACCAAACAACCCCTTTCGTATACGCTCGTGTACTTTTCTCTAAACTGGTTCACAAATATGTCGATTTCTCACCTTCACACACCATTATTATCAATTTCTTCATAGGAATGCCTTATATCACAAGATCTCTTCAAAAAAAAATGAAAGGTCAAATAAAATGCTTTCCTAACATTCTATTTATAATTTCCTATTTTTCTCTGTATTAAACCTTATGCCACCTACTATCTTACAACTGCGTTAAAGTTGATTTTTTCTAACATAATTCTCCCACTCATTGTTTCCAAAGACTTTTCCTCCATGCCTAATCTCGTGTGAAACTCACACAACATTATGACATACAAAAATGAATAGACCACAGATACTTAAGCGTGATCCCAGTGCAAAGTCAATCTTCCTTTGCATCCTAGTTATTGACACCGCCTACCTCATGTTGGTTTGCACTTTTATCCATGTATGTTGTTTTTATCAATCTTTTTGACACCAAAATCCACCCATATACACTTCTACTATGTGCGTTCTTTTGAACTCATACGCTTCTCCTTAGGAACACAAATCCACGTCATTTTCAACTCTTTCTTCTTACAAGACTCTTTATAGAGACTCTCTTTTGACACCTTCCATGCCACAATAAAAACATGTGTGGTCCTCTCAGTGCATAGAAACCCTTTCAAAAATTAATTATATATCAAATGTAAATGTGCCCAAAACAAACAAAACCAAAAGAAAAATCAAACGAATAAGAAAGGAAACATGTGAAAAAGAAATTGCATTAAGGGAAATCCTAAGATACACAACAATATTTCCTTATTTACAAACATCAAGAAGACTTATTTATAATAGGGCTTTAGCCTACTCTTGTTAAAGTAACCAAGAAACCTTGTTCCATCAAGTGCCTCTAATTGGAAAGCACCCGAATCAAGTATGTAAGTGATAATGTATGGGCCCAACCAATGTACCTTGAGCTTTCCTAGGTGGTACAAAAACTTTGAATCATACAAGAGAACCATCTGCCCAACTTCTAGCTTCTTATTTTTTATGTTCCTATCATGCCATGCCTTCTTCCTGGCCTTTTCCATTTTTTGAATCCATCATGTTATGACACATCTCTTATCTAGTTGCATCAACTTTTCAATACGTTCCTTAAGAAATTTTTTGTCACCAAACCTCATGTACGTGCAATATGTAGGAGGATAACATGAACTCAATAGGTAATATAGCCTCTGTGCTCGAACACCAACCGAAAGGGTGTTTCTTTTTCAATATTTTATAAGTCATTATATATGCCCATAGCACTACAGAGAATTTATCATCCCAATATATTCTCGTGACATCGCAAATCCTTGTTAACGTGTGGCTCAATATTTTTAAATTCCTTAGCAATCCCATTAGCTTGTGGGTGATAAGTATTAGTCTTGTTATGGGCCATGGTAAACATAGCCAACAAGATTTTAACTATCACATTTAGGAAATGAGTACCCCTATCACTTGTTAAAATTAGTGGGAATTCATACCCACCGATTATATTCTCCCATAAGAACCTAGTTGTTATATCTATCATGTGATCCTTTATAGGTTCCACTTCTTCCACCTTTTAAAATAATATGTACAAGTGATAATGTAGAGCAAACTTTTCTTGCATGGTGGTGGGGAAATAGGGCCCACGAATTCAATCGTCCACTTCTAAAATGGATTTACACTAGCAATAAGCCTTGATGACATTTCATCTTGCCATATTGGTTTATCAAGGCACTAAAAATTATCGAGAGGCCTTACAATACTCTATATAATCCTTATAAATTGTTTCCCACCAAATTCCCACCAATAAGATCTTGTGTGCAAGTCGCATTCCTAGCTTAGTGACCTCTTGTAATGCCACCATGAGATTCTTCCATGATTTCAGCATGCTCATATTCTAGCACGCATTGACGCAAGACCTCATCTTGGCATAACTTGTACAGGTATCCTCTAATCAACATATAGGGTGTGGCATGTATAGCTAACTATTTTTTCTCTGAGGCCTTCATTCCTTTTGGAGCCACACCCATCCATAGGAAAACAAAAATATCATCTAAATTATAGGGAACATGCTGCAATCATAGAAATTGGGAATCTAGCATCATGTCCCTGATGATTTTTGTGTCCTCTCCTAAGTCAATCTGTGATAAATGATCAGGTCCTAGATTTCTCTTACCCAATGTTACTATGACCAAAAATTTGAAATCCTAAAACAAAAAATCCATTTGGTATATGTGCCCTTACAAAATGGGCTTGTTCACCAAGTACCTTAATGGCATGTGTTCCATGTAGAAATTAAAAGGCATTGCAAGTAAATACTTCCTAAATTTGTACAATGCGTAGATCATTGATAATGACTCACACTTCATGATAGTATAATTTTGTTCTATTGGGGACAAATTCCTTCTAGAAAAACATAAGGGATGGTCAACAATCCCCTCTCTAGGTTTTTCAAAGACCACTATAATCACCATACCAGATGCATCAACATGCACATGGAAAGGCTTATCTCGAGAGGGAAAGCCAAAAATGGGCACGGTGGTAAGCTTCTCCTTCAACGTGTCAAATGCTACCTGTTGCACCTCTCCCCAATAGAATTTACTTTTATGTTTCAATAACTCTTCCAGGGGCATGGAAATATGGGCATATCCCTTGATGAATTTCATGTAGTACCTCTATTCCCTAGGAACCCACACACTGCACTTTGACTGGTAGGCTCCTATAATCCTACTATAACAACAAATTTTTTGGGGTCTACCAATAAGCCTTATTTGCAGATAATGTGTCCCAACAACATGCCAAAAGGAGTGGAAAAAACACATTTCTTAATATTCAAGGAGATGCTTAACTACCTACATCTCTCAAACATCAACTATAGATTGTCACAATGATATTTGACTAACCCATACACCATCTAGTCATCTAGGTAAACTTGTATAAATTTATGGATGAAGTCTTGAAAGGCATGTATAATAATGCACAAAAATACAACAAATCACATTCTTAAATCCAAAAGGCATGACCATATACGCAAAAATTTCCCATTCAATGGTGAAAATTATTTTCTCCTGGTCTTCCTTCACAATTCTCACCTAGTGATAACCCGAGAATCCATCTAGTAAAGAATAGATCTCTTACCCAACTACACCTTCCAGAATATCTTTAGTAAATGGGGTTGGGAAAGGATTTATGAAACATTCAACATTGAGATCCCTATAGTCTACACATATCCTTATTATTCCATCCTTCTTGATATTAACGATCATTGGGATCACCCAAGATTCCTCAATGGACTCAATGATCCCAAATTCTATCATCTTATCAATTTCCTCCTTAACCTTTACGCATAAATTTGGGTTCATTTTATAGGGCCATTTCTAGATGAGGTGGGAAACTTCTTTCAACTTGATCTGGATTTCACCCAACAAAGGATGAACCCCTTTTAACTCATGGTACCCACGCGAGAACAAGTCTTAGAAATTGCATAGTAGTTCAACCACTTTCAAAACCTCTTGGTCTATCTAGTAGTCTCTAATAACAACTTCCTTGGGCTCTGCTTTGGTACCAATGTTAACCTTCTTTATTTTCAAGGGTTCATGGTAGGCACATGCTTTCTCATCTACCTTATCTAGATCTCGCACATTCCTTCTGAATGCTCAACATGTAAATTTTCCATCTCCTTTCCATCCACCAGGTACACCAACTTACCCTTTTATTTCTCTACGCAGCAAATTCAATATGGAATTATTTTTCTTCTTCCACAATGAAGCATGCCCCCAACTCAGTTCTCCTTTTAACTCCAAAATTTGGTCCTTGGCCATGGCACAATCTCCCAAGGTAAGGTGATTAACTACCTGTAGTTCCTCATTCACCGATTTCTTAGGGGATTGGTACTCAAAATTCTAGATGATATCTATCATCATCTCTTTCCAATTCCCTATCTGACGACATAACTCTGAATGGATGTACCAGGCACGCACACAACCTTGCAAGGTGGAATAAAAATATGCACACATAGGGAAGGGGGTAAAGCTTCCATGCCTCCCATCCAAGTCTTCTCACACTCTAGAACATGGCATGAGGTAGATCCCTTCCCATCATAGTCACAAATTTGAGATGGTGCATTTCTTTGGAGAAACCTTATAGAGAGAGTGATTCTCATCTCACGCCATTCTAATATATTATATCGATGGGTGGTTTCCACCAACGTGATAATGTTCTCGTGTAAGGTATAGGTAATCATATTCCTTATCTCTACTTGAAACTTCCACTTTCGCATGTCCATTTCATGTAGAAATACATCAAGGTTGACCTCCTCAAAGGTATCAATGAAACTACCTTCCTCCCAAGTTCCTAACTTAGCATGTTCTCACAACTCAAGTTCTAGTACCCTTCGATGCCTACCAACTAGCTTGTATTTCCCATGTGCCAAATTGTCACAAGAAACACTAGTTGTATCAATCATAGACTATGTTTCATTCCACTTAATAACCCCTTCCTTCAATGGCTAGACAAAATCTGAGTCCCCGATGGTGCACACATATATATTTTTTAAGTATTCTTCACCAAATGGTTCCACATAAGGTGTAAACCATCCATCAGTCATTGAAATGATCACATGCTCCTCCTTGTTCTCAAAACTAATGTAGCCCTTATTTAAACACAGGTTTCTATTGTTTTCATAGCACCAAGGGTTCCCAAGTAACACTAAGAAACTGTCAGCCTCAACAAGCTCTTGAACCTCAAAATATCAAGTAAACTTTTCTGCTTGAATAGTTATGGATGCACTTTTCAACACTCTTAGAGCTATGGCCTTTTTCCTGTTAGAAATGTACAACACATTCGAAGATGGTTATAATGGGGGCCTCTTCATTTTATTCCATACATATAGAGTAAATACATTGACCTCTATGCCTATGTTAATCAATATATTACTCAAGATCCACCCATCAACAAATGCATTTAGTGTGATGTCCTTGTCATAATTAATGTTTTGAGGAGGTAGATTAGTATGTAGGACTTGTATCTTACACCATGCACGGTACCTTTTCTCTCATTAATTCTCCCAATAGAGGAATAATTTTCTCCTACCACAACATTTGAAACACTTCCCTAACCTCACACATATCCTATTGAGGAACCTCAATTCTCTTCTTCTACTCCAACTAGCACGATTTCTCCTTAAGACGCTAGATTTATCCTTACAAACTCCTAATTACCTTCAAGGTTTCCTGGTACACTTCCTTTTGGTGGGTAGGACCAGGATATTTCATATGTAACACTTCTTATCTTGTGATAAGATGCCTCTTCTATGGTTACTCTCGTGTGCTTGAAATGTTAGCGTGTTTAGTGACCAAACTAGGCTCTAGCTTAGAGTTAAGTGCTACCCTCGGCATTCATTGTGGGTCAATCCTCTTTACACTAACCATCCCCATGCATTTTTCCTTCTTTTGGTTCTTTCTCATGTGGTCATACAACTCTAGGAATTCTTCATACTTTTGCTTCTTCCCACACCATGAGCACTGCAACAAGTTGGAGAACTCACACTTTTACCTGTTCAATTGATCCACAATTGTAACAGCCCCACATGGAAAGTCACCTCTTCCTCCTTGACCATTACGACCTCTAAAACCATCACAAAACTTCTTCCTTAAACTCCTCCATCCACGTGTCCTTCATATTTACAATCGTAAGCCTTAGAACTATTCCCAATGCTTGTTTGTTACTCAAAAAGATATATGACATTATGGATGTGGTCTATCGATTGGCATTCCTTTATATCATGAGTAGTGGATGTGAAAATTTTACAATAACAAGACACATTATTATGGATCACACGTTGTAACAATGGGAATCTACTTGCATCATGATCTCTATGACAAATTTCACAATCCACTGACATGGCATGTACCGTATTTTATGGGAAGATTTCCTTCATGTGCCCCTCCACTTCACAATCTATGCACCAAATTCCACCACATGTTTCATGAGCTAAATTCACAAACAACTTCTAGAGTTGTTTAGCCATGAAAGTAATCTGAGCTTCCAAAATGGACATGTTCGCCATGACCTCGGCATGCAAAGTAGTCTCCTAGGCCTTTGCAGGATTTGTGAAAGTCTTGTGTGAAAGGGTTCACTTGAAGTTCCCGATCAAGCCCCGAAAACTATTTTTTATGTTGGGATGGATGGATATCATAGGATAAATTTTATACGAGATTATTAAAATGTGTAATCATAATTCCACATGCTCTCCATCATACCTTGTTAGGTTTCCTTCAACACATTGATGCTCATATGTTTGAACTTAGGAATGTGGAATTATTCAAGAAATTCATTGTGTAACGTGGTATAATCCACCACTATCTAATGGAGGTAATACTTCTAGTACCAACTATGTGTGCACCCTTGCAATGTATTTGCAAACTTTCTTTCACTTGTGTACAAACTCACACTTGTGTACATGCTCCATGTCATCCTCAATGCCCTTGTAATTAGGTAATTGGAGTGAAATCTTGTAGAAAACCTGTTGATGGTGTTGTGGACCTTTCCCCTACATCCAAGACCTTGATTCCCTCCTAGGTTTCCTCCACCACCATATCCACTAGCTTCTATACCTCTAGATCATCTTGATCCTCCTCCCATAGCAGGTAAGGGTCCTAAAGAAGTTACACTTTTCATCCCCATAGTTGTGCTAAACTATATGCCAATAGTTAGTGATACCAAACCACTCCCAGATGTGTTTCCAATGCCACTTCTAGATGTGATACCTAAAATTTTTGAACTCGCACCTTGCCCAAATGATGTGTAACACAAAATATCTCCAAACACCATAAATGTTTTTGTAGCCAAAGATAGGTGTAATGTAAAATGCTATCTACCTGAAGCTATTTTCTCACCAACACCAACTGAACTAGAATTACTTGTCTCAGATACTAGAAAAATAAGCCTCAGGGTTTGTTTTCTTGGTGGGATAAGATGTGAACCTATGGCTCTCCTCCTTTCTCCATATGATGAGATCTCACCAGAATCCGAGGGGTTTCTCTCCCACACTTGCCAAGATGGGGTAACACAAATTTCTTAAGTATCGCACCCTCCACAGGAACCTTAAATCTTTCCCGTAATGTCTGCCTCCATAATTCCATCACACCGGTAAATTCATGTTGTCTTGCCAACTCCCTTACTTGTGCTTCATTGTACTTGAGACATCTCTCCTCTCTCTATGCTTTCACCGCAAGGTTCACCATCTCCACCACACCAGCTTCCGCATATTGCACCTAGTGAGAGTTTATCTAGCCATAGGAAATGATTCCAAATTCAAAGTGATAATCAAGATTTTGATGGCTAATGGTAAAATGTGAAAGAAGGGTCATCTTTCCTCCCTTAAGAACTCAAACTCATAAATCTCCAAGAGATAATACGTGGATATTATGTATTCCATGGTATATCTAGTCAATACACCTCTCCACTAGTGATCAACAACATGACGAGGTCGATCAACATCCCGCAACCCCTTATATTCCTCCTACATCCAAACATGAGGTCTATAGTACCAACTTGTCCTAAATGCATATGTTGAGAGTCATTCATTTAAATCTACTGGGAAACAATAAAATAATGTCTCATAGAGCTCATGATACAAGTTCTCCTCCAACCATTTACATGCATCATGTTTTACCATTTTCTTTACATTTTTGAATGACGAAACATATAAGGGTAAGGTCTAAGGAGGAATACCTATTTATGTTGGTTGGTTGATGGTTGTTGTGCACATTCTTACTTCTTAACCCAATACTGATTGTGAGAGATTTCTTTTGGCTAGGAGGAACTACCTGAAATAGAAAATAAGACCACAAAAGAGAATTTAAATGATATATGACAATGGATTTCCTAGTGTATGCTAGTCCTGGGAAGTGTGATACTTCCTATATGGTTGTCAATCCACTGTTTAAAACAAATTAATGTGAGAAATAAATAAATTCCTACTGTAGTTGATATGATTTAGGTATCTCATTCAAGTACAATAAGAAAATACAATCACATCAAGCTAGGTTATACTTGGATCTAAAGGAGGAGGTAACTATCAAGATACTCGGTTTGGTTAGGGTTTGATTCTGGGTTATTTAGGTCAATTGGTAGGAGGTTGTTTGGCTCTATTTTTTGGCAAGGTATAAAACATAAACACAAGTGTTAGTCTTGTATGACTGAAGATGGTTACTGCAGATTTTCAATAACTCAATATTTCATGGTTTAGGGATTTGTCTGACATCGACTGGGATGGTGAGGAATGGGTGTAAGTTTGAGGAGGTGTTAGAAATACTCAGAGATGTTTAATGGTCAAATATGGGATATTTTATGGTGTGGGTGAAGGAATGATCAAAATTGTATGGAGATAAATGGTGGGGAAGTGAGAGTTCAAGTAGAAACTAATAACAAAAGTAATAAAGCCTACTAGAATCAAAATAGAAGAATGTTGGTTAACAAGATACTTACTATGATGTAGGTTTGACAGATAAATAGTGGTGATGGTTGATTGGAGGAATGGTTTTTGGTGCCATGGAAGTGCTTCCTGGAATTCTACTATGGGTGCAATGCTCCTAGATCTATCTAGATGATGGTTCTGGATGCCTAGATGCACAGAAAGATCTTGGTTCTACTTCAGATGCAGATCCGATCTCATTCTCTTATGGTCTTGAATGTTCCAACCTCTCAAACAAGGTTACTAAGGTGAATAAATGGTAACTAACGATGGTTCTATCTTGACCAAAGTGTAGTTTAGGTCGGATTGGCATCAGTTTAGGTGGGATTCCTATGTTTACTAAAATGGGAAAATCTTTCTAATTTCTTGGGCCAAGTTGGTTTGTTCTCACAGCATTAGAATGGAAGCTTCCTTCTAATGAGTGGGTATGTGGTTAGAGAAATCTTAGGCATGTTATTTTAGGGTTATACCAAATCTTAGCTCTTTAAGGCAAGTAAGACTTAGTTATTGTTAGTTATGGAAACATGCTAAGACTAGGTCTAGGGTGAGGTAGAAATTAGGTCAATTAAGGTAATAAAATAATGGATATTGTGAGGATGGGTATTTAATTTAATTTAATTAATTAAATTAATTATTAATGTGGGGTGAAAGGGGGCCATGGTTAGGTTCCCATCTTTCAGCTTTGTTATCCGATCAGTGGTCTAAGGGGAATGTACTCAAATTTAGGTGTCTACACATCAAACTCGATACAATGTTAAATTGCTAAGAAAAATCATCCTTCATGATTTTAAGCTAGGTCTCGATGTTTTCCAATTTCAAATGCTTCATCGTCACACAACATTCTCACATAAGCTTCAAAAGAAGTCTCGGTAATGGAACCAAAATGTAGTCATTGTTTACCTCTATTCTCTAATCTTTCTTTTAACCCCAAGCACACCGGACTATCACCCAAGTGTTGGGAGCTCACCCAAGGTGCACATGGGCACCGATCCCCTCCTTTATGTGATCCTTGTGAGAATGTTTAACCATTAATGGAGGAATGGTTTGCATAATAGAAACATGCATGTAATCTAAAGGTAATGGAACTTGTAATAAGCACAAATTTACAATGAGACAAACATAAACATAAAAACAACATAATACAATCATATCTAACCATGAACAACATGAAAACACACTAAGGTTTGGTTTATAAAAACAAATATTTGGAACAGAGCTTCATATATTGATTATAATCATTCACAGTAGACATATTACATCAAAAAGGGGCATATCAGACCATATACATCAAGGAATAACATCTCAAACCTAAAAATAATCTACACAGTAAAACCCTAGCTATGTTCTTCCATCTCAGCTCTAGTTTCAGACCCAATTGCCTACATCTATGCATAGAATCATCCTTTCCTAGCCTCTCTTTAGCACTAAAAACAACAATAACCTATAACAACAATGGAAACTCCTAAAATCACAACCCACAAAATTCTTACAACATTTCATTTTCTCTAGAACCTTTATTTATTTAAGACCCAAGCACTCATTTAAATTGAAATTGGAACATTCCTTCACTGCTATAGTTCTCCCATGATCATATCGCATGCTAGGTGGAATTTTGGTCCTCCATGATCGAGTGCCTTCGCCACTTGCTAATCCTCGATAAACCTTCACTAATTGTAATAATTCTTATCCTAGAATATTCCCTTCATGGAATATTATTTCCTTAAGTTCCCAAGACTCTAGGTTGGCACCTTATCCACTCATCATGCCTACTCAAGCCTTCATGTGTTTTCCATGCGACGCTAAATAAAAAAATGTGGCTAAGTCCTTAAACCCTTCTCTTCTTGCGCACACCCTAGTTCCAACTTAAACCCTTCATAATTGGTTCCTCTCACATGATTTTCCCTAAATTACTTCCTCATGTACTTCCTTCCATGTGTGTTGGCCCCTTTTCTTTGGGACTTAGTCAATTCAGGGCCCAACAGAGATGTCAAGTAAATTCGCATGTTACTTCACACTTGTAGTTGATTTAGTAAAGACTTGAGGTCATTGGTAGATTTCATTATTTTAGAGGAAAAGGAGTTCAATTCTTATCCAAATTTGAGAAAAAATGAGTAAAATTGAGAAAATTTGGCTTTGGGGCACTCTACTTCATTTTTTCTAACTCCCCAAATCAAGAGAAATCCAAAAAGTTAGAGAAAAATCAGAGAAAATTGAAAAAACTGGAAAAAGTTACATACAAAGTCCACAAAACAAAGTGTCATAGAATTTCATATAAATGCGTGAAAGCTGTAAAAAAATCCACAGATCAAAATGTCACAGAATGCTATAGAAATCCACAAAAGTGCAGTAAAAATTCTCATAAACAAAGTTACATGAATGCCAAAGAAATCCATGGAAGCCGTAGAAAAGTCCATAGAAAAAAATTCAACAAAATTCCACAGAAATCTATGGAATCCATAGAAAGTAAGTCCATGGAAAACTAGAAAGTGCCAGAAAATAGGAAAATCCATGGAACAAAGGAAAATGACCTTTTTTCGTATGAAACTTAAAATGGCCATAACGTTTGATCCATTGCTTGAAATTTAACAAAATTTATATCATTGGCAAGGTCTCAAAGCACCCCATGCAATGGTAATTTTATTGAGGTTATATGTGTAAATAGTTATAAGACATCTCCAACACGAAAATGCACAGGTCTAGGCCTAACCACTACAATTAATGAAGTATGGCACCCCATTTTTTCTTCTAGAAGCTAAAGTGAATGGGGGAATGATTTGTAAGGATTCCCATGCCATTTTCATAGAATTTAATGATATTTTTTGGTGGGTGGGAGAAAACATATGATTTTCACTTTTCTCTCTTCTCTCATTCACTTCTATATATTGTAAAACTCTTCTCATTTTTGGGGGAGATATTTTGGGACTTGGGGAAACTCTTACGTTTTCATTTTTGAATTCCATTGAGTTAAAATCCTTCCCATGGTTTTCTAGGATGCATTTGTGCCTCTATTTAATAGATATAATTGACTATGTGACCATTTCAAGCAATAAAATATATTTTTGTGGTGTTCTCTCAACCCTTGCATTTATTTTCTTGTCTTTCCTTACCTCTCTATTATTTTTGTTCTATTGTTTGTATGTCTTTATTATCTTTGTGGTTCGTTGTTTTGTTTGATGGGTATTTGGTGTTAAATTCTATTCTCAAACTATGTTAAAGCTATCATAGCCTATCTCAGCTTGCATGTCTCTTTAATTTTATCCCTCAGCAATGTATCTCACTCCCTTTTCTTGGTGTTATCACCTCCTTAATGTAGTATTTATTCATTTTTATACATTTTCCTCTCTCCCTGGTAGCGTGGAAACATATATTAGTATTAGATATTATATTTTCCTTTATTAGAGGTAGTTGTTGCATTAGTTTAGGAAGAGGAACCAACCTTCTCTAGAGAATGGTCTCAAATGTAAGGTCCCACACCTTGAGACAATTCCATGTTACCCAGTTACACTGATTACCCAATAAATTCACATGCTAGAAAATTAGAGGGTGTTGTAATTTTTTGATAATTTTTCTGGCACGCCTGATGGGACAAATAAGTCTTGATTTTATTTCAGCAAGATTGGTGTGCTTTAGTTACAAATTTCAGCCTTTGATAGGCTCTGTAGCAGTACATCTGGTGACTCCAAAGGGAATAATTCAGTGGTTTTAGCAGCCCCAGTTTGTGAATTTTATGAGAAGAATTCAAACCCAGTCAAGAATGAGAGAATAAGGTATTTTTGAAGATCTCCATTTATCTTTAGGAAGATGAAGAAGAGGAAGAAGAGTTTAGAGATCACCATCTCCTCCAAACAAAACCTTGTCAACACCTCCACCTGGTAGGCCATTTATTCAAGTCAATTAGGTTCTTAAACTAATCGAGTGGCTCATCAACATCCACCACCAAAAAATCCTTATGTTAATTTTATGGGTAACATCCCACTTGCTCTCAATGCAAAAACCCAATCCTAGTTGTAACATTGAAGAATATCCCATACTTCACTGGGGAAAATCACACAACTTCAATTGATCATATTCAAGACATTGCAAATGTTTGTGCCATTCATGAGGTCAATAGATATGGATGTAGTAGTCAAATTATTAGCCTCTTCTTTCAAAGGAAAGGATTTGTAATGGTTTAGGATCCTAGGAGCTAGATCAATTAATAATTGGAATCAATTGTGCATAGCTCTTTCAGGGCGCTTTTGAGAAAAATAAGATAACTTATCTCTGTTGAAGCAATTAACTACAATCAAAAGGGAACCAAACAAAAAATGTCTGATTTCAACTTCAAATTTAAAAGGATATGGGAATAGATTCTAATTTCCATGAGACGGGAAGCTGAAGGTGTTTTTCTATACTTTTTAAAAGATTTAAATTCTGATATAGCCATGATAATACAATCTATGGGAGGTACAACTTTTCCTGCAACTTATAAGATTTCTATTAGAGATAAAAATTATTTAAATCAAGCCAAGAAATTGCACCTATTCCACCTATGCCTCTCTATCCGAAATGGGGAATCCAAGTTCTAGCCAAACACCTACATTAGCTCCCATTCCTACCCCAAAAATTAGAATTCTAATGAAGCTTCTACTTCTTCTCCTAACACCTCAAATGAGCTTCAGGAGGTCATGAAACAATTAAAAAACTTAGGAAATGAGTTGGTAACAATTAAGAGGTAGAAATATAAAAATTTCATATCATATCAACCTCAAAACCAACCCAATAGACCTCCATATCAGCCAAATAGGCCACCTACCCAAGCTACTAATCAGAACCAAGGAAAACCTCCTACTAGTAAACCATTTCAACCTTATAATCCTAATACTACTTTTACATTTAGAGCCTTGGTTCCAACTCAAAATAACATGGCACAAGAATATGAATGGTGCTTCCCATGTAATCAAGCTCACAATCAGTCAACATGTTTCAATGGTGATCTCGAACCAAGATTTGATGGTGAAAATGGTTGGTGTGTCTCAAGAAACAAATCAGAAGAAATTCAGTAGTAAGAGGATACCCAAGAAGCACCTCTAAGTGAAATTATGCTTATGAATTGGAAATTTGAGGGATTTTGTGGAATAAATCAAGCTCCTTCTCAAGGTGTGGCAGTGAACACAAGGTCTAAAAAGAGGAATTTAGAGGAAGGGAAGTCATCTAATCCAAGTGCTACTCAACCCTCTATCACTCTACAAGGAGTTAGCAATCCAAGTACAGCTCCAAATGTGCATAATCAGCCCAAGCTACCTTCTAGACCAGCTCATGTACCAATTGTAGCAGCTCATGTGTAAGATAAGGTTGTGCAAAGAAAAGGAAAACAGAAAGATATCTCTTCTCCTTTCAATATCATAGAGAAAATGAAGAAAACAAATTTCAACATCTTAATGTGGGAGTCATTAGCAATCCCAGGCCAAAGAGATCTATTAGAAGCATCCATGGGAAAATGGTCAACATCAAATGAGCCACCCAAGAATCAAGAAAATATGTTCATTAATGCAGTCCACAAGAAGGTAGTCAAGGAGGTCAACCATGTAAAAATATGAAGCCTCCACCATTCTATATTTCTCTAATTATTGGGAGCAATATTATACATAATTACATGATTTATTCGAGTGCAAGTAGTTATGTAATGCCCAAGAAAATATCTGATCAGCTGGACCTTCAATATGAATTCATTTCTAGAGGTGTTGTGTAATTAGATGGAACAATAGTGACAACTATTTGTGTGATCAAAGGTTTGATCCTTACACTACATACATGCCTAAATGTCATAGTATTACAATACGAGTTAGTTATTGACTTGCCACCATTCTTTTCTCTATTCTTGTCTTGAGACTTCACCACTAAAATTGGAGGCTACTTGTTTGCTAATTGGTCACATATGCTATTCAAAATGAGGTATGGAGCTAAGGCTACAATCCGGTCTTAACCTATTGCAAACTTCCATATCGATCCTCATGTACCAAATCCAATCAATACAAATTGATAATATTTTGACTAAGAAGATTACCCAAGCACTTTGGAGACAAATACCAAAGTTGGAGGCATTTCAAAATTAACTCTCAATGAGTGGGCAAATAAAAGACATGAATTTGATCCTTACAAGGAAATGGATGAAGCTAAGTTGGGAATTTATTTCTTGCATGAAGAAAATCCACCTCTCCCTAACATCACCAAACCAAATGGTAAAGATGAAAACAAAGTATGACAGTTGTTCTTTGATGGCTCAAGGAGTAGACAAGTGCCAAAGGAGGAGAAATGCATGTGTTACCTCAAGGTATAAAATATTACTTTCTGATTTTCGGGTTTCAACTTACTTGTTCAAAAACATGTCTGAGTATGAACATTGATCCATGGATTACATTGGGAAAGAATGAAAGGTATCAAGAACTTGCATGTCTTTGAACATAGTGAGTTGATTGTAAACCAAGTAAGAGGGCTCAACACTGCTAAGAATGATCTTCTAAATGGATACAAGAACTAGGTATGGGGTCTCATTGAATACTTTAAAGAATTCAACATCATTTCCATCCAAAGGAATAAGGAGGTTGAGGAAAACTTGCATCGATTGAGGCAGCGTTTGGTGTCATTGACAATATAAAGAGATACCAAACTCAGCCTCATATCACAAAGTTGATTGTAAGACCAGTTGTTACAGTATAACAATACAAGATAACAAGTATTTGAAATTGATCAACACATCATAAATTTTCTTCAAGAAGAATTTGAATTATCTATTAGAAACCAAGACAAATTAGAGCAGCAAGATGGTGACTAAGTGGTGCAACCGAGAACAAATAAATAACCAAAAGTTTTGGTGACTTTGCAGTCAATCTTCAACCCCAATGACAAATTCCAAAAAGAGAAAGAAAATATCCAATTAAAGGGTGAATATTGAGACCCCATTTCAATAGGTTAAGGTAAGGTGCTAATAATTAGCAAGGTGAGCACTTAGCAGAGAAGTATGATTTTATCCAACTTTTCCAAGAATTTCCATATATTTTTCTTGGAGTTACAAGGAGTTACAAGGATTTGAAAGGATTCAATCCAAAATTGGCACAACATACCATTGAATTGGATCCAAAATCCAAGCCCATTAGGTAGAAGCAAAGGCCAATAAATCCTCACATGAACCTCTCATGAGAAAGGAATTAAACAAACTCATTGAGGAAAGTATCATTTTTCCAATCAAGCACTCAAGTTGGGTAGAAAATTTGGTGCTAGTATGGAAGAGAAATGGAGAAATCAGATTGTGTGTGGATTTATGGGATCTAAATAAAGCTTCACTTAAAGACCACTACCCACTCCCTTCCATGGAGAAAATATCATAGTAAAGATTCGGTTCAGAGAGATTTTCATTACTAGATGGCTATTCAGGTTACAATTAAATCATGGTGAAGGAAGAAGACCAGTTCAAGATGGCCTTCACCACAAAGTGGGGCACATATGCTTATAAATTTTTTTATTTGGACTATTAAATGTCGAGCTACATTCAAGAGAGATATGGATATGAAATTTAAAGGGATGATTAAAAGGATAGTCCTTATTTATCTTAATAATATCATTGTGTTGTCGAAAATGCAATGCACCGCCTCTTTCTATTAGAGTAAGTATTTATCTTAGCTCATGTTCACCTAGGTACTTTATTTACCTTTATTGTTTTTATCCTCACCCACTTATGTGTGTGGATATTTCTTTATCTTATTTAGATATTAGGAGATATTATGTAGTTAAGTATAGTTCTTTCCTCGATCTATGGTATTGACTAGATCCTTGATATCTAGTTCTCTCCTAAATCTATGGTCTTGACTAGTTCTTTGATGACTAGTTATTTCCTTGATTTATGGCTTGATCTACGACCTTTATCGGTTCTTAGATTGTTATTCCTTGCCTATTTAAGCAAGGCTCATTCTCAATGTATTGCATTGAGTTCCATAATAATATATGATATTGCTGCTCATTTGTTTGCAAAGGTTTATGTAAAGTTATTCTGGTGAATTGCTTTCATCTTATTGATTGTGATGTTTGATTAGCATCTGTGTTCTTGGCTTGGCACGATCTGGTTATCGTTCCTTTCATGGTATCGTGAGTCGGAGATTGTCATTGTTGACATCCATCTATAAGTTTTATTTTGCAAATAAAATCTTTATATATTCATATATTTGGGATTTGGTCATATTTTGTTGCTCCATGTGGTTTTATGCAAAATAGAGGCTTCTATTAGATCCAAAAGGTGTCAAAACCCTAATATTGGATCAGAACTTGGCCATTTTCGCAAGTTAGTCATTTTTTTTGGTTTTTTTTGTTTTTGCAGAGAAGCACATTGGTTCACCTTGGGATTCGTGCCCACCAGAAAAAATGGGGGTTTATTTTTTTGGGATGTTGAGATTTTCGAGATCCGCATAGGGTAATATTCTGTTTTGGTGTATCTGTCTCGGTTTATGTGGAGGAAGGTTTTCAGATCTTTCCTTTTTTGACAGGGGTCCACAGACTCGGGTCATATGGCATGGTCATATGAGGGCTTAAAGATTGTGGTTACTACTAGTTGGTGTTTAACTTCGAACCCCTTAATTTTTATTTGTTTGATGAAGGCAACAACAATTTATTTTGTTTTAGTGGTAACTAAAATAAATAAGTAGAGCATAATATTGCAAAGCTTGTAACTTTTGATCAGTAACTCGGTTTTGAATTCCGTTTTTGCAAAAGTGTTTTTTTTTCCATGATATTTCCATTGGAATTATTTATTTTCAAAATTTTACTATAATTATAAATTTTCAAATATGGAAGAGTGTTGTAGTCAATTGTGGATGCAATTTCAGTGATCCCGATGTCCTAAAATTTTGGGAGTTGCATTTTGTATTTGTCATGGATTCGAGAATGATACTCTTTTCTCTCGAAGTGTGTGGACTTAAAGAGAATATTGTAAAATTTGTGGAATAAAATAGATCACTTAAGAAGTGAAATTCTCTTCTACAATCACTCATTCATGATAAGGATACAATAATACACTTCTTGCAGTAACAAACTTGCTAGCCCACAACATCACCATCATATTGTGGATAGCTATACCCATGCTCCTAGTCCACTTACAGCTATTGATCCTTAACCCACCGACATTGATTTTTAGTATTTGAGTTTGTTCCCGATCTTGATGCTCATACACCTATGAAGCTTGTCACTATATGCTCTTCCACATTTGTGCCTATTACAACACCACATGTTGTGTATCCTACTTCGCTTAGCTAAATGGATTTTTCTAGAAGCATACCAATGCATTCCATTCTCGCATGATCTGTTCTATGGGTCTCACTAATGAGTCATTGCAGACATTCACAGGGTATTGTTTCCTCTATTCCACATGTTAAGTGGAATTCTCATCATGACATTGGTTTTCGAGCAGATACTTCATTAGGATCACACATTAAAAGAACTCCTTTTTTGTTCGCTCGACTCCTTCTAAGGATAATGAGCAACAAATGATTTCTACACCTTCCTCGTGCTTGAGAAACATGATATTTTAGTTGTCAAATATGATCAACCTAACACACATTATGATGTTCTTTTACATACACCCATTGTACATTTTACACCAAGTCATATGCAGTCATCTTCTTCATCCATCCATGTTGATTTGGGGTGGATATTTAATCACTCTGCAAGGTGGACATAGGCATTCATCGAGAGGACTCTATAGGAGTGGATCCTCCACCATTCGGCCTCTTGATCCACTTTCTATACCTTATACATTGTGATGGTTCTTGTTTTGAGAATTTTTCTTTAGCAAGTGTAGTGTATCTCTCTTGTTTGTTGAGAGATTTTGTATCTATATTTTCGACACTTTTGGCATGTTAATAGTATCTCTTATGGGGGATCTATTTTGGTGCATTCCAGTGTTAGTTTTTCAGTGTTTGAGTAGTTGTTTTGACAACTCATACAGATTTGTAGCATCACTCCACCCATTCAGTAGTATGGGAGGGTGTGGTGTTGATCCTTCTTTGGGTTTTGTGTCCTTGCCTTATTACCTTGGATTTTCTTGGATCATGACACTGGAGTTTGTGTCTCGCCTTGTTGCTTTGGTTATTTTTCTTGGATTGTGGCACACCTATTTGCAGCAGTTGATCAAATTATGTTTGGTGTCTTTTTTCACTTTTGACATCACTCCATTGACAGTCTCCTTGTATGGAGCTATTCTGGTGGAGCCCAGTGTCAATTTTTTTGAGTTCTATGATCAAGCAGAGGATTGACTATAGTGCACACCAAAATTCTTTAGCATTGTACAATTTTTTGAGCCGAGCTTCTTGGGATGCCTTGGAGTGGGTTTTTACTCTCTTTACTTTATTGTTACTAGTTTTGGGTACCTTGTGGTGTCCATTTTTCCCAGTTATTGTACATGAGTACCTCATCGTGCCTAGTTTCTAGGACTCATACGTGGACATGCCACTTATATTTTTGCCCCTAGCTTCACTTGAGGGGGTGTTAGAGTAGATATTTACCTTAGCTCATGTTCACCTAAGAACTTTATTTACCTTTACTTGTATTTATCGTCACCCACTTATGTGTGTGGATATTTCTTTTATCTTATTTAGATATTAGGAGATATTATCTAGTTGTTAGGTATAGTTATTTCCTTGATCTATGGTGTTGAATAGACCCTTGATGTCTAGTTATCTCCTAAATCTATGGTCTTGACTAGTTCTTTGATGACTAGTTATTTCCTTGAAATATGGCTTGATCTACAACCTTGATGGTTCTTAGATTGTTATTCCTTGCCTATTTAAGAAAGACCCATTCTCAATGTATTACATTGAGTTCCATAATAATATATGATATTGCTTCTCATCTTTTTGCAAAGGTTTATGTAAAGTTACTATGGTGAATTGCTTTCATCTTATTGATTGTGATGTTTGATTAACATCCGTGTTCTTGGCTTGGAATGATCTCGTTATTGTTCCTTTCAATTTCACTTCAAGAAAATTTTCTAAATATTAAGAAGATTCAGAGTGTCCTTGAATCTAAATAAGTGTATATTTTTGGCTCACGAAGGAAATATATTAGGCTACATTGTCTCGAGGGAAGGACTAACCATTGATTCTCGAAAGGGTTCAAGCTATCTAGGCACTTCCTTTGCTAAGCCACAAGAAATCTCTCCAAATTTTTTATTGGTCATTCAAACATGCACCCACGTCTCAAATCTAGAACAACCAAGTTGTTTGAGAGAAAAAAAGAACTATCTCCAGGTTGTGGAACCTTGCACACTTGAGACAGATCTCTAAAGAAGGTCGGTTCTTTTATCTATTTCTAATGTTACTACTAATACTAATGCTGGAAGGGAAATACTAAGCTAACAATGGCAAGGGTCTAGGGATATAATGATAACAAAATAGAAAAATAAACTAAGGAAGGTGATAGCACCAGAAAAAGAGGGATGAACACAATCCGTTCTAAGAAAAAATGACAGGAAAAGGCATGAAAGAAGGTTGGGCACATATAGCACAACTAAAATACATTTACCATATCAGTTTCATGGAACACAATTAAAAATGGAACTACAAGGGATGTAGAGTGACCCAACAAGATAATGGAAAAGAAATCCAAGAAGGAGGAATACAAACATGCTTAAGAAAAATAAAAGTAAAAAAATGATGCTTCCATTACTTCAAGAAATGCATAGAACTGTTACAATGGTGAAAGAGGCCGATATCCACATGCATGAGCTAGATATAGAGGTTTGCAAATCAAAATATAGAAATATGAAGTCCTTAGCAAAATGTGTAAGGATCTAAAGTGTCCAACATTAACAATGAGCCCAACTCTTACATTTATAGATGAATCCATGGAAGAAGAAGAGAAGAAGGAGGGAAAACCTAAATTTGAAATACAACCACCAACAAGAAGTATTCAATTCTTGTAAATCCACCTAAAAATTTGTCAAATGTGTTTCCTAATTGTTTTTGGCATGTTGAGAAGAAAGGAAGGCAGATCACAACAAATCGGTGGTTGGATCAATCGATCTTTTCATTAATGCCCAAATTGATGTTTTCCTTTTCTAACCTACTAGATCCACCAAGAATTTGAATTTTAATATCTAGAACTATAGCCTATGTTAGTGGATATGAATTGACACTAGGTGCATGCCGATCGAAGATTTGTAGTAAAACATATGGTTGTCATAATATTTTTATAGTTTTCTACGCATGAAAGACACATGGCCTACACTCGATTGGTCAAGAAGATGGATAAATGTGCAAATACTTTGTCATTTTATGCCATATGTCACTTGTAGTCATTTTTTTACCCTTCACAAAATAGGAAAATCTCATGCACACCATCCTATCACCCAATGGGTGCTAAGCGCTCACCCGAGGCATGCATGGGTGTTGAGTCTCTCCTTTATGAAAGTTTCATGAGAATGCAACATCTAGGATAGAACAAAACTATACAACATTCTTATGAACTTAGAAAGATTTTCCATCTTATTGAGTATAGGTAAGAGAAATAACAAGCAACACATGAATATATTTCATACAGAAGGAAATTCATAATTATTAAACACAGAGTATTTATAATAGAGCATTATATTCATACTAAAGATTTAATAACCCACATTACATCCCTCGAGGTCATAACACACCCTCATATAGTGATACAAAACCAAACTATGTATCGATCCATATTATGGTCATCATATTATAAAGAATAATGAGAACCCATCCCCTACAATGTACTAAATGCTCATAGAGCTCTCCTAATCCCATAACATCCTCATTCTTTTTTGCAGGGTTTTTCCTCTTTCTCTATATCCTTTGTTCTACCTGGAGATTGTATATATAGCCTTAGTACCCACCGCCATGCGCTCGTGAAGTTATCCATCACCACCAAGTGTCAAAGTGGGCTTCCATGGGAGCATGCCTTCATAGACCCAAGCTCTCCACTTTGCATGATGATTCTCTTCTAGAACCCTCCATCGCATGCCTGGAATATTCCATTCTTGATCCCATAGTTGTGCTAGCACCTTATCCACAAGGGTCATGTTTTTCTCATGTGCTTCCTGGGGTGCTGAATATGGCTAAGTACAAAACCCATTTTTCCTTTTTCACCTTCAACCCCACATGCCCTTCATAATTATGGTCATCATCCTTATAACTACTTGCAAGGCTATTCTAGTGCACACCAAGATCAATAACATCATGGATCTAATCAATTAGTCTGCAATCCTTGGTATCATGGGTTGTAGAGGTGCATATCTTGCAGAGTAAGAAACATTCTTATGGATAGTGTGTTGGAGTAGATGGAATCTACTTATATCATGTTACCCATGGAAGATCTCACAGCTTCATCGCCATGGCATGCACCGACTTCTAAGGGAAACTATCCTTTGCATGTCCCTCCACTTCATAGTGTGTACACTAAATCCCGCTACAAACCTCATGCGCTGATTTTACAGAGAGCTTATCCAACTACTTGTCCATTGCAGAAATTTGGGCCTCTAGAAATTGAATAACACCAAGATCAACGCTCCCAATAGCTTCAAAGACACAAGGCAACTTCCAATGCCTCGGCACAAAGTTGGTGAATGTCTTGTGTGATAAATCCTTTCTAAATGGTGTTATCAATCCTTTGAGAAACCATTCAACATTTTGAGAATGATGAATGCCATAGGAAAGTTTTGATAAGAGAGTATTGAAACACATGTCATACTCCTATACACTCTCTGTCATTCCCTACTAGATATCCTTTAGAGTGTTGATGCTCTTCTGCACAAACTCTAGAATATGGAACTCTGTGAGGAAAGAATTCTTCAACATGATATATTCTACCACTTTCTGATGGGGTTCATACTTCCTATACCAACTATGTGCACACCCTTACAATGTTGTTACAAACTGGCTTGCCTTCCACTCCGAGGTAGTGATCCCCTTCCCATGCCATAGTAAATCACACTTATACACATGCTCGAAGCATCCTAAATACCCCATAGTCTTGTAAGTGCAAAGAAATCTCTAAAAACACATGGGGATATGGATGGAATCCATGTCCTCCCGATTTAGAGCCTTGGTTCCCTCCAGTGTTTCCTCCTCTACTAGATCCACTTGATCCACTAGGTCATGTTCCTCCCAGCCCACTAGATCCACCTCCTACATTCATAAAATGTCCTAAAGTGGTCATGCTAAGGGTTCCCAATGTCTTACTAAACTATGAGCCAATGGTCTATGATAATGTCCCACTACCAGTTGTATGTCTCATGCCACTCCTAGACACGATATGAAAAGCTTGTGTATTTACACCTAGTCCCAAGATTCCTCCAAATAAAGGAAAGGATTGTGCATCTATGGATGTTCCAAATGAGAAATTATATCTCCTGTGCATAGATCGGTTACTCCCACTAATACTGATTAGGTTAACAATACTTTTCCATTGATCTGGAAAACCAAGCCCCAAGGATTGGTCACCAGGTGGGTTCAGATGTGCTCCGAAGGATCTTCTTTCTCCATGCAATGAACTCTCATTAGAAGCTGAAGGGGTTTTTAGCCTACACTTTCCAAGATGGGGTAGCACAGACTGCTCAAGTTCCACATCCTCTACATGAACCTCAACTCCTTCCCGTAACATCTACCTCCATAGATCCATCACACTTACAACCTCACGATGTCTAGTCATCTCCCTTTCATGAGATTCATTATAATTGAGTTGTCTTTCCTCCCTTTCCTTTTCACTGTAATGTCCACCATGTTCCTCTAGCCTATCTTCCTCTCCCAAAGTGCTCACAAAAGCTTAGACGTCCATGGGAAATGTTTCTAAACTCAAAGTAACAAACAAGATATTCATAACCAAAGGAATAGCATGTAAAAATGAACCTCTAGGATCCCTCGAAACTTGAACTTAGCAACCTCTAGGAAAGAATACATCGAAATTATGTATTCTAAATTATAAGTGGTTAGCACCCTCTTCCATTAGTGATCTATAACACTGCCTAAGTCAGATCTACATCCTACGACCCTCCGATGGTCATCTTGGGTCCACACACGCAATCTATAGTACTAGCTTTATCTCGGATACGTAGGTGAAATACATTCATATAGTTCTACTGGGAACTAGCAAAATAATGTCTCATATAGCTCATGGTATAGGTTCTCTTCTACCCATCTACGTGCATTGAACTCAGATCCAATGTTGAATATTTGAGAAAACTCATCCTCCGTGCTCTTGAACCATGTTTCAACACTTTCTAAGGTCAAGCACTCTGTCATCACGCATCATAGGGACAAATATGCATGCCATTTCTCACAACAACTTTGAAAAGAGGTCCTAGCAACAAAACCAAAATGTAGTCATTTTTTTACCCTTCATAAAATAGGAAAATCCCATGCGCACTCGGTCTATCACCCAACGCACATTGGGCTCTCACCTAAGAAACGTGTGGGTATTGAGTCTCTCCTTTATGTGAGTTTCGTGAGAATGCACCATCTAGGATAGAATCAAATGTAGGACATAAAGAACTATACCACATTCTTATGAACTTAGAAATGGTGTCATCTCATTATATACAAGCAAGATAAATATCAAGAAACACATGAAGATGGTTCATACAGAAGGAAATGCATAAGTATTGAACAAAACCTATTTATAATAGAGCATTATATTCATACTAAAAGATTTAATAACTAACATTACATCCCCGAGGTCATAACAGATCCTCATATAGTTATGCAGTAACCAAATTATGCATCAAAGCTATATTATGCTCATCATATTACATAGAAGAATGAGAACCTATCCCCTAAAATGTACTAAATTCTCACAAGCTCTCTTAATCCCATAACATCCTCATTCTATTTCTGCAGGGCTTCACCTATTTTCTTTATATCCTTTTCTACTACCGGTGTTTGTATATATAGCCTTAGCACCCACCACCATGCCTTTAGAAGTTATAGATTGGTCTCCAAGTGTTGAAGCGGTCCTCCATGAGAGAATTCCTTCACAGACCTGAGATCTCCACTCTACATAATGATGCTCTTCTAGAACCCTCCATTGCATGCCTAGAATATTCCATTCTTGATCCCACAGTCACTAGGCTAGCACCTTATCCACAAGGGTCATGCTTTTCTCATGAGCTTCTGGGGTGTCGAATATGACTAAGTAAAAAACCCATTTTTCCATGCGCACCTTTAACCCGAGCGCCCTACTTTGACTATGTCCCGCATGCCCAAGTGCCTTCTTGTACTTAGTTGATATTCTAATACCCAACATCACTCATTGATTTTTGCAAAGATTCAGTGCCCTATTGGCATGCTTTGATTGGTTGCATGTGGCACACTCAAGTGTGTCAGAGAATGACATGGTATAGAATGGTGCAGAGGAGGGCACAAAAGTATGTGCATGGAAGAATGAGGCACGAGAGAAAGACAAGGAAGGAACATGCAAAGGAAATTGGGAAAAGTGGTGAGTGGAAAATGTATGGTAAAAGCACAACTATTACAAAGTAATGTGTGGGGCATGCGAGATGGATATGGACTTAGCTGATTAAAGAAAGTGCACGACATGTGTGAAGGATGTATAATTTTTTGGAAGAAGGTGAATACACAAACTATGCATGTAGGGGAAGATTTGAACAATGAGGAAAAGGAAAATGGAAAGGGGAGAAAGGGAAATGAGCAAGGGTGTGTGAGGAAAGAGTGACCAAGGAGATATGCCAAATAGATAGTTGGAGTGTGCACAACATGTAGTGTAGAGCCGCAGTGTGAATATAATTTTTCCAAACAACTAAGAGAGTTATTTGGGTAACAGCTTATGACAACTTTCTGGGTAATCTTCCGCTAGATGAAGGAGATCAAGAACCTGAAGTGTCCATTGGTCATAGAGTTTGTTATGTAATCATGAAATTATGATTTGTAGAATTAAAGAACTATCCTTGAAGTTACTTTGAAGGATCATTTCGAACTCTATTTTGAATCCCACAAACCTGCTGAATTTTTTTGAAAGAAGATCTGCATATTGGAAGAAAAAGAAGAGTGTGTGCAAGAAACACACAAGAAGAAATAACTATGTACAAAAAAACAATGTGCACATAATGCACTTGAAGGAATTGTAACTAATCTAATATATACAAAATGATGCAAAAAACTCAATGGAAGGGTTTGAGATAGATACCATTTAATAGGATTTACAGGTGCCCCCATCAAGATGGGTTAACATGAAAGAGTTAGCCTCCTTACATGAACTGATGATGTATGAGCCACTCCAAAGTGCAAAAAACTTTAAATGGTGCCCTAGTTTAGCTCTGTTAGCATCCCATTTCAAGTCAAAGTCCCAAAATTTTAAATTTTGAGGCCTATCCTTTTTTTTCAAACCACTTCTTTGTTTCTTGTTGATGTTGTTCTAGCTTGATCATGACAGGGTTCCTTAATTCTTCAAAACTAAATAGCTTTGCCATTCTAATTTCTCTCTAGTTTGCGAATTTAAATTCTAACTGTTGGGTAAGTGGTAATGAGTTCAACTCAAGAATCAAAGGAAGAGTAGCCTCCTTTCCATATATAATCTTGTAAGGAGAAGTTCCTATTAATTTTTAACTATGATTCTATATGCCCAAAGCACACATGAGACGTTTGTATGCCATTGTCTTTGGTTGATGTTCATTGTGTGCTTCATGATCCTAATTAGGTTCTTGTTTGTTGACTCTACTAGACCATTACCTTGAGGTTAATAGTTGGAAGAATTATTTAGATAGATTCCTAGATTTAGAGCCCAATCAGTGATTTTAGTGCCAAGGAAGGATTTTGCATCATCAGAGATAATGGTTTAAGGGATGTCAAACCTTATGAATATACCTTCGAGAAAGTCGGGATTATTCACTCGGTTAATTCCTTGAGCACGAAGCTTCGTCCATCCGGTGAAGTAGTCCGTAGTTATTAGCACCCAATTGTGTCTAGCATTTAAAGGTGGATTGATCATGCCTCTCAAGTCGCATTACCCCATTCCACAAAATGTTGATCCACTTAGATTGGTTCAAGGGGAAGTGATTTCAATATCTTATTTCCTACAAAAAAAGTGAATTCTTTTAATTTTGTGATCCACTTGTGTGTATCTACAAATAGAGTAGGGCAAAAGATACCTTCCATTATTATTTTCATTGATGTAGTCTTGGCAGAGAAGTGTCCACCAAAGAATCCATCATGAAAATTTTCTAACACCTTTTCAATCTGTGTGTCATTGATACACCTTAACAACTTGCCATCAAGATTGATTTTGAAGAGAATTCCATTAGTAAAAACATAAGGAATAGATTGTACCCTCACAGGTATTCTTTTTCCTTTTTAAACTAGGAGGGTATATGCCCTCCGAAAGAAATGTGTTCATCTCCTTCATCTAGTCATGTGCACTGGGGGTGTATTTTGTTCAAGTTCGCATGCAAGATATCCTCATCCGAAATAAGGAATCCTCGGGTTTATTATGAAATTCCTCAAAAAATGCCCACATACCGCATTACCTCTTACCATATTTGTGGCTTTTATAGTCACATCATACTCCATGATTTTTGTCACCCATTGTGCTCTCTTCTCATTGATTTATGCTCCCATGATGAAGTCTATAATAGAGGAGTGGGAGAATAGCACCTTGATATGATTTTTTGTGAACATATTTTTGAACTTCTTGAGTGCACGCATGATGGAGTAGACTTGTTTCTCCATGTGATTGTATCTCAATTCCTAGTCCTTCAATGTTTGGTGAAGAACGATATTGGCTACTCTATCCCTTGCTCATTTTCTTGTGTTAGGATAGAAACAACACTTACATCAGTGTTATAAATGTAGAAGATGAAATCCTTTAAGTAATCTAGGTTGATGAGTTTTGGCACGCAAGTAATTTATTGCTTGATATTTTTGAATCTTTCTTTTCCTTTTGTTGTCCATCTGAAAGATATGTTTTTCTTGAGAATGAGGGTGATTGGCATTAATATTCCTACAAAGTTAAGATTAAAGTGCCTAACAAAGTTGATTTTTCCAAGGAAGGACTACAAAGCTTTCTTGTGTTCGGAAAAGAGAGATCCAGGATGGTTGATACGTGCCCAGGATCAATTGTAATGAGATATTTTGAAAATACTTGGCCTAGAAGCTTTTATTATGCCATTGTGAATTTGAATTTTCTAGGGTTGAGAGATACCCCGTATTTTCTACATCTCTCAAATAATTTCTCTAAGTGCATCACGTGATCCACTCTTTGGTTTGATAAGACTATGATGTCATTAAGGTAGACCAAGATAAAATCATTGATATATCCTTTGAATGCAATATCCATGGTGAGCTGAAATGTTGTGCATGCATTTAACACAACAAAGGGCATATTTTGATATGCATATGTCCCCCACTTGGTTGTAAACACCATTTTGAATTGATCTTATTTCTTGACTAGGATCTGATTGAAGCTAGAGTATCCGTCTCAAAGATAGCGAATATTTGTGCATGTGCCATAGTCGCAATATTTGCTCCATAGAATGTAAAGGATAATGATCCTTTAATGATGCCTTTTCCAAATCTCTCGAAATCAACATAGAGTTTTATTTCACCATTCTTCTTACGCACCAAAACTATATTCATGACCCAAGTAGAGTACTTGATGGGAAATATAATCTTTTCCTTAATGATTTTGGATAATTCCTTCCTCACGAGGGGTTCTATCTTTGGATTGAATTACCATTTCTTTTGCCTAACATGTTTGGTACCTGGGATCAAGGTCAATGGAGTGTTGAGAAACACTTGGATCAAATCCTTTAAGGTCTTCATATTACCACGAGAAGATATCACTATATTTCTAATAGAGAGAGAGATAAAGGTATGTTTTTCATCATGTGCACAAGCTTTACGGTGAAAAAATCCTTTCCATGTGCAATAGTGACTAGGGAGAAGTCTTCTTGAGTGGCACGTATACAATTTTCATCACTCTTGAACTCATCATCAGGGATACAAATTTTATCTAAGGTGACCAACCCTTTAGGCAACTTGTTTATCTTTAACTGTATCACTTGGTCACCATAGTTGTCATGCAAATCATCTTGCATGCTTGATGAGAACTCGACTTCATTATGGATAAGCTCGATGATATATATGTCATTTGTAAAACACTTTATATCTAGTTTTTAATCTAGAATGGATGGTATAATAACCATCTTGATGTGTTGAGTGTTTCCTTTGCAAAATTTCTTAGCGGGATAGAATGCGAACCAAGAACTACCATTTGATTAGCTTCCTTATTAATTTTACATAGCACCACCTATAGATTTAGAGCATTAAAGCTCTCAAGGAGATCCTAGACTCTGTGTCTATAATATTTGAGAAGATTATTATTTTTCATGAATTTTTTGGTGACTTAGTGGATAACCAATTCTATGTCTCTAAAGATCTAAAGCACCTTAATATTCTTATTTTAAGCAATAAGGAGACCATGCACTAGCACTTCGTACTCTACCACATGGTTAGAGCATGTGAACTACAACCTGTGCATGAAAAATAATTTCTCATCCTTAGGGGAAATGGGAATAACTTATTCTCTCACACCATTTCTACTTTTGGATCCATCAAAGTATAACTTTCATAGACCATGGTTCTCTTCACTTTGTTTGATCACACACGAAAGCACAACTTCTTCTTCAAGAATGTAGTAAGTACCAATCCTAGTTTCATAAGCTTCTAGCTCTTCAACATATGGATCAAATTTATGGTTCATCTCCACCCACTCATCAAGTACTAGATCAGGAATAAAATGTGGAAGAGGTTGCTCTTCATAAAATGAAACTTGTTCTTCTTGGATTAAATAGTTGGCTTGGAGAGGGGATGGGACATATGACTCTACATGATAGGAAAATATTGTCTCATCTTATATGGTAAACCAGGTACCATACCTTGTCTTGAGTAACATATGGGTCCAATCAGAAGACAAGTAACCACCCACTTTAGCAATAAAATCTCTTGACAAACATAAGGAAAACAAAATAAGTTGGTCAATGATTGAAACATATTTAGTTATTGTGAGGCTTGGACATGCATTGAGGGTTAACTTAAGATACTTGATGATTCCTAGGGTAGTGACAGTTGAACCATCAAGTTGCAAGAATAATTTTGTCAAGGGGCTATACTTAAGACCAAAGACATCAAAAATCTTCTTAGGCATGATGTGAAGTACTAGAACCTAAGTCAATCATGCAGTTATGAAAAATATGATCAAACAAGTATATAAGGGTGGGTCTTTAAAGCAACTTCACTTACTTTATTCTCTCTTCTTACCGATGTTGAAAGAAGTGTGTGGCTTCTAAATACCTAGTTCAATGTGTGGAAGCCGAGCTAGAGCTTCATGCGGTAAGTCACACCGGGATGGAATGGTTAGGACATCCCACATTGTGACATTTATGTTTTTTTCTTCATCCGGTCAACAATGTTGAATAAAAGATGCACCAACTTATGCATTTGAGGAACAACATTTTTTCTTGATTATTCAGTGCAAAGTGGTAAGAGTATTAGTTGGCACAAAGGCTTGACCTACCAAAGGAGGGGCACACATCACTTTAGGAGGATATTTGTGTGGAGCCTCACATGTAGGAACTTGGGAATTTTTACCACTAGATTCCTTAGTTGCTTCCTTTTACTTTTGAGGATCAACTTTGTGTAGCTAGAATTGAAATGTGCGTGCCGTATTTGAGCATTCTCCTTTTATATATTTTTATCTATAAATTGGACGCATGGTTAGCTTTCATCATATGTAATTTGATTGATTGCAAAAAAATCCTTGACACCAAAGAATATCAATTTGACATCGGGAGGAGCCTTTGGCTTTTGTTGGATCTCAGACTTTCCTATGTTGATAGAAGGCTCATAGTTAGAATAATTTTGGATCATGTAGTCTTGCGCACGTGCAACATTGGCACAATGATATTGAATAAGAGGCATATTGCAAGGAAAACACCACTCTTATTCTTCCGCCATGTTGTTCTAAACTAGAACAAGTGACTAGCTTGTGCTAGGCACTAGAAGATGTTATGTAGGAGGAATAACTTACAAAGGAAAGTGCGCATTAGCATGCCATCTATCATTCTATTGGTTTTACCCATATCTCTGATTTCCATATTGATTATGCCAAGGCTGATTTCTTTAGATTTGCACTTGATTAGAAATACCTCTCGTAGGCTTGTGCCTATTTTTGGGGATGGGTCTATGCGAAACATTGAAACTATTGAATATAAAACTCAAAACATGAAAATATGAATCTAACAATCCCCACAAAATCTACAGTAGTAAAAGTTTAAACAAGAATAATCCAAATCAAACAAAAGTATACACACATAACACAACATGTACCATGATTCACCCAATGTGGGCTACGTCCACTAAAGATAGAAATATCATATATATATATAATATGATAAGATATTACAAACAAACTCGTTTGCACAAGAGTACATGTATCTCTATAAGAGTATCTCATCCTCTATTTATTAAATTGGATCTATCTCGAGTGTACTAAACCATGCCTCCATACCACCACACTTGTCTCCTCCAAATATCTAACTCGGATCTACCCGAGTGCACCGCAACCATTCCTCTAAAACACCACTAGATCTAACATATCGAAGCTACCTTGTATCTGCCATTATGCAACCAAGCTCTCTCTGTGAATCTATAAACAAGACCTCTCGAAGGGTCTACCAATGTACAACTATAACCGTACACCAAGAAGTAAGTCTCTCCTCCATTACTTTGCATAACCTATGCAAACATGAAGACAAATTCCTCTACGAAACTAGATTCTTATGGATCAACAATACATCATGATCTCATGGATCTATAATATAAGATCTCACAACAACCTATGGATCTAAAAATAAGAAACACTAAGTGATTTTCATACTATACAAGCCATTACATGAGACTTAACAATACAAAGGAAATACAATAGAAGATAATACCATCTTCTCACCAATAGTGTACTTGCACTTTCCTTTTGTTCATCTTCTCTCTATGAAAGCTCTTATCTCCATGTAATCTACTTTTTTTTTTTTTCTTCTTCTTCTTCTTCTTCATACTTTCAACCAAGGATAGCTCAATTCTTCTATTATTTATTCTAACCTATCTAACCATAGTTTTCTAGCTTATATAAGCCTAGACAAACATAAGGCATAATAGCCATGTAATTACATCCTTTAGATTTGCTTTAAAACCAAAGCTAGATAAAATCATGTGGGTCAAATAAAACATTTCGTGCACAGTAAACGATGTCGGTTCCTAACCGATGTCAAATCCTTTGTTGACGATGATGTCGATCCTTTTATGATCGATGTCAAATAATCTCTTGACTGATGATGGTTAGACAAATGACATTGGTTACTATGTAAATGAGCTACCTGTAATGAATGCTCATTATGAAGCAATATAGCTCCACAACCCAACAATCTCCCACTTGGAGATAAATTGTTGAACCTCTGTACCTCTACCTGTACATTACCATCCTCTACATATCATGAATACGATATTTCTATCCATCAACAATTATCTCATCAATAAAACCAAGAAGATCAAACCATCTTCTCAAACGAAGAATTTAAAACCATGACTTGCCAAACCTACATAAAGCTACAACTGATCTGTGACACCAAGCCTCAAGATCCACCTGAATTATAACACCATACCGTTGTTGGTATAAAAATTAAGTCAATCTATATACTCATGCAACAATCCATCATTACTAACACACTGTAAGATCTCCCACTCAAACCGAAAGTACCGAGCCTCATTAACAACCATAGCCATACCTATAAATACAACCATTTTCTCCAAAAATCTAACCATGTCTCTATGTAACTACTAATGTAATCGACTAGACAAGTCAAACTGGAAAATGCAAAAGCAAAACAAGATCCTAGGTAAAGATAACCCAAATGATTTCTACCTACAACAATGGGTGATCAATCCACAAAACCTACATAACTCAAAGAATCCAAACACTAAAATCTATAAATCCAACCTTGTATAAACAAATTTCATGTCCAAGACAACTATCTATAGAAAATATCTATCATGGAGTGACACAAGATAACAAGAGGAAATAAAAACATCCCCTAATCATTCTCAATGCATCTAAACCATGCTCATACGAATTCATGTGCAAAACAAACATCTGCATCATCATAGACTCACAAAACTGAATCTATCCACGTGTAAAAACTCACCATGTACATACATCCATATCATTAGGCTCTGCAGGAGCTCCAAGTCTTCCACCGACTAACTCCAAAGCCTAATATGAATCTTGTGCTCATCAATGTCAATAAAAACATCTATGCTAAACCATGTCACTAATACTAAGTGAAAATACCCAAGATGAAATCAAAACAAGGGAACCATCCAAAAATGGTAAACATACACTATTGTCAAACTTGTGACCTAACTAACCATAGTTTCTCAGCTAACCTTGGTCAACCCCCGATGACCACGGTTAATGATGACCAACCACAGTTACCCCTAACCGACACTAGTCTTTGTGTACAATCATATTTTCTTTATTTTTCCACCCTTTAAAATCAAAAGTTTCTCTATCATCTAAACCCAGCTGAATCAACCATCAAGTTCCATCCCCTAGGGATATCTAAGACCAAAACATATAACTTGAAGTGACATCACCATGCAATGAACAAAAAATACCTATAAAGCCATGATTGTCCTCCAAAATAACTTGTGCTTCATGCCACATTGAATAGTAGAATACTCCTCTTGCTCTACATGTGCATATGTGTCCAACCTGCAATGCCAACAACCATGGCTTCCTCCTGATAAACATGAACTCCTCTACACTGCATCTAATAACAAGATTAAAATCTCTCTCTCTCTCTCTCTCTCTCTCTCTCTCTCTCTCTCTCTCTCTCTCTCTCTCTCTCTCTCTCACACACACACACACACACACACACACACACACACACACACATATATCAGTGAGAAATAAAACTAGATGAAAGAAATATAAATTGATTCCCATCTTAACCAAGAATACCTCTACATCACTGAAGTTTGGAATTCTTGTGAAGTAGGTGAATCACCTTCTTTCTATCCATGTGTACTAAGCCTCTTCCATTACCTACAATTGTGTGTCTAAACATGACTTTTCATTGAGGATCTCATCCTTAGACTGAATACCCTTGTCCTCAAGATTCCAACACATCCCGGAAATAAAATTCAAACCCACCAAATATCCATGGTGTAAATTTTTACTTGTGCACACAATCCAAACATAATATCAGTTGCTCCAAATGAAAGAAATAAAACATGAATCATATAGAGATACCTAACTCAAAGTATCATTAGAATAATTGAGCTAACTCTGTCCTCTTTCTGATCTAAAAATTGAAGTGATCTACACCTTCTCTGCTATGTAAACTATGTGCAAGAAACCAAATCCTCCAAAATAGGACATAAAACCACCATGCCCTCTCTCTTGCTACAAAAACCTATACCGATAAGCTACCACGAGAGACCAACAATTTGTCACCTAACTAGTACCGGTTAACCTCTTTGAATGACATCGATTCCATGAACAACATCGGTGCTCTTTGGAATGAACCCAAGACCAAAAATTTGGCATTGAACACCGTACTAGGTGCCTACTCGATCAAGTGATACTTGAGCTGATCCAGTCATTTCAAGAAGCACCCAAATCTCATACAAAAACAATATAGTAAATCCATGTAATAAATTACATCAATATGAAACACATCACCTTACCAACACCAAGATACTCAACCACATATTCAATTGAAGTACATGCTTGTCCGATGGAATCCCCATCTTCTTTATGTGTTACAAACTCTTTACCTAATCCCTATGCATATAAGTACACCGAGGATGAAAAAATTCTCCTCTACCTCAGATTTGCAATATGAAACATGCATGTGCAATAAAAATTCAAAGCACTACAAAACCAAGATAACACCATACCTCTATCACCCCAATTTGCAATTAGACCACAATTTTTATGCATCTAGGAACCAAGGAAACCTCAACAAATAAGATACATTACACGCATCTTCTCAATTATTTAGATATGTGATTTTATGTTTATAACCGAGTTACCTAGTAACCAACCATGCTTACCCTATTTGAGGCTAGTTGCCATATTACCGACATCGGTCAGTGTAATTTCCAGCAACCTTCATGCTCCGGATCCCACTTGAGATTGAATCTCTTCTGTGATATTCTCATCGGGAAAATAAACCCTTCTCTCATACATGTTAGTAATAACCACTAACAAAACCATGAAGCAAACCCTTTCTATGAAATAACAAAAACAAATCCATCTCTCTCGATACTAGTTATTGGGGATGGGTCTATGCGGAAACATTGCAACCATTGAATATAAAACTCAAAACATGCAAATACGGATCTAAAAATCCCCACAAAATCTACAGTAGTAAAAGCATAAACAAGAATAATCCAAATCACACAAAAGTACACACACATAACACAACATGTACCATGGTTCACCCAATGTGGGATACATCCACCAAAGATAGAGATCTCATATATATAATATAACAAGATATTAAAAATAAAATCTTATGCACAAGAGTACATTATCTCTACAAGAGTATCTCCTCCTCTATATCTCTAACTGGATCTACTTGAGTGCACTAAACCATGCCTCCATACCACCACATGTGTCTAGTCTATATCTCTAACTAGATCTACTCGAGTACACTACAAATGTGCATCCGAAACACCACCAAATATCACATACCAGAATCTACCATGTATCTACCACTATGCAACCAAGATCTCATTGTGAATCTACAAACAAGACCTCTTAGAAGGGTCTACCAATGTGTAACCATAACCTGCACCAAGAAGTAAGTCTCTCTTCCATCACTACATAACCTCGTGTAAACATGAAGACAACTTCCTTTACAAAAATAGATTCCTATGGATTAAAAATACATCATGATCTCATGGATTTGTAATAAAATATCTCACAACAACCTATGGATCTACAATAATGAGAAATAATAAGATTTCACAACAACCTATGGATCTAACAAGAAGAAACATTTAGTTCTTTTTGCATACTATGTAAGCCATTACATAAGACTAAATAATACAAAGGAAATATAATAGAAGATAATACCATCTTCTCACCAACAAATGTACCCGCACTTTCCTTTTATTCAACTTCTCTCTATGAAAGCTCTTATCTTCATGTAATCTTCTCTTTCTTCTTCTTCTTCTTCATCATCATCCTTTCAACCAAGGATAGCTCAATGCTTCTCTTTCTCTATTCCAACCTATCTAACCCTAGTTTTCTAGCTTATATAAGCCTAGAAAAACTTAGGGCACAATAGCCATGCAATTACATCCTTTATATTTTCTTTAAAACAAAATCTAGATAAAATCCCATGGTCAAATAAAACATTCCACGTACAGTGCAACCGATGTCGGTTCCCTGAATGATGTTAGATCCTTTTCTAACCAATATAGGCTCCTTTGTTGACAAATGTTGGCCAATCTGTTGGTCGATGGTGGTTAGCCAACCGATGCTTGATTCGTATAAAATAGCCACATGCAATGCATGGTCATTGTGAAGTAATCTAGCTCCTTTATTTCTCCAATGATATGACCTTGTTGGACAAGTTTCTAATTAGGGCCTTTAATTCTTCATCTTCATTTTGTAGTGTGGGAGAGTAGGATGTAGCTACAACTAGTTACACGTGATGTACTATAATAGGGGAAAAGAATGATGGGACAATGGAGACATCTATGGGATCAAGGGCATAGGAGGCCCAGACACTAACTTACCTACTTGGATGAGACTATTTTCTTCCCTTATCACAATGTTGTATGTAGCAGGTAAGATTCTACCTCCCATAGATTGAATTGTGACTAAAATGTCACTATTAAAATCCCTTAGGTTATCATCCTTACCACTTGAGGAATTATATCACAAGTCTTCTGGAAGCTGATGTTGAAGTCAGTCATCTTCTTGTTGGGTACACGCTTTGTTGTAGTCATCTACTCCACCAGTGATAGATGATCTAAATTTTCTTCAAAGTAGTTTCATAGAGTTGTTCCAAGATCATCCCAGGTAGCAATAAATAAAGGTGTCAAGCCACTATATCATTGGAGTGTTTTCCCCTTGAAATAGGATTCAAGCATCCGACAACAACATCATCATGTGTAATCAAATAGACAGAGCACACATTGGCCACATCTTGAATGTGTTCAACAGGGGTAACTTGATTTTCTCCCATGAAGTATGGAATGCTCTTGAGTGTGGCTAGTGGCATATCATGTTGAGTGTTGAGATTGAGTGAGTTTCCACCACTAAAGCTAGTGAATTTCCTCAAAAGGATGAGGTTGAAGCACCATGGTAGGGTGCACTTGTCTTCTTTGAGGAATAAAGTGTGTGTGGCATGCTAGAGATGTATATACACACATGGAATATCTTCTACATGTGCTTCTTGGAAAAATTTGTATATATTCAAAGGATCCTTTAGCGGAAACACTCTACCCAAGATACACTCTTCTCATAAAAGGCACTCAAGACTACAAAAGAGGAATCTATAAGTGTTGGGAGTCGTTAGATGTGTTTGAAAAATCCTCAAAATAAAGTAAATACTAAGTCCACATACTAGGAATTAGTAATATGAAATTTAAGATTTCACTACTTATCCCACTTTGGGCATGATAGAAACTCGTTGGTCATTTAAACATGTACCCATGTCTTGGATCTAGAAGAACCAATATTTTTGAGACAACAATGGAACCTTCTCCAAGTTTTGGGACCTTACACGCATGAGATAGAGCTCCAGAGAAGGTTGATTCCTCTATCTATTTCTACCGATATTGTTACTCCCTCTTGCTAGAAGGGAAACACTTAGCTAAAAATACTAAGGGACCAAGGATATAAGGATAACAAAATATAAAAATAAACTACGGAAGGTGATAACACCAGAAAAAGAGGGATGAACACCATCCGTTCTAAGAGGAAATGACAGGAAAAGGCATGAAAGAAGGCTAGGCATGAGTAACACAACTAAAACACATTTACCACATCAGTTTGATGAAACAAAATTGAAAATGGAGTTGCAAGGGATGTATAGTGACACAACAAGCATGCAATGTAAAAGAAAGGCAAGAAGAAAGAATACAAACACACTTAGGATAGATAATAGTCACAAAAATGAAAATTTGAATACTTCTAAAAATGCACAGAAATGTTACAATGGTGAAAGAGGACAATATCCACATGCATGAGCTAGATATAGAGGTCTGTGACTTAGAATACAAAAATATGAAGTCCTTAGAAAAATGCGTAAGGATCCAAAGTGTCCAACATTAACAATTATCCTAGCTCTTACATTTATAAATGAATCTATGGAAGAGGAAGAGAAGGATGGAAAACTGAATTTGAAATACAACCACCAACAAGAAACATTCAATGCCTACAAATATATCAAATGCACTTCCCCAAGTTGTTTTTGTGTATTAGAGAAGAAGGAAGGAAGATCAGATAAAATCAGGTGGTTAGAGCAATCAAATCTTCTCATCAATGCCCAAATTGATGTTTTCCCATTTCTCACCTACTATATCCACCAAGAATTTAAATTTGAATATCTAGTATTGTAGCCTATGTCAGCAGTTATCGATTGATACTAGGTGCATGCCGATCAAATATTTGTAGCAAAAATATGGTTGTCAGAAGATTTTTAGAGTTGTTTGCACACATAAGAAACATGACACATGTTGATTAGTCAAGAAGATGGGAAAATGTGAAAATGATTTATCATTTTATGCCATGTGTCACTCGTTGATTTACAAAAAATATTTGGCACCCAGTTGGCACACTCAAGCGTGTAAGAGAATGACATGGAAAAAAATGGTGCATAGGAGGGTACAAAAGTATGTGTGTTGAAGAATAAGGCATGGGAGAAAGACAGAAGGAAGGAACGCGTAATTGAAATGCACACGAAGGAAATGGGGAAAATGGGTGAATAGAAAATATATGGTCAAGGTACAATTATTATAAATTAGTGTGAGGGGCATGCGAGAGGTTGGGGACTTAGATGGTTAAAGAAAGTGCAAGGTGCACACGTAGGATGAATAATTTTTGGGAAGAAGGCGAATGAACAAAATATGTGTGCAAAAGGAAGAGTTGAGTAAAGAGGAAAAGGAAAATTGAAAGGGGAGAAAGTGAAGCATGTGAGGAAACAATGACCAAGGAGATATGCCAAGTAGATAGTCGGAGTGTTTGTAACCTCGCAATCTAGAGCCAGAGTGTGAATGTAAGTTTTCCAAACAACTAGGAGAGTTATTTGGATAATGATTTCTTGGGGAGAATTAATTTTGTTTGCAGATTTTTCCGACTTTTCCACTCTTGTCAAGCCATTAACAATTATGCTAAAAAAGAGTATGACATTCAAATGGACAACAGAGGGTAAGGAGAGTTTTGAGGCCATTAAACATGCAATATCTCAAGCCCCAACTCTCATTAATCCATATTTTTCAAAGGAATTCATCATATATGCCTTCGATGGTTCAAATACAATCTTAGCCATCTTGGTACAACTACATAAATAAGGTTTAGAGAATCTTGTAGCATTCTTCAGCCAGATCTTGGAAGACTATGAGATGAGGTACTATTTTATTAAAAACAATGTTTTAGCTATCATTAGAATCCTGAAGAAATTTAGACACTTGGTTTCCAACAATAAGATTCAGCTACTAGTGTCTCATGTTGAGGTCAAATATTTTATCCTGAACAAGAATCTGAGTGAGAAAAGGGCAGTTTGGATCACCCACATCATGGAGTATGATATAGATAAAAAGGTAGCCAAATTGGTCCACAACAAATATTTGTGTGAGTAGCTATATTTTAATCCGCATGTTGAGTCTAAAGATGAAGGATGAGTTGTCCTAAAGCTCCAAGATAGCCAAGAACAAGCTATGGATGGTATGCCCACTCCTTTTTGGACTCTGGATATTATTAATTTCCTTCAAGCAAGCCTATGTCTTCGGAGTTCAGAAAATAACAAAGAAGTTATTTCAGGCTCTAATCCATCCCATATGTGCTTGTGGATGGAATTTTTCTCAAGAGAGACATGAATGAAGTTATCTTAAGGTGCATAGGAGAAAATAATATTGAGAAAGTGTTGCATGAATTCCATGATGGAGAGGTTAGAGGTCACTTTTCTCCATGGGTAACAACTCTCAAGATCATGAAAGTTGGTTACTATTGGCCTACGCTCTTTAGTGATTATTATGCATGGATTAAAAGTGCAAGAAATGTGCATTCTTCACAAGAAAGGAGAAGCTAGCAACACTACCCCTTCATCTAATCTTGGTGGATGAACCTTTCACATAATGGGGATTAAAATTCATTGGGGTCATTAATTTGAATTCAATTCAAGGCCACAAGTGGATTCTAATAGCTAAGACTATTTCACCAAGTGGACCAAAGCAGTGACACTCAAAAATGCAAATGAATCTAGGATTTTGGACTTCTACGAGGGGATAGTGAATATATTTGGTGTATTGGCTACTATTATATCATACACTTCATCTAATTATTACCCCTAGGGTAATGGGAAAGCTAATTCCATGAACAAAAACTTGTTGAGAATCATAAGGAATCTTGATGAAAACTAGAGGACCTGGCACACAAATCTCAAATCATCCCTATGGGATGATAGAATTACACTAACAAGTTCAATAGGAAATTCTCAATACAAGATGGTCTATGGAAGAGAGGAAAGCTTTCCTATATCACTCAAGTTTCTAGCATTAGATTTTCTCAATAAGTTGGAGTTAATGAGTTTGAGCCTATGGAAATCAAGTATGTAGAAATCATGGAGTTGGAAGAGATAAGAGAGCATGTAATGCAAACCATGGAGAAGGATCAAACATTGATCAAGAGGATCTTTGACAAGAAGGCCAAAGTAAGAACCTTCCAAGAAGGAGATTTGGTGCTAAAATGGGATGCAGATTGGGAAAAGCAGACAAGCATTCCAAGTTTTATGTAATATGGAGTGGTCCCTACATGATCATGGAATGTAAAAGTAGCAATGATTTTAGACTGGCTAAGTTGGATGGTGAAGAGCTGCAAATTCTAGTTAATGAAATCTATCTTAAGCATTGCTACTAGAGAAAACCTCACCCTTGTATATATTAGTTTAGGATTTTGAATTCCTCCAAGTGCTAGTGCACAGTGTTTTGTTGGTAGGGGTAGGTTGTTTTCATTATAAGAAGTTCTTATGCACACTCTACATGTTCTACTTGGAGCATGTATGATATTCCCCATTTGTACATAGTTTTGGTGCTTTGTGGTTGTTTTGCACAATTCAACTCATTAGAAGTGGCAATGTTTAGGAGAGGAACTAATTTTAACATAAATAAGAAAGTTCTCTAATGTCAACAATGTTTAAGTGGATCAGCGACAAGATTTCAAAGTGTTTCGAGATGAGATATGTGTTTATCATGATGATTCCGTGCCTAATGGATGCTTTAAGGCCACTAATAAATTCATCTAATAGGAAGATGTCCCCGTGAGTCTCTAACTTGTAATACATTTTTACCCTAAGGAAAAAATGGACAACCTGGGAGGAAATTGGACTTGGGCAGTTGATTGGGACTTTAATGGAGAATCTAGAGTTTTTAGGTAAATTCCCATGTTCTTTAACATTTGTAGTTTCTTTCGGAGCACTTGGGGTAATTTGTGTATTTCCCTTATTATAAAGGAAAATGAGTTCAATTATTATCCAAATATGATAAAAATTGGCTTTGGGGCACTCTACTTCATATTTTCTAACTCCCCAAATCAAGAGAAATCCAAAAAGTTAGAGAAAAATCAAAGAGAAATGAAAAAAATGGATAAAGCTACATAAAAATTCCATAGAGAAAAGTGTACAAAATTTGTAGAAAGATTCTAGGAAACAAAGCACCACCGCAAAAAAATTCCACGAAACAAAGCATCGTAGAATGCCCCGAGAAAACATGAAGGCTTGAGAAAAAGTCCATGAAACAAAGTACCTCGAATGCCACGTAAATCTACAAAAGCCATAGAAAAATTCTACATAACAAAGTTCCATACAATGTCATAGAAAAGAAGTCTACGAAAACCTGGAAAGTTGTAGAAAATAGGAAAAACCGTGGGACAAAGGAAAATGATAGTTTTTGCACAAAACTTAAAATGGGCATAAATTTTTATCCAAAGTGCTCAAAATTTGAGAAAATTTATATTGTTGGAAAGGTATCAATGTCCCATGTGTAATGGGAGTTGTATTTCTCAATTTTTTTGAGGTTAGATGTTTGAAAAGTTAGAAAATGTCTCCAGCATGAACATGCAGCAGTTCCGGACCTAACCACCGCAATTAATGAAGTATAGCACCCCATTTCGTCTTTCAAAAGATAAAGTACGTATGGGGAATGATTTTTAAGGATACTTATGTCCTTTTTAGAGCATTCAATGATATTTTTGGTGGGTGGGAGCAGAAATCCAAGTTTCACTTTTATCTCTTCTCTCATTCACTTCTATATATTGTAAAACTCTTCTCATTTTTGGGGGAGATATTTTGGGACTTAGAGAAACTCTTGCATTTTGGTTTCTCAATTCCATTGAGTTGTAATCCTTCCCATGGGCATGTAGAATGTATTTATGCCTCTATTTTATAGATATAATGGACTGTGTAACTGTTTGAAGTAATAAAATTTGTGTTTGTGGTGTTCTCTCAACCCTTGCATTTATTTTCTTGTCTTTCCTTGCCTCTCTGTTATTTTTGTTCTATTTTGTGCATGTTTCTATTATTTTTAGGATTTTTTGTGTTTCATGGGGATTTGGTGTTAAATTCTATTTTGGGACTATGTCAAAGCTATCTTGGCCTCTCTCAGTTGTATTTCTCTTCAATTTTCTCCCTCAGCAGTGTATCTCACTCCCTTTTCTTGGTGCTATCACCTCTTTAGTGTAGGATTTCCTCATTTTTATGCATTTTCCTCTCTCCCTAGCCTCGTAGAATCATATATTAGGATTAGATAGTATATTTTCTTTTATTAGAAGTAGTTTTTGCATTAGTTTAGGAGGAAGCAACCTTCTCTAGAGACTTGTCTCAATTGCAAGGTCCCACACCTTGAGAAAATTCCATGTTACCCAGCTTACACCGATTACCTAGTAAATTCATGTTAGGATAAAATATTATTATTATCCTAATTAATTATGCATTATATAATAAATTATTTAATTAATGTTATTAATTAAATAATGTTGTTATATGGTTATATTCCTTCATAACCATCTAATTGTATTTATGTCTACATACGGGTGTGGTTATATTGTTTTAACAATATAATTGTAATTATTCATTTATGCTTTCTGGATGTTATTGGAAGCTTATGTAATTTGGAATGTGGTTGCACCTGTGCAACTTAGTTTCTTGTTTGTATTCAGTTGTACAATACCTATAAGTATTGCAGCTCCTTCCTGTGTAAATGGTTGATTCTGATTAATAAAATCTTCAGGATTCCGTCCCTGTTTACATTTGGTACCAGAGTGAATTGAAGCTCCTGGCAAGGTTGGAGAAGGTTGCAGAGGAAGAATAATTTTTGGAGAATAAATTGGCATCAACAGAGAGCTAGTGTTGCTTCCCTGCAACTTCCCAGACCCCGTGCAAACCCACAACCTCTTGTGCATTCTCCAGGTAAATAGAAAGAAAAATAAATTCCTTAGTGCTCTCTACACTAGACAAATTTGCTTTAGGAGCATTTTTTTTCGGTTTATAGTAATCAAATTTTTAAAAATAAAAATTTCCTAAATTACATTTGCAAAATACTTGGTTTGTTCTCTCCGTTGGTCGGTTGGCCTCTCTCACATTGGATTTGTGTGTGCCTTTGCATTCGGAAAGTTTGATCTAAATCAAGATGATTCCAATATTGGAAAGTTTTTCTTTGAAGTCACGGGAAGATCAACAACAAAAAAATTATGACCTGTATGAGTGTATATGCTGCGTAAATAAAAAAAAACGGGGAAACTATAACAACATTCAAATAATAAAAAATAGAGGTTGTTATTGAATAAAGAATGGTGTGTAATTATTTTTCAATGTTCCTACAATCTCCAAACCTGTGACCTGCACAAGGAGCAAAAAAAAATCATACAAAGCAGTAGAGAATTAAAATCAGTGGTAACAATAAAAAAATGCAGAAGAAAACAACGAGTAGAGAAGTCGGTGGAGGCAGGTCAATGGTATTTCTTTCTCCTCAGCGTCTCCACCTCCACACGACGACTCGCAAACAAAATAGCGATTGCTCCAAATTCCACATACCCTATGCAACCTTACGCAGAAGCCAACACAAGCCAATCAAATCCAAAAAGGAGGAGAAACAAATAAAAGGCGGCTAGAACAAAATATAAATGGTGAAGAATACAATGCAAAAGCAAAACAAGTGGTGGAAAACAAAGCACAAAGGATAAAGAAGTACGAGATCCATTTATTGAGCATGCAAAGAGTAACCGCCTTCCTCCAGCTAGTCCACGTGGAGCATCTATCTTTGCCAAGTTGCCATTGAAACAAGGTTAGTCATTTTTTTGAATGTATTAAATACAATTTGCTTCATTTCTATATCAAGCGCTCATAAGAGCCAAGGTGGATAGACCAAGTGACTTAGAAGTGGGAGGTGAGTGGTTCAAATCCCACCCCCAAATTTATTTTTAGAATTTGGCGGAACAACTAAACTTAGTGGAAAATTTCAAATTTAGTTATAACTAACTAAATTTAGGAGAGAAATCCTTAATTTAGGGTAAAAAAAAAAATTCTCCCATTCTGTTTTTTCATTCTGGACATTTTCTTCTAAAGGAGGCCTATCCAGAAATTGCATTTTCAGCTATTTTTTTTGAAATTTTTGGCATAGTAGGTCATTTTGGGCTCCAGAGGCCACCAAGGCCCACAAAACAAATTTTTTTCCTACCATTCAATTTTTCCAGATTTTTGAATGTAATTTGTATACTTCATTATATTGTACTAATTTGTAGGTTGCCATAGTCAACCTGTAAACTTTGTAACTACTCAAAGAATCGCAAAATTGTAATTAAAAAAAACTAAAAATTGGTTCTATAACACTCACGAGATCCTAGATCTCATTCATAGTGTTTGGTATATACGGTGCCTCTGGGAAGTGCTTATGGGTAAAGCCATCATGACTACTACTGTACTTAATGCCTAATATAGCTACAACAACATCATCTAGGCATCATCCCTTTAAATCAATGGGGAGTAATAAGGTCACAAGTGCACACACTATGAGCCATCCCATCCATCTGTGAATTATTGCACAACATAAATCCGGACTAAGAAATTATCCAAGTATATAGCAAAGTTACGCATGCGTATGAGGATATTTCTTTGAGCTAGTGTCAATAATCACACAGACCCCATCAATACTATCTTGGTACCACGTATTGAATTCTTTCACGTATGTTAATGCCTCTTTCACATACCATCGGGTATATAGAAAGGGCGAGATTCTTCCATGTACCACCGGGTATATCGGAAGGGCACGTATATAGAAAGGTTCGGTATATCAGACTGATGGTATATAGATTGGGAGACCTAATACCTAGAGTGATAAGAGCCAAACCCTATCAGTGATCTCTATAAAATGGGCACCAATGCCCCTAAATTTTTTCTTCCAGATTCACAACTACTCAAAGGAAACAACTATGCTTTGCATGGAAGACAAAAATCAAGACATAGCTTGAGTTTGAAGAAATCTAGCCTGTTGTGAATGGTACTTTGACTAGATCAACTACTGATACAACACAACAATGGAAATTTGATAAATCTAATTAGAAGGCCAAACTCATCATCTTGTTTGGAGTGTTTTGACGATGTGCAACCCCACATTCGAGATGCCAAAATAGCTAAAGAAGCGTGGGATAAGTTGAGCACATTATACGAGGCCAAGAACAAGAATGTTATACTAAATTTGTAGAGTCAGTTACACACACTGAAGTTCAAACAGAATGAAAAATTGAAGCTTTCTTAAGAAGAGTTACAGAATTGAGGGCTTCACTTCTAGCCCTGGGAGAACCGGTCACAGATGATGCTCTCGTTCCCATTTTTTTGAGAGCACTCCCCTCTTCTTACCACATTTTTGTCACAACACTAAACGTGTCAGATACAAATTTTTGTTTTAACAAACCGATAAACCTACTGCAACAAGAGGAAGAAATGCACAATAAGGATGATGAAGAGGAGAAGGCACTGTCTTCACATCAAAAATGGAAAGGAAAAGGTAAAGGAAAACCTAATTCCTATCAAAAATCCCAAAATCAAAATTAGTATCAAGGGGATAGACAACAGAAGAAGTAATGTCCAATCTATAAAAGAGGACATAACCTATAAGATTGTTGGTATAATACTTACAAGAAAGGTTCATCAAGTAACTCTGGACCTCCACAAAAAAATCTGACAAGGGACATTCTAACTACAATCAAGGGAAAAAAAAGGGGAACTAGAAAAGAAGACCCCACCAGCAAGGTAATATTGTTGAGCAACAAGAACAATCAGACAATGAAGACTTCTTGTTCACTACTCAATCAAGTGAACCATCCACGTCATCTAGTGATGTTTGGTATGTTGATTCGAGGGCCACTCGACACATGACCGACCACAGAGACTAGTTTATTTCAATGAGGGACATGCCATCGAAAAATCATGTTTCGTTGGGAGATGATTCTTCATATATAGTTCAAGGGATTGGGAACATTTCTCTACCCCTTGGTTCATGCAAATTTAGACTATCAGATGTCCTATATGTCCCTGGGTTGACAAAGAATCTTCTTTCAGTTATTCAACTCCTTGATCACAACCTAAAAATTCACTTTGATAGTCAATCCAGCAAGAAAATGTGTTTGATTCGAGACAAATCAAGAGGCTCAAAAATAATTACAAAAGCCTCCAATGTGGGATGCATGTTCCAACTTTATTTTGTTCATAGAGACAATCAAGCACTTGTGGCTAAGAAATCCACCTCAACATAGTTGTGGCATCGGAGATTTGGTCATGTTAGTTTCAAATATCTTGAAACACTTCATCGGTGTAATATGGTACATGGGCTACCATCTCTTTAGAAGGATACAGACAAGTGTCCTCACTGCCTAGCAGGAAAACAACACAAAGCTTTGTTCCAGAGGAGTACATTTCGAGCTCATGGTAAACTTGACCTGGTTCATACCGATCTTTGTGATCCAATGTAGCCAAGTCATTATGGGTTCCAAGTACTTCATGCTTTGTGTTGACGACTATTTGAGAAAAATGTTGTATTTTTGTCTTCACAAGAAAAGTGAATCGTTTTAAACCTTCAAAAAGTTCAAAATAGCAGTTGAGAATGAAACTGGTCATCACATCGAACTCTCCACTTAGATCAAGGGGGAAATTCACCAATGATGATTTCAGATACTACCTAAAACTCACGGGATTCATCGAAAATACCTCCTCCACACACACATGCGGAAAAATGGTGTTGTTGAGAGAAGAAATCATACTATCATGGAAATGGTGAGATGCGGGATTGATGATTGCTGAGACTTGCAAAGAAAGACATTGTAGGTAGAAGTAGCAAAGATAGTTGTGTATTTATTTAATAGAGCACCCACTATTGCTCTTGATGGAGTAACACCACAAGAAGCATGGTCAAAATGGAAACCATCTATTATACACCTCATAGTATTGGGTGCAAGCAAGCATGCACATACCCAAAAAAATAGAAATAAATTGAACATGAAGTCACGAAACTCATCTTCATTGGGTATAGTGAAGAGACTCTTGGGTATAGATTGATGGATCCAATGACTAGAAAATTCTACACCAGCGAGAGATGTTGAGTTTTTCGAAAAGAAGGAAGCAGAGACTCCTCCTCCCGGACTCACAAGATGTAGATTTTTCACCTATTATAAAAATTGAATTTGATGTTCCCTCGAAGATGAAAGTGATGATGGGGATGATGGTGATAATCGAGATAGAATCATGACCCATGGAAACAATTCAACATATGCCTAAATGGTGTACAAGTACATTACAAGATGCAAGAATGGATGCTCCATTAAATACATCCACCCTTGGACCATGGACTCACTGTAAAGCAAGAGAAGAAGTTAAATTTTCCTTGATGAGTAGAGTTATTGAGTCGATGAGCCCAATAAACAGTCCAGAAGCCCCCTACGGTCAAAATCTTGGAAAGATGCCATGGATTCTAAATATCAATCAATGATGAAGAATAACACTTGGAAACTTGTCAATCTTCCACTAGGAGGAAACCCATTATATGTAGATGGATATTTAAAACAAAGTACAAAGCAGATGGGACAGTGGAAAATTATAAAGTGAGACTTGTAGAAAAGGGGTATGCACAAAAGAAGGTATTGACAATGAGGAGACATTTGATCCCACATCTAAGATCAAAATGATCAAGATGATCTTTCTCTAGCTACTTAGTTTGGATGGAAAGTCCACCAAATGGACAGAAAAAGTGCCTTCCTAAACGGAGATTTATAGAAGAAGTCTACATGACTTAACCTAAGGGATATGTAGTACCGCATCAATAAGAAAAGGTATGTAGACTCGGAAATCTCTGTATGGCCTCAAACAGCACCCGGGCATGGTACATCAAGATTGATGAGAATGTCGTATAACATGGATTTGTTAGAAATCCATACGATCCCAATATTTACCTCAAAAAGTAAGGGGGGAGATTGTTATTGTTGTTGTCTATGTTGATGATCTAGTCATCACTAGAATTTTAGTGAGGATGATCGATGCAATGAAGAAAGATCTTAATCGATCGTTCGACATGAATGATCTCGGGTTGATGCACTATTGTCTTAGATTGGAAGTATGGTAGAAAGAGAATCACATTTTTTTCTCAGATGAAATATACCAAGACTACGCTCGATAAATTTAGGATGATGGATTGCACACCAATTGTTACACCTATGGAGAATAGATTGTAGTTATCTTGTTCAAATCCATCTCCTGAGGTAAGTGCCACTCTCTATCGACAGCTGATCGGGAGTCTCATTTACCTAACCTACACTAGACTAGATATCAGCTTTGTAGTGAGCTATCTATCCAAGTTCATGCAGGAACCCAAAGTTTGTCATTGGAAATCAGCAAGGCACATTTTGAGATATCTCAAAGGATCAATGGATCTTGGTCTAGAATACAAGAAGAATGACAACTTCTTCTTGACTGGATATTCAAATTCAGATCATGCAGTAACATTAATGATAGAAAATCTACTTTTGGATTTGTATTCTTTATGGGATATGGACCAATATCATGGGGAAGCAAGAAACAACACTTCGTTTCTCACTCTTCCATAGAAGTTGAGTATCGTTCTATAGGATAATTTGTCTGTGAAGTGATTTGGCTATGTCACATACTAGAAGGACTTGAAATACCACAGACAACCGACCACCATGTATGTTGACAATGAAGGTGTTCTCAAACTTGTTCACAATCTAGTGTTTCATGAGAGAACAAAGCACATTGAGGTACATGTTCATTTCATACGTGAGCATGTGTTGAAGCACAACATCCAGCTTCAATTTTTTCCAATAGCTGAACAACAGAAGATATCTTCATGAAGTCACTTGCACGTGACAAGTTCAAGTTGTTCAGAGAATTCCTCTCCTCATCCCTTGAGACAATGCACAATTAAGGGGGGAATGTTAGGATAAAATATTATTATTATCCTAATTAATTATGCATTATATAATAAATTATTTAATTAATGTTATTAATTAAATAATGTTGTTATATGGTTATATTCCTTCATAACCATCTAATTGTATTTATGTCTGCATACGGGTGTGGTTATATTGTTTTAACAATATAATTGTAATTATTCATTTATGCTTCCCGGATGTTATTGGAAGCTTATGTAATTAGAATGTGGTTGCACTTGTGCAACTTAGTTTATTGTTTGTATTCACATGTATAATACCTATAAGTATTGCACCTCCTTCCTATGTAAATGGTTGATTCTGATTAATAAAATCTTCAGGCTTCCGTCCCTGTTTACAATTCACATGCTATAAAATCATAGGGTGTTGTAATTTGGTGACAACATGAATCATGAAGAAACCTCCAAGAGCTTTGGAAATCAAACTTTCAAGTTACTTAATCATTAAGCAAAATAAGGTCCCCTGTTATTTTGTGTTATCTATCTTCCTTTTGTGCCTCGAGTCAAATTTTTACACATTTTAGGTACTCAATTTTTTTGGGGTATTGCTTGATCAGATAGAGAATTTTTTCCCTTTCCAAAAAAGGTAAGGAATTCATCCTAACTCCTTCTATTTTGCAAGTTATGACTTGGCAGAGTTTGAACGGGAAATTTTCCCTAGGTGGGCCCACAGAGGTAAGGAGGAGAATTTGCCAGGGGGTCTCGGCCGGAGTGAAGTTGGAAAATTTCCAAGGAAATTGGTGGTTCGGCAGAGACATGGAGATAAATTAGCCACTTAGGATTTTTGGGCCAAAGGGTTAAAGTCAAAATTTGGCCCGCAAGCCCGCAAAGGAGAATGGAGAAAAGTTAGTTAAGGCCCCACACCAATCGAAGAGCGCCACGTGTCAATTCTATGTCGGCAGCGCCAAGGTGGGGGTTAGAGGAAAGTTGAAGTTTTTAGTTTTTTGGTGCAAAACTTAAAGCATGCATTGAACTTGCAGTCCCATCGAATAATAGGATGGCGCCTTGTGTCCACATTAGTAGCGGAGTGGCGGACTCCATGGAGAATTTTGGGAAAATTTCCCAATTTTGCGAAAAGGGGAAAAATGTTGTTTTGAAGCCATGAATCAACCAGAAGATGCCCCATGTCATTGGAGGAGCGAGGCATGAAGATTTTTGGGAATTTTTCCCAATTTGAAAAAGAGGGAAAAAGTTCAAATTTTGGCCCGCAAACCCAAATTTTGCCCTAATTTCACCATTTTTCCCTAAATCTTCATAGGGGCATATCTTTTGCACTAGACGCAGCTAATTTTTTACATTTTTGGTATCAATGGAAATCTAGTAAAATTATCCTAATGATGGACATTTCAATTTTAAATTTTAATGGAGTTTTGGGGAGAAAATGGGAAAACATCTAAAGCACGCGAAGAAATGCAAAACTAACCCCCAACCACCAAAATTGATTATGGCATCTGTTTCTTTTCCAAGATAGCTAGATGCATCAAAAATGGATTTTTGAGGGTTACCTTGCTATTTTAATTAATCTTGTTGGTGGTTGGAAATGTCAAATCTATTTTCCCCTGTTTTCTCATTACCATCATTCTGTTTGAGCGATAAAAGCTAGTTTTGGCTCATTTGTAAAAATTTGTTCATCATTCTTCTTTGCCTCTCCCTTCTTTTCTTCCCCAGGGTCGAAAATGGAGTTTAAACCTCCTATGCTACCTTGTAATGGAATTTTTTTCCTTCTACCCGTGAAATGATGATCTGTGAAAACTTTTAGAGAAATAAAACACATGTTTTTGATGCATTTGTCCATCCTTGCTCATTTTTTGGTTGTTTTCTTCTTGCCTCTCTTCATTGCAGGTATTTGTGCATGTTTGGATGTTCATTGTAGGTTTTGGAGCTGTGTTCATGGAGTTTTGGAACATTTTCTGTGTGAAATCCATCTTTGGTCTATGATGCACTTATCCATCCTTTCCATTGCTCACCTCTTCTTGTTCCATGGTAGTTTTGATAGATAATCAACACTTTCCTTCTCTAGTGTATCACTATTTTAGTGTAGGATCTATTTTTCCTTGTTTTCTTCCTCTCCTTGTCTCCTTGGAAGTTATATTAGGTTATATTAGCTTGTCTACACTAGAATAGCTTGTGGCAAGTAGTTTAGGAAGAGGAACCAACCTTCTCTGGAGAGCTTTCCCCATTTGCAAAGGTCCCACACTTTGGGAAAGATCAATGTTGTGTAATCACACCAAATGACTTTGCCTTAGAAAATCATATCCATAACTCATTTGGGGGTGATTTTATTTTGGACTAACAGTTTTGACACACCCAAAGTGGGACACCGGGGATAGATATTTGATCTTCTCTTAGTGTCTCAGTAAAAACAACAAATCCTACACCACCGTGTGCCACTAACAGTTTTGGCACACCCGGTGGGACACCAAGAGGTCTCCCATTTCATTTTTGTAGGTTCATGTGTTCCTGTGAATATTTCAGCCTTTGGAGGCAATTGCAAACACATTTGGTGACTCCATATGGTCAATAACCCATCTCTGAAGTTGCAGACCTTCCTTTTCATTCATTTCCATTCCTTTTTCATTCATTCTTCTTTCCATCCCTTTCACTCTTTTCCATTCCATGAAGTTGTGCAATCATGACTTCATTTCCATCATGGAATTCACATTTACAATAACAATACATTCCACCTCCAATGTGCTTTACAACTCCTTCAAATCAGCATTTTGAGCAAATTCAAAACTAGTATGCATATCCATATGAGCAATGCCAAAATCAGTTTGGCTATGAAGCATATCAAGCAAAATAATATGCATACAATGAAGAAAATCAAATGCAAGATGTTGGTCTGTTGGAGAAGATCTAGAAAATGGAGATTTTCATGGTGCAATCAAGAGAAACAACTCAAATGAAGGCTTTCAGAATTGGTTACAGGGCACCTTGTCCATGGGTTGGCCCTTTTCTAAGACACTTCAGCCCTCAAGAGAAGTTGGACTTCATGGTGGAGATGGTGCCCCAACTTTCACAATGGACTGAAGAGATAGGGTCCCATGAATTTGGTGCTAAGTAACCTTGTCAATGGGTAGGTTCTACACCATCATTTGGTTTTTTCTCTTTCCACTCAAGTAGTACCATCTCAATTTGGGCTTCAATTTCCAAGCTTCCCAGTTGCTACTCCAAATGTTGATTTCATTTCTCCATTCCCTAGTCTTCCACCTCATCTCAATACTTCTATCCTTTTCCCTTCCAAACAGTCATCCCATCCAAAGAAACAAGAAGTTTCACCTCCTCCACCACCAAAAATAATTGCAAAACTAGTTGAGTCACAATCCACCCCTCCTCTTGCAGTCCCAAATCCATGTTGGGAAAATGAAAATCAGAAATCTAGTCAAGGAGAATAGTAGAGAAAGGATCCCAATAGAAAAGAAATGATAGAAAATCTGAAGAGTTGGGCTACCAAATTTGGGTTTACAAAGATCCCCTTGATGGTCAAACCAATGGAGGAGGTTAGAGTTGAAGAAACAATGGTGTTTAGGACTAATTTTGTTATAGAAAAAGAAGATAAAAAAGAAGAAGCATATCATCAATTAGTTTTCTTAGAAAGTAGTGTCCATGTTGGCACTCTACTGGAAGAAGATGTTGATCCAATAGAAGTTGCACAATCAGCCATGGAAGAGGAAAGCAAATCAGCTCAAAGTCCCATTGAAGAGGAGAAGATGGGAGAGATCAAATCAGAGTTGAAGCCACTCAATGAAGAAAGCATCATTGAAGATTCCTTTCTTTCATTCGAAGGGCCTATTTTGGTTAATGAACCCATGATGGAGGAGGACCATATAGTTTTAGAGGCTCCAAGTGAGGAGTAGGCTATAGAAGAACCTTCAGTTCTTCCTTCTACTTCATTCTCTTCAAGCTCCAACATTGAAGAAGAGTTTGATCTTTCAAACTTCATCTTTGAGAATGAAGATAACCATGGTGATCAAGTTGCTAATCAAGAGAACACCATGGAGGAAGTTGAACATTTGCAGCAGGACAACAATGAGGTAGTTTATCTATCTGATTTGGAGGACTATTTTGATGGAGAAGAACCAGTTGAAATCACATTGTTTTCTCCTTCATCATCCATCTTACAAACACATGAGCCTCGATGTTATGAAGGAGAGCATTCAATTGTAGCACCCGCACTTTATAGCAGCTCTTTGGAATCAAGGTTGGAAGATATTAATCTTCCATGTTCTTCACTAGAGGAGGAAGGAAAAGAGCAGAAGAGTTCCACCATTCCTTCCACACCATTCACCCAAGAAGGTCTACAAGAAGACTCCATTTTTGGAGGATAGAATCGAGCTATGGGCATATCAAATGGATTAGACCTTTCCCAATAAGGTATTTGGCTTCATTGGAGCCAAAGGAGGAGCCACAACTAGTCATGCTTACTTCTAAGCATGAGGATGAGCTTCAAAGTACCAAGGATCAGCTGCAATACCTCTACAATCCAAATGCAGAGCAACTAAAAGAGGTATCTAATTTGTTTTCAGTTGACACCTTGCTGATTTGGGTAGAAGAACAACTTCTTGTTGATTTTCCACTCATCCAACCAGCCATGATCAGCTCCAAATCATTTGCATGGCTTCCATTTTTGAGGAAGGGAAGATATTTCTCCTTGCCAGTTGCAGGATTTGTTTGAGCTCCCTTTTCTCTTGGTTAGAGTAGTGTAGGTAGGTTTTCTTTCAGCAGAAGAAGTGCTTGTGCACACTCTACATATCCCACTTGGGGTATGTATGATTTCCAATTTTGTACATAGTTGTTTGGTGTTGTTTTGGTTCTTTGTTGCTGTACAAAGTGCATTCAGTGGCTTTTGGTGAAGATCAACTCCAAGTTTCAATGGGTTTCCAAGTGGCTCAGAGGTCATATTTTCATAGTTTAGATCAGAGTTGGTTATCAGGATTGACTCCATGCCCAATGGATGCTTCAAAAGTCCACTAATCATTCATCTAGAAGGAATATACCCCTAAGAGTCGTCAAAATTGTTAACCAAAATAAGCTCCCTCTTATTTTGGGTTAACTAGATTCCTTTGTGTCTCAGTCAAATTTGTACACATTTCAGTCTCTCAAAATTTTTGGGTATTACTTCATGAAATAGAGAATTTTTTCCCCTTTCCAAAAAGGTAAGGAAGTCCTTGTAAATCCTTGTATTTTGCAAGTTATGGCTCAACGGAGTTTGGAGGGGAAATTTTCCCTAGGCGGGCCTGCAGAGGTAAGAAGGAAAATTTGCTGGGGGTTTTGGGTCGATGGAGGGGACTTGGAAATTTACCAAGGGAATAGGAGGGTTGGTAGAGACATGGACAGAAATTTTCCACTTAGCCTTTTGGGGAAAAAGGGTTAAAGTCAAAATCGGCCTCAAGCCTACAAAGGATAATGGAAAAAGTTGGTTAAGGCCCCAACCAATCAAGAGCACCACGTGTCAAGTCTACATCAAGTAGCACCAAGGCAGGGGGTCGGAGGAAAGTTTAAGTTTTTAGTTTTTGGCATAAAAACTTAAAGGCATGCATTAAACCCATGGTCCCATCAACCAATAGGATGGCACCACATGTCCACATCAGCAACGGAGTGGCGGACCCACAGAGAATTTTGGGAAAATTTCCCAATTTTGCAAAAAGGGGAAAAATGTTGTTTTGAAGCCATGGATCAACCGAATATGCCATGTGTCATCAAGGAGCAGGGGTGTAGATATTTTTGGGAATTTTTCCCAATTTGAAAAAAGAGGGAAAATTTTCAAATTTCAGCCCGCGAACCCGAATTTTGCCCTAATTTCACCATTTTTACCCTAAATCTTCATAGGGGCATATCTTTCACACCAGAGCTCAAATTTTCACGTTATTGGTATCAATGGAAAGATTTTAAAATTCTCCACATGATAGACTCTTCAATTTTAAATTTTAATGGAATTTTATGGGATAAAAATGGGAAAATGTCTCTGGTATGGAAAAAAATGCATAACCAACCCCCAACCACCAAAATTGATGAAGTATGGAGTCCGTTTCTTCTCCTACATGGTCGGATGAATCGAAAAATGGATTTTCAAGGGTGACCTTGCTATTTTAATGAATCTTGTCAGTGGTTAGAGATGTAAAATCAATTTTCCCACGTTTTCTCATTTCCTTCGTTATGTTTGAGTGATAAAAGCCAGTTTTGGCTCATTTGTAAAAAGTTGTTCATCACTCTTCTCTGCCTCTCCCTTATTTTCTTCCCCAAGGTTGAAAATCGAGTTTGAACCTCCTCCACTACCCCGTAATGGCATTTTTTTCCTTCTACCCGTGAAATGATGTTCTATAGAAACTTACGGAGAAATAAAAAACATGTTTTATGATAAATTTGTCCATCCTTGCTCGTTTTTTGGTTGTTTTCCTCTTTCCTCTCTTCATTGCAGGTATTTTTTCATCTTTGGATGTTCATTGTAGGTTTTAGAGTTGTGTTCATGGAGTTTTGGAACATTTTCTATGTGAAATCCATCTTTGGTCTATGATGCACTTGTCCATCCTTTCCATTGCTCACCTCTTCTTGTTCCATGGTAGTTTTGATAGATAATCAACACTTTCCTTCTCTGGTGTATCACCTGTTTTAGTGTAGGCTCTATTTTTCCTTGTTTTCTTCCTCTCCTTGTCTCCTTAGAAGTTAGATTAGGTTAGATTAGCTTGCCTACACTGGAATAGCTTGTGGCAGGTAGTTTAGGAAGAGGAACCAGCCTTCTCTGGAGAGCTTTCCCCATTTGCAAAGGTCCCACACTTTGGGAAAGCTCAATGTTGTGCAATCACACCAAATTACTTTTCCTTAGAAAAGAATATCCATAACTCATTTGGGGGTGCTGTGATTTTGCACTAACAGATTACTTCTCCGACAATGTAAAGCTTTTGTAGTTATTTAATTTTTGACGAACAAGTGCATGACACATTTTTTTGTCCATCATGTCCCTATACCTTAGGAAAATAAGGGATAATAAAATGTTCCCAACCTTATTTATTCCTCTTATACATCCATATTACCCTTATTAGTTCTCCACAAGCACTTTGAACTAGTTTTTAGCCCTCCTATTGTACAATGAATGCTCACCACTTGTCAACCCAAGGTGAGAGAAATTTTTCTATCCCTTTCCCTTGGTGATATATGGTAAATTAAAATGTTCTCCACACTTTTTATAGTTGTTGGAGCTCAAGTGACTTGAAAAAATCTCTTAAGTGCATTTTTAAGCCCTTTCTCCTCTCCACCTCATCGAATCACTTCCTACCACTTGTCATTTTGATATCAAAGAAAATTTTATACCACTTATGTCCCTATTCCTATGGGATAGAGGGGAATAGAAAATTTTCCCCATCCCTTCCCCTTATTTGATTCTTCATGTGACCTAGTTTCAGCTCCATGGTAATTAAATGTTTAATTTTCCTCTTACCTCCTCATCAATCCCACAATGCCACTTGTCAACCCATATAAGGGTGAATTTTTATAACCCTTATGTCCCTATCTCTTAGGGAAAAAAAAGGACAAGAAAATTCACCCCATGGTTGGAATTTTGGAAAACCAAAATTTGGCTAATTGTTTTCGCCTTTATTCTACTCATTTCTTTCTACCTTGTCAAGTAAAAGCACTACCGTGAAATGTAAATACATGAAATAATATTTTCCCACCTCATTTTTTTATATGAACCCCATTATTTCTTAGTAAGAACATCCAAAAACCTGAATATTTTCTAGAAACAATGCACAAATTTGTCTAGAGTGAACATATGATCCGAAACATAAAAAATTCATATCTTATAAACCGGTGAACGAATCTAAACCAGATTTTCACATTTGTTCCTCATCCCAGTGTGCCTAAAATAAGAAAGTAACAGAAAATAAAATAATTCCCTCATTTTCTAATGGAATCAAACTGTATTTTTATGCCCAAAATATTTTTATCAGCTTTCTAAGCATTCCGCAGGCATATTGAAGTGATTAATTTAAGAAAGAGTTAAGGAGTGATTCTAAACCAGTGATTACATTTTCATTACAATACGGGGTGAATAATTTTATTTTCTAAAAATATTAAGTACCTTGTTCCTTTTCTCAATAAAAATAGTAAGTTTCCTTAAATAACAAGTCCTCTCGTAACAAAGACACTCAGTGAACAATGAAAATGATAAACTAGGCAATTTTGACCAAAAAGGCAAAAAGTAGAATAAAGAAAAAGCAAAGGCATCTTTCCAAAAATTAAAAATTACTAAAAATAATAATTTATAATTAATGGATTTGAATTAATTATTTCATATGATCAAAATTTTCAGATTTGAGCAAAACGGGTGAAATAACCCAAAGTAGCGGGTCCTTGTTCATTTATTAAAAATAGAAAAAGTCTATTCTAGGTGCATAAAGTTGCAAAGAGGCTCATTTTTTTAGACATATCACTAATTTTTGACATCTCCATATGGTTTTGAGATATTTTCATAGCTCAAATAAGGAAATTAACTCTTCACATGGATCCCGAGGCATTATTCTCGGTCATAGTTGTATGTATAGAAGTAAGACGAAGACGCATGGCATGGCATAGTAGCTGAAATCTAGGGCCACTATGCAATCAGAGGAGATTTGAAAATATTCAAGTTATCAATTTAAATTAAAAATTATTGGGTCATCATAACTCTTCAATCATTTTTGATCCATCCACACCTCCTCAACGAGTTGGTTGAGTTGAGCTTGGTGAGCTGGGAGATTGACCAAAGTGAGTTGGCCTGTTTGAGTGAGGTCATTGAGTTGTTCAAGGTGAGTTGGTTGAGGTAAAGTATTACAATAAGGAGATATTAATCAAGTGTGACTCATTTCATCATATGTATCTTAAATAGTTTTAATGTATGTCTTCCCTAATTTCATATCTTCCCATGGTGATCAAGAGTTAATTTCACAAGTTCTGAAAGTGCTCTAATGAGCGACATTTTGTCACTCCGAAGATCCATTTCTACGGATTCAAGAAATTATCAAGATTTATCCAATGACAATGCAACATGCTCTCATGCCTATCCTTGAAGAAATTTTTGGAACCCTAAAGTACAAGTGAAGAAAGAAGTCCCAGACAACATCCCACTTCTTTAGTGACATCTCAAGTAATTAGTATGTTGAAATTTCTAGGCCTCACAATAAAAATCCTATTAAAGAAATGGCTTCACAAATAATGAGTTGACTCACATATCATTGGTTTAATATTTTCACAAGGTTTATTCTCATATTTTCAAGGATTTATCTTCCCACATCCTCTCTCAGAATGAATAATATAAGAAAACAATTATACAGTTGGAGGAACACGTAAAAACCCTCAATGCTCACATTCAATCTTTCTTGGAGTCTGATATAATAGCTTCTCTTCATATATATAATAAATTATTCCAATAAGTATTTTTTATCCAAATGAGGTAAATAAAGAACAAGGATACATGATGCAGGGGAAGGCCAACAAGAAGTGGATTGAGAAAATAGTTGAGAAATACAAGGCCTTATTTTCAGATGTCATTTCTCTCAACAAGTACATTTTTGCAACTTTATCAAAAGTAAATAAAGTAAATGATGAGTTTGAAAATGAGTCAATTCACTTAGATGACATGTTCCCATTGGTATCCGAGATGAGTTCCTTTGAATCTCACACCCTCATGAGTAAGAATGTGTTTGTATTAGTTGTAGAGAACTTGTCTCAAATTTAGATCCGCATCATGGATTTGAGATATGGAATGATAAAAATGCATTCTCTGAGTTGGAATCTTGTAGACAACATGCTTTCAATATCTTGAATGATGTCTATAATTGTGTTTAGAAACTTGAGTTCCCTCCACTCACTAAGAACTCATCACCAGAGGTGTTGAACCCTATCTTGATGTTGTTTTCATTGATGACATGGTGCATTGATGGAAAAGAGTGAGTAATGGGGTTTCAAATCTCCAGGGATATGAATATTAATTGGTAGTGCCTTAACAAATTGGTTTTAGTGTGTTTTCTTGAGAATTCATGGCAATTTCAAGGTGTTTAGTACTTGGTTGGTGTGGTTGGTGTCCACTAGGTGTATGGAGGTGTTTGGTGTGTACTTCATAGGTGTCCTACAGGTTTTCAATGATGATTCAAGAGTGTGCAAGGGATTTTATGATGGAAAATAGATCATGTCTCATGATTCATTGTGTCAACTATCTCATTTAGGCCTAGTTCAAGGACCTAGTAAGGTGTATGAAGCAAAATCAGGCTATGAAAATCCAATACAAGCATGAGAGTTTTTAGGGACATTTCTTAGAGTCTCTATGTGAAGTCACATGTCATATATAACCTTTAGGAGACATTTTTAGGTCATATGCAGGACTTTCCTTCCAAAAAACATGTTTAACATCCAAAATGAGATTGGTCATGATGGTACAAGATCATTTATGAGAAAAAAAGGTGTGGGACATGTGGAGGAAGGTGTTATAGAGATGTGGACCAAGTTTCATGAAAAATTGAAGAAGTTTTCTCAACTTATAAGTTTTTAGCTCTACCAAGATTCTAGAAAGATTTGTTCCATCTCGATGGTAATATTTAAAGAAATCAATGGTACCTAAATCTTGTGCATGGTGTCCAAACCTCTTCACCAATGATAGAGAATTTAATTAAGAACATTTTAGAGGTGGAATTAAGTAAAATGGTGGCTTAATATTTATGAACAATCATTAACAGTGTAAATCACTTCAAACCCTAGCTATGTAAAGAAAGTGGAGGAAAAATGGATTTTTTTATCATCAAATAAACTAATAATTCCAATGTGAAGTCTCATGTATGTGAATAACTCTTTGTAACATATTTTTGTAGTGGTGGCATGTTCTATTATAGTTTTACTCATGTTTTTAAGAAAATTAGGTGTATAGTCATGAATGGCATAGTTGCAGATGAAAATCCCATTGTGGAAGCTTGTATAGGATGTTTTCATGGTGTTCATAAAGATATTTAGGAAAGTTACTTTTATATTTGTTTTCAACCATGTCAAACAATTTTTCTCATCACTAGAACATAAACAAGCCGAAACCCAATCATATGAATTAAGAGAGTGTTGATGCAAACTTACTATGTGGAAGCCTAAAATAGGAATGAAAAAAGGGAAATAATATAAATTCAACTTGTTTGAGCTAATAATCTATTGAGGTAAGATGAGTTTGTGATCTAGTCTTAAAGGACCAACATTGCCATTTTAGGACAATCAAGAAGGACTATGAAATGTGCATGCAAACATGAAATTATCTACATAACACATGTAAAAGAGTATTTGAAATTATATTAGGGTTCCATGTTGATATTATAATGCTTTTAATTGGAATCAAAATGAATTATTACATGTTTAAATTATCAAATCATAAATTAGGCCTTTGAATCTTAAAACCCTTCTTGAGTGATTTTTGGAAATCAAGATTTTTTTATTTAGTTTCCATGAGATAAAACAAGATATCAACTTAGTGAGTTATAAAACATTCATAGCCCTCTTAAAAGGTGTCTCCAAAGTCATGAATAGTTTTATATGTGAATGAAATTTCTCAACTTTTGAAAATTTTCTCATTGTACTTACAAATCAATCAATACTCTACTCTAATTTGTGCTACATGAAGAACATAAGAATGCATTATTAATCAAAGTTTTTGAAGATGATATAGGGATAATTATTCTCTATATCAAAACCTTAATAGGTGCAAAAACTTATTCCTTTTGGTTTTTTAAGAATATTTATGACTAGTATACTTACCCTCCATGACTTTGCATACAGATTGTGATGAAGATTTAAAAACAAGTCTTAAATCTTTGATATGATTAAATCCAATATATTGTTAGTTGTATAGACATATTGTAGACTTAATAATCTTGAATTTATGGAAATATTTGATTTCATAAGTTTATGTATTCATCCAAGTTCAAAATTGTGCTTGCTATAACTTGCACCTAGTTGTGCATATGAGGTCAAGAAGAGTATTAACAATGAAATGGTTAGATGTGTATAATGTAAAAGATTTAAATATATAAATAAAGGTATGCATAAAATTTTTGTATGCTCATGGAATCTGGTACATTATTCCTTTAACTAAAATAAAAAACTTCCTATGTTAAAGAATAAGAAAAGGTGTGTGAGAAATTCTTTTTGAAAATATAAACTCCAAATTATACGTGGAAGTGTTGTTATTGAAGAAATAGAGAGTTGATGATGTATGAAGACTAGTGAAGGAGCATGAAGAAGTGAGCTAAGAGTGAATGAGATAATTTAGAGATCACTATCTGTTGTTTAAGAAACTATGTCAAAAGAGTGATCAATTTTTTTCAAGTCTAAGTAGGAGCTTATAAAATTGAGAAGTAGGTGCTTAACAAGTTTGAAATATTTATAATTTCTCATTGGACAAATTATCCAGCTTGGTGCATTGGTTTCAGTGGGTTTTTATCCATTTAAGGGTTTCCCACATTAAATCTCATCTCTCTATGTGTTCTCTTGTGTAGTTCTTGTGAATGGTGTTATTGTTTCTTCATAATAAAGTAAAGCATATTGAATCATCTTTCAATTTTTAATTTTCACTTATTCACCCCCATTTAAGTATATAAATTTTCCAATAAGAGGAACTCACTATTTCTTTCCAATATCTAGTTAAGAAAGAGGCAAGTGACTCTCTTTCCTTCAATGAAGATAACTTAGATTCCCTGGACAACATCAAGAGTTGTATTTCTTAAATTGTAAAGGACCATGAGGGATTTTTTAGTCAATGCAAAAGGATCAGTAATGTTCCTAGGGAATGGACCAAGGTGTTAGGCTGAATTTACATACTAGAGGTAGATAAGTTGGCACCTGTAATATCTCAATTCAAGGAACATGAGATCATTCTAGAAAATTCTCATCTAGAAGCATGAATCTGTAAGGTCTTGATCATAGGGATATTCTTCATCAAATATGGAAACTTCTTCCCTCTCCTCTCTTTCTCCCTTTTCTTCTCTCCCCTTTCTAATTCTTCATTGTATGTAATCATGATATTTTGTCTCATTCACTTAAGTGACTTTCTAAAGTTAAATTGTAAAAGTCCCTTTAATTTATTAAAAAGGGCACTCATTTCTCATTTACTAGGAAGATGTAAAGTCACAAGTTGAGTTATATCATGAAGAATCATGTGGGGTATGTGAAAGGTCAATTCAAAATGCTATAAATTGGGATGTCTTCTCCATTCCAAGGATCCTAAGATCCAAATTTTGATATTTTCTATTATATAGAAATTGTGGATTATGGTTTTGGGTGTTGAGGTTTATATCACCAACACAAGAAATAAAATCTACATTTCTTCCATTTCTAATTGCATGTGTTATTCTATTTTATCTCCTATATACACCTTGTAAGAATAGTAATAAAAAAGACCTTTCTATCTTTGATGAATGAATCTAAGAACTGTGTCTCTCATTTTGTTAGTCTCACTAATGGCTTTATTTTTATTTCCTCTAATTTAATGATGATAATCCTATTATTGGGTGTGAAATATATGATTTCTTACTCACAAAAATAATTGTCCCTTTCCTAATTTCTCTCATTTTCCCATCACGACTGTAATTTCCTCCCTTGTACCCTATACAAGAACTTTTCCATAGGTTTTGTTAAGTTCTCTTGTGTGATCCCCAACCTGTTTTTCCACCCCAAAATAATAGATAGGATTATAATAGTTTAAATTCAATAATAAGAGCCCCCCATACATAAGGAGGAACATATCCCCTTGAGCATTGGTGAAATAAACTAATTTTCTATATGACAAATTATTTCACCAACATGACCTTAACACTATCTCATCACAAGAAACATCCAACCAACCACCATCTCCATCATTGGCTCCCTCATCAACCTCAATGAACTTATAAACCAACACTAACATATCTCCTTCCGTATACATTCTCACAACCTCCAATGCTTCTCCTACACCCCATATAAGCTAGATTGGTATTCCTCTTTCTAAATCTTAACTCATCCCATCACAGCAACCCACATCCTCAATCCAAAATCTAGTCATGTATATCCCCACATCTATACCCATCATTAATATGAGTTCTATTGCTAGTGCTCACCCCACTTCACAACGATCATCTACTACCCCTATCTCATAATATAGCAACATCCCTTCTCGGTCACATACCACAACAATCTCAACCTTTTATCAACACTTCCATCCTATCTCAATATATACCACAATCATCTCAACCTCTTATCAACACTTATATTCCCATCCCTTATCAGTACATTCAACCCTCACAACCCTTAGTCTCTCAACATCCCCACAATATTTCCAAAAGGAACCCTCTTCATCATAATTTCTCGTTAGCATATCAATTATACAAAACTTCAACCCTCATATCTATAATCAACCTAGATCTTCATCTTTAAATCTTAAACAACAACCCCAAAATGACCCCTTGTAAAAACTCATGAATAGAATTGAAAGCCTCAAAGCCTCCATCTTGGGTCCTAAAAGCACCCTATCATATGAATAGATCTGTAACAAACCAATTCATCCATCAGTACCTTTAAAATATTATCCCCCACATTGGGAACTCATGAAATTCATCAAATTCTATTATAAAGAGGACCCTCAACAACACATTATATATTTTCACCATGCATACTATCTCATCACCTATAATCAGTATCTCATGTTAAGTAAATTCCCCATGTCCTTAGTAGGACCCACCCTTAACTGGTATAACAACATCCCATAATATTCACTCTTCTATTTTACACAACTCACCCAGATTATTTTTAGATAATTTATCCATATCACTTGTAAATTTTCTATCACCAATCTCTACTCTATTAAAAAATTTGAATATGAGTCGATTGTAGATTTTAGCACTCAATGGTGGGGGATTATTAATCAACTATCCTTATCATTCCCAAAAACCGAGTTGATTGAGTTATTTGTTCATTCTTGCGCTAAGCACTTATTATCAACACTTCAAATCCAATCCTTTTAAAAATTCGATGAAGCCTTTACCATGGCTTACAAACTAGATTTGTGAACCCTTGAAGATGGTAAATTTAAACTCATATCAAATAAATCCAAACCTGAGTCCTTGTTTAAACCCTCTTCAAGTAACGATAAATTTAAAGTCTCAACAAACACAGTCATTGTAAAATCCACATCCAAAGGTCATTCGGACTCCAAACGCGTGCACGACTTCAATGAAACTACACACCCACTAGGGAGTATTATAGTGTGGTATTTGAAAAATCCTAATTGCATGTATGATCAATATTTTGTTATGTTTTTAGAGCCTACTTTCATGTTAGAGTGTGGTACACCTTCTATGTGTTACACTCGGGTATTTTTACGGAGGTCCCGCTCGCCGGTGAGCGGGTCAGGGGGGTTCGAGGGCGAAGTCCCCTAAGTAAATTTTTATGGGTGGTTTATTAACCCATGGGTAATGGGTAACCATTATGGGATGTTGTTGGGCCCATGGTTTTTCGATACCCATTGTTTTGATACCCACATTTTTTTCCCATGGTTTTGATACCCAAAGTTTTTGCCCATGGTTTTGATACCCACGGTTTTGTATCAAACTGCTTAAGTAATTGTCTATTTATATGGTCTTATGTATATGATACATAGACAAGAAAATGTATTGCAAATGTGCTTTTAATTTAGGTATGAATTTCAGTAGAGTTTGTTGAGCATAGCTCTAAATGGATCTGGGTATTGTATTAAGAGAGTAGAGGCTTGTAATAAAATCCGAGCAAGTGATTCTTGGTGGACGTAGCCCAAATTGGGTGAACCACATTAAATCTTATCTCTCTATGTTGTGTTATTTATTCTACATTTTTATTTGAGATCCGTAATATTTTCTACATATTAGTTTATACTTATTACGATTCTCGTAAGGGATTATTCCACTTATTTTATCTCTTATTTCCTAACAATTGGTATCTAAGCCCTGGTTTGGTTTGTGAAGTGTTGAATCGCAGGATAATTTTAGCTTGAGTGGGAGCTATGGTAGATGATGGAAGATCTAGGGTTGATAAATTCAATGGGCAGAATTTCAGTCTTTGGAAGATGCAGATGGAAGATTACCTTTATCAGAAGGATCTTTATACTTTGTTGTCTGAGAAGGTGAACAAACCCTCGAGTATGACAGAGATGGAATGGGATTTTTTGGATCGAAAGGCACTTGGAATGATCCAGCTGTGTCTTGCATCTTCGGTATTATTTAATGTTTCAAAGGAAAAGACTACAAAAGAACTGATGGATGCATTAGGAAGTTGTATGAAAAACCCTCTACCTCTAATAAGATATTTTTAATGAAAAAGTTGTTTAATATGAAGATGTCTGAGAATAGTTTAGTAGCAGATCATTTAAATGATTTCAATATGGTTGTGAATATGCTAGCTTTGGTTACAATAGAATTTGATGAAGAAGTTAGGGCTTTATTAATTTTGTGCTCTTTACCTAAAAGTTGGAATAGCCTGGTAATGGCGGTAAGCAACTCGGTTCCAGCTAACTCGAAGTTGAAGTTTGAGGATGTTCTAAGGGTTATTCTAAGTGAGGAAATGCAAAGAAAAAGCTTCGGGGAATATTTTACTTCAGGGAATGCTTTGACAGTGGAAACTAGAGGGAGACAAAAGAATAGATGAAACCGTGGAAAATCGAAAGATCGAGAAAGGTCAAAATCTAAGAGAAAGATTGTATGTTGGGCTGTGGAAAGTCTAGGCATGCAAAGGACTATTGGGAGCTTTAGGACAAGAAGAAACAACAAAAAAGAAAACAAGAGGAAAATGTGGCATCGGGTAATGTATGTCGGGATGCTTTGATTCTTTCTTTACATAATATTTTTGAATCTTGGGTTTTAGATTCAGGGCTTCTTTTCATGCTACTCCACATAGGCATTATTATGTTGATTATGTTCAAGGGAATTTTGGGCATGTTTTTCTTGGTGATGATGAGCCTTGCAGTATAGTTGGAAAAGGTTCTATTCAGGTAAAGATGTAGAATGGGAATACATGGCTATTGAAGGATGTTAGACATGTGCCTACATTAAGGAGAAATTTGATATCGGTGGGCAATTGGGAAGTGATGGTTATACTGTGATATTTACAGATGACTCTTGGAAGGTTACCAAGGGTGCTCTTATGGTGGTGAGAGGTAAGAAGGTTGGAACCTTGTATTTATCCACTGATAGTACTAATGATTGTAATCTTGTGGCTTCAGATGCAGATACACCATTATGGCACCATAGGCTCGGTCATATGAGCCATAAGGGCATGGACATCATAAAGAAGAATTTTCTTGGATATACAGAAACATGGGTTTGGAGTTCTGTGAGGACTGCATATATGGGAAACATAAGCAAGTAAGGTTTCTCAAGGTTGGACCTACAAAGAAAGAGAGTAAGTTAGAGCTGGTGCATTCTAATGTGTGGGGGCTAGCTTAGGTATCATCTCTTGGGGGTTCAAGTTATTATGTTACTTTTATTGATGATGCAACAAGGAAAGTTTGGGTTTATTGTATTAGAAAAAAATTTGATGTATTTGACACTTTTGTTAAATGGAAAGCCTTGGTAGAGAATGAAATAGGTCTTAAGCTAAAATGTCTCAGGTCAGATAATGGAGGGGAGTATTGCAGTAATGAATTTAATTATTACTATTCTAAGAATGGAATACGTAGGCAAAATATGGTTCCAAGAACTCCACAATAGAATTGGGTATTAGAAAGGATGAACAGAACAATAATGGAACGTGCTAGGAGCATGAGGTTACATGCAAGACTGCCTCTTTCTTTTTGGGCAGAAGCGGTGAGCACAACTATGTACTTGATAAACAGAGGACCCTTAAGTTCCTTGGATGGAGGCATACCTGAGGAGGCTTGGTATGGTAAGAAATTTGATTATTCATTTCTTAGAGTCTTTGGATTTGAGGTGTTTGTTCATATAGACAAGGATGATAGGACCAAGCTAGAGGCTAAATTAGAAAAATGTACTTTCATTGGTTATGGTGGTGATGACTTTGGATTTAAATGTTGGAGTATTAAGGAAAATAAAATCATTCGGTCTAGGGATGTGGTCTTTAATGAGAAATTCATGTATAAGCAATAGTTGTAGGAAAACAGGGAAGAATCCAAGAAAGAATATGTAGTGGTAGAGGATCTTCCGGATGGGACAGTGACCCATGAATCAGTTTAGGAACCAACTCAATAGGAACCCCAAACTCCTACAGTGAGGAGGTCTTCTAAGATAAGAAAAGAACCTAAACGTTTTTCTCCTTCTCTTTATTATTTATTACTCACCGATAGTGGAGAGCCGAGAGCTTTGATGAAGCAATGTAGGTAGATGCCGAAGAAGCGGGAGCAAGCCATGGATGAGGAGTATAAATATCTCTTGGAGAACTAGACTTGGGATTTGGTGAAGCTACCAGAAGGAAAAAGAGAATTGTAGAACAAGTGGGTGTACAAAGTTAAAGATGAAGAAGGAGGAAAGAAAAGATATAAGGCCCGGTTGGTGGTCAAGGGGTTTTGCACAGAAACAAGGTATAGATTTTGATGAGATACTTTCTCCTGTAGTAAAAATGACTTCTATTAGAACTATTCTTGGAATAGTGCTAGCAGAAGACTTGCACTTAGAATAGTTAGATGTAAAGACTACATTTCTCCATGGTGATTTGGAGGAGGAACTATATATGCAGCAACCAGAGGGATATGAGGTCAAAGGTAAAGAGGAGATGGTGTGTAAACTAAAGAAGAGCTTTTATGGCTTGAAACAAGCTCCACGTCAATGGTATAAGAAGTTTGATAGCTTCATGATGGAGCAAGGTTATATTAGATGTCATTCTGACCATTGCATGTATACAAAGAAATTTGAGGATGGAAGTTATATTATCCTGTGTTTGTATGTTGATGACATGTTGGTTGTAGGTAAAAACATGCAGGAAATAAAAGTACTCAAGAAACAGCTAAGTGAATCCTTTAATATGAAGGATTTGGGGAAGCAGAAAAATCCTTGGTATGAGGATAACTTAGGATAGGAAGGAACGGAAGATGACTTTATCTCAGGAAGAGTACATTAAGAAGGTATTGGATAGGTTTAACATGCAGGATGCTAAACTGGTTGGGACTCCTTTGGCAGGCCATTTTAAGTTATCAAAGGAGCAGTGTCCCAAGATAGAGTAGGAAAGAAACTAGATGTCCAAGGTACCTTACTCATCAACGGTTGGTAGTTTGATGTATGCTATGGTGTGCACTAGGCCTAATATTGCCCATGTAGTGGGAGCTATGAGTAGATTTATGAGTGATCTAGGTAAAGAGCATTGGAAAGTAGTAAAGTGGATCCTTCGGTATTTGAGAGGGACCATGGGGATAGTTTTGTGCTATAGTGGATCAGACACCACTTTACGTGGTTATGTAGATTCAGACATGGCTGGAGATGTAGACAGTAGGAGGAGCATGATAGGTTATATTTACACTTTGTAGATGGGACAACAATGAACTAGATTTCGGACTACGAAGAAGCTAGTGGCTTTGTCAACCACGGAGGCTGAGTATGTTGCTTCCACAGAGGCAAGAAAAGAGATGATTTGGTTACAACAATTGCTTGAGGAGTTAGGGCATAAGTAGGAGGAATGTAAGCTACATAGTGATAGTCAGAGTGCTATACACCTAGCTAAGAACTCTTCTTTCCACTCCAGGATGAAGCATATATAGTTGAGATATCACTTCATCAGGACAACTTTGGAGGAAGATAAGTTGAAGTTGGAGAAGATTCATACCAGTCGAATCCTACCAGACATGATGACCAAGGTGGTCACAAGGGATAAACTAAAGCTATGTTTATCTTTGGTTGGCCTTCACAGATGACAGTGAAGGGTTGAGAAGCTTACTCAGTGTAAATCATTCTCTAAGTGGGATATTGTTATGTTTATGGAGCCTACTTTCATGTTAGAGTGTGGTACACCTTCTATGTGTTACACTTGGGTATTTTTATGGTGGTCTCGCTTGTTGTGAGTGGGTTAGGGGGTTCGGGGCAAAGACCCCAAAGAAAATTTTTATGGGTGTTTTATTAACCCATGGGTAATGGGTAAATTGTTATGGGCTATTTTTGGGCCCATGGTTTTTCGATACCCATTTTTTTGATACCACGGTTTTTTTCCCATGGTTTTGATACACATAGTTTTTGCCCATGGTTTTGATACCCACGGTTTGTATCAAGCTGCTTAAGCAATTGTCTATTTATATGGTCTTATGCATATGATACATAGAAAAGCAAATGTATTGCAGATGTGTTTTGAATTTGGATGTGAATTCTGTAGAGTTTGTTGAACATAGCTCCAAACGGATCCGGGTATTGTATTGAGAGAGTGGAGGCTTGTAATAAAATCGAGCAAGTGATTCTTGGTGGACGTAGCCCAAATTGGGTGAACCACGTTAAATCTTGTCTCTCTATGTTGTGTTATTTATTCTTCACTTTTATTTGATATTTGTATTATTTTCTCGCATATTAGTTTCTAATGTTACGATTCTGTATGGGATTATTCCGGTTAATTTATCTCTTATTTCCTAACAAATTCCTCATATCTATCTTATTGACATATCTATTTCAAAACCCTCATGGTATTGATATAGTGACTATTGTAAATACCATCAAGTTTTAGACTACGACATTGAAAAGTATTGTTCTTTTAGAAACATCCTCTAGGTGTAAACACAAAATCAATCACTTGGGTACATTTCTAGGTCCTAAAAACATACTAGTATTTATATGATTCCTAAGCAAGAAAACTAGTGGTTGACAACTATCTTTGGCCTCTTATTTTGTCTATTTGTTCTATTTTTGTCTTACACACCTTAGAGCCCAATTAGGACTTTACTTGTTTACTTCCATGGCTTTAAACACTAGTTCTTAGCTAGAAAGCAATGCTTAGGTGCTCTTGTCCCTCTTAGGTGCCCTTGAACATTTATTATATTACTCACTCTTTTTCAGGATCTTTTATATTTTGGGCATATTTTTCACTTATGGGTCTGCCCTCCAGTCATCAATTATGAAATGCAAACAAGGGGATCATATAAATACATAGTTATGTGTTAAAAATGAATGACTAAGCACTAAGTATTACTATCATCACCTAATATTGCATTTTAAAGGAATTAAAGAACTCAAAAGGAATCTATCTAGCATCCATTAAAGGGACAAGAGACATGTTAAATCTACATACATTTCATAGGAAGGAAATTCTATTTTATTCCATTCACACATTCTATCACATTACTACATTCTAGCTACAACACGCTATCAAGTGTAACTTGCACAAGGGAATCCTAGGGAATAATTTATACACATACACTCACAAAAATACATGGAGTATGATATGTAGTACAACATTAGGTTGTAATTTAACTCTCGGGGTGACCATCGGGTTCAATCCAACTCCCCATTAATTATTTTCCTTTTTAGGTTTGATGCGGTTTGTGGGCTTGTGTATGTGAACTTATCTTTTACAGGATACATGTACCTTCATTGATCATAGTGCGAACATCATGTGATTAATAGAGAGAAACCTGTGAAACCCTAGCAACACAAAAGAAATAATATCACGATATCTTATACGAGTCACCAAAGTGCCCAGATTCATTCACTAAGCATCCAACTACCTCTATCTTACCGTGGGTTCCCCTGTCCAGATCTGTTCCTAGTTTCCATATTTCATAGTGATATATTACAACATTGTTTATATCATGTTCATCACTTCACCCTACCTATATCACTTTCTATTCACTCATAAATCAGATAAGTCTTCTTATCTCTCCTCCTTGTTTATGTTTTTACATCATTACTTGCTTATTGCTTGGATCTTATTATATTTTACATTTTTTTACATCATTAGGAACAATAGTTACTCTATAATTAGACTTAATTAAACTTAAATTAAATCATTTGGTGAACCCTATCACTTGAATCCAAACTTCCCTTTAAGGTTTTCCTTTTATGCCCATCACCCATAGTGGTCATTTGGGTTCCTTTCAGTTCATTGGGCTTGCTACGTCTATTCGTAATTCCTCTAATTCAATGGATAAATATTCTAATCCCTTGCTTATCTCAAATAATATCCCTCTTGAGAATATTAAAGCTTCTGATATCAAACACTCATATGACAAGGATTCCAATGTTGATTAAGAACAAATAGACAAGCTCATCAATTTTTTTCAAGTGTTTCACACCAACCCTTTACATATTCGACATGTTTTAATGCCTTACTTACAATTAAACATTATCGAGATGTTTCTTCTTCTCCTCTTGTAGGATCCTCCTCGATTATCATGGCATTCACCTTACCCCTCAACATTCCTACTTTCATTACTACCACTACCGCCCTTCTCATTACTGCTAATACATCTAATACAAAACTTGTTTCCTCTTTAGGAACTCATGACTTAGCTTCCTTATATCAGGATTTGTAAATTCCAATCTATCAACTATAGAAATATACTTCACACTCCTCTCCATCTCTTGATTCCTCATTACTCCTTCATACCCATTTTGCACCTACCATTTCTTCTTATCAACTTCCTCCTAACTTCGTCATCCCTAAGCTTCCCACCTTCAATGGCCATGGTGACCCTCAAGAGCATCTCTGATATTTTCATATGACATGGCTTGATAATGCAGATGATTATAGATTGATAGCTAATATGTTTCCTAGAAGTCTTCAAGATTATGTCATGTGTTGGTTTTATGATCTACCTATTCATTCAGTAACTTATTTCACACATCTATTCGATGCTTTCCTTGTTCAATTTTCCATAAATATCAGCACCAAGATATATTATGCACAACTTTCTCAAATCAAACAAAGATATAATGAATATCTAGCTAACTATATTTTGTGTTACAAGAACAACCTAGCCTAAGATGACCAATGTCCTCTTTGATTCGAATTGAAAGTTATTTTTGTTCAAAGTCTCTTACCTTCACTATAAGAGAGTGTTATCTTTGAGAATTCTCCATATTGTGATCAATTGTTCTATACACTAAAAATGAGTGAAGTTAAACTCCTATCTATGGGAAAATTAAAATATCATGATGCTTCATCATCTTGTTCTAATAGGTTTTAGGCTAAATCAGCATTAAGGCGAGATCCTAATCCCACCAAATAAAAGATAACTTTTAATGCCATCTCTCCACTTGAAAATTTTCAATGGAAACCTTTAAAGTGTACTTTCACCAAATTACCTTATGCACCTCACTTTTACTACCACACTCATTGAAAAAAACCTTATCACTCTTCCACCACCACTTAATCTCATGGTCGTAATTATGATGAAAAGGAACGATATGATTATCACCAAGTGTGTTGGGAACTCTACTTATCATTGTTTTAAACTCAAGCATATCATTCAATATCTTATTGAAAAATATTCACTCGAGCTCCTTAATCCATCTAATTCTAAGATGGTCAACAATAAGAAAAAAAAAAATTTAATGACCCTTTTCCCAAGCATGACACGCAAGATCCTGATTCTTCTGCCAATCATACATATTGTGTCATGTATTCTCCTTCATTGGGTCCCTTGAATTCCATGCTACTTATATTGATGCATCATCACTGGTCATTACATTATCATATCATGATTATCATGCTACATTCACTTATAATTCCTTACACATCAATGTTTCTATCGGTTTGTATAATTTCAATAATAATTTCATCTATCCACTATCACATACGAGAATGTGCTCCATTATACTCCTAACTAACAAATTTCCTTTGTCTAATATTACATTTCCAGTCGCCAATTCTTTTGGCTACATCGGGCTTCTCATTATTGTTGGTCCTCTTACTATGATCCTGTCATTCCATGTGGCATCTTAAATCAAAGTTTGTCACATGCTCTTAGATCTCTCTTGGATTTTCTCTAACCAAGCCATCCCTTCTACGAATCATTTTTTCTTGAATTCATCAATAATAAACAATTTATTACTATAAAATTTGTTTTACCATGTAAACCATTTCCTCGAATTACTCTTGATGACATTTATACACTAGTTATAGGATCTAGGCATCCCATGCCTATCAAGTTTGAAGTGCACTCTTCACCTAGCTCTCATATTTGTACATGACCTAATTCACGACCTTTTCACCCTTATTAGACTACTAGTCCACCTCATCAGCCTTAGTCCCCTACTCGGGCAGCCTATTCACATAGGTATTCACCATTGGCTTCCCCACATAGGTCTCCTTCATGTACTTATAGGTATCCTCCTATATAAATGATCTTAGAGCATCATCATATGAACTTATCTCCTCAGACATCAGATGGAGGGCCCTTGTCCTTAACTATCATTGAATAGCTTTCTCTCACTTACAAACTTGGTGGAATCACTCTTTCTCTCCCATTCTATTCTTAGCAGGTTATCTTTAGCATCTAATACACACTCTGCACTCGTTCCTCATAAATTTCACATACTATCATCCCCTTTGATAAATGTTTTATACCATCACTATCTTATGACTCACTCTATTTCTAAGGTTCATACTTGACTTCCAAGGGCGTAATTTTGAAATGAACCCCACATCATTCACACTTCATGTTCTACACTTCATGATATATTTTTCTATCATCTATTCACACAACACGCACATTACCCAATGACACACTCTTGTTCTATGGTTTACTCATGACTATTGAGGGTTAATATAAATTAACCTTGTCTCATACACATTCCATGGGGGCATGCTTCTCTATCATCTTCACACTTTGCATACCATTCCATCACAAGCATACATTGCATTTGCATATCTTGGTCACATTTATTCTTGATAGCTTATTATACTTACATGTTACACTTTTTCCGTGCTAGATGGATTCTTAGTATGTCATTATCATTCTATATATACACATGCACTCTCACTTGGTTATTTGCAATGAATGCAGATATCTTATAGGTTCTTAAACACTATAATGATGTTTGAAACTATACCTTTACCAATCCCACCGATGCTCCTATGGGAATATAAATTTACTACTCTCACACATTAAATGTGTTATTATTTCATTATTTACTACTTCTACTTTCTAGAACATTACTTGCCATTAATACATATATGCCTTGACATATTATTTATCTTAATAACATTATAACAGTGCTTCATGTGTAGAATTTTCTTTGCATGATTATATGCCACCATGGCTATCCAATTCACTTTTCTTGAAAATGTGTTCTATTGTATGATATTTTTTGTGGGTTATACCCTATGTCTTTTATTCTCATTATATGTTTCTGGTTACTTTGTCCCCTATTGTCTTATGACATTGTGAGCGATGTCCCATGTTTGAAATATACTTTTCATGGTCCACTTTGTTTGTAAATTTTTTTTTACATTGTATTATATTTCATGCTTACTAATTTTCTAATAATACATGTTATTAGCAACTTTTTTTTTTGCATGTGCCTTGGTTTGTACCATGTACATCCCCTACCCCTATAGGAATTCACTTAAAATCAGCATTGGGTCCTCTCCTTTGGGCCGCATTCTCCTACAAACATCGCATGCACCCCAAATGAGGGGGAATATATTCGGTGGAAAAATCACTCCTAAAGTAGCTTAGAGATATAGTATACATCTACACGATAAATAAACAACACAAAAATATAGTCACATAATGGTCTAGAAATTGACTTGGACCTAAAACATAGTACATAAACTAGCGCTCAAACTCAAACACTAATTCACGGGTGCTCTTGACCTCTCATGAGTGCTAATGTCCTAGGAAACTACATTCATCTTCTTAAATAAGCACACTTAATAGAATTCTTCATAAAAATTTACAATTACATGAATAGACCCTCGATTTACAAAAAAGCATGTTATCTCCTTCAATTAGTACAATCGGTATAATTTGTAACTAATTTGAAATAATCAAAAAAATAGGAATAATTGGGGATACACCATCTATAGTGGTGCTTATTGGTAATAGTCATGGAAGAAGAGTAAAACTAGACCTCTCTCTCCAACACTTTCTCTTTGGTGTGAGATTGTAAAAAAATGTACACTTGATGTGAGATCAACCAAAAACCTCACACTTGGCATGAGAACACCCTAAAAAATCACACTTGGCATGAGATCTCCCAAAAAACTTACTTTTAGCATGATATCACCTAAAAAAATCACTCTTCACAACATTTCAAGACATCTTTCTTTCATTCACACTCTTTTACATTAGGTGCACACTTTCCTTTACTACTAATTTTACACATTTTTACATACTTTTGCATACTTTACTCATATTTTTCATATATAGGACTTTGACTACTCTTTTTCTCTTCTTTTATAGGTTTTTCCTTAATATGCAACAAGAAGAATCCTATAATAGAAAATAACATCACAACAACATGTATAACCCCTAGGGCCACTTTCCTTTCCTAGTCTCCACGTTTAATTTTATAATCGCTCCATGCTTCACTTTTCCACTTGGGATGTTATTCACCACAATCTCTATAGTATCATAAGGTATGCATATTCTATCTTATTTATGTTTTTGAGTATTCACTCAACAACATAAAGTGGGGAAAATATAGACACAAAGTCACACACTTGGGCACATTTTAAGGTCCTAAAATCATATTAGTATGTATATGATTCCTAAGAAATAAAACTAGTAGTTAACAACAATATTTGGCATATTTTTTGTCTCTTATTTTCTATTTTAGTTTTACAACCCCTACAACCCATTTGAGATTACATTGAATAGCTTTCTCTCACTTACAAACTTGGTGGAATCACTCTTTCTCTCCCATTCTATTCTTAGCAGTTATCTTTAGCATCTAATACCACACTGCACTCTCTCCTCATAAATTTCACATACTATCATCCCCTTTGATAAATGTTTTATACCATCACTATCTTATGACTCACTCTATTTCTAAGGTTCATACTTGACTTCCAAGGGCGTAATTTTGAAATGAACCCCACATCATTCACACTTCATGTTCTACACTTCATGATATATTTTTCTATCATCTATTCACACAACACGCACATTACCCAATGACACACTCTTGTTCTATGGTTTACTCATGACTATTGAGGGTTAATATAAATTAACCTTGTCTCATACACATTCCATGGGGGCATGCTTCTCCTATCATCTTCACACTTTGCATACCATTCCATCACAAGCATACATTGCATTTGCATATCTTGGTCACATTTATTCTTGATAGCTTATTATACTTACATGTTACACTTTTTCCGTGCTAGATGGATTCTTAGTATGTCATTATCATTCTATATATACACATGCACTCTCACTTGGTTATTTGCAATGAATGCAGATCTCTTACAGGTTCTTACACACTATAATGATGTTTGAAACTATACCTTTTACCAATCCCCGATGCTCCTATGGGAATATAAATTTACTACTCTCACACATTACAAGTGTTATTATTTCATAATTTACTACTTCTACTTTCTAGAACATTACTTGCCATTAATACATATATGCCTTGACATATTATTTATCTTAATAACATTATAACAGGTGCTTCATGTGTAGAATTTTCTTTGCATGATTATATGCCACCATGGCTATCCAATTCACTTTTCTTGAAAATGTGTTCTATTGTATGATATTTTTGTGGGTTATACCCTATGTCTTTTATTCTCATTATATGTTTCAAGTTACTTTGTCCCCTATTGTCTTATGACATTGTGAGCGATGTCCCATGTTTGAAATATACTTTTCATGGTCCACTTTGTTTGTAAATTTTTTTTTTTTTACATTGTATTATATTTCATGCTTACTAATTTTTCTAATAATACATGTTATTAGCAACTTTTTTTTGCATGTGCCTTGGTTTGTACCATGTACATCCCCTACCCCTATAGGAATTCACTTAAAATCAGCATTGGGTCCTCTCCTTTGGGCCACATTCTCCTAAAAACATCGCATGCACCCCAAATGAGGGGGGAATATATTCGGTGGAAAAATCACTCCTAAAGTAGCTTAGAGATATAGTATACATCTACACAGTAAATAAACAACACAAAAATATAGTCACATAATGGTCTAGAAATTGACTTGGACCTAAAACATAGTACATAAACTAGCGCTCAAACTCAAACACTAATTCCCGGGTGCTCTTGACCTCTCATGAGTGCTAATGTCCTAGGGAAACTACATTCATCTTCTTAAATAAGCACACTTAATAGAATTCTTCATAAAAATTTACAATTACATGAATAGACCCTCAGTTACAAAAAAGCATGTTATCTCCTTCAATTAGTACAATCGGTATAATTTGTAACTAATTTGAAATAATCAAAAAATAGGAATAATTGGGGATACACCATCTATAGTGGTGCTTATTGGTAATAGTCATGGAAGAAGAGTAAAACTAGACCTCTCTCTCCAACACTTTCTCTTTGGTGTGAGATTGTAAAAATGTACACTTGATGTGAGATCAACCAAAACCTCACACTTGGCATGAGAACACCCTAAAAAAATCACACTTGGCATGAGATCTCCCAAAAAACTCACTATTAGCATGATATCACCTAAAAAATCACTCTTCACAACATTTCAAGACATCTTTCTATCCTTTACACTCTTTTACATTAGGTGCACACTTTCCTTTACTACTAATTTTACACATTTTTACATACTTTTGCATACTTTACTCATATTTTTCATATATAGGACTTTGACTACTCTTTTTCTCTTCTTTTATAGGTTTTTCCTTAATAAGCAACAAGAAGAATCCTATAATAGAAAATAACATCACAACAACATGTATAACCCCTAGGGCCACTTTCCTTTCCTAGTCTCCACGTTTAATTTTATAATCGCTCCATGCTTCACTTTTCCACTTGGGATGTTATTCACCACAATCTCTATAGTATCATAAGGTATGCATATTCTATCTTATTTATGTTTTTGAGTATTCACTCAACAACATAAAGTGGGGAAAATATAGACACAAAGTCACACACTTGGGCACATTTTAAGGTCCTAAAATCATATTAGTATGTATATGATTCCTAAGAAATAAAACTAGTAGTTAACAACAATATTTGGCATATTTTTTGTCTCTTATTTTCTATTTTAGTTTTACAACCCCTACAACCCATTTGAGATTTTAATTGTTTATCTTTCATAGCTTCAGACACCAACACTGAGCCGGGACAATAGCACTTAGGTGTTCTTGTCCTCTTGGGAACCCACAAACCTTTCTTATCTTACTCACTCATTTTTGGTCTCTTTTATCTTTTAGGAATATTTTTCACTTATGGGTCGGCCTTCCAGTTTTCAATTACAAAATTCAAACAAGGTAATCATATAAATACATAGTTATGTGTTTAAAATAAAGGACCAAGCACTAATCATTACTATCATCACCTAAGCTTGAATTATAAAGGCACTAAAGCACTCAAACGGGCATCCATCTAGCATCCATTCAAGGTACAAGGTCTGCATCAACTTTTTATACACTCATAGGAAGAAGAATTCTATTCTATTCTATCTACATATACTACTACATTGCTACATTTTAGCTACAACCTGCCATCAAGTGTAACTTGCACAAGGGAATCTGGGAAAATTTTCTTGACACACATAAGAACTACATGGATTTTGAGATGTAATGAAGTGCTCGGTTATAATTTCACTCTTGGGGTGATCATCGAGGTTAGTCTAAATCCCCATTCTGATTTTCCTTTTAGGTATGATGCAGTTTGTGGGCTTGTGTAGGTGAAGTTATCGTTTGCATGTTATAGGTACATTTGAAAATTAAATTGCAAACATTAGGTGATCAAAAGAGAGTAACTACGAAACCCTAGCAACATAAAAGAAATAATATCCACGAGCTCATGGATAGTCACTAGCACCTGATTTAGTCATCAACATCCAAACACCTATGTCCTATTGTAGGCACTCATCTCTAGATCTATTCCTGTGTTCTATATTTCATAGTGAGTTGTTACGACACTATTTACATCTTCTTGACACATTACCCTACACAAATCACTTCATGTTTTCTCATAAATCAGCTAAGTTTTCTTATCTCTCCTCTTTGCTTAAGGTTTTACATCATTGGTTGCTTATTTATTGATCTTATTTTATATTATCATTTTGTACATCATTAGGAACAATAGTTACTCTGTAATTATATTTAATTTAAATTAAATCACCAGGATCTCATCAATCAAGGTGAGTTGTAACTTGACTATCCGAACATGCCTCTAAATAAAAACATGGATGTCTCTAAATAGTGTTTCTGAACCATTCCCATCCACCGACCAACCATATAACGTAGTAAAATCTCATCATACAATCAATACTATTAAATACCTCTCACTCACACCCTCAACACCTAAAGTGCCTCTACCACATAATTTCTAGTCAAATCATCGACTCTTCTAGTCTTTTCATTGATAAGACCACAAGTCCTCCTACATATATCACATCCCCTTTATACCCACTTGTTACCTCTTTGAAATTTCCATAAAAGAAAACCCTCATAAAAATCACAAATATCTATTTCAAAGATCATATCACTCAACACCACATCTAGAATCTTAACAAACCCATCACACAATATGAGAATCATTAATGTAGAAAAAATAAACTCCACCATCTAATCATCTCAAAACTTTATCACAAAACAAACAACCATTTCCTTATATCATAGGGTCTCATCCCTTGTCTAAATTTATAGTCACCATTACAGAATCTAAGGTCATTCCTTGATTAACACCTAAACGTGTTGTAAAAAATGTTACCTCATTGTCACAAACCTCCAAATCATCAAATGATACACAAATACTGTCATCATCATCATCATCATCATCATCATTGCAGAATAGCTATGATAGGATACTATGCTAAAATCCTATAAAATCTCATCCAACTATCCATCATAATATTTCCTCTTATTAAGTCATATGGATCATTAGGGTGGAAACCCTCTTGGTATAGTTTTAAAGTGTTTTGTGCATATCATCGACACTTATGATACTCTAATCGGACTATAAATCCCTCCAAGCCGTGATTCTAAGTCTTGCTCACAAGAAAGGGATTTTTCCCATAGATCTAAACCATCTAAACATAATAAAATAAAATTAACCCATCTAACCTCTAAATCCACCCTCATGAAACATTATATAATACACCATCCACATATAACAAGAGTGAGGATTCTTCCAAAGAAACACCACTCCATCAAATAGGCGTTGATTACATAACTACAAAATCACACACACAATAACCCAAGGCCTTATATCATAGTTGTACCAAATTCTCTATCATTTTGGCTCTTGAATCATCTAATCCATCAATGTTTAAGGCTAATGTGTCCATCCTCTCTACTCCATACACCTAATCTACCACCTCGTACAAAATACCATCATTAAACAACTACACCAAGCTCATATGAAGAAGTCCTCTATGATATTTTTTAAACTTCTCCATAACAATAAAAGTCAATGATTGAGGATCTCTAGTCTATCTTGGTATAATCATATGACCCTCAATAATTCACCGGAATATTCTTGACCTTAAAATTTCTACCAAGATTGCTTTTGATGACTCTAAAATCCCATCCTTATAGCCTAAATACCATGACCTTCCACTCTTGGTCAGCACAAAATTGACGATACTATCGTCAAGAGAGTTATGATTGACAACGATGTCAATATTAATATTATATCATCCCATGACTTAAAAAATTTAGTTACCAGAAATTATCGTCACAAGTTGCTTGTTGCGTTACACAATTTTAATGAAATTGTTTCCCTACATTAGGCATGGTCATTCTACCCATCAAGGTAGGTGTTAAAATCCTTCATGAGCTCTTCTATCTCATAGAGAGAAAGTTTCAGATACAAAATTTTGTTGGGATGACCTTGGATACGTGTTATGCATCGTATCCCATCAATGTAAATTGTCATATAAAATAAAAATACATGAAGGTAAAACATTTATTGTTCTCACCGATCCAAATCCTTTCAAATCAAAGTAACTTTTAATGCAAGAATGAAATTTTACAAATTATTAAAATATTGTTGAATTCCTCGTGGAGGCATTTGATCACTATACAATCTAAATAGTTCATTGATCATCAAGTAAATTCATAGATATTATGGCTTCTCTCTCATCGCTTTTCCACTTATCCACTAAATATTCCATGTTGTTCATTGTTGTGTATAGACTTGACTAAACATCTCATACCAAATAATTCCTATATGATAAACTTATCGAAGACAATCAAATAAATATTTGATACACACCATTCTATGATTATCTCTCTCAATCTAAAATTATCTCCGATCTATCTAAAATTCTAAAAGACATTTTCTACAATGTTCTAAATGATATGTCATCATAAAGCGATGCCCTCTACGAATTTGGATTTTATGCCCTCCTACTTCGATACCTCAAATCTCATGAATCCACTAGAGCTATCCAACAAGTCCATGAAGACATATGTGGTGGACACTTTAGTGGTTTGGTTGTTACTAAACACATTCTATAGATGGGATACTTAACCAATATTTTTGTGCATATGTCAAAAATGTGTTAAATGTCAACAACATTCTAACCTTACTCATATTCCCATTCAGCCTTACAACTCACTCAGGATTTATAGTTGTTTTCACAATGTGTACTTGACCTCATTGGCCTCATCAACCCTTGTTCATCACAACAACATCACTATATCATCACCGCTACTAAATATTATACAAAATGGGTGGAATCTATTCCCCTCATATCTACTAAAGATGATAAAATTGTTGACTTCATCCACCATCACATATCTGTTTCTTTTGCATTCCTCAAAAAATTATCACAGATAATGGAAAATCTTTAAAAAACAAAAAGATTCAAAATATTTCTTACACCTAAAGCATCAATATAATATTTTCATCTCCCTACTATCCATAATAAAATTATCAAGTAGAGTCTTTTAACAAAACACTCAACAAAGTTCTCATGAAAACCATCGATCAAGTAGGTAAGAATTGGCATCTCCAAATTCCGTTAACTTTATGGTACTATCAAAATAGCATCCACACTCTTGCAAGTGTTATGAACTTATATTTAGTCTATAGCTATGAGGTGGTTATACCCCTCAAATTTCAAATTCCATCCCTCCTTGTTACCCTCATATATTTTATCTACGACGAGTATTATCGTCAAGAACTCTTAACACAACTTGAATTGTTAGAAAAATTCCACCTAATATCCTTCTAACATCATCATGTATATAAAGAAAAATAAAAAGAGAATATAATAAACATCTTAAAAAATGTGACTTTAACATTGGTGATATTTTCCTTAAAGAGAATCAGAATGTCACTACTTTGGAAAGGAGTAAACATGGAAAGTTTTCTCCAAATGGATTGATCCATATGTCATCACTCATAAATATGGGTTGGGGAGCCTATCGCTTATCCTCCTCAATGGTAAACCTAAAAAGTAACCTCTAAATTCCTTACACTTATAACCTTTATATTATTAAAACTGCTACATTCATGACATTACTCACATCAAAGATCTCATTCCACCACCAACCTATCATTCACTATCTTATGGATTTGAAATTATGTGGTCCTATGTCAATATCCTATATCTACAACCTTAAAATGAACACCATTTCTATGTTCATAACATTTTCCACATGAATAAGTTCTTTTTGTAAGAAGGAACCTAGAATCATTTCTCCGTCTTCCCTTATCTATCAACTGAAAACATGATAAGGGTACACGTGTGTAGTTTATACACACGTCTTTTCCCCTCCTCAACTGGTCTACTAGGCTTCCTCATTCTAAATAAAAGTAAAAAGTATACATATAGAGGCGGACTATAAAAATATTGATTTATCCCTCGTATGATAACTATTAATTATACTATCAAAATATACTTTGATCCCTCAAAGAACAATCACAATCAAATATAGATCGATCCCTTGAAGGATGACTATTTAAAATTAAAATTAAAATCATAGACCACTCCTTGAAGGATGAATACCCATGTCACTAAAAATTTCTTCCCTCATCAATCAAAATTTGTATCAAAGTCAAAATAATCAAACACTTATAAAGCATTGATCAACTTTCCCATCAAAATAAAAATTCCCAAATTTATCGGTTTGTGTGGTAAAAATATAGTTGGGGCATAAGCTTACAAACCATCAAAGGAGAGCCTACTCCCCTATAATAATTTTACATCAACCCTACCCATGTTATAACAAGGTATATAATATTATTTCCACATATATCCATGATCCTACATGTGACTAATTATTATTAGTTATATGTTAACATCTCGCACAAGGCCTCAAGTGCACTCTTATTTTTACTAGATTTACCATTATATCACATATGTATCAAATTCAGTTAAAAAACAAACATTTCAAATTTATTCTTAATGTAAAATACATTTTGAGACATACATCAAGATCACTATATTTAAGTCACATCACATAAAAAATTTAACATCATATCGATGCAACATCTCGAAATATTATAAAAAATAAAATAACATAAAAATAAATCTATATAACACATGAATCCAAAATCATAACCATCTATATATATCTCATCAATGTTTAAACAAAATGCCTCAAAAAGGCTCATATTAAAAATCATATACATATTAGTCATGTACAAAATCCTCCATCTATGCAAGTAAAATCAAAGTCGGATAACATATCTCCACCTTGGCCTCCTACCACTCCTCCATCAAGTCCCGAATCTCTCTAATATTGTGGGACACTAGTAGTGCTCACCAATGTAGCCCATTGGCTTGATTTGCACTTATTATCTCTATGTTCTGCATAGTGAGGTACACTAGGTAAGAGCTCTATCACAAGTCATTCATAGGAGCACATCCCTATCCTAGTGCATGATACTACTCCATAGTCACATAACCTGAGGTCTCATATTCCCTCCATCGGATTTTGGAACTCCACTTGCAGTACTACGACCTTCCCTACACTTAGCCCTACTCCCGGGATACACTCCCTACATCCTCCAATGTTATCCCCACATCTCCATAATTTTCTTGCAATTCCTCCCGATATCAACGATACCTATTCCTCTACTATTATAATGTACCAAACTCTAAGCATGTCTAATCCACTCTATTTGTAGGTTATCTCTCTCCTAACGATTGGTGTACCACTCCATTATCAACATATCTATCTCTAATTATAATTCATCAAATGATGCATGTATCCTAGCCATATCCTCACCACCATCGCCTCCTCCTCCACCTACCCACCCATTAGTATTTTCCATACTCTATCTCCTAGGATTCCCACTACTATGTCCACCACTCACTAAAACCATCTACGAATCTAACATCATCAACATCTATTCACTTTGGCTCTCCCTCCTCCTCTCTGTCTACTTGTCCTTATCTATTGTTGGTGCTTTGGTATATCCCTCTCGTAATCATCTTATCTATATACAATCAAATCACCCGGTATCTACTATAGAATCTTAAACTTCATCCACACCCTAGGAACCAGTACATCCTTAATCATATCTTCCCTCTTACCTTGAATCAGCTATACCTATATAAATCCCAACAACTCCACACCCATGATAGACTATGCGGGAAATCTCAAATATGGCATCTAGACTACATCATCTACTAATATACCACATAGGTAATCATCATAATAGGTTTTATCCCTCTACACCCACCACCCCTCATATAGTCAAATCTCAACCTCATAAATCCCACCATATACTCTATAGGGTATCCATCTCTATAAAGTAGGCTTGGTAGCATCACAATAGCTATATTCTTGTATGCTTAATAGTGTAACAAAACCCCACATCCAATACAAACCTTCTATCATTCATAAACATCCATATCTCATGGTATACCTAAGATAGTAAAGCACATCCCTAGGAATACATTGTTTGGTGCTCCATAATAACAATTATGTTGCCCACAAATTTCTATCGAAAATTTTCACCCCTTAAGTTTAATAGTGCATAAAAATAAATCACTAGCATAATCATTGACATTATCTCGGTTCCCCAACACCTCTAAATTGTGGTAACTCTTGATGTCAAACCCCTACCACGTATCTAATATTAGGGCATCCTCTCCATATAACCGTCTCATGGTATCTAGATGGGCCTCTTAAGTAATAAGAACTATCTGATCACTTTGGATAGGTACACTCATAATTCGGTAGACATCTTCCAACCTAATATTCGTATCCTTAGTATGTAACTAGAATGTCCTTGTACTCAGCTCCTATCTGGTCCAACTATGCAACCATAAAACCAACATCTCTAGGAAACTCGTTGGTAATGGCGAATCATACTAAACCAATGACCATCAAATAGGCCCACTCAACATGTTTTACATCTCCCCGACCCTCTATATCATCTTCAAGACTACGTCATGGAGGTATATGGTGTCTCTCATCTACAAAAGAAACATAAGAATACATCACTTAGCATTTTTTTCAAAATTAAACCAATCACCACCAATTACTAATCGTGATGTTTTCCTCATGCAAATCAATGAAAATCCACGATGTCCATTGATCATATGATTAACACCGATCAAGCCATCCCACCTAAAATATTTCAAAAAACAAAAAAAATCAAACACAAAAATCAAAACAAAACAACAAAAATTAAACTTACTTACCCCTCTCTTCGTCCATTGCCTCTTCACCTCACTTTTGTTCACCTCCGCATCTCAAAAACACTAAAAACAATAAATTAGAGCTCTCAAATCATAAAACAACATGTCATAAATGATCCATTTACATGCCTAGATTGGATTTTATAAGCCTTTTTTCTATGATCACCATCAATATCATACCCTAACCACTCGACGATCCGTAATCATCATCAATTTCAACCAATTGTACACACCTTACCAATTTTGGTCACCTAAACCTCTTTAGTGAAATTATGATACCATCAAGAGCTTATATACCTTTTCTTTGATGCCCATAACCTTTTGAAAACTTTTTTTTAACCATGCATCAAGTTTTTCACACATTACATATGTTTTCCTCTGATCCTTTGGTCGCATGGCTTCAAACATCCTCGTAATATCACTCCCAATGGATCCTTTCCATCTAGCGCTCTTCTGAAATACACATATGTACGTGGTCCACATTAGTTTCATCGTCTCAGAGGTTGTATAATGTCCCCTACCAAGTGTTTCTAAGATTTGTACCATCATTAGAAACTCCTTCGGAATGGTAATTTTAAACTACAGTCAAGCCTTGGAGAATATTTAATAAAACCTACCAATCAATCCAACTCTATTCAATCCAATGACCAACTGAGTCATCTATTGGCTTAAGGGTAAATAATATCATTATTACAAAACTAGGGCATCTTCACAATAGTTTTTTTCTTGGATCTTATGCCTACATACAACTCAACAAAAGGGGGAAAATGTAGACATCACTTTTTCACCCCTAGGTGACCCAACACACATTAATCAAATTATCATTATTATCATCATTATCACTATCCTAGGTCCATTATCTTTATAATAAAAATTAACATCACAAACACTCATTTACGATTATAAAATATTATTTTCCCTCCTCAAACCACCTAAAACCAACCTAGCATAATTTATCCTACCCATCTTAACCCCTAACCTTTTCCTACCTATATTCCTAACCTCACACCATTTATCAAACAACCTTAAACCTTAGATGGTAAGTGGTTTCAACCATTTTCCATCTTTCCTTGGTTTTTTAAATCTCTGCAAAAATTGATGTTAATATGTGATCGCGATGATAATTACAAACACTATCGATTCTACTTAAATCATCCTCCCGCCCATTTTATCATTTACATAGACATAATATTCATATATTAGATTTGGAGATGAATTATTATACCTCCATACAACATCACTATGCTTGGATAATTCCTATTAAATGAACTATTAGCATTTTGGAGCTCTCACATTAAAAATTATTCAATAGGTTAGTATGTTTTCACTTAGCATTTTTAATCAATATTTGCATTAACTATAGTCTATAATCATTCATATACACCACCACCTATAGCCAATTTATATTTTTCCTTCATTCAATCATTTGGTCAAATTTTAGAATATCTACAATTTTAACCATGATCACCGTCAATTCTTGATCATCGTCGATCGTGTCTTAACCCATTTTCTTATCATTAGCCCTTAAAAACATTTGAATATATGTTTTCTAAAATTCGCATGTTTCTAGAATCCTTCTATTTTATCTTAACACTATCAAACTTCATTTTTCTTTAATCATAATTTATTTTATCAACTTTTTATCAAATTAAGCCCTTTTTCCCCGATCACCATCAATCCAGTCTTTTTTAGTCATTTATAGCATTTTATCATATTATCATCAATTTGTTCTATCTTAATATGTTGTTTTTCAAGATTTAATCTTTATAGATGGTTATTTCATGTACACCACATCCCATCACCAAAGATATACAATCTCCCAATCATCTAGAAACCTTATGGGAGTAATTTGGCATCTCATATAAGCTCATCTTGTACACCATCACACGCACATCAAAAATTGAAGACATCAAATATCAACTCAAGTGATACATGAAACACAAGACATAATGGAACAACCCTGGTTTGACTATTTCCTGGACTTCGAGATCATCACAACCCTATCTCGGGCCACCTACAATGCAAAGAAGGATCTCTCCATCCCTCTCGAGTTAGAAGTTACATTTTCTTTAATTTTATAATATTATAACACTTGATTGTAAAACACGAGTTAACACCCTTCAAGGAAGCCCTTTAGAAGATCGACCTTTTACCGAGAAACTCATTACATCCTTATCTAATATGTTTCTTCTTAGTTTTCTTATACGTAGATCCACTCATTTGGCAAAATGATTATTTTACATTGTTCATATTCAATCTTTTCGATATTGTGTTTTTTTGTGTAGGTATCGGTAAACTCCACTTTATTTACTTTTTGGTATTTTAGCATTATATAAATTAAGCTGAAATTCACCATAGATGTATGATCCAAAATTTTCCATAAATTATACTCATAATTTTTTTAAAAATAATATCTTATTTTTTGGATATTTTGGAGATTTTCTATGATTTAATGAAAGTTGAGATCTATAGGACAAACAAAAATCAATTAACAAGACAATATATTGTTTTACAATTTTGTTCAAAAACATGAGATTAAAATATATTTTTCAATTCCTCTCTTCAATGTATTTTCATAAAGTATTGGTTCATTAAAAAATAGAGCATCAAGGAATCTGTGGTGCATGTTTGAATTTTCAACACAATTATGGTGCATTATAAATGCTCGACATCACCGATGCATTCTACATGTTATAAACAATCATTCTTTGTCATCCATATGACCACCCTATAACCCTTATGACTTTATAATCCCCTAAGTCAATGATGACCACCCACCGGGTGTTTTTAGCCTATGGGACCTAGACTTTCACCATTGATCCTTTTTTGAATTACATTTCTTCGTGAGGCTCATAAATTTTTATCCTTAAAGCCTTAGAAGGTGATTTTTTTCACCTTTCCTATATTTTTTGATATACACTATGGTGATGTTAATTTTATTAATTTGATTACCCATTTTCCATAATTAGTATTTTTTTCATGTTTAGTGACCAAATTGTGTATTGGTGACATTCATGAGGCCAGAATTTTTAATTGGTAACAGGTTTTTCATGATTTCCTTATAAAGTGTGTATTTTTCACACTCTTTTTAGTTTCTACATCTATTTATTATGACTATGGATCACATTTTAACCATCTTAATGGCTTATTTTATAAATTGTAAAACATATTAGGTGGGTGTTCTAGATGTATTTGTATTCATGTTAATTTATAAAGTGTCATGGGTGTTTTCTATATTTTTCTAAATTTATATGTGTGAATTATTTTTTGCACTCCTTATTCACATTTCATTTTATGAGTTAATTATGTTGTATTTTGGTTACTCTCACTAGAGGAATTTTTGTGATTTTCTCAGCACACCTACCAAATTGACACCATCTAGAGATACTTAGTTACATTATTTTCATTCCTATTCAACATTATAAGTAATTTTTGTGTATTGATTATGCTTCCTTGGTTATTCAAGTATGATATGTACCTTATTTTATTCCTACCAGATGTAAAGGCTTCTTGATTTTTATGATACATAATTTTTGTGCAAACCCTTTTGGGGTTTTGAAAATCATGTTTGTTTCTAAATATGTAATCACACCAACCCTTTTATTTATTTCCAAAATCAAAATAATTTCGAGCCAACATTCCTTTGTGGTTTCAAATTTTAGATGAAATTTTGATCTAATCTTATTTGATTTTCCCCATGTATTTTTCTCAAATGGATAATATATTTATAATAGCTCTTATTTACACAATCATATTTTAGAAGGTACTTTTATTCATTCATTTAGAGGATACATTATTTTTAATAAAAATTTACTTTTGTAGCTTCATTGTTATTGTTACTCTATCATTGTACATGGATACTTCTTTAGGCATAGTTATGGGACCCAAATTTATGAGCATAATAATTTTTATCTTTCACCACATAACCCAAGCTATTATTTAGGGGGTGTTAGGTTATTTCATATTCATACTTGTTTTGAATTTCACCTTAGGTAGTGTTTTTGACAAGGTGATATTTATTACATGAACAACATTGGAAAATACACATTTAAGTCCCAATTATCCCTACATGTGTGAGAAGGGTGAGGTATAACTTGAGAATTGATCTTATCCCACATTTCACTGAACCAATAAGAGTATTTCACTCACCTCTTAATTTTAATATATAAATAACCTTTTGTTGTTGTGGAAAAATAGATTGGATCTTAGAGTCATCTCCAAAGCTAGTGGAGATGTAGTCTCTTAGGGAAATTTAATTATAGTGCAACCATCATTTGTTTCACACACATATGAATTGTATATTACCTTTTAGTTTTTAAAATTCTCTTTTTGGTGATTCTATTCCTCTCATATGAGTAATTTATATGGATTCTTACATTTTGGCATTTTCACAGGCCTTCCTTAATTCATATATTGAGTCTAATAAGTACATCTCCTTAAATCTTTCTTGAATTTCAGATCTCCACATTCTTATCTATCATTAACTCAATGATTTTTAATTAATAAAAGTAGTAAATTATTCATGTGCATCATCCTAGAACCTTTGGTTTTACATCACAAGATGTTTGGCAAAAATTTACAACTTAGTTGAGAAAGTACTATGACCTTGGGGTGACTACTATCGTCGTACTCCCTTTATATTTCAATATCTCAAGTGAATTTTTCATCTTCTTATGGTTAGCCTTACCATAATATTTCACCTATAAAAGGATATACAAGCAATTCAATATCACTTTAATACTCACTTGACACTTTCATTAGCAAATATTTTAAATATCAATCCAAAAGCACTCAAGGATCTCCTAAATCTTCCAAAATCATTTGCATATCACTTAGAGTAGCCAATAATATAGGTATAAAGAACTAAAATAGGAAAAATATTGTATATTCCTCCATATTTAGGCATACAGAGGTCTTAAAGCCATATTTTGGAAAGATAAAGTTACTCCAATCATTGTAAAAAGTTTCAAGGGACAAACACTATTTCTAGAAGTCAAGCACACTAAATCACACTAATATCATGTTGGGTACAATATCTACTCTCTAGTTATCCTAATATCTTTATGTTGAGAGACACAAGGGAAATTATAGGGGTTTATATTAGATCACACTCAAACTTGCATATGCACCTAGGAGAACTATATGAGGCTTGATCTAGATCAAGGGCTTAATTGCATCATGAGGATTATTTCAACAAGATTTGATGGCTAGGGGTATTCCAACCTCACCATTCATTTATTTATCTTTTATATATAATGCTTAGATGAAGGGTATTTCAATTATATAGTGTTTTCAATTTATTGTAGGTCATTATAGGTTGTGTGAGAAAGAGTGACATATAATCAAGCATATTTATAGAAATCTAATCACATAGAAAGTTAGATAATTTTACCATATAAGGTTCCAAGACTATATAATACTAATTATGACCATACAAAATTAGGGAAATCCCCTACAATAGTTATACCATATTATACCAAGGCATTTCTAATTCCAGTCTTAGAAATGAAACATCTTCATTCTAAAATTATAATGTTTCTCTTATCTTCACTTCTAGATATCATTTATTCCACTATTTATATCTAAGTCTTGATCTCCTCTTGTGTATTTGAGATATAATTCCATTTCTTATATTTTTAATAGGTATTAATGTTTCGTTCGATTATTTATGGTTAATTTTAAGTTAATTCAATTAGAATAACCCACTATAAAAACCCTTACGTCCTATATATTTTTATGAACATTACATATACATTTATATATTTTACGGGGTGTAAAAATTTAGTGAATGCAACTTTTGAATCAAATTTATTACTTAAACCCTAGTGTCCTTAAGGTTGATCATTATTTTTCTCGGTGCATTCTAGCTTTAGGATTTACCTTTCTATATATCATAATGGATCATTATTACTTTCATATCTCTAAATACTAAGGGTTATTTCCCTTTCTCTAGTATGAGATACCATCCATTTAATTAGGTCCATGCTCATACTCACTATAAGGAAGGGTACATATATAACTCCAAGTATCAAGGCACACCTACTTTCACATGTAACCCACATGAAAATGCAATTGATTATAAATCTATTGTTACCATTATCTCACAACCTAAAATCTATAGTTATAAGATCCTTGGTATAAATTCACACATTTTCCTTTTGTACCAAATTTAGTGCTTAAAATTTTACTAAAATTCAACCTTATAAATATTCCTCCATCACTTGAGGCCAATGCAAGCATGCCTCATAGTAATAAGTTTGATGTTAATGGCTATTGTGATCAACATAGATGTGTTGGTCATATTACTAATATAGTTTTTAAGATTCTTCTGTTATAAAAAAACCTATTTAAGTAAACATTATTGAATGAGATGTACTTGTTGAATCAAGAAACCCTATTATCAATAATCGAATGTCACATGACCAGAACTTGATCACAACATTTCTAAATATCCTTAAATTAGACCTCATAATTATCATGTTGTACATCCTCCTCTTTATGGTCTCTAGTTGAATTTTATCCAACCTCTTTAACCTGTTATAACTTTTAATGACATTGATATGGCTAATAATATAGTTTAAGATACACTTTAGATTTGTGCCTTTGTTAAAAAAATCCCATTCATATTGTTTTGATTAATCATGATATTAAGCACAATATATGTAATATCAACTTGATTCTTTCTCTTGGGTATATTAAAATCCAAGTGACCTTTGACAATGAGATGAAATTAGGGCATATCATTATCCCTCTCATAGTTGGATATACTACTATTATTATTCCATTTTTATTGCATCATATGTTAGCTTTTCTAAGATGTGTTTTTCTATCCATTGTATATGTTATTTTTAGATATACCCTATATATTACATCAATGTTTTAATTTTACTCCTAAGAAAGTGGTTACAATTAAGGGTAGAGGAACATATACCTAAGGGTCTATCACACAAATTAAGTTACTAGTCCTAATCATCAAACATATACGTATAGGTCTTCTAGTTCCCATGCTAATTCTAGTGGGTCATTTCCTCTTAGTGCATCTACAATTAGCTCTTATAGCTCAAATGATATTTCACATGGATCATTATCTTCTAGGCCTTATTCTCAATAGTATAATTTACATGATATTTCTAATAGGAAACTCTCTTTTAACCATTCTTCTAGTTCACATGTTATTTCTTGAGGGTCATTATATTCTTGGATTTATTCTTAGTATTCTAGTTCAAATGTCATTTTCATATGGATATCTTTTTTAAAATTTCTTCCATTTCTAGTAGGTCATTTCCTCTTATGCCCTTTTCTAGATATTTTCTTGTGCATGGTTCCCTTACTAATGTATTTATTGAATATTTATGAAATGTTATAAAAAAATTTCATATAGATATCCCCATTACCATTTATCTTATGGATATATCCACTTTTATTCATCTATTATGACTCTACATTTGGGGACAATCAATTCTTTTCATTCCTTAACTATGTCTATAGATTTTACTACATGTGCATATGATCAAATGTGTGATGTTTCATATGTTTATTACACTTTTAATCTATTTGAGATTCCCTATGCAATTAACCTTGTGAATTTCATTTTATTTGGGTTGGTCCCAATGCACTTCATCACATTATGTATTCTACATATAACTTATGGATTTTTATTTATATTCTTATATCATTACCACAAAAGTAATTAATATTATTATTAATACTTTTTCAAGTATCCAAAATAGTGGTTTCTACATTCCTTTTACTACTACATATATCATTATTTCTATATGACTATTCATTTTGGTTATCTAAAGTTATCTACTCACATCCCTTAGATTTATATTAGGCATCTCAATGTGCATACTACTTCTCATATATTTTTATGATGTAGGTCTCATGTGACCCATACTATGGTTTCTATATAGATTACAAAAGAGCACCTTTCTTCTCTTCTAACCCTTATGAGGCTCAAGCCTCCTTCACCATCTATATTTTTTTCCACATGATGACATTTTTATTATTGGGTATCTATTATGATACTCTATTTCATGTACATATATATTTACCAATGAAAAAAATTCAAATAATAACTTAGTATGAAAATATTCACATATTTGTAAATATTACAAATTTATGACCTTTGTATGATTTGATTGGAAAGCTTGTTACTTTGTACATGTTTTTTTCATATTATATTTATGGATAGCATACTTCTATATATACTATCTACACACATGTTCACAAGGTATATTTATTGTGATACATGAAAATATAGATTGATAAATGATGCTTAATTCCATCTTAGTCCCTTCGATTAATATTTCTCTTTAGGGAATATACTAATCATACATGTACTTTGGTTTCATTAAAGTTACTTTACACTTCCTCATTATACATGAATGTATATATTTTGTACATATGCTATTTATCGACTAATAGGACTAACACATGTCTCGTGTAGTGCTAACCTATGTTGTTATCAATGATTTTACTTTCACTACTAGATATACTTTCTTACTACATTACGTGTTTACTTTCTTATGTTGGATACTTGTTTGATTGATCGCTTAATTTTATGAAAACTTTCTTATATTGAATACTTGTTTACTTGACTATGATATATATCTTATTTTATGTGACCTAATTTCCTTGATTGTGTTGCGACACCATGTCTATCTCATGTTTGTGGCTATATGCCTCTCTTGCATGTATGAAATTTCTTCTTTTTATGTGGCCAAAATTTCCCTCTATTTTTATTATCTTGTGATATTATTTGTATGTAGCATAAATTCCCTTTTCTTTTGATTGTCTTGTGACACAATGGTTGTAACATATTTGTATCTCTATGTATGTATGTGACTATTTTCTATGATATTGCTCATATTTTATTGATTGACTACTTGTAAAATGTAGTGTATAATTTTATACACATGTATTATTGTTAATCTTAATTTTTGTGCTACATATTAATTTATTTATGTGTCATGGTATCCATAAGACACAACCCATTTTCAGTAGGTATAAGTTACCAATAGTGGACACCATTTTAGCCTTCTATTTGATCCAATGAAAATTATTAGGATTATCCAAAATGGGTACACATTTTTTCTTTTCGATTACACACTCAAACGTTGATCACATGCACCTCAAAAGAGTGAAATTAATTAGGATATATTCTATATTTATAGGTAGTACACGCATACTACAAGACATAGGAACACATTTCCATACCATAAAAACTCTCATAATTAGGTACAAATACTAAAATAGTGTTAAAAATAATAATGGTCAAAATTACACACTTTAGTCAAGACCATAGTATGGTCCTAACCCTATTGGATGTTCCTAGCTAGGGTAGATTCTAATTAATATTAAACATATTTTATTATTTAATAATTTAATAGACTTGTTGACATTTTTTACCATTATTTCTATCATTACGTATGCTTAATTTCATTAGGACTTCCAAGTTATTATCTAGGTTTGGAAATAATGCACAAAGAATAAGAATTAAAAAACAAAACTTTAGTTATTTAATATGATCCTCATTATATCTCTTGATGAAGTAACTTTAAAAGAATGATGGTCAAGTAAAAACCATCACTTTCTCACCTTTCTATTTTTAGATGTAAATATTACATGTACACACCTTAGAAGAAGATAACCAAATTAGATAAAAATACCATGATATACATATTAATAGGGTACAATGAAAATAAATTGGGTTGTAAACATTGGATCAAAAATGATAAATATATATAAGAAATGATGTTGAGTTCAATGACAATGATAAGAAAAATCCACCTTCCACACACACATCTAATGTATACATTAGTCATGTTGATGATTTAGAAGGTGATTAGGGATCTAATAGTAACATGAGATGCAAAACTATATTACGTCCAAAACACATCCACTACGGTTTCTAGTATGTCTTAATATGATGTCGATTTGTCCCTAATGTTCGAAGTAGTAAAATCCATTGATCCTCTACACTTCGAAATTCCTATAGTCAAAAATTTGTAAAGGTGTTATGAATGTATAATATCACATGAAATATTGAATATTATTTACTAGGAAATAAATCATAGGTTTCAAATGGATTTTCAAGACAAAATACAAAGTATATGGTAGTATTGCTAAACACAAGGCTAATCATGTATAAAAGGGGATGATAAAAAATAATGCATTGACTATGAGGGGACATTTTCTCCCATGGAAAAGATCAAGACTATCAAAATAATATTTTTTATGGCTATATAATTTGGTTTAAAATTCCATCCAATAGATGTAAATCATTTTTTTCTTAATGGATATCTATAGAAATAATTCTACATGACTTAACTAGAAGGTTTTGTCATAACCAAAAAGATGAAAAAAACATAGGATGATAAAAAAATGTGTATGGTCTCAAACCCTAAGCCTAGTATGTAAATATTGATGAGTATTTCATTCAACATGGATTCTAAAGGAGTCATTAAGATCCAATATATACCTAAAATATCAAGTTGGCAGATATATTTTTATTGTGGTTTTTATTTGAATGATATGTTTATCATTAGTAATTCAATGAATATGGTCAAGTAACAAATAAAAAATTAAACAATCATTTAACATGATAGATCTTGGGCTAATTCACTATATATGTATATTGGAAGTATGGAAAAAGGAACACCATATTTTTGTATCTTAAATTAAATATAGAAACTAAATATTTTAAACTTTTCAAATGATGGATATTAAATTTTTACAACACTCATTGATCGGGGATCATTTTTGAAAACTTTCCCTAAACATCCCTAAATGGTGTCAGTGCAGTAGATCATCTCGAGAGCTTTCCAACGACTGTGAGAACGCGAAAAACGGACATCGGGAGCTCTAGATATGTTCGGTCAAAGTTCGGTCAACGGGAAAGTCAACTATGGTCAACTGGTCAATATTGGACCGAATCGCACTGTGACACGTGGCTTGCCAACACACTCGAATTCACTCGATTTGTCTATCGGGAGATGACAAGTGGATTACCAAGTTAATTATTTCTAGGCCACATTATATGGGTCGAAATAATATTTTATATTGGTAAGGTCCTTTTCCAAATGCCACAAGCATATATTAAGGTGTATACATTAATATTAAATCAAATGCCATAATATATATATTAATGTTTAATACATTAATATTAAAACCATGTTATTGTTTTACCACGTGGAAAGTGGTTGGTGCAGCGGTTGTTTGGGAGGTTGAAGCGGTGTTGGAGGGGGCCTAAACCCATGCGTGGAGGAGTCCACGTGAAGAATGGAGTATAAGCCGCCAAATGTGGGATATCCCACTTAAATAAACAAAACCGCCCACTTTACCTTATCCGCTCCCCTTGGGATTTAATCCCATTAGATATTCAATGCGGCTAAAGTGGGAACTAACCCATTAAAATATTCAAATGCCACTCATTTGGGAATTAATCCCATCTCAACGTGTAAGCCGCTCCAATGGGGATTAATCCCATTTAAAACAAAAACAAAATCCGTGGCAAAAGGATAGGAGGCGGGATTTGATCCCCTGACCTCATGGATCTAAAGCCAATCCACAAACCAACCCGCCAAGGGAGAACAAGAAGCTATAAAATGGGGGCGCTTCATCTTATACAAAGGAAGGTACAGGTCTGTGTAAAGAGCTCAAGGACCAGCTTGCAGAGAACTCCATTTTTGAAGGCCGTACACTCAGATTGGGCACTTGGAGTAAAAAGATGAAATGTAGAGAATTCTGAGACGATTCCAACGATATAAGGTTTGATCTTTTTTGATGATTTTTAACCTGTTTTTGGAAGCTTTGAATGCAGATTTTAACAGGGATCTTCAAGACAGCCAGTTGGAAAACACGATTTTCAATGCACTTCTAGTCCGAATTGTGACTTGGTGTAAACATGAAAAGTGTTCAGAATTCAGATCTGATCTCAGAAATATGATTTTTTTCATGGAATGTTTTTAAATCTCCATTTGTAGGTGTTTTTCTAACACAGTTGCAGGGAGATCACATTGTGAAAACACTGTAGGAGCCACGGATCGTTCTTGGGACAATTTCTGCTATTTTTCAGAGTTCTTGGGACATTGATCAGCTCATTTGCAGGTTTTGATTCATTATTGGTTGTTTGTAAGGGTTATTGTACTTGCAATTCAATATTATTAATGGATCGGTTCAATCTGAACCCGGGGACGTAGGAATTCCGAACCCCGTAAACAATCTCTTTTGTTATCTGAGTATTTTCAGTTTTTCTGATTATTTCTTTGCTACACAAGTTTTCCGCACTTCTATGAATGCAAAATAATCAGAACTTAATCAATTTGTGGATTCAAGAATACTTAAAATTGGTTAAAAAAATCACGATCTTTGGAAACTTATTAAAGTGATAAAAATACACATCACGTTTTCAGATCACTCATAGAGTTATAGCTTCAGTTATCTCATGTATATCCATTATTGTGAGTAAATTCAATTCTCTATGAGAATTTGATTTGGAGTCTCATCTAATTGACATATATTAGACCAAACATCAACTATATTTTCATATCTAACATGGTTTATGCAAGATCCAAAAAGTATGTCAATAGAAAGTAGAAAAGTGGATTTTGAGATACATATAAGGGACCTGTGGACTTTGGAATAGATTATAAGAAGAATGATTAGTTTTTCTTGATCTAATATTCAACCATATATCATATGGAAAATATTGATGATATGAAATCCACTTATGGATATGTGTTCTTTTTGGGATATGGTATAACATCATGGGAGATAAATAAACATTTTCTTCTCAATAGATTCCATTGAAGCTTAATATCATGTTATAGGAATATTTTCCTATAAATCAATATGACTTTAATAACTAGGAGTACCATAGAGCAACCAAGCATCATGTATGTTAAAATTGAAGGTTTTATCAAACGTGTTCACAATATAGTGTTTCAAAAATGTAAGAAGCATATTGAGGTAAAATTTTATTTCATACACAAAAATGTTTTTCAATGCAACAAATATCTATAGTTTATCTCTCATTGGGACCCCAAAATGTTAGCTAAGTATAAAAGGTGCTTAGGCATGCAAGGCCTAGTTGAAGAAGGGCACGCGAGAGAAGGCATGCGGGATAGGGTTAAAGAAAACCCATGGCACGCGCGGAGATAGAGCTAAGGTTTCAGGACTTAGCCATATTGGGAATTTTGGGCAAGAAACAAGAAAAGTGTGACCGAACATGAATGAGGAGTGGATAAGGTGCCAACCTAGTAACGTGATGCCCATGAAAGGAATATGATTAGAATGGAGGATTCGGAAGACCATCATTACAAGGAGTGGAGAGCTCAAATCGAAGGAGCATGCTTCATGGAGGACCAATTAGACACTTGGCAATAGATATGTAGCTCCTGAAAGCAAGTTGGTGGTTAAATAAACCTATATATACAAGTGCATATTAGATATAGGAGGGAATATAGAGAACAGAGCTCTATAGAAATATTGTGAGGACTCTATGGCATTGGGTAGAGGCTATATAAGGGAGTAATATATTAAGGGCTGGATATAAAATTTTCTTTGTATGGATTAAGGACATGATCCATGCTGTGATGTATGACTTTGGTTTGATCAAGTTGTGGTAGTCTAATGGATCCATTAAATTTAATGAGGTTACATACATGAAAGATTATGAATGTAATTGATTCGGTTCATATCTATATCTTTTCATTTATGTTCATGGATGTTATGGAATAGATGTAAATCCCTATGTATTTTCCTTGCTATTGTAGTTCCATATGTTATCTATAACTACCCTATGTTTTTAATGAATAAATTTGTCTAGAGGCCATTCTGAGCCCTATGATGATTGTATGTCTCATTTCCACCTTTATTCATTAAGTTCCTGACATAGATGATGGTTTCCCACTTAACTCACATAAAAGAGAGACTCGAAACCCACGCATGCCTTAGGTGAGTGCCCAACACCCGCTGGGTGATAGGCCGGCGTGCATGGGATTCCCTTGTTCTTTGGTGGGTGTAAAAATGACTACATCTTGGTTTTATTACCAAGACCTCTTTTCGAAGTTGTAGTGGGAAATGACATACATCATGATCTCGTAACATCCTCATTTTTATACATTAGAACAAGTAATTTTTTTTTGACAAATGCTTCCCGGTTCTAAATACATAATTTAGAACTCACAAATCAAAACAACCATTCTTATAACAGATAACCATATGCGGTCAGTAATGACTGGAGTACCTCCAATCTATTCATTCCATGACTCGGTAATCTACCGATCTATTCATGAGTATTAAGAGTTGGCGTTTTATTTAACACATCACTCTTGCGGTTATCCTCCCTAATCGGGATTCGTAATCCTCTCGTCCAAGGAACCTATCGAATAATTGTTACCATTATTCATCGGCATCTCATCCCTTAGACTAGGTGACTTAGGACAACGCAATCGAGCTTGCGATACTTTGGCCAAAGATTTGAAACATAATGCTTATGTCTTGTAATCCTTGACAAACATACTCGCCAATCGATACGGAATACGTCCTTCACCCCATTCCTATGTTATGTAGAATGTCTTATACCGACTTCTATCGACTCTCATGTCCCAAGTTATTCACTCAGAATGGATTAGTAAGATGACAACATTATAGGGATGCTCCCGAGGACTAGGGATACGCGACATCTTGGATCAACCCTAGTTAATCCAAAGTGTGTCAAGATACCCCAAGTCTCCTACGGAAACCTTATAACTTGACCACATTCCTAATCAGTCCCGCAGTAACTTGTTCAAGTTTAAGGTGTAAATCTTAACGATTAATGAAAAGGGTGTCATCATAAGTCACCTGCATTGTTGTATCTTCGAGAAGATCCTAATCTTCTCGAAGGTACAACCCTGCAGTTGACTTGTGCCATCAACCTTTAAATCCGCCTCGAAAATATCTACTTATTAATAAGTGTTACATACGTTGAGTTAAAATTATACTATAAGACACTCCCTTAAGGTTAGTCTTTCCCAATCCCTGGGTTCCTCACCTTAGAATTACCTTTCATAGTAAAACCCATTACACAAGAGAAGTTATTAAGACTAGAGGTCCCTTCAAGGAGTTCATAGAATATACATAATTCTAAATCAACGAAATTGGACAATAACCCTCAACCTTCACATGAGATTGCTAACCAAACCCTTTTTAGGTTTATATCAGTTCTCATAACTGAATTTATATCTTACTTATTAGTATCGAGATATAGTGATTAAGAATCCAATTAAACGTTGTCTTGACTTAGATCAAGACTAGGAAGTAATAATTTATTCAGCTCGTTTAGCTTCCTGCTCAGGTTTATTTTAACCCTAGCTTCCAGAAAGACAGTGATCTAAATTCCAATTTAGCTATAAATAGAACATAATAGAACTACTAAATAATCATAAGTATTCAAATCACATAACCTCTTGCAAGCTTACTTAGATATTCACAAAAGTCTCCAAGTTATACAATAATAACAATGCTCTCAAGATCATTCGAACCGAAGAAGGTCAAACCATCAAGATACGAATACAAACACATAAGTAACAAATATCTCTTTTCATTCCTTTCAAGCTAATCAAATACATTTTATGCATTCAACATACTTGATACAATACTCAACAGCAAAAGAACATCTTTCTTCAAGTAGTACATTAAGAGAATCAAGCTCTAATTCATCATAAAACCAAATTAAACAATCTGAACATCCTATCAGATCTGCGTGCATTTACCACTTACGGCAACCATCTACAAAAATTGTCAACACGGGTCAGTTCGATGAACTGAGCATGATAAGCACTAACTCTTAAAACAAATGCAATCCACCAATTGCTCTCATTGAACAACCTGTTTAAATGAAATCATTTCACCAAACATGAAAACATACTTCAGACTATGCCCTTTTGTAATTCAAACATGACTATAATGCGTAACTCGTATTATAGTCACTAAATAGTCCTAGATACTTTTCATGTATTTCTTCATAAATGTTAGTGACCAAGAAGAACAAATGCATCTAAAAAAACTATCCATCTGAATCCCAAGGACAACAACATCCAATAGGCCATTATATTCAACAAAATGAATATCCTAACAATTCATGAATCCATCAGTATGTTTTACAAATCCAACAATTAAATATAAATTTATCAACATATACTTTACAACAGAAGAGAAAGAAACCGAGACATTCAGATGTCCCTTCCAAACATGCTCATGACTATACCATCCACTTAAGAGTAATGCAATCACATTATACACCTGCGACTAAGCCAGTCGAGACCACAGGAAGAACTACAGTTCGTCAAAATACACATATAAAAATTTCCTGTAACTTACTGAACAACACAGTAGCTCTCGTGACAAGGCAGTGATGAATAATCCATCAAATAGACTCCACATAACCTTCCATATTATTCAACAATGAGAAAATATCCAACGCCATCACTTGTCAAGGTACAGTTAATAGCTCTTTACTTCAGTCAAGCACACGACTAGATATTCACGCTAACAGAAGACGTAATCATGCTCAAACACAAGAACAATCCCACTGAGTCGAAACTCTCATCAACATACAGTTCAATCTAATCCCTACTAAAACATAGCAAGGACAAAAATCGAGAATCGAGCCAACACACAACATATCATGGGCTCCAACAGTGCCAAATTCAACCAATACTTATATTAAAGGTTTAAATTGAAGTTGAATTCATATGACAACAAATCAAGGATCCTAAAAGTACTCACAGCAAAAACTTCTACAGAAGTTACAACATAAATTACTTTTCAGTGACTCCATCGAAGTCGATAACATTTAGTATTCATAATAAAACAACAACATTCATAACCAAGCTTGACAGAAGTTTAAAATACTAGATACCTTTCAAGGACTCTCACTGAGTCAATATCGACCGTAATCACAACTGGGCTTACACAGAAGTAGAAACACCAGTTACATATCAAGGATTCCAACTGATTCCATAACAATAGTATTCACAACTGAGATTATTCAGAAGAGAAAACATAATATACGCCTTCAGGATTAAAAAGGAGTCTTACCCATGTGGTATTCTTCAAATAAACTTCTACAGAAGTAGAAAGATACAAGATACATATCAAATTCAAGAATTCCAACCAAAACAATAACATACCGTATTCACATCTGAACTCCTTTAGAAGTAGAAACGTATGGCATTCACGACTAACTTCTACAGAAGCCAAAATACAAGATATATATATATATATATATATATATATATATATATATATATATATATATATTAAGGATTCCAACAGAGCCAATAACAATAAGTATTCACAACCAGGCTTATACAGAAGCAGAAACACTGGTTTCATATCAAGGACTTCAACTGAATCCATAACAACAGTATTCGCTCTAAGCTTAAGTAGAAGATGAAACATAAAAAGAACTCCAACTGAGTCTGTACCATGAAATTCATTGCTAAGCGAAAGTATTCATAACAAGGCAATGAAGTCATATTACCAGTTACCCCTCAAGGACTCCAACTGAATCAAACTAATAGTATTCACATTTATGACTTCTACAGAAGTCCAAAATATACGAAACATTCCAAGGACTCCACAGAGTCATTTCGTATATATATAAATATATTGCAAACTATCAACGGATTAAATCCCATAATTACAACACAAGGGGGGAAAACTTCTACAAAGTCACATTCAAATACTATAAACACAACAAGTTATCCACTCAGAAGTAACTTAAGTATTATAGCAAGATCCAATAAGATTCAACAACCATAACATATATTACTCACGACAAAACTTTTAAAGAAGTCGTATATACTGTACATTCAAGAAATCCAACAGTATCATTTTCAACAAGTGGAAACAACAAGGTATCGACTGAAGTCTGAATCAAACAAGAAAACAATTCATGGAATCCTACAGAGCCGAATTCGTATATTTTCCTTGCAACATTTCTACAAAATCTAACCGGAATGCAAAACACAGCAAGATAGTACATCCATTTGAAACAAAATGCACACCCATCAAGGGTTCACTTGAAAAATCGAGCCAGTAAGAAGATACAACAACTAATTCACACAAAGCTACCATAAAAACCAACTGATCCCAAAAATCATCTGAACAGAGTTGTTCTAATGAAATCATTTGAAAGAAAGCAAGATTTTTAAAATTTAGGGCCTAACATGCCTAGTAATGTTGCTTAAAAATCCGAAGAAGACCACTGAAAGAGCTCGAGCCTTCTCCTCTTTTTCCATGTTAGATTCAACAACAATAATTTGTTATTTCCATGCCTTATAAACTTTCCTTGACAGAGAAAAGAGCTAGTTACTCTCATATTTTCCATGCAACACCAAGTAGACTGGTGCGAAGAACCAGTGATCAAACAGAGAGAAAACCGGAGCGCATGAAAAACCAAACAAACTACCGATTTTCCATTTTACATGTCTTCCCAAGAAATCGAGTTTGAAGACCGAGTTCATTAATTGCATTAACTCCAAAATTCCTGCTCAATCTCCATTGCCACTGACCGCCATAGTTGGCGATGGATAAAAACAATTCAAAGACCATTTCTAGACTTGGTGACTCTTCCACGTCGGCTTTCACTAGCCGTTTGAAACTTCCATCAAATCCCTCATCCTTCATACTTATCCATCCCATTTATTGCCATAGAAACTACCGCCCATGGCTCACACCCTTTCATAGGTCCCTTTCCTCCATGTTCATTAGTTAGGTTAGAAACATAGGTTAGGATTTAAGATGATACTTAGTCTAACCTCCTTAGCGCTAGGTCACTAACCTTAGAACATTTAGTTTATAGTTTAGGCCTAGGTTAGATTAGCACTAATCTAACCCATAGGTTATTAACCTTAATAAATCCAGTTTAGGTCTAACATTTAGAATGTTTAGAATAAGAACCTACAGATATACATTCACGAAAAGGATTCACTCCAGCACTGCTAATAAGCTAGTTGAATAAATGTATCTGAATTTATTACCTGGCCCACGATCAAGACCTTCCTGATATTACGATATCGGGAACCAATTCATTTAACACGATCAGCCTGAGTTAGACTCCGGAATAGCTTATTCAATGCATTCAGACCTTGCAACCTACGTAAGGTCTATAATTTTTGTTCATCCCGAATAAACTTAAAGCATCTATTGGATCAATGCCACTGATCCAAGGCTGGGTCTTATAGATGGATAAATCCACAACTCATTTCGAGATCAGATTAAACTCAGGTGTAAAAATGAAAGAAATAAAAGAGTCCAATCATATTCCGACTCAGTCAAAGATATTCACTTGTAAAGAAGATACAATCCATATCAAGCATGACTTCACAATCAAAGGAACACATCCTTTTACAAAAGAAATCATATATCAACACTTGAATGCTCAGGAGGAAGTAACAATAGTTTAGAGTGTTACATGCTTCCCTCCTAAAAGATTCATCATCCCGATGATTACATATTCGATTAACCTTCAGGTCAACCAATTTATTAGTTCACAAAACAATGCGACTATTTCCAACTTGAATAGTTCCAGAAATCAATGTCACAATACATTTTATTCAGCCTGAATAATGTTTGCCTCAATCTGGCTTTCATATAAACTTGAAAAAGATAAGTTCATGTAAAAAAATGTTTTGTCAACAGATTTCATCCTGTTGAAAAAGAAAAGGAAAAGCAATTTTCATCTCTTCCAGATTTTCCCAAGTTGCACTTTCTTCGTTAAACTGGTCCCACTGGACCTTACATTGCGTTGTACTTCATGATTTCTCAAATGCAATTGGCGAGTTTCCAGCACTCGTGTGGGTTTAACCACGATTATTCCTAGGTCTTGGACCTACAAGGAATTCCAATTTAAAACATGTGATAGATCTGAAACGTATTTCTTAAGCAAAGAAATATGGAAAACATCATGCATGCGAGATAAAGCAGGTGGTAATGCTAATCGATAAGCTACTGGATTGATTATTTCGATAATTTCGAAAGGTCCCACATAACGAGGTGACAACTTGGCAGCCTTGCCAAAAGTTATAGAACTCTTTCTGGGTTTAACATGAAGAAAAACCTTCTCACCAAGCTCAAACCTTCGATCAACCCACTTAAGGTCAGCATAGCTCTTCTGCCTATCTGCTGCTTCCTTTAATCGTTCACGAATCAGCTTAACTTGTTGTTCCATTTCAGTGAGGATCTCTGGTCCAATTACCACTCTATCCTCAACACTATCCCAACTAACAGGGGTTCTGCACTTCCTTCCATAAAGTGCTTCAAATGGTGCCATTTTAAGAGATGAGTGATAAGTGTTGTTGTATGCGAATTCAACTAATGGAAGATACTCTTCCCATTTATACTGTTGATCCATACAATACATTCGCAACATGTCTTCCAACACCTGATTTACTCTCTCAGTTTGTCCATCCATTTCCGGATGATATGCAGAACTGAAGTTTAGTTTCGTTCCAAGAGCTGTATTAAGTGTTTGCCAAAACCTTGACGTCATTCTAGGATCCCTGTCAGATATAATCAATTCTGGTACACCATGCAATCTGAAAATTTCATGTACGAATCTTTTGGCCAGCACTGGTGAATCATCCTTTAGATTTCTAGCGATGAAATGAGCTACCTTAGTTAGTTTATCTACAACTACCAGGATAACATCATGTTTATTCCTGGACATAGGTAACCCTTGTACAAAGTCCATGCTTATTACTTGCCATTTGTACTATGGTATGCTATGAGGATATAATAGTCCAACAGGATGCATGTGTTCTACCTTAACCCGCTGACATTCCAAACAATGAGTTACAAATTCAATGACATCCTTTTTCATACCTTTCCAAAAGTATTCGTTGTTTCATATCAACAACCATTTTTGTGATACCCGGGTGTCCAGAGAAAGGCCAATTATGAAATTCAACTAACAACTTCTTCCTCAAATCATTCAGCATAGGTACATATACCCTGTTTTCATAACGCAAGATTCCTTCATTATCAAAATGAAAACCTTTATACCTTTCATCATTAGGTTCTGTAGCAAGCGCTGCTTTTACTTGCTGAAAGTATGTATCTAATTCTGAGGCACTTTTACCTCATCCTTAAACCGAGTTCTTAATGCTAAAAGAGCAGAAATGTGCCTCCTATGACTTAGAGCATCTCGCTACTCTATTCTCTTTCCCTTTGATGTATCTAATATCAAAATCATATTTTGATAAAAATTCTAACCACCTTCTCTGTCTGGCATTGATTAGAATTTGAGTGAAAATATATTTCAGTCCTAAGTGATCGGTTTTCAACTCAAAAGGTTTCCCAAGTAAATAGTGTCTCGGACTTGAAGCACATGAACAATGACAATGAAGCTCCAAATCATGAGGAGCATAATTCAGCTCATGTAACTTAAGTTTTCTACTTTCATATGCTATGACTTGATCATTTTGTAACAAAACACCTCCAAGGCCTTCCCCAGAAGCATCCGTTACAATAGTAAAGCTCCCATTAGGGTCTAGTACAGCTAATATAGGTGTGGAAGTCAACTGGATTTTCAGACTTTTGAAAGCCACTTCACACTTATCATTCCAAATAAATTTCTTATCCTTCTTCTGCAATGAAGTTATCGGTGTAGCCACTTTAGAAAAATCCTTAACAAATTTTCTATAGTAACCTGCAAGACCCATGAAGCTTCTTACTTCGTGCACATTCTTTGGTGCAGGCCACTCAGTTATTGCCACTATTTTTGAAGGATCTACAGTAATTCCTTCTTTACTAATGACATGACCCAAATAGTGAACTTTTGAATCAAAGAAAGAACATTTGGATAACTTACCATACAACTTTCTTTTTCTCAAAATTCCCAAAACTATCTTCAAATGCTCATTGTGCTCCTCAACGCTTTTAGAATAAATGAGAATATCGTCCAAGAATACAAGTACAAACTTGTCCAAATATTCTTGAAAGATATTATTCATTAAGTTCATAAAAGTTGTGGGTGCATTAGTTAATCGAAAGGGTAGAACCATGAATTCATAATGTCCATACCTTGTTCGGAAAGTTGTTTTATGAATATCTTCTTCTCTAATCCTTAACTAATGATAACCAGATCGAAGATCTATCTTAGAATAAGCTCGCTTCCCCACGCATTCGATCAAATAGATCGTCGATCCTTGGAAGTGGGTATCTACATTCTTGATTGTTGCTTTATTCAACATCCGATAATCAATACATAGCCTAAGTGTTCCATCCTCTTTTTCACAAATATAATCGGCGCTCTCAAGGTGAAACACTTGGTCTAATCAAACCTTTAGACAAAAGTTCTCTTGCAATTATGCCTTAAGCTCGACTAACTATGTAGTATTCATCCGATAAGGTGCTTTGGAAATAGGTTCTGCTCTGGTTTGATTTCGATGGTGAAGTCAAATTCCTCTCTTGGGTGGTAACCTGGTAATTCCTCAGAAAACATCCTCGAAACTTTGTAGTAGAGGAAATCGTTTCATGGAATCACCATCTTCTTCTGAAAATTCAGATATCTTTACTGCATAAAGGGTACATCCTTTGTTTTTAGCCTTTTTAAGCTACATAGCTGACAGTTTTCTAACTGAAATTTCCCGTTTAACCCCTTGAATCTCTGTTGATTTCAGCCGATCATCTAAACATCTTATATTCTTTTCATAGCAGTCTACTTTTTCTTTATGGTCAGCTAACCAATTGACACCGATGACAATGTCATACGATCCCAAAGGTGTAACATAGAGGTCAACTTCCGTGGAAAAGTTAGGTAAGTCAAGGACTGCCCCAAAAAGACACATACTCACTGTATGAACAGAGTTATTACCATACTGTACAGTCCAAGATTTATCCATTTTTCCAGCTTTTCTCTTAAGTTTAGAAGCAAGTTTACTAGAAATGAAACATTCAGTAGCTCCTGTATCAAAAAGAATAGTGACAGGTATGCCAAATAACTTACCCGGAACTTCTATAGGTGTCACTTGCTTTTCAAACTTGCTTGTTTGCACTGCATGCAAAGCATGTATCTTATCTCATTGCGATTACGATCATCCTTCTTCAAAGGGAACTGATTTGCGTAGTGGTCTTTGCCACAATTGTAGCAGCCTCCTACAGGTCCCTTTTTAGGCTCAAAATTTCCTCCAGTCTTGTAATTATCACATTTTCCTCCATAGGGCTTCTACCCATTATTATAATTTTTGGCAAAATTATCCCTTACATTTCAGCAGCTTATTTGCTCATGCTTTCTTACTATTATCCCTTGGAAACTTACTTTTGTTTCAAAAATTTTCCATGGTCCCTTTTTAAGTGCAAGAGAGGTTGAAGAAGGGTTTGCAATCTTCTTCCGCACTTCCTCTTTATGAGTAGAAATAGCCTTTAATTTCTGTTCTTGTCTTATGGTCTTTTCAACAACTCCTTCCATAGTGGTTGGACTGTGAACATCGACCTCTCCCCCTATCACGGGATTTAATCCCATGATGAATTTCCGTATTCTGAACTTCTCGTCAGTTTGATACTGTGGTACATACTTGAGGAGTTTTGTAAATCGCTCCCAGTATTCAATTACCGTTAGCTTCCCTTGAGCTAAGTTCTAGAATTCTGTCATTTTTTGATCATAGAAAAGTTGTGGCAGCCATTGTTACCTAAAATAGCCCTTAAATTGATCCCAAGTAATATTGGTCTCATCAATATTTAGCTCTACTTTACGGCTATCCCACCATGAAGATGCTTCGTGGGAAAGTTGATAGGCTCCCCAAATAGCTTTGGTTTCCTCTGAGAAGTTTCTTATTGCAAAGTACTTCTCCATTTCGTTGAGCCAGTTCTCAACTCCATCTCCTAATGTGGTGCCATCATACTTAGGTGGGCTTATCCTTTTTATATCATTAGTGAGTTCTGCTGCCAACCTAGCCTTTTTGTTTTCTGGTTGGACAGGTGCATTTCAGCATTAATATCAACACCCAAATCGAGGTTGTCCTCAGGAGGTTGTTGATTAATATTACCAGCTTCTTCATCCTCCTCATTTCCCATCACCTACTTTTTAAGTACAGCTAAACGATCTCTTGTGTCCAACAGGGCAGCAAGGATCTCATCAAGTTTTTGGGTTGTTGCCGCCCCTCCTTCAGGTGGAGCATTATTCGCAACTTTCCCCTTGTTCTAACCATTTTCTGTTACAAGAAAATTCAGGTTTTTATCAGATTATGGACACAATAGGTCTAAGAGCTGCAACCTTCAGCTCTGATACCAAGATGTAACATCCTCATTTTTATACATTAGAACAAGTAATTTTTTTTTTTTTGACAAATGCTTCCTGGTTCTAAATACATAATTTAGAACTCACAAATGAAAACAACCATTCTCATAACAGATAACCATATGCAGCTGTAATGACTCGGAGTACCTCCGATCTATTCATTCCATGACTTGGTAATCTACCGATCTATTCATGAGTATTAAGAGTTGGCGTTTTATTTAACACATCACTCTTGTGGTTCTCCTCCCTAATCTGGGATTCAGAATGCTCTGTCCAAGGAACCTATCTGAATAATTGTTACCATTATTCATCGGCATCTCATCCCTTAGACTAGGTGACTTAGGACAACGCAATCAACGACTTGTGATACTTTGGCCAAATATTTGAAACATAATGCTTATGTCTCGTATTCCTTGACAAAGATACTCGTCAATCTAGAATACGTCCTTCACCCCATTCCTATGTTATGTAGAATGTCTTATACTAACCTCATCGAGACTCTCTGTCCCAAGTTATTCACTTAGGAATGGATTAGTAAGATGACAACGTTATAGGGATGCTCCCGAGGACTATGGATACGTTGACATCTGGATCAACCCTAGTTCATCCAGTGTGTCAAGATACCCCGAGTCTCCTAGGGCAGCCTTATAACGTGACCACATTCCTAATCATTCCCAGAGTAACTTGTTCAAGTTTAAGGTGTAAATCTTAATGATCAATGCAAAGGGTGTCATCATAAGTCACCTGCATTGTTTTATCTTCGAGAAGATCCTAATCTTCTCGAAGGTACAACCTCTTTGTTGACTTATGCCATCAACCTTTAAATCCGCCTCGAAAAGATCTACTAATTAATAAGTGTTACATACGTTGAGTTAAAATCATAATATAAGACGCTCCCTTAAGGTTAGTCTTTCCCAATCCCTGGGTTCCTCACCTTAGAATTACCTTTCATAGTAAAACCCATTACACAAGAGAAATTATTAAGACTAGAGGTCCCTTCAAGGAGTTCATTGTATATATCTTTCCCTGTAGATATAGATAAAGGGGAGAATGGAGAAATCAAAGAAGCTCAAATCCCTGACATTCAAGGAACACAAAAGTGGCACATGACAATGGATGTCGACAGGGAAAATGGTGGGCCCAAGTCACCAGAAGTGGCGCATGACAATGGATGTCGACAGGGCAAAGGGTGCACCCAAGGTGCACAAAAGTGGCACATGACAATGGATGTCGACAAGGCAAATGGTGCACCCAAGGAACACAGAAGTGGCGCACGACAATGGATGTCGATAGGGAAAATAGTGCACCCAAGGTGCACAGAAGTGGCGCACCACAATGGATGTCGACAAGGCAAGCGGTGTGCCCAAGGCGCACAGAAGTGGCGCACGACAATGGATGTCGACAGGAAATCATCGCGTGCACCCAAGGCGCACGAAGTGGCACACAAAAATGGATGTCGATAGGGCAAACGGTGCGCCAAAGTTACGAAGTGGCACACGACAATGGATATCGATAGGAAAAAAGCAGTGTGCCCAAGGTACGAAGTGGCACACGACAATGGATGTCAACAAGGCAAACGGTGCACCCGAGTGCACGAAGTGGCGCGTGACAATGGATGTGAAGACAGGGAAAATGGTGCGCCCAAGGTGCTTAGAAGTGGCACATGACAATGGATGTCGATAGGGTAAATGGTGTGCCCAAGGCACACAGAAGTGGTGCACGACAATGGATGTTGACAGGGAAAATGGTGTGCCCAAGGCGCACAGAAGTGGCGCACGACAATGGATGTCGACAGGGCAAACGGTGCGCCCAAGGTGCACAGAAGTGGCGCATGACAATGGATGTCGACAGGGAAAACGGTGCACCCAAGGCACACAGAAGTGGCACATGACAATGAATGTCGACACACACATGGATGCGCCAAGGCGCACCTTCAGGAGGGGCAACATTTTGAGCGCTGACAGGAAGTCGACCCTGGCGCAGATATTCAGATGGCCATAACTTTTGACTAGAAGCTCGGATTCATTCAAGGTTGGAATTTTTGGAAAGCTTATGAGGTCCTCTATCTAACTATGACTGGATATATTTAATTGGGTGAGAACAAATTATTTAAAATGCAAAATACAGTTCGTCCCTTTTGGGTTCGCTGAGGTTCTCACCTACCACCATAATGAGATAATTAAGTGCATTCTGGAGGTGGTTGGGGCAGATTTCGATTTCCTCTCTTCTCCCTCTCTTTTTCCTCCTATAAATTGTAAGGAGGGGCTTCTTTCAAAAGGTTGGACATTCTTGTTTTGCCCCTCCCTTCTTCTCTTTGGCAGGTGAACTTGTGGAGTTAAAACCTCCCATTTGAAACTGTAATGCAACCTTGCCTCTTGGCATTTTGCAGTGTGTTGTATCAATATTTGGAGAAAATTAATGCATGTCTATGGATGATTCTCAACCCTCTCTGTATTCATTTGCATCCCCTTGATCTTTCACTGTGAATCTGGCTATCTGTGCATGATCTTGCATTGCATTTTAATGGTCTGTGTTTATTGGCAAGACAGGTGTTCTTCATTCCTCGGTGCATCACCTTTGTAGTTTAGGTTTTATTTTATGCATTTTCTTACCCTGTCTCCTTGGCAAGTTAGATTAGGTTTTTAGTAAACCCTCTACATTTTCTACGTGTGCATCTGAACAGAGGAATAGGAACCGGCCTTCATCCGGAGAGCTTTTCCGATTTCGCAAGGTCCCACACTTGGGAAAAGCTCCATGTTATGCAATCGTACTGAGAGTCTCAACCCATCGTGTTGCAGACATTCAGGGGTGCTGCAATTTGTCATCAACAATTTTGGCATGCCCGGTGGGACCAATAGGTTATTCTACAAGATTTGAAGGGATTTTCAAGAAATTCAGACTTAAAAATTACAGGTTTTACAGTTTCTATTTTTTCACCTTCCAGGCTGAACTTTGAAATCAATTTTCAAGGACTTAACTTGCTCGAAACAAGTCAAAATTTCACCAGTTGATAGATCGGGGGGTAATCTTCAAAAGGGTATTTTTAGATTTTTGAGATTTTGACTTTCAAAATTTCATGGTTTTTTTATTTTCGGATTTCAGGTTTTGGAAGTCTGGCATTTTTGGATTTTCGGGACTGTCATTCCAAATCAAATTCCAAACTCTAAAATATCAAAAATACAGGTCTCTCAAATTCTATTTTTTAAATATTGTCAGGTTTGGTGTGTAACTTGGCAGAAGTCTGCCTTTTGAGGCTCATTTTTTCTAACACATCTGGTGACTCCGAAGGGGATAGAATTCAGCGGTGTAGCAGCAAAAGTTGCCCAGGCATATGAGAAGAATTCAAACCAGGTCCAATACTCAAGAAGAGGGGCTATTTTTCCACTTGCAACTATCACCAGGTAGAGGGAGGAGAGGAAGAAGACCACAAAGATCACCATCTCCACCTAACAGGACTTTGTCTACACCTCCACCTGGTAGACTTTTCTCGCATCGACTAGGGTTCTTAGGCCAATCATAATGGCACATCTACCACCGAACCCCTTTGTCAATTTCACGGGTAGTAGTCCACTTGCCCTAAATGCTCAAAATCAAATTCCAGTTGCAGCACTAAAGAATATACCCTATTTTACAGGAGAAAATCATACTACTCCTATTGATCACATCCAAGATATTGCTAATGCATGTGCAATCCACGAAATAAATGAAATGGATGTTGCAGTCAAGTTGTTGGCTTCATCCTTCAAAGGTAAGGCCTTACAATGGTTTAGGAGCCTAGAAATAGGTCTATTACTTAATTGGTACCAACTTTGTTCACTCTTTTTTGCAACCAATTCGGGGAGAGGGCAGACAATTTATCTTTATTGGAACAGCTGACAACAATCAAAAGGGCTCCTAATGAACAAATGATAGATTTCAACTTCAGATTCCAACAGACATGGGACAGGATTCCAATAGCTATGAGACCAACCGCCGAAGGAGCATTCCTTTATTTCTTAAAGGCTATAAATTCAGACATAGCCATGATGATCCAATCAATGGGAGGAACAATGCTGTCAGGGGCCTACGACACAGCTATCAGAGTAGAGAACTATTTGATCCAAGCTGGAAAGCTTGCACCAAGGCCACCAATGCCTCTCTATCTAGATATGGGAAATCCTACAACCAGTCAAGCACCAGAGTTGAATCCCATTCCAACTCCTAGAAATCAAAGCAATAATGAGGCGTCGACTTCTTCAAATACTTCAAAGGAATTACAGGAGGTCATAAAACAACCGCAAAACCTTGGAAATGAACTAGTGACTATCAAAAGACAACAAGCTCAAGGTGCTAGACCGTATCGACCCTCAAGCACGGTGACCAAGCTAGGCCCCTATACTAACAAAATAGACCACCACCTCGGGGTGCAAATCAAAACCAAAACCAAGGACAACCTCAAGATGCCAGGCCATTTCAACCGTACGATCCAAATACAACGACGTCCTCAAGAGCCTTGGTCCCAACACAAAATAACATGGCACAGGAGTACGACTGGTGTTACCCTTGCAATCTACCTCATAATCAGTCAGCATGTTTCAATGGTGCACTAAATCAGGCCTTGATGGTGCAAACCATTGGTGTTCCTCAAGTACCAAGCCAGGAGGAGAATCAACAACAAGAAATGCAACAAGAAGGACCTCCAACAGAAACCACATTGGCAAATTGGCAAACGGAAGACTTCTGTGGAGTTAACCAACAACCTTTTCAAGGCGTGGCTGCCAACACACGGTCAAAGAAGAGAAATATAGGAGAGGGACAACCATGTAATCCAGTTGTTTCTCAACCCACTCTTACACAACAAGGGGTCAGTAGACCAAACATAACTCCAAATGTGCAAAATCAGCCTAAGGTACCTGTTGTAGCAACACATGCACATGCTCAAGCTCCAGAAAAGTTTGCACCAAGTAAGGGACAGCAAAAGGACAATTCATCCCCTTTTAGCATCATTGATCAAATGAAGAAGACGAATGTGAATATATCAATGTGGGAATCTTTATCCATCCCAGGACAAAGAGATCTTCTACAAGCTGCCATGAAGAATTGGTCAACTTCAAACCAGCAGGCCCGTATGTAAGAGAAGGTCCTCACGAATGCTGCTCAGCTTGAAGGGAATCATGGAGGACAACAAGGTAAAGTTTTGAAACCCCCTCCATTCTATGTTTCATTAATCATCGGGGATAAATTAGTACACAATTGCATGATTGATTCTGGGGCAAGTAGTTCAGTGATGCCGAAGCAAATAGCGGATCAACTGGGTTTGAAATATGAACCAATGCTGAAAGGAGTAGTACAACTAGATGGAATGGCAGTAGGAACTGTTGGAGTCATCAAGGGGTTAAGCCTAACACTACATCCCTGTCCTAATGTTACAGTTCTGCAAGATGTTTCTATGATTGACCTTCCGCCACTCTTTGCGTTGTGTCTATCAAGAATTCACTGCAAAAATCGGTGGATATTTATCTGTAGATTGGTCACACATGATTTTTAGGACAAGGTATGGAGCCAAAGCAACAATCAGGTCAGAACCAATTGCCAATTTCCATATAGAGCCTCATGTACCAAATCCTATCAATGCAAATTGCTCAGCTTTTGATCAGGAGGAGTGTTCAAGTGATCTAGAAACAAGTACTAAGGTCGAAGGAATTCCTGATTTAACTTTGGATGAATGGGAAAACAAGAGTCATGAATTTGACCCATATAAGGAAATTGAAGAATTTGAATTGGGCGTGTATTGTATACATGAAGAAAATTCACCCATTCTTGACATCATTCAGCCTTAACAAAAGGATGAAAACAAATTTTGGAAGTTATTTTTCGATGGCTCGAGAAGCAGACAAGGTGCTAGAGGTGGTGCAATGTTGATTTCACCACAAGACATCAAATATTTTTCAGCTTTTTGTTTCCAGTTTTCCTGTTCAAACAACACGGCTGAATATGAAGCATTGATTCATGGAATTCATTGGGCTAGGAAAAGGGGCATAAAGAACTTTTAGGTGTTTGGAGATAGCAAGCTAATCATCAACCAAGTTAGGGGACAACATGCTACAAAGAACGACGACTTGTCAAGAGCTACAAGAATAGGGTATGGGACCTCATTGAGGATTTCAAGCTTTCAACATTGTGTCCATACCGTGAAGAAAAATGAAGTCGCGAGATAGGCTCGCAGCATTGGAGAAATGTTTGATGTGGTTGACAACATCAGAAGAAGAAAAACACAGCCACATATCCATGTGATTGTGAGGCCAGCAGTTCCAGATAATAACACAAGCTGGCAGGTGTTTGAGAACGATCAACAGATCATCAATTTCTTACAAGAAGAGGCTGAATTCTCAGCTAGGAATCAGGACAGATGCATTAGAGCAAAGCAGATGGGGATCAAGTAGTGCAGCTGCGGATAAACAAGCCTTCTAAGGGTTTGGTAACATTGGAGTCTATCTTCAACCCTAATGACCAGTTCTGTAAGGAAAAGGCTAACATACAGGTCAAGAGAGAAGATTCAGGGCCAATTCCGGTTGGGGAAGGCAAAACTCTTCAAATTGGTAAAGTGGCCACTGAGCAGGAGAAATCAGATTTCATACAACTTTGCCAAGAATATCTAGATGTCTTCGCTTGGAGCTATGAAGAATTAAGAGGATTCGATCCAAATTTGGCACAACATACCATAGAATTGGATCCAGATGCTAAGCCCATCAGGCAGAAGAAGAGACCAGTCAACCCTCACATTGAACCTCTAATGAAGAAAGAGCTAAATAAGCTAATAGAGGCAAGCATTATTTTTCCGATCAAGCACTCAAGCTGGGTCGCAAACTTGGTTCCGGTCAGGAAGAAGAGTGGAGAAATCAGGTTGTGTGTGGATTTCGAGACCTAAACAGGGCATCTCTCAAAGACCATTACCCACTTCTTTTAATGGAACAAATATTACAAGTAGTATCCGGTTCAGAGAGATTCTCTCTCCTAGATGGCTACTCAGGGTACAATCAGGTGATGGTGAAAGAAGATGACCAATTCAAGATGGCTTTCACCACCAAATGGGGGACCTATGCCTACAAGAAGATGCCATTTGGGCTATCAAATGCTAGAGCCACCTTCCAAAGGAAAATGGATATGGCATTCAAGGGGTTGATCAATAAAATAGTTCTAATATATCTTGACGACATCACTGTATTCTCAAAAAATGCAGCAGATCACCTTTGTCATTTAAGACAAGTATTTCGTAGTGTATAAGTTTTGGGGTATCATTGAATCCCAAAAAATGCATATTTTTGGCTCACGAGGGAAAACTTCTAGGCCATATTGTTTCAAAGGAAGGGTTGACGATTGACCCAGAAAGAGTTGAAGCAATTCGAGCATTGCCATTGCCAAGTCACAAGAAGGCTCTTCAAAGCTTCTTGGGAAGGATCAATTTTGTCTACAGATTTGTTCCAAACTTTACAGCTCTCGTAAAGCCAATAACACTGATGTTGAAGAAGAGCATGGCATTTAAGTGGACATCTAAAGGCAAGGCAAGTTTTGAGGCAATAAAAGAGGCTATATCTCAAGCTCCGACTCTTGTTAATCCAGACTTCTCCAAGGACTTCATGCTATATGCCTTTGGTGGTGGGGACACGATTTCTGCAATCCTGGTACAATAAAACAAAGGAGGATTAGAACAACAGGTTACTTTCTTCAGTCAAGGCTTGGAGGAATATGAAACTAGGTACTCTTTCATGAAAAGCATGTCCTTAGAATCGGGAGCTTAAAGAAATTCAAGCACCTAGTCTCAAACAACAAGATCCAATTATTGGTCTCTCATGCGGGAGTCAGGGACTTCCTTCTAAACAAGGATCTGAATGAGAAACGTGCAGGATGGATAACTCATGTCATGGAATATGACATCGAGATCAAGGTCACCAAACTAGTACGTGGGAAGGGACTATGTGAGCAGCTAGCCTTGAGTCAACAAGTTGAAGCAGGTAATGAAAAAGAGGTTATCTTGGTATTACAGGATGGTCAAGAATAGGAAAATGATGATGTGCCCACTCCGTGTTGGACTCAGAATGTGATACACTTCCTACAGATAGGCCTATGCCCCCCAGAAATGAGCAAAGCAAAGAGGAGATACTTCAGATTACAAGCCATTCCATATGTGCTTGTTGATGGTGTTTTGTTTAAGAAAGACATCAATGGAGTTCTATTGAGGTGCATTGGGACAAATCAAATTAAAAGGGTGTTACGAGATTTTCATGATAAAAATTCTGGAGGACATTTCACCCAACGAGTAACAACTCTCAAGATAATGAAGGCAGGGTATTATTGGCCGACAGTCTTCAGTGACTGCTATACATGGATAAGAAAGTGCAAGAAATGTGCACTCTTCACAGGCAAAGAAAGACTAGTATCACTTCCATTGCACCCAATTCCGGTTGACCAACCATTTATGCAATGGGGATTGGACTTCGTCGGGGTCATCAATCCAAACTCAAGCCAAGGCTACAAGTGGATTCTCATGACAACGGACTATTTCAACAAGTGGACCGAAGCAACAGCGCTCGAAAAGAAGCAAATGAGTCTAACATACTAGACTTTTATGAAGGAATAGTGACTGGGTTTTGGTGTGCCGGCCACTATCATATCAGACAATGCATTGGCATTTATAGGTTCCAAGATTACAGAATGGGATGTCAAGAATGGAATCTATTTGAGCACCTCTTCAAATTATTACCCGCAGGGTAATGGACGAGCAGAGTCCACGAACAAAACATTGCTAAGAATCATCGGGAGGACTCTGGACGAAAATCAAAGAACATGGCATACCAAGCTAAAATCAGCATTATGGGCTGACAGAATAACACCAAAGAGGTCTACAGGTAATTCCCCTTACAAGTTGGTCTATGGAAAATAGGCAAGATGTGCCTATATCATTAGAACTGCCTACATTGGAGTTCATGAAGCAGTTGGAGTTGGCTGAGTTCGAACCAATGGAGGCTAGGTATGTAGAGTTGATGGAATTGGAAGAAATTAGAGAACATGCAGTTCAAACAATTGAGAAAGATCAGGCCTTAGTAAAAATATGGTTTGATAAGAAAGCAAGAGCAAGGACCTTCCAGGAAGGGGACTTAGTTCTAAAATGGGATGCAGATCGGGCAAAACCAGGAAGGCATTCCAAGTTTGATGCCATTTGGAGTGGCCCCTACATGGTCACGGGATGTAAAAGTAGTAATGCCTTCCAATTGTCTACTTTGGATGGAGGAGAACTCCCAATTCCGGTTAACGGAATCTATCTTAAACATTGCTACTAAAAGGAAAAGGTTTACCCTTGTAAATATTAGCCTAGATTTCAATTCCTCTAAGTGTGTATGCACATTGTCTTGTTGTAGTTAGGTTTCTGTTTCCCTAAGTGCTCCGGCACTGGTTTTGTTGCTCTCAGGTTGTTTTCTATAGTTCAAACATGCTCTCGGAAAAGGGGTTGCGATATCAAGATCGAGATCAAATATCAGGTTGGTTTTAGGTTATTGTTTATGACTCCATGCCCAATGGATTGCTAAAAGACCACTGATCTTCTACCTAGTAGGTAGGTGATCCCTTTGAGTCGCTTAAATTGTTCTATATATCTTTCCCCCAGGTAGATATAGACAAGCAGGAGAATGGATAAATCAAAGAAGCTCAAATCCACGACATTCAAGTGCGCAGTGGCGCGCGACAATGGATGTCGATAGGGAAAATGGTGCACCCAAGTCGCCAAAAGTGGCACACGATAATGAATGTCGCAGGAAAATGGTGCGCCCAAGGCGCACTGAAGTGGTAACACACGACAATAGATGTCGATAGGGAAAGCAGTGCGCCCAAGGCGCACAGAAGTGGCGCACGACAATGGATGTCGATAGGGAAAATGGTGCGCCCAAGGCACATAGAAGTGGCACACAACAATGGATGTCGATAGGGAAAATGGTGTGCCCAAGGTGCATAGAAGTGGCGCACGACAATGGATGTCGACAGGTCAAACAGTGCATGCCCAAGCGCGCACATGAAGTGACGCACGACAATGGATGTCGGCAGTGGAAAATGGTGCACCCAAGGTGCATAGAAGTGGTGCATGACAATGGATGTCAACGAGGGAAAATGGTGTGCCCAAGGCACACGAAGTGGTGCTGCACGACAATGGATTTCGACAGTAAAGCAGTGCGCCCAAGGCGCACGAAGTGGCGCACGGACAATGGATGTCGCAGGGAAAAGCAGTGCGCCAAGGCGCACAAAAGTGACACATGACAATGGATGTCGACAGGGAAAATGATGCACCCAAGGCACACGAAGTGGTGCATGACAATGAATGTCGACACACACATGGATGCGCCAAGGCGCACCTTCAGGAGAGGGCAACATTTTGAGCGCCGACAGAAGTAGACCACAGTGCGCAGATATTCAGATGGCCATAACTTTTGACTGGGAGCTCAGATTCATGCAAGGTTGGACTTTTAGAAAGCTTACAAGGTCCTCTATCTAACAACAACTAGATATATTTAATTAGGTGAGAAAAAATTCTTTAACATGTAAAATACAGTTCGTCCCTTTTGGGTTCGTTGGGGTTCTCACCTACCACCATAATGAGATAATTAAGTGCATTACGGAGGTGGTTGGGGCGTTTCGATTTCCTCTCTTCTCCTCTCTCTTTTCCTCCTATAAATTGTAAGGAGGTGCTTCTTTCAAAAGGTTGGACATTCTTGTTTTGCCCCTCCCTTCTTCTCTTTGGCAGGTGAACTTGTGGAGTTAAAACCTCCCATTTGAAACTGTAATGCAACCTTGCCTCTTGGCATTTTGCAGTGTGTTGTATCAATCTTTGGAGAAAATTAATACATGTCTATGGATGATTCTCAACCCTCTCTGTATTCATTTGCATCCCCTTGATCTTTCACTGTGAATCTGGCTATTTGTGCATGATCTTGCATTGCATTTTAATGGTCTGTGTTTATTGGCAAGACAGGTGTTCTTCATTCCTCGGTGCATCACCTTTGTAGTTTAGGTTTTATTTTATGCATTTTATTACCCTGTCTCCTTGGCAAGTTAGATTAGGTTTTTATTAAACCCTCTGCATTTTCTATGTGTGCATCTAAACAGAGGAATAGGAACCGGCCTTCATCCAGAGAGATTTTCCAATTTCGTAAGGTCCCACGCTTGGGAAAAGCTCCATGTTATGCAATCGTCTTGAGATTCTCAACCCATTGTGTTGTAGACATTGGGGGTGCTGCAATGCGTTATCAACAAGTTCATAGAATATACATAATTCTAAATCAACGAAATTGGACAATAACCTCAACCTTCACATGAGATTACTAACCAAACCTTTTTAGGTTTATATCAGTTCTCATAACTAAATTTATATCTTACTTATTAGTATCGAGATATAGTGATTAAGAATCCAATTAAACGTTGTCTTGACTTAGATCAAGACTAGGAAGTAATAATTTATTCAGCTTGTTTAGCTTCCTGCTCAGGTTTATTTTAAACCTAGCTTCCAGAAAGACAAAGTGATCTAAATTCCAATTTAGCTATAAATAGAACTACTAAATAATCATAAGTATTCAGTCACATAACCTTGCAAGCTTACTTAGATATTCACAAAAGTCTCCAAGTTATACAATAATAACAATGCTCTCAAGATCATTTGAACCGAAGAAGGTCAAACCATCAAGATACGAATACAAACACATAAGTAACAAATATCTCTTTTCATTCCTTTCAAGCTAATCAAATACATTTTATGCGTTCAGCATACTTGATAGAATACTCAACAGCAAAAGAACATCTTTCTTCAAGTAGTACATTCAGAGAATCAAGCTGTAATTCATCATAAAACCAAATTAAACAATCTGAACATCCTATCAGATCTGCGTGCTTTTACCACTTACGGCAACCATCTGCAAAAATTGTCAACACGGGTCAGTTCGATGAACTGAGCATGATAAGCACTAACTCTTAAAACAAATGCAATCCACCAATTGCTCTCATTGAACAACCTGTTTAAATGAAATCATTTCACCAAACATGAAAACATACTTCAGACTATGCCCTTTTGTAATTCAAACATGACTATAACGCGTAACTCGTATTATAGTCACTAAATAGTCCTAGATACTTTTCATGTATTTCTTCATAAATGTTAGTGACCAAGAAGAACAAATGCATCTAAAACAACTATCCATCTGAATCCCAAGGACAACAACATCCAACAGGCCATTATATTCAACAAAATGAATATCCTAACAATTCATGAATCCATCAGTATGTTTTACAAATCCAACAATTAAATATAAATTTATCAACATATACTTTACAGCAGAAGAGAAAGAAACCGAGACATTTAGATGTCCCTTCCAAACATGCTCATGACTGTACCGTCCACTTAAGAGTAATGCAATCAAATTATACACTGTGACTAAGCCGGTCGAGACAAAGGAAGAACTACAGTTCATCAAAATACACATACAAAAATTTCATGTAACTTACTGAACAACACAGTAGCTCTCGTGACAAGGCAGTGATGAATAATCCATCAAATAGACTCCACATAACCTTCCATATTATTCAACAAATGAGAAAATATCCAACGTCATCGCTTATCAAGGTACAGTTAATAGCTCTTTACTTCAGTCAAGCACACGACTAGATATTCACGCTAACGAAAGACGTAATCATGCTCAAACACAAGAACAATCCCACTGAGTCGAAACTCTCATCAACATACAGTTCAATCTAATCCCTACTAAAACACAACAAGGACAAAAATCGATAATCGAGCCAACACACAACATATCATGGGCTCCAACAGTGCCAAATTCAACCAATACTTATATTAAAGGTTTAAATTGAAGTTGAATTCATATGACAACAAATCAAGGATCCTAAAAGTACTCAAAGCAAAAACTTCTACAGAAGTTACAACATAAATTACTTTTCAGTGACTCCATCGAAGTCGATAACATTTAGTATTCATAACAAAACAACAACATTCATAACCAAGCTTGACAGAAGTTTAAAATACTAGATACCTTTCAAGGACTCTCACTGAGTCAATATTGACCGTAATCACAACTGGGCTTACACAGAAGTAGAAACACCAGTTACATATGAAGGATTCCAACTGATTCCATAACAACAGTATTCACAACTAAGATTATTTAGAAGAGAAAACATAATATACACTTCCAAGATTAAAAAGGAGTCTTACCCATGTGGTATTCTTCAAATAAACTTCTACAGAAGTAGAAAGATACAAGATACATATCAAATTCAAGAATTCCAACCAAAACAATAACATACCATATTCACATCTGAACTCCTTCAGAAGTAGAAACGTATGGCATTCACGACTAACTTCTACAGAAGCCAAAATACAAGATATATATATATTAAGGATTCCAACAGAGCCAATAACAATAAGTATTCACAACCAGGCTTATACAGAAGTAGAAACACTGGTTTCATATCAAGGACTTCAACTGAATCCATAACAACAGTATTCACTCTAAGCTTAAGTAGAAGACGAAACATAAAAAGAACTCCAACTGAGTCTTTACTACGAAATTCATTGCTAAGCAAAAGTATTCATAACAAGGCAACAAAATTCGTATTACCAGTTACCCCTCAAGGACTCCAACTAAATCAAACTAATAGTATTCACATTTATGACTTCTACAGAAGTCCAAAATATACGAAACATTCCAAGGACTCCACAGAGTCATTTCGTATATATATAAATATATTGCAAACTATCAATGGATTAAATCCCATAATTGCAACACAAGGGGGGAAAATTCTACAAAGTCGCATTCAAATACTATAAACACAACAAGTTATCCAATCAGAAGTAACTTAAGTATTATAGCAAGATCCAACAAGATTCAGCAACCATAACATATATTACTCACGACAAAACTTTTAAAGAAGTCGTATATACTGTACATTCAAGAAATCCAACAGTATCATTTTCAACAAGTGGAAACAACAAGGTATCGACTGAAGTCTGAATCAAACAAGAAAACAATTCATGGACTCCTACAGAGCCGAATTCGTATATTTTCCTTGCAACATTTCTACAAAATCTAACCGGAATGCAAAACACAGCAAGATAGTACATCCGTTCGAAACAAAATGCACACCCATCAAGGGTTCACTTGAAAAATCGAGCCAGTAAGAAGATACAACAACTAATTCACACAAAGCTACCATAAAAACCAACTGATCCCAAAAATCATCTGAACAGAGTTGTTCTAATGAAATCATTTGAAAGAAAGCAATATTTTTAAAAGTTAGGGCCTAACATGCCTGGTAATGTTGCTTAAAAATCCGAAGAAGACCACTGAAAGAGCTCGAGCCTTCTCCTCTTTTTCCACGTTAGATTCAACAAAAATAATTTGTTATTTCCATGCCTTATAAACTTTCCTTGACAGAGAAAAGAGCTAGTTACTCTCATATTTTCCATGCAACACCAAGTAGACTGGTGCGAAGAACCAGTGATCAAATAGAGAGAAAACCGGAGCGCATGAAAAACCAAAAAAACTACCAGTTTTCCATTTTGCATGTCTTCCTGAGAAATCCGATCTCGAAGACCGAGTTCATTAATTGCATTAACTCCAAAATTCCTGCTCAATCTCCATTGCCACCGACCGCCATAGTTGGCGATGGATAAAAACAATTCAAATACCATTTCTAGACTTGGCGACTCTGCCACGTCGGCTTTCACTAGCCATTTGAAACTTCCACCAAATCCCTCGTCCTTCATACTTATCCATCCCATTTAATGCCATAGAAACTACCGCCCATGGCTCGCACCCTTTCATAGGTCCCTTTCCTCCTTGTTCATTAGTTAGGTTAGAAACATAGGTTAGGATTTAAGATGATACTTAGTCTAACCTCCTTAGTGCTAGGTCACTAACCTTAGAACATTTAGTTTATAGTTTAGGCCTAGGTTAGATTAGCACTAATCTAACCCATAGGTTATTAACCTTAATAAATCCAGTTTAGGTCTAACATTTAGAATGTTCAGAATAAGAACCTACAGATATACATTCACGAAAAGGATTCACTCCAGCACTGCCAATAAGCTAGTTGAATAAATGTATCTGAATTTATTACCTGGCCCACGATCAAGACCTTCCTAATATTACGATATCGGGAACCAATTCATTTAACACGATCAGCCTGAGTTAGACGGAATAACTTATTCAACGCGATTCGACTCGCAACTCACGTAAGGTATATAATTTTGTTCATCCCGAATAAACTTAAAGCATCTCTTGGATCAATGTCACCGATCCAAGTGGGTCTTATAGATGGATAAATCCACAATTCATTCGAGATCGATTAAACTCAGTGCAAAAATGAAAGAAATAAAATATTCCAATCATATTCCAACTCGGTCAAAGATCTTCAATTGTAAAGAAGATACAGTCCATATCAAGCATGAATTCACAATCAAAGGAACACATCCTTTTACGAAGAAATCATATATCAACACTTGAATGCTCAAGAGGAAGTAACAACAGTTCAGAGTGTTACATGATCGTGCAATGAGTAACGACAAATTGTTTAACTTTGGAAAGTTTTGAATCATGCTTCAAGAGCAAGGAGGATGAATATTCTTAGAGATTCAACACTGGATCTAGGATTGATGCACGTAGATGGGTAGAAGAGAACCTCTACCATGATTTGTATGAAATGTTTTTCTGTTGCTTCCTATTAGAACGGTATGAATGGCTCTCAAAGCATATGCGTCTAGATCAAGATGGTATTATAGATCACGTGTGTGGAACCAATACGAGTACCAAAGGATATAGGATGAAAATATGACATTGACTCGTGTTGTGGATCATCGGTGGAAAGGTGTGTTAGCTACACACCTTTGGAGTAAGATATTTCTGCATATTATTGTCTAGAAGTTGCTGAGTTTGAGTTTCTACGGGATCCCAGAGGAACATTTTTATGTGTTATCCCTCTAGAAATGAAGATCTTGATTGTTACCTTGAGTTTAGAGGTAATTCCAATGGTTGGCTAAACTATTCAGGTGTTGAGTGAGGAAGCTAGGGTGGAGGAAGATGGAAGATATTACTATGGAGAAAGAAAGGGAGGAGAGATGGCTCAAGTATAGTAAATTGCATGAAAGGGATATTTCTAGACAATGTGAGGTTACAAGTGTGATGGATCTATGGAGGTAGACGTTGTGGGAAGGAGTTGAGGTTCACGTAGAGGATGTGGAACCTAAGTAGTCTGTGCTACCCCATATTGGCAAGTGTGTAAGAGAGACCCTTTCATCTTCGATGAGAGTTCATCGCATATAGAGATAAGATTCATTGGCACATATTTAAACCCTCCTAGTGACCAAACCACGGTGCTTGGTTTTCTAGATCAAGAAAGGAGTATCGATGACCCCATTGATTGGTATCAATTGGTACAATTTTTCATTTCCCACTTCTATGGATATGCATACTATTCCGGTATTCGAGAGGAATTTTTAGACAATGAGCAAGTACACATGCCTTCTGTCTCACGTCCGGGAGTGGTGCGGGGCACACTAGTGGTAGTGGGACATTATCATAGACCGTTAGTGTGAAGTTCTCCGGAACATTGGGGACCCCTTGGCATGACCACTACGGGACATGTTAGACCCGGTGGATCTGGTGGGTCGGGAGGAACAGGACTGGTGGATTTGGCGATGGAGGAAACACCAAAATAAACCAAGGCTCTACCTTAAAAGGACAAGGGCCCCAACCACCTCCTCAAGTCTTCTTTGAGATGTCTTTAAATTTTCCAAATTACAGAGGTATTGAAGATGCTGCAGAATATGTTCACAAGTGTGAGCTACTATGGTGCGCAAAGGGGATCACAACCCCGAAGCAGAAGGCTAGTTAGTTTGCAATGATGTTACAAGGGCATGTACATAGCTGGTATAGGAAATATGACCCTTATCAAATGGTGGTGGATTATACTGCTTTAAAGAACGCATTCTTGGCAGAATTCCACATCCCTGAGTTTGAACATAATAGCATTAACGCCCCAAAGGAGATTCAACAGGGAATGGAAAAGAGTATGTGGGAGTATGATGCATAGTTCAAAACCATCTTCTCAAAATTATCATATGACATTCACCCTTCACAGCATGCTCAATGGTTTTTTGGGGGGTTAATAACTCCATTTAGAAGAGATTTATCTCATAAAATTTTATAGACCCATGTGAGGCATTAGAAGTTGCTCTACATGTCAAAGCTGTTGGAAGTGTTGATACTAGTGTTAGCCCATTTTTCGAGACTCAAATTACTACTATGGATAAGCGGCTAGAGAATTTTTTCGTGAACTCATCCCATGAGACTTGCGGTGGTATATGTTGTATATATCTTTTCCCCGGGTAGATATAGACAAGCAGAAGAATGGAGAAATCAAAGAAGCTCAAATCCCTGACATGCGCCCAAGGCACATGAGTGAAGCCCGGTGCATGACAATGAGTGTCAACAGAGGAAATGGTGCGCCCAAGGCACACAGAAGTGGCGCACGACAATGAGTGTCGATAGAGAAATGGTGCGCCCAAGGTGCACAGAAGTGGCGCACGACAATGAGTGTCGATAGAGGAAATGGTGCGCCCAAGGCGCACAGAAGTGGTGCACGACAATGAGTGTCGACAGAGGAAATGGTGCACCAAGGCGCACAGAAGTGGCACACGACAATGAGTGTCGACAGAGGAAATGGTGCGCCCAAGGCACACAGAAGTGGCGCACGACATGGAGTGTCGACAGGGTAAAGGATACGCCCTTGGCGCACAGAAGAGGATGTCGACACACACATGGATGCACCTATGGCGCACCTTCAGGAGGCGTAACATTTTGAGTGCTTGGAAAGCACTCAGCGCGCAGATATTCAAATGGCCATAACTTTTGACTGGGAGCTCGGATTCATTCAAGGTTAAGTTCGCCACTTTTGGGTTCATTTGGGGTTCTCACCTACCATCATAATGAGATGAGTTAAGTGCATTATGGAGGTGGTTGGGGCAGATTTTGAATTCCTCTCTCTTTTCTCTCTCATTCTTCCTATAAATTGTAAGGAGGGGCTTCTTTCTAAAGGTTGGACATTTCTGTTTTGCCCCTCCCTTCTTCTCTTTGGCAGGTGAACTTGTGGAGTTCAAACCTCCCATTTGAAACTGTAATGTATCTTTGCCTCTTGGCATTTTGCAGTGTGTTGTATCAATCCTTGGAGCAAATTAATACATGTCTGTGGATAATTCTCAACCCTCTCTGTATTCATTTGCACCCCCTTTGATCTTTCACTGCGAATCTGGCTATCTGTGTATGATCTTGCATTGCATTTTAATGGTCTGTGTTTATTTGGCAAGACAGGTGTTCTTCATTCCTCGGTGCATCACCTCTGTTAGTTTAGGTTTTATTTTATGCATCTTCTTACCCTGTCTCCTTGGAAAGTTAGATTAGGTTTTTAGTAAACCCTCTGCATTTTATTGGTGCATCTAGATAGAGGAATAGGAGCCGGCCTTCATCCGGAGAGCTTTTCCATTTTCGCAAGGTCCCACACTTGGGAAAAGCTCCATGTTATGCAATCATACTGAGAGTCTCAACCCATCACGTTGCAGAGTCCCATGGGTCTTGTGATTCACCATCACAAAGTATATGGTGTACAAATTTTGAAGTAGAGGGGCATGTCAAGGATAGTTTCCCCCAGAGGATAGTACACGCTATAACAGTAGACTGTGAAATTTTTCATGGGGACCATGATGCAAGTAGATGCCCCTTGTTACAGGCGCAATGCGGAAGAGAATGTGTCTTGTTACCGTAAGATCTATACCTCTATAACCCATGATACTAAGGATTGTAGGCTTATTGACCACATCCATGAGGCCATTGATCACTGGATACACCAGACTAGTATTGCTAGTAGTTATAAGAATGATGACTATCATTATGAGGGGCACACAGATGGAGGTGCGTGCAGAAGGGGATTTCATAGAGGATTTTTGGTCATGGTAACCATGGAGGAGGAAGAAGTGAGTTCCCATGTGGAACCTATTTTAATTGTGGGTCTACAGAGCATTACAAACAAGAGTGCCCAGATTTATTGCAGTGCTCATGGTGTGGGAAGAAGAACAAGTATGAGCACATGAATCAAGAAAGCACTATAAAGACAAGGGTGCTACAATGGTAAGAATTAAGAAAACAGACACACAATGGAAGCCACAAGTAACACGTGATGTAGGATTAGAACCTATTATGGTAATAACAAGAGCAGAGGCCGCATGCGCAAAGGAAATTCCAAGGAAGAAGAACCTAGTTTCAGGGGAAGAAGTGGTACATGGGAAGTACCTGGACACGAAGGAGGTATATCAAGAAACCATGGATGTCATTCAGAGTTTACAAGGATAAATCTAGTGTCTAAAAGAGAATTCCAGGAGGGAGGAGTAAAGAAGGAAGATCGAGGTGCCAAAAGATGACTTGGATGAGGTTAGGGAAGTATGTAAAATGCTAAGGCAAGAGAATATTATTCCCTTGCTAGGAGCATGGTTGAGAGAGAAGGTACCACGTGCCAAGGAAGAGCATGAGAGGTAGGTCTTTCATGCAAACCTTCCCCCTCACATCCTTGACTATGATAGGGAGATCACGTTAAATGCAGTTGTGGATGGATGGCTCCTTAGTAATATCCTCATTGACACAAACGCGAAGGTCAATGTTCTCACCTTGGATGCTTGGTATTAGATGGGAAGGATTGCATTACATTCATCTTTGAATGTGATGTATATGGAAATTAAAATGAAGGCAATTCCCATCGGTGTTTTAAAGGATGCAGCTATCACCATTTAAGGGGATAAGTTTACTAGGGACTTGAAGTCTTGGCACTCGCCGAGGTAGACAATTTCCTAGCACTACTTGGGTGCCCATGGTGCTATAAGAACAATGTGGATCTTTGGTTCAACAAGGGATACATAAGATTTGAAAATGAGGAGGAACGAGTCATCATACCCCTAGCTAATGGGAAATCAACACCCTATATTGAACCTTTGGGAGAAGAGGTCCTGGATAGAATATATGTGTGCTTAATCAAGGATCCAGAGATAATCCATCCTATTAATGGAGTTATCTAGTTTGAGGATGCTCAATCGGTAAGTGACACCACTAGTATAGCATGTGATAATTGGGTGCATGGAACCTATGAGTTAATCAGATGACATTTGAGAGGATTGGTGACAAAGGTGAAAAATGCACATACAATCGACACCTAGGAGGAAAGGAGCTACCTAAGTACTTAGGAGGAGCCTTCCCTAAGGTATTTTTGCAGAAGATGGAAGCTCAGTGGAAGGAGGAAAATGAATGAAGGGGGATGTTAAGTTACGTCCTACTAGGAAACTGCTACATGCACTGGTGGGAAATGCATTGGGATAATCTCTTGGAATGGCGCAAAGTGAGAATTGCCTTCTCTATACGGTTTTACACAAGAAACACACCCATGGCTATAAAATATTACCATGGTAAAGAGAACACTTCCTTCCATATCCAAGCATGTGAGACAACCTAGATGGGAAGCACATAAGAAGTCACCTTCATTATGGGTTCACAAGATATATTCCACCCTTCATGGTTGTGTGCATGCATGGTACATTCATTCTGAGACACACCACCAGACAAGGAATTGGCAAGAGTTAGCAGCTAATCTCATTCAAACATTTGAGTATCGAAGTACAAAACCCTTGGTGGATAAGGCATTGCAGGTTGTCAAGAACCTTACCATTGGGGATAGTTTCATGGCAGAAGATAGGCTACTAGAGTTGCTAGGTAAACATGGCCTAGAGACGTGCTTTGAGGAAGAAGTAATAGAAGAGATACAACTTGAGCACATGTGTTTGGAAAAAGAAAAGGGGAAGATGGTGTATGTTATTGATGGTGAAGAGGCAAAAACTTGGATGTTGACCATTTTGTAGGGATGCACAACATGGTAGACAATCTTTGATAAATGGGCCCGTGAATATAATTATCATGTAAAGAAAAATAAGGTTAACATTGGCTCAAAAGAAGAGCCTAAGGAGGCTATCATCAGATACTATTGGTCAGAGAAGGAAGTCTCTAAGATCATTGATCTTTTACGTGAGTTTGAGGATTTATTCCCACGCGGGTATCATGAACTCAAATGCGTTCACCATTCCTTGGGGGAAATGATAATTAATTAGAAGGAAGGTTTGCACTTGGTCCGGAAGAGACCATCTTGAATGAATCCTAATGTCAGTGTGTGAAGGTCAAGGAGCAAATAGACCGGATGATAGTGTCAGGAATCATAGAGGCTGTGGAGGAGTCAGAGTGGATAAGTCCAATGGTGATTAGTATAAAAAAGGACGGAAGGATAAGGATATGTGTTGATTATAGGGATCTAAATGTAGTGTGTTTCATTGATCCCTTCCCAACCCCATTCACTAAAGAAATCTTGGAAGGAGTGGCAGGGCGTGAAGTATACTCTTTCACGGATGGGTTCTCAGGCTATCACCAGGTGAGGATTACAAAGGAATACCAGAGAAAGATAACCTTCACCACCAACTGGGGAATTTTTTCCTATACGTTCATGCCTTTTGGGTTGTAGAACGCACCTTCTATGTTCTCACTCATTGTAGTGCTAGCCTTCTAGGATTCATCCACAAGTTTCTCTAGGTGTACCTTGATTATTAGATCATGTATGGACTGGTCAAGGGCCATTGCAACAATTTGAGATTGATGTTTGAAAGGTGTCAGTAGTTGAGGATATCCCTCAACATCAAGAAGTGTGTATTATCTACCCCGTTTGGGACCTTGTTAGGACACATCATATGTAAAGAAGTCATGTTGGTGGATCCTACCAAAGTTGCAATGATTATGGGATAAGGGGATCCAACTAGTCAAAGCGCAATGCATGGGTTTCTTAGACACCGGGCTACTATCAGAAGTTCATCAAGGGGTATGCCAAGATCACCACACCTTTAGAAGAGTTTCTCAGACATAAAAGTTCCTTCCATTAGGGAGAGGCACAACAGAAGGCATTTGACACATTAAAGGATAGGCTTGTCACCGTGCCTATATTACGTTTCCCCTCTTAGGATAAAACCTTCCATGTTCATGTATATTCCTCTAGAAAGGCCATTAGGGCCATACTTACACAACCTGGTGAGGGAATTGTTGATCACCCCCTATGCTTTGCTAGTAGGAATTTCACACCGTAAGAGTAGAATTACACTACGACAGGCCGTGAGGAATTATCTATGATCTACGTGCTTCATAAGTTCAGGCAATATCCGTTGGAAATGCCCTTTATCTTCTACACTGACCACATGGAATTAAAATATTTGTTTGAAAATCCCATCCTACAAGGGTGCATATGTCAGTGGGTGCTATTATTCTAAGATTTTGAGTTCACCATAGTTGTCAAACTAGGTAAGAGTAATTCCAGAACTGACCATTTGTCTAGGATTGATTCAGGGGAGGATGCACAAAGCATTGAAGATACCATGCTAGATGCGTAGCTGTTTAGGTTACAATGCACACCCTTAGACTTGGAGGATATTTTTGTGTTCCTTAAAATGGGTATAGTGCCTGAAGGGATGAAGACATTATAAAAAAATGAACTAGCCATACACTTTGTGCCCTACATGTTGATTAGTGGGGACTTATACAAACTAGGGCGTGATGAAGTTTTGTGCAGGTGTGTACTAGAGCATGAGAACTTTTCCATCATAGAGGAAGCACATGGAGGAAGTGCAAGTGGAAATTATGTAGGCAATTCCACCACACGTAAAATATTAATGGCAGGATTGTGGTGGGAAACTCTGTATAAGGATTGCAAGGGTATTGTAAAGTGTTTGACCATTGTCGGTGTCTTTGGAAAGCCAAGACGAGAGAGATGAAATGCCTTTGTGCCCTATCCCTAACACTGAACCTTTTGAGAAATGGGAAATAGACTTTGTAGGCCCTATTACACCAGCAACGCATAGGACTAGATCACGCTATATAATCACTTACATGGACTATTTGACAAGGTGGGAAAAGGCAGCCCCAACTAAAGACTGTACAACAGCTACAACAGCAAGATTTTTGTGGGAGAACATTATCATGAGGTATGGATGCCCTTTAAGTTTAACCAGTGATAGGGGTACACATTTCTTGAATGATCTTGTGAGGATCCTGTTAGCGAGTTCATGGTGGCTCATCACAAAACTACACCTTATCACGCATAAGAAAATAGAACTACGGAAGCATTTAGAAAAATATTGAGTCATACCCTAACAAATATTTGTGATGTTGGAAGACAAGATTAGGATGACAAGGTATTAGCCATATTATGGGCTTATAAGACAACTTATATAAGGCTAAACAAAGCCACACCATTTCAATTGGTTTTTACGTAGAGGATGTCATGTCAGTTGATTTCATGTTACCTTCTCTGCGAATAGCGCATGTAGGAGGGCTAGCTAATGAGCAAGCACTAGAAGAAAGGATTGATAAATTAATGAAGTTAGATGAAAGGTGATCATTGGCCAAATGGATCCAAACAACAGAAAAAGTAAAGCAAAAAGCATGGCATGATCACCACATTAGGAACAAGAAGTTTGATCTTGGGAAGATGGTCTTACTCTATGATTCTATGTTTCGCGCCATCCGGGAAGTTAAAAGTGCATTGGCTAGGTCCCTACATCATCTCATACATACTTGATTTGGGTGTGTGCTAGTTACAAGTGCTTTGGATGGGACAAGATTGTCAAGACACTTTAATGGGAGTAGGCTAAATCCCTACTATAAATAATTCTTCTTGGTGTTTGAAAATAAGGTAGTATTTCCGAGTTAGTTGATAATTTCCCTTAATGTATTTTGTTTTCTTTTGTTTTGTTTCTCGTTGTTGTTTTTGTTGTGCGTTGGACACATGTAATCTCATTACTTTTTGAAGTTTGTAACTACGAGAGGACCGCACATCATTTTAGTGTAGGGTGGAGTAACGTGGAAGAAATTGAAGTGTGAAGCGCTATGAAGTATTGCATTAGAAATCCTAGTTGAATGGCCTTGTGAAGAAAGTACATGTAAGGAAAAGTGAAAAATGATGGTTGTTGTCAGGATAAGGCTACATTGGGATCCCCTTACAAGAGAGGAACAAGTATAAAATCAACATGAGGTAGGCGAGAGAAAAAATCATGATAGAATAAGTTCCTTCAGCGATGGTTACGCGTATGCAAGAGTCTCCTATCAAGATGAATTGGTTATGCGCTAGAAGGTTGGAGAATTGTCTCTGTCAAGTTAAAGTGCTAAAGTTGGGTTTATTTGAAAAATCTACATTAAGTGTTAAAGTATGGTGGTAGGTAAGGTAGCATTTAATGTTACAAAGTGGGAAAAACTATAAATAAAGGGTCAAGGAATTTCATTATTTACTTTACATATACGAAGAAAGAAGTGCTTTTACATCATTACAAACTAGGGCTTCAAGAACTGATCTCGTGTGAAGAAATATTTGAAGAGTTTGAGCATGAGTAACTAGTTTGGATTTGCAAACCAAAAGGAAGGGATTTCATAGGTGTAAGATAATTTGTGAGAAGGTGTCGTCTTGTGAAGGAATTATCCCAGTTAGGGTTTAAAAAACTAGGGCATAGGTTTAAGAGGTTCTCTTCACAAGTTTGAGATCTAAGGTTAGAATAAGTGGAAGAGTAGAGTAATAAGAAGAGATTGAAGTGATAAGAGGACCTAAACAATGGAACCTAAGAAACCAACCATGTCACCCAAGAAGCCAAAGGGAAAGGGAAAGGGCAAAGAGCCAACAATAACCACCACAAGCATGAATGAGGAGTGGTATACGAAATGTAGTACCCAGATGGAGTTTTTCTTGGGAAGGAGTGGGAATCCCATTTGAGAAATATGGCGGTGAGTGATTATAACCATCACACAAACACAACAGAGAAGGAAATGGCACTAGAGTTAGTGTGCCTAACAAACAAAAGGACACCAGAGGGTTTTCCCATCTATAGTGATGAGGTAAAAGTGAAGTTGGAGAAGGCAGGGTTATTGCAACTCTATGAGTTGCCCTAATTTGGAAAACTTGAGTGCCTCTATCAGTGGCTGATGTCATGCATGCATAAGGACCAATTTTACTTCATAGGGCGTAAGATGTGCATAACCCCTCAGCTAATTTCAAAGTTTACATACCTCACCTGGGAGGGAGAAATCATAGATGATGACCTAAGAAACAAGGATACCATCAAAGCAACCATCATTGCATATGATTACAAGAAGGGGTCAAGGTATTTTGATATTGCATAAATCTTAGATCCTGTCATGAGAATGGCCACACACCTAGTCACAAAGTTAAATGCTCAAGAAATGTGGATGTAGGTGAATAAGGTCCGGTTAAATGTGTCAAAAAAATATCGAGAGGGCATAATCTACAATGTATCATCCTTTATTACAGATGAGATAATCAGTAGCGCACAAGAAGGAGACAAGATACTATTTGGAAATATCCTCCTGATAATTGTATTTTCAGAGATAGGAGTTCCGACACAAAAAAAGTGTATTTGGGAGTATACGGCTGAAGATCCCTCACCTACGAAAATATTTACAACGTATACATGTGAAATAATGACAACCTCCCACAAGGCATGCCTGGACAAGTGGTATAAGTAGTTAAGGGATGCATTTGGGGAAGATTGGATAATCCTAGAGAAACTATTGGTGCTTTCAAAGGAAGAAGCGAGTTTTTGTGTACCAACACTTCTACATAGGTAGATTCATGATGGTGGATGAAACCATGAGCCCATGGTGTAAACTCCTATTCTCCTTCACCACCCAGTACTTCCAAGTGGGAGTTAACAAGTTCAAAAAAGTAAAGAGACTAAGTTTTGACCTTAGTGAAGTTGATCAGGACCACAGGGAGATGCACAGGACGTTGGTCTACCCTAAGAAGCACATGTACATGGAAAATTACGTAGTGCATGAAGTCAAAATGATGAAACCCCTGACTCTACCAATTGCAGGAAAGCTCATGGCACATGTATATCTCTGTATTAGGCCAAAGTTTGAGAAAGGTACATACCTAGAGAATGATGTCTCCATACCTGAAGATCCCATGGGTAGAAGAAAGCCCACACTTAAGAAAAGGGTGAGAGAAGAATAAAAATCACTAAGTGTGCAGACTATCCAACCAAAGAAGCGTGTTGGTGGAAAGCACAAAACCTAACACCTATACGTGTATGAAGAAGTCCTCAGTAAAGGAGAAGACCCTAGAAGAAGAGGCTCCAGATGAACCCCTCACCAAGGAGAGTTACCATTGGAAATAGAGAAGGTTGGATCCCCTACGAAAGAGTCACCTCTCTAGAAAGAAGAAGAGGATAGAAGAGGAGACCGACTCAGAAGAAACTGAGAGCTTGGATAAATATATAGGAAAAAATGATGATGACGATAAAGAAGATGATCTTGAATGAGATCAAGAGCCACTTGTCTTCAGTGTGCAAGATTCAGAAGAAGAGGGTAGAGAAGAATAACATGGGTTCCTTTTCATGTGGAAAAAGGGTAACCTGGGAGAAGGAAGACATGTAGGACATGGGAAGAAGGAAGGAGGTTAGTGCGCATAAGAAAATAACTTCAATCCTTATACGGGAGAAATTAAACAAGGTGATAAAAAGAGAAGTAACAAAAATAATCGAGGCCTTAGTAGAACAAGAATTGGAGTGTAGTGCTGACATAGTGATTGAAGAGGGTAAGGAGGAAAGCGTTGAGAAAGAACAAGTTAGTGTGGGAGGAGGTCCCAATCTAATGGTGAGTTTCTCAAAATCCACTTTCTTAGGAAGGAAGAGCCTTGATACAGAATGATGATAGGTCATGGGCTATGTTGATGACCAAATTAAGGTGTTATGCACGTGCTTCTAGAGCACTATACCCATGGAATAACTTCTAGCTATGGCATCAATTGACGAGGAGGGAGTGTATCCTTAGACAACAAAGATGCTCTCTTGGGCATTTGAGTCCCATATTGACAAGCCAAAATTCAAAGTATACTAAGGGGAAATCATTCCAGTACTGAATTCTAAGGGATCTAACCCTTTGGTAAATGCCCAACAACTCTCGGATGAGTAGCTATGTAATGCGCTCAATAAGGTCATGGTTGAGACTGAGGCTAGGATCTTTGGAAGAAATGATAGAGTAATATTTCTAGAGGGAAAGCTAGAAAAGAAGGAAGAGGAGCTAGCTAAGAAGACTAAGGGCTTGAAACAAGAAGAGTTGATTAGCACGTAGCTGAAGCACAAAATAAGGGATGATAACGTGAAGGTGCATGAAATATACAAAATGGCGGATTCTCTCACAAGTGCCATTATATTGAAGCATCCAGACCTAACGCCACCCACATAGAAGTACGGATCCACTCTTGAATGCTTAGAAGATTTGATGCACATCCTCACCATGGAGAGACAACCATTGGCCCTGGAGTCCACGGAATAAGTGGCAGCATGCTTGGAGAGGGAGGAAAAATTGAAAGTGGTAGAAATCATTGCTGAGTATAGAAGGTACTTGCAGATGTCAATTCTACCTAATCTACTCGAGGCTATGTAAAATAATTGCATAGACAGGGGATAGAGTGATGAGCATCTTGGTCTCCACTCATGAGGTAGAGTTGACGAAATTTCAAGAGAAGAATAAGGGTTTTGGGCCCCTAATATAGCTTCTAAATCTTAAGGGCATGTAGGCGCGCACATCCAGAGGAAGCACACAAGTGAAGGTGCGTAAGGTAGTAGTCAAAAGGCTTATTGGAGAACCAAGGGCGTGTGCCATGCGAAGAACAATTCAGAATTAGCTTTTTTGGCCTTTTAGACTAAACACATGAAGAACGTGTTTCATTTGGATAAGGTTCCGCCTAGCGACAGGTGTCTGGAAGGAATATACCTCGTAATAGAAAGATCTGAAAGGACAATCATGACATGGAGAGGCATGCACCTGGGGTGACCCACACCTTGACACTTGGGGGCTAGATCGAGGTTGTAGAGAAGTTTTTAGAACTCAAATGCCTATTTATACATGCACCCTTAGCAAAGAATAGAGACAGAAATGAGGTAGAGGAGCTCTGCAAGATTTCTGCAAGAACTATGGGATGAAAATGGGTAAAGGATTCCAGTAAGGATGTAATTGGAAAATGGGGAATGAAATTTTTTTTTTGTGAGAATACATGTATGGGTCTAGATATGGCGCATGACTATGGTCGCCTCTCTGTGATACTTTGCAGCAAGATTATGAATGAATATGATAAAGTTACCACCATGTTTACATTAATATCTTCTTATGTATTATCCGCATGATCTTACTCTAATTTTGATCTTGTATAATCATGGACCTTACTTGAATGATTAAGTATATTTGGATGATTGGACAAAGTGTATGGATTGGTGGGGACCATTGTGATAACTTGAGGTTGATGTTTGAAAGGTATCGGCAATTGAGGATCTCCTTCAAAGATCAAGAAATGTATCTTTACAACTCCTTTTGGAACGTTGTTGGGGCATATCATATGCAAAGAGGGCTTATTGGTGGATCTCGCAAAATTTGTAGTTATTGTGGGATTAGGGAGCCTACCACCCAAAGCACTATGCATAGATATATTGGACACACTGGGTACTATAGAAAGTTCATCAAGGGGTACGCCAAGATCACCATGCCTTTGGAAATATTGCTCAGACATAAGAATGCCTTTTAGTGGGGAGAGGCGTAGCAGAGGGAATTTGACACTCTGAAAGAAAGGCTTATCACCACACCTATTCTACGATTCCCATCATGGGATAAACCTTTCCATGTCCACGTGGATGCCTCTATTACAGTAATGGGGGTTGTTCTTGCTCAACCAGGAGATGGGATTTTTGATAATCCCTTGTGTTTTACAAGTAGAAAGTTGACACCAGTAGAAAAGACTTATACAAAAACTAAGCATGAGGGATTGTCAATGATCTATGCACTCCACAAATTTAGACAATATCTACTAGCAACTCCCTTCATATTCTACACTGACCATATGGCCTTGAAGTATCTAGTAAACAAAGCAGTGTTGCAAGGGTGCATATGTTATTGGGTACTTTTATTTCAATAATTTGAGTTCAAAGTGGTGGTAAACCCGGGAAAGAACAATTGTGGGCTAGATCATTTATCAAGGATTGATTCTAGAGAGGATGAGAAAAGTATTGAGGAAACCATGTCGGACACACAACTATTCAAGTTACGGCGCACGCCCTCAGAATTAGAGGACATTACCATTTTTCTCAAGGAAGGTGTGGCACTCGAAGGGATGAATGCTCGGAAAGGAAATGATTAGCCATACGTGCCACACACTTTATGTTGATTAATGGGGATTTATATAAGATGGGCCATGATGAGGTTTTGCACTGGTGCATTTTAGAACATGAACGTGTGGCCATAATAGAAGAAGCACATGGTGGGATTTCTAGAGGAAACTATGTAGGGAATGCAACCGCGCGCAAGATCCTAGTCAGCTGGACTATGGTGGGAGACAATTCACCAAGATTGCATTGAGTTTTGTAAGGCCTGTGACCACTGCCAGCACCTTGGAAAACTTGGAAGAAGGGACGAGATGCCCTTTCACCCCATCGCCAGCGTAGAACCTTTTGAAAAATGGGAAATAGATTTTGTTAGACCAATCTCACCAAGTTGCACGAAAGGACTAACTCGTGGTATATCATTACCTGTACTTATTATCTAACAAGGTGGGCAGAGGCCGCACCCACTAAGGATTACACCGCAGCCACGACTGCTAGATTTTTATGGGAGAAATTTATCAGTAGGTATGGGTGCCCATTAAGTTTAACAAGTGATAGGGGCAATCACTTCTTAAATGAAACTGTCAGGATTCTATTGGTAGAATTCATGGTAGCCCATCACAAGACTACCCCTTATCACCCTCAGGTAAATGGGACTACAGAGGCATTCAGAAAAATCCTTAGTCACACATTGACTAAGATATGTGATGTGGGTAGGGAGGATTGGGATTACAAGGTATTAGCGGTTCTTTGGGCATATAGAACAACGTATAAAAGGTTGAACAAGGCCACACCATTTCAATCGGAGTTCAGTGTGGAGGTTATTTTTTTGAATTTATGCTACCATCGTTGTGTATAGTGTGCGTAGGAGGATTGGATGATGAACAAGCTGGAAGAAAGAATTGATGAATTGATAAAGTTGGATGAAAGGTGCTCACTAGAAAGATGGAGCCAAACAACTGAAAAATATAAGTAAAAGGTATGGCATGACCACCACATTAAGAACAAATAGTTTGAGGTTGGCTAGATGGTATTGCTATATGATTCAAAACTCATACGCCATCCTGGAAAGTTGAAGGTGCATTGGTTGGGTCCTTATGTAATTTCATACATCCTTAAGTCGGGAGCATGCCGATTACAAGTGTTGGATGGAACAAAATTACCTGGACACTTCAATGGGAGTAGGCTGAAGCCCTACTATAAATAATGCTTTTGGTGTTTGTAAAAAGGTAGTTCTTCCAGTTAGTTTAGAATTTCCTTTATGCTTTTCCTTTCTTGTTTTTCCCTTTCGCGTTGTTGTATTATTTTACACCTTGGGCACCAAAGAACCTTATTAATTTTTAAGTTATGAATGTGTAGAGGACTCGTGTGCATCGATTTAGTGTGGGGTGAGGTAATAAAGAGAGGCATGGAGTTATTCAGTAGGAGGATTGGGTTGGTAGACCGTTCGAACTGGTCCTGTTGAAAAGATACATTAGGAGAAAATAAGGTAGATGGGTGGAAAAATAAGGTTACATTGGAAATCCATGTATAAGGAGAAAAAGTGCAAAAACATGAGGTAGGTGAAAGCAAGAATCATGAGGATGGAAGAGGTGCCTTTGGCGCTGGTAACACACATACAAAAGTCTTTTGTCAAGATGGATTGTTTGCATGCTAGAAGGTTGGAAAAAATTTCATGTAAGGATTGGGCACAGGTGAAAACCTTTTCATGCAAGTATTGGGCGCGGGTAAAAACCTTTTCCTGTAAGGATTGGGCATGTAAGGAAAAGTGTTGAAGTCAGGTTTTTTTGAAAAAACACCACATTAAATATTATCGTACGGTGGTAGGTAGCCTAGCCTTTAATGTGTAAAAGTAGGAAAAGCTATAAATACAAGGATGGGTAGTTCATTATTTTACTTTGCGAAAACAAGGAGAATGATTTTCTTTCAAGAGCTAGGGTTTCAAGAGATGACTCATGTGAAAGAAATTATCAAAAACTTATGCACAATCAGTCGTTAGATCTACAAACCAGAGCAAAAGTGATTCACGGGTGTGAGGAACATTGTGAAAGAGCGTCGTGATCAAAGGAGGAAAATCATAGATTAGGGTTTGTGCTCTAGGGCACAGGGCGCACGAAGAAAAATCTTAGACAACCTGAAAGCAACCAAGGAATGAAAGCGAAGGGTAAAATGATGGCCACAAAACTAGTTGATAAGCTTGCAATACAATCCAAGAAGGGAAAGGGTAAGGGAAAAGGAACGAAGAAAGAAGAATAAATCCCCTTGGATACGAATGAGGAATGGTACTCAGATATGCAATACCCAGATGGGGTTTTACTAGGGCAAGAGTGGGAGTTCCACATAAGACAAATGACCGTGATTGACTACAATCATTGGTCAATTATAATCACAAAGGAAATGGCGTTGGAGTTGGTGCACCCCACAAACAAATGAACACCTAACAAGATGCCAATCTATAGTGACGTAGTTAAGGTGAAAATGGAGAAGGCAGGGCTTCTCCATCTTTTCGAGTTGCCATACTTCGGGAATCCTGAGTGCTTGTACCATTGGTTAATTACATGCATGCATGAAGACTTCTTATACTTCACAAGGTGCAAAATGCACATAACTCCCCAACTAATTTCACACTTTACTGACCTCAAATGCACAGGGATGTACTCATAGATGACCTCCAAGATGAGGAGGAAATCAAATAAACCATTGCATCCCAGGATTATAAGAAGGGATCAAGATACTATGACGTCTCAGATATCAATGATCCGGTGATGAAGATGGCTACGCACCTTGTCTCCAAGCTAAATGGACAAGAGAGGTGGACCTAGGTGAGAAATCCCTAGTTGAATGTCTGCAGGAAGGTCACGGAAGGCACTATGTACAACATCTCCCAGTATATAGCAGACAAAATCATAAGCAGAGTAGGGAGAATGGAGGAAAGATCTTGTTTGGAAACATTCTGTTAACAATTGTGTTCTCAGAAATCGAGTGCCAGATGCATCTGATAAATTCATATGGGAGTACCCCACTAAAGATCCCTCACCCACGGACAGATTCTAAAAATACACATGTGAGTCAATGACAGGGGTGCACAAGGCGCGCTTAGACAAATGGTACATGTGCCTTAGGAACGCATTTAGAGCTAAATGGTAGATTCCTGAGTAACTCCCCGAAGAATCGAAGGGGAAGCGAGTTCACAGTATACCAACACTTCTGCATTGGTAGATTCATCTTGGTGGATGACAGTTGGAGTCCCTGGTGTAAACTCCCCTTCTCATTTACTGCCCAATTTTTCCAAGTAGGGGTAAATAGATACAAGGAATCGAAGAAATTAAATCTGGAGTTGTCCACCCTTGACAGAGAGCATAGGGAGATGAGAAAGAAGTTGGTCTACGGGAAGCATGTGTACGTTGAAAGGTACGTGTCATAGGATGTGCACATCGTAAGGCCATTGACCTTACTGATTATTGAGAGTGCTACTGCTAGGATCTACCTGCACATAAGGCTGAAATTTGAAAAGGGCGCACACGTGGAGGATGAGATATCCATTCTGGATGACCCCATGGGAAGAAAGAATCCCATGCCAAAGTTCAAGGAGAGGGAAGGAGATGAAGAATAAAAAATAATGGTGGAGAGGAAGAACATAGATACTATAGGGCCGAGTACCTTCTGTCTGGAAGAAGAGGAGAATGATGGTCAAGGAAAAGACCCTAGAGCCTACGAAGCCACCATCCCCTGAAGAACCTTCAGATGAAGAGAAGACAACATCCCCGACTCTGGAGTTTTCTACAAGGGAAGAAGAACAAGGGATGGAGGAACAAGGGTCTGAAGATACAGATGACCCGAATGCCTATATAGGCGAAAAGGATGATGATGAAGGGGAAGAGTTGGAGGTGGATCAAGAGCCAATTAATGTCCATGATTTGGAGGGAGAGGAAGTAGAGGATATAAATGATGCCTTCATATTTGTAAGGAGGAAGGGCACCCAAAGGGAGGAAGGCATGCGGAGTGAAGAGAGGAGTGAAGGAGCTAGTACCAAGGAGCTAGATATGCCCAAGCTCACTCAAGAGGAGGTGAATGAGAAGGAAACAAGGGAGGTAGAGAAGATAATTGATGCCTTGGTTAATGAGGAGTTGGGGCACATTGTAGAGTTTGTGCTCAGCGAGTTCAAGAAAGAACAAAGGGAGAAGATTGGAAGTAGCACAAAAGGCCCAACTCTTTCGGTAATTGTTCCCAAGGGCATGCGCATGGGAAGTAAATACATAGAGGGGGAAGAACAATGATGGGTTACATTGATGACCCCAACAAAGTTTTGTGCACATATTTCTAGAGTACCATACCCACCAAGGAGCTCACCGCTATGGAGTCCTTTGATCCTGAGGGTGGATACCCATGTACGAGGAAGATGCTATTATGGGCATTTGACTCCCACCTCGATGAGCCTGAGTTTGAGGTTAATTAAGGAGTGGTATTAACACTATCTCGAAGGAAAGGGGACAACCCCATTATAAACATGCAACAAATCTTAGATGAAAAATTATGTAACGTGCTCAAAAAAGTCTCCATGGAAATCAAGGCTAGGCTCTTTGGCAAGAATGACAGGGTTAAAGTCTTGGAGGACTTGTTGGAGAAGAGGAAAAAGAAGTAGTGAAACTAACAAAGGACCTCAACCTTGAGAAATTAATCAGTGCTCAACTATAGAGGGAGATTCAAGAGGAAAAGGAAAGGGTACGTAAAGTTTCTAAGAAGGTGGAGCTCATCTCCCAAGCGATTATCATGAAGTACCTGGACCTTAACCCTCCCACGCAAAAGTATAGATCCTCCCTGGAGTGTCTAGAGGACTTGACTCGGATCCTCACCATGGAAAGGTAGCCTTTGGCATTGGATTAGACAGAGGAGGTAGTAGTGTGCTTGGAGAAGGAAGACAAGTTGAAGGTCATTGCACTCATGGCTGAATACAACAAGGTGCTCGCTGACGTAAGAGCAGCTGCACAAACTGTGGGGGTCACTTATGACCATTACACGGATCAAGACAAAGTGACAAGCATACTACTTTCCAGTGACGAGGCCGAGCTGAAGGACTTCAGGGAAAATAATAAGGGCAATAGAGCTGAGTGAGAAAGGATCATAGCCGAAGTGGAAAATAAATCTGAAGCTATTGAGAACCGGTGAGTCTCAATCAAAACCCGGCTAAAAGAGCTCTACAAGGTCATCACGAGGAAGATGGATGCCTTGGAAGATCACGCTAAGGAACTGGAGACTATGGTGGAAACCATTACCACACAAGGGGAAGGGTTAACCTTCGACAAGGTGATCACCTTGGTTTGTGACATCTACACTAAAGCACAGGAGGAAGTTAGTGCTTAGAGTACACTGGAGGCTGACCTACAACAAAATTTTCCCCCTAGTCTTTCTCTCCCCCATTATTTTCCAAGGCAAGTCCTTGCAATCTTTTTGTGCTACATTATTTGAGAAGGTTCCCAAGGGTGGAGAATAGGTGAAGTGTGGGGTAATGTTGGGCCCCTAATATAGCTTCCAAATCTTAAGGGCATGTAAGTGTGCACAGCTAGATGAAGCATGCAAGTGAAGGCGCGCAAGGTAGTAGTCAAAAGGATTCTTGGAGAACCAAGGGCATGCGCTCCATGTGAAGAACAATTCAAGACTTATCCATTTTTGGCCTTTTAGACTAAACACATGAAGAACATGTTCCGTTTAGATAAGGTTTTAGCCTAGCGATAGGGTGTCCTAGAAGGTATATACCTTGCGATAGAAATATCCAGAAGGAAAATCATGACATGGAGAGGCATGCGTCTAGGGTGACCCACACCTTAACACTTGGGACCATATATGAGGTTGTAGAGAATTTTGTTAGAACTCAAATGCCTATTCATACGTGCACCCTGGCAAAGAACAGAGACAAAAATGAAGTAGTGGAGCTCTCTGCACTACCGTGAGAACTATGGGATGAAAATGGGTAAAGGATTCCAGTAAGGATGTAATGGGAAAATGGGGAACGAAAAATTTTGTTTTGTGAGAATACATGTATGGGTCCAAATATGACGCATGACTATGGTTTGCCTCTCGTGATACTTTGTAGCAAGATTATGAATGAATATGATAAGGTTACCACCATGTTTACATTAAGATCTTCTTCTATATTATCTGCATGTTCTTACTCTACTTTTGATCTTTTATAATCATGGACCTTACTTGAATGATTATGTATATTTTTGGATTTACAACTTCTTGGTTCTATTATTTCTGTTGTGCGCTTTGTTTTTGTTATGACTGAAGGGGTGTAGAAGTTGTCCTAAGCTCTATAGCTTCTTCATGTCTGTTAAATCACTAAGTTAGAATCATGAACTATGCCTTCCACTAGACTCACATAAAAGAGAGACTCAGCTCCCTCTCGTGCCTCGGGTGAGCACCCAACACCCACCGGGTGATAGGCCGGTGCGCTTGAGGTTCCCTTGTTCTTATTGGGGTGCAAAAATGACTACAAAGGAAATAGGGCGAAAGGGAAAAATCCTTGATGAGGTGAAAAATAAATTTGAGGCAATTGAAACCTTAAGGGGTTCAATCAAAAACTAGTCAAGGAACCTGTACCCATAGATTACTAAAAGGATGGATGCACTTGAAGACATGAGAAAAGAGTTGGAGAAAATTGTTGACACTATGAACTCTCAAGGAGATGGATCGAGTTTTAGGGAGGCAAGCACCCTAGTTTACGACCTCTACTAGAGAGAAAAACAAATTCGATGTCTAGAATAAGTGGGGCCGACTTGCAAAAATATTTTCCTAGCTTGTTGCAATAATGCCATCACTTCCCCATTCTTTCTTCTTTCCCAAATTCTTCATCCCCTTATTCTTTTTCCAAGATGAAAGTATACTGTAATTCTTTATTCATTGGAGAAGTGTTCCCGTAGATGGAGAATAGGCATAGTGTGGGGTGATGTTAGGACCCCAAAATGTTAGCTAAGTACAAAAGGCACATAGGCATGCAAGGCCTAGTTGAAGAAGGGTGTGTAAGGAGAAGGAACACATGATAGGGTTTAAGGAAGGGTTTAAGAAAACTGTGGCATACTCACTGAAAAAGCTAAGGTTTCAGGAGTTAGCCATATTGGGGGACATGAGAAAAGCGTGACCTGACAATGAATGAGGAGTGGATAAGGTGCCATCCTAGAAATGTGATGCCCACAAAAGGAATATGCTTAGCGATGGAGGATTCTAGAAGACCATCATTACAAGGAGTGGAGAGCTCAGATCTGAAGGAGCATGCTTCTATGGAGGACCACTTGGACACTTGGCAATAGATCTGTAGCCCCTGAAAGCAAGTCGGTGGTTGAAGAAACCTATATATACAAGCACCCACATAGTAGATACAAGAGGAGAATATAGAGAGTGGAGCTCTGCAGAAATACTGTGAGAACTCTATGGGATTGGGTAGAGGCTATATAAGGGAGTAATGTATTAAGGGGATGGGATATAAATTTTTCTTTGTATGGATGAAGGACATGATCCCTGCTATGATGTATGACTTTGGTCTGATCAAGCTATGGTAGTCTAATGGATCCATTGAATGTAATGAGGTTATAAACATGAATGAGTATGAATGTAATTGATTCGGTTCATATCTATATCTTTTCATTTATGTTCATGGATGTTATGGAATAGATGTAAATCCTTATGTATTTTCCTTTCTATTGTAGTTCTATCTATTATTTGTAAGTACCCTCTGTTTGGAATGAATACATTTGTCTAGAGGTTGTTCTGAGCCCTATGATGATTGTATGTCTCATTTCCACCTTTATTCATTAAGTTCTGACATAGATGATGGTTTCCCACTTAACTCACATAAAAGAGAGACTCGTCACCTACACATGCCTCGAGTGATCACCAAAGACCCACCTTTGGGTGATAGGTCGGTACGCATGGGATTCCCTTGTTGTTTGGTGGGTATAAAAATGACTACAATCTCAATCGAAGAACAATGTTCATATGTCTTCCCAAAAAATTTCTTACATAGGAAATATTTGAGGCATTCAAATAATATCTCTCTTGTTCACTTGAAACCATGATGAATTACATGGGAATTTTAGGTTATTATAATAATTAAAAAAATTTAACCAAGTAAACTTGTGTTTAGATAATTACAAGTATGTTTTAATGTTAGGTGTGTTGGTGCCCATTTTGATCCTCTGTTATTTTCCCATCTTCTCCCTTTGTTCTACGTGCTCTAAAAACTTTTTCTTCAAATTTGGTGATCTATAACTTTTTCCTCTAGATTGAATGCTTTCAAAAGCTCACAAACTTATTATTTTGCCCCATTTTGAAAGAAAAATACATGCATGCCCTGTTTTGTGCCCTAGTTTTCCAAATCCACAGCCTCTATCATTTTTTCCATCTTTCTCAGCCTTTGGAGTTTGTGGTTACTCTTTTTTACTTATTTTCTCTCAAAAATATATCCCCATGGTTGAAAATTGCTTTAAAACACCTTCCATGTGCCTTTTGATCAAAAAATCCTTCACCTATGAAGAAAAAATAGAATTCATGCATCCTTGGAAAATTCTATGTTTTTGTGATCGTATGGGTGTCATTAGCCCATCAAAACTAAGCTCAAATGATGTATCCTACATGGGAATTTGTGGTTGGACAAGATTTGACAAGTTTCCTTTGAAAAATTAATGTTTTTTGGTTTCAGGAAAAAATCCAAATTTCCCTCACAACTCCACAGGAGGACACATGTCACACTCTTATTCAAAGGAGGAATGGAAGGCTGGTGGGGACTTGGAAGTTTTTTTCCTTTAGGAAAAGAAGTGAAAAAGGTAAGGAAAGGCCCGCACATCCACCAATCCAATCAGGGGTGGACATGTGGTAGGGTGGGGTAAGAAGGAAGCACAGACTGGCGGAAGACTTAGGCATTTTTGTCTTTTTTGGTGAAAGGGATAAAAGGTGTGGAAAGGACCGTAGGTCCGCAATGGGGAAAGGGGTTGAAACGTGGTAGGTGCAGAGGAGAGTGTGGGTTGGCTGGCCAGTGGGGGAAAAAGTGAAATTGTTCCCTCTTTGCAAAAGGAGTAAGTTTGAAGTGCGGGTCCACCAAACGAACCACATGGAGACACATGGCAGGCGAGTAGGTTGGCGAGGCCAGCGGAGGAAAAAAGGAATTTTTTCCCTTTTTAAAAAAAGACTTAGAATGAAAATTTGAGGCGTGGATTTGTGAAAAATTAGAAGGAGACCGTGGCGTGGCAGTCAAGAAATCGAGGTGCTTTGCCCACGGAAGAAAAATGGAGAATTTTCCCTCGGCGAAAAAACATGTTAAAACATGATTTGAGCCCATGATCCTCAAAGTGATAGAGAAGGTGAAAATGTCAAGGATAGAGGCAGAGGTGTAGACCCACGGGGAAAAAAAGTGAAAAATTTCGAATTCCAAAAAGGGTGGAAATGTGTAGAATTGAAGCGCAATTTCAATGGGACACCATATGTCAGTGTGTCAACTCCAAATTTCAAGGGTGAAGGGGTGGAGAAAAAGGTAATTTTTTTCCATTTTCAAAATGTTAAAAGGTCAAAAAGTGATCCCAAATCCATCCCCAATCGTATTTTGACATGTGGAGGGCCCAGATTGAAGGAAAACAACAAATCAATGATAGTTGTACATTTTCCATTTTGGCCGCCATTTTTTCACTAGGAAGCTTGGAGATGTGAATTTTGCATCAATTTTGATCGAATTTTTCTAAATTCATGTCATTTGTGCCTGCAAGGACCAATGCAATTGGTTTTAAGGACTAATTTGTATATTTGAGATGTTTTTGAAATAAATTTTTCCCCAACCCTTGTAAGAACGTGAAATGTCAAATCAAGAAGTTGTAGAATCAAATTTTGAAATGATAAGGATGAAATAATGAAATGAAAGGGGTCTGCATGCTTAGAGAATGAAAAATGTGCCTCCACAATGGATAATGATGAAGGATTTGTAATGATTCACCAATTTTGAAACACCTGGAAAATTTTGTTGCAAATTTTTTAAATGTCCCTATCTGCGAATCATATTGGAATTTTGTAACAAACTTGATGTTGGGCATATTATTTTCTTGGGAAAGAAGGATCAAATGTAATTGAAAGTTATATAATGCATGTTTTGAGACATGCAAAAGGTCATAGAAACTTAGAATTTCATGAGAAAATATGGGAAGAAGCCCATTCTCTGACAAACCACTTGAGAACCATTTCTAATTCCTTTCGCATCATATTTGTATCATGTTGAGTTGGTTTCAGTTGTAAAGCCATCAACAAGCTCGATATTGTTCTTATAACATTCCCTGCTGATAATTTTGGTCATTCCAGGTTATTTTGTGTTGTCTCTTGGCAAAATTTGCATGCACTTATGTTTCAGAATGTTTTCAATTTGTGTTTCTTGCTCCTGTTGTAGTCTTGTGTTTGAAATCTCTCTTGATCATACATGGTCTCATTTCTTGTTGATAGTTTAGTGGCATTTGCAATCTCACACTCAGAAGATATTTCATCTGATAAAGAGATAAATAGATTTAAAATCACTTTACCTTCCCTAAATTTAGAGATTGTTTGTAAACCTTTGGGTGCACCTTGGGTCATGATAAAATAGAGGTTTCTGGATGCTTTGTTGGTTCATCTACTTCAATATTTTGTGGTAGGTTGTCAAAGATTGTGTGGAAGAGTGTAGATCTGGGCCTCCATTTGTTGCACATATCTGGTTGAAGGAGTACCTTAACCCCTTTGAAGCATTCTGCTATTTAGGTCTTACAAATTTCTTGCAAAGGTCCTCAAAGAATTTGGCAAATTCTAGTTAATCTTGTCTAAAAATATCCCACCAAAATTCATTCAAAATAACTAATCCTACCCCATACTACCCCTGCATTGCATTGTGTGTCAACAACAGAATATAGTCCATTTACAAAAATGCATAAAGCAAATCAGATCATACAATGTCTTTAGTAACCGTTGCCTTGCATTGAAAATATCTCCATAATCTAGAAGTGACAACTTGTGAAAGTCGATTTGGATTGTTGATCATATTTTCCCAAGGTCTTTCATACTATTTGCACAAATTAAGGGATATCTTCATCTCCTTTACCATTTGAGGGTTACAAAATAGGTCCTCTTACCTTGGTTGAAAGGCATAACCTAAAACATTAGGGACGAGATCAATTCCTATTTGAGTGCTATCCATCTCTCCACAACTCGAGTGTCGGTTAGATCACATCCCGGCTACAAAATGACACACACCATGATCTATCCGACTTCAAGCTTCATGTCATATCTCGATGATGCTCGGACTAAAAAGGAGAATAAATTTGGGTACCAAAATCGGTGGCACCATTGCCAAGGATATTATTTAGTATTTCAAGTATTTCACATCCCTAATAATACTTCTTATGTGATTTATGTGCCATTACAAATCTAAGTATCATCTTCTAATCAAATTTATAATTATGGAATGAAGAATAGAATTCTGAGTTTGATATTTTCTTAGTTCAATCTGATCCATGTGCATACACATTTGAGATATTTGAATGCATATCAAACCCTAGTGATGTCCCTTGAAAATTATGCATGCAAATACATTGTTGAAGCATCATTTTATAATCATATTTGTAAGGATTCCGTGAAGGTATAAGTGCTACCTATAATTTTATCAGTTTCTAGTAGTTGTTACACTTAATTTGCATTTGTGGTTGATAAATTCAAGAAAAGGAAGATCGGATCTATATATTTTTGCAAGATTCTCAGTCTTTGATAGATATTTGACATAGTATTTTAGTGCATCTGCACAACTAGGATGAAAATCCTTAGTGGCGACTCCATGTTGATTTTATCTTGATAAATACTAGTGTCTTAAGATTTTTGTCATTTATTTTGTGTTGTTAATCTCTACAAAACTGGAAGGAAGAAGATCTCTCTTCATTAGAGACTCTGCTAAGAAGTTTTTCTTAGATTCAAGGAACTTATAATTAGAAGGGAGAAGAGTTTGGAAAGTTATTAAAGGTCGGACATCAGGCAAAGATATATCCATAAGTGAGAAATATCAGCCTTTGGTAGAGAATTATCAATCTTCTTCAAGTGATTCTAATTCAAGCAATCCTCTCATTAACTTGTTTTCCTTAGCTTGTGAAGGTCCTTCTGCTGTACCAAGTAATTTCCTTCTCCAATCTGCACCCTCGTGTTTCAATTCAAATAAAACTTTCCAAGAAAATCAGCACTTAAAGGATACCAATCTTGTGAACCACATTCTTGAGCCCTAAAGACCTTATGCTCCTCATCGCTTGTGTCACCCCCAAGATCACCTCCACTAAATAATATGGCTCATCCTATACCTCCATTTATTGTTAACACCTTTAGTCCCATAGAATTTATAGGAATGGATGGTTACCCAAATGTTGTCCCACAAGATGTCAGAAATAGGTTGCCAAAGTTCCAAGGTAACAATGTTATAACTGGTGATCAACATCTCAAATTTTTTGTTAACGTGATGGAGGATTTTGAAATAGAGTTTGAAGATACATATATTAAATTGTTAATTCATACACTAGAAGAGGATGTTAGGGATTGGTACAAGTTCTTCCTGATAATTCTATTGATTCATGGACTAAAATGAAGAATGCATTTAGGTTGCAATATGGTGACAAGACTGATCCTAGATTTCTCTTGTCTAAATCTGAAAATATCAAGAAGAATCCCAATGAATCAGTTCATGACTTTGACACAAGGTTTAAAAAACTTTGAGAAGGTTTCATGTTAGTTGGAGGCCTTGTGATGAGTCTTGTTTAATCAAATATGCAGATGCATTTAATAAAAAGGAAGCCTACTACCTAAGAGACAAGAACCCTACTAATCTAAGACAAACTTTCACCATGGCACTTCAAATTGAAAAAAATATCAAAGCAATTGGGAAACCCCTCAAAAGATATGGTGTAAAGTTGATAAACCATGAAAAACCTCAAGCTAGCAAGGGTGTTGATTTAGAGGAGGTTGTGAAAACTTTGGTAAATTTGTCAAAGAAATATCATACAAGTTGACAAGAGCCGAGAAGGGAATTAGGCAAACTTCACAAGGTCATCCAAGAGCACAAAACCATGATAGATTTTCCAATCATCCTAGAGGTGATCAAAGGGCATATGATAGAGGAAAAGGACCCATGGGGTCTACAAATAGACATCTTCAAGCATGTGAAGGAAGAGTGTTACCGATCCCATAACTACTAGGGTTCTTTATTGTTGAGAAAATTTTTGATATTGATTAGTGTGATAGGTGTTTTCTACCCCATCCTCCATGTGAAGTGGACCAGGAAGATGGTGAAGATAATAATGATGACGGTACTAAAGATGATATTTACATGATGGGCTGTTCTTCAAGCTCACAAGGAGGAGCAACATCTACCGAAGTGATAAGTGTTAGGATTGTTGCTACCTTTTGGGATTACATCAAATGGGTACAAGTCTTCCTTCCCCTCATACTCTTAAAGTTGATGTAGTGCATGCTTTTGAAATTCCTAATAATGACTTTGAATACTTAAGAGATTTGATGATCAAGAAGTATGATGGTGGTATCCCTTAGGAGGAAGATAGCAATTGTTGATGAATGTTGTTATAGTTCAAGAGAAAGACTATAACACTAGAATTAAAGTTGTTAAGGGATTTGGGCCTTAGGCCAAACCTAAAACACCCTTTCTTACAAGTATCCCCAAAGAGGATCCTAGAAGGGAAATACCTGCCAAAAGCTCTGTTGTCCCAAGAAAAAATTACAGTCCTCCTCATGCCCAAGCTGCCAAGAACGTTTTACCATCGATGAATCTGATTGTCTCCCTTTCAATGCTACTTTGCCAAAAAATGTTCCCTATGACATAGCCCAAGTATTTTTCCAAATAAAATTGAATGTTCCAATCATTGAGTTTCCTGAGCATAAGAAGAGAGAATTTGAGTACTTGGGATTGAAGGATGAAAATATTACTCCAGGAAAAAATGTAAATGTTGTTGAAACTCCTCCTCATATCTTTGCAGCCCTTGAAACACCACTATTAGTAGAATATCTTGGAGACACACCTAAGGTATATTTGGGGACATCCTTGGTTGATTACCAATTGAATGTTGATCCATTCTTCATAGCTTTAATCATAAAGGATAGGCTACTTCACAATTGTATGTTTGATTCCGAGGTGCATCATGTAATGTCATACCTCTAGAAGTCATGAATGAGTTGGATATCAAAGTGACAGAATCCTATGGGAAGTGTACTACCATGGACTCAAGGGAAGTGCTGGTAGTTGGTTATGTGAAGGGTTTGGTGGTGCAGCTTGCATATTATCCCGGGAGGAATTTAAAATTGGATGTTGTGATTGTTGATTGCCCCTGAAAAATGGGGTATGTTATTGTGAAGAAAGTGGGCTGAAAGTGTTGGAGGGAGTGTCCAAATGGATATGTATTTTTCCACCATTCCCATTGAGGGAATCCTTGTCAAGCTCTATGGAGAAAATAAGATGTTGCATCTAATTAAGGATCCAAACAATGCTTCCTATGAAGTATTGTTTGTTGATGTAGATCTTGATAATTTTATTGGGTTTTTCTGATGGAAAAGAACACAAGATTGATCAGTCAAAGTTCCTTGATCAGGTAGGTTCTCCTTGGAATTTTCTATTTGATGGAGCTTTCTCCAAATTTGGAAAAATGGTGTTGGTATAATTCTGATTTCTCCGAGATTGGAAGAATTTGTTTTTTCCTTCAAGCTTAATTTTGAATGTACTAACAACATTTCTGAGTATTAAGCCTTGTTTTTGGGTCTAAGAATTACATGGAAGTATGGTGTTAAGGACATCATTGTAAAAGGAGAATCAGAACTAGTTGTTAAACAAATAAGAAAACTATATGCTACAAAAAATTAACGAATGAAATAGTATAAACATGCAGTTTGGGATCTAATTGAGATGTTTGATTCCTTCAATATTATGCACCATGACAGAATTTTCAATGATGCTACTGAAAATTTGGCAATTTTGGGATCAATATTTGGAGATTTCACCATTTCACCTTATTGTGAGTATAATGTTGAAGTGTTAACTAGGCCAGCTTGTCCCGACAACATCAATCATTGGCAAGTGTTTAATGATGATGCTCAAGTGCAAAGGTTCTTACAAAATCAAGATGAGTTTGTAGATCAGAATATTGATTGGGAACCAATGGTATGTATGATTGAAGGAAGAGAGACTTTGTTTGGAAAGGATATTATCCAATTGAAAACTAACACCATTCCTAGAGGTCTTGTTGCACTTGAGTCCAATTTTGACAAGGTTGATTGCATCATCAATAGAAACATATCTACCTCAAGGGATGTGGAAGAGCAAAACTTGGGAACAAAGGAGAAACCAAGGAGAGTTTTGTTGGGTAGTAATTTAAGTAAGGAAGAAAAACAATCCTACCTCTAATTGTTAAAAAATATCAAGACTGTCTTGCCTGGTCATATTCAGAGCTGAAAGCATATAGAGAAGACTTATTCCAACATGAGATCCCTCTTGAGAAAAATGCCAAACCATTCAGATAGAAGCAAAGGCCAATCAATCCACTCCTCTCCATGAAAATACAATATGAATTGAAGAAACTGAAGGAGGGAGGGATCATTCAGCCCGCAAGGTATTCATCTTGGGTTGCAAACCTTATGCCAGTCAGAAAAAAGAATGGAGATATCAGACTTTGTGTAGACTTCAGAAATCTGAATAGAGCTTCATTGAAAGACAATTATCCTTTGCCAAACATGGAGAACATGTTGCAGTTAGTGATTGGATCTGAATTGTTGTCCACCTTGGATGGTTTCTCTAGCTATAATCAAGTTGTTTTCAAGGATTTAGAAATATTTAAAACTACCTTTACCACTCCTTAGGGAACATATGTTTATGTGAGAATGCCTTTTGGTCTCATGAATGTTGGGGATACTTTCCAAAGAGAAATGGATGTTGCTTTTTCTGGTTATATAAATGATTTCATTGCAGTTTATCAGGATGATGTGACTATGTTTTCAAAGAGAAAAAAATATCACTTGCAACACTTGGAAAGAATCTTGATCAGATGTAGAGAATTTGGAATCTCTCTCAATTCAAAGAAGAGTCACTTTGGGGTGCAAAAGGAAAAGTTTCTTGGTCATATTGTTTCAAAGTTTGGTGTCATGATTGACCCTAAGAGAGTAGAAGCAATCAGCAAGGTGCTAATTCCAAGAATGAAGAAGGGCATCCAATCTTTCTTTGGGAAAATCAATTTCATTAGAAGGTTTGTGTCCAATTTTGCTGAGTTGACTCTTCCTATCACATGCATGTTAAAGAAAGATCAAGTTATCAAGTGGGAGGAGGCTACTATTCAAGCTTTTGAAGGAATCAAGAGAGGCACTTAAACATGCACCTGTCTTGGCAGCTCCGAATTACAAGAAGCCTTTCCAAATCTTCTCCTTTGCTTCTAAAAATACTATTGCATATGTTTTTCTCCAAAAGGATGAAGATGGGGCTGAGAGGCCTATTTCCTTCTTTAGCAAGGCTTTACAAGCTACTGAATTGAAGTACACAATCATAGAAAAACAAGCATTTGCCTTGGTGAAAGCAACAAAGTTTTTCAGGCCTTATATCTTAAGTTCAAAAGTTGTTGCTTATGTTCCCCACACCATGGTAAAGGACATCTTATTAGCGATGGAGATATCAAGAAAAATATGTAGATGGATGAAAAAACTGTAGGATTATGATATGGACATCCAGACCATAAAGTTGGTAAGAGGTTTGGGTCTTGCTAAGCTCATGGCTGAGAGCAACTTGTAGACTGTGGAAGTGAATGAAGTAGAGGGAGAAAGGGTAGATTTTCTTGAGAAATTGGTAAATTTTGAGTGGTATAAGGATATAATCTTTTACCTTAGACACCTATGTTGTCTGATTATTTAAATAAAAATAGAAAAGAGCCCTCAAGTTGGCTTCTCAAAAATACATCATCACAAACTTTGGGCTGGCTTGGAAGAACCCTTAAGGTGTCCTCTTGAAATGTATAACTGAAGATGAAGCTCCCAAAGTAGTTGCTAATTTCCATGGGGGAGTTTGTGGAGGACACTTTGCTGGAAGGGTTACAGAACACAAAGTTTTGAGAGCTAGTTATTGGTGGCCTACTCTCTTCAAAGATGAAACCATGTTGGTTAGAAAGTGTGAAATCTGCCAATGTTTCTCTAGAAGAATGAAAGCTTTAGGCTCCCTTCCTTTGCAGCCTGTATCAATTGAAGCTCCTTTTAAAAAATGGAGGATGGACTTCATTGGTGAAATTTTAGACCCTTCCAAAGTGTTAGACATAATTGGATCCTTGTAGCCATAGATTTCTTCAACAATTGGGTAGAGGCAATCCCCAACAAGAAAGAAACACACCAAGTTGTTATGGACTTCTTATTGAATAATATCATATGCGATTTGTTGTGCCAATCAAGATTATGGCTGATAATTCCATGTGTTTTGAGCTAAACCTTTGATGGCAATGTGCATGGAGTATGGAACCAATTTGAATTATGCTTCTAACTATAACCCCTAAGGGAATGGACAAGTGAGTCCAAAGAATAAGAACTTATTTAAGATCATTAGGAGAACCTTGGAGTTGAACAAGATAAAATGGGGTGAACAACTGAAATTTACAGTTTGGGCTGATAGAATCATTGCTTAAGAGAGATACTTGGTAAGAGCCCATTTGATTTGGTATATGGAACTCAAGCTCTGATGCCCTTACATCTACAATTATCTTCATTTTAGTTTTTTCAACAACTTGAGGATCAAGAGGTCAGTCCATATGAAGCAAGGATTAATCAGATTGTGGAGCTAGATGAAGAGAGAAGAGCATCCCACCAAAGGCATGTCAGATTTAGAGAGAAGTTGAAAAGATTATTTGAAAAGAAGGTCACTCCTAGGGCCTTCAATATTGGAGATCTGGTTTTGTTATGGGACAACAGAAATAAAGATAAGGGAAAACATGGAAAAATTGATGCATTATGGATGGGCCCTTACTCCATTGATATTAGAATTGGTGAGAATACCTTTTTCTCAAAGACTTAGATGGGGAATTATTTGAACTACCTATTAATGGCAGGAATTTGAAGCATTTCCTAGATTAATCCCCAAATTTGAGGTATGCACCAACTTGTACAAAGTGTATAGTTTTTGTTTTTGCTCTATTTTTGGTGTTTTTGTGGTTCTTGAATTACCTTGGCATGTGGCAGCCATTTTTTTGAATTCTCACTAGTTTTGGATGGTTTTGGCTCATGACTCTATTTGACCAATGGATTATTTTGGCACTTGGTCTACTGATGTTCTTGTGGCGCTCACTTTGGGAGTGCCCATCCCGAGCGAGAGCCGATGTTGGTGCCCATTTTGATCCTCTATTATTTTCCCATCTTCCCCCTTTGTTCTATTAGCTCTAAAAAAAAATTTATTTGAATTTGGTGATTTGCAACTTTGTCCTCCATTGAATGCTTTTAAAAGCTCAAAACTTATTAATTTTCCATATTTTGAAAGAAAAATATATGCATGCCCTTTTTCGCCCTAGTTTTCCAAATCCACGGGCCTCTATCATTTTGTCCATCTTTCCCACCTTTAGATTTTGTGTTTGCTTGTTATGTACTTAATTTTCCTCAAAAATCTATCCCCATGGTTGAAAATTTCTTTAAAACACCTTCCATGTGCCTTTTGATCAAAAAATCCTTCACCCATGAAGAAAAAATCAAATTCAGGCATCCTTGGCAAATTTTGTGTTTTTTGATGGTCGTACGGGTTTCATTTTCCCATCAAAATTAAACTCAAATGACATCTCCTACATGACCATTTGTGTTTGGATGAGATTCAGTGGGTTTCCTTTGAAAAATTAACATCTTTTGGTTTTGGGAAAAATCCAAATTTCCCCTGCAACTCCACAGGAGGACACGTGTCATGCTCTTATTCAAAGGTAGGATGGAAGGCTAGTAAGGGACTTGGAAGTTTTTTTCCTTTTGGAAAAGAGGGGAAAAAGGTAAGGAAAGGCCCACACATCCACCAAGCCAATCAGGGGTGGACACATGGCAGGGGTGGTCGAAGGGATCGCATGGTGGTAGAAGACTTAGGCATTTTTTGCCTTTTTTAGAGAAAAGGGATAAAAGGTGTGGAAAGGACTATGGGTCCGTAATGGAGCAAGGGGTAGAAATGTGACAGAACAAAGGAGAGTGCGGGTCAGCGGGTCGGTGGGGAAAAAGTGAAATTGTTCCCTCTTTGCAAAAGGAGTTAAAATGGAAGTTTGAAGCACCGGTCTACCAAACGAACCATAAGGAGACACGTGGTGGCAGAGTGGGGTCGGCCGAGAGGAAAAAGGGAATTTTTCCCTTTTTGCAAAAATATTTAGAATGAAAATTTGAGGCATGGCTCCATGACAAATCAGAAGGAGGGAAGAAATCGAAGGCACGGGCCCATGGAAGAAAAATGGAGAATTTTCCCTCGGCGAAAAAAGGTGTTAAAACGTGATTTGAGCCCATAGATCCTCAGCGATAGAGAAGGTGACATGTGTCAAGGACAAAGGCGGAGGTGCAAGCCCATGGGGAAAAAAAGTGAAAAATTTCCAAATTCCAAAAAAGGGTGGAAGTGTGTAGAATTGAAGCATGATTTCAATGGGACCCACTATATGCCACATGTTAACTCCAAATTTCAAGGGCGGAGGGGCGGAGAAAAACGTCAATTTTTTCCACTTTTCCAAATATGTTAAAAGGCCAAAAAGTGATCCCAAATCCATCCCGAATAGCATTTTGACACGTGGAGGGCCCAAAATGAAAGGAAAAGGGACAATCAACTAGTGAAATTTGTACATTTTCATTTTGGCCACCATTTTTGCCCCAGGAATCTTGGAGATGTGAATTTTGCATCAATTTTGATCAAAATTTTGGCAAATTCGTGTCATTTATGCCTGTAAGGACCAATCCAATTGGTTTTAAGGACTAATTTGTAGATTTGAGGTGTTTTTGAAATAATTTTTGCCCCAACCCCGTAAAAACGTGAAATATCAAATCAAGAAGTTGTAGAATCAAATTTGGAAATGATAAGGATGAAATAATGAAATGAAAAGGGTTTGCATGCTTGGAGAATGATAAACGTGCCTCCACAATAGATAATGATGAAAGATTTGTAATGATTCACCATTTTTGAAACACCTGGAAACTTTTGTTGAAAATTTGTTAAATGTCCCTATCTGCGAATCGTGTTGGAATTTTGTAACAAACTTGATGTTGGGAATATTATTTTCTTGGGAAAGAAGGATCAAATGTAATTGAAAGTTATATATTGCATGTTTTGAGACATGAAAAAGGTCGGAGAAACTTAGAATTTCACAAGAAAATCTGGGAAGAAGCCCATTCTCTGAGAAACCACCTGAGAACCATTTCTAATTCCTTTTTGCATCATATTTGTATCATGTTGAGTTGGTTTCAGTTGTAAAGCCATCAACAAACTCTGAGATTGTTCTTATAACATTCCCCTGCTGATAATTTTGGTCATTCCAGGTTATTTTGTGTTGTCTCTTGGCAAAATTTGCATGCACTTATGTTTGAGAATGTTTTCAATTTGTGTTTCTTGCTCTGTTGTAGTCTTGTGTTTGAAATATCTTTTGATAATACATGGTCTCATTTCTTGTTGATATTTTAGTGGCATTTGCAATCTCACACTAAAAGATATTTCATCTCGATAAAGAGATAAATAGATTTAAAATCACTTTACCTTCCTTGAATTTAGAGATTGTTTGTAAACCTTTGGGTGCACCTTGGGTCATGATAAAATAGAGGTTTCTCGATGCTTTGTTGGTTTATCTCGCATCAAGATTTTGTGGAAGGTTGTAAAAGATTGTGTGGAAGAGTGTAGATCTAGGCCTCCATTTTTGCACATATTCTTTTTAAAGGAGTACCTTAACCTATTTGAAGCATTCTGCTATTTAGGTCTTACAAATTTCTTGCAAAGGTCCTCAAAGAATTTGGTAGATTCTGGTTAATCTTGTCTAAAATCTCCCACCAAAATTCATTCAAAATAACTAATCCTACCCATACTAACCCTGCATTGCATTGTGTGTCAACAAAAGAATATAATCCATTTACAAAAATGCATAAAGCAAATCAAGATCATACAATGTCTTCGGTAACCCTTTCCTTGCATTGAAAATATCTCCAAAATCTGGAAGTGACAATTTGTGAAAGTCGATTTTGAGTGTTGATCATGTTTTCCCAAGGGATTTTCATACTATTTGCACAAATTGATGGATAACTTCATCTCCTTCATCATTTGAGGGTTACAAAATAGGTCCTCTTACCTTGGTTGAAAGTCACAACCTAAAATAGTTAGGATAAGATCAATTCTTATTTGAGTGATATTCATCTCCCCACAAACTGAAAGTGCGGTTACATCACATCCCTTGCTACAAAATGACACACATCATGATCTATCTAACTTCAAGCTTCATGCCATATCTCTAATGATGCTCAGACTGAAAAGGATAACAAATTTGGGTACTAACAAGGTGAATATAATTTATTATATTAAAATATTCTTTTCTAGTTGTTTTTTGGGAATTTTTATTCTAATAGTTTTATTTATAATCTGTTATTCATAATTTATAGAAGCTGTGGGTGGCTATGCAATTCCTATTAACATTAAATCATATTGTATTAGAGAGTATCACCTTATCCTAATTAATAAAATACTATTTTATTTTTTTGTCAATAGTATATAAAAATAAGGAAATAATTGTAGGCTTATAATAAATTTTATGTGATCTCAATACATGCTCAAGACAATGTTAAAATATATAAGAATATAATATTCATATTCTAATACATCTTGTGTAAGGTAAGAAGGAAAAAAATAGGGTTGTAATACCTCAAGATATCAAAACTCAAATGTTGTGTGCATTATCTCACTTTTTCTTAAATTTCTCATTAATGTTTTTAGTTTCAACACTATCAAAGAAATCTTTGTGAGCATATTTAACAAAATTTCATAACTCTAAATGGAAACTAGTATAAGTAAAATACATATTTAATTTAATAATAGGTTTTTCCTTTATATTAGTTGTCCATATTTAAAAATTAGGGTTTCATGATTAAGTTAATAAAATGAATTGTATCATACACTCAAAACATAATCAAATCCAATCACCATAGTGAAACATTAAATATGTTCCAATTTCAATTACATCTTAAAAATACCTAAATAAATAGCATTTGAATTTAGTCTTAATAATAAACCAATTATTTCCGATGGGGTGGGAGTGGTGCGGTCAAGTCACATGGTTGTGTGCTTTCCCACCCATGTTCAAATCCCCCGAGGCACGATCCTCCTTAGAGGTGGTTTCACCACTAGAGGTAGAATCTCTACTCGCACCGACACCGGTGGTTTCTCCTCTCACCGCCGATGTTGGTGGCTCCTCCTCACTACTAATGCTTTGGTGAATCTTCCGCTCGCTACCGATACTAGTGGCTTCTCCTCTTGATGTTGACATTGGTGGCTCCTCCTCTCACTTCTCCTCTCATTGTTGATGTTGGTGGCTTCTCCTCTCACTGTTGATGCTCCTCTCGCTGCTATCATGGCTGTTCCTATCATTGTCGACACCGTTGTCTTCTCCGCTACTTGACACCGATGGATACTCCTCTCATTGGTGATGCTGGTGGCTCGTTCCTCTTCACTATGGTTTCATGGTTGCTTCAATTGGCTTCTTAATAGTGGTCCCCTTCATTATAACCAGGTTTTGGATCCTCTCAAAAAAATCCTTAATTGTACAAGGATGTGGGTCCTTTCAACACCCTCAGTTTACCCTCAATTCCAAAAAAATTTAATAAATCAATTCTTTTATATCTAGTTAATATAAGTAGGAACTATTTCAATAAGTATTGTTTCCCATTAATACATATTTAGTATGGTATAATCCAAAACATGTCTTATTTACACCATACACCAATACACATGAAACATTAAAAGACAAGTAAAATTACATATTCGTGTTTCTAATAAATTCCATGTTATAACCATAAGGGTTATTCATGGTAAAGATAATAAGAATGGATATATTCACCCATCCATAAGGTAAATTTTACCACCTTGAGCATTAAGACAACCCACATAGACATATTGGGAGTCTATTAAGAAAATACACCTGATAAAAATTAGAAGGAATGCAAAACAAACATGTAACACATGTTTTAATATATTACAATCCTTTATGATCACAATAATCAAATAAAGTGAGGATGATTATTCCATGGGGAATTTTGTTTTGAATATTTTCATTTATCTTAGTTTCTCCCATATATTAAATTCTTGAGATGATCTAGTTAGATAATTTTTTTCCTAGCATGTTTTGATACATTTTTGGATGTAGTATTATTACTTTATTATGTATTTATGAATCTCTCAATTTGAATCATCTTATTGATAATTAAAATATGATATTTTAATTAAATAAATATTTCTAAAATTTCACATTATGTGATCATATGTTGTATGTGAGACTCATGGATAAATGGAATTGAATGGAAAATTGATGGTTTTGTAATCTAGAATTAATTTTGTGATGTAATGGGATGTGTATATATATGTTATATATGGATGTATAGCATGGTTTCTTGTGGACACAATATCTTAACATACTTTATAGGTGTTATTGTGATCTACATTATACTTATGTTATGTATTATATGAATTGATGGGTGAAATGTGTAGAAAAGGAAAAATTTAAATAATTTATGGGAAAGCATTTATTTTAACACACCACAAAGGTTTTAATACCTATCTCAACCTCATGGTGTAGCATTAAGCACATATCATAAGTAAATTAATAAATTATGACATAAATAATACACTTAACATAATTAATTTTACCACCATTAAATAACTAAACACTCCTTAAACCAATAAAACCCTCTAGTTAGTAACACATATGGGTTGAATGTAAAATTAATTAATAAATAATTAACTATTTAAAATCCCTAATTCATGTTTCCAATTCATGAATAAATTAAAATATTTTATTAAATAACACCAATCTTAAAATTAGATACGCATTTCTCCTTTCTATACATATTAACCTTACACTACAAGATAAAACTAAACTTACACCTAGATATCCCTTTAAATAATTTTTTATAGACTCCTCATGCAACAAGATACTAAAAACAAATTAGAATGTTCTGAGAAGATACCAAAATTGTATGACCTAATCCATTTAGTTCTCTAATAAATTTGGTGACATATTTAAGATTAAAGTGAAAATTAAAGAGGACTAAAGAGAAATAAAGCATAATATAATAAGATAATATTTAGTATGACCCACAGGTATACATGAGATATTAGTTTGGATTAACTTAGAGGTTATTCAAGTTCTTATAAATCTCTAGAAGGGATATATATTTGGAAGAGTGTAGATAAACTGAAAGAGACAAACATGAGACACATTTCAACCAAAGATTACCTAAATAACTTATAAGAATTATATAAAAATCTTTCCTTAGATGAAGAGCATGTTTTTACACATTAAGAAGAGGAAGGATGGCTTAGGATATAGGATTATTTTATATGAATGTTTTAGAGGAGAAATAATTAGAAACAAGGAAACGAGGTAAGCCTCTATCTATGGCTTATTTTGTAATTTTAGTAAATTGTGAAATGACTTGTTTAAATTGGTTTTTTTGAAAATCCCTTTTTTAGTTTCATGATTTTTGAATGAAGTTATTTAAAAAAATTATATTGTTAGGTTTTTATAGATTTGTATTTATATTTACTCTTTTGAACTTAGAATTCAAATTTGAGAGCTGCTCATAATGCTTATTAATTTTATTTCATGGCTAGGACACTTATGTGATTTTTGAGTGTTTATCCATTTTTGATTCAAATTTTTGAGATTTTACAAGACATTAAGCTACCAAAATTTGGATAGAATTTTTTTGTATATAATGAGAGTTTCATAGCCCCATTTCACTTATGGTGAGGTAAAAATGAAATTATTCCAACTTTGGAAGTAGAGGAATTATGAATTTTATCCTATTTTAGAAGTGGAGAAATTAATATTATAATTACTTTGTAAGTGGAGGTGTTATTATCATTCTAAATTTGGAAGTGGGTGATTTACATTCCTATGTTGGAGGCATAGAGTGTTATATCGTTAAACATTTGGAGGAGATACTATTGGAATAAGAGAATGGAAAAACACCAGATCATCTCTATTATGATGGTTTGGATTCATATTTTGTGTTGTGCCAATTTTTTATTTTATTTTTCCATCCTTAATTTTGTTATATTTTATATGTAACACTTACCTTAATAGGATTCTCCACTCTTCATAATATATGGGACCCAGATGTGATTATTATGAGATAAATTTCCTAAAAATTTAGAATAAAATAAGTGTTCTTGAACCCTCACACAAGTGGGTTTATTTTAGGATATATTCATTCAAGATGGTTGGAAGGTGAATATCCCATCCCTTGAGTGGTTTGTAATGAGCTTTAAAATAAGGGAGATAATATGAAATAAGTAATAAGAAAATATGACTCAAATTTAAGACATTTAACACTTCAATATTTTTATTTTATTAAATTTTAATTTATTTTAAATGAACATGAAGCCCAAATATGTGCTTTTGAACTCATTAGTAATTAGTGTACATAATGATTGTATGTTTTTCAGTGAAATAATGAAAGTGGGATAAAAGAAAGAAGACAATGTAAACATGAGTTGTGTAATTTTATTAATGATGATTTATAATTAAAAACTATTAATCTTATTCAGTTTCTTAACTAGGCAACTTTACATGTTTATTATAAATTTTGTACAATTACATAATTCCCAAATGAACAAGAAAAGTATCAAAACCTATCAACATTAAATCAGCCCCTAATTTTTAAATTTTATTTTATTTTTTATGATTTTACAATTTTTCTTATCAGTTAATAAGAAATTTTCATTTTTGTATTACACAATATGATGAATTGGTCAAAAATTATGGTCTTTAGAAGTCCACTTTCCAAAATTCTATAAAAAAAATATAAAATTTTGATGTAGTATTCAAGGTTTGGAGCATCAATTTAATAATCTCTCAACCAAGAAATAGAGTACACAACACAATAAATAAAACAAACTACATTAATTGAGACTAGATCACATATGTTATTAGTGAAAAGACAAAATATGACAATTTTAACATTTGTTACTATTAAAATGAATCCATATGACATCATCTACAATATCATATGTAATGCAATGATTCTATTTATCTATAATGTTTCAATATAATAACATTATTGAACTTTCTCAACATTCCTTTTTTTTTTTTTTTTTTTTTTTTTTGGCAATCCCTTCCTTTCATTTCCTCTCTTTGAGATCTCTTCTTCATAATTTTATCTCTAAATCTTAACTCTTAGAATTATGATTTATTTGTATTTAATATCATTAATGATACCCCTAATAATTTATGGAAGCTTCTCATGTAATTTTCTATATTTGGCATGACTTAAACAATTTCTAATAGTTTTCCTTTATTTTTCCTTGATGGCCACATGTGTCATTCACTTGATGCCCATTTGAAATATTTTTGATTGTATAATGATTGGTATGACATAAAATAATTTTAATTAATCTAGATAACCATACAAATTTCAATTAACCCTAATCTCTCCATAATTGGAAATATATAAAATACATATTTCCAAAATCCCAAATTTTAGCTCTTTTGTGCCTTCTCATGAAAATTGGGTCCTTTTCAATTCTTCCTTATGACACTACCTTTAATATTTCCATATTGATATTTAACATGCATAGGTTGGAGACATGCTCAATATATTTAATTCTATCATTCAAGGGCTCAATGCAAACTCCATAGAGCGGTCACTTCAAACAAATATTAGAACTACAAATTTATAGTTTGTGGATTAAAGGGAACTCATGAATTCCTTTTAAAGTTTTAATAGTAACACAAAATTATGCCCTATAACTAACAAGTGGATAGGTTTTAACAATTCCACTTGTAAATTCATCATTCCCTCACATTTATCCATACCATTTTAGGTTAAAATGCATGACAATATCTTACAGATTTGTGATTTTTACACATTTCACAATCACGCTAACTCGGTCTCACTCTTTCTCTCAAGCTCTCAAACTTCCTATAGACTTCATGATATCATTATAATGTACATGTATTAGGGGACCATTAATCTTATGCCCTATAACATTAGTAAAATATAAAGTGGCATTGTAATTTTCAAATAAAAGTGACCCCTTGAACTTTAAATAATAAGTGACCCTATTACTTATTTTATATTTTGATCCCAAGTTCCTTAGTGTGATAAGTAATCAATGATTAATTAAATCCTATAATATATTAGTGTTTCTAAATATTTAATTAGAAAACTAATAAACCCTTTTTCGTATTGTAAACATCAAGGTGGAATCAAAACAATTTAATCATGAAGGAACTTAAGATTTCATTAAGTGTGAGGGTAGTTTAATGCTAGGTAGACAAATGATGTTTAATAAAAGATAAGGAAATCTAATATATTATAGAGAATAATAAAATCACCATGGAAAATGAAATACCAACCACAAATAGTCTGTCATAACACTAAGAATCTTTGAAACTTTTTATTCAATGAGCAGAAAGAAGGATCTCTAAAACTGGTTGAGTGGGAAAGCAATGGAAGGGAAATTCTACCCAGATTAGAGGATCTTGTGGAAAATGTAGAAGAAGGTGAGATTAATGAACATGAAGATCAATTGGAAAGGAGCCCCTAGAAAATCCCTTAGATTCCTGGTCGAATAAAGTTAGAAATGGTGGATATGTTTTGAAAACCCAAAATTTCTTCCTCCAAGTGGTTAAAGAGGCTTCTAGAAGTGTTCTTGAAATACTGGATTCTCTACTCAAATGCACTACAGATAACCTAAACCAAGCCTTGGTGGGGAAACTAGTGGGTGGAAGACCCAATATTGATGTTGTTAGAAGATGGGCCAAACTAAAATGGATTCCAAAAGGGCATCTGGAGGTAAGTTCTCTCACTAATGGTTTTTTCCTCTTTAAATTAATTATCTGTGAAGATATACAGAAGGTCTTAGAAGAAGGACCTTGGTTCTAGGGAAAATCTGGTTGGTATATGAGGAAATGGGAACCAACCTTTAACCCAGAAAAGGAAAATCTGAATCAGTTTCCTGTTTGGATACACCTTCCAAACCTACCTTTGGAATTCGGCATGAAGATATTGTAAAAGGTATAGTGAACTCTCTTGGGATCTTTAGTTATAATAGATAATGCCACAAGGAATATGACAAGACTTATTTGTGCTAGATTTTGTATCTATACAATAGCTGATAAGGAGATCCCTAATATTATTAAGCTAAAATCTAGACTAGGGATATGGGAGAAAAATATTGAAATGGAAAGTACTCCAAAAATGCACCAAATGTAATGGGTGGGGTCATTCAAACTAGAATTGTAAGTTCAAAGTTTCCAAAAAGTATATTGTTGTGCCAGGGAATGAAGGAAAAGGGGAGAAAGGAAAAGGTATAATGTAAAGTGCAGATGATCATAGGAAATCTTTTTCAAAAAATCTCTTGGAAGGTTTTACTCCCTTGTGAATTCAAGAAAAGAATGGGACTGAAATTCCTCCATTAAAAGATGCTCTGGAAAAGGATGAGGAAGGTTTTACCCTGGTGGTCAATAGAAGAAAATCCAAAAATCAGGCCTGGTCGGATTCAAAGGTAAAGGAAAAAATGAAGGAACTTGTAAAAGATCCCACAAAAGGTAGAAAGATGGAATTATTTCCATTAATAGGGGAAGAAAGTAAACCAAAGGAACATGTAAGTATAGAGAAAATTCCATAGAGGGACTTAATGCTGGTTGATAATGTTCTGGAGGAAATAGTGAAGGAACAAGAGTAAAGTCAAGGATTTCCAGATGTCGGAAGAAAGTTTAGACACTTTTGTGAGAGAAGGGATGACATTTGGAAATATGTTTAACCTTCCCATGGCTGAAATAATGGATGCTCAACTATCCCCAAATAAGGAGATGGAAGGAAAGAAAGAAATGTTAACGCCTAGAAATAAAAGGATCACTAAGGAAACAACTCCTTCAGAAAAAGAAAAGCATAACCGAATGTTAAAAAGGGTGAATCCTCTAAGATTTCCACTCCTAATTAGGAGTTTTTGAACCCTATAAATGTGGAGATTACCAACAGCAAACAAGGTAGACCAAGAAAATTTGAATCCAGGAAAAAAACTACTCAGAAGGATATAGACTCAGGGAAACAGTTATGTTTAGACCAGAAGGTTTTTAAAAAGAACAAACCCAATCTTAGGAAATGAATTGCATCTCATGGAATGGTAGAGGGATCAATAGCCCTGTGAAATGGAGGATTCTTAAAGATATGATTGAAGGACATAAAATTGATGTTTTAGCTGTGCAAGAAACTAAAATGAAAGAAGACATTTTCTTAAACTCTTGCAAGTCCTTTTGGATAAATTCCAAAGCTTTTGTTGTTAGTTCGAAAGGGGCTTCAGGAGGATTAGCTGTGGTTTGGAATCCTACCCACTTTGAAGGGAATTTTTGGTGAAAAGAGATCATCATATGGCTGTGATGATAAAAAATATTGAAAATAGAAAAATATGGGTCTTATCTAATATATATGCTCCTACCCTTCATAAAGAGAGGAAAAATATTTGGCTTCATCTTCTCTCATTTAATTTCTCTATCAAGGGATCTGAATGGATAGTGATGGGGGATTTCAACACCCCTCTGTCTTCGGGGAAAAAAGGAGGATCCAAGGAGTTCACTATTGGCATGGAGGATTTTAATGAATTTATTTCTGCCTCTCAACTTCATGATATTGACCTTAAAGGTAGTAGTTTTACATGGTCTAACAGAAGAGCAGTGCTCATCATATTCAGGTAAGATTGGATAGATTCTTAGTCTCAGAAGAGTGGTTATCCCAGGACATCTCTCTTTTCTCTCTTCCCCACATTGGGTCTGATCATACTCCTATCCTTCTGCAAATTAAGAACCCTGTAAGGAAAAGAACCCCCTTCCGTTTTGAGAAGATGTGGCTTCATAGTGAGGAACTGAAAGATCTCCTAACTGATTGGTGGAAACTTAAGGTTAAGGGATCTGTTATGTATAGATTAACTAAAAAACTCCAGAATTTCAAAAATTACCTCAAAGATTGGAACAAGAATATTTTTGGTAATATTTTCAAAAAGAAAATAGAAACCAGAATTGAATTACAGAACCTCCAAAGACAGATTGAAAGTAGGGATATTGAAAGGGATATCAAATATTTTGAAGAGGAAAGGTCTCTCCTGGAAGAGTACCATAATATTCTAAGAAAATAAGACATATTTTGGAGACAGAAATATCATATTACTTGGCTCAAGGAAGGGGACAAAAATACTAGGTTCTTCCATTTGTCTACTCTAAAATGTAAAAGTTTTAATAGAATTAGTAGAATCAGAAAAGAAGATGGATATCTTGTGGAAGAGAAAGAAGAAATAAATAAAGAGGCTATTTCTTTCTTTCAAAAGCTGCTAACTAATCAAGGTACCCCAAATTTGGCCAAAGAGAAAGATTTTCTAAGTTGCATTCCTTCCTTAGTCTCTGATGATGATAATCAGATGCTCTCTTCGATCCCATCAATGGAGGAAGTGGAATTCACGGTGAAACATCTTAACCCAGATAAGGCACCTGGTCCAGATTCTACTTTCTTCAAATGTTTATGTGAGAATGTTTTCCAATTCCCTATTTGTCACTTCTACTTGTCCATTGGATTGTGGGTGATAGGGATATAACTTCCTATGATTGATGTGATAGTACATTGTAAATGCATGGATTATATTAGACATGAACTATGGGTATTGGTCTATACTTCTTGATGCACTAAACTTCATCATAATTTTATGCTAAGGAAATCAGCAATTGCATGTTCATTATCATTTGTTAAAGCTTGCACCTCCGCCATTTTTTACATAATCAATAAATACCAAAATTTACTCCTTTCCTTTTGAAGGAGGAATAAAAGGACCAACAAAATCCATCCCCCACCTTTCAAATGGGTCAATTACCACTTGAGATTACTGGAAGAATTTTAGTAGTAAAAGTTGTTTGTCCCATCATTTGACAAGGATCACACAGCTTGATGTATTTCTTCACATATTTATATAGAGATGGACAATAATAGCCAATGCCAAGTACTTTATGGGTTGTTATTTTACCTCAAAAATGTCCTCCACTTGGTTCATCATGACATGCCCTAAGTATGTAGAAAATTTCATGTTTTCTCACACACCTACATAAAATCAAATCAGGACCAAATTTAAAAATATTCCATTTATCCATTTAAAATTTGGACTAGTTTTAATTAACCTTTTCATTTATTTCTTAGTAAAAGGAGGAAACTTCCCTGTTGTAAGATAATTTTCCATATCAGGAAACCATGGTGTATCAAGCTGAAATAACAAATAATTGTTCATCTGGAAAGTTTTCCTTAACTGCATCTTGTTCCCTTATAGTGGTTATTCTTAACAAGAAATCAAATACCACATTAGAATTTCTTGGATTATCCTTAATAGTAATATAAAATTCTTGTAAAAGTAATAACCATTTGATTATCCTACCTCCAACCACTGGTTTGTTCATTAGATATCTAATTGTTGAATGATCTATATGTACAAATATTTTGTACCCGTAATATAATGTCTAAACTTATTAATTGAATAGATCACAACAAGAATTCTTTTTTAGTGGTGGTGTAATTTCTTTCAGTGGAAGTAAGATTTTTACTAAGATAGTAAATAGCATACATTTTTCCCTCTTCATCTTTCTGTCCCAAAACTACACCAATTGAGTTATTTGAGGCATCTATTTGGATGTGAAAAGGTTTCTCCCAATTAGGTCCTCTTAGTATTGGGGAAGTGATTAGTTTTTCCTTAATCTCTTCAAAATCATGTTGACATTTTTCATCCCAAATAAATTCACAATCCTTGGTAAGAAAACCAAAAATGGGGGCAATAATTTTACTAAAATCTTTGATAAAAAACCTATAGTACCCAACATTTCCTAATAATGACTTAATATCCATGGTGGTTTGAGGAAAAGGTTAGTCTTAAATAATCCTTATTTTATATTGGAAAAGTGAAATTCCTCTTTTCAAAATGTTGTGTCTGAGTAAAATTCCCTCATCAACCATCATAAAACACTTCTCATGACTAAGAGACAAATGGTGTTTCTCACATCTTGTTAATACTCTATCTAAAATTTTCAAGGCATCATAAAATGTGTCTCCATGCATAGTAAAATCATCCATGTATACCTCTACACAATCATTAGTTAGGTTTACAAACATTGCTAGTACAACCCTTTGGAAGCTTGCTGGAGCATTGCATAGTCAAAATGGAAATACCCTTTAGGAAAAGGTACCCCATGGAAAAGTAAAGGTAGTTTTTTCAAGATCCTCAGCAACCACCCTAATTTTATTATATCCACTAAATCCATCCAAGAAGGAAAAGTATTCTTTACATGAGAGGTTGTCTAAAATGTGATGTATGAATGGTACGGGAAAATAATCTATAAGTGTAGCTTTGTTCAATTCTCTATAATCAACACAAATTTTCTATTTTCCACTCTTTTTGGGAATAATTACAAAAGGAGATACCCACTAACTATCTGAGATGAGGTAGATAAAACCTACTTATAATATCTTTTCAATTTTGTGCTCTACTTTTTCCCTTAAGGTTGGATTGGTCCTTCTCTCGAGGTTGCCTAATTGGTTTAACATTATCAGTATAAATTTGATGGGTATAAATACTTGGATGGATTAATTTCATGTCTTTATATTCCCAAGAAAAATATCTACTTTGACATTTCAAAACATCAAATAATTTAGCTTCTTGATCATTTTCCAACCAGTTGTTAATGTTCAAAATCTTACCTGGTTGAATCTCAATTTGTTTGGTTCCAGTGTGTGATGAAATGATTTGTTGAAAAGGTTCCATTAGGGTGTTCAATGGACATGAATGAGGTAACAACATGTGATATTTAGTAATTTCTCTAAGGTTACCTTGAGAAAAAACACTAGATAAAGGATAGTAAGAAGAGTTATGATACTTATCTTAACATTGGTCAAGTTCATCATCTCTGATTTTTTCCATAGATTCCTTACTATTTACTGATATCTCTGAGACTAATGCTAATGATTTTGTAGGTATTTCCACCTCTCCCAAAGAGAAGTCACATTCCTCCAGAGTGAAATTATTTACATCTAAATGGGATTGATGTTATTTAAGAGATAAGTATGAATGTTCCAGAACCAAGTCTAGATGTTTCATAACTAAGTCTGAAGGTTCCGCAACTAAGTTTGAATGTTTTGTAACTAAATATGAAGGTTCCAAAACTAAGTTTGAAGGTTTCAAATTATCTTCGATTGTTCTAAAGAAAATTGGTGATCACTAGATGAGTGATTAATAATATCCTCCACCTCTCGTATATGATCCTGCAGTATTATCATAGCCAAAGAAGACAAGTTTGGTTTATTAGTATTAGGATCATCAACCCATAATTGTTCTTGATTATCAATAAAATCTCTTGAGAATGATATAGGGAAATTTGTTTATAATTCTTACCATTAGAGATGGTCATATCACCTATTCAACAATCAATTAAGGCAACAACTGTAGCTAACCATGGTCTTCCCAAAATGATGGGATAACCAAGTATTTTACCTTTTATTCATACTATAAGGAAGTCCACCGGATAATCCCCGACTCAAAGCATGACTACAACATCTTCAATGACCCTTTCTAGTTTAGCTATTGACTAATCTATCATCTGCAATATGGTTCTAGTAGGTTGTATACCTCTTAATTGTAATGTTTCCAAAGTCTCAGATCTTTGTCATAACATTTATAGCTGCTCCCAAATCAACCAAAACATTATGTATATGTTTGTTCCCTATAGTGATAGAAATAACAGGGCTTCAAGGATCCCCATATTTGGGAAGTGAGAGTTTTCCTACTAATAAATCAGCAAGTTTCCCATCTACCTTAATAGTCCTAGGGTATTGCTTCTTCCTTCAAGGTATTTTTAAGCATAACATTTTGATTAGTTTGTTTAATTCATGAATATCCTTGACTACTTGTAACAATGGTATTTCAATATTTAATTTCCTCAACTCCTGCACTAGTTCATATTCCTTGGTCTCAATAACTTCATTAAGTCTTTCTAGAAAAGGGGTTTTTATGGAATTTTTATCTAGTTGTTTCTCTTTTTCTTTTCCATCAACCTTAGGGATGAATGAACTATAGGTTTCAATATCATATGAAAACTCAATAATTATAAAGAAGGACTATTAATTATTTTACAAGATCTGGTTTCAATATCTTTATATTCCATGGAATTAAGATCAATTAGTTTTTCTTTCTCTATTCCATAGAAAAGGGGTTTTTGTTTGTTTTATGGATTAGCCACTTTGGTTGTCTTTGGTATTTGTGTTTGAACCAAATTTTTAGTTTGTAAACCTTGGGTTGGGGAACCCATTATGGCTTGTTGATGTTGGTTGTAATATATCTTCCCATGAGCATTGTTATTAGGGTTCCACCTAGGTTGTGACCAAGCATAAGGGTTACCTTGACCAGACCATGGTTATTGGTGTCCTTGAGCATACCAATCTTGTCCTGCCCAATCCTAGGGATTCCATGTTGGTTGAGGGGCCTAAGGGGGTTGTCCCCAATTTTTTGGTATTGTCTAATCCACCCATGGCATCATCCAAGGGTTAGGAATAGATCTTGCTATGATCTTCCCATGACTAGGTTGTCTCTGTAAAAATTTTACTTCTTTTCTAGTAGATTAAGTGTTGGTTTGTTTAAGCTAATTTTTCATGAATGGAAGAAGAGAAGATGCATTAACTTTATGTTCCATAGAATAACAAATAAGACATATTTTGTGTTATCTAGAGCACAATCTCTTATTGCATACTTCTTTTTGTATCTAGGACAATACATAGCTAATGGTTTAGTATTAAAATTTTATTTTTCTTGCAGTCCATCCATGGTGGAAGTTAATTGAACTAGGATATTTGTTTTCAAATTTTCTAGTTCATCCATAAGTTTGTTTATGTTTGGATTCATACTTTTCACATTTTTTCCTTTCCTAGGTCCACTCATTGTTCTTGAATAACTTCTACCAAGGTATTTAATATCATACATTCTCAATTTATTGGCATTTCCACCTCCTATTAAATGAAGGGATTCCCTAGATTCATTATCCAAAAATTTAAGAAAAATGATTATTCTTATCTCTTCTTGAATTACAAATCCACACCTTTTACATATGAAGAGGAATCTATCTAAATAATCTTGAAATTTTCATCCTCTTTATGTTTAATCCTAAAAATATTTTTTCTTGTTCCCCCTTTATAGTAGTCTTGATATTTGTCTAAGAAAGTAGTTTCCATTTTCCCCAAGTGCTAATAGAATTGGATGTTAATCCCATAAACCACCTCATTAATACATCTTTCATGGTATATGAAAACAAATTGAGTTTTTGATTATTTGTTTTATAGTCATAAGTTTTACATAATAATTTAAATTCAAAATAAAGTTGGTCGGGATCCTCATATGACATTCCTATAAATGTAGGAAAGTGTGCAGGTGAAATATTATTCATGGGTATATCATCCTCCCGCAATGAATTAGATAAGTAAAAGTACTACGATGTTTTCTTTCAACGCCTCGAGCCATATCTGCAATATATTCGAATCCTTTTCCAAATCAATGTGGTATGTGATCCACTTTTGAGAAGGTGATAATTCAAGAGTAAGAGGTTGAATTCTTAATTGAGAATCAAAAATTTATCTAAACGAGTCTTGGGATATAATCCTTCTTCTAAATGTTCCAACCCCTTCGGTGATTGATCTAGAAATTAAAAATATGGGATTTTTGCTTCCTATCTAACAAGGGATAATAGTGCTTTAATTCTCGCTCAACTTCCTTATTTGAAATAAGGGATGTTGATAATTCTTGTTGAGATAGTTTTATGAGAAATATACCCTTTGAGTCTCTTGGTATACTCATAAATTTGATGATAATGTAGGGAAGATTTTTCAATTACTAGTTGTGTGATTATTTTTCTTTTTGAAACCTAATTAGAAAATTTTAACTAGTGTTCCCTGGAAATAGTGCCAAAAATGATGGGTTTCGTTATTCCCTTCCTTTAATCAACTCATGGTTGATGTCATATTCAAACCAAGGGATGTGTCTAAAGTTATATGCAATGAGAGAAATATCAATGAACTAGAAATTGATTATAAATATTTATTACTTTTATTATCCTGGGGTTTTAAAGTGTCTTAATATTTCTGACCAAATCCTTATTAAATCTTAACTATAAGAAACTTTCTAAAATAAACATAGATTGCTGAAATGAACAAATCTTGTAGAATTGAACACACTGCTGGAAATAAACACACTTTGTAGAATTAAACACATTGCTGGGAATAAAAACACTATGAAGATATTATTTAAAATGTTGTTGAATAAATAGTAACATATACTAGAACACTGCGGGGATGATAAATAACTTATGTGACATATTTTAATTGAGGAATCAAAAGTACTTACAGAACTGCTAAATAATATGTTTATACAAATTTCTTGAAAATATAAATACCAATGTAATAAAAGATGTTTTTTCTTGGAGGACTGGTCCCTTGCTCCACCTTGAATATGTAATTAACATAGTATGCTTCTCTCAAAATTAAATGGCTATCTTATTATTGAATTATTCTATCTTACAAAACTTAATCAGTAAATATTTGATACCCCATGTATATGTGTGTGTGTGTGTGTGTGTGTGTGTGTGTGTGTGTGTGTGTGTGTGTGTGTGTGTGTGTGTGTGTGTGTGTGTGTGTGTATTCCCCATCCAAATATTCATTTACAATTATGAGTGTTCAATAGCTGTCTACAGATTCTAGTGGAACCGAATAGTGCCCAAAGTAGATATGAAATTTAGAAAACTAGCTGGACATACAATTGTTGGTCTCACATATGTATTTTTGGAGTGTGAAGAACTAGAAAATTGTTGGTCTATTTCTGATTGGAAGGCCCCTTATTTTCTCCATAACCAAATTTTGATAGAATAAGGAGATTCCCATTGATTCTAGAACTTTGGAGAAGTTTTGAAACCAAAGGGAAACCTTCCAAAACTAACTACTAAAGTTCAATAGCTAAGTGATAACATTCGAGAGCTAAGTGATCGGGTTATGGAGCTCAGTGATAGATTTTCAGAGCTAAGTGACCAAGTTTAAGATTTAAGTGACAAATTTTTGGAGCTTATCCACATTTTGGCCTTCTTCCTCAAAAAGGTGTTAGTTACTTCATATTTAACTTATCTGACAAAATATGACCTTTTTATTTGAAAAAATTGAATTTCCACGTAATTTTTAGGAATTATAGAGTGTTAGACATTTGAAAAAATAAAACAAAAGATGGACAATTACATCCTAGTTTATATTTAGATCAAACAAAAGTTATTAAATGTAGACAAACTTGATTAAAACGGAAGTACAATGAAAGTATTTATTGCACATTAATGAGACCTATTTTAGCCTCATAATCTCCCCCAAACTTACTTGTTTGTAAGTACTCTTACAAAATCTATTCTTCAAAACTAGGATCATGAATTATGCATTCCAATTAACTACTGAGGTCAAATGGTTGAAATTGAATGTCCCACTTCGCTTCGATCGTAATCGATGTATCCTAATCCTCCCTCTAGTTTTTTCCATCAATCCCCAAAATGAGTCAGATCCTTAGGTTCTCTATTCTGCCATGGAGACATCGGTGTAAGAAGGAGAAGATGCCTTTTTCTCATACCCATCCACATGCCCTTGGGTTTTTCACAAATTTGAAGAATGAGTGTACATAAATTTTTGTCCCTTTCTAGACTCCATATTAGATTTGTGGGAGATATCACTTCTCTTCTTCTTAATGCTACAATAAGGAATTCCCATCTCTTTATGCATCCATCATAAATTTCTTCAAATTTTTCTCTTCATATGAGGTGAATGCATCAATACTCTTCTGCAGGATGGAAATATAATGTTCTTTAAATCGGCTATCAAAGGCATGGGACCTGAAATGTATAACAAATGTAGATGGTTTCCCATAATGAGCTCTCATACATAGGCCAGATGAACTAGCCTTTATTAAGTGTTTAGTATCCCTTTCTTTCCAGGCTATTTGATTTTGGAGCACAGAAACAAATGCATTAAGTTGGCTTTCCCCACATATAAATTAATCATGAAGCATGTATTATTTTCTAACATAAATTTACAGAGATAAAATTCACAAAGAATATTTTTCTACTCTGGACTGGCTAAAGAATATGCTGCCATGAATTTTGCTTCATCCTTCAATTCATGTGGAAGGCCACATGAAATCTCTCGCAATTACCAATGGATAAATTGTTCTTCTATAAAGACATTGTATGTAGGAGAAGGTATTCTACATGTGAGTATTTTTTCACTCATCATACAAACCATCTGTATTTTTTTTCAAACATTAAAATTTATCTTCCTTAATCTTATAGAATTTTTTTATCATTCTTTCCTTTCCTTCTTCTCTTCTTCCACCTGGCTTTTTAGTTATTGATTTGATATTTTAACTCATTAAGAGTCATGTAGGTATCATCCCATATTGTTTTGAGTGGAAACTAAGATAGTTATTTTTGTACAATTTGATTTATTGCATATAATTTTGTCATAGTACTATACTCATCACCAATTGCAATTCCTTTTATTTTTCATCCATTTTTTGTTTTACTAATGCCAATTCTTCATTCTTATATGTGAGCTGAGTTTTCAATTGTTCAATAAGAATTTCTCTATGCTCCAATTTATGTTTGAGGAAGTTCAATTCCTCATATTTCTCCTTAATTATAAGTTCTTCCCTAGACAAGAATAGAGTCTACTTCAACCGTTGTTTTTCTTCTTTTTCTGGGAGTTCCTCAAGGGATGAACATTGTTCCTCCACCAAAGGGAATTTTCCTTTCAATCTCCAAGATGCCAATTGTTCCTCCTCCTATGACAGTATTGCTGAGTCATCCATCTCTTGAAAATATTGCTCTTCCATTATTTCAGCTTCTCTCTCCAACTCCTCAGTTTGACTTTGTAGAGGAGGAGAAGTTGTCATGCTACCAAGAATATCAGCAACTTCTTTCTCTAAATCCTCATGTACTTCAATATTTCCTGGAGTTTCCTAGACGTTTTATGAATTCTTTTCCTTTTAGTTTTAGGAGATTCAACATTTTCGAAGTGGGCTTCCCTCTTGAACTTGTTCAATTTTTTTGTCCAAAGTTTGGCTTGGGTGAACTATCACTATCAGAGACAAGTATTGGTTCTTCTAGTATTATTAAAGGGGAAGGAGTTTATTTTAAAGAAGCGGTAGATTTTACAGCTTTGATCATCCTCTCAAACCTCCTCCTCTTTGGTATTTTAACCCCACTTATTTCCTTCTTCTTCTCATCAGGGGGATTAATTTCTAAGTTAATTTTAGGAGAGAAAGGGGTTGGTATTCCCCTTCTGATAATATCAAGAGTTTTCTGAATTTTTGGAGGAATTTTTCCCATGCTTCTTCCCCATTTTTCTTAGAGAGAAAATGATGTTGACAAACCAGATGAATTAATCCATGGTGCCTAATTGTCCCTACACCCCAAGAATATCTCTGAGCCATTGTATGGATGGAATCAAAGAGGAAACTAGGAAGGTTTACTATATACTCCTGCTTTGTTGCCCCATACCTAAGATATATTAGTATTTTAAGGAATTCTCTTCCAAAATTCCCATATTAGCCATCACATTTTAGGTATTTTACTTCTAAAAATGCTACTCTATCGAAGGGTGCGGGTAAGCTAGCCATTTTGACCCCTTTTATGATTTTCTTAGAGGTATAAATGTACTGGGGCTCATGTTCACCTTCATGTCTTAAGGTTTTTACTAATTCCTTCAGATTTCCCCTTATAGAGTTTTGAATGTTTGCAATTGGTACACCGATACATTGATCATTATATTAACAATAAAGATGATTACTATTCCTTTAACCTTAGTTCTATATTTCTCTAAATTCACAACAAATTGTCATACTAGTTCATCATTCTATTTTGAGATTTTTTTAGAAAATCTAGCCAACTTTCCTATTCAAAAATGGTTGTTTCCTCTCCATCTATAAGGATTTATGTATCATATTCATGATCTGATTTCTTCTTGATACCCATGGCCAAGAGGACAATTGAAATTATTTATTCTTTCAAACCCTTTCTCTCGCTAGGAGATAGGTGCGTAACTACTAGATTTAGTTTGTGAAACTACTAGATTTAGTCGCGGAACTATCGTATTTAGTTGCAAGAGTAACTACTAGATTTAGCTGTAGAACTTCAAATATACCTTCAATTTTACCTCCTTCAATTTCTTTTGTAACTATTCTGCGTTTTATTTTATTCCACCTAAATGACAGTTCATTATTAATATAAGCCACTTTCATTTATTTAGTCAAAGATCACCTCCATTATTATTCCCTTTAATCATGATGTGTAATAAATGACTCATTATACACCTAACATAAATCAATTCTAATCACACATGAGTTATTTTAATTTAATGTTTAATAATATCAAGACATACTTATCATCCTTGCGATGTAATCCATCTGCCTTGATGAATCATCATTCCTAAAAAGTGAAAGAGAAAAACATTTAGAAAATACAACTTGAATTCCAAAGAAGTTTCTTTTATTTGAATTAGCCACTTATTGATGAGACCAACCACCATTTCTAGTTTTCAATTGGCCTTTTGAGATATATTTTTTTGGGAAGAGAATGCCATTTACTAATTTTCATTCCCTTCCCTTTTTATTTTTTTGTTTGGGGTAGAGAATGTCATTGGATGGTTTTCATTCCCTTCCATTTATTTTAGATCCTTGCATGTGATTACTTGATCATTTTGGAAGAACTAGGTTCTTCTATATGATTAAATTCTTGTCTCGCTTTAATTTTCTTCAGAATTCATCCCTATTAGGAGGATTCCTATAGAGTTTTAACCTATGTCCATTCACCAAAAGTTTCCTACTCTGCAATGAATGGGAAATAGCTTAATAGAGCCATTCTCATATATCTTCTTAATCTAATAAGGTCCTAACCACATGGTTCTCAACATGCCTTTGAATTGTTGGTACTTGGAATCAAACAATAATGTCCAATATCCAATTTTGAATTTTCTTTCCTTGATATGGGTGTAGACACCTATAATTACACCCGAGTAATTTAAATACTTAAATTGCACTAATTATCTCCTTTCCCATAAATTGATGACATATTGTCAATAACGCTCATATTCTCTTCCATTTTCGTTAATTTATTACATTATGCTAATTAATTAAGTCGTATATCCAACACATACCCTAATTAACAACCATTCATTAATCAAACACCTTCTATCTAGTCTAATTAATTATTATTGATTAATTAGCCTCCCTTCTCATTAAATCAATAAATCACTATTTAATTGGTTTAATTCCCTCCTAATGGTCCAAATCACACTAAAATCCATATAAAAGTTTATAAAAGCTTGCACATGTATTAATTAATCATCTTGATTAATTAATAGGCCCCCTTTATCCACATGAGCCACTTAATGACAAACTAAATCCTCTCAAAGTTAACTCAACCCCATCTAAACCCCCTTATCCATAACTAACTCTACATCTCCATTAGTCCCTTATCCATAAACAACCCTCCCTCTACTTCTACACCTACACCTAAATCTCTTGAGAGACAAAAGAAAGCACATAGTTTCATACTAATAGCCTTTTGTCATTCTTAAGATCACCATCCTCCATTCTTGAAGAGCTAAGCCTCACACCCAAGCATCCATTGAAGGATAAAAGCAAGAAAATATAATTTCATTGCCATTGAACAACTTAGGTTCATTTTAATGTTAAATTAGGCAATTAAGGAGAATAGAGTTCATTAATTTACATTATGCTTTGATCATTTTAAAGTTATTAATGTTAACTGTAAGACTTTCTTATTTCTTCATCATGATGGTGCACATTTCTCAATTTTAGCTAAGTTAGGAAGCTATTTCTAGGTGGTAGTTTCTTGCTTTAAATTTAGCTAAATTGTAGAAATACTTGTACACATTTGGCATGCTCGGTGGGACCCTTAGTCCCATGGCATTTTAGTTTAAGTTTCATTGTTTTGGCTAACTTTTGATATGCACATGTAGTAATTAATGTCTATTTTCTTGGAATTTTTTCTCATTTGATATGTGTAAATTCATGTTCATAGCCACTATTTTAATGGGTTATTGCCATTCTTAAGCTAACTTTTCAAAATTTTAGATATTGTGAGTTTTCTTGTGTTTTTGCTGCCATATTTTGGTTGCAGTGCAGTGCGAGCATGATTTTTGTGGTGCGGCACAATTTTTGTGGCGTACACATCTCTCTAGTGGCACGGGCGTCTTTGTTAAAACTTATCACTCTGTTTGCACGACCCTCGGCACACACACGCTAACCCTGGTGCACACACCCTAACCAGCGTGTAAGTACACTAGCCCAGGCACAAACATCATTTCGTACTATACCTTCACTACATTTTGAAACTTATTAGATTGGTGCACACACCCTAACCAGAGTGCACATGCTATTTTAGTGGCGTAGACACATTTTTCCAGCTTATTCAGCTTGTTATGTCTATTTTTTCTGTCTATTTTTCTCAGAGTAGCGCATATGCTATTTTTGTGGTGCACATACCTCTCTTGGTGGCACAGGCGCTTGATAAACCCAAAAATTCCATAGAGTGGCATAGGCACTGTTTTAGTGGCACATATACTATTTTCATGGTGCACACATCTCTCGGGTGGTGTAGGTGCACTATGAGCCAAAAACAACCTTAGGTGGCGCATACGCCCTAACCCACGTGTAGGTGCTAAAAAAGGGGCATAGGTGTCCTTTTGCATTTTTGAAATTAAGGTGTTGATGTGCTAACATTCTTGCAGGTTTATCTAATCATATATTTGTCTTTGCAGGCTATTTTTACATGTTTGTATCGATTAGGTAATATTTTGATTTGTTTTCTTATAGGATTAAGATCGTGTATGATCTTCCCTTGCGTCCCTTTAGGGTGATCTTGGGAATCAAAAATGATTCTTAAGTCCTTTTGATGCTTTGAGATTGCTAAGAGTATTTGAGTTGGAATTGGTTAATTTGGCATAGTTGAATTAAAGTATTTTTTCCATTTGATATCTTTTTGGATTTTTGAAGACAATCACATATGCTCTTCTCTTGCATCCTTGGATGATCTAGAGAATAAAAATGATGCCTTCTCTTTTGATGGAAAAATACTAAAAATCATCATACAAGACCAAAACACCATCGCTTGTCAAAGAACAGAGGAATTGAAACAAAAGTCAGAAAACTACTAATATAGTTGTTATATAGGTTGCCAAATGGTGTTCGAGCAAACCACATCTAATTAAAAAAGATAAAACAAAAAATTATTCAAAACACACTTTGTATTGTAGGTTTCGAGAAAAGGGTACATCCCTCTCCACTCAATTGAAACATAACCCCTTTGGCATAACTCCTTAAGCTACAATAATGGGGGTGGTTCAAGAACCCCAAAGTAGTCCATGCAAGAGGGAACCTTGTGGATGAAACGGGAAGTGCTCCGCACTACCTATCTGACTAGTAAATCCTTTGTGAGATAGAGTTACAAGTTGTCCCTATGTGACCCTTTTAAGTACATAATTGGACGCATTTATTGCCCACTGTGCTTGAAGGGGGCAAAGTTAAGATACTCCCAAACTATTCATTGCGACTTTTTGGGTAAATCCTTCCACTCGTGGATAATATTTGTAGCACCTAGGACGAGGCAACCACATAGGAAGATATACTTTGGCTAGGAGCCCACTTTGACCATTCTAAAATAGTGTTGAGTTGTGAACCATATTTTCATTGTGAAATATGTGACGTGTTACTTTCACCTAGTTTTTACTTGCCTTAGGGTGAGGTGAAACTCTACCAAAGTGAAGCCAGCATTTTTCATCCTTTTTTTTTATTTTCTTCCTTCACATTCTTTTGAAACTTTGTTGATCAGAAGAAGGGTGACTACCTTTGTGTTACCAATTGACTATTTCTATCACTTTTATGTTCGTTTACGCCCATCCATGTTTGCGGTTGGGTAAGTTAAACATCTAAAGTGTGTGGAGGTGTATTCACATCATTGGTAGCCATTTTGATCTTGATACCCATATCAAGATCATCATTGTAGTTAGGTGTGGTTCATCACTTTGTGGACTTCCTTATAAAAGTTACCTTTTTTTGTATCGTATCACTAAAATTTCGATATTTATGTCTTGTTTCTTGTAAACTCGACATAATTATCTATATTGTAAGGTTACGCTGCACACATTTTTAACTATTCCTAGCTATACTTTGAGATTTTTAGTTCGGTTCTGTTATTACCTCGATTTTGAAGAGTTCTAGGTGTTATCATTTGTGTATGTTATATCAATAACATCTTGATATCAATACTTCACTTTCATGCAAAGTGGGTTAACATATCTTGGTGATATTGTTGTGTCATTCACAAATTGTAATTGGAAATTTTGAGATATAGGTCTTAATCGAGTTTGAGCTCACTCATCGTATATCTTGATTGGGAGGTCACATTGACTCCTTGTATTTACTTACATTTTGTTTATTCCTCTTAACTTGGCAAGTGAAAACATCTTGTTAATCATCTTGTGACGCAAATTTACTTTTTAAAACATAGTCTAGGAGGTTCTTCATTTAAATAGGTCTCGATAACAAATGATTGTGTCACTGGTGATTTATCACTCTATCACATTGGTATTCTCACATTTTTGACTTATTCATACTCGTAACAAATACATCTTGCATCTCACTTAGGTGTGGTCACTAAGCTTTGAACACATTTACAACTTACCCTAGTGAAACTCTCACGAAAACATGGCTCCTAAAACACGTCTAGGGTTAAAGAAACAGACATACGAGGAACAAAAGCACAAGCTTGGGAAACCTCTAACGAGAAAAGGGTCAAACCCCTTCATTAGACATGACCTAGGACAGCTATTTTCTCGTAGAAAAAGAAACAGAAGAGATGTTGAATCATAGTGGAAATGAATTAGAATCACCACACGTAGACTTTAATTTCGACCCCACTCTACTAGATGAATTTATTCTCGAAACAAAGATAGAGTGTTGGCATGGGTCATATAATTAGGGGCCAAATTTCCCACCGAGAATGAAACAATACTACCTACAAATGACGCTACTGAGGAAGAACGTCCCCTTATCAATATGGAAGATATTTTAACACATGGACATGCTTCCACTTCTTACACAAGGAATGATAAAGTGGTAGGGCATAAAATACCCTTTATCAAAGTGCCATGAAGAAACAAGATAGAACATGAGATGGGTGAAGAACCTCCACAATACGAGGAGGAGGAACCTTTAGAAGAAGAAGCCACAATCCAACAACAAATCAGTAACTCAGCGCGACAACTAGCTTTGCTTACTTCCCATGTACAGAAAGACACAAAAAGAATGTTCAAAAGTTGAGGCCTAAGGTTAAGATCAATGAAATCCATCGAGAAAACCAAGGAGAAGAAGACATAGGGTATCATCATGTATACATCCCCGCTTCTCCCACTAGAGAACAATTGCTCACACAAGAAGTGCAGTCTATGAAAGTGACGCTCATGAGCTTACAAGAGAGCAATATAGGGAGCATTAGGAAATATCAATACAAAGAATTATGCCCCTATCCTTTTGACAAGACAATGACCCTTCAACCCTTTCCAAAGAAATTTGATATGCCAAAGTTCAAAAAATATAAAGGGAAAGGAGATCCATGGGATCATGTTAAATATTTTACATGGCATGTCAAGAGGTGTCTTATAGTGACAATTACCTCATCATAATTTTTCCCAAGAGTCTCAAAGGTCAAGCCTTGGAGTGGTTTACATGCTTACCACGAGGATCAATTTTCACTTGGCCAGAATTGGTAGAAAGATTTATGTGTCACTTCTTGTATAACATAGAGAGTGATGTCACCATGGAAAAATTATGTGGCACCAAACAACGCCAAAATGAGACTTTCACTAGCTTCCTCCAATGGTGGAGAGGGATAGCTAGTCGCTTCCCTTGCACTTTCCCTGAAAAGTAGCTGGTTAGTATTTTCGTTCCCAATCTCAACCCGGATATATCTTTCCACCTCCAAATGCATTGTGTTCACACTTTTGAGGAGGTTATCAAGAAAGGGATTTAGATAGAAAAATCTCTCTTTGCCAAAGGCACCCTCAAAACCCAATCTAGAGACAACCAAAATGTCAAACCCATGGAAAAGCCAAAGCTCCTTAACAAAAACAATGTGGTGGGAGATGGAATCACTGATTCTAAACATGTTCAAATGGTCCAAACTGGTCAACCTTTTAAACTGACCAAGGGCCCAATTCAACCACCACTAAAGTGAAGAACATTCACCTCTCTCAATGAACCTTTGTCAGTCATACTAAAACAATTGGATGCAGCCCACATGATGACCTATCCTATAATGTAACCATTTGACGACAACACTCCAAAACCTTCATGGTACAAGGAGCATGAATATTGCAAAATGCATCATGTCAAAGGACATAAGACAAACAAATGTTTGTGGCTTTGTCATTATATTCAGGACCTCATTGACAATGGGGAGATAGAGGTGGATAACCTAGGAAAAACACAAACACCTAACGAGAAAATGGGGATATATAAAGAACCATTCCCCAAGCATGATAAGTTGGAAAATTCAAAGTCGGATCAGGGAGAGTCATCCCAAACTTATAAAGCCATGAATTACTTGTACAAAAAAAGAGATAAAAATCATTATGATTCACCTATCGGATGTATTCACTCTCCTACTGACCATGTCAATACTATAGGATCAAGGGAAAGGATGCGCTTATGGTAATAAGGAATGCACACCTCGTGATTCTGGAACCTTCTCCATTTTCCCCACAAACCGGTAAATATAACCTTTTAGAACAAATTGAAAAGATGTCTACTAATATTTCGATCTTAGATCTTCTCAATATATCCAATGTGCATAAAGACATTCTATACCAAACTCTCCGTGGGTCGGGAGTTCCTTTATATTTCAATCCTGTGCACCTTCAAGCTATGGTGGTAAACATCCCACCAAGTGAACATCTCACTTTCAACCATAGGGAGATCCCTATAGAGAATCCTACACATAATCTTCCCTTATACATTGAGGTATTTGTCACCCGTAGGAAAATCAAACGGGTACTTGTGGATAACAGATCTGGGTTAAACATTTGCATGCTCAATTTGGTCAAATAGTTGGGACATATGGAGGAAGATCTTCAGTCCCACATTATCACTATTACAGCATATGACAATGTGGAAAGGGAGTCAGCAGGCACCATCACACTGCCCATGGAGGTGGGCCCCACTTCCCATTAGATAAAGTTTCATGTTCTAGACTTAGAACTTCCATATAACATGCTTATAGGCTGACCATGGATTCATGCCATGCAGGCCATGCCATCAACATTTCATCAATGCCTTAAGTTGAAGCATGAGGGACATACGATTATAATACAAGGAAATTTCGAGCCCTTTGGTCATTGTAGAGCTCTCAATAGCTTTGCACGAAAGGGTACCTATGCATGTCCCTCCACAGATATAGTTGTCCCTCTCCATTCTGAGGCCATGGAGTCCTAGGTGGATTCATATTCTCTTAGTTCTTACACTCATGAGGTGTCTAATTTAACATCTCCATTTGATTCATGGGAGATGAAAATCCTTGAATATGGCTACAGGGAGTATAATGTACAACAAGCACTCTTGGTTTCAAACCTCTCATTGTCACCCAAGAATAGAGGTCGACCCAACTACCGCTTCAGAAGACCTATAGAGGAACACACTATTGGGTCATTCCTACCTAGAGGATTATTAACTGAGGAAAAATTACTTGATCCACCTATAACCTGGGTCCCTGAGGATACTCAGCCATACGGTTATCAAACCCTAGAATATGAAAAATCTAGTAGAATGATGTACTCCATGGGCTATAAAGGCCTAGGATGTGGGAGGAATGAACAAGAATAAAAGAGAACCAATCCATCTTCCACATTTCAAAACATAAAGATATGACATTGATATTCACCCTTATGGAGCACACCCCAACGATCAAGATGCTACTTGTTCCGAGTTTGAGGATTTCTCGACTTTCTAGATAGCGATATAGATTCCCATTGTAGCCAATATGAGGATCGGCCTCCATGAACCTTTTCATGAACAATATTTTCCTAACCATAACCCCCATAGAACCAACCCGTGACCTTGTATACCCTTCCCTTGTTGAATGAGACCAACAACGTCACATGCCACTATATTTATTCAAGAATGATGAGGATATCATAGAATTCATGGGTATAAGGGAAACAATTCCCATTGGAGATCACAAGAAATGTTTCTTTATCGACTTAGATACCTGCGCCTACTTCGGCGAGGAGGCTGAACTTCATGGTCAACAAAACTTAAAGAAAAGTGAGGGAAAATTTTCTAAAGAAAATCCTCAAAAAAAATCAAAGTCCAAGTCGCACAGTGAAAACCTCTTTGAGGCTTTGCCGACAAACAAATAAGAAAATCAAAGGAAAAACAAAGTGATCATGCCAAGGATGAAAATCTCGTTGAGACATCCTTGGATGAATATCTCAACCTTCCTCCTGATCCTACGCATATAGAGGACTTATCAAAATTGTTATTCAAAGAAACCATTAATTTCAATATTGGTACATAAGAGGATCCCAAGATAGTAAAATTTGGAGCATCACTCTCGGTTAGAGAACAAAATACGTTCACTATGTTGCTACGAGAATTTATTGATGTGTTCAAATGGTCTTAAAAAGACATGCCCAACTTGGATCTGACTTTGGTTGTGCACAACCTAGTCATGCACGTAGACGCTAAGCCTATCAAATAGAAGCTCGAAATATGCACCTAAGAGTGGCCCTGTTGGTCAAAGAAGAGTTGGAAAGATTGCTTGTAGCAAGATTCATCAGGCCAATTGATTATTTTGAATGGATATCAAACATTGTTCCTATCCAGAAAAAACCTATCGGTATCCAAATCTACACAGATTTTAGGGACATCAATAAAGCTTTCCCTAAAGATGATTTTCCACTTCCCAACATTGACATGATTGTTGACTCAACAACAGGGTACGAGATGCTATCACTCATGGATGGCTTTTCAGGATATAATCAAATCAAGATCACCGAGGAAGACCAACAAAAAAATTTTACGACTCCTTGGGGTACCTTTTACTATCAAGTGATGCCATTTGGCCTCAAAAATGTAGGAGCAACTTATCAGCGGGTAATGACAGTGATTTTTCATGATATGATTCATGATATCATGGAAGACTACGTAGATGACATCTTGGGAAAGTCCAAAACAAGAGAGGATCATCCTGTCATTTTACGGTGTATCTTTGAATGCTTGCATGAATACAAAGTCAGGCTGAATCCAAAGAAGTGTGTCTTCGGTGTGCTATCCAGGAAACTATTGGGCTTCATTGTGTCAAGATGAGGTAGTGAGGTAGACCCCACTAAAGTGTCTGCTATCACTGAAATGCCTCCACCTGAGAATATCAATCAACTATGCAGCTTACATGGGAAAATTCAAGCCATTCGCTACTTCATCTCCTAGTTTGCAGATAAATTTCACTCATTCACCCATTTACTTAAAAATGACGTTGCTTTCATCTGGGGACCCGAGAAACAACAAGACTTTGCTTTGCTTAAAAAGTACTTGGCTAATCCACCTGTCCTCATGCCTCCCACTCTAGGAGAACCAATCTTGCTTTATATTTCCACTACACAATTTTCTATTGGTGCACTACTTGCCCAATATGACCTTGGCCATAAGGAGAAAGTAGTGTACTATCTGAGTCACACCATCATCACCTATGAGCTTAATTATCCTCAAATTAAAAAGCCTTGCTTGGCTATTGTTTTTACTTTTCAAAAACTTCGCCATTACCTGTTGAACACTAAGACCAAGATAATATCCAAGGTTGACCCACTCAAGTATTTATTGTCCAAACCTGCCCTCACAATTAGAATGGCTAATTGGATCATCCTACTCAGTGAGTTTTACATAGAATTTGTCCATCAAAAATTGGTTAAAGGAAAAGTACTTACGGACCAGCTAGCAGAAGCACCTTTACAAAGCATGAAACCTTTGAATATGGATATGCCAGATGCCTCCTTGCTCTACATTAAAGAATTTTTCATGTAGATACATTTTGATGGATCCTTTACGTTTCATGGTTTAGGTGCGGAGTGGTTCTTATTACTCCTTCGGGTATAGAATATGAGGCACTCATTGTTGGGATGAAGTTGGCCATCAAGTGGAATGCTCATCATGTTAAGGTTGTAGTTGATTCGTAGTTAATCATCAAACAAGTTAATGATGAATATAAGGTTAAGGATGACAAGCTCATACCTTACAAAAAGTTAGTGGAAACTCTAAAGGAGTATTTTGTGCGCATCACCTTTGAGCAAATCCCAAGAGTGCAAAACAAATCGGCAGATGCCATGGCAATGGTGGGGTCTATGATTCATATTCCACCAGGGAATAATGACATGCCATTCTTTGTAGAAAATATATGCCAGCCCGCATATGACATGCCAGAATCTTTCCTAGCTTGTGAGGTTGTTGGTCCCAATTCCCCATGGTACGAACCCATTTTTACCTATCTTAAGGATAGCACATTCCCTCCCGATATCTCTCATTCTGAAAAGCAAATCCTGATTCACCAGATAGACCGTTACACCCTTTTAAGAGGTACACTTTATCGTTGTGGCTACGATGGGAATCTATTACATTGTTTGGATGTGACGGAGTCAATCCAGCAATCAAAGAAGTGCACGAAGGGGTGTTTACAAAGACATACAAATGGAATGGTCTTGGCTAAGAAAATGTTGAGAGTAGGTTAATATTGGCCTACCATGGAAATTTATTATTGCAATTATGTTAGAAAATGTGTACTTTGCCAAAAGTATGGAAATTTCATTCATGATCCATCACCGCCATTCGCAACCTATCACTACCCCATGGCCATTCTCCAAGTGGGGACTTGACTTAATAGGAAAACTTACTCCTACCTCATCGATGGTCATAAAAACATCATTATAGCTACAAAATGTTTTACAAAAATGGGTGGAGATTTTCCCTTTAATTTATGTCACAGAGCACATATTTCTAAATTTATCATGAATCACATCATTTGCTGATATGGTATTCCCGCAGCCATCATTATAGATAATGGGAAGTCATTTAAGAACAAAAATATGAAAGGTATTTACCAACGGTTCCAAATTAGGTTAATATTTTTCACGCCATATTACCCTCAGGGTAATGGACAAGATGAGGCAACAAACAAGACTTTGGTACGGATAATGAAGAAGATGGTCAAGAAAACAAGTCGTAACTAGCACCTACAATCCATCCAACCCTTTGGGCTTACTAAACATCTATTCACACTCCTACGGGTGTGACACCATATTCCCTAGTGTTCGGGATAGAATCTATCATCCCTTTAGAGATAAAACTTCCATCCCTAAGAATTTCTCTTCGAGACTATCTGGATAAGGATGAAGATTATCGAGTGGCAAGACTGGCTGAGTTAGAGCTCCTGGATGAGAGGCGCATTCGTGCTCTTAATCACCTGAAAGTGTATCAACACAGAGTCTCCATAAACTACAACAAGAGAATCAAACCTTGTCAGTTTGAGATTGGTGATTTAGTCATGAAGGATAACCAGTTCAACACCAGAGCAGAGCGAGAAAAGAAAGGGAAGTTTGAACCACATTGGTTGGAACCTTATGTTATAGTCGCAAGTACAACACATGGGCATACAAACTAGATCACCCCAATTATGATGAGATTTGGGAGCCCATGAACACCATGCATCTTAAGTAGTTTTATGCTTAAACATGTCACGGGGAAGTTAAAAATCAAAAATACAAAAAAAAAAAAAAAATAAAAAGAGAAAACAGGTCATCCACTAGTGAAAACCATGCAATTTTGGAACTTTGGACAAGTCCTTGGGTGAAAACCAGTTTCTAATGCCTTAGGAGGATTCATTGTTCACAAGAATTCTACCTGCGGAGGGTAGTTTCCTTTAACATCGCCCGGTTCTCGTCTTCCAGATTCCTTGTGCACCCCATCCTATCAAGCCTTGATCCGGCTTTGCCTTCTTTTATTCGTCTCATGAGGGGTATGGTCTTTCACTTTTTCCCATCTTATGTTGGGGAAATTCAATGACTTCACCTTATGGTTCATAAACACGTGGCTTCTTCCCTTGTTGGGGGCATCCACGCTTTCTTGGTTACCCGCACTTAGCTCTAGAAAACGGTTAGAAAACACAAAAATAGAAAATTGTTTCACGAAAACACCAAAAACAATAGAAAATTGTTTCATGAAAACACCAAAATAATAGAAATTGTTTCACAAAAACACCAAAAAAATAGAAAATTGTTTCACGAAAACACCAAAAACAATAGAAAATTGTTTCACAAAAAACACCAAAAACAATAGAAATTGTTTCAAAAACACCAAAAACAATAGAAAATTGTTTCACAAAAAAACCAAAACAATAGAAAATTGTTTCACAAAAACCTAAACAATAGAAAATTGGTGCATGAAAACATATCTTACAAAAACATTTACTTGCATTGTCTTGTTTCTTGCTTTGCTTGTTGCTTGTATAGTGTTTTGCATTCTTACTTTTTGGGTTGTTTGTTGCTTGGGCGTACTTTGTTAGGATTCATATTTTCTTGCTTAGATTAGATTTATTCTTGCTTGTGCATATTGCGGTATGTTTTTGCATGCTAGTGAATCTTGGGAAATCATGATGTAATGTGTTAATTCATTATGTTCTTTCTTAAGCATTTGGTTGTGTTTGTTACATGTTAATAAAGCATGGTGAATCATGGTGTATTGCATTAATTCCTGGTGTTCTTTGTTAGCATTTGGTTGTGTTTATTGCATGTGCTCTATTTTTTATCATTCACATCACATTACCATCATTATCATCACATCTAACATCATCTATACATCATATATAAACAAAATGCTAAGTTTTACATCATGCATGTATGCTAAGCTAATCATCACATATCGTATCATTGATTGGGGAAAGAGGGGTTGCGCATGATAAAAATCTAGCCCCCCGCACCACTATCATCATATCATCCCGTCCATATACATCTACACTAACACATGAGTAATGAATTTGATATCATCTAACATCCATAGCACATGTATACATCGAACATTGAAATTAGATACATACAATGTATAAAATCAGATAACATCATAACAGATTCATAAAGTATTGAATCAAAACACGCAACATGCAATGAGAATCAATATATGCCCACTCGTGTCACAACACATCCATAAGTGCTGAATCAAAACATGCAACGTGCAATGAGAATCAATATAGAGTAATTTCTGAAAAGGGTATTTCACATCATAAAATTATCCCACTCATGTCACATGCATCAGGACACAAAAAAATACAATACATCATCTCATAAACATGTACATCTGAGCCCAAGAAAGTAATCCTCATATATATACATGTGTGTCAATATACATCTATATCAAAAATGGGTACACATCAGTGCTCTATATCAAAAATGCCTTCAGTTGAGGTGTACAAAGATGCTACATCAAAATGTTTGTACACATACATACAATGTCTAGATCGGTGCTCAATATAATACATCATCGATACACAATGCCATCAAAAAGGGGCATGTATCAGAAATAATCAAGCCTTCATCATGAGGCATCATCAATATACAAATATACAAGATTGTACATCAAAATTGGCCTTCATAAGAGGCATACATATAAAGAATCTGTACAACAAAAACTGCAGATCACAACCATAGCTCTCACCCTCACTAGAGCTCCCAGATCTTTCATCTGGTTGACAAAACACTGGAGGCTAGGATGGCACTGGTTAAACCAGCTTCTCTGGTAGGGACTATCTCATTGATCTAGTAGAATGGCCTGATCTCTGTGAGTGAGAGCCTGATACACTCGACCTTGACAGTGTGGTAGTGCTACTCGCTGCTCTAGAGGAACCACTCTGTAATAAGCAATCCTGTAAAATAAGGCCTCACCACCAAGCCTAGTGGCATCACATATCAGGTCGGCATCTTCGGAGGTGAGCGCTACCTAAAGGGTAGTATCTCACTCACCTATCACTCGGCCCAAGTCTGCCTTGGCCTGTCTAGAGGAAGTAGCCTCTCGGTCTCTCTCTATCATAATAGTCTACATCTCGGTGCGGGCCTGGTCCCTCTGTGCTAAAAGTGCTTGTGATCATGGGTATACATGGTTTCTCTGTGTGAAGACCATCTGCACCTGTGACTGGGACTGATGAAGAAGGCTCAATATCTGAGCCCCCTATGCTACTGTCTCCCGGATCTGGCTCCACCATGCTACTCTATCATCTCCTGGGCCAGCCTAGGCCTAAGCCTGATCCCGCTCTGAAAGTAAGGTAACAATATGAGCTCGGGCCTCATCACGCTCTGCTATGGCAGTCACACACCAGCCTTGAGCCTCATCTCTCTCTACTCTAGTTACATCTCGCTCGGCTATAACTTTCTTCGTGTATAGTGGGCCTGTCTATGCCACTGGTTGGGAGGATGTGTGTGCCTCAGGGAATAGTCCCTGAGGTGCTCTAGATGACTGTCCCTGCTCGAAGACCCTACCTCTAGGTGGCTACATTGCTACCTATACTGGGCCCTACAGCCTTGGTCCATGTGCCTGTGAGGCACCCTGCCCATCATGTGGGATGCCATCAAAAGGATCCGCTTGACCTAGCCCCGTGCCACTACCCTCACCCTACGCTCTACACCATGCCATATCTCTATAGGTGGGCAAATGCCTACTGTCCAAGCCTCCTCTGGAATGGTTAGACACCGGAGTAACACTGTCGCATACCAGGATACATAGTCAGCTGTGGTCCCTAGATCCCTCACCTATCAAACTAGGTCCCATACCTGTGGGACCACTTGTGTGAAACTTTCCTAGCTCGGGCCACTAGTATACGAGGCCCCATGGTCTGCCTCTCTAAATCCCTACGTGCATGCCAAATATTTGGTTGGGGGGCCCTATACCCTACCAAGTTGTTGCTGGCACCTGTCTACTCGATACAGCTCCATGATGTAACTATGGCTGCCAATGAGAAAGTGCTCCACTAGGCACATGCTGAGCTCTGTGGCATCCTCTAGCCACTAGAAATGCCTGTATGGCCGCCAGATGATGTCTATCTCTACCAACTTGTCAAACTCTCACCTATATCTGAATAGGCTACCAAGATGGCCACATACATCCCCACCAGCTACTACCCATGCCATATATGATGGCTCCTTAGGATCTCAGACACGGAAAGGGCCCACAAGGCATCCGATCACAATATGATCCCATGACCATATCTGTAATAATGAGGTTAGACCCATGGTCTTCTGACCGTGGTATGTAATCAAGTGTAAATCCCAGTATAAGTGGGCCAGTATGCACTGCCCCTAGCAATATCTCTCGCCGCTATAGATACCATGAACCAAAGGTAGTAATCCTCTCAGAATGAGGTCCCTGTCTTATTAGTGAGTAAGAACCCACTGATAAGAGACATGATGTAGAGAGGCCCCCGATGCAATGTGGGGTCAGAGATGCACTCATGCAATGCTATAGTCATCCCATCGTGCGGTATATCATCAACACCAAATAGGGCACTGCAAGCTGCTCTAATCAGCCCTACATCAGAGTTGTACTCAATCAAGGTGCCCATCATCGGCATGCGAAGAATCTCGCCATACATCCTCAATAGTCATAGTCAGCTCTCCTATAGGTAGTATGAAGCACTGACTCTCATTATGCCATCGCTCAACTAGCAGCAGTCAATAGGCCATGATCCAATACAATAGAAGGCATCCAAGACACGGGGCCTAGCCCCACCGCCTCAAGAAGTATCGCCATGGCTCACCGGTCACGCCGGTGCATACTACCCTCTAGCTCTGTAATTTGGGTATGTCGCTCCGCGTCTGCAAAACTGGTAGTCATATCTGTAAAATAACACACTGCTAATCAATTCCTAACATTTATTCTAAAAATCTATCTCAACTTTTAGGGTTAACCCAAAAATCCTAAAAATTCTTCTAAGTGTTATATTTTTTACACTTTCCTATCATTTCTCCACCTGTCTAGGGTGCCTGCGTGCCCTTTTGGGCATGTCTCGCCACATTTCTAGTACTGCACTGCACTGTGCATGTATCTTTTGGCACTTGCAACCCCTTTCTAGTGCTTGCATGCCCTTTTTGGTAGGTGCGCCACGCATTTGGTTCCTACGCTTGTGTGTGTGCGCTCCTATGTGTGTGTACCCGCCTTTTCATGCATACACCACACTTTTCACATGTGTGCCCCATTTCCTGTGTGTGCACATGTGTGCACATGTGCTTGTGTGTGTGCGTATGCATGCACGTGTGCTATTTGTGCCTATGTGTGTACACATATGTGTTGTGGCACATGCGCCCCCAAAAAGATGCCTGCGCCCCCAAAAAGGTTCCTGTGACTTCTATCTAATGCATGTGCCTCGTACGTAGGTGCACTAACACATTTAATATGGCTAAAATCCTAATTTCAAGAATTTATGACCAAATTTACGAAGCTAGGGTTTAATACTCACAAATGGGTCATTGTCGCATGTTGTTGGTACTCCCACACCGCATCTGTGTGCCTCAATTAGTCTCGTGCGATCACCATGGTTCTCCTCAGTGTCAGAGCCTCACGGTAAATTTTCTAAACTGCTCAGTTAAAATGAATTGGTCACAATGTTTTTAACCCCCCTGGTGGGGTATATTAACCCATTTTTTTACCATCGGAGGGCCGGGAGGCCCATTTCGATCGCCGTTTTCTCCTCTGTTCATTGTGGAATAATTATTTTTCTCTTATTTTTCACCATATCATGCGGCATTTTTACTTTCGATACCACTTTATTCTCCCTCGAAAATTTTATTGCTCCCGATGATTTTTTTATTCTTCTTCACTCTCATAAATAATTATTTTTTCTTAATTTTTCCACTAAACAAGGCCATTTTTGTCGCTTGTTTCTTCTTTCTTCCACCTAGGGCACTTCTTATTACCCCTAGGCCCTTTCGCTTCCTTCTTTTATTTTCTTCTACTATTCACCATGGTTTGGAAAGCAAAAATAATTAAAACAATATATATATAATATATATATATATATATATATATATATATATCACAAATCCAAAAATAGGGAAAAAAATTCAAAATTAATCCTTAAAAGTAAAAACCCTACAAAAATGGTAACTTCCTTATTATGGCTAAAAAAGTGTCTTGCGCATGGTATTTTCTCCATATCCTATTGGTTTGTCTCACATCTTCCCCGATTAATACAATTCGTGGATCATTGGATTCACAACCATTCACAAAGCTAGCTGCTTGCTTCATCTGTACTCTGGGGCACTTTTGTTGCCTTGTGTTGTTTCATTGCACACAAACACTTTTCATGGACCCCATGTCCATGGTAATTTTCCCTTACATGTATCCTTGCTTGGGGAATCATTTTTAACCCTTGTCATCAATCATGAACTTGTGGATCTCTTCAGCAATGATAACAAAACATTTTTAGAACTGTCTTGACCATTGTTGGGTTGGATATGTGCGTTCTTACTTGTTTTCCCTGTTAAATGAGCTTGTTTCCTTCTCGTATTGCATTGCATTATTGTATGTTGTGTGGATTTGGTATTTTCAGCAATGGAAAATTGTTCATAGTATGGCTTTTCATTTCATTCTACCTTTTTCATATGCTTATATTTTTCAGAAAGGACCAATGATGTAGTTCCTATGGCAATATGATGACATCAAAATCGTTCCAATAAACAATGGCCTGGAAGCTAAGCTCTTCTCTCCCCTCCAAATTTCTTCTACATAATTTCCCTTTCACACCTACTTTTCTCTCTCACTAAGGCATCCTACCTCTTCCCCATTCTTCTTCCTATCTCTCGGCTTTTTTATTTTCGATCGGCTTCTTTCATCACCCCATTAACCCTCAAGGGGGCATCTCTCTCTCCTACTAATTTTCCTTCTATCCCTTCAAAATTTTCTTCCGTCTACTATCTTTGAAGTTGCGTCACTTATGCCACCCCAAAGAGGGGCAAATATAGACACCTATAATTACACCTAAGTAATTTAAATACTTAAATTGTGCTAATAATCTCATTTCCCATAAATTGATGACATATTGTCAATAATGCTTATCTTCTCTTTCATTGTCGTTAATTGATTACATTATGCTAATTAATTAATTCACCTATCCAACACATACCCTAATTAACTACCCTTCATTAATCAAACACCTTCTATCTAGTCTAATTAATTATTATTGATTAATTAGCCTCCCTTCTCATTAAATCAATAAATCACTATTTAATTGGTTTAATTCCATCCTAATTGTCCAAATCACACTAAAATCCATCTAAAATCTTATGAAAGCTTGACATGTATTAATTAATCATATTGATTAATTAAAACATCCCCTTTATCCACATGAGGCAATTAAGGACAAACTAAACCCTCTCAAAGTTAACTCAATCCCATCTAAACCCCCTTACCCATAACTAACTCTACATCTCCATTAGTCCCACATTCATGAGGATGTGTTGAATCCTTTATCCGTTGGGCTATATAAACAACCCTCCTCTACTTCTCCACCTACACCTAAATATCTCAAGAGACAAAATAAATCACATAGTTTCATACTAATAGCCTTTTGTCATTCTTGAGATCTCCATCCTCCATTCTCAAGAGCTAAGCCTCACACCCAAGCATCCATTCAAGGATCAAAGCAAGTAAATATAATTTGATTGCCATTTAACTACTTAGGTTCATCTTAATGTTAAATTAGGTAATTAAGGAGAATAAAATTCATTAATTTACATTATGTTTTGATCATTTCAAAGTTATTAATGTTAAGGGTAATACTTTCTTATTTATTCATCATGATGGTGCACATTTCTCATTTTTAGCTAAGTTAGGAAGCTATTTCTAGGTGGTAGTTTCTTGCTTTAAATTTAGCTAAATTGTAGAAATACTTGTACACAATTTGTATCATATTATTGCTTCCTTTGGTCTTGGATTATCTATTTCTATTTAAGTGCTTCCACTCTCATCTCATCAAATTCATTGAGTTGTATAATTATTTCCTTTTGTGATGTATCTAATTCAATACCCAATTTAGTTGTTGTCCTCAATGTTTGTAGTTAAAATTCAATGGGTAACAAGGGCTTATTCCCATAGACTAACTCATATGGTGAGAACCCTGTTGTAGTCTTCCAAGTTGTGTTATAAGCCCAGAAAACCTCAAGTAGCCTTTTCACCCAATCTCTTCTACTTGCTTCAACTATTTTGGTGAGAATTTTTTCCAATTCCATGTTTGTCACTTCTGCTTGTCCATTGGATTGTGGGTGATAGGGAGATGACTTCCTATGATTGATCTAATAGTACATTGTAAAGGCCTGGATCATATTAGACATGAACTATGGGCCTTGATCTGAAACTATACTTCTTGGTGCACTAAACTTCATCATAATTCTTTGCCAAAGGAAATTAGTAATTGCATCTTCATTAGCATTTGTTAAAGCTTGCACCTCTTCCCATTTTTTACATAATCAGTACATACAAGAATTTTCTCCTTTCCTTGTGAAGGAGGACTAAAAGGACCAAAAAAATCCAACCCCCACCTTTCAAATGGTTCAATCACCACTTGAGGTTGTAAAGGCATTTCACTAGTAAAATTTGGTTGTCCCATCCTTTGACAAGGATCACACTGCTTGATGTATTTCTTCACATCTTTATACAGAGATGGACAATAATATCTAGTTCCAAGTATTTTGTGGGTTGTTCTTTTCATTAAAAAGTGTCCTCCACTTGGTTCATCATGACATGCCCTAAGTATGTCAAAAATTTCATCTTTTCTCACACACCTGCGTAAAACCAAATCAGGACCACATTTAAATAATATTCCATTTATCCATTTAAATTATGCACTGGTTTTGATTAACCTTTTCATTTATTTCTTAGTAAAATAAGGAGGAAACTACCTTGTTGTAAGATAATTCTCCATATCAGCAAACCATGGTGTATCACCTGAAATAGAAAATAATTGTTCATCTGGAAATTTGTCCTTAACTAGATCTTGTTCCCATGTAGTGGTTAATCTTGACAAGAAATCAACTACCACATTAAAATTTCCTAGATTATCCACAATACTAATATTAAATTCTTGTAAAATTAATAACCATATGATTATCATACATCCAAACCACTTTGGTTTTTTCATTAGATATCTAATTGCTAAATGATCTAAATGTACAAATATTATGTACCCGTAATATAATGTCTAAACTTATTAATTGAATATATCACAACAAGAAATTCTTTTTCGGTGGTGGTGTAATTTCTTTAAGTGGAAGTAAGGATTTTACTAAGATATTAAATATCATTCATTTTTCCCTCTTCATCTTTCTCGTCCCAAAACTACACGAATTGAGTAATTTTAAGCATCTATTTGGATGTGAAAAGGTTTCTCCCAATTAGTTCCTCTTAGTATTGGGGTAATGTCTAGTTTATCCTTAATCTCTTCAAGAGCATGTTGAAATTTTTCATCCCAAAGAAATTCACAATCCTTGGTAAGAAAACCAAACATGGGGGCAACAATTTTACTAAAATCTTTGATAAAATGCCTATAGTACCCAACATGTCCTAAGAATGACTTGTTATTCATGGGGGTTTGAGGAATATGTAAGTCTGAAATAATCTCGATTTTTTTGGTCAACTTGAATTCCTCTTTTGAAATATGGTGTCATAGTATAATTACCTCATCAACCATCATCAAAAATTTATGATGACTAAGAGAAAATGGTGTTGCTCACATATTGTTAATACTATGTCCAAATTTTTTAAGGAATCATAAAATGTGTCTCCATGTAAAATAAAATCATTCATGTATACCTCTACACAATCATTAGTTAGGTATGTAAACATTTCTAGTATAACCCTTTCCAAGTTTTTGGAGAATTACATAGTACAAATGGCAATACCCTCTGTAGGAAAAGGTACCCCGTGGAGAAGTAAAGGATGTTTTGTCCTGATCCTTAGTAGCCACGCTGATTTGATTATATCCACTAAAGCCATCAAGGAAGGAAAAGTATTGTTTACCTAAGAGGTTGTCTAAATCTTGATCTATCAATGGCAAGGGAAAATAATCTCTAATTGTATCTTTTTGAATTCCCTATAATAAACACAAATTCTCCATTTTTAATTATTTTTTGGCATAATTACAAGAGGAGACACCCACTGACTATCTGAGATGGGGTAGATAAAACCTACTTATAATAGATTTTCAATTTCATTCTTGACTATGTCCCTTAACGTTGTATTGATCCTTCTCTGAGGTTGCCTAACCGGTTTAACATTTTTAGTATAAATGTGATGGGTGGATTCCTTTCATGTATTTATAATCCCAAGTAAAAGATCTAGTATGAAATTTCAAAACATCAAACAATTTAGCTTCTTGATCATTTTCTAACCAGTTGTTAATGTTCAAAATCTTACCTGGTTGAATCTCAATTTGTTTGGTTCTAGTGTGTGATGAACTGATTTGTTTAAAAGGTTCCATTAGAGTGTTTAGTGGACATGAATTAGGTAACAACATGTGATATCCAGTAATGTTTATAAATTTACCGAAAGCAAGAACATTGGATAAAGGATAGTAAGTAGATTTATGATAATTATCTTAATGTTGGTCAAACTCCTCATCAATGAACGTTTTCAAAGTTTTCCTTACTATTTTTTTATATCTCGAGACTAATGTTATTTATTCCCTAACTATTTACACCTGTCGAAGATAATTCACATTTCTCTGGAGTGAAATTATGTACATCTGAATGGGATTGATGTGGTTCTAGAGATAAGTATGAATGTTCCGGAGCCAAGTTTGAATGTTATATAACTAATTCTGAAGGTTCTGGAACTAAGTATAAATGTTCCTAATCTAAATATGAAGGTTCTAGAATTAAGTTTGAAGGTTTCAGAACTATCTTTGATTGTTCCAAAAAAAATTGGTGATCACTCAATGGGTGATTAATAATATCCTCCACCTCCCATACATGATCATGTAATGTTATCATAGCCAAATAAGACAAGTTTGGTTTATTAGTATCGGGATCATCAACCCATAATTGTTCTTGATTATCAATAAAATCTCTTGTAGAAGGATATAGGGAATTTTTTTTATAGTTCTTACCATTAGAGATGATCATATCACATGTTCAACAATCAATTAAGGAAACAACTATAACTAACCATGGTCTTCCCAAAATGATGGGATAACCAAGTATTTTACCTTTTGGTCATACTATAAGTAAGTCCACTAGATACTCCCATGACTCCAGCATGACTACAACATCTTCAATGATCCCTTATAGTTTAGCTACTGACTGATCTGTCATCTGTAATATGGTGCTAGAAGGTTATATACCTCTTAATGGTAATGTTTCAAAAGTTCTGATTATCATAACATTTATAGCTGCTCCCAAATCAACCAAAACATTATGTATATGTTTTTTCCCTATAGTGATAGAAATAATAGGGCTTCTAGGATCCCCATATTTGGGAAGTGAGAGTTTTCCTCCTAATAAATCAGCAAGTCTCCCATCTACATTAATATTCCTAGGGTACTACTTCTTCCTTCAAGTTCTTTTTAAGCATAACATTTTTATTAGTTTGTTTAATTCAGAAATATCCTTGATTACTTGAAACAATGGTATTTCAATATATAATTTCCTCAAATCGTACACTAGTTCAGATTCCTTGGTCTTAATTAATTCATTTAGTATTTCAGAAAAGGGGTTTCTCTGGAATTTTTATCTGGATGTTTCTCTTTTTCCTTTCCATTAACCTAAGGGATGACTGCATACTAGGGTTTTCAATCTCATCCGACATCTTGGTAATTATAACAAAGTTGACTATTAATTATTTTACAAGATCTAGTTCAAATATCTTTATAGTCCATGACATTAAGATCAACTAGCTTTTCTTACTTTGTTCCATAGATAAGGGTTATTTGTTTGTTTTTGGATTAAACACTTTTTTTTTTTTCACTATTTGTGTTTGAACCAATTTTTAGTTTGTGAACCTTGTGTTTGGGAACCCATTATTACTTTTTGATGTCGGTTGGGATATGTCTTCCTATGAGAATAGTTATTGGGGTTCCACCTAGGTTGTGACCAAGCATAAGGGTTACCTTGAACATACCACTATTATTGCTGTCCTTGAACATACCAATCTTGTCCTACCCAATCATGGGGATTAATTATTGGTCGAGGGTCTCAAGGGGGTTGTCCCCAATTTTATGGTATGTCTAATCCACCCGTGGCATCATCTAGGGGTTAGGAACAGATCTTGGTATGAGTTGCCCATGAATAGGTTGTCTCTTGAAAAAGTTTACTTTTTTGTAGTGGATGAAGTGTTGGTTTTTTTAAGCTAATTTTTCATGAATGGAAGAAGAGAACATGCATTAACTTCATGTTCCATATATTCACAAATAAGACGTATTTTGTTTTATCTAGAGCAAAATATCTTATTACATGCTTATTTTTGTATCTAGGACAATACATATCTAATGGTTCAAGTATTAGCATTTTCTTTGTCTTGCAATAAATCCATGGTTTAAGTTAATTGAACTAGGATATCTATTTTAAAATTTGTTAGCTCATCCATAAGTTTTTTTATGTCTAGATTTGTACCTTTCAAAGTTTTTCCTTTCCTAGGTCCACCCCTTATTCTTGAATAACTTCTACAAAGGTCTTTAATATCATTCATTCTCAATTGATTAACGTTTCAACCTCCCATTAATTTAAAGGATTCCCTAGATTCATCATCCAGACCTTTAAGAAAAATATTTTTGCTTAGCTCTTCTTGAAGTACAAATCCACACCTTTTACCTATGAAGAGGAATCTATCTAAATAATCTTCCAAATTTTCATCCTCTTCTTGTTTAATCCTAAAAAATTCTTCCTTCCTATTTCTCCTCTATAGTAGTCCTGATATTTTTCTAAGAAGGTAGTTTCCATTTTCCCCCAAGTGGTAATGGAATTGGATGTTAATCCCATAAACCACCTCATTGCTGCATCTTTTAGGGTAGATGGGAACAACTTGAGTTTTTGATTATCTGTTTTATAGTCATAAGTTTTACATAATACTTTAAATTCAAAAAAAAATTAGTCGGGATCCTCATATGAGATTCCTTGAAATGAAGGTAAGTGTGTAGGTGAAATATTCTTCATGGTCAGTATCGTTATCCTCCAAATGTAATTGGATAAGTAAAGTTCCTATAAGGTTCTCTTTCATCTTCATGAGCCATAATCGCAATATATTTTGAATCCTTTCCCAATCAACATGGTATGTGATCTACTTTGGAGAAGGTGAGAAGTCAGGAGTAGGAGGTTGAGTGCTTAATTGAGAATCAAAACTTTCTCTAAATGGGTCTTGGGATATAATCCTTCTTCTAAAAGTTTCACCCCCTTCTAGTGATTGATCCAGAAATTCCAAAGGTGAAAGTTATGCTTCTTATCCAACAGGGGAAAATGGTGCTTCTAATTCTTACTCAACTTCCTTATTTGAAAAACGGAATGCTGATAATTCTTGTTGAGATATTTTTGGGAGAAATATACCCTTTGAGTCTCTTGGTCTACTCATAAATTTTATGATAATGTAGGGAATATTTTTCAATTACTAGTTGTGTGATTTTTTTCTTTTTGACACCTAATTAGAAAATTCTAACTATTTTTCGCCAACAACAACGCCAAAAATGATGGGTTTTGTTACTCCTTCATTTAATTAACTCATGGTTGATGTCATATTAAAACTATGGGTGTGTCTAAAGCTATATGAAATGCGAGAAATCTAATTGAACTAGTAATTGATTATAGATATTTATTATTTTTATTTTCTGGGGGGTTTTAAAGTGTCTTTAGATTTCTTGGCCAAAGCCTTATTAAAGCTAAAATATAAGAAACTTGTTGAAATAAACACACATTTCGAAATGAAAAAATCTTGCAGAATTAAACGCACTGCTAGAAATAAACACACTTTACAAAATTAAACACACTGCTAGGAATAAACACACTTTGAAGATATTGTTTAAAATTTTGTTGAAGAAATAAGAACATATACTAGAACACCTGTAGGGATGATAGATAACTTATGTAACAAATTTTAATTGAAGAATCAAAAGTACTTACAGAACTACTAAATAATAGGTTTATACAAATTGCTTGAAAATATAAATACCAATAGAATAAAAGATACTTTTTCTTGGAGGAGTGGGCCCTTGCTCCACCTTGAATCAAGAGTTAACATATTATGTTGCTCTCAAAATTAAATGGCTATCTTATTATTAAATTGTTTTTTCTTACAAAACTTAACTGTAGATATTTGATCCCTCTTATATATATATATATATATATATATATATATAATCCATCCAAATATGCCTTTACAAATATGATTTTTCAATAGTTGTCTACAGATTCTAGTGGAACTGAATAGTTCCCAAAGTAGATATGAAATTTAGAAAACTAGATGGACATACAAATGTTGATCTCACATATGTATTTTTGGAGAGTGAAAAAGATGAAAATTGTTGGTATATTTCTGATTCGAAGGCCCCTTCTTTACTCCATAACCTAATTTTGATAGAATAAGGAGATTCCCATTTATTCTGGAACTTTGGAGAAGTTTAACCAAAGGGAAACCTTCTGGAACTAACTACTAAAGTTTTGGAACTAAGTGATAAAGTTCAAAAGCTAAGTGACTGAGTTACGGAGATAAGTCATGATTTTGAGCTAAGTGACCAATTTCTGGAGCTAAGTGATAGAGTTCCAAAGCTTATCCACATTTTGGCCATATTCCTTGAAAAGGTGCTAGTTACTTCATACTTCACTTATCTGACCAAATATGACCTGTTTATTTGAAAAAAACTAAATTTCTATGTAATTTGTTAGGAATTATAGAGTTTTAGACATTTAAACTAAATCAAACAAAATATGGACAATTACATCCTAACTTATATTTAGATGATTTTTTTATGAAATACAAAAACTTGATTAAGAGGGAAGTAAAATGAGAGTATCGATTACACATTACATAGACATATTTTAGCCTCATCATCTCCCCCAAAATCACTTGTTTGTAAGTTCTCTTAAAAACTCTATTCTTCAAAATTGGGATCATGAATTCTACATTCCAACCGATCGCTAAAATCAAATGTTTGAAATTGAATGTCCCAGTGATTTTGATCGAATGTTGAATCCCGATCCTTCCTCTAGTTTTTCTACCAATCATCAAAATGAGTTAGATCCGAGGTTCTCTTTTCTACCATGGAGACATGGCTGTAAGAAGTAGAGGAGGCCTTTTTCTCATACCCATCCACATTCCCTTGTATTTTCACAAATTTAAGGAATGAGTGTTCATAAATATTTGGCCCTTTCTAGACTCCACATTAGAGTTTTTGGAAATATCACTGCTCTTCTTTATTATACAAGAAGGAATTCCCATCTCTTTAGGCATCCATCATAACTTTATTCAAAAAAATTCTATTCATGTGAGGTGAATGCATCAATACTCTTTCTGCATGATGGAAATATAATGTTATTTAAATCAGCTATTAAAGGCAAGGGACCTAAAATGTATAACAAATATAGATGGTTTCCAATAATGAGCTCTCATATATAGGCCAAATGAACTAGCCTTTATTAAGTGTTAGTATCCCTTTATTTCCATTATCTTTTTCTGGAGCACATAAAAAATGCATTAAGTTGGCTTTCCCCCACATATAGATTAATCATGAAGCATGTATTCTTTTCTAACATAAAGTTGTAGAGATAAAATTCACAAAGAATATTTTTCTATTCTGGACTGAGGAATATGCTTCCATGAATTCTACTTCATCCTTCAATTCATGTGGAAGGCCACATGAAATCCTCATCAATTTCCAATGAATAAATTGTTCTTCTATAAAGACACTGTATGTAGGAGAAGGTCTTCTACCATTTGTGTTTTTTCCAAACACTAAAATTTCTCTTGCTCAATCTTATAGAATTTTTCTTATCATTCTTTCCTTATTCTCTTCTTCCATTTGGATTTTTATTTATTGATTTGATATTTTAACTCATTAAGATTCATGTACATATCATCCCATATTTGTTTGAGTGGAAACTAAGATAGTTATTTTTGTACAATTTGATCTATTGCATATACTTTTGTCATAGTACTCTACTCGAGTAGCCATTTGTTGTTTTACTAATGTCAATTCTTCATTCTTATCTGTGAGTTGAGTTTTCAATTGTTCAATAAGCATTTCTCTATGCTCTAATTTGTGTTTGAGGAAGTTCAATTCCTCATCTTTCTCCTTAATTATAAGTTCTACCCTAGACAAGAACAGAGTCTGCTTTAACTATTGTTTTTCTTTTTTTCTAGGAGTTCCTCATTTGATGAACATTGCTCCTCCACCAAAGGGAATTTTCCTTTCAATATCCAAGATGCCAATTGTTCCTCCTCTTGTGACAGTATTACTTGAGTCATCCATCTCTTGAAAATATTTCTCTTCCATTATTTCAGCTTCTCTCTCCAACTCCTCAGTTTGAATTTGTAGAGGAGGAAAATTTCTCATGTCTGCCAAGACAATCACCAAATTCTTTCTCTAAATCCTCCTGTACTTCAATATTTCTGGAGTTTCCCTAGACTTTTTATGAATTATTTTCCTTTTAGGAGCTTCAACATTTTCTTAAGTGGACTTCCCTCTTGAACTTCTTATGATTTTTTCTCCGAATTCTGGCTTGGGTGAAATATCAATATCGAGACAAATATTTGTTCTTCTAGTATTATTAAAGGGGAAGGCATTTCTTTTATAGAAATGGTAGATTTTCCATCTTTGATCATCCTCTTAGACCTCCTCCTCTTTAGCATTTTAACCCCACTTATTTCCTTCTTCTTCTCATCAGGGGGATTAATTTCTAAGTTACTTTTAGGAGAGAAAGGGGTTGGTATTCCCCTTCTGATAATATCAATATTTTTTCTGAATTTGTGGAGGAATTTTTCCCATGCTTCTTCCCCATTTTTCTTAGAGAGAAAATGATATTGATAGAATAGATGAATTGATTCATTGTTCCTAATTATCTATACACCCTAATAATATCTCTCGAGCCATTTTATGGATGGAATAAAAGAGGAAACCAGGAAGGTTTACTATATACTCCTACTTTTTTCCCCATACCTAAGATATATTAATATTTTAAGGAATTCCCTTCCAACAGTCCCATATTGGCCATCACATGTAAGGTATTTTACCACCCAAAATGCTACTCTGTTGAAGGGTGTGGGTAAGCTAGCTCTTTTGACCCCTTTTATGATTTTCTTAGAGGTATAAATGTACTAGGGCTCAGGTTCACCTTCCTGTCTTAAGGTTTCTATCAATTACTTCAAAGTTCCCCTTATAGAGTTTGGAAAGTTTACAATTAGTACACCAAATACATTGCTCATTATATTAAAATTAAAGAGGATTACAACACCTTTAACATTAGTTTTAGACTTCTCTAAATTCACATTAAATTCTCTTACCAGTTCATCATTTAATTTTGATATTTTTTTTATAAACTCCAGCTAACTTTCCTGTTCAAAAATGGTTGTTACCTCTCCATCTGCAAGTATTTGTGTATCGTCCTCTAGCTCTGAATTCTTTTTTATACCCATGGCCAAGAGGATGATTCGAATTCTTTCTTATTTAAAACCCTTTCTCTACCATGAGATAACTATAGAACTACTGGATTTAGCTATGGAACTCCAAATATGCTTTCACTATTACCTCCTTGAATTTCTTTACACCTATTCCCAATTTTCTTTTATCTTTGCTAAATGACAGTTGGTTATAATATGCCACCACTTTCATTTATTAAATAAACGTAACCTCCATGATTATTCCCTTTAATCATGATATGTAATAAATGGCTCATTATACCACCAACGTAAATCAAGTCTAATCACACATGCAAAGTTTTAATTTAACCTTTAATAAGATCAAGGCATAATTATTGTCCTTGATGATGTAATACATCCACATTGATGACTCATCATTCCTAAAAAGTGAAAGATAAAAATGGTTAGAAAAGATAGCTAGAATTCCAAACAAGTTCGTTTTATTTGAATTAGTCACTTATTTATGAGACTAACGTCCATTTCTTGCTTTAAATTGGCCATTTGAGAGATTTTTTTGGAAAGAGAATGCCATTTACTAGTTTTCATGTCCTTTTTTTATTTTATTATTTTTTGGGGAAGAGAACACCATTTTCTAGTTTTCATTCCCTTCCCTTTATTATATATCCTTGCTTTGATTACTTGATCATTTTTAAAGAACTAGGTTCTTTTATATGATCAAATTCCTTGTTTACTTCAATTTGCTTCAATAATTCATCCCTACTAGGAGGCTTCCTATAGATTTTTACCTGTGTACATTGAGAAAAAGTGTCCTACTTCGCCATCAATGGGAATTAGCTAGATAGAGCCATTGTCATATATCTCGCTCAATAGCATAAGGTCCTAACCACGGTTCTCAACTTTCCTTTGAATTACTAGTACTTGGAATCAAATAGTAATGCCCAATCTCCTATCTTGAATTGCATTTCCTTGATATGTGTATCATGTCACTACTTCCTTTGGTCTTGGATTATCTCTTTCTCTTGAAGTGCTTCCAATCTTATTTCATCCAATTCATTGAGTTATAGAATTCTTTCCTTTTGTGTTATATCTAATTCAATACCCAATTTAGCTTATGTCCTCAATGTTTGTAGTTAAAATTTAATGGGTAATAGGGGTTTCTTTCCATAGACTAAGTCATATGGTTAGAACCTTTTTGTAGTCTTCCAAGTTGTGTTATAAGCCCAAACAACCTCAAGCAACCTTTTCACTTAATATCTTCTACTTGATTCAACTGTTTTAGTGAGAATGTTTTCCAACCCCTATTTGTCACTTCTACTTGTCCATTAGATTTTCGGTGATAGGAGATGAACTCTTATGATTAATATGATAGTACATTATAAAGGCCTAGATCATATTAGACATGAACTATGGTCCTTGGTTTGAAACTATACTTCTTGGTGCACCCAACTTCATCATAATTGTTTTCCAAAGGAAATCAACAACTACATCTTCATTAGTATTTATTAAAGCTTGCACCTCTGTCCATTTATTAAATCTTGCACTGTGCTCCTTTCCTTTTGAAGGAGGACTAAATGGATAAAAAATACACCCCCACCTTTCAAATGGTGCAATCAACACTTGAGGTTGTAGAGGAATTTCACTAGTAAAAGATGGTTGTCCCATTCTTTGATAGGGATCACACTATTTAATGTATTTCTTCACATCTTTATATAGAGATAACCAATAATAGGTGCCAAGTATTTTTGGGTTGTTCCTTTCACTGAAAATTGTCCTACACTTGGTTCATCATGACATGCCCTAAGTATGTCAAAAAAATCATCTTATCTCACACACCAAAGCATGAATCCAAATCAGGACCACATTAAAATAACATTCCATTTATCCATTTAAATTTTGCACTAGTTTTGAGTAACCTTTTCATTTGTTTCTTACTAAAAGAGGGAGAAACCTTATTAAAAGATAACTTTCCATATAAGAAAACCATGGTGTATCAGTTGAAATAGAAAATAATTTTTCATCTAGAAAGTTATCCTTAACGGGATCTTGTTCCCCTGTAGTGGTTAATCTTCACCAGTAATCATCTACCATATTAGAATATCCTGGATTATCCACAATAGTAATATCAAATTCTTATAAAAGTAATAACCATCTGATTATCCTACCTCTAACCATTGGTTTGTTCATTATATATCTAATTTTGAATTATATGTATGTACAAATATTTTGTACCTCGTAATATAATGTCTAAACTTATTAATTGAATGGATCAAAGCAAGAAATTATTTATTAGTGGTGGTGTACTTTCTTTGAGAGGAATTACTATTTTTACGAAGATAGTAAATAGCATACATTTTTTCCTCTTCATCTTTTTGTCCCAAAAATTCACCAATTGAGTTATTTTAGCCATCTATTTGGATGTGAAGAGGTTTCTCCCAATTATATCCTCTTAGTATTGGGGTAGTGGTTAGTTTTTCCTTAATCTCTTCAAAAACATGTTGACATTTTTCATCCCAGAGAAATTCACAATCCTTGGTAAGAAAACTAAACATGGGGGCAAGAATTTTACTAAAATATTTTATAAAAACCTATATTACCCAACATGTCCTAATAATGACTTAATATCCATGGTGGTTTGAGGAATAGGTCAGTCTTAAATAATCCTTATTTTGTCTTGACAATTTGAATTCCTCTTTTCAAAATGTTTTGTCTCGAGTAAAATTCCCTCATCAACCATCATCAAAAATTTCTCATGAATAAGAGACAAATGGTGTTTCTCACATCTTGTTAATACTCTATCCAAAATTTTCAAGACATCATCAAATGGGTCTCTATGCAAAGTAAAATCATCCATGTATACCTTTACACAATCATTAATTAGGTCTGCAAACATTGATAGTATAACCCTTTGGAAGGTTGTCGGAGCATTAGATAGTCCAAATGGAAATACCCTATAGGAAAAGGTACCCCATGGAAAAGTAAAGGTATTTTTTTCCAGATCCTTTGTAACCACCCTGATTTGATTATATCCACTAAAGCCATCCAAGAAGGAAAAGTATTTTTACCTGAGAGGTTGTCTAAAACTTGATCTATCAATGGTAAGTAAAAATAATCTCTAAGTGTAGCTTTGTTCAATTCCATATAATCAACACAATTTATCCATTTTCCATTCTTTTTGGTAACAATTACAAGAAGAGACAACCATTGACTATCTGATATGGGGCAGATAAAACATACTTGTAATAGATTTTCATTTTCCTACTTGACTCACGTCCCTTACATCCGGATTGATCCTTCTCGTGCTTGCTTAATGGTTTACCATTTTAATTATAAATGTGATGGGTTTAAATACTTGGTGATTCCTTCATGTCTTTATAATCCCAAGAAAAATATCTAGTACGAAATTTCAAAACATCAAACAATTTATCTTCTCGGATCATTTTCCAACTAGTTGTTAATGTTCAAAATCTTATCTCGGTTGAATCTTAATTTGTTTGGTTCCAAAGTGTGTGATGGTCGATTTGTTAAAAAGGTTCCATTAGGGGTTTAGTGGACATAAATGAGGTAAAAACATGTGATATGTAGTAATGTATCTAAATTTCCCTTAAGAAAGAAGAACTTTGGATAAAGGATAGTAAACAAAGTTATTATACTTATCTTAATGTTGGTCAAGCTCCTCATCACTGACATTTTCCAAATATTCCTTACTATTTCTTGATATCTCTGAGACTAATTCTACTTATTCCATAGATATTTCCGCCCCTCTCGAAGAGAATTCACATTCCTCCAAATTAAAATTATTTAAATTTGCATGGGAGTGATGTGGTTCCAGAGATAAGTATGAATGTTCCAAAACCAGGTCTGAATGTTTTAGAACAAAGTTTGAATGTTCTAAAACTAAGTCTGAATGTTCTAGAACTAAGTCTTAAAGTTTTGGAACTAAATCTGAAGGTTGTGGAACTAATTCTAAAGGTTCCGAACTATCTCCAATTGTTCCAAAGACAATTGGTGATCACTCAATGGGTGATTAATAATATTCTCCACCTCCCATACATGATCCTGCAATGTTATCATATCCAAAGAAGACAAGTTTTGTTTATTAGTATCGGGATCATCAACCCATAATTGTTCCTGATTATCAATAAAATGTCGTGCAAAAGGATATAGGGAAAGTTTTTAGAACTCTTACCATTATATATGGTCATATCACCTGCTCAAGAATCAATTAAGGTAACAATTGTAGCTAGCCATAATCTTCCAAAAATGATGGGATAACCAATTATTTTAACTTTTGGTCGTAATATAAGTAATTCCACTAGATACTCCCATACTCCTCTATGAGTGAAAAATCTTCAAATATCCCTTCTGGTTTAGCTATTGACTGATTTGTCATCTACAATATTGTGCTAGTAGGTTGTACACCTCTTAATGGTAATGTTTCCAAAGTGCATACTAAGCTACTCCTAAATCAACCAAAACAATATATATATATATATATATATATATATATATATATAGTGATAGACACAACAAGGCTTCAAGACCCCATATTTGGGAAGTGAGAGTTTTCCTACTAATAAATCAGCAAGTTTCCCATCTACCTTAATAGTCATAGGGTATTGCTTCTTCCTTCCAGGTATTTTTAAGCATAACATTTTGATTGTTTAATTCAAGAATGTCCTTGATTGCTTGTAAAAATGGTATTTCAATATTTAATTTCCTCAACTCTTGCACCAATCTAGATTCCTTAGTCTTAATAACTTCATTAAGTCTTTCTGGAAAAGAGGTTTATGTGGAATTTTTATCTGGTTGTTTCTCTTTTTGTTTTCCATCAACCTTAGGGATTACTCAACTAGGGGTTTCAATCTCATCTGACATCTCAATAATTATAATAGGTGGACTATTAATTATTTTACCAGATCTAGTTTGAATATCTTTACAGTCCATGACATTAAGATCAACTAATTTTTCTTACTCTGTTCCATAGATAGGGGTTATTTGTTTGTTTTTGGGATTAGCCATTGGATGTGCCAATATTTGTGTTTGAAGAACATTTTTAGTTTGTGAAAATTTTGTTGGGAACCCATTATGGCTTGTTGATGCTAGTTGGGATATGTCTTCCCTTGAGCATAGTTATTGGGGTTCCACCTAGGTTGTGACCAAGCATAAGGGTTACCTTGACCAAACCATGGTTATTGGTGTTCTTCAGCATACCAATATTTTCATGCCAAATCCTAGGGATTCCATGTTGGTTAAGGGGCCCAAGGGTATTGTACCCAATGTTTTGGTACTATCTGATCCACCCATGCCTTCATCCAGGGGTTAGGAACAAATCTTGGTATGAACTACCCCTAACTAGGTTGTCTCTGGAAAAAGTTTACTTCTTATGTACTAGATGAAGTGTTGGTTTGTTTAAGATTATTTTTTATGAATGGAAGAAGAGAACAAACATTAACTTCATGTTCCCTAGATTCACAAATAAGAAATATTTTTCTTTTATCAAGAGAACAATATCTTATTGCATGCTTCTTTTGCATCTAGGACAATACATAGCTAATGGTCTAGTATTAGAATTTACTTTGGCTTGCAATCCATCCATGGTGGAAGTTAATTGAACTAGGATATCTGTTTTAAAATTTTCTAGTTCATCCATAAGTTTTTTTGTGTTTGGATTTGAACCTTTCACAGTTTTTCCTTTCCTAGGTCCACTCCTTGTTTTTGAATAAATTCTACAAATGTATTTAATATCATTCATTCTCAATTGATTGACATTTCCACCTCCCCTTAAATTAAGGGTTTCCCTAGATTCATCTTCAAGACCTTTAAGAAAAATTGTTTTTCTTAGCTCTTCTATAAGTACAAATCCACACCTTTTACCTATGAAGAGGTATATATCTAAATAATCTTCCAAATTTTCATCCTCTTCCTGTTTAATCCTAAAAATAATTTCCTTCATGTTTCTCCCTCTATAGTAGTCCCTGATATTTTTCTAAGAATGCAGTTTGCATTTTCCTCCAAGTGGTAGTGGAATTGGATGTTAATCCCGTAAACCACCTAATTGCTGCATCTTTTAGGGTAGATGGGAAAAACTTGATTTTTTGATTATCTATTTTATAGTCATAAGTTTCACACAATACTTTAAATTTAAAAAAATGTCGGGATCCTCGATGAAATTCATGTAAATGTAGGTATGTGTGCAAGTGAAATATTCTTCATGGGTGTATCATCATCCTCTAACTGAAATGGATAATTAAAAGTCCTAGCAGGTTCTCTTTCAACTTCTCGAGCCATATCTACAATATAGTATGATTATTTTTCCCAATCAACATGGTATGTGATCCACTTTGGAGAAGGTGAGAATTTGAGAATAGAAGGTTGACTACTTAATTGAGAATCAAAAATTTCTCTAAACGGCTTTTGGGATATAATCCTTCTTCTAAAAGTTGCACTACCTTCTGGTGATTGATCTAGAAATTCCAAAGTTTGGAGTTTTGCTTCCTTTTAACAGGGGACAATGGTGCTACTAATTCTTTCTCAACTTCATTATTTGAACTAGGGAATGCTAATAATTCTAATTGAGATATTTTTGGGAGAAATATATGCTTTAAGTCTATTGGGCTACTCATAAGTTCTATGATAACGTAGGGAAGATTTTTCAATTACTAAATGTCGATTGTTTTTCTTGTTGAAACCTAATTAGAAAATTCTAACTAGTGTTCTATGGAAACGATGCCAAAAATGGTGGGTATCATTATTCCCTTCATTTAATCAACTCATGGTTGATGTTAGATTCAAACTAGGGGTGTGTCTAAAGCTATATGTAACGAGAGAAATCTTAGTGAACTAGTAATTGAGTGTAGATATTTTTATTTTTATTTTATGGGGGTTTTAAAGTATCTTAAGATTTCTTGAACAAATCCTTATTAAAGATAAACTATAAGAAACTTGATGAAATAAACACACATTTATGAAATGAGCAAATCTTGCAGAATTGAGCGCACTATTGGAAATAAACACGGTTTGCGAGAATTAAACACACCTTTGTTGGGAATAAACACACTTTGAAGATATATTTTTAAAATGTTGTTGAAGAAATAAAAATATATACTAGAACACCTGTAGGGACGATAGATAACTTATGTAACATATTTTAATTGAAGAATCAAAATTACTTACAGAACTAATAAATAATATGTTTATACAAATTGATTGAAAATATAAATACCAATAGAATAAAAGATCCTTTTCCTTGGAGGAGTGGGCCCTTGCTCCACCTTGAATCAGGAGTCAACACAATATGTTGCTCTTAAAATTAAATGGATAACTTATTATTTAATTTTTCTATCTTAAAAAACTTAATTATAGATATCCCCCGTGTATGTGATATGTGTGTATATATATATATATATATATATATATATATATATATATATGTATATATATATATATATATATATATCCCCATCTGAAGATGCATTTACAATTATGAGTGTTCAATAGTTGTCTACAAATTCTAGTGGAACCGAATAATGCCCAAAGTAGATATGAAATTTAGATAGCTAGTTGGACATACAAACTATTAATCTCGCATATGTATTTTGGAGTGTGAAGAACCAGAAAATTGTTGGTCTATTTCTAATTGGAAGGCCCCTTCTTTTCTCTATAACCTAATTTTGATAGAATAAGGATATTTCCATTGATTTTAGAACTTTGGAGAAGTTCCATAACCAAAGGGAAACATTTCGTAACTAACCACCAAACTTCGGAGCTGAGTGATAAAGTTACGAAGCTAAGTGACCTAGTTCCAGAGCTAAGTGATAGAGTTCTAGAGCTAAGCCACATTTTGGCCATCTTCCTCGAAAAGGTTCCTGTTACTTCATATTTCACTTATTTGACCAAATATGACCAGTTTATTTCAAAAAAAATGAATTTCCATGCAATTTGTTAGGAATTATAGAGTTTCATAAATTTGAACTAAATCAAACAAAAGATGAACAATTACATCCTAACTTGTATTTAGATCAAACAAAATTTATGAAATGTAGACAAAATTGATTAAAAGGGAAGTAAAAAGGAGTATTTATTACACATTAATGAGACATATATTAGCCTCATCATCTCACATTTTTTTTGTTTCACTCTGCACTTCAAATCTAGTTTTTCACACACATCTTGATACATGCAAGTTGTATTGTCACTAACCTAAAACATACTCGTGTGCTAAGGTTCGCACTTGAATATTAAGGGCATGCTACATTTACAAACCTCACATCATACACGACACATCTTTGCTAGCATCACATTCTCACACATCGTGTAACAACAAATTTTTAATGATATAGAAACAAAGGATTTCTTTTATTTTTTTTTTTTTTTTATTTTTACATAATGTTCCTTATTATAAATTAATATACTTGAGAACACAAATTCCATTTTCAATCCATCTCATAACATAAAACCATATGCAGTTTTAATGACTCATTGAAACATCGATCTCTCATGTTAACTTGTTTAAGTGTATCTGTGTACACTTGGTTACTTTACCATTTTAGGGGCACTTAAGTGTTAAATCTAAGAGGCCTATCTTAATATCGTTTACCGATATTCATATGAAATTCTACATCTTAGACTAGGTGACATAAGACAATGCAACAAGTAGGTTGCGATACTTTGCCAAAGTTTTAAACATGTTTACCATGTTTACATTCAAAGACGACATATTCATCGAAAGGAATATTTCTTTCACCAAACTTCTATTGTTATATAGATTGGTCATCCTTGACTACTGTCAATCTAAATCTGAATCAAAGTTTCACACTAAACATGGGCAGATTACATCTACTAGTGTGGAAGACTACTCATGGTGAATAAGGATACATAGACATACTCAGTTGAATTTCATCGGTTGGGTGTGTCTAGTTACCCTAATTTAACATGATTCAACCACTATGCTAATCCATGTTTCTATCTTTGTTTAGAGTAGAACCATGAACCAAACTTTTGCTTATGTCAATCGAGTTAATTGAAATAAGTGGGGTGTTGAAGCATAGATGGCTGCATCATAGTATCCTCGTAATGACTCCTATCATTATGAAGGTACTGCATTAGCACCATATGTTAAAAAAACCAACTAAGTTCCCTTAACTAAACTTACGTACTAAGACTATTAACCAAACAATTATTATCTTATAAATTTTATCGATAACAATGCACTTAAGGGTCTACTATGCATGATTTACCCAAATAAGGGTACAAACCGTATTTTAAACAAGAGAAAGATATGTGGATGAAATCAGCATTCTTTCTTATTCGACATTCATGTTTAATCTCATTTTATTCTTAACCGTTTATTTTAATTTATCGATATGTCTGAATTTGATATTAGAAAAGTAAGATCATTAAGTTTTCTTACTATAGTTTAACATTGTAACAAGCTTGTTTGAAAACTTATACTTTAGACTTCGGAATATCATAAGTCTAAATATTTCTAATAACTCTTCTAAGAATCCATGCTTTAAATTATTGATATCAGATAAGGAACATATAACCAATCATCCTTATGATTTAATCATAAACACATAACAAGATATCATACATAGCTCATTATTTAATTACAAAGGAAAGTATCCTTTTCTTTCTTTATTAAGGACTGATGTCCTATTAGTGTCGCAGAAAACATATGGCTTAGTTTAGTAATAAGAAGCCACAATATTTTATATAAACTATTCATATTCCCTTTTCTAGGTAAGGATCTACCAATAATTATCAACTTAGTTGTGCTCTTTCCAAATGAAAAGAATCAAACTATAAGTATATATCCTTAATCCTACAAGCATTATATATCTTAGGTTATGAATATCAAAATTCAAGTATTTCCATAAAGTCCCATCAAGCATGATATTATCTAGGAATATTACACCAACATAAGTCATGAAAACCTTATAAATAAATTAGAAATCAACAACTTTTCTCACAACAATTCATTTATCAAAAAGAGAATTCAATACTCTCCAAACTTAGTAAGAATTTCAAAGGTTTACACAAAATATCCTTCCACCATTATAAAACTAATTTTAATACATCTTCATGATTTCTTTTTCCAACAAGAAGTACATTTCAAGAAAATGTCAATATATAGACATCTGAATGAAGTGAGATGATTTCATTAGTAAAAAAATGGAAATTTGTATAATTATTTCTCCTTTCATCTTTTACAAAGTCCATCTGCAAAATTGTTAGCATGAGTTAGTTCACAAGAACTAAGCATGATAAATGCTATAATGTTAAAACAATATGCTTTTATCTAACTATTTCACAAAAGGAACCCTGTTGTTAATGAAAAGGTTCCAAATACAAAATAAGGTCAATCAGAAAGACTTTCCCTAATGATTACAAAATAGATATAGAGAGGAGTCATAGAATCTACAAGTAATAATGTTCAAGAAAGAACTAATTAAACCAACACAATTAATTCTATCTCAAACACGGTTATGAAAATCATTACAACATGATAATCATCCAAACATCAAACAATTAGGAAAATAAGTAATTAAAATTCATATCCTAATCCCAATCTTCTCAATTTAATTTCCAACCTAAGTTCTACAAAAACACATCCAATTCTTATCATTCAACCAAAAAGGTAACCAAGAACAATTATAAATTTAAATGAACAGCTGCCACCACCATGGTACCTTAAACCAAATTCTTGATTTCATCCATAAAGGGAAGTCGTCCCTAAAAATATCATTTAATCTGGGATCAAAAGATAAGATATCATAAAATCTTGACTTAACAAGATTAACAGTTTCCTAACCATATTTTTATGTCATAATGAATGAACTAGGAAGGGAAAAGAGTCAAAACTTAGCCATGCAACTCAAATAGATCAACCTTGCTTCTAAAACAATCACATTTGAATGTTCATTATTTCCATAAGCTATTAATGGAGAAAGGAACAAATTATTTTTACAAGCAAAAGACAAGGTTCTTGTCTTACCCAAAAGACTCGATTCCAATACCATAGAAGAATAAATTCCTTATAATGATCGGTCATGAGACATAATATAATCTAGGTGACATAAGACAATGCAACAAGTAGGTTGCGAACTTTGCCAAATTTTTAAACATGTTTACCATGTTTACATTCAAGGACGACATATTCATCGAAAGGAATATTTCTTTCACCAAACTTCTATTGTTATATAGATTGGTCATCCTTGACTCACTTTGTCAATCTAAATCAATCAAAGTTTCACACTAAACATGGGCAAATTACATCTACTAGTGTGGAAGACTACTCATGGTGAATAAGGATACATAGACATACTCGGTTGACTTTCATCAATTGGGTGTGGCTAGTTACCCTAATTTAACATGATTCAACCACTATGCTAATACATGTTTCTATCTTTGTTCATATTAGAACCAGAACCAAAATTTTTCTTATGTCAATTGAGTTCATGAAATAAGTGGGGTGTTGAAGCATAGATGACTGCATCATAGTATCCTTGTAATGACTTCTATCATTATGAAGGTACTCTGTTACATGCACCTTATGTTAAAAAAACCAAGTTCTCTTAACTAAAATTACGTACTAAGAATATTAACCAAACAATTATTATCTTATAAATTTTATCGATAACAACGCAGCTTAAGGGTCTACTATGCATGATTTACCCAAATAAGGGTACAAACTGTATTTTACACAAGAGAAAGGTATGTGGATGAAATCAACATTATTTCTTATTCGAAAATCATGTTTAATCTCATTTTATTCTTAACCGTTTATTTTAATTTATCGATATGTCTCAAGTTTATATTAGAAAAGTAAGATCATTAAGTTTTCTTACTATAGTTTAACATCAGTAACAAGCTTGTTTGAAAACTTATACTCTAGACTTGGAAATATCATAAGTCTAAATGTTTCTAATAACTCTTTTAAGAATCCATGTTTTAAATTATTGATATCAAATAAAGAACATATAACCAATCATCCTTATGATTTAATCATAAACACTTAACAAGATATCATACATAGATCATTATTTAATTACAAAGGAAAGTATCATTTTCTTTCTTTATTAAGGACCGATGTCCTATTAGTGTCAGCAGAAAACATATAGTTAAGATTAGTAATAAGAATCCATAATATTTTATATAAACTATTTATATTTTGTTTTTAGGTAAGGATCTACCAACAATTATCATCTTAGTTGTGATCTTTCCAAATGAAAATAATCAAACTATAAGTATATATCCTTAATCCTACAAGCATTATCTATCTTAGAATATACTAGGTTATGAATATCAAAATTCAACTATTTCCATAAAGTCCCATCAAGCATGATATTATCTAGGAATATTACACTAACCTAAGTCATGAAATCCTTATAAATAAATCAGAATCGAAATCAACAAATTTCCTCACAATAATTCATTTATCAAAAATAGAATTCAATACTCTCCAAACTTAGTAATAATTTCAAATTTTTACACAAAATATCCTTCCACCATTATAAAACTAATGTTAATGCATATTCATGATTTTTTTCCAACAAGAAGCACATTTCAAGAAAATGTCAATATCTATACATCCGAATGAATTGAGATGATTTCATTAGTAAAACAAATGGAAATTTGTATAATTATTTCTCCTTTCATCTTTCACGAAGTCCATTTGCAAAATTGTTAAGCATGAGCTAGTTCACAAGAACTAAGCATGATAAATTCTATAACGTTAAACGAATATGCTTTTATCAAACTATTTCACAAAAGGAACCATGTTGTTAATGAAAAGGTTACAAATATAAAATAAGGTCAATTAGAAAGACTATCTCTAATTATTACAAAACATATATAGAGAGGATTCATAAAATCTACAAATAATAATGTTCAGGAAAGAACTAATTACGCCAACACAATTAATTCTATCTCAAACACGGTTATGAAAATCATAACAACATGATAATCATCCAAACATCAAACAATTAAGAAAATAAGTAATTAAAATCCATATCCTAATCCCAATCTTCTCAATTTAATTTCCAACCTAAGTTCTACAAAAACATTTCCAATTCTTATCATTCAACCAAAAATGTAACCAAGAACAATTATAAATTTAAATGAACAGTCCGCAACCACCATGGTACCTTAAACCAAATTCTTGATTTCATCCATAAAGGGAATTTCTCCTAAAAATATCACTTAATCGGGATCAAAAGATAAGATATTAGAAAATCTTGACTTAACAAGATTAACAGGTTTCCTAACCCAATTTTTTATGTCATAATGATTGAACTAGGAAGGGAAAAGAGTCAAAAATTAGCCATGAAACTCAAACATTCAACCTTGCTTCTAAAACAATCACATTTGAATGTTCATTGTTTCCATAAGCTACTAATGGAGAAAGGAACAAATTATTTTTACAAGCAAACATACAAGGTTCTTGTCTTACCCAAAAGACCGATTCCAATACCATAGTAGAATAAATTCCTTACAATGATCAGTGCGGACATAATATAATCTAGGTGACATAAGACAATGCAACAAGTAGGTTACGATATTTTGGCCAAAGTTTTAAACATGTTTATCATGTTTACATTCAAAGACGACATATTCATCGAAAGGAATATTTCTTTCACCAAACTTCTATTGTTATATAGATTGGTCATCCTTGACTACTGTCAATCTAAATCTGAATCAAAGTTTCACACTAAACACGGGCAGATTACATCTACTAGTGTGGAAGACTACTCATGGTGAATAAGGATACATAGACATACTCGGTTGACTTTCATCGGTTGGGTGTGTCTATTTACCCTAATTTAACATGATTCGACCACTATGCTAATCCATGTTTCTATCTTTGCTCAGATTAGAACCAGGAACCAAAATTTTTCTTATGTCAATCGAGTTAATTGAAATTAGTGGGGTGTTGAAGCAAAGACGGCTGCATCATAGTATCCTCGTAATGACTTCTATCATTATGAAGGTACTCTGTTATGAACCATATGTTAAAAAAACCAATTAAGTTCCCTTAACTAAACTTACGTACTAAGACTATTAACCGAACAATTATTATCTTATAAATTTTATCAATAATAACGCAGCTTAAGGGTCTACTATGCATGATTTACCCAAATAAGGGACAAAGCGTATTTTACACAAGAGAAATGTATGTGGATGAAATCAGCATTCTTTCTTATTCGAAAATCATGTTTAATCTCATTTTATTCTTAACCATTTATTTTCATTTATCGATATGTCCGAAGTTTATATTAGAAAAGTAAGATCATTAAGTTTTCTTACTACGGTTTAACATCAGTAACAAGCTTGTTTGAAAACTTATACTTTAGAATTTGGAATATCATAAGTCTAAATCTTTCTAATAACTCTTTTAAGCATCCATGCTTCAAATTATTGATATCAAATAAGGAACATATAACCAATCATCCTTATGATTTAATCATAAACACTTAACAAGATATCATACATAGCTCATTATTTAATTACAAAGGAAAGTATCATTTTCTTTCTTTATTAAGGACTGATGTCCTATTAGTGTAATTAGAAAACATATGGTTTAGTTTAGTAATAAGAAGCCACAATATTTTATATAAACTATTCATATTCCCTTTTTTAGGTAAGGATCTACCAATAATTATCAGCTTAGTTGTGCTCTTTCCAAATGAAAATAATCAAACTATAAGTATAGATCCTTAATCCTAGAAGCATTATATATCTTAGAATCTACTAGGTTATGAATATCAAAATTCAAGTATTTCCATAAAGTCCCATCAAGCATGATATTATCTAGGAATATTACACCAACCTAAGTCATGAAGACCTTATAAATAAATCGAATTAGAAATCAACAAATTTTCTCACAATAATTCATTTATCAAAAAGAGAATTCAATACTCTCCAAACTTAGTAATAATTTCAAAGTTTTACATAAAATATCCTTCCACCATTCTAAAACTAATGTTAATGCATATTCATGAATTTTTTTCCAACAAGAAGCACATTTCAAGAAAATGTCAATATCTAGACATCCGAATGAATTTAGATGATTTCATTAGTAAAACAAATGGAAATTTGTATAATTATTTTTCCTTTCATCTTTCACGAAGTCCATTTGCAAAATTGTTAGCATGAGCTAGTTCACAAGAACTAAGCATGATAAATTCTATAATGTTAAACCAATATGCTTTTATCAAACTATTTCACAAAAGGAACCATATTGTTAATGAAAAGGTTAGAAATATAAAATAAGGTCAATCAGAAAGACTATCTCTAATTATTACAAAACAGATATAGAGAGGAGTCATAAAATCTACAAGTAATAATGTTCAAGAAAGAACTAATTACACCAACACAATTAATTCTATCTCAAACACGGTTATGAAAATCATAACAACATGATAATCATCCAAACATCAAACAATTAGGAAAATAAGTAATTAAAATTCATATCCTAATCCCAATCTTCTCAAATTAATTTCCAACCTAAGTTCTACAAAAACATAGCCAATTCTTATCATTCAACCAAAAAGGTAACTAGGAACAATTATAAATTGAAATGAATAGGTTGCCACCACCATAGCACCTTCAACCAAATTCTTGATTCCATCCATAAAGGGAAGTCGTCCCTAAAAATATAACTTAACTGGGATCAAAAGATAAGATATCAGAAAATCTTGACTTAACAAGATGAACAGGTTTCCTAACCCAATTTTTTATGTCATAATGAAGGAACTAGGAAGGGAAAAGAGTCAAAACTTAGCCATGCAACTCAAACAATCAACCTTGCTTCTAAAACAATCACATTTGAATGTTCATTATTTCCATAAGCTATTAATGGAGAAAGGAACAAATTATTTTTACAAGCAAACAGACAAGGTTCTTGTCTTACACAAAAGACTCGATTCGAATACCATAGAAGAATAAATTCCTTATAATGATCGGCAGACATAATATAATCTAGGTGACATAAGACAATGCAACAAGTAGGTTACGCTACTTTGGCCAAATTTTTAAACATGTTTACCATCTTTACATTCATAGACGACATATTCATCAAAAGGAATATTTCTTTCACCAAACTTCTATTGTTATATAGATTGGTCATCCTTGACTCATGTCAATCTAAATCGAATCAAAGTTTCACACTAAACATGGGCGATTACATCTACTAGTGTGGAAAACTACTCATAGTGAATAAGGATACATAGACATACTCGGTTGACTTTCATCGGTTGGGTGTGTCTATTTACCCTAATTTAACATGATTCGACCACTATGCTAATCCATGTTTCTATCTTTGTTCGATTAGAACCAGAACCAAACTTTTTCTTATGTCAATCGAGTTCATTGAAATAAGTGGGGTGTTGAAGCATAGATGACTCGCATCATAGTATCCTCGTAATGACTTCTATCATTATGAAGGTACTGCTACATACCATATGTTAAAAAAACCGACTAAGTTCCCTTAACTAAACTTACGTACTAAGACTATTAACCCAACAATTATTATCTTATAAATTTTATCGATAACAACGCACTTAAGGGTCCACTATGCATGATTTACCCAAATAAGGGTACAAAGTGTATTTTACACAAGAGAAAGGTATGTGGATAAAATCAGCATTCCTTCTTATTCTACAATCATGCTTAAGCTCATTTTATTCTTAACCGTTTATTTTCATTTATCGATATGTCTGAATTTGATATTAGAAAAGTAAGATCATTAAGTTTTCTTACTACAGTTTAACATTGTAACAAGCTTGTTTGAAAACTTATACTTTAGACTTCGGAATATCATAAGTCTAAATCTTTCTAATAACTCTTTTAAGCATCCATGCTTCAAATTATTGATATCAAATAAGGAACATATAACCAATCATCCTTATGATTTAATCATAAACACTTAACAAGATATCATACATAGCTCATTATTTAATTACAAAGGAAAGTATCCTTTTCTTTCTTTATTAAGGACTGATGTCCTATTAGTGTAATCAGAAAACATATGGTTTAGTTTAGTAATAAGAATCCACAATATTTTATATAAACTATATATAGTTTGTTTTTAGGTAAGGATCTACCAATAATTATCATCTTAGTTGTGCTCTTTCTAAATGAAAATAATCAAACTATAAGTATATATCCTTAATCCTAGAAGCATTATATATCTTAGAATCTACTAGGTTATGAATATCAAAATTCAACTATTTCCATAAAGTCCCATCAAGCATGATATTATCTAGGAATATTACACCAACCTAAGTCATGAAGACCTTATAAATAAATCAGAATCAGAAATCAACAAATTTTCTCACAATAATTCATTTATCAAAAAGAGAATTCAATACTCTCCAAACTTAGTAATAATTTCAAAGGTTTACACAAAATATCCTTCCACCATTATAAAACTAATGTTAATGCATATTCATGATTTTTTTCCAACAAGAAGCACATTTCAAGAAAATGTCAATATATAGACATCTTGAATGAAGTGAGATGATTTCATTAGTAAAACAAATGGAAATTTTTATAATTATTTCTCCTTTCATCTTTCACGAAGTCCATTTGCAAAATTGTTAGCATGAGCTAGTTCACAAGAACTAAGCATGATAAATTCTATAACGTTAAATGAATATGCTTTTATCAAACCATTTCACAAAAGGAACCATGTTGTTAATGAAAAGGTTACAAATATAAAATAAGGTCAATCAGAAAGACTTTCCCTAATTATTACAAAACATATATAGAGAGGAGTCATAAAATCTACAAGTAATAATGTTCAAGAAAGAACTAATTACACCAACACAATTAATTCTATCTCAAACACGGTTATGAAAATCACGACAACATGATAATCATCCAAACATCAAACAATTAGGAAAATAAGTAATTAAAATCCATATCCTAATCCCAATCTTCTCAATTTAATTTCCAACCTAAGTTCTACAAAAACATTTCCAATTCTTATCATTCAACCAAAAATGTAACCAAGAACAATTATAAATTTAAATGAACAAAGCTTCTCACCGCCATGGTACCTTAAACCAAATTCTTGATTTTATCCATAAAGGGAAGTCATCCCTAAAAATATCACTTAATCGGGATCGGAAGAAAAGATATCGAGAAAATCTTGACTTAACAAAATGAACAGGTTTCCTAACCCAATTTTTATGTCATAACGACTGAACCAGAAAGGAAAAAGAGTCAAAACTTAGCCATGCAACTCAAAAATTCAACCTTGCTTCTAAAATAATCACATTTGAATGTTCATTGTTTCCATAAGCTATTAATGGAGAAAGGAACAAATTATTTTTACAAGCAAACAGACAAGATTCTTGTCTTAACTAAAAGACTCGATTCCAAGACCATAGAAGAATAAATTCCTTACAATGATCAGTGTAGACATAATATAATCTACCTACAGAAAAGAACTTGAGAATGAAAAGAACAACATTCAGCTCTTTAATACAACTAAAGAGGATAGTAAAGTCTCAAAGAGACAATCAAAAGACTCGAATCAACCTGCAACCATCATCAAGAAAACATGACGATCAAACACAAGACCCAAAAGGATAGCAAGATCTGCAACTTAACAAAATACCCAAATGCACTCACAGAGCCTAAATTTCCACACAGAAGTATATAATAAAGGAAAACAAACCCAGCTTAAAATTATAACAACCCAGGATTTCCTCAAAGTTCAATCAATTTCTATAACAGAACAGACTCGAAGAGAGTATTCAAAAAATGAATAATACACCCTCACAAGAAAAAAATAGATTTTTACCAGTCTAAAATCTCATACAAGACTATTTCAATGTTATACTATGACCTGGAATGATCCCAAACTACAACGTTGTCCACTTCTTAGGCCAACCCAAATGGGTAAACATTCAAAGTTAACTCCTCCATCTAGAGAGAGATTTTTACTAGTCAATGATACTAAATAGGTCTACCCATGAAGGGTCATATAGTAAAATTGTATAAAAAATGACAAATAGAAAAATCCAATAGTATTCCTCTTTAAACATACTTACAGTGCTAAAAACAACCTCATGAATTCCCATTATGGGTTGATGCCAATCCCCTATAAACCAACAAAAATATATAGATATCAGTAACAATTTAAGCCAACAAATGACCAACAATCATTACAGAAATCACACACACAACTTAAAAATGGATAAATAAAATAATATTGGTCTCTTAACCATTTAACGATATAATAATATAGTTCAATACCAAAATTCGAAAGGTTTCCACCATCACCCTGGCATACATTCCATGCCAACAAGTTAACCATTCAAGGTGAATAATCTAACAAAGAAAACTAATACAGTCTTCCCTTACCATTCATGGAAGTTCGATAGATATAAAGATAAGGAAAACACAACTATATTTCCAACAAGACCACCTAGATTTCATGATTAAAAATACATACACAACAAGGATAAAACATGAGGAGACATAGCTAAAAATAAAAGTACCGTAAAACCATTCCCGGCTTCCTAAAATAACAACACATTGGTTTTCAAGTTCCATACAAAACCTGCATTCATTAAAAAGAATACACTATAATACAAAACCATTTATATCCATGAAACCATTCTCAAAGAGTACACAAACAGAAGAAAAAGAATAATGCACCCATCCACAAAGTAATCACATAGACGTTTTCATGAAGAGAAGAGTTTTCTTAATGAAGATTAGAGTTCTCTTAATGAAAACATTTAAATAAAAGAAGAGGATTTAATGAGATAGGGCCTATCATGTCTAGTAGTGCTCCTGTCTTCTTTTCCTTGCCTCAATCCTTCATGCAAAACTTCTACTACAATATTTCCATGAAAAACCAATACCAAGCATCTAAAACTTTCCTTATTTCCTTCATATAGCTTCCATGACAAGATTTCGTTATCATTACCACCATTTAACATGAGATTAAGCATGCAATAGATTCGAACTGAAGGTTTGAAAGAATGAAAAACCACATGCATAGCTTCAAAGCTCCCAAAACCAAATGAAACAATAAAACCAAAAAAATTCTATTTCCTCCAACCTTCTCCTATTCCCAGGCGTTTTTCACTCTAGTCAAGAACATTAAATTCCAACAGGATTGCAGTGTCCTTCTCTAACTTCCCGCCATCACCAACTCTTTGCTAATTGGACATTTAAATAAAACCTTCATTCAAAAGAGATTGAAAAAGTTTTAAAACTCATCTTCCCCATATTTTCATGCATTGGCCAAAATTGGTGATAACAATGTATTTAATGATACATTAAACCTCCTTAATGCCTTATAAATTAGTGCCACCGACACCCATCACTTGCCATCCACGCCATCCCCTTCCCTTTTAGGCTAGCTTATTTCCCTTAGGTTAGGTTTAATTAGTATTAGCTTATAAACCAAGCTTAGGTCCTTAGGATTATTTCTTATTTAGTCTTAGAATAAACTTAGTGTCAAAGACTTAGGATTACCCCTTCCAATTAATCAACAACAATAATAAAATCACCTTATCTTAAACTTAAGATAAGATAATAATCATAGGAACTTAGATTAAATTAGGTCCCAAAACTAATCATCAACATTACCCTATGATGAATAAAAATGATATTTTTAGATCACTATAAAGGGCATATGCAAAAGATGCCACTGTTATCCATGACTACACGGGTTCGAAATCAAACATTCTTCCCAACTTGGTCAAATGACCTAAACGTCATAGAATCAAAATCATGCCTTAGATCACTGAAATTGATCCAAGGTATGGCTATCCTACATCAGAAATCAAATAGACTGAAGCACAAGTTCAAATGAAAAATAGGCTATGAATGAGTTTAGACTGAATTTATCTCTTCCATCCACATGCAGTGAACATTCAACATAAAGAAAGAATGAAATAATTCATTTTAAATTCAGAATTGACATGGCATGATTGTATCCATTTTTAGAAGATAAACATATCATCTACAACAAACATGATTACTTAGTTCATAAGAGGACACTATCTTCAAACAAAAATTACATATCAACTTTTCCAACTTCGATTATAGAATTCATCAAGGATATCAACCATGGTAGAGGAATTACACATCGTCACTACCCTATGATGCACTCTAGTTCCACATTTCATACTCAATTTTTGAGGGTCTAAATATTAAATGAGCCTCACCACACTCATTCACACTTCACGCTATATGCTTCATTGATCATATTTTTCTAGCACACAATTAAAACCATTTCTCTATGACACACGCTTGTTCTATGGTTCATTCGATCACGAGGGTTTTTTTATAAATGAACCTCATGCATACTCATTCGCATTCACTCAAGGGGCACACCGCAACTATCAAACTAATTTTTATTTCATTCCATTCACATTCACAACATATTGCATATCTTGGTTGTAAATTGTTCTTGTTTACTTATACTCAAACGTACACTTTACTTACTATGCTAGTCAGATATATCATATGTCATTATCTTTTATATATACACTTGCACATTCACTTTCCTTCTATTTGTGAGCATATATTTTACATAGATTGTTACATGTAGTATTGATTCTTGGCATTGTACCTATTACACGGTCCCACAAAGTGGCTCTTAGGGAATCTACCTCTGTACACACTACAAGTGTTATTGTTTCATTTATACTACTTCTTATTCTTACTAGCACACTATATTATATCATATCATACATGCTTTGACATAATTTTTATCTTTCTAACATGATAATGGGTGCTTCATGTGTAGCATGTGCTTTGAAAGAACTATTCACCACCATGGTTGTCTATTACTTTGCTTGTTATTGTTTTTCATTATTTTCCATTGTTTACGGGATTTTCCCTTTGTCTTGTGTGCACACTGTATGATTTTGGCCACTTCAACCTTGATTGTCTTCTGACATTGTGAGTGATGTCCCATGTTTAAAATCTACTTTTCATGGGCCACATTTTCTTCTCGCTTACTAGCTTACACTTTGTCTTCTATATGTGTATTTTTATTATTTTCACTAACCCATGTTTTTAGCTACTTTTTTTGCATGTTCCTTTGTTTCCACCATGTAAAATCCTTCCCCCCTATAGGGCATCAACTTCAGATCATCATTTATTCATATTCTCTAGACTGCATTCTCTTAGATATGTTTTATGCACCCCAAATTAGGGGGGGCATACATTGGGTGAATCATTCACCCCATTCAGCATCACATAGTCACAAGTCATACCTACACATTAGGGAACAACAGAGTCTATAGTTACATAAAGGGCTCAGAATCTAACTTAGGTCCTCAAAAACACAAATGTTTGTTCCCATAAATAGATATGAGTTCCTAGATGCTCCCGACCCTTCCTGGGAACCTATGACCAGGGGCTAGTTACAATTTTTTTCTCATATTAACATAGTTCTTAAAAGTTTACAGAAAGGTTTTCACTAAACAAGCAAAGTCCTACAATCAACATGTGTGTTATCTCTTTTTATCTATTTTTGTTAGATAGAATTAGATCAAAATGGATCGAAATGGAACAAATAAGGATCACACCATTTGTAGTGATGTCTAAATCTTCGAGAAGTAGTCAAGGTTGTAAAATAACACTAGACCTTTCTCGCCAACACTTATATTGTTGTAGCATGAGATCACCTAAAAAACTTGCACTTGGCATGAGATCACCAAAAAACTCATTCTTGGCATGAGATCTCCCAAAAAACCTCATTTTCTATAGTGTTTTAGGAAACTCTATCCTTTTCACTCATCATGGATTAGGTGCACATGTTCCTTTTTCACATTTTTACATACTTTTACATACTTGGATCAAATTTTTCACATATACATGACTTTGACTACTCTTTCACTCTTCTTTTGCAGGTTTATCCTTAATATACAACAAGAAGTATCCCTTCATCAAGCGACAATGACAACAGGTACAAACACAAAATGGTGCATCTCATTATGGTTTTCACACGTAGGTCACTTCCTCTTTTGTAACTTAGATTCCACACTTCATTTTTACCACTCCATGCTTTTTCTTATCCCCTGGCACACTTTATCCATCAATATACATGGTTATCATGTACGCATATCTTATATACTTTATGTTTTTGAGTATTCACTTGATAACATAAAGTGGGGAAAATGTAGACACTAAATCACAAACTTTGGGTACATTTTTAGGTCTTAATCACATACCAAAGTATTCATATGATTTGTAAGTGATAAAAATAGTAATTGACATTTGTTTTTGGCCTCTTTTCTTTATTTATTGCTTTTCTATGGTATTTCACACCTCACTACCTAGTTGGTACCTTACTATTTCATCGTTTATGACTCTAGACACCAACACCGGTCGGGGTGCTAGCGCAGCACCACCTTTGTCCTTCCGGGTGACCCGACCTATCTTTACTCTACTCGCTCCTTTTGGGGATAGTTTATGTTTTGGGAATCTTACATTCTTATGGTTCATCCTTCTAGTTGTTAATTACAAAATTTAAAAATGGAATCATATAAATACAAAGCTATGTGACAACAATAAAGCACCAAGCTCTAAAAATCTACTATCATCACCTAAGGTTGCATCCAAACACATTCTAAGCGCATCAAAGCATCCATATATCACTCATTCAAGGAAAAAGGACTGCATTTTATGTATACATGTATATAAGGGGAAGTGAATTTTGACATCCAAACATATACTTATATTGCTACATCTATCTATTGCTCTCTATTCAAGTGCATCTTTCACAAGAAACACCTAGGGAACGATTCTTGCACAAACACATGAGAACTACATGGAGTCTAAAATGTAGTGTAACACTCAGTTGTAAGTTCACTCTATTTGGTGACTATTGGGGTCAATGTGACTCTCCATTTGCATATTTATTTTTTAGTATTTTATGTGTTTTGGGGATTTACAAGAGGTCATTTATTTTGTAGGTTACAGGATAATTTTGTGGGTATAGTGTGACACACATGCGAAAAACAAAAAAGGTGAGTGCCATCTTGTGATACAAAATAAATAATTTTCTGACCATTTACACAATCACAATAGCCCAATAGAGGTATCTAGTTCCTGGGTTCCCCTGACTTGATCCAAGTTCCCCAGTCCAACTTATTCTAATAGTTTTGCAATTTTTTATATATGATTACGAATATTTCCTCCTCATGTTCATAAGTTTTCTATTCTTGGAACAATTTGGGATTAATTGTGTAATCAACTAAGTATTTTAATCCATGTCTATCACCTAGGGTTTCAATTTTATCTAGATTATTTCTTAGGTTAGATATGTACTTTATTGTTTATCATTACATTGTGACTCTACAATTAGGGTTTTACAAATTCCTATATTTGTTAAATCATTATTCCCCCACCTCCTCTTCTCTAATTCTCACCCCCTCCTCTCTGCCACCTCTTCCTCCGAGATGCTTCATGATCAAATTTCAGATTGTATCCTTCGTAACAAGTCTCGAAGTGAAAACCTTGGGTTTAATGTCTATTAACCCCCAATAAAGGTGAAGGGGAAGCTATGTTTATCCTTATTTTCATTGGAAATAATAATGTTGAACCTCTCAAATATCCTACTAGTAATATAAGAAATTGAGGTGGAAATGCATAAGGATATACTTAATTGTCTTCTCCAAGAAATCTAGGACCTCAAAGATAAGTTCAAAGGCGTGCAAGCTGGTCATTGATGGTGGAAAAATAGATGCTAACTTGCTAGATGAGATCAATAATAGAGTTTTAAATATTGAGAAGGATCATGACTCCATAAGTACCAAACATTTTGATATTTTATCTATCATCTAGAGTACCATTGATCTTCTTTCTCTTTCCACTCAACACCTATAGGAGGGAAAAGTAAAAGACAAAAAAATAAGGATATCAGTCTTAAGGACATCAAAAATGGGTTGGAGAACACCAAGAAAACCTTTCTCAAAATCATAAAGTAGTGTTTGTTGTTGTTTCTCTCTTTTAATTCCTTTGTTGGGTTTTTGATGTGTTATTGTTGTGTTTTAGTTGTGGTTTTCCTATGGATTAGCTGAGATTTTTCTATAGTTTTGTTTCATCTTCTAAACTATAATTTTTGTCCTCAATGCTTTATTCTTGATTTGGCATTTTTGTATATGGGTAGGGTCCCAGTCAAAAAACCATTATCCTTAATTAAAAATAATTTTTAAAGTTTTTATTCAATGCACAATCTGATATTACCATTTTTTTCTTCGGAACTAAGGTTGGTTACCCATGAAGAGTACCTAGTAGGTTTTATGATGCATACATCCCTAAGTTTCTTCATCTCTTCATGTATTTCAATTGCATAAGGATGGGATTGATTTTACTTTTATTTTTCTAAAAGGATTGGTTTGAGGCTCCAAGTATATCACATGTTGAAATAGATCCTCCTTATATGCCTTTAACTCATAATAAGACCAATCCAATTACTCTTGATATTTCCTTAAAAATTGGTATAGGACTATTTTTCAATTGTATTTAAGTTGGTACCCAACCAAAATTTTATTGGATTTTGGAAATTTCTTTAAGTTACACTCAGTTACATCTCTTGTAGTGTGAGTGGATTTATTTATATCTTTGTTGGTAGCATCAAAATAAATTTCAAGGTTAACCATCCTCTTGAGATTATGTTAGTTTTCAATTGAATTAATTCCTTCCTAAACATGGTATCTTTTCCATCACACACATCTAACATATGATCAAGATCAATAAACTAATTGAAAAAATAATCTTTACAACTTAATGATTTCATGATGCAAGAATCATCATCAAACACTTGCAAATGTTAATTTTTTTAGGTATGTAAGGCCTAACCAACATTTAAACTTCAAACTTGTAGTATGGGGATGTATATTGATTATCATACTTGAGAAGCCAACTATGCTAACCTATCACTTTGGATAAATTTTGAATTATTTCATGTTATATAATATTGAAAGAACCAAACATCTCAATTAGATCCCATGATGTATTGCTGCACTTTTTTAACCTCTAACACTTTGCTACATTTTATATTTTGATTTGTTTTATATCGAATATAGATTCTCCTCTTACAATAAGAACCTTAATTTTTTCCTCCAAGTAATCCTCAAACCAAGTATGAGTGCCTCATATTCAACAATGTTATTCATAAAATCAAAGCACAAATTGAAAAAAATTTGAAGGATCCTTGGTTATGGGAGAAAAGCACTATAATTTCTCCATTTCCAAGACTAGAACATGCTCCATAAAAATACATAGTCCAAGGAGTAGTGGGGTCTTCCAACTGAGTCTAAAGGTTAAGGAATTGATCATAAAATTCATTGTTACTCATAAATTTCCCCAAATCCACATCTGTGTACAACACTTCATATGATGCATTCATAAGATCTTCTATAAGGTGCATCAATTTTTCTTCTCTATAAAGCTTGACCAAATTTCCCTCTAATGGAATGATAGGATAAGAAAGATCCATCTCGCACACTACCTTTCACACTTTTTTCCCATTTTCTAGATAGTAGTATTCCTCATTTGGAATGAAAGTCAACTAATTACACAACTAATAATTTGACACATCCAACAACATGTACTTCTCTTGAATCCATGGTATAACATATCCCCAGATGAATTTTTTATCTTTATTCCAATCTCATTCATAACCACCAATGGAATTATATTACCTAAAGTAATTGAGTCAAACATACAATTATGGAGGATCCAACCATTCACAATCAATGTAGTATAAAAAGGTTCAACATCCACTTGAATCTCAATTAAAAATGTTACTAAGTAGACTTTAGGGGATAGGTCAATAACCTCTTGAGGTTATTCAACCTCATTTTCATAAATAAGGAGAGGAGTGCATGTGTTTATAACAACATTATCAGTAAATACCAAGTCCTCAAATTCCCTATTTCTATGCTTGGTAATCCTAAACAAGTTTACCAAAGGAATGGTTATCTTCAATTGGATTAGGATTTAGGCCATGTAAAAAAATTGCTCTTGGGTAGGGATGTATTGGGAGGGAGAGTAAGTAATTTATCAGATGGCACACCTTAATTTACAATAGAAATAATATAAGGAATAATTGGATTTGGCTCAACAATAGGGGTTTCACATGATATATTTCTCTTGGGGTGCCTTTGGGGAAAATTGTCAAGATGGGAATTTTATATTTGGAGGCTGTGGCAATACCCTTCACTTTCCTATTTCTTAGATTGTATTCCTTTTCCTTAATAAAATTTGTGTTGATTGATAAATCCTAATCATCTTTGGAAGGGAATTCTCCATCGCACATATTTATCATTAGAGCTCTAAGATATTCCAAATCATGATTGGGAAACTCAAAATATTGAGCCATTCAATCTCAACATCAACTTCGAGAGGAAGATAACATACCTTGTTTACACTTGCCCAAAAATCATCCACAAGAGTTATAGACACATAATATCAATAGATATTATACCTTATTAGAATTTTACTTGGAAATTAAGCACATGTGCATCATTAAAGTCTGATCCAACAACATCTTCAACTAAGGCATGTTGTTTATAATGAACATGAGACAATTTTTTTATCACACTAATCAACGATGTATTCTTCTTCCACTCGCTACAACTTTCCCCTCCAATGGATCAAGGATTTATTTGTTGTCTTTGAATGCATGTTTCCTATCATTTTTACCCATATGCGTATTTACTCTATCATGAAATCTATGGTATCTTCTAAATATATTTTTATTTTGATTTGATTTTGAACTTGAGGACTTAAATATAACCCTTTCTCATATATTTCTATCTTGTAGGATATTTCTTTAACTTCCTCTACTAAGTTCATAACTATTTCTTCCAATTTAGTAGACTTGTTTTCTTGCGGGTTTTCGTGGATTGACAAGTTTCACCCCATCCTTTTTTGAGGATTACCAAAAATTTAATGTTATTTTCAATTTGGATGGCCATGTTGAATGATTGTCTTAAATTTATGGGATTTTTGTTTCTCAAGTAATGGGCAACCTTTTTTCAAATGCATCAAAATAATTGATCAAATAAGACTCGTCACTAGGTATCAAATGAGTGGTAATCTTATCAAAGTCTTGTTAAACCTTGTGTTGAAATTATATAAGAACTCATTAGGAGTTTTCTTTATGTTTTTGAATTTAGTAAAGAAAAATATAGGGTTAGTCTTGGAAACATATTGAATCCTAAATGAATTCTTCATTTCATCCTAGGAATCAATTGAACCAAGAGGCAAGGCATTAAAACATTCTCTTCAATTCTCTTCTAAAGTGTGTACAAAAATTTTAAGCTAGCATCATTATATTCCATTTCATAATCATCCATGATTTTTAGAAAAGCTTTAGATGATGATCACAATTAATAGAATTAATATCTTGGACTTTAGGCAACCTATTTTTAATCTCATTAGGTACCTAATTTTTTAATCCAGCATTCCCCTAAATCTATAGGTCTAAAGGCATTAATCGTAAAAGGGGAATAAAGAGAAGGATGATCAATGTTGTTATTAATAATATTTTTAGGAAGATGATCAACTAGGTTTTTACCCGGTGGTATATGAATCAAATTATTATAGTAGGTATTATGAATATTTCTCACATGAACAAAATAAAAACCAAAGGCTTTATTCTCACTTGTGAATAAATGGGTAGGCTTGGGATAACTTCAAGAATATTTTGGAACATAACCTTGTTGAAACAAGGAATGAAGGCGGTATTCCTAGATATTTGATTTAGAACTATCCAGAAGAATTGAAATAATCCTCAATCAAGGGGGAATCACCAAAATCAGAAAACTAAATTTTCTTACCTCTTGAACCTTGACCTATTCTGGATTCCAAACTTACTTCATTATTCTTTGCAATGCATTCAATTTAGGAAGAATATTTGTAGTCTCTATTTACCTCTTGTTTCACCAATCAACCCCAAGCGCTCCGACATATCATCTAGACTGGTCACAGAAGCTCACCCGAGGTGCGTGTAGGCATTAAGTCCCTCCTTTATGTGAGCTTCGTGAGAATGTTCTTCCTTAATAAGGGGGTGTTGTACAAATAGAGAATGACACACCCATTCTTGACAACCAGATGTAAGCACTAACTCCTAATCTAATGCACTAAAACATAGGATAACATGATCATATTACAATGGAAGTAGAGATAAATCATGATTATCATCAAGAAAACTAGTAATACACCCATGAACATAAAAGGAAATGTACAGATCTAGATTCATCACATAAGTTCTTCAGAATCACTTCATTATATTTATATGCCAAAGTATAGTAGCCAAGATTACATCAAAAGAGTTCCATGTATGAAGATATTTATAGTAGCAGAGCTTTGACACATTACAGAGCTCACCATCACACATTACATATATTTTCTAACTATATTCCTCTCTTGCTTCCATACTCACATACACCTCTCTCCTAAAACCATACCTATGAGGAACTCTCCATGAATCTCCTCTTAACTGCTCATCATTACATGAGAAATCCTGAAGGAATCTTTCATGATTTCCTTACCACTACCCAAGAACATGCTAAATGGAATCATGCATTTCCCATAATTGAGTGTCCTTAGCATGCATGTGCTAGCTAATCCATAAAAATATTGTCTCCTTATCCTTTTATGATAACCATATTGATTCCCTAGAATATCCTTTCCTTGAGCTACAAGTCTCCATAGCTTATCCATATCTATATCTGGTCACTTTTTCATTTGTTCCCTAAACATGTCCTTTCCTAGGCACGAGCCTTCCTCCATCTCCAAAAACTAATTCTGTGTGTGACTTCATGCTCTACTTCCACGTGCCACCAAGTTTCGTACCCTAGGTACTAAGTTAACTTAGGGATCTAACATCACCCTACACTAATCTTATTTTCACCCCAAAAATCCTTCGCACTTCCAGAACAAAGTTTTGATGACCAAAATCAACTAAGGCATTAATTTTTTCATCAATCAACCCCAAGCGCTCGACATATCATCCAAACTCGGTCTAGAAGCTCACCGAGGTGTGTGTAGGCATGAATTCCCTCCTTTATATGAGCTTCGTGAAAATGTTCTTCCTTAATAAGGGAGTTTTGTACAAATAGAGAATGACACCCATTCTTAACAACCAGATGTAAGCACTAACTCCTAATCTAATGCACCAAAACATAGGATAACATGATCATATTACAATGGAAGTAGAGCTAAATCATGATTATCATCAAGAAAACTAGTAATACACCCATGAACATAAAAAGGAAATGTACAGATCTAGATTCATCACATAAGTTCTTCAAAATCACTTCATTATATTTATATGCCAAAGTACAGTAGCCAAGATTACATCAAAAAATTTCCATGTATGAATATATTTATAGTAGCAGAGCTTCGACACATTATAGAGCTCACCATCATACACTACATATATTTTCTACTATATTACTCTCTTGCTTCCATACTCACATACACCTCTCTCCTAAAACCATACCTATGAGGAACTCTCTAGGAATCTCCTCTTAACCACTCATCATTACATGAGAAAGCCTGAAGGAATCTTTCATGATTTCCCTACCACTACCCAAGAACATGATAAATGGAATCATGCATTTCGTAATCAGTGTCCTTAGCATGCATGTGCTAGCAAATCCATAAAAATCTTGTATTCTTATCCTTTTATGATAACCATATTGATTCCCTGGAATATCCTTTCCTTAAGCCGTAAGCCTCTATAGCTTATCCATATCTATATCTAGTCACTTTTCATTTGTTCCCTAAACATGTCCTTTCCTAGGCATGAGCCTTTCTCCATCTCCAAAACTACTTATGTGTGTGACTTCGTGCTCTACTTCCACGTGCCATCAAGTTTCGTGCCCTAGGTCGAGTTAATTTAGGGGTCTAACATCACCCCACACTAATCTTATTTTCACCCCGACAATCCAGAATAGAGTAATTTAAATAATCTAAAAAAATAATTGAAGACTAGAAGAATATGATATGCGACCAATTGGAAGAGTTTAGGGAACTCCGCATCTATCTCGTTCTTCAATTTCTCTCAGGACTTCAATTCTAATAAGGCCTTCCGTGGTGCTTTTCCCATGGTTCTGCACACTTGGTATGGGTTAATTTCCTCCACCTTCCCCTTTAGTGAATTTATGGCTACCACCTATTCCACATAGATACCTTCATACACGTCCATCTACTCAGTGATGGAATCCCATAGTTTACTAATCCTAAAGTCCAACTTCTTTTGCTTCATTTTGATTTTGTCCTTCTGATTTGTGGTGTTGACAACCAATTGCACACATTTAGACTTATTGGTTTTGATGGAATCCTATAAATCCTTGAGGGTGTCCTCCTCTTTTGCCACTCACGCATCAATGATGGGCTTACATTTTATGCATTTGTTGAAGCCCCTATTTGCAAGTATATTTTCTTCGTTGAGTTGGGTGAGTAAGTCCTCCAAATCAGTGATCCAGGCTTCAACAACGACCTTGTTTTCCTCTTTCTCCTTTATGATCTCTACAGTTGTGAGCCTCATACCATCCTTTATTTTTGTGAGTAACATCCCCACAAGGTCTTCAAGATATTTCATTTCATCTCCATAGTTTTTCCTGTCTGGCTCACCAATGTTGGACATTATCCCAAAATGTTCTTCATGAGGGCATCAGCTCGGTCATATGATTCCTTACTTCATGCATATTCACCCCTTCATCTATGCAATAATCTATCTATCTCCTTTTCCTTATTTTTATTTTCCATGACCATGGTCTGAACAGTGGCTCCTGCATCTAAGATGTTCCATATCACCTCCAAAGATATATTTTGAAGTGCATTGCATGCTTTCTCATCTATTAGGTGGTTAGGATCCACCACCCTATATGTTTATCCTCCCTTATTATTCAGATGGATGGTCTCAATCACATGATTTTTACCTACAACTTAGGCTCTTTGGTGTGGCAATGCATGTTCTAGCTAAGCATCTTCCTGGTTTTAGGTACACCCCCTTCTTGATCCATCAAATACCATCTATGTAGTTTTTCCAGGTGGGAGGGTGGCCTAGAACCTTGCATGAAATACCTTCATGGGGTCTTCCATGAAGTCCATATGTGGGGACATGGGTTTCCACTTATTCCTCATAGCTTTACGCTTCATCCTATGATTCCTTTATCCAAGTGTTGAATCATTTATCCTCCTTTATAGTAAAGGTGTCCCCCTTATCTCCCCTTAGGTTAGTGGTCCGTGTCAAGTAGGCCTCATGCACCGGGCTCTTCTCGGGTCCTACAGAGTTCTACTTTCCTTCCTTTTACACCTCACTTGCGTCTATGGTTTCAAAGATCACCTTCTTGTTCCTCCAGCTCTTCCTCGAACTCTGCCTTGAAGGTGGTGGGGTCTTCTTCTTCACCTTCCTCCAATCTTGTTATGAGGCTCGATGCATCGTGTGTCTTTATCTTATTTTCTTTAGGATCTTCCTCATCTTCCTTCTCTTTCTCATGCCTCGGTAATGAGGCCTTGGTGCCACCTCAGAACGAAGTGATGGCTCCCTTACCACCATTTTAATGCGTTTAGTACCTAATTTTCTAGAAAGCATCTAACTTACCTTCAATTTTTTTCTTCTTCTTCCTCTTATTTGACATGTACCACTTTCATGGGAAGGATCGATACCTCTCATGATTTGGAAAGGGGGTTCTATAAACTCCACTTCAACACCCTTTTGTTTTGGGGCATAGATGCAAAAACACCTAATGGATGTACCCTTTGATGGTCATGCTAACTTAAGGGTGAAATTCTAGAAATTATTGCTCCAAAATGTTGACATCAGTAGGTTGAGTACCATACTTGTATGTCACGTGCAATGTATGGACATCAATATAAACTTTTTCTACATCAAATACTAACTTCGCACATCGTTTATCCAATTAATGGAACACTTCATGTACTTAGTAGTAAATGTGAAGGGGATCTTACACCATGTAGTCATTTTTTTACCCTTCACAGAACAAGAACATGTGTTGAGTCTTTTACTCACCTAAGGCACGCACAGTGTCGATTCTCTCCTTTATGTGAGTTTTGTGAGAATGCATCATCTTAGAATAGAAAATCAAATGCAAGACAGAAAATAACTAAACCACATTCTTATGAACTTAGGAAGAGTTTTCATCTCATTGTATGTAGGTAAGAGAAATAACAAACAACACATGGAGATGATTTATATAGAAAGAAAATGCATAAGTATTGAACATAGATGATTTATAATGAAGCATTATATTCATACTATCAAAGTTAATAACCCACATTACATCGCTTGAGGTTGTAATAGATCCTAATATAATTATGAAAAGCCAAATTAGGCAACAGATCTATATTATGCTCATCATATTACAAGGAAGAATGAGAACCCATCCCCTTCTATATACTATCACTCACAGAGCTCTCCTAATCCCTAGCCACGACACCTTCCATTTTATTTTCTACAGGCTTCACCTCTCTTCCACTCCATCTTTATCATTCATCATAGTCAATTATGATCAAATAAATATGGAAAATAAGTTTTCATATCTTCCAAGTTTTCCTACGTTGCACTTTCTTCATTAAATTGGTCCCATTGGACCATACATTGACTTATTTCATGGTTTCTTAAATGCAATTGGTGATTTTCCATCACTATGGGAGTGGGAGAGTGGCCAATGGTGATAAATCTTGTTGGTACCCATATTTAATCTCCTTCACAACTTGAGCAGCATCATAGATTTTACAAGACACTCAGAGGAAGATAAATGATTTATATGTCGTTTTGTAGCTGGGAAGCAATTTATCTAACTTGTTAGCACTCAGGATTTGAAGAAGTGGGTAGCACCTTGAAAGGATTTTGATCTAATCCTCACTATTTTAGGTTGTGCCTTTCAACCAAGGTAAGAAAACCTATATTGCAGCCTCTATTTTGTGAAGGAGGTGGAGATATCCTTATACTGTGCATATTGTATGGAGATGGCCTTGGGAAAACATGATCAATTTTCCATTATTCAAACTCAACAGAGCTGTCACTACTAAATGATGGAAATGCTTTCAAGACAAGGCTAAGGCTGCTAGAGACATGGTATGATCTTGATTTTCTTTGTGCATTTTTGTAAATGGATTGTGTTATTTTGTTGACACATAATGCAATGCAGGGGTAGTATGGGGTAGGATTAGTTATTTTGAATAATTTTTTTGTGGGAGATTTTAGACAAGACTAACCAGAATTTTGTAGACTCTTTGAGGACCTTTGCAAGAAATTTGTAACACCTAAACAGTAGAATGCTTCAAAGGGCTTAAGGTATTCCTTCAACCAGGATATGTGCACCAAATGGAGGCCCAGATCTACACTCTTCCACACAATCTTTGAAAACCTACCACAAAATCTTGAAGCAGATGATCCAATAAAGTATCCAGAAATCTCTATTTTATCATGACCTAAGGTGCACCCAAAGGTTTATAAACAATCTCGTAATTCAAGGAAGGTAAAGTGATTTTAAATTTGTTTCTCTTTATCGATGAAAGATCTTCGAATGTGAGACTGAAGATGCCACTAAAATATCAACAAGAAATGAGACCATGTATGATCAAGAGAGATTTTAAACACAAGACTATAACATGAGCAAGAAACACAAATTGAAAACATTCTCAAAAACATAAGTGCCTACAAATTTTACCAAGAGACAACACAAAATAATCCATAATGACTAAATTTATCAATGGGGGAATGTTATAAGAAAAATCTTAGAGCTTGTTGATGGATTTACAACTAAAACCAACTCAACATGATACAAATATGATGTAAAAAGGAATTAAAAATGGTTCTCAGGTGGTTTCTTAGAGAATGGGATTCTTCCCATATTTTCTCGTGAATTTCTAAGATTCTTTGACCTTTTGCATGTCTCAAAACATGCATTATATAACTTTATATTACATTTTATCCTTCTTTCCCAAGAAAATAATATGCCTAGCATCAAGTTTGTTACAAAATTCCAACATGATTCGCAAATAGGGACATTTAACAAATTTGCAACCAAAGTTGCCAAGTGTTTCAAAAATGGTGAATCATTACAAATCCTTCATCATTATCCATTGTGGAGGCACATTTTTCATTCTCCAAGCATACAGACCCCTTTCATTTCATCATTTCATCCTTATCATTCCAAAATTTGATTATGTAACTTTATAAGTTGATATTTCACTTTTGCATGGGCATGAGTAAAAATTTATTTCAAAAACACCTCAAATCTGCAAATTAATCCCTAAAACCACTAGCATTGAATGAATTAGAGGAAGACACGTGGCGGGAAGAGTGGGTTGGCGGGCAAAGTGGAGGTAAAAGGGAATTTTCTCCCTTTTGACAAAAAGAATTAGTATGGAAATGTGAAGCACTTGCCCATGAACGAACCACGGGAGGACACATCTTAAGGATAAAATCGGAGGCACGGGCCCATGGAGGAAAAGTTGAAAATTTTCCCTTGGCAAAAAAAGGGGTTAAAACATGAAATAATCCCATAGATTTTTAGTGATAGAGAGGATGACATGTGTCAAGGACAGAGGTGGAGGTTTCGCTAGCGAGGAAAAAAGTTAAATTAGCCCACACTTCCATCTACACCTGCCATGTGTCTCCTTTTGCGCCATTGTGGACCCGCGGTTCTAATTTGCATTTTAACTCCTTTTGCTAAAAGGGAAAATTTCCCTTTTCCTCCGTGGCCCGCATTTCCCCACTCCTTCCCTCGTGTCTACCACGTGTCCACCTTTCTCCATTTTCACCAAAAATGAAAAAAAATCCTAAGTTCCCCACCTACCTTCCATTCTGCCTTTGCATTAGAGCATGACACGTGTCCTCCTACGGAGTTGCGGGGGCAATTTTGAAATTTTCCCAAAGCCAAAAACACTAAGTTCTTCAAAACAACCCGTCGATCCTTGTCCAACCAGAAGCAACCACGTATGAGGGGAGGCCTAAGCTTAATTTTGATGGTCAAATGACACCCGTATACGACCGTCAAAAACACAGAATTTGCTAAGGACACCCGAATTCAAATTTTTCATCGTGGGTGAAGGATTTTTTGGTCAAAAAACATATGGGAAGTGGTTTCAAGCAATTTTTGACCATGGGGAAGGATTTTTAGGGAAAATGAGTACAAAACGAGCAAATTCGAGCTCCACAGGTTGGAAAAAATGGAAAAATGATAGAGGCCCGTGGATTTGGAAATTTAGGGCATAAAACAAAGCCTGCATGTATTTTTCTTTCAAGTTAGGGAAAAATAATAAGTTTATGAGCCATTTAAAGCATTCAATCTAGATGGGGAAACTTGTAGACCACCAAACTTGAAGAAAATGTTTTTTGAGCATGTAGAACAAAGGGGAAAGATGGGAAAATAATAGAGGATCAAAATGGACACCAACATCGGCTCTTGCTCGGGGATGGGCACTCCCAGTGAGTGCCACAAGAACAATAAGTAGACCAAGTGCCAAAATAATCCATTGGGAAAAGGAGTCATGAGCCAAAATCACCAAAAACTAGCTGAGAACCCGACAAAAATGGTTTCCACACACCAAGGCAAACCACAAACCGAAAAAACACCAAAAATAGAGCAAAAACCAAACACTATACACTGTACAAGTTGTGCATACCTAAAATTTATGGATTAATCCAAGAAATGCTTTAGATGCCTGCCATTAACATTAGTTCAAGTGATTCCCCATCTAAATCTTTGAGAAAAGAGGTATTCTCACCAATTCGATATCAATGGAATAAGGGCCCATCCATTATGCATCAAATTTTCCATGTTTTCCCTTATCTTCATTTCTTTTGTCCCATAACAAAACCAGATCTCCAATATTGAAGGCCTTAGGAGTGACCTTCTTTTCAAACAATATTTTCAACTTCTCTTTAAATTTGATATGCCTCTAGTGGGATGCTCTTCTCTCTTCATCTAGCTCCAAAATCGATTAATCCTTGCTTCATATGAACTAACCTCTTAATCCTCAAGTTTTGAACAAACTAAAATGAAGATAATTGTATATGTAATGGTAGCAAGGCTTGAGTTCCATACACCAACTCAAATGGGATCTTACCAAAGTAGCTCTCTTGACAAAGTGATTCTATCAGCCCAAACCGCAAATTTTAGTTGTTCACCCCATTTTCTCTTGTTCAACTCCAAGGTTCTCCTAATGATCTTTAATAAGTTCTTATTGATTGACTCATCTTGTCCATTCCCTTGGGGGTTATAGTTTGAAGAATAAGTTAGATTAGTTCCATACTCCTTGCACATTTCCATCAAAGGTTTGGCTCTGAAACACATGGCATTATCAACCACAACTTTGACTGGCACACCAAATCTGCATATGATATTATTTAGCAAGAAGTCCATAACAACTTGGTGTGTTGCTTTCTTGGTGGGGATTGCCTCTACCCACTTGGTGAAGTAATCTGTGGCTACAAGGATCCATTTATGTCTAGCACTAGAAGGTTCTAAAATCTCACCAATGAAGTCCATCCCCCACTGTTTGAAAGGAGCTTCAATTGATATAAGATGTAAAGGAAGGGATCCTAAATATTTCATTCTTCCAGAGAAACATTGGCAACTTTCACATTTTCTAATCAACATGGTTACATATTTGAAGAGAGTAGGCCACCAATAACTAGCTCTCAAAACCTTGTGTGATGTAACCCTTCCAGCAAAGTGTCCTCCACAAACTTCCCCATGGAAATCAGCAACTACTTTGGTAGCTTCATCTTTAGTTACACACTTCAAGAGGACACCTTTAGGGTTCTTCCAAGCCAGCCCAAAGTCAGTGATGATGTATTTTTGAGAAGCCAACTTGAGGGCTCTTTTTCTAATTTTTATTTAAATGATCAGGACAACATAGGTGTCTGAGGTAAAATATTATATCCTTTTACCACTCAGAACTTACCAATTTCCCAAGAACATCTTCCCTTTCTTCCTCTACTTCATTCACTTCCACAATCTGCAAGTTGCTCTTAGCCATGAGCTTAGCAAGACCCAAACCTCTTACCAACTTTGTGGTTTGGATGTCCATATCATACTCCTGCAGTTTTTTCACCCATCTACATCTTTTACTTGAGATCTCCATCTCTGATAAGATGTCTTTTACCATGGTGTGGGGAACATAAGCAACAACTTTTGAACTTAAAATATAAGGCCTGAAAACCTTTGTTTCTTTCACCAAGGAAAATTCTTCTTTTTCCATGATTGTATATTTTAACTCAGCACTTGTAAAGCCTTGCTAAAGAAGCAAATAGGCCTCTCAGCCCCATCTTCATCCTTTTGGAGCAAAACAGATGCAATAGTATTTTCAGAAGTAAAGGAGAAGATTTGGAAAGGATTCTTGTAATTTGAGCTGCCAAGACAGGTGCATGTTTAAGTGCTTCCTTGATTCCTTCAAAATCCTGAATAACAGCCTCCTCCCATTTGATAACTTGATCTTTCTTTAACATGCATGTGATAGGAAGAGTCAACTCAGCAAAATTGGACACAAACCTTCTAATGAAATTTATTTTCCCAAAGAAAGATTGGATTCCCTTCTTCGTTCTTGGAATTGGCACCTTGTTGATTGCTTCTACTCTCTCCGGATCAATCATAACACGGACTTTTAAACAATATGACTAAGAAGCTTGGTCTTTTACACCCCAAAGTGACACTTCTTTGGATTAAGAGAGATTCCAAATTATCTACATCTGATCAACATTCTTTCAAAATGCTGCAAGTGATCTTTTCTACTTCTTGAAAATACATTCACATCATCCTAATAAACTGCAATAAATTCATTTATATAACTAGCAAAAGCAACACCCATTGCTCTTTGGAAACTAGCTCCAGCATTCATGAGACCAAAAGGCATTCTCACATAAGCATATGTTCCCAAGGAGTGTTAAAGGTAGTTTTAAATCTTTTCGACTCCTTGAAAACAACGATCGATTGTAGCAGAGAAACCATCCAAGGTGGACAACAATTCAGATCCATCACTAACCGCAGCATGTTCTCCATATTTAGAAAAGGATAATTATCTTTCAATGAAGCTCTATTCATATTTCTGAAGTCTACACAAAGTCTAATATCTCCATTCTTCTTTCTGACTAGCACAAGGTTTGCAACCCAAGATGAATACCTTGTGGGCTGAATGATCCCTCCCTTTCTTCATTTTCTTCAATTCATCTTGCATTCTCATGGAGAGGAGTGGATTAATTAGCCTTTTCTTCTATCTAAATGGTTTGGCATTTTTCTCAAGAGGGATCTCATGCTGAAACAAGTCCTCTCTATATGATTTTAGCTCGAATATGACCAGCAAGGCAATCTCGATATTGTTTCAACAATTGAATATAGGATTGTTTTTCTTCCTTTCTTAAACTGTTGCCCAACCAAATTTTTCTTGGTTTTTCCTTTGTTCCCACTTCATTCTCTTCCACGTCCCTTGAGGCATACATGTTTCTATTGATGATGCAATCAGCATTGTTGAAATTTGACTCAATAGTAACAAGACCTCTAAATATGGTGTTAGTTTTCAATTGGATAATATCTTTTCCAAACAAAGTCTCTCTCCCTGTAGTCATACACACCATTGGTTCCCAATTAATATGTTGATCCAAAAACTCACCTTGATTTTTTAAGAACCTTTTCACTTGAGCATCATCATCAAACACTTGCCAATGCTTGGTGTTGTCAGGACAAATAGCCTAGTTAACACTTCAACATTTTACTCACAATAAGGTGAAATGGTGCAATCTTCAAATCTTGACCCCAAACTCGCCAACTTGTCAAGAATAAACATTCAAACTTCTATCATATGCACAATATTGAAGGAATCAAACATCTCAATTAGATCCCAAACTACATGCTTATACTACTTCATCCACTGATTTTTTGTAGCATACAATTTTCTTATTTGTTTGATAACTAGCTCAATCTCCCTTTGTAATGATGTCCTTGACACCATACTTCCATGCAATTCTCAGACCCAACAACAAGGCTTCATATTCAGCAATGTTGTTAGTACATTCAAAATTAAGCTTGAAGGAAAAAACAAATTCTTCTAAGCTAGGAGAAATCAAAATTACACCAGCACCATTTCAAAATTTGGAGCAAGCTCGTCAAATAGCAAGGTCCAAGGAGAACTTACCGATCAAGGCACTTTGACTGATCCATCTTGTGTTATTTTCCATCATCAAAACCAATAAAATTATCAACATCAACATCAGCAAATAATACTTCATAACAAGCATTGTTTGGGTCCTCAATTAGATGCAACATTTTCTTTTCTCCATAGAGCTTGAAAAGGCTCCTTCACTAGGAATGGTGGAAAAATACATCCATTTGGACACTCCCTCCAACACTTGCAGCCCACTTTCTTGACAATAACATACCCCATTTGGAAAGGTAATCAACAATCACAACATCCAATTTTAAATTCCTCCCGGGATAAGATGCAAGCTACACAACCAAACCCTTCACACAACCAACAACCGACACTTCTCTTGAGTCCATGGCCATACACTTTCCATAGGTTGTTGTCACTTTTATATCCAAATCATTCATGACTTCTAGAGGTATGACATTACATGATGCACCGGAATCAAACATACAATTGTGAAGTAGCCTATCCTTTATGATCAAAGTTGTGAAGAATGGATCAACATTCAATTGGGAATCAACCAAGGATGTCCCCAAATATACCTCAGGTGTCTCTCCAAGATCCTCTACTACTGGTGGTGTTTCAAGGTCTACAATGATCTGAGGAGGAGTTTTAATAATATTTATATTTCTTTTTGGAGTAGTCTTCTCCTCCTTTAATCCCAAGTACTCAAATGCTCTCTTCTTATGCTTAGGGATCCTAAGAAACTCAATGATTGGAACACTCACTTTTATTTGGCTCAATACTTGGGCTATGTCGTAAGGAACACTCTTTGGCAAAGCAGCATTAGAAGGGAGACAAGAAGATTCATTTGATGGCAAGGGATTCTTGGCAGCTTGGGTATGAGGAGGACTGCAGTTTTTACTTGGGACAACAGAGCTTTTGGCAAGTGTTTCTCTCCTAGGAGATTCTTTTGGAATGCTTGTGAGCAAGGGTCTTTTATTTTTATCTTGAGGCCCAAATCCTTTAACAACTTTGCTTCTAGTTTTATAATCTTTCTCTTGAGCTACAACAACATTCATCAACAATTGTCTATCTTCCTCCAAAGGAATACCGCCATCATACTTCTTAATCATCAAAGCTCTTAAGTATTCAAATTCATTGTTAGGAATTTCAAAAGCTTTCACTACATCAACTTCAAGAGTATGAGGGGGAAGGAAAACTTGTACCCGTTTGATGTAGTCCCAAAAGGTTGAAGTTGTCCTTGAACTTATTACTTCAATATATGTTGCTCCTCCTTGTGAGCTTGAAGAACAACCCACCATGCAAATATCATCATCGTACCATCATATTTATTAGGTTCACCTTCTTTCTAGTCCACTTCACATGGAGGATGGGGCAGAAAACACCTATCACACCAATCAATATCAGTAACTTCTTCAATAGCAGCAACCCTAGTAGTTAGGGGATCAGGTAACACTCTTCCTTCACGTGCTTGAGGATGTCTATTTGCAGACCCCATGGGTCCTTTTCCTCTATCATCTGACCTTTGATCACCTCTAGGATAATTGGAAAATATGTCATGGTTTTGTGCTCTTGGATGACCTTATGAAGTTTTCCCAATTCCCTTCTCATCTCTTGCCAACTTATATGAGATTTCTTTGATAGCCCCTACCAAAGTTTTCACAACCTCCTCTAAATCAGCACCCTTGCTAGCTTGAGGTTTTTCAGGGTTTATCAATTTTACACCATCTCTCTTGAGAGGTTTCCCAATTGCTTTGATATTCTTTTCAAATTGAAGTTCCATGGTGAAATCTTATCTTAGATTGGTAGGGTTCTTGTCTCTTAGGTAATAGGCTGAATTTTATCAAATGCATCTGCATATTTGATTAAACAATACTCATCACAAGGCCTAAGACTAACAGGAAGCCTTCTCAAATATTTGTTAAACATTGTGTTAAAGTCATGGACTGATTCATTGGGGTTCTTCTTGATATTATCAAAATCAGACAAGAGAAATCTAGGATCAGTCTTGTCACCATATTGCAACCTAAATGCATTCTTCATCTCATTCCAAGAATCAATTGAATTATCAGGCAGAGCCTTGTACCAATCCCTAACATCCTCTTCTAGTGTATGAATGAAAAATTTAATATACACATCTTCAAACTCTATCTCAAAATATTCCATCATGTTAACAAAAATTTTGAGATGTTGATCACCAATTATTGCATTATTACCTTGGAATTTTGGCAATCTATTTCTAACATCTTGTGGGACAACATTTGGGTAACCATCCATTCCTCTAAAGTCTATAGGACCAAAGGTGTTAACAACAAATGGAGGTCTAGGCTGAGCCATATTGTTTGGTGGAGGTGATCTTGGGGGTGACACAAGATGATGAGGAGTGCAAGGTCTTTGGGGCTCAAGAATGTGATTCACAAGACTTGTATTCTCTAAGTGCTAATTTTCTTGGAAAGTTTTATTTGAATTGAAACATAGAGGTGCAGATTGGAGAAGGAACTTACCCAATATAGTAGAAGGACCTTCACTAGATGAGGAAAAAAATTTATGAGAGGAATGCTTGAATCAAAATCACTTGAAGAAGAGTGAGAATCCTCTACCAAAGGCTGATATCTCTCATTTATGGATATATCTTTGCCTGATGTCTGACCTTTAACCACTTTCCAAACTCTTCTCCCTTCTAACTCTGATTTACTTTAATTTGAGAACAACTTCTTAGAAGAGTCCCTAATGAAGAGAGATCTTCTTCCTTCCAGTTTTGCAGAGATTAGCAACACAAAAATAAATGACAGAAATCTTAAGACACTGGTATTTATCAAGATCAAAACAACATGGAGTCGCCACTAAGGAATTTCACCCTAGTTATGCAAATGCACTAAAATACTCTGTCAAATACCTATCAGTAATGAAAATCTTGCCAAAATTTATATATCAGACCTTCCTTTTCTTGAATTTATTAACCACAAATGCTAATGAAGTGAAACAACTATTGGAAACTGGTAAAATTGCAGGTAGAACTTATATCTTCACTTAATTCTTGCAAGTCTGATTATAAAATGATGCTTCAACAATATATTTACATGAAAAATTTACAAGGGACTTTACTAGGGTTTGATATGCATTCAAATATCTCAAATATGCGTGCACATGGATCAGATTGAACTAAGAGAATATCAAACTCAAAACTCTACTCTTCATTCCAATCTTATAAATCTAATCAGAAGATGATACTCAAATTTGTAATTGCACATAAATCACACAAGAAGTATTCCTGGGATCTGAAATACTAAAATACTAAATAATGTCCCTAGCAATAGTACCATTATGGTGTTGTTGATGGGCTAAATAGACATGGACTAGTAAATGAATTAGCAAATCAATCTCAACAGTGTAAATTATTTCCCAGGAATTCAAAACAATTCCCGGCAACGGTGCCATTTTGGTGTTGGTACCTAGATTTAATCTCCTTCACAACTTGAGCAGCATCATGGATTTTACAAGACACTCAGAGGAAAATAAATGATTTATATGTCATTTTGTAGCTAGGGAAGCAATTTATCGGCTTGTTAGCAAGAGGCTTTGAAGAAAGTGGGTGGCACCTTGAAAGGATTTTGATCTAATCCTCACTATTTTAGGTTGTGCCTTTCAACCAAGGTAAGAGAACCTATATTGCAGCCTCTGGTTTGTGAAGGAGGTGGAGATATTCTTATACTGTGCATATTGTATGGAGATGGCCCTAGGAAAACATGATCAATTTTCCATTATTCAAACTCAACAAAGTTGTCACTACTAAATGATGGAAATGCTTTCAAGACAAGGTTGAGGCTACTAGAGACATGGTATGATCTTGATTTGCTTTGTGCATTTTTGTAAATGGATTGTGTTATTTTGTTGACACACAATGCAATATAGGGGTAATATCATGGGTACGATTAGTTATTCTGAATGAATTTTTGGCGGGATATTTTAGACAAGACTAACCAGAATTTTCCAAATTCTTTGAGGACCTTTGCAAGAAATTTGTAACACCTAAACAACAAAATTCTTCAAAGGGGTTAAGGTACTCCTTTAACTAGGATATGTGCACCAAATGGAGGACTAGATCTACACTCTTCCACACAATATTTGACAACCTACCACAAAATCTTGAAGCAAATGAACCAACAAAGTATCTAGAAATATCTATTTTATCATGACCTAAGGTGCACCCAAAGTTTTATAAACAATATCAGAATTCAAGGAAGGTAAAGTGATTTTAAATCTATTTATCTCTTTATCAGATGAAAGCTCTTCTGAATGTCAAACTACAGATGCCACTAAACTATCAAACAGAAATGAGACCATGTATGATCAAGAGAGATTTTAAACACAAGATTGCAACAGGAGCAAGAAACACAAATTGAAAACATTTTGAAACATAAGTGCATGCAAATTTTTCCAAGAGACAACACAAAATAATCCAGAATGACCAAATTTATCAGCAGGGGAATGTTATAAGAACAATCTCAAAGCTTGTTGATGGCTTTACAACTGAAACCAACTCAACATAATACAAATTTGATGCAAAAAGGAATTAGAAATGGTTCTCATGCGGTTTCTCAAAGAATGGGCTTCTTCCCATATTTCCTGTGAATTTCTAAGTTTCTCTGACATTTTCCATGTCTCAAAACATGCATTATATAACTTTATATTACATTTGATCCTTCTTTCCCAAGAAAATAATATGCCTAGCATCAAATTTGTTACAAAATTCCAACATGATTCACAGATAGGGACATTTAACAAATTTGTAACCAAAGTTTCTAGGTGTTTCAAAACTGGTGAATCATTACAAATCATTCATCATTATCCATTATGGAGGTACTTTTTCATTCTCCAAGCATACTGCAGACCCCTTTCATTTCATCATTTCATCCTTATCATTCCAAAATTTGATTATATAACTTTATAATTTGATATTTCACGTTTTACACAGGCCTGAGTAAAAATTTATTTCAAAAACACCTCAAATCTATAAATTAATCCCTAAAACCACTTGCATTGATCTTTGCAGGCACAAAGGACATGAATTCACCAAAAATTCGATGAAAAACGATGTAAAATTCGCATCTCCAAGCTTCCTGGAGCAAAAATGGCGGCCAAAAATGAAAATGTACAGTTACCCTTGATCTTCTCTTTCTCCTTCAATCTGGGCCCTCCACATGTCAAACTATGATTGGGAATGAATTTGGGCTCACTTTTTGACCTTTAACATTTTTGAAAAAATAGAAAAATTGACTTTTTCTCCGCCCCTCCGCCCTTGAAATTTGGTGATGACACGTGGCATATGGTGGGTCCCATTGGGATCACGGCTCAATTTTGTGCATTTTGACCCTTTTTTAGAGTTTGGAAAAAGTTCACTTTATTCCTCGTGGTCCCGCACCTCCACCTCTGTCCTTAACACGTGTCATCCTCTCTATCGCTAAAAATTGTGGGTTTATTTCATGTTTTAACCCTTTTTTTCGCCAAGGGAAAATTTTTAAATTTACCTCCATGGGCCCATGCCTTCAATTTTGTCCTTTTCCCCACCGACCAGCACTTCCCTTTGCATTAGAGAATGACACGTGTCCTCTTGCGGAGTTACGGGGGTAATTTCGAAATTTTTTTCCAAAGCCAAAAAACGCTGAGTTCTTCAAAAAAACACTGTTAATCCTTGTCCAACCAGAAGTGGCCATGTATGAGGGGATGCCTAAGCTTAATTTTGATGGTCAAATGACACCCATATGACCGTAAAAAAAACACATAATTTTCTAGGGACACCGAATTCAAATTTTTCATCGTGGGTGAAGGAGTTTTTGGTCAAAAACATATGGGAAGTGGTTTCAAGAAATTTTCAACCATGGGGAAGGATTTTTGAGGGAAAATGAGTACAAAATGAGAAAATTCGAGCTCCATAGGCTAGAAAAATGGAAAAAATGACAGAGGCCCATGGATTTAGAAATCTAGGGCATAAAACAGAGCCTGCATGTATTTTTCTTTCAAGTTGGGGAAAAATAATAAGTTTATGAGCCATTTAAAGAATTCAATATGGATGGGGAAACTTGTAGACCACAAAAATCAAAGAAAACTATTTTTGAGCATGTAGAACAAAGGGGAAAGATGGGAAAATAATGGAGGATCAAAATGGACACCAACAGATCCAAAACTTTATCCTTTACAAATAATGATCTAATAAAATTGGAAAGAACTTGCTTTTGTTCTTCCAACTGCTCCATGGTTTTCTTTCCTTTCTCCACCCATTCAATAACCTTAGTCATGATTTCCGAAGGTTATGAACTTCACTCTCAGGTGTGGATTCTCCCATTGGAATCCTAGAAATATCCAAGTCAGAGATCAAAATATCTTTCTCCTCTTTATCCACTTTGGGTTTTGCAACTTCCAGGAACTACTGGCCTTGAGCATCAGTTACCAACCTCGAAGTAGTATTAGCTTTCTTTGCTAGGGGAGGAGGAGAAGTGCTAATAAAATCTTCTATCGCATCAAATTCAGCCCTATTAATTGGGAGGAAGATTTCCTTTTCTTGTTGTCGACTAGGGGCTATACCCAGGCAAAGGAAGAAGAAGAAATAGAAGAATCAAGGGACCCGAGTGCAAGTGAACTCATGGCACTTAGAGTATGAACCATTGTTGTCTCTAGTGGGGAAATGAATGCAACCATAGGAATTTCCTTTGCAGAGGAGTCTGTTAAACTTGGAGGTTTGGTCCTTGGTCCTTCCTTCTCTACTTCAGCAGTGGTTTCAAGGGTTTCTTCTGGGTCTTTCATCTCATCATCATCATTCTCACTTAGAACAATAATGTTCTCTGGCCCAATAGGAAATCTTGACTGCTCCAGAAGAGTCTCTTCCTCGATTGGTTCTTTCTTGAATTCTTTGACCTTCTTCTAATACACTTTAGTGGAAGAGGAAGGAGTAGAAAACTCAGGCTCTTTCATCAAAGAAGAAGGAGGAGTTTGCTCAAATGCCTCAGTGCTAGGCATATGTACTTCCTTCCTAGGTGTGGAAGTCTCTCTTGAAGAGGATCTAATTTTTTTCATCCTGAGGTCACGTATTTTCTTGTCAAACCAAATCTTAGTTCTGATGGTGACAAGGGCGATCACCTCATTCAAGTCATCTCTTTCCTTCACATACCAATCTAGGGTTTCCAGAGGAGTGTGCTTGATTGATCTTTCATACTCAAAGGATTGAAAATATTTATCATCATCCTTAAGCCCTTCAGGAACCTAGTAGAGGTTGAAGTCTATGATCTGTTGTAGAGAAAATCTGCCAAAATGCCTCCTCTTGGCTTTAAAATCATCAGCACAATTAGCCTAGTAATCCTCAGTGTCAGGACGGTGATGATAAGTTATTCTGAGATTTTGATCAATGTATTTCTTTAGATCAAAGCAAGTCCTAGGCTTGAAGAAATGAACTGTAAGAGGGGCAATATCCCTTTCTATATTTTGGGCATCTAGAGTTGTCTTGCATGTATAATTCCCCAAGGTGATAGGGAAATGAAGACCAATAATCTTCTTATCTCGGCAAGTTCTATGAAGTTTATCTAGCTACCTACACACCTCAACCAAAGCCATTTTTTCATTGCAAAACATGGGAAGCTTGAGAGGTGTACTTTCAAAACAATCCAGCCTAATGTATGAGAACTTTTGGAACTGAGTGAAGAAATCCCCATACTTGGTTATCAAAGCCTTAGCCTCATCAGAGAACCTTCTGGCAGTGTCACCCTCCAAGAGTCTCATAATGTACATGGTGAAGGAATCATTTACCCTTCTGAAATTATGATTACTGACCTTGAGGGTAAACTAAGGGAAATATGCATAGATGGGCTCATCCTTCTTGCCTTCAATGAAAGTGAAGCCGAACCACTCACGAGATGCTGCCAAGGTGTACATGAGATAGGAAGTCATGTAGAAATTTTTGGTTTGCTAAACATTTGACAATTGTTTAGTCAAGTTTCCACAAATAATCTCAGCCCAATTTAGGTTTTTCTTACCCTCGCAGATGATATTTATGAAAGGACACATCTAAAAATGGAATTTTTAAGTAGAGGGAATTCTCATAATCTAGGAGAGAAAGGTGATGATATCTGATAGTTCTTCATTGAATTTGACCCTGAACAATGCCTTAGAGAGTTGGGACACTCCCTTTTAGGGAACTTCAGCCATGATTTCACTACCCGAGCCTTATATTTCTCGTTTTCTTGATCAAACAGAGTTTGAGCTTGATCGAGAGTGAGAAAAATGGAGTCTTCTATTTTGGGGATGCGTAGGGAAGTAGTAATGGTGGTAGTTTCGAATTTTTAATCAACTCATCATGCACATTGACAACCTCCTTAGTGTCTGGATTGAAATTACCCACGCAGGTGAGCACAGTGTCATCACATTGCATAGAGAGAGGAAAACCAGCAACATATGTGATTCCACTATCATTTATCATTTGAACCATGGTAGCATGGTTGTCGCATCTTGATATTCCCCATAAATCATCGGAATTTAAATGTCAAACTTTGTTATCTCCAATATTAGGTACAAAAGTCTCCAAAGGGGATAGATGTTCGTGCCCTTGAAATTTGATCTTCATTTTTACATTGAATAGAGGAATGGCCTTCAAAGAATAGATTCATGAAAAAAATTGCAAGGAGATACAGGAAGGTGGACAAATGACTCAATTTTGCAAAAATGCGGGCAAGAGATAATGAGCAAGCAATGTGACAAGTGCATAGATGGTTGCCCCTTTAAATAGTCATTCAGGAGAGAGAAGATCATAAATGTGTATTAAATATACCTCACGCTGACTCAAAAAGGTGAAATGTGGGAAAAGTGGAAAAAAATGGCCCAGGCGAGTCCATGGGACATTGGGACATGAGGGACGTGAAGATCCGATTCAGCCAATGCAAGCCAAAAGAGCACGGGCGGTCCAAGGGACAAAAACATGAAGGTGTGAAGAGCCGATTCGGCCAATGTAGGTGATGCAGTCAAAGGGCATGGGTGGTCCAAGGGACACAGAAACATGAAGGGCACAAAGAGCTGATTTGGCCGATGTGGGGAATCGATGAACAGGAGGCCCAGGCATACTTGGGACAGATGGGCTGAAATAGTCTGAAAAATCAAATGGACAAGGACTTACAGGGAAATTGGATGATTGGTGAGCAGGGGAGGGCCACCAATACTTGGGACATGAGGGACAAAAATGTTTGACAGACCCGCAAGTCACTAAAATGACCCCAAAAAATGGAATTTCCACCATCTCTTTGAATTTCTTACTTCACTAAAACACTACTGAAGGGTGCCAGCTCAAATTTTTCAAATTTTTTAAATTTAAAAATAGGAGAATTTAGTGGGGAACAACAGCTACCAATCGACTATGGGTGAATATTGGAGATGGGTGTGAGATATTTCTTCTATGAAGGTCCATCGGTTGAGTGGAGACTCTTTCTTTAGCTGCCTGGGCTTTTCTCCTTGCTTGTATGAATCAACTCTTGGCTTGGATGGCTATGGGTGTCTGGGTATGAATGGATGCTCACTCTAATTGCATGCAGATGTGATTATTCTCCCTTTCTCTCAGAAATGTGCTAACCTCAAAATAAGGTTACCAAAGGGAATAAAAGGTAACTGACGATGGTTTCGGGTTGATCGACGTCGGTTTAGGGGTGACCAGCGTTGGTTAGGGCGGGATTTCCTAGGTTTACTAAAATGGGTAGATCTTCTTGATTTCTTGGATCCAGTTAGTTTATTTTCACAGATTAGAACAAAAGATTCTTTTCTAATGGGTGGGAATGTGGTTAGAGGGAATGTAGGCTTTGATTTTTAGGGTTTAGGTAGGTCTTAGTTAGTTATGGCAACATACTAAGAATAGATTTGGGGTGAGGTGGCTAGGTGAGGTGTATAGGTGAGGTGGTGGTGTGGGAATTATCTTAATTAGGATAATTAAATAATAAATATTGTGAGGACATGGATTAATTTAATTAAATTAATATTAGTGTGGGGTGTAAGGGGCCATGGTTAGGTGAGTGTGTTTGAGTTGGTTATTTGATGAGGGACCAAGGGGAGTGTGACATAATTTTGGTGTCTACAAATACACCGATGTACCCCGCATTCGATCAATCATATCATCAATTCTAGGAAGTTGATATTTGTTTTTAATTGTTTCTTTATTTAACATCATATAATCGATACACAATCTAAGTGTTCCATCTTTCGTTTTCACAAATATTACCAATGCTCTTCAAGGTGAGACACACTCGGTCTAATAAAGCCTTTAGACAAAATTTCTTGTAAGCGTGCTTTAAGCTCTATCAACTCAATGGTAGTCATTCTATAAGGTGCCTTGGAAATAGGTTCGGTTCCTGGTTTGATCTCAATTATGAATTCAAACTCCCATTTGGGTAGAAGACTGTAACTCTTAGGAAATACATCACTAAAATTTCGTAAGTGGATATCTTTCCAAGAAGTCACTAATTTTTCTTCTAATGTTTCAAAAAAAGTAATCGCATACAAAGTGTAGCCTTTTTTTTGGCCTTTTTAAGTTGCATGATTAATGACAATTTCCTAACTGAAATTTCACATTTTACACCCTGAATGTCTTCTATTTTTGTAGATCATCCAAATAAATAATATTTTTATCAAAACATTCAACCTTTTCCTTATGCTCAGCTAGCCAATTAACACCTATGATTACATCATAAGACCCCAAAGGAGCAACATAAAGGTCAACCTCAATGGAAAAACTAGGTAAGTCAAGGACTGCTCCAAAAAGACACATAATAACTATGTGAACAACATTATTTCCATAATGTAAAGCCTATGATTTGTCCATTTTTATAGATTTTATTTTTAATTTTGATGCTAATTTAGAAGAAATAAAACATTTAGTAGCTCCAGTATCAAAAATTATAGTCACAAGTATGTCAAATAACTTACTTGGAACCTCTATGCATGTGACTTGATTTTCATCCCATTTGTCAGCAACTGCAGCATGTATCTTGTGTTATTGATTACAGTCATCCTTCTTCAAAGGACATTGATTTACATAATGATCCTTGCCAAAATTGTAACAACCTCCTGCAAGTTCCTTTTTAGGCTCAAATTTATTTACATCCTTAAAGTTATCATTCTGACCTCCATAGGACTTTTGTCCGTTATTATTGTTCTTGACAAAGTTATTTCACACATTAGTAGTAGGTTTATTTGTTGTTTTTTTCTTGTTGTTTTTAGTTAAAAATTTATTTTTATACCAAACTTCTTCCATGGTCCTTTTTGGGTGCAAGAGACAAAGAAGAGTTTGGAACTTTCTTTCTGATTTCCTCCTTATGGGCAGAGATTTCTTTCAATGTCTATTCCTACCTTATGGATTTTTCAACTACCCTTTCCATAGTGGTTGGGTTGTGAACATCCGCTTCACCACGTATAATGGGATTTAAACCCATGATAAATTTCCATATCCTAAACATTTCATTAGTTTGATCGAGGTACATACTTAATGAGTTTAGTGAACCAATCCGATGCTACTGTTACATTTAATTTTCTACGAGATAAGTTCTGGAATTCATTCATTTTCGATCATAGTAAAATTGTGGTAGCCATCATTACCTAAAATAACTTTTAAATTGATCCCAAGTAATATTTATTTCATCGATGTTTAACTCAGCCTTATGGCTGTCCCACAATGAGGATACCTCATGGGAAAGATGATAAGATCCTCATAGTGCCTTTGTTTCCTTTGAGAATTTCCTTATTGCAAATTACTTCTCCATTACACTGATCCAATTCTCATCTCTATCACCTAATTTAGTGCCATCAAACTTGGGTGGACTTATCCTTTTTATATCATTGGTGATTTCAGCTTCTAGCCTTGCCTTTTTATTTTTAGGTTGATCAGGTGCATTAGCATTAGCATTGGCATTGGCTAGATTATTGTTATCAACACCCAAATTTCACCCATTGGAATTATCCACAAAAGGTGGCTAATTCTTATTACTAGCATCTTCATCCTCCTTATTTCCCATGACTTATGATTCAAGTACATCGAAATGATCTCTTATGTACGATAGGGTAGCAAGGATCTCGTCAAGTTTTTGGGTAGTAGTTGCTTCTCCAACATGTGGTGGGTTGTTTCTAGCATTTCCTCTTGTTCTAACCATTTTCTACTAACAAGAAAATTTAAGTTTTCTTAGATTATGGACACAATAGGTCCAAGAGTTGCAACCTTCAACTCGATACCAAGATGTAACATTCCAATTTTAAGACTTTAGAAATAAGGGAATTTTTATTTATATCTAATGTTCTCTATTCTAAATAATCATAATTTAGAACACACATTCCATGCCAATCAATCTCATAACAAATAACCATATGTAGTTGTAATGACTTGGTGAAACACTGATCTCTCATTTCATGACTCGGTTTCATATTGATCTCTCATGTTAACTCATTAAATTATATACTAGGTATACTTGGTTCTCTTACCCTTTTCTAGGTATTAAGTGTTCTATTTAAGAGGCCTATCTGAATATTTGTTACCAATATTCATTTGATATCTCACTTCTTAAACTAGGTGACGTAGGACAACACAACCAACAACTTATGATACTTTGGCCAAATATTTTCACATATTGTTCATGTTTATATTCCTAGATGGCATACTCATCAAACGGAATACATCCTTCACCCCACTTCATCTATTATCTAGAATGGTCTTCACTGATTCCTTTCAGTCGACTTGTTCTAGGTTTAACCCTAACCCAGGTTAGCAACATACTCTAGTATAGATAACCACTTGTGGTGACTAAGGGTACATAGACATAATCAATCGACCTAAGTTGATTGCGTGTGTCTAGTTATCCTAAGTCATTGTGAGTTAACCCCTATACTAAATCATGCTTCTAACATGACCTAGAGTATAACTAAGATCAAGTTCGAGTTTATGTAGACCTATATGGTCCAATTTTGAAGGGTGTTGCAATATGTCAACTGTAACATTGTATCCTCGTGAAGACCCAAGTCTTCATGAAGGTATAGTTTTATAGTTGGCATGTGCCAACATCCAATAGAATTACCCCATCTGGATGTACATACCCAAGCAAGAAGTTAATTACTTAATTATTTTCTATGGTTAAGGTCTAATTACAAAGCATCCCTGTTGAATCCTTAATTTCTTTAACCCTTAAGGTTTCAACCATAATTGAGTTGTTAATGTTTTGCAGAAACATCAAGATTTCTTTTTAGTTGTTAACTTCCTACTTTAGGGTTTAGTTAATTAATTAAAACAGAAACAACAATCAACAATAAGATTCACTTATTATACCCAACCATTCTTAGCTTGTTTAAGTTCCAAAACATGTTCCTTTATATTAGACTTCATTGAGATGAAGTCTACTTATTAAATATTTATATTTACCTTTCATTTATCTTATATCAATGAAGGTATTGATCAAGAGGTAGATCATCTTCCTCTTTCTTGTTAAGAATTAGGGTTCATTGTAACCTCTTACATTAAACAAGATATCATAATGAATTTGCACTTCCATTAACATCATTTAATAAACCATAGTGACTTAGTTAAATGATCAGCTATGAATGCCAACTTGATAAGTTACATTTAATAAAGGGATAGTGTATCAAATCCCCTTTCCACCTATTTCATTTTAAGTCAAACTGAAAAGGTTCAAAACAGATATGATTATGAGAGAATAAAGATAAGCTTACAAATTCCCTTAACAGAATGCACAAAGAGAATGACACATCAAGTACAAGTAAACTCTCAATCTTTTCCATTCATCAAAGTGAAATACACACTTTACAATCCAATCATTTCAGACATATTTCATGTCAAACAACATCAATAAGTTTAATTAAGAAATACAAATTTTCCTCTTACAAATACATTTCAATAATGAATCATATTTCCTCATAAAAGATCCAGTCTTAGGTAAACAAAAGTAAATTCATAAAAGAACTTGTCTTCTTTTATCACTTACAAAGTCCATCTACAAAAATTGCTAGCACGGGTCAGTTCATTGAATTGAGCATGATAAGCACTAAGCATTAAAATGATGTGCTTTCAACTAACTATTTCATAAAAAGAACTCTACTTTTAAGAAATAATTAAAGCATTACAGAAAGATACATCCTTAAGAAAAATACAGTCATGAAAGGAAGAACAAAGTGATAAATCACATTAACATTAATTAAATATCATGATGTAATAAAAACAATCTTCATCCAATGATTTCATAAGGAATTAAATCAGATAAGTAATATTCCACCCAAATCGAGAAAGATACTAACTCTAATATTTCCCAAAAATAGAATTATTTTTAAGAAGCAATGATCCACCATACTCAACATTAACATATTCCATCATAGATATCTAAGGCTAAGCTCATTCAATCTCCATGACAGATTTTAGGATGAGCCATCAATATCTTAAAGTAAGAGTTTCCTATTTAAGGTACTACATCCAAATTCAAAGCCCAAACTTCAGTCTAAGTATTGGGTTAAGCCTCAACAGGTTTGGTAAAAGATATAAATATCTCATTTGTATGCACCAATAATTGGTCACACATCACCATAATAAGATTCCTATCAAAACATAAGTCAAGGAGAAGAAGTGAAGGTTTATCCTTCAACTACCCATTCTGTAATTTCATTCAAATATATAAAACCAACTAGTCAACTCCTTACATAGGAGTAATATAGAAGAGAATGAACAGAAAGAGAGTGAAAAAATTATAACTTCCTTTAGAGTTCAAAGAAAATAGTAATGAATACCTTAACTCAGAAGAGAGAGAAGGATGTCAACAAGGATGAGATAAGGTCTCATTATTCCATCCTTAAAAAGGAGAAACACAGTCAGAATTCAAAATAACTGAAACAGATCCTTACCGAGAAACATTTGATTTCAACAACCATTACAACACAAATAACTTAGTCGATATTGAATCGATGTATATATATAGGACTGATATAAAAAAATAGAAACTGAAAGAGAAGGTTTCCCATCAGATAATGAGAACAACCACTATAATTGCAAAAGCTATCACTGGAATTGGTAAATCAATTACTTTCAGGTAATACAAGTTTCCAGAACAACAAAATCAATAAATAACATTAAATTCATTCCAATGTTAAATAACATCTACCATGAAGTTCTCTAATTACCCCCTACAAAGAGAGAGATAGAGTAGTGATGAAGTAAATCTTCATTATGCAGTCTTGATTTATTTTCAAGTGTCAACACATATAAACAGGGATAAATGAATACAAGTTTGACTGTCTCAACTTACCTTTAAGTTACCCTAGATTCCCTATTTCACAAGAATCAATGGAACAGAGTTACAGGTTCAAGAAGGAAGAACCCAACCTAGATTCATCCACAAGGGAAACAACAAAAATGACATGACTCCAAGTCATGTGTTCGAAATCGAGCTCAGAAGAGAAGAGAAAAATTGTAACGTTCCAACCCAATTCCTTAAGATAGACAAGACTGAACTATTCCATAGTTTGACATAGATACTCCTTTCCTACAACATCATCTAAACATCAAACTTGAATGCAAAGAGTAGTAAATCCAACAAGATGAACCGATAAGGTAGCTCTAAAGCATGAAATGTCACTCTAGAAAATATGCATAAACATTCATTAAGTCCTTCCCAAAATCACGACAAGCAGGATAATTGACAACCTTTTTATCAAACAGATTTTTAACAAGGAGATTCGTTCAGGCCTAGAATGGATAATTCATTAACAAATCATCACCCAACTTATGTGTGAAAGTAACAAAATTGACAACATGCAAGTTCAAGCAGAAGCTAACATGTTTTAATGAAATTTCAAACAAGGAAGAACCGAAACTTGAAACATCTTCCTTCATAGCAGTGACTTCTATTATCCAACTTCAGAACAGTCAAATAGGGTATCTCAAATTCAAAATGTATAAATCTCAGAAGAAGTAAAACTTGTTTACTGTTATTTCCAAACAAGCACAAAATCCCCATAACATTGAATCAAACTATCTACTTAAACATAGTTCGAACAGATGAAAAAAAAGGGATTTAAAATCATCTCGAGCTCAACAAAAGATAGCCCGGTTCTAAATTTTTCCCAACAAAAGAACAACCCAACTCCTATCTTTATCAACCAGTGAACCTCTCTATTCCATTTTGTACAGTCAACAAAAGTTCACAAAAATTTGTCAACATTCTAGTTCAAACAATGGTTAAAGCAAGATTCACTCATTTTTCCAACAAGGAACAAACCAGATCTTATTTCCTCAAATAGCGAATTCAAGCAGGAGAATAGAGTGAAAAAAAATACAAGCATGAAGCAAGATAAACATCACATAAAACCCATTGTTCTCCAAGAGTAGAGTTTTTTTAATGAAAACACTTAGTAAAAATTAGAACAACTTAATGGGTAGAGCCTATCATGCCTGATAGAGATTCCTATCAATTTGCAGAAGATTTCAGCCGAGCTCCCACAATATTTTATTTTTCCAAGTGTCATCAACAACTCCAATTTTTCTACTTCCTCTTATACTTCTACTAGATCCAAAAATAGCTCAAGAATGCCAAAACAAATATCGATGGATCGATCACAATCCAATAGTCCTCAATTTCTTCAATTGGTCAAAACCCTTCCATGGTAATTTCAAATTTGAGAAAATGTGGTTCGAACATGAAGACATTATGGACAGAATTAAAGAGTGGTGGGTTTGGGATGGCACAGGGACAGCCCAATTCAGACTTCTTCAGAAGCTAAAGAATGTTAAATAGAAAGTTAGAATATGGAATAAAGAGGTTTTTGGGAACATTTTTGAAAAAAAGAAAGAACTTAAGCAACAACTTGAAGAACTTGAGCTAAATGTCTCCATGAAAGGTATGTCCCTTGAGGATCATCAGCGTGAAAAAATACTCCTATCTGATCTCCATAATATAAACAGTCATGAAGAAACCTTTTGGAGAATGAAGTCTAGAGCCCTTTGGCTTAAGGATGGTGACAGAAATACAAAATTCTTTCATTTAATAGCCATCAAGCATAGAGCTTGTAACAGAATTTCTGAGGTTACTATTAGAAATGGAAACATTACTAAGGATCCTGAGCTTATCAAAGCTGAGGCACTTAATTTTTACAAGAACCTCCTCACTGAGAACACCTCCTATAATGAACAAGCAGCCTCTTTCCTCTTAGACTCCATTCTTGAAAATCTTATATGCCTCTTGAGAGATTTAAAAGTCTTTCAAAAACTTGATCACCATCGAGGAATTAATAAAGGTTGTCTTTGCTTTGGAAGGGATAAGGCTCCAGTCCCAGATGGATTTTCAGCTAATTTCTACCAAAGATGTTGGGAAATTTGCTCTAAAGATCTCTTGAAAGCAATCAATGAATTTTACAAAACGGGAAATCTGATTAAAGAGCTTAATAATACTCACATTGTGCTTGCCCCAAAAAGTTGGATGCAAGCGATTTCAAATATTTGAGACCTATCGGTTTGGTGAATTTCATTTATAGGATCTTCACAAAGATTCTCACCACTCGAATGCAACCTATTCTCAAGGAGATCATTTCATAGCAACAGAGTGGATTCATCCAAGGAAGAATTATCCAAGATGGGATTATCATGGTGCATGAAACTATACATTCTACGGATAAAAGTAAAAAGGCGGGGATGGCCATCAAACTTGACATGCATAAAGCTTTTGATAGAGTCTCCTGGAGATTCATGGATGAGGTCCTATCCAAATTTGGTTTTCAACGCAAATTCAAAAAAATCATCCACTCTTGCATCTCTACCTCTAGATTCTTTGTGGTTGTTAACGGGAACCTGTGGGTTTTTTTGCCAGTAATAGAGGTATACGACAAGGCAACCCAATCTCCCCTCTTTTATTCATTATTATGGCTGACAGTTTAAGCAGATCTATATCCAAAGCTATTGACATTGGCATGTTAAAAGGATTTCCTCCAACTTACGGAAATCAGCCCTCCTCTCATCGTTGATTTACTAATGACACTTTGTTGCTTCTAATGGCTTCTATTATTGAAGTAAAGGCCATTAAAACTATCCTTAGATTTTATGAGGAAGCCTCGGGACAAAAAGTTAATTTTGACAAAAGCTCTATTTACTTCTTCAATACTCCTGAGGAGAGGTAAAGAAAGATTGCTAATATTCTTGGATGTATCATTAATTCCTGCCCTACTTATTTAGGGTTACCTTTAAGTACTAGCAAGATTTCTGTGGATGTATGGAATGATCTTATTAAGATATTTCAAAGAAAGTTGGTAGGATGGAAAGGAGCCGTTCTCTCAAGTGCGAGTGTAAATGCCTTTTTGTTAAAAGCACGCTACAAAACTTGCCTATTTACATATTATCTATGTTCAACATGCACTGACTATGATGAACAGTATTGAAAAGATTCAAAACAATTTTTGTGGCACGGTACTAAGGAAAGATTCAGATATCATCTTGTGGCTTGGGAATAGGTTTGTAAACCTAAGAGACTGGGGGGTTAGACATCAAAGATATCAAGCATATGAGTACTGCCCTTACTACAAAATTAGGATGGAGATTGATAAAGAGAACAGGACCTTGGACAGAGCTGATTAAAATCAAATATCTTTCAAATCAGAACAAAATTTCCTTCATTTATGATCAGTCCCTTCCGAATGGTTCCATTTTCTGGAACAACCTTCTTCGCAGCAGACACATTCTCCTTCAGGGATGCAGCTGGAAGCTTGGAGATGGGAAAAGCATAAACTCTACGGGTGATAAGTGGGTGATTCTAACTAGATTTCTGCTTATGATCATATGAAGGGACGACTTAATTGCAAAATATGGTCACAAAATCTAGGGATACATTGAGAGGGATGGGAACAAAAGAAAATGGAAGCAGTTAAAAGTGGAGAATGATAGTATCCAGGCTGATATTATATCTCTCCAGAATCAACTTGCCCTAATCCATCTAAGTAATCAAAATCTTAAAGATGAGCTCATCTGGAAGGATTCTTTTGATGGGGCTTACACTGTTAAATCAGGATATAATTCTGTCTTTGCATCCATGGAAAGTGAAATCAAGTGGCACAAGTTATGGATGCCGGAGTTAACCCCTAGAGTGAACTTCTTTTGGTGGCTAGTTATTAATGGCAAGATCCTAACTAATGATAACCTCATCAAGAAGGGATTCATCATGCCAAATAGATGTTGCATGTGTCAGCAAGAGGCTGAAGATATAAAACACTTACTCCTCCATTGTGAGATTGCTTCCAAGATTTGGCAGCTTGTTTTTGCAAAATTCAATCTGAAATGGATTTTTCCCCTTACCTGCCTTCAGACTTGGGAGCAATGGAGCTCTCCATTTAAACATTGCATGGTGAAAAGACTATGGCAACTTATTCTACCACACACTATGTGGAAAATTTGGAAGGCTTGTAATGATAGTATTTTCAGAAGTAATAGACAAGCTTGTAACAAAATTTATAAGGAAATAATCATTATTGTGCAAGATAATATTGCTAGATTTAATCCCCCTAAAAATAGACTCTACCTGGAGAATGAAGAATGCATCCTAAATAAGCTGGAATATAGCCACTAGCAGTAGAAATAAAGCGGTGCTTTGATAGAAACAAAGTTCGATGGATTAAACCCCCCAATGATTGGCACAAATTAAATTTTGATGGGGCCTCAAAAGGAAATCTGGGGGAATCAGGTGGTGGGGGAATCATCAGGGATCAAAGAGGCTGCTATGTTGCTACTTTTTCTGGGAGAATGGGAAGACAGACCAACCATTATTCCGAAGCCATGGCGGCTCTTTGGGGAATTAGACTTGCCAGAGATTACAATATTCAAAATCTCATAATTGAAGGTGATTCTCTAAATATTATAAATCTCGAATAAAAATCAACAGCCCAGTTGGTCTATCAGGGATTATATTGAAGAAGCTATAGAAATATGCAAAAGCTTTGTTAATGTACACATCACTCATACTTATCGGGAAGGGAATAGGGTTGCCAATAGCTTGGCTAACTTAGGAGTGAATAATTCCTTTCAAACTTGGATTGGCAGGGATGATCTGCCCGCACATGTCAATAAAGCTATCATTATTGATCTTCATGGCTGTGAAAACTATGAATAACGGCTATTTTATGGATGATAATGAGTGGATCCCCACGTACATGATGATGACATCACAAAAGATTTGGATGATTGCTGCAATGTGTGTGGATTGGATTGCCATCATTTCTTGGCATGGGAGGAAAGCGGGGGAGAAGGGCAATAATAACAAATGCTACATTATTATTAAGTCGGCTTTCACGGGAGGAACAGATTCAAAAACCAAAAGCACCGCTTTGCCTATCCCGCACATTGCAAGTTTTTTTACCATTAAAAATAGAAATAGTAACAGAGGAAACATGGTGGGTCCGCCATGCAAGACCGAGCCGACCCACAACCCTGAGTGGAAAGAGAACATGGAGCTTTGGGAGTACCTGCAAATTGGGGGCCTATCAAATTTCATTGAGAGGATTCAAGGCTTCGATCAAGACGTCTCCATCAAATTTGCCAAGGGTTAGAAGAACAGAATTGTCAATGGCATGTAACATGAAAATGGAAATTACATAAGAGCTCATAGCTTAGGTCACTGGTCTCAGCTTGGAAGGTGCAAAATTTTTCAGCAAGAAAGTTGACAGGGAGGTTAAAACCAAGAAATTTCTGGAAGAGGGAGAGAACCTTGAGTTTGTAACTGCTGGCCTTAAGGTGGAGTCGATCCCTGCTCCTTTTGATGAACTTGCAAAAATGGTAGTAAGGTATGTTACCTTAGAAGGAAGATATGTGACTATTCCACACAAACATCTGATTTTTCTGAATCATTTTCGTAGAACTAACATTATTAGTTTTCCTCATTATTTGATCAACTCCCTAGAGAAGTATATAAGGGAGGTGTAAAATCACTCTAGGGCTGTCCCCCTGCACCAGGGCCTTATACTCCTCATTCACCGCCACTTCTCCAGTTTCCCTCCCATGAACCCCATCCCACCTCCCTCCTCCACACCCCCACCTACCCATACTGCTCCCACTCCACCCCTGCCAAAAAGAAAGCATGATGATGTGGGCTCCAGCAAGAAAAGCAAGAGCCTTAAAACTAGAATCCCTGCCTCCCATCGTGTCCTTAGAAGCCACAAGGACTTAGAACTTGCTGAAAGCCTCCTACATATCAGCATGCCTATGGAGAAGCCCAAGGAGGAGGATTTTCTGGAGAAGGTTGACAGATTGGAGAAGGAGATTCAAGAGCTCAAAGGGGCTCTTAAGAACATGGAGAAAGCCAAAGGTAAAAGGATCCTGCATGGTGAGGAAGAAGAGGGGGTCATTGATGAAATATTCAAGAAGTTGCAGTCCCTTGATGGCAGATTGGGGAATGCCAAAAGCCGTAATGACTGTATTTTATCTTCCCTAAAAAGCATCTATAACTTCATTGAAAGACATACACACGGTATTTGCGGCTTAAGTGGAATCAATGAATATATATGGGGCCCTAAAGAAAATGGGGACATTGCAATCTCCCAAGAAGACATGAAGGACCCCTCTCAGGCCACAGCCATTGCTTTTTTCATGTCACTGTAGGCCATCAAGGCCAAGATTGACAGAGCCCTCAAGTAAGCGGGTGATGTCTTGCTATTTTTGGCTATGATCGCCGTTGTTGGGCGGTTCTCGAGCTGTTTTTGACGGAGCTCGTATTATGTTTCTCTTTGGTTTTTTTTTTGAACTTGTCTCTTTTCTCGGATCTCTGTACGTTTAGATCCACTCTTCACCTATATTGTAATATCTCATCGCTTTGTGCCTTTCTTTGTTGATTTGCTTTACCCTTCTCTGGGTTGCTTTTCTCATGTTTATTATCTCGGATTTTGAGCCCTTTTGTACACAGGGTATAGTCCCTTCAAAACTATTTACCCTTAATAAAAAAAATATATCGATGGATCAAAAATATAAGCTGCTAGTTTGAAGAACCAAAATTTCATGCAGAGTAAAAATCACAAAGAAAAAAATATCAAACAACCTTCCCAAAATCCTCTTAAATCTTCTCCGAGGTGGTTTATTTTCCACAACCAAGATCAATAAATGCAAGGACAGTCAGTGTTTCCCTCCAATTTCTCCACGCCACCACCATCCAAATTTGGTGAACTCCATTTCAAACTTTACATGCATTTTAAATTTAGTGATGATGCCAACTAGGCATCCCCCTAACTCCCCATGCCTCCGCCAAAACTGGCAGTTTAGAGGTTTTTAATACCAAAATCAAATCTCATTAATTCCTTAAAAACTAATGCCACCTCCCTTTCCACTTGCCAAGTAGTCCATAGGTACCCCTTAGCTTAGTATTAGTTTAGGTTAGATTAACATTAGGTTAGGATTCAACCTTAGTCTTTAGGTAAATATTATTTACCTTAGGTTATTTCCAACCTCCACAACCATAACCATACCAAATTAGGTTAGGGTGTCACCTTAGTAGTTTAGTAATAGGTCCTAGGTAGGTCTTAGCTACCTTAGGTTAAAATCCAAATAGGATAGAACATTACAACTAGGTTAAGGTGTTAACCTTAATAGCTTAGTAATAGGTCTTTGGTCCTATTACACTATTCAACGTTATAAATATTTAACAAGAAGGCCAAGATGGCCAATTACAACATGATGTAAAGAAAGGACACCTAAAGTCAGGTCCTTTAAATTTATAAACAAAACACAACTCAGTCCCTCTTCACCTTCCATTTTGGAATGCCAAGTCAACCAGATGAGTCAGGTAAGGAGAATTGAAGCATACCTTGGATCAATGGAATTGATCCAAGGTCTTGCTGTCAACATAAAATGAGTTAAGACAACAACAATACAAGTTTATAATCCCTTTTTAAAAATGATTAAATTTTTTTAGCAAGATGAATGGTCTCATTTTCAAGTAATCAAAAATCACAAAAATTGAATCTCTTCACAGTAATAATTTATCCATTGCAAACATGATTTCAAAAATTCATAAGAGTACACCTTCCTAAGACAAATCACATGTCAATGTTTGCAATGTCAAGAGGAAATGTAATCAAAGTAATAGTTTTTTCAAAGATGTTACTGCGCAACCAATGCCAGAAATGGAGATTGGTCTAAAAATGACCGCATCACGGATCTTGAGAAAGTGTGTTGCATAGAATAACATCTTCAGACATAACCCCTAGGGGTTGGTCCATGTGTGCTGGATGAACTGTCTGTAGATATCATCTCTTATTATCCTATGAAGATCTTGTTGGTTGGGTAGCAGATGGGTAGGGGCATCCAGAGAATAGATGAAGGGTGGGAGATGATCCATCTGGATGCCAATGGACTTGAAGAGGCATGAAACATAGGAATACCAGTAGTGAGATCATCTACTATGATACTAGGGTGCAATAGCTTTAGAGGAGTAGTGGGAAAGATAAGTGTTCATGTCCCTATCAATAAAAGAACTAGAATACCCCCGAATATGGTGCAACAGAAATACAAGGCTAAAGATGGTCTCCAAATGAAAAGGGAGAGCCCCAAACTCAATAAGGATAATGTTTTTAGGAGCAGATTCTTTACACCTGATAATACATCTGAGCATGAGGATCTAAACATGCTTGATAGTGGCCCAATATGAGTCCAAAAGAGAGGGACCCCAAAATTATGAATCATACAGAACCATGGGCCTAACCAAGGAATTAGAGAGGGACATCTTGGAAGGAATGTCTTGAAATTCATGGCAGAAACATTGTCTCTCAAGAATCACCAAATAACCATAGCCCTTATTAACCCGAGGTTAGAGAGCAGGATGAAGGCTAAAAGGAGGCCTAGAGAAAAGATTACCCATGTAGGTATAACAGCAAGTGATCTCAATATCCACACCCTTAAATAATAAGTGGAGGTCTGAAGTCTTCAGATAATTAAAAACCATAAATTTGGTTTTCCCAAGATTCACAGTCAGTTGTCGATGATCACAGAAAAGGGCTAAGGCATCTAGCTTCCTTTGGATACCCTCAACAAAAGAAGCAAGGATAACTATGCCATCTACAAAGAGGAGGATGCAAATTAGAACCTAGTGTAGAAGGCACCCATCACCTTCTTGTATGTGATACCTGAGAAAGCCCTCAAGCTCGTCGATATAGATCCTAAATAAGGTAGGAGAGAGGGGGCAGCCATATTTGACACCAATGGTACTCTTGATGAAGTTGGACAAGCCATAAAAATTGAAAAGGCAACCAAGGACATCCTCATAAAGGTGCGTGATGGTTGTAAGAAAAATATCAAAAATTCCTATATCTCTAAGCCTGCAGAAAAGGGCTTCCAGTGGAAAAGAATCAAATGCTTTCCAAAAATCCACAAAATAGTAGAAAACTCTGGAAGAGCGGTGGTGAGCCTCCTCGATGATATCCCAAAGAGTGAGGATGTGGTCAGTAGTATGATTATTCGGTTGGAATCGACCTGCTTCTTAGCTCTACAATGGTATTGATCGAGGAACTCAAAAGCTGCAAGTGAAGAACATTAGCATAGAGCTTGGAGAATGTGTGACCCACCATGATAGTCCTATAATTTTTGGGGTCGGAAGTGGGTACAAACTTGTGTAGGGGTGGATGATGTGGTGGGACCAAGATATTGGAAAACCTATAGAAACCAACTAATTGAAGAGGTCTACAAGATAATTGAGGAGCGTCTTCCAACCATACTTGAAGAATTCCGCATGGAACCCTTCCTCATCCCCCTTTATCTGTAACTCATAGAAAGAATGGAATTCCTCACATTGGTGTGGGTGAAAATATGGAGAAATTAGGGAGGGGAATTAACATAGATGTGGGGGTGGCCCGGGAATTCATAAAGAGTGGAGGTGTGGGTGAACATGGAATCGGGATCAAGGTCCAAGGATAAAGGATAGTGATGGGGAAGAATGGTTCGCCAAAAATGTTTAGGAGAGTGGATAAGTGATAGATGAAGCTCACGATGCCTATGAGAGATAAATTTGCATTTCTTATGTCAAAGGAGGTGATGATAGGCTGACTTTAGGGAGGGTAAGGAGGAAACAAAGCATGCGGGAAAGAAACGTGGAGTTTCTGATGGAAGACTTTGAATTCCTCATCATACCATTTTTTCATAGGGCATGTACCATGGTTTAGGGTGGAGTGGGTGACATGGGGGAAGGAACTCATGGCTTCCTCAAGAATAGCGCAGGAGAGGGTATTAAACATCTGATCCAAGGTGAGTGAGGTGAAGTGGGGAATGAGGGGGAGAAGTAAATGAAGGCAAGAGGAAATGGTTTCGGGATCCCCTGTGTCAAATTTCCAAATAGTACGTGATATGTAAGGGGAGGGGGTGGGGTCTTGTGCAGGATATCCCGGAGAAGGAAAAGGAGAGGGTTGCATGGTCGAAAGATGGATGGGGAGACACAAAGGCGGGTGTATGTAAGGAATCGAGTTGGAGTTAGTCATGACGTAATCAACCACATTGGTCCCACCACAAAATGGTCTACATGTGAAGAAATAGGATTTAGGAAAGACAGGAATGCCATTCAGGATTAGTAGGTCATGAGATTCCCCTAATTGGAGAAAATGTCGGCCATAGGAAGTCAGGGGCCCTGTCGTGTCCTCAAAATCATGCTAGAAACCAACCAACTCTGGATCCACCTCAGAGGTGCAAAGTACATCATCGGTCCTATCATGCCTCAAAATCTACATGTTTTTGGTATGGGCATTGAAGTCCCCTAAGATGATGACCTCCCCAGAGCCCGAGAACTGAGATATACCAACATAAAGGTCAAAGAAGGGGTCTCCATTTGGGCCGTTGTGGATGGAAAATGAAGAGGAAGCTAGAGGGAAGTAGTAGACCGCAATAAAGATGTCTCTCAGGAGGGGAGAATTACATCTGATCCATACCCAAAGAAAGTAGGTAGACTCATCCTCAATGACAATAGAAATCCTTCTTCGAAGAGTGTCTCTGACTAAACAAGTAACCCCGTCGGATCCCATGACACCGTCAAAACTCTTAGTCTCTTGTCTTTCAATGAAAGCCGCAGAGCAACCACCGAGGTTTGGGAGAGGGTGATCCGAGGCTCACATGTGTCTCTCAGAATAAAGAGAAGGTCTGAGAGACCTAAAGCATCATGTAGGAGGCCATGAGAAGACAAAAAGGACCCATTTCCATTCCAACATGTAATGGAGAGGCCGCTTCTAAGCCTTCTCCGCTGAGAACTATCATCTAGAACTAGAGCTGCATCTAGGAGCCCAACCAAGGGGAAGGAATCCTATACCACTGGCCCGAGGTTATGAATCACTGGAAATTTCACTATTTTCGGCTATCATAACAATTTCCTTAGATTTCTTGAGTTCGAAACTTGTTCTCGGTAAGATCTTCATCAATAAAGACCTTATTTGATAGAAATAAAAGTTTCTTGCCTCCGAGATCCTTAAGGCGGTCATCAACTGACTTGAAATGGATAAAGAGAGTAGATGCCAAACCAATCCAAGCTCTATCTAACTGAACCTCGGGCAGCTCCAAGTTATCTGTGAGGAACTTCGAAGCAATGGCTAGGGGGTCGGAAGAGGGAAGAGTGGGCAATCCTCTGACCTTAAGGTTCAGCTCCCTGGAACGTCGGATTCTCTCTTCCACAAGTTTGGCTTGAACCACTGCTTCAACTGCTGTTAAAGGAGGATTTGTATCTTTACCCCTGACCACTTGGGCCCAGGAATTGGTTTTTTTAAGATTTTCTGCTGAGTTCTAAATTCCTCTTGCTTCTATTTTAAATCTGAGATCTCAACCTGTAATTGATCATTATTAGCAGTGGTTGTTGTTTCTGTGAGTTGTCCTCGCAAGGAGATATTATCAGCTTCAACCTTTTCCACCCGAGAGGTTAAATCAAAAATCTCAGTCCGGAGGGATTTGTTGGATGATTCCAGAGTCTCAAGCCTGCTGAGAAGTTCTGCAATGATGTTAGGAAGGTTGTCATCCTGCTTTCCCTGTTCATTTGACCCAAGACTAGAAAACACCTATGCAGCGGAGGTGGAGGGAGACATCAGAGCTGGGTAGACTGTCTGGAGAGGAGAAACGATTAGAGGGATGTTTGTTGAGCCTCCAATATCCCTGCTTAGATTACTGTGCATAAGGTTAGCAATTGTGGAAGCCCGAAAAACAGCCACGAAGGTAGGTTGCAGGTTAGTAACAGCTAAGAAAAGAGAGGCCAAGTGAAAATAGGTGCACCCTGGAATCAGAGCCACGAAAACCCAGAGTTCATAGAGCAAGGGTAAGGAAATTATCATGAGTAGAGAAGAGGAGCCAAAATGAGAGAATGGATCCATGAACTCTATGTAAAATGTGAGTCACAAATTATGAAAAATGTGACCACAGAACCCCTGTGAAAAATGTGATTAGAAGCTTCATGAATCGAGCTAAGGAGCCACGATCCGGGGAATGGAGCTAAAAATGAGGGAATAATGAGAAACCATAAATAGAGAGACCACATACTTTGTAGGATTTGTTAAAAGTCCCAAAATTTATAAGTGAACCATCATTGTAGGAACAACCATGATTTGTGGGTAAGCCCAAGCCACAAGCAACAGGAGAGGCCACAAAGCCTACAAAATGTGAGTCCACGAAAAATGTGAAGCCACAAAAGCCCTATGAGAGGCCACAATTCCTACTAAATGTGAGGCTACGAAAAATGTGAAGCAAAAAACCCTTTGAAAAAACGTGGCTGAAGCTTCACGAAAAAAATCCATATTTCATGATCAAGGAAAGGAAGAAGATGGAAATTAGACTTGTATTTAAATCAAGTAATGTGCGGGTAGCTAGGGTTTTTATTCATATAATGTATTCTTGAGTATTTTTCATGTAGCTAGGGTTTTTTTGCATGTACGAGGTGTGATAGAGAAAAATTGTAGTGAACCTAATGTGACCCTACAATAAACAAGGAGAAACAATAAGTGACATTGAAATAATAAGGATGAACCTATTATACAAACACTAGTGCCCAACATAGATGTTAATGCCTAGGTGGTCGTGTCTTCTCCTAGGAACTTCTGTCCCTGAGATCGGCACATTCCAGTTTCTAAATCAGATCTTACAGAGGCCAAAATTAGATTTTCTAGATCAATCACCAACCCTGAATTAGTTCGGACCTATAGGTGCAAGATAAGTCATTCTACAAACCCTATCTATCACTCTTGCTTGTATTTCTATAGCTATATATTCATTGAATATTTTTGTATTTATCTAATCAATAGTTTCCTTACATAGATTTAAATTTCACTAAAAATGAGTCACGAGATGATGGAATCCACCATTGTTGATGTCATCAACTAGCATAAAATTTTAATTTTGTCATTTGGTTCTTTATACTTAGTAGATGATTTTTCATTCCATATCACTCATTTGACCTCGCTAACACACTTTAATCTACCCTTAAATCTTGTATGGCATTGAAGTTGGTCATATTGGTTTTTTTCAGAGTTCACACTTAGAGCATTGGCTACTTAGGGTCCCTAATCATAGGAGTTGAACTTTACATTACCAAACCTTTGGAATCATTAGATTCCTCAAGTGGTGGTTATTATTAGGTTGTCTTCTATTCATTTTTGTTCCCCCGCATTAATTCTCTCATAAGGTGGTGTACACCCTTAGGGAAATTTAATGTGCCAATGGTGTCTTTAAGTTGGTAGTTATCTCTAAACTTTTTTTCCTTCATTTGAATTTGAATTTGAATGTATGTTTGATGTGTTCATGTATAAATGGGTAGGTTAGCATATCTTTATCCATTTCATTATTTATCAATCAGTGTTTACCATGTATAATCCTCAATCCTTGTTAGTACTCAATCTTACACCCTCTCAAGGCCTAACAACATAACCAAGGGATTTGGATTCTTTGAGTATGATAGACTTTATACTATGAGTCATTTATAGCTGAGGATATGTCTAAAAAATATTTGGGACCAGGATTTGGAGTAATTGAGTGACACATACAAAAGGGATGGCCTTTCCTGACTACTTTTGGTCCTTCATTTAACTAGGGTGAGAGGACCCAAGGGTACCCTGAATGCAGACGGTGAGATGAATTATTTATTCCTCAATTTCTTCATAATGATATATCAATATGGGATAATCATTTCCATAGACACAACACTTTACTTTCACAATTTGTCACACAAAGTGATATATATACTTATATCACAAGACATGGGTTACTATAGATAGATAAGCTCCACTATTTTTGCATTTTTTATGAAGAAAACTAGAATTAAATGTTCCCTTTATGGTATTTATGAACAAAACAACATAATGACCAAATTGTATCTATAAATATGGGGGATTGTATGATAATAAATCTTCTAGTAACACAAATTTTAGTACTTAGATAATATATCATCCTAGAAAGGAAAAAAATTCATCAAGTACTCACATTTTCAATTTAAAGGAATATTTACATTCGTTGATACTCAATTATTACAAAGATTCCACACAATTTCTAAAATACTTAGCACAAAGGTTTATGAAAATATTCTAATGAAGTGTTTCTTTCTTATGAGCTCATTTACTTAAGATTCACTCAAAATCTTACAAATATCCATCAACAAAATGACATCAAGAAGGGTTTTATAATTGCATCCAATATTGTAAAGTAAGTACTCATAGAAAAATATTGAACAAATAACCAAAGCTTAATCACTAAGGATAGATCCAGTGTAATTCAGAGAAGCAAGAAACACAAAATTGTAACAGAAAATGTAATTCATTAACCATATGTTCAATATATAGAACCCATAATATATAATCCAAGCTCATAATCGACAATTTTCATTAATATCTATCAAATTCTTGACAAGGAACATGAAATAAAATTATCTCAATTCTTGTTAATGACTATACATTACAACCATCTTAACATCATATTTTGAAAGAGTTAAAACTTGTATTGTATTTCTTCAAGGAAATCATGCAAGTATCACAAAACAAGATATTTCAAATTCTCTCAATAGTATAAAAACTAACCCCTCTTCTATATGAGGAAAAACCCTCATAGTTATACAATTTTTATTAATTCACTTGATTCAGTTTACCCCTCAAAATCATCTCAAAGGATCCTTTTAACTCTCCTTCATGCAATCCAAAATCTCTCCAAAGTAAAGGAAATATCTTCTAGCTATAAAGATTCCTTCATCCTTCGATTGGGTTGGGTGAAGAAGAAACAACACTGCGACACATAGAAGGAAGGAAAATTATATTCCTCTAATCTTAACAAACCTTTTGTCCCGTAGAAAATTACATAATGTTTGAAGAAATCTTTGCACTAGAATGTATTACCATGAGGGAAAAAAAAAATTATTTCTCTCTTCTCTATCCTTTAGCTTTCTAGTTCCACACTAGTGGGCTGATTAACCAAACTACCTCTCACTATGGCCTTGTAAGAATCAAAATTTTTGAACATATTCATGATAATCTCCTCATCGAGCCTCGAATGATAATGGAAAATTATTTCCGCTTTATACTTGTGTCATTGAGTTCGTAGAAATAATGCTTCCTTTCTTTATCCTCCTAGACATTTTATCAATTTTCAACTCAATCTATTGCCATCACTGCATGGCAGATAAACTAAAATCCCTTGGCTCTCTAGGCTTACCAAGAGCATAATCCTTGAATATTATAATCAAATTCTCTATACTCTCCATTCGATCTTTTCTCCACCTGTCTCGGCCCAATAAATTTATCTATCAGAAAATAGAGACTACCAATGTACTCCAATGCTTTGTCTCTCACCTCAACAAGAATTTCAATGTATTTTATTATAATCTCCACTCTTACCTTCACAAGTTCATAGTATTCATGATGATTTTCCATATTTACGAGAGACATGATTCCTTATTTAACAACCAAGTCATTATTAAGTCCTTAATGGCTTCCATTTTTGGTAACATATCAGTCCACATTGTTTGCTCAACCTCAAACTTGTCTATTAGTGCCTTGGTTATTTCGCTTTATCAAAAATATGGGAATAACACTTCACAGATTCCTTGATTATTTCTTCACCTTTGGTGACCAAATCATTTTCCCACTGAATGGTAGCCTCCCTCTTTCTCCCAAATCACTTACTCTTCTAATATCATCATTGGTAATCTTAGGGATTTCAACCTACCCTTCCTTGTGAGTCCTAGTCAATTTTCTAACCAAGTTGGATAATGCTTCATTCTTGGCCTTCAAATCCTTCTTAGTTTCTTTGAATTCATCAATATTTTGGAAAAAACCTCTACTACCACTGATAAATAATGTTTAATTTCCTTAGTAGAAGGCTTACCTAATGATATCCAAGATATCTAAAAATCATACGGAGATGCTTCTCCCTAGGGTACATCAGCTTTGGGAGTCAGTAACGTCCATGAATATTTCTCCTTGCTTATTTAGAACCACCATAGAAATAATTTTTCTCTTTTGGGTGGTCTTTTGGGATAGAGGAGATCTAGACTTTGTAAATCATCATCATTCAATTGTATCTCCACCTTTTTCTTCTTTTGGAGAGCATTGTCTATCCAATCCCTTATGGGAGACTCGTGTTCATCAAGTGATTGTAAAACTGGAGTTACAGGAATAACTACAAGGGAATTGGAAGATGAATAAGGAATATAGATAACTTCTAAATTTACACACATTGGTTCCTTTTGAGTGCATTGTTCCACAATTCCACCTTAATCCTCTATTCTATCCATAGAATCATATTGATCTCTTACCTATTTAGATCTTAGGGAATGTTGGTCACCAACTTATTCTTCCTTTTGTTTTAAGTCCTCATCTATTTTCTTCACTGGGGGAAAGGATTGTCTCACAATATTCCTAGGAGACAACATTGGTTATTAGTATCTGGGCTTTAAGAATTTCTGTAGCCACTTCACTATCCTAAGGTGTTGTTGTAACTATGACACCCAAAGTTTCTACTTGTAATAATTCTACTCGAATCATTTCTATGTGAGGTTATACTTCATGTTCAATAACTTACTCCTCTCCTATAACCACACTACTTGGAAGTTTCTCTGAGGTAATCTCAACTCCTACCCCAACTTCAAGTTCCTCAGTTCCTCTAGATGTTTCCCTTCTATTGGCGTCTCGAAGACGTTGTTGTGAAAAACACAAGACACTAGGCATAGGATCATCCACAATGGGTTGTTCTTTAGTGGGTGAAGCAAATGGATCTGTTGGAATAACAAGATTTTATTTCACAGGAACCGTTTCTCAACAACAAAAATCATTAGATATAAGGTATTGGTGGGTGAAAGTACAAAGTGACATCAAGAATTACTACATGTTTGACTATGTCTTCTTCCTCTAAATGAAACCACTCAGATACCTTTGTTCACTTTATCCTCCAAAGACAGACTCGCCTCCTCCTCCTCTTATGAGTCTTTCATACTAGTCTCTAGTGTTTGTAGTTCACTCCATCACTTTCTCATTTCCCTTAAACCAAGAAACATATGCTAGAAACACCTATAGAGGAGTAATATGAACAATAGCATCCTTAACCATACTTCCCTAAAGTACTTCCTCGGTTCTTATTTTTATTTAGTAAGGGATCTCCCAGCTTTTTTCTAACCTAGGCACTCACATCATCCCTTACTGATGTGGATGCCAACTTCTTAAAAGGAACCTTAACCCTTTGCATCTATGAAACTTTCCTAGTAGCACGAGACCTTCCAAAGGTATGGGGAAGGACATCATCAAGAAGATTACCGACCCTATACACCCTTAATACTGGGGTATTTTTGTTACTTACATCCACTCCCTTTAATAATAACCACTTTAAGGAAATTCTGATGACATTTTTGGTCCTTTCCTAATTATATTTTTCTCAATATCCTCCCAATTAATCGGCGATAAAGGCTAAGAGGAAATATCATCTTAGATGTAATCTTCACTAGTCATGTTACCATCATCTTTTAACTCTTTAGGGGCTTGAAAAACCCCAAAATCAATCATCTTGGATAGTTTCATTCTTGAATACTCTCTTTGTTTAATTTCCTTCTCATCTTCACAATTCATCTAGAAATATTTGTAATGAGGTTTATGCTCCATCTAAGTGTGCACAATATTGTGTATAGTATTCTTTATATCATAATGCTTCCTCTCCTTAAATCTATCCAATATGCATCTGCCCATTTCTTCTTCCAATGTTTTTTCTTTCTATATATTTGGGAAAGTGTAATTACCAATTATCCTTGCAAACCTTATAGGGGATGTTATATGCTTGTTGGATATGATCTAGTGTACTAGTAAAAATTTCCTGACTAATTCCATTAGATCCCACTTATCACTCACACACTTGGGGAGAAAATAGGGGCTTCCATCAAAACTACTAACTCTAATATAATAATAATTTCTAAATTGGATAAAATAGCACCCATATTGAGAAATAACTCTTTTGGCATCCTCGGGAAAATATTTTTGTCTCCACCAAGGTGGTATGCACAAATTGTGGTCATAAAGAAGTGATTAATAACATTCACATAATGTGTTACATAGATTTTCAACTTTAGCTTATAGAAGACATCATACACCTTGGCACCGCTAAGATCACCATCCATCTCAGTAAATCTAGAAAATTTCTATGGAAATCAATGTTATAAACCAAGTAATAATTTATACAGAATTTGTCCTGTTGGCCTTTTCTCCTCTTGTAATTTGAGAAACCCCATCATTTTTTCATAAATTCAGCTACTTAATATCATGGCCCAAGGGATAGTGTTTTTGTTTGTGATTATTACCTCAATAAACTGAAACATCCATTCTTGGAAAAAAAAGTAGATTCCATACCCATTAATCAGTTCAACAATATAATCACATGTCCAACTTCCTCAATGAATTCAGTTTTTTCAGCTTATTTGTCATTCTGGGAACAATAGTTCACTGATTGGTCAACCAGTGAGTATTCATAAACTTTTTCCATTTCTTTTCCCACAAGTTCCAATACATCTACGCTAAATATTTGGTAATATCCCCTTCTTCTTGTGTGGGAGGAAAACCAAACATTCTATCAAATTTTTTTCTCCGGAAAGATAAGACCAAATCCTCCTTCTCATCTCAAACTTCTCTAGTTAAAGGGTCGTAGTGTTGAGCACACACCCATATAAGATTCGGGCATCATGTAGTGGGAGGGAAAGTAGTAGTGAGCTTAATATAGATTTTGGCTATAAGGGCCATGTTGTTACTTCTTTCGAGGAATATAACCTCTTCTTAAATTCATCTAGGTTAGAATTAGCAAAGTCGGAATATGTAATTCTTTCCAAAGGGGAACTAAGATTGGAACTTGATTTTTTGGAATGAATATGAAGCCTCATGATTCCAACACAGTTATAACAAGCCCATTTTTACTAAATATCAAACCTTTTAAATTTTTCGCAAAAGATCACATAAAATATGGGAAGTGATGAACTTACCTTTAACAAAACCCTAATTTCCACTCGGAATTTTTCTCAAGAGCATTGCAACTAAACTCGATCTTATGGAATACCTCTTGCTTCAACTTTCTTCCAATGCCACTTGAATATCCTTTATAGCATCAAACCTTTTTAAGTATAGAATTGATATTTATAACAAGTTATCATATTAACTACTCATGGATTCATGAATTAATGCCGAAGATTGTGTTCATGGGAAAAAAATTAATTCCCAACTTTTTCCTATTTTGAATTACTGCAATATTTTCAAGTACTATCATCCATGTATCTCCATCACATAATTCATACCCATTAACAGGACTACTTTCATATGGCTAGTGCATTAATTATCCTTTTTTCCTAGTTAACGCGCTTTGGAAGAATTTTTCAAGATGATCCCCACACCCCCTTTGTAAAATACAAGACACATTTCTTCTTTTTCATACATGTGCCACATACTTGGTAAACGTATCCAAATAATCGGGCCTCAAGGTTACGTTTTACAAATTGTAACTCTTAAAGAAGCATGAGACTTTGTACCCTTTTTGTCTAGTTACCCAAAAAAATTCATACACCCCTTCATAAGGACTTCGGGCTCAGCGTTGTTTTGTACTATTACCTTTATTATGTGTACATCTATATGTGGCCTCCAATACTTAGAGAATTATTTATTACAAACTTTGGGACAAAATGCATTCTTCAGCCACAAAATTTTTATCACATCTCGCTACTAACCCAAAGCTTCAAAGCTATCTCAAGATAAACAATTTTCATGTTTTGTCATTTTGTTGGGAAAAATAATAATCCCGACCCAACTTAGAAATACAAGATGTAGAAACAACATAAATTATTACAAGGGATTTCCATACATTATTCAAATGAATCCCAAATGAAAAATTAATTCAAACTAGAACGGACCAAGATCAATGATGTGAACTACTCAAAACTTTTTGGATTTAACAGACCAAATATGGGCACCGAAAATGGCTCGATTTGAGGATGGAATCCCCATTTGGTTCCCAAAGAACCAAAGAATTGCGTAAGAAAGGAAAATTCCATATTCTCATCCATTGGGCTATGAATTCATGATGGAACAACACATATGGTTTCTTGAGTAAATACGTAACATAACATTTCCACAAAATAAATCCTAGTCATTGTAGACTAGAACACAAAAGGAAAACAAAAATGGAAAAATAATAAAATTGTACATTATACAAGATCATACCTAATTATTTGGTGTAGTCTAGGAAGTGTTTAAGGTACCTTTCGTTGACATGAAAATCCAATAAATGTCCCTCTAAATCCTTTAAGAAGAAATTATGTTCACCAATTCTAATATCAATGGAATATGGTCCCATCCACAGGGCATTGAATTTTCCATGTTTTCCCTTTTCCTCATGTCTATTATCCCACAATAAGACTAAATCCCCAACACTAAAATATCTTGGAGTAATTTTCTTGTTAGATATCCATTTGATCTTTTCCCTAAATTTGACATGCTTCTAATGGGACTCTTTTATTTCCTCATCTAGCTTCATGATTTGGTTAATCCTTATCTCGTAAGGACTCGATTCTTCCTCATCTTCTAACTATTGCATAAATTGATATGTTGAGATTTTCAAATTTAAAGGCAAAGGGGCAGAATCCTATAGACTAGCTCAAAATTTTCCTAGTAGATCTCTTAGTGGTAACTATGTCCACCCATAGTGCAAACTTGAGTTTTTCACCTCATTTCTTTTTGTTAGTATCAAGCATCCTTCTGAGTATTTTAAGAAGATTTTTTTTTCTTGATTCTACTTCACCATTTCCTTAGGATTATAATTATATGCATAGACCAAATTTATTCCATATTCTTGGCACATCACAACCAATGGCTTGGTTCTAAAATCATGGTATTATCTACAACTATCTTGATAGGCACTCCAAATATACATATTATTATTGAGAAGGAAATACATGACTACTTAATGGGTTAATTTCCTAGTAGGGATGGCTTCAACCCATTTGGTAAAGTTGTTTGTTGCAACCAATATCCATTTGTGTCCCACACTTGAAGAGTCTGATATTTCCCCAGTAAAATACATTCCCCATTATTTGAAAGGAGCCTCTATTGACACATGTTATAGAGGTAAAGAACATGAAACTTTTAGTCTTCTAGAGAAGTGTTGGAAACTCTCGCATGTTTGAACCAATAGGGAAGTATCCTTGAATAATGAAGGCCACCAATATCCTTCCCTTATAAACTTATGAATAGTGATGCTACCAGCGAAATGACCCCCACATACTCCCGTATGAAATTCTACAATTATTTTAGGGGAATCCTCTTCAGTGATACACCTAAGTGAAACTCCCTCTAGATTCTTCCAAGCTAACCCATGATTATTCAAGATATACTTTTGAGAATCTAGTTTGAGTTTCCTCCTTTGGTTCTTATCTAAGTGCATATGACAATTCAAATTCTTCAAATAGTAGAGTATGTCTTTGTACCAAACTGAATTGTTTACCTTTTCATGAGGGTTTGTCCCACCTTCTTCAACAATATTTATTTCCATTACCTATAGATTACTTTTTGTCATTAAATTTTCCAATCCTAAACCTCTAACCAACTTGGTTGTTTAGATCTCCATGTCATACTCTTGCAATTTATTTACCCAGTGGCATCTCTTACTTGATATCTCCATTTCAGACAAGATATCCTTCACCATTGTATGGGGAACATAAACTACAACCTTGGAGCTTAAGATATAAGGTATGAATATTTTGGTGGCTCTTACTAAGGAAAAGGCTTGTTCGTCCATGATGGAATATTTCATCTCATCTCACTACAAGGATTTTCTAAAGAAGGAAATGGGCTTCTCATGCCCCTCTTCATCTTTCTATAGTAACACAGAAGCAATTATTTTTTCTAAAGAAAATGAAAAAAATTGGAATGCCTTCCTATAATCGGAACTTTTTAAGATAAGGTAATTTTTAAGTGCTTCCTTTTATCGACAAAATGCTTGAATAGCCCCTTCCTCCCATTTTATGACCTAATCCTTCTTTAACATGTTTTTGATAGAAATAGTAATCTCAGGAAAGTTTGAGATGAATATTTTGACAAGTATTATCTTCCTAAAGAAATAATAAATACCCTTTTTAGACATGGGAATCAAAACCTTACCAATTTCCTCTACTCTTTTAGGATCTATCGTGACCCCTTCCTTTTATACTATGTTCCCTAGTAGGTTTGAATTTTTCACTCCAAAGTGACATTTCTTGGGATTTAATGAAATCCCTTATTCTCTATATCTGAGCAATATATGTTCAATGTGTCCCTTGTGATAACCCCTTTTCTCTGAGAAGATAGTTATATCATCCTGATATACTACTATAAAATCGTTGATAAGATCAGTAAAAGCCACATCCATATCTCTTTGAAAATTTTCCTTTGCATTCACTAGTCCAAGGCATCCTAGCATAAACATATGTTCCACATGGGGTAGTAAAATCATAGTTGAATTGTTTTGATTGCTTCACTACTACTTGATTATATCCATAAAACTATCCAATGTAGACAACAATTTTGATCCTGTCACTTTTTGTAACATATTGTCCATATTAGGCAATGGGTAATTATATTTAAGATATGCCTTGTTTAGATTTTTAAAATCCACACAAATCCTTATGTCCCCATTATTTTTCCTTACTAGAACAAGGTTAGCTTATGATAAAGAATATTTGGTAGGCTATATAATCCCTCCATCCCTCATATTTGTTAGTTTTTCTTGCATTTTGTTTACAAGGATGGGATTAATAGGCCCTGTTTCTTCCTAAAGGGATTGGTATTAGATACTAATGGTATTTCATGCTAGAACAGGTCTTCCCTGTATGCTTTTAATTTTGAGTATGACCATGCTAGAAAATCTTTGTATTTCTTCATAAACTTAGTGTAGGATTACTTATCTTCTTTATTCACGTTACAATCCAACCAAACTTTTTTGGTATTTTCATAGGTTCCCATATTGCATGCCTCAACATCTCTAGATGCATAGATAGTTTTGTTAATAACCCTATTAGCATGATCAAAATTGGACTCAACACTAACCAATCTGTGAGGGATGGTATTTTTTTCAACTGTATTATGTCTTTCCAAAAATAGTCTCCCTTACCTTACACATTTCCACCATGGGCTCAAGATCAATGAATTGATTAGAGAACTCTTCTCTATAAGTTAAAAAACCTATTAATCTGAGAATCATCCTCAAAAAATTGTCGATGTTGAAAATTGTTAGGAACTGATGGATTGAACAACACTTCTACTTCATAATTACAATAAGGAGATATTGCATCATTGGAATACTAGGATGAAAGGACATCCATTTTGTTGGCTGCTGCATTATGAGATATTTCATGATATAATATATTAAAAGAATCAAATAATTCAATAAAATCCCAGACTTTGTGCTTGTACTATTTCATCCTCTGGTTCTTTATTGTGTATATTATTTTATTTGTTTCAAAACCAATTCAAAGTTTCCTTTGAAAATGATGTCCTGAATTCCATGCTTCCATGCAACTCTTAGGCCAAGTAATAATACTTCATACTAGGTGATGTTATTAGTGCATTCACACTTCAATTTGGAAGAGATTTTAGAAGGAATCGATTTGGAGAAATCAGGACCACTCCAACTCCATTTCTAAATTTAGAAGAATCTCTTAAAAACATTGACGTGTCATTGTATTACTAGTAATTTAACCAACTCATACATAATTTGGTGTCATTATAACCAAGGCAAAGTGTCTAAATCTATATGCAAAAGGAGAAAGAAAATCTAATTCAATAAAACTTCTTCCTAAGAAAACATACTGAAATTAAGCATGCATGAAAAGGAAACACAACACAACTAAGTTACTAAAATAAATCTGCATAAAGTAAATTAACTATGCTAGGAAATAACAAAAAAATCCTCCTCCTGGGGAAGAGCATATTTTGGCCATTCTATTCCCTTCATATTTTAAGCAACTAAAATTAACTTTTAAAACTACACTTGTATTGATTCAAAACCGATCTATAAAATATGCCCACATTTCCAAATATATGGAAGAGGTATTTATATACATTACTTCTAGTTTTCTTGGTCCACACACCAAGAACTAACTACCTATTCTTGGGAAGATTTATTCAAAGAAATAAATACTAAAGAAACTTGACTACAAGAGCCCACTTATCATGGAGAATATTTCTACAACTCATCCCTTTAATCTAGGAACACAAAGTGGGAGAGTACTTATTCAACATTCCAAATAATATTCCACTATTTTCTCATCCTTAAAACATGGAGAGAAAATGGAGGAGTGTTAAGTCTATGAATTTGAATTCTTCTTGGAACTCCACATGCATGCATGAGTTTGGATTGCCACATGTATGGATATGTATTATTGTTTGATGGCGTCGAAGGAAGGAGTGGGATGAATAATTTAGTGCTCCTCTACATTAATTTGGAACAAACCAAAATACTTTCACTAGTTGGGCATTTCCGTAGTTTCGTTTGGTGTTTCCATAGCTACGTGTAAGTTTTTCGTAGCATAAATCTAGCAGCAATCTATGAATAACTAGGATTTTCATAGCTGTGTGAAGACTTTTAGTAGCTTTGATCTATGAACTTGGAGTAGAGTTGCTTATGACCTATTTTCTACACACTATTGCATTCTAACTTAGAAGAAATATTAGGAAATAAAAACAATTAGATTGCAAATAGATTTCTAAAGAGATGATAAGATAAATCCTATATTCTACCTTAAATATGTTATCCATTATTAAAACTACATCTAAATTCACTTGAAAGCTTTATTTTAAGAGAGAGAATAAGAGTGTTATTTGGTGATATAATGAGACATATTTTGGTCTCATCATTTCCCCCACACTTAACTTCTTGCATGCCCTCATGCAAGCTATTGATCTTCCTATAGAATCTGATTTTGTCAATACTTTTGCATCTTTCAAATTGTCTTCTCCTTTTTCATGATAGTAGAAAATTGAGATTCTAGAAGTAAAATTTTTACTTCTTTCTTATTCATGCTCTCATGAGGTTTTTCTTAGATAATGTAGAGAGATTTTTTTCCCACACTTAGCTCTTTGTTTTCTCATGCATTCTTCAAAATATTTGGAAGAGAGTGAGTCTCCCCACACTTAGCTTTGTGTATGCCCTCATGTAAACTATTTTTTTATTGAGCAGCTTATAGATCCCAATTGTTGTAAACTAGAAAGATGTCATTTACATCATTTTCTTTGTTACTTGACTTGATCAAGCACATGTAGATCTTGACAAATTTCTCTCTTTTTTTCTTTTCTCTTTTTTTTAAGATTTCGAGAAGTGAATCTATTTGTAATTAAAACAACAAATAACAATATTCAAGAATAGAAAAATAGAAGTTACCATACCATACTCAGTAGTTATTCTTTCTTTCATCATGTTATATAACCGTGATTTCCATCCGTATCTGAAAAAACAAATAGATATGAAGTTAGGTCCTCTCGCAACATAGAAATTTTCAGAGAAAATAATTTCATCAACTAAGTCAAAGCATAAGAGAAGCAAATCATATGGATTCAAGAAATACTTTGAAGTGAAAATATTATTTTGTTTTTTTCTTTTTTAGTAATTGGGCTGGCACAAGAAGATGGTTTTCTAAGGATTCACTATCCTTTTGAGAAATTTCAACATCATGGAAAATTAGGAAGAAATATTCCGAGTTTCGCAACAACCAACTAGCTTAGAAATTTGATTACGTATTCAACTTCTCCGAAAATTGTAACATTTTTATCCGAGAACAATATACAACCATTGAAACAAACGCTTTTTGGCAGAGAATCAATCGGCCCTTGGAATCCTCATATGATGAGTGTTCCATGAAGTGGTGAACTTTATTTGAACAAAGAAACTAATTAGAAGCTTATGTTATCACCAAATTATGAGCAAATGAAATACAAATATTAATGTATTATATAACAAAAATATCAAAAAAATCATTTCTCTAAGGTATGGTTTGGCATAGGAGAAAACTTTCACTATAATATTTTTTTAAGAGTTAGGTGTACATGACAAATAACAAGTTAAGAAAAAATGGTAAATTTTTTTCGTGAAATGAGATGGTTTAAGGAATTATTCATTTATTAGGAATGGATGGTTTATTGTGATAGGTTATGGGTATGATCCCTGAATACAAATGGTATGTTAGCATTCAAATTATCATATAGTAGTCGAGCCAAGTATTTTCTATAGTAATGAGAAGGATTAACATTGACTACTTATTATCGAAGGAATTTTGGTGGTTCCAGAAGTTGGGAAAATGAGTTTTAGAAAAAAATTAAAAAATGAGACAGAGAGGGTAGCATGGAATGAATCAGGTACTGAAAATGAGGAGTATTAGAAGATTACTTGCATGCATCATAAGATTATTTTTATAGAAAAGAAGTAGTCTTCAGCATGTTATGTTTTTTAAGAAGCATGCATTCAAAATGTGATATCTTGGTTGTTTCTCAATGAAAATGAGTAATTCAAAATGATCTAGAAATATCAAATCATGTAAAACAAGAACTAGAAATCATTTGAGCTACTTCTTTGCATGAAATGTGAGAATTTTTCATCTAGAAAACGTTTTTATTTTTCACATAAAAATCCTTATCGTTAAATATTTTCTTTGACCTCCACTACAATGCCCCATTTCTTTTTGCATTTTTCCTCCCAATCTGTTTGCATAAATAATCCACAAAAATATTTTTCTTTGTTAACCTGCATAAAGTAAGTGTTTTTTTACATTTCTTGCATGCATGATCTATTATTTAATCTTTACAGAAGTAATAATACATGAAAAAAGAAATATTTTAGAATAGGAAACTAAAATCAATTTAGACACTACAGAAATATAGTATTTTACAATTTTAATAAAAATTAAGAAAAATTATCATTAGATTCTTATTGTATCCATTTCATCACACCAAAATACATGGGTAACTAGCAATTGTAATTTTTGGGTATATACGAAATGGAACTAGATACAAGTTTTATTTCATGACAATACATACTTCTATTATGAATTTTCATCCATATGCTAATTAGTGTAGTCAATCTTATCAACAAGTTATAATATCAAATTGAAATGATCAATTGAATATAAAAGAAATATTTCTTAATAGAATAAATAATTACATAAACACATGCTCGATGGACTAATATGAAATTATATTTCCATTTTATGGGGTGTGGGTTTATTTTAGCAATCTCCATCAAGTTTATAAATCTAATTGTAGAAATAAAATTTAATCTATATGGAACAAAAATTTACGTAAACACAAAATGCTAAAAAAAAATTGTAGGAAAATAAATTTGCGAGAAAATATATTTACAGAAATAAAATTTTAGGAAAATAAATTCTAAAGAAATTATTGAATAAGAATCTTTGTCACAAATCTTGCTAATAGGTATTATACTGTCACTAGAATAATCTTTTAGAAAAACTTGAGTCTCCTAATATCACCATAGTCCCCGAAAAAACGATTCCAAAATGATGGGTTGTTGTATTACCAGTAATTTAACCAACTCGGAGAAAATTTGGTGTCATTATAACAAGCAAGGCGGTGTCTAAATATATATGTAAAAGGAGAAATAAAATCTTATTCAACAATACTTCTTCATAAGAAAACATACTGAAATTAAACATGCATGAAAGGGAAACACACAAAGAACTAAAATACTGAAATAAATCTACAAAGTAAATAAACTATGTTAGGAAATAATAGAAAAATATTCCTCCTTGAGGAAGAGCATATTTTGACCATTCTCTTCGCTTCATATTTGGAGCAACTACAATTAACTTTTAAAACCGCACTTATATTGATTCAAAACTGATTTACAAAATATACCCCCTTTCCAAATATATGGAAGAGATTTATAGACATTACTTCTAGTTTACTTGGTCCACACACCAAGAACTAACTACCTATTCTTGGTTGGTTTTATTCAAAGTAATAAATACTAAACAAACTTGACTACAACAACCTACTTATTATGGAGAATATTTCTATAACTCGTCCCTTTAATATAGGAACAAAAAGTGGGAGAGTACTTATTCAACATTCCTAATACTATTCCACTATTTTCTTATCCTTGAAACATGGAGATAAAATGGAGGAGTGTTAATTCTATGACTTTGAATTCTTCTTGGAACGCCACATGCATGCATGACTTTGGATTGCCACATGTTTGGATCTATATTCTTGTTTGATTATATGGAAGCAAAGAGTGGTCTAAATATTTCAATGCTCCTTTACATTAATTTGGAACAAACCAAAATAATTTCACTAGTTGGGCATTTTCATAGTTGCACTTGGCATTTCCATAGCTGCATGTAAATTTTCCGTCGAAAAAATCTAATGGTAATCTACAAACATTTGGTATTTCCATAGTTACGTGAAGACTTTCGGTAGCTTTAATCTATGAACTTGGAGTAGAGTTTCTTATGACCTATTTTCTACACACTATTGCATTCCAACTTAGAATAAATATTAGGAAATAACAACAATTAGATTGCAAATATATTTCTAAAGAGATGATAAGATAAATCATATATTCTACATTAAATATGTTATCCGTTATTAAAACTACATCTAAATTCACTTGAAATCTTTATTTTAAGAGAGATAATAAGAGTGTTATTTGTCAATATAATGAAACATATTTTGATCTCATCAAACATCATGTTCTAGGATGCATTGGAATCTTGCATATGTGCATTTTTGTTTATAGAATGATCTTAGAAATATTCATATCCTAAGAATTTTCCCAAGTCTGTATCAACAAACAACACTTCATAAGAGGCATTCATGTGATCCTCAATTAGGTGAAGCATTTTCTTTTCCCCATGTAATTTGACAAGCTTCCCCTCCAGTGGTATAGTGGCATAAGACATATCCATCTGAACACTTCCTCCCACACTAGCATCCACATTTTTGATAGTAACATACCCCACTTAGTGAGGTAATATACTATAACAACATTCATAGTCAAATACTTTCCAGGGTATGCAAAAATTTGTACTATTAATCCTTTTACATACCCAATAACATGTACCTCTCTCAAATCCATGGAAAATAATGTTCCAAAGATTTTTGTTATATTGATGTTTAATTCATTCATAACCTCCAAAGGCATGATATTACATGAGGCTCCTGAATCAAACATACAATTATGAAGAATTCATTCATTAACAATCAAGGTAGTGAAAAAGGGGTCCACATCCAACTGTGATTCAACTAGGGAAGTACCCAAATATACTTCCAGGGGTTCCTCCATGCCTTCTTGATCCTTTTTTACTTCAAATTCAGCTATGGTAGGAGGTATTACCTCATTTCTTGCCTCTCTTGTGTTGAAAACCATCTCCTATCTTAATCCCAAATACTCAAATGTCCTCCTCCTATGCTCTGGAATTATAAGAAATTCCAAAATTGGAATAGTGATCTTTATTTGACTTAATATTTAAGTGATATCACATGTTTTATACTTGGGAAAATCTACATTGGGAGGCAAGGTGTATGCCTTTTCTGATGGGATATTATCCTTCACTATTTGAGCAGAATCAAAGGTGCTTGTCTTGAAGTAGTGATAGGGCCCTTATCGGCATATACTTCTTGGGAATGTTGGTTAAGAGAGGTACATTTGGTTTAGCACCATGAGCAGATCCTTTGACTTGTTTACTTCATATGCTATAATCACTCTCTTGAACTACCACAATATCCATCAATAGTTTCCTATCTTCTTCTGAGGGAATTCCACCATCGTAATTATTAATCATTAAATCCCTCAGATATTAAAAATCATGGTTAGGAAGTTCAAATGATTGGACCATATCTATATCATCATTTCTCATAGGAGGGAGGGAGAACACTTGACTTATGCAAGTCTAGAAATCCTCCAGAGTTCTAGCACACAATAAATCAGTAGAAGTAGCTCCCCATGGTGAATCATTAGGGCACTCCATCATGCATACATCACCAAAATCAACCTCTTTATTATCATCATTTTCTACAATTTTTTCACAAGGAGGGTGTGGCAACAAATATTTGTCACACCAGTCAATGATGTGTTGTTCTCGCAACCATGGGCACTCTTCTGCTTAGTTGATCGGGATGATTTATTTTCTCTGAGGTTTGAGTTCTTATTTCTTGAACCCATAGGTCCCTTTCCTCTATCCTCGGCTCAAATATCTCCCTTGGGATGGTTTCCAAATCTATTTTTCCCTTGGGCATGATGTTAAACTTGAGGATTCAAAAATAAAACCATTTCTACCCCGGAAAGTTTATAAGAGATTTCTTTAACTGCTCCTACAAAGGTTTTTACCACTTCTTCTAGGTCCACTACTTTACTAGCTTGTGGCTTATCAGGGTTTATCAACTTAACACCTTCTCTTTTAAGAGGATTCCTATCTCCTTGATATTGTTCTCAATTTAGAGAGCCATAGAGAAATCCTGTCTCAAATTCCTTGGATTATTATCCCTTAAATAATAAGTTTCCTTATTGTCAAAAGCATTTGAGTACTTGATCAAACAAGAATCATCACTAGGCCTTATATTGATAGGCAACCAAGTCAAGGTTTTATTTAACCTAGTGTTAAAATCGTGCACAGGTTCATTAGGATTTTTTTATGTTTTCAAACTCAGTTAAGAGAAACCTAGGATAATTTTTGTCATTGTATTGCATCTTGAAATCATTTTTCATCTCTTCCTAAAAATCAATCAAGTTATCCGGAAATGAATTATACCATCCCTAGCATATTCTTCTAAAGTATGTATAAACAACTTGACATATACATCTATGTGTTCTACTTCAAATTATTTCATAACATTCTAAAAAATTATAAAATGTTGGTCTCCACTTATGGAATTATTCCCTTGAAATCTTAATAGTCTACTCCTGATTTCATGGGGTACTTCATTTGGGTAACCCACCATCCCTTGGAATATTATTGGTCTATAGGTATTAACCATGAAAGGAGGCCTTGGTGGAGATTGTGCCATATTATTTAGTGGAGGTTTTTCAGGATTGAAATGATGGGGAACTAGGGGCCTTTGAGACAAGGGAGTATGGTACACAAAATATGAATCCTTCAAGGATTTAGTTTCACAAAATACTTTATTGTTAGGAATCAATAATGGAGGAAAATGATGAGTACATTGGTTACTTATATATGTTGAACCCTTTTGAAACAGAGTATGAAAATCATCTTGAGGGCTATCTCGACTCAAAGTTGTCATATGTGATATAATAATATTACACTAAAGGATGATCAAATTCAGCATTCACCACATTTTTTCCTTTTAATCTTGGACCATCAACTAGCTTCCATATCTGTTTCCTTCTTGGATTTATGCTTTCGAACTCTAGAAGTAAATTCCTAGTAAGATCATACTCGAAGAAATATCTTCTTCCTTCTATCTTTACAAAGTTGAAGATTAAATAATTTAAAGAGTAAGTAACTTACACTGGTTCATGTCAGATTTTCTTTTAGAAGACAGAGCCTCCACTAAGGTCTTACACCTTAGATGTTTAGATTAACTCAAATAGAACTTGAAATGACAACTTTACACACTAGTAGAAAAATATCGCAGATTTTCATGAATTTTACCACGCTTTCCCAGTGAATTCATATTTAATGGAAATCCTACTTATACTGAGGAAATATTGAGAGTGCGTTCATAATGGACTATATTTTGATAAATCTTTGTAAAGGGAAGATTCCTTAATCTCAATCTGACCTTAATATCCAATATTTTCATTAGATACTTTGTATATTTTTCAAAATCTAGGAAATGGTCCCTAAAAACGGCGTCGAGAAGTGTGTTAGTACTCAATCTTACACATCCTTTAGGCCTAGCAACATCAAGCAAGGGATTTATATGCTTTGAGAATGGAAAAATTTATGGTTCATAATCACTTACATCCAGGAAATATCTGGAAAAATCTTTGGGACTAGGCTTTAGAGTGACTGAGTGACACATACAAAGGGGATGGCCTTTCCCCACTACTTTTGGTCTTTCCTTTTAACTAGGGTGACAGAACCTATGAGGTAACCTGAAATGCAGAGGGGAGATGAATTCTTTGTTCCTCAATTTCTTCAAATTTATAAATCAATCTGGGATGAACATGGCCATGGATACAAAGAATTTAATCTCATTATTTGTCACACAAAGTGATGCATTTGTTGATATTACTAGACACGGGTTATTGAGACAAAGCATGATTCTATATGCTCTGGAATATTTTTGATAGGGGAGATAAGATCAAGAATGCCCCCTTCACAAGTGTTTTATAAGTAGAGAAACAAAATGATATGTAGTCATTAATCCAATAGGATGATATTTGTAGTAGGTTGATATTTTGTGGGGGTGGGAGATTATACCTTGATGGATCTTTCTACAACAAAATTTTTAAACTAAAAAAGACAATATGCCATCCTGGAAAGTAAATAACATTCAATCAATTAGAGACAATTCCTTGGAAAGAAGATTTACATTCATTGATACTTAGTGAATGCAGGATCCCATACAACCTTTAAGATATAAAAAAGGTTTGTGTAAATGTCCTAATGAATTTTCATGGCTTCTGATCTCTTATACCTAGGATTCACTCAGAGGATAACAAAAATCTCTTCAACAAAATGGTTATAATGAGGAATTTAAAATTGTGCACAATATTGTAAAGAAAATGCTCTCAACACAACATTGGCCCAACTACTAGAATACAACCACTAAGGACAGATCTAGTGTAATTTAGAGAAGACATGAACAAAATATTACAACAAGAAATGTAACCCATTAATCAAAGTCCAAAGTACAGAACTCATAATGAAAAATCTATATTCATAAGAATATACATATCATTTAGATCCCCAAGTTCTTGACAAGGGAACACAAAACCAATGCTCTTAATGTCTATCAATGGCTATACACTACAACCAATTTGACACCGGATCCCCGAGAGACAAAAAAATCCAATGTATCTCATTCAAAATAACCTCCCCGTATTACATTAGTATCTCTCAATACTATCAAACCCATCAGGGAAAAAAATTAATCCACCCTCTCCCCCATTTTAAATTTGATGTAAGCACTAAAAAATAATCTACATGCTCACATTTTCTCATATTTACCATATCCATGCTTGAAGGGAGACCATTTTTTCTCATGCACCCTCAAAATCATCAAATTAAGTAACCCGTTGCATCCCTAAAGGCTTGAGAAACAAGGGATGTTCAACCACTTGATGATAAAATAGGGGATCACAAACATCTAAGCCTAGCTCCATAGAAACTTCAGCACTAATACCTTCGTGGAATGGAACCACACCGCCATCCTCATGTCCCATATCATCTTATAAATCATTTTTAATACAACCAACACCAAAGTGAACCTCCTCACTACCCAGGGTCATTGTATCAACTTTAAATGTAGGTGGAGGAATTGAATAACATACATCCAGATCTACATGACATTTTTGATCCATCCAAGAGTGCCTTACCACAAATCTTTCTAAGAATTTATACCACACTCTATATTGTCTCTCCTTGTCCACTACTACATCAACCAACATGTATCTATCCTCGACCGAGGAATACCCCACCATACGTATTAATCATTTCAATAATTAACTAAACATGGTCACAACTAAGGAAATATACCCTAGATTTAACCTAGTTGTACCAATACTTTCTATAAGAGAGAAACATATTCCAATGAGGATATCCAAGAAATAATTTGTTTTTGTGGCATGCAAAAGGTTAGTATAAGATATCTCAACACTATAATCTATCCATCCATGTAATACACAATCTTCTTCTTTCTTAAAACACATTATCCTTCTTTATTCAACCAGGCCCATAGTGTTTCTACCATACCCAGGAAGGAAAAAATCAATATCATCACTGAATTGATCCCTAAACATCACCATCATTTGATTCCATGAATGCAATGAGCCATGAGGTAAAGAATTAAACCAATCCTGAGCATCCTCTTATAGTGTATGCACAAATAGCTTCATGATAACATCCTCATACTTTACCTCATATTCATTCATCACTTATTCAAACAAACCAAGATGTTGTTCCACATAAGTGTTGTCATATCCATGAAACATAGGAAATATGAGCATGATTCCATCAAAGATCGATGCATGTATCCAGGTATCCCCTGAAATTTACAGGCCTAAAATCATTTGATCTAAAATGGACTTTAGGGGGAACACACACCATACAACTATCACGACTACGCATGGATAGGTTCACATTAACTCGATCCTATGAATAAACATATATATCCCTAGTAGAAGGGGCACAATGATATGACCATACTAGAGACCCAAATACAATCCAAAAATAAAATACGATATAGTAAATGAAGAATGTTAGTACATTAAAACTAAAAAGATAATAGATTCACAACTAGATTCATGACCCTAGAAAAATAAATCACATAAATTCCCAAAGGAAAACCACAACCAAGATGTAATCCCCAAGATCCCATAAAACAGATAAGAAACTCAAATTGAAAACCCAAATGAACAAAGTGAATTCAAAAGTCCTTAAGTAACGGCGCTAGAAGCATGTTGGTACTCAATATTACACCTACTTGGGGCTTGGTAGAATAACCAAGGGATTGGGATTATTTGAGTATGATAGACTTTATAGCATGAGTAGTTTTCAGCCGGGATATGTCTAACAAACTCTTTAGGACAAGGATTTGGGGTAATTGAGTGACACATACAAAGGGGATGGCATTTCCTTGCTACTTTTTCTTTTACCTTTAACCTGTGGGGAGAGGACCTAAGGGGTAGCCTGAATTTAGAGGGGGAGATGAATTCTTTATTCCTTAATTTATTCATAATGATAGATCAATTTAGGATAAGCATGGCTATAGACACAACACTTTACTTTCAAAAGTTGTCACACAAAGTTATGTATATGCTTATTTCACCAAAAAAAAGTTACTATAGAAAGATAAGTTCCATTGTTGTTGCATTTTTAATGAAGGAAACTAGAATTAAAGGTTCCCTTTATTGGTATTTATGAGAAAAACAACATAATGACTAAATAAATACCTGTATTGTAAGATGGGACTAAAAATATGATTTTATTTATAAAGATGGGGGATTTTATGAAAATAAATCTTCTAGTAATATAGATTTTAATACTCACTTAGACAATATATCATCCTAAAAAGGAAAGAACAATTCATCAAGTAGTTACATTTCAATTTAAAGAAATATTTGCATTCATTGATACTCAATTAGTGCAAAGGTTCCATACAATCTATAAAATACTTAGCACAAAGGTTTATGCAAATATTCTAATGAATTATTTATTTCTTCTAATCTCATACACTTAAGATTCACTCAAAATCTTATGAAAATTCATCAACAAAATGATTTCAGTAAGGGTTTTATAATTACATCCAATATTGTAAAGTAAGTACTCACAGCACAATATTGAAGAAATGACCAAATATTAATCGCTAAGGATATATCCAAAGGTAATTTAGAGAAGCAAGAAACACAAAATTGCAACAGAAAATGTGACTCATTAACTACATGTTCGATATACATCACCCGAATATATAATCAAAGCTCATAATCGACATATTTCATTAATATATATCAAATTATTGACAAGGGATCATGAAATAAAATTATCTCAATGCATGTTAATGACTATACATTGCAGCCATCTTAACATAACAATTTGAAAGAGTAAAAACTTATATTTTATTTCTTCTAGGAAATTATGCAAGTATCACGAGAAAAATATTTTGACGTGTCTTAATAGTAGAAAAACTAACCCCCTCTTCCATATGAGGAAAAAACCTCATACTTATACAATTTATGTTTAATTCCCTTGATTCAATTTACCCCCCAATATCATCCTAAATGATCCTTTGAACTTTTCTTCGTGCAATCCAAAATATCTTCAAAGTAAAGGAAATATCTTCTAGCCAAAAAGATTCCTTCATCCTTCTTATTGGGCTTGGTGAAGAAGAAACAACACTGTGACACATGGAAGGAAGGAAAAGGATATTCCTTTGTTATTAACAAGTTTTTTTCCTCTAGAAAATTACATTTTGTTTGAATAAATATTTTCACTAGAATGTATTACCGTGAGGGAAATTTTGTTTTAAATCTCCTCATCGGGCCTCGAATGATAGTGGAAAATTATTTCCTTATTTATACTTTTTCATTAAGTTCTATAGAAATAATTCTTCCTTTCTTTATCCTTTTTGATATTTTATTAATTTTCAACTTAATCGTGCCCATCACTGCATGGTAGTTAAAATGAAATCGCTTGGCTCTCCAAGATTTCCAAGAACATAATCCTGAAGAGTCTAATAAAAATTCTCTTTATTATTTATTTTGATCCTTTCTCCATTATCCATCCCAATTAATTTTTCTATTAGAAAATGGAGGCTACCAATGTACTCCAATACTTTGTCTCTTTCCTCAACAAGAATTTCAATGAATTTTATCAGTCTCCACTCTTACCTTCACAACTTTGTAGTATTCATGTTGATTTCCTATATACTTAAGAGACACAATTCCTTATTTAACAACCAAGTCATCACTTAAGTCATGATGGCTTCTATTTGTGGTAACATATCAATCCACATTGCATTTTCATCCTCACACTTGTCTATTAGTGCCTTGGTTCAAGTTTTTTTATTAAAAATATGGGAATAACACTTCACAAATTTCTTGATTATTTATTCACCTCTTGTGACCAAATCATTTTCCCACTAAATTGTAGCTTCCCCTCTTTCTCCCCAGATCACTTACTCACTCGATGTCATCATTACTAATCTAAGGTATTTTAACCTACCCTACCCTATGATTCGATGTCAATTTTCTAACCAAGCTAGAAAATGCTTCATTCTTAGCCTTTAAATCCTTCTTGGTTTCTTTGAATTCATCAATATTTTGGAAAAATACTCTACTCGCCATAGATAAATCATGTTTAATTTCCTTAGTAGAAGGCTTACCTAATGAGATCCTTGAAATATGAAAATTAGATGGAGATACTTCTCCCTGGGCACATCAAATTTGGGAGTTGCAACGTCTATGAATATTTCTCCTTTCTTATTTAGAACCACCCCGGAAATAACTTTTGATATTTTGGTTGGTCTTATGGGATTGAGGATGGCTAGATGTTGTAAATCATCATCATCTAATTATATCTCTACCTTTTTCTTCCTTGGGAGTGATGAGCCCTTTTATTTACTATTTTAAATACCTCATCATTGTATTTTGTTTTTACATGTGTACTCCCGAACTTTTCATTTCCATATACTTGATGAACATGACTACTATATCATGAAATTATGACACTTATATTAATTAATATAACTATTCTTGAGTCACTCTAATTCTATGGATTTTGAATGTGCATGTTAATCTCTTTAATACAATGAAATGATTAATGCTTCTTTATCTAGATGTCATACTTGTTTGAAAGAAGTTTTTATATGTTGTCATTAACATACAACCAAAGCAACTCTATAGCAATGCAAAGAAACTCATCCCTAAAGAATCGACATGTAAAGAATCGAGACTCGCTCCATAAAGAAAGCACCGAAGCCAAAGGAGAACACATGCATATACAATAACGTAATTTTGGGAAGCTTTATCAATGTGGATACTTCACCTAATTTTTGCATATCAATAAAGAAGTAGTTATGACAAAAATAAGTAGATCTCACGTCAATACCTGATTATGCTCTACAAATACAATCGTGGAACAAGTTGATTTAACTTGATAACTAATTTTTAGAGTAAATAATTAGTTATGTTATTGTATTAGAACACCTTTTCTCGTTATGATTGCATACATAATAATCTCTGATTTCTTGGTAATGATCTTTTACTTAATCAAAATGTAACTATTATTTTGAATGACTCTTTTCACATCTCTAGTGAATATAAATAGAATGGTGAGGTTGTAGTAGATATCGATTCATAGTTAAGTAATTGTTATAAGTTTCATTCGAATCTTTATGTCGATGAATAAAAATATGATTTCTAACATTTTTCTACAAATGTAAGCCTTTGGAAGGGTTATCACCCAAGGTAGGGCCCACATTTGGTTTGCTAAACTCGCTTTCTTATTTGTTGTTTTTTTAGTTCCTTGCATGAATAGATTAGAATTGCAGCAGTTTATTCCTTTACTTGTGTTATGATTTTACCTGCTTTATTACTTAGTTGTAGCATTTAATTTCATTTGCAACTTAGTTTATTTCCATCCTTTTATTTCCAAATTATTATGATAGACATATTTTATTTTATACCTCTTAAGAACTTGTAATTGTGTATACAACACTGGTAGAGTTAAAATTTTACGTCTCTAGGTCTGATGAATAAATGATTATGGATTAGTGAACAACATCCTAATTATTGTGAGTTAATTTGCACCACCATTTTTGGCACTATTTTCGAGGACACTACTAAGTTATTAGGTTTTTATGAGGTCTAATTTTTAGGAAATCATCTCAAACCTGGAACCCCCACTAATTATTGTTGAATGAGTTGAGTAGTTAATGAATGCATTGTCCAAGAAATGCCCATGGTAGATTTTTACGTAATCCACAAGTACCAAAATCTATTTATTTACCTCTAAATATTTTGAGGATTCTAAAGAAGAAACCTCCATAATAGGTTTCTGTTTTGAAGACAATCCCCCAAGTGATTCTATTCTACTCCCTGAGTAGCTAGGGATGGCAAAAGAACTAGAACGGGATGATCAAAATGGGGAAACCACCTTTGAATTCCCCATCACTGACAACAATGAAGTTTTTGGAATGAATAATATTTCTCCATCAGCCTTGCCAAATTTCCATGGATCTATGTGGAAGATTCGGACACCTTCTCGTTTAAGTTGTATGTTTTGTGTAGGAGCTATGATTATACCACCGATACACATAAGTTGAAATTGTTTCTCTACAACACTCAAAGATGCAGTTGTAAGGTGGTTCATGGGATTGGGAAGGAATTCTGTTACCACATGGTCACAAATGAAGGAGAAGTTCCTCAATAAGTACCAATACTATTGAAAATCAAGAAGCAAAGGAGGTGATGAAATATACGAGAATGGCACAAAAGGAGGATGAACCATTGGAAGATTGTTTAGGAAGGTTCATGTTCGCATTCAAAATTCAAGGGACACTACTAACATATCACCCTGAATACCTCAAATTACTCTTTTTGAAGGGACTCAGTGATGAATACATGGATGTTTTGGATCTGATAGGAGAAGGAGATATTTCAAAGGCTAGTTTTGAAGACATCTGTGATGCCTGTAAAAATTACTCCAGAGCTACTATGAAGAGGGTAAGGAATGTAAGATCAAGAGGTGGATTATCTACCAAAACAATGGGGGACATCTCTAAGTTAGATATTGTTAGCATGTTCAAAAACATGAAGCATGAGATTGTCAATGATATGGCCAATCAACTAGATTCTCTACATGTCAAAAATAAGAAAGAAGATGCAGATGCAACACTCACAAAGTATTGTCATGCATGTATATGAAGGAAATCGGATAGTAGACACAGAGCATTAGCTAGTATTTCTCAAGATAGGGAGGCTTCACCTTATTTAAAGATGTTGGAGATGGAAGATGGGTTGGTTTTCTATGTTTCTCAAAGGAACCCATAGCTACCGAGTCAAGGAGGTATGACACAAGACCATATGCATTCATTTCAAAATTGGTCTAATAATTCATATATGCATCCCCCACCTTGGGATAACCCTCAAGAATGGGCCCCATATCCTAGCCAATATCAACAACAAAGTGACAACCTCAATACCAAGGCCAACCACAAAAAAATGAAAACAACCTCCCCAATCATAGAAACAACCCTAGAGGGGACAACAATGGAATAACCCACCTCCTAATTACCAACAAGATTATTAATATCCTCCTTATCAGCAGCAGTAGAAATATTTGATACCTAATCCCCAATTAGGATCCCAACCAAAATCTACATAACTACCTGTTCAACCAATGCTTAATCCTAATAATAAAGCTACTCAGCCAGCCTATTCCAATGAACCAACTCAATACCCTACCTATTCTATTGATATCAACAATATCCATCTTCGCTCGGAAGTGCACTTCCTCTACCGGTTGGACCTACCATTACTAAAATTACAGAAGAACCACAATTGCTACATAATGACCCATAGTAAGAATAGAAGACATTGCACGTTGATCCGTAGAATTCCAGCAAGGATAAAATATAGTGTAATGAAACACCATTTCATGAAAGGTTATAAGAAAAATAGATTGGCCTTAGGCGAAAATCTGATTCTAACTTTTTCAATCATCTCAAAGAAATTTGTGTCAAAATACCATTGATCCAAGCTATTAATGATGTGTCTATCTATAATAAACTAGTTAAGGGCCTATACATTAAGAATCTAGGTAGAAAGAGGAAAGACCCATATCTTTGTATAACTCATTGGATAACTAGCTGATATTATGCTTAGAAACTCAGTTCTACCTAAGTATATTGATCTAGGAAGCCCTTTAGTAAATGTCGGGAATCAAAAGTACAATGATTAAAAACATTGTGATTAACTTAGGGGCATAAATAATTGTAATGAAAAAACAAATCATGGATGATTTGAAATTGGAAGGATTAATAACAATATCCACATTCTTGTAACTTGCATAAAGATCAACAATTAAGCCTGAAGGAGTTCGGAGGATGTGGTATTAGTGGTAGACTCTGGGAGTACCCTGTTGACTTCATTTTCTTCATCCAAAAGCAAGTTTGGGAGGATATCCTATCATCCTAGGAAGACCATGGTTAGCAACTATTGATGCATTCATTGGATGCATATCTAGTAATATGATCATCTCTAATGGAAGTGGCACCAAAAATATTATGCTCTACCCCTACACATTCATTCAATGAAGAAGACCAAACCATTTGGGTGGAAGAACCAGAATAAGAACAAAGCTTAGTTCAAAGCAGCTCATGATGTTGGAGAAGTCATGCATAATATAAGGATAGGAGGAAGATGTTGTTCTTTCTAACATTCTGCAGAATAATTATGGTAACAATGAAGAATAAGATGGAAAATTGCAATGCATAATCTGTCCTGAAAATCAAATCATGCCACAGCAGAGTAGTATGAATATTTCATGTAATAATTACATCCTACACCAGCTTCTTCCACATGATTGTATATTAAATTTTGTAAGTAGCAGCATATGCTCAATTTCTTATCTTTCCAATAAAGTGGATATTTCACCAATTAATCCACTTAATGTGAAAAAAACATTAAGCATGTAACAAGAAAAATTGTTAATTTCTCTTCTCAAAAAGCATAGGAAAACATTTGTGTAGTCATATTTTATACCCTTAGACCAATAGTCTAATCCCATGCACATCATCCTATCAACCGGTGGATGTTGGGCACTCACCCGAGGCATGCGCGGGCACCGAGTCTCTCCTTTATGTGAGTCTTGTGGGAATGCACCATCTTATGATAGATAATCAAAGGTAGAAGAATAGAAAAGAACCATGCAACATTCTAAGAGCCTAGAATGAGTTTTCATCTCATTGCATGCAGAAAAGAGAAATAACAGGAAGCACATGGAAATGCTTCATACAGATAGGAAATGCATAAGTATTATACTCCCAAACACATACATGAGTTATAACAGAGCCTTATATTCATATTAACATATCCAATAATCCACATTACATCCCTTGAGGTCATAACAAATCCTCATATAACTATGCAGAGCCAAGTCATGCATCAGACCTATAGTATGATCATCATATTACAAAGAAGAATGAAACCCATCCCCATAAATGTGTCATCGCTTACATGGTTCTCCTAATCCCTAACCCATAGCATCCTCCACTCTATTTCTATGGGGATTCACCTCTTTCTTCTCTCCTTCACCCTCTATATCTTTCTTCTATCGGGTGCTTGTATTTATAACCTTAACTTCCACTTGCCATGCCTTTGGAAGTTCTGATTGGTGGCAAGTGTCGAAGTGGTCCTCCATGAGAACATGCCTTCACATATCCGAGCTCTCCACTCCTTACAATGATGTCTTCTGTAACCTTCCATTGCATGCCTAGAATATTCCCTTTTTGATCCCATGATCCACAAGGTGGTACCTTATCCACAACTTAGTCATGTTTTTCTCATGTGCTTCTGGGATGTTGAATATGGCTAAATACAAAACTCACTTTTCCTTGCACATGCACAGTATGTTTTATGACCTACTTATAGTAACCTTCCTTGCATAACTTCAACATTGTGCACCCTTCTTCAACTAGCTCTCACCTTCCCACGTGCCTTCTTGTACTTAGCTAATATTATGAGGCCTAAAATCATGCCACACTACACTTGTTCTCTATCCTCATAAACACTATTCAATAAAGAAATAAAGAATGACCTATCCTTATCATGGTTGGGAAGAAAGAATAAGGGAATGAAGAAATGGGAAAAGAATAAAATAATGGGGAACTTGTTTACTTCTAGAGGAGGAGAGGGAAATCCTTCCATAATTATTCTTGTAATATTCCCTAAGTTTCAACCTCATTTCGAGCCACTTTGTGACAGAGGTCCCCCACCGGGGCACTTACCTCTTCAAAATCATCTCCTCTCCCTTAGCACTCATTGTCTCCATGATCTCCTCCAATTTTTTCCCAAATCCTTGAGCATGTCCATCCTCTAAGTGATTTGGGGGTATAATTCCTTCATTCGGTTCTTGATTGAGCCCCTGCAAGGTCTCAATGGCCTCTTATTTCTTTTCTACTTCAGCTAGGATTTTTTCTTGCTCAGCCCTATTCCCCTTGTTATTTTCTTATAACTCCTTGAGTTCTACTTCATGGGTGGCAACCAAGATACTTTCCACTTTATCCCTATCCATGCAGTTATCATAGGTAGCCTTAGCAATTTGCACGGTGGATTTTACATCGGCGAGGATCTTGTTGTATTAGAAATAATTTCCACAACCTTCATCTTATTTTATTTTTCTTGGTGCACCAACACCTCTTCTACGGATTCTAAGGAAAGTGGTTGCCTCTCCATAGTGAGTATGTAGGTCAAGTCCTCTAGGAATTATAAGGCTGATCCATATTTTTATGTGGGCGGTGTTAAGTCTAGATGCTTCAAGACAATGGCATCCGTGATCATCTCTATTTTCTTGTATGCCTCATGCACTCTTGCCTTCTTGTCTTTTAACTCACACCTTAACTAAGTGTTGATTATTTCCTCTTGCTTTAGGTCCTTTCTTTTCTCAAGAAGCTCTTCCTCCTTTTTCTCCATCTCTTCCTCTAGGAACTTCACCTTATCATTTCTTTTGAAGATCATGGCTTCAACCTCAACTAAAAATTTGTTGAGCGCGTTGCATATTTTCTCATTTGATAATTGTTGAGAATTTACGAAGAGGTTTATTCCCTTCATTTTTGGAACTTTCGTCAATGCTCCTTAGCTTATTTCAAATTCAGGCTCATCAATGTGGGACTTAATTTCCCATGATATCATTTTCCTCATCCAAGGGTATACACCTTCCTCATCAAATAAAGCCATAGTAAAGAGTTGTTCTATTGACACGGTTGCTTTGGAAGTGCGTGTGCAACACTATGTTTGTATCATTGATGTAGCTCAATCCTTGACCTTATGTTACTTCTATGCTCTTCCTCCCTGTGCGTGTAGCCCTTGGAAATCTTACATCCAAACTGAGATCTCCTCCCATTCTACCATATTATTTTCCAATGCTTTCCTCCTCAACTTCCTTCAGCACCTCATCCGCATTGCGTTCAACTTCTTGTTCCACCAAATCCTTGATTTTTTCTCTACTTCTCTCTCTAGGGATCTATCTACTTGTTCCTTTGTGAGGTTTGGGGTCCTCTGATCCTTTTTATTTTCTTCTCTTCTTACCCCCTTGTCTTGAATCTCAGATTATTCTTCTTCACTCTTCTCCTCATCCTCTTTGTTGTACTCTTCATCTCCTTCTTCTTTAGAATCATGTATCTCATAGACTTGATAGTCTTCTCCTCCGATTTCATCATCATCATCCCTCTTGCCAATGTAGGCATCTAAACTCTTTGTTTCTTCTGAGTCTACCTCATCTGTCACCTTCTGCTTCTTCCTTACTAGGGATTCTAGTATAGGAGATTCTTCTTTTTCTCTCCTTAATGGTGATCTCTTCATTGGTGATTCCTCATGTGTGAGGGGCTCTTCATGCTCTGGTGCCTCTTCTTATGGGGTCTTCGCCTTAACAAGATACTTATTTCTCCACACGTAAGTACTAGTCTTAGTCCTTACCTCCGGTGCGCTCATTGTTTGTGTGGTTTTAACACTTGGTGCCTTCTGTACCTCTTTTCTTTCTCTCTTTATAGGTATGGTATTCTTCCTTCCTATAGGTTCTTTAGGGATGGAGACATCATTCTCCAAGTAAGCACCTTTTTTAAATTTTAGCCTTATGCGTAGATACACCCTTGTTGTGATCCTTCCTGCAATCGAAATGTTAAAGGCTTCATCATCTCGTATCTCATGGGAGACATAGCTCTCCACGTATGAGCACTTCTTTGGGTAGATGAGCATCCGGTGTAGCTCGCAAAGTGGTCTATATCTACCTCAGAAGGTTGAACCTTAGTCTCTTGGCATTCTTAAACCGATTAACTCCAGCTTGGAAGTATTGTGTGGTGAAGGAGAAGGGAAACTTACACGATGGACTCATATTCCCATCTGTCAATGTAATTTTTCCATTGCAGAAGTGTTGGTATACTACAAACACTTCCTCTTCACTCAAGAGTGTGGGAAAATACTTTGGGATCCTCCACTCTTCCTTGAATGATTCACGCATTTTTGTATACCACTTCTCCAGGCACGCTTTGTGAGCAGTCATCATGGTTTCACAAGTGTATTTCACAAACCTTTTTGTAGGTGAGGGATCCTCTTCTGGATACTCCCAAACAAACTTTTTGGCCCATCGGGAACTCCAATCTCTAAAAATACAATGGTGAAGAGGATGTTACTAAAGAGTGTCTTCTCTCCCTCATGCACACTGCTTATAATCTCATCAGCGATGAAAGCGAACAAGTTGTAGATGGTTCCTTCTAATATCTTCCAGCATACATTTAGCCATGCCTTGTTCACTTGGGTCCAACATTCCTGGTCATTGAGCTTGGTGACCAAGCATGTGGCCATCCTCATAAATGGGTCTGGTATCTTAGCGATGTCAAAGTATCATGACCTATTCTTGTAGTCATACATGGCTACAGTCTCCTTGTCACTCATATCATCATCAATGATATCTCCTTCATAATTGAGGCCTATGAACTTGGATATCAGTTGTGGTGTGATGCACATCTTGCACCTCACAAAATAAAAGTGATCCTCATGCATGTGTAACATCAACCATTGGTAAAGGTGCTCATGCTTTCCAAAGTATGACAACTCATACAATTGTAATAATCTAGCCTTCTCTAATTTGAATTTTACCTCATCATTGTAAATAGGCATTTCATTTAGAGTCTTCTTGTTAGTTGGTTAGACCAACTCTAACGTCATTTATTTCTCGGTTGTGCTCATGCGATGATTATAATTGCTCATGGCCATATTTCATAAGTGTGACTCCCACTCTTTTCCTAGCAATACCCCATCTGGGTACTGCATTTCCACATACCATTCTTCATTGGTGCTTGCGACGGTAGCAATTTTCTTTCCCTTGCCCTTGCCCTTTGTTTTTCGTAGTGAAACGGTTGGTTTCCTAGGTTTCATATTTTCTAGTTGGAATGAACTTAAATACTCCTTTCTCTTTCTCTGCTCTGCTACTCTACTCAATCCCAAAGCTCAAATCTTCAACTCCTGGAGAGAATCTTTCTTTCATCGTGCCCTAGCTACCAAATCCTAACCAAGAAAACCTTCCACAAGATGGTGTTCTTCGCATAACCATTCATCACGCCGTGTACTCCTTCCTTCTGGTTCACAGATCTACTCTACATGCACACTCAAATTTCTTGGATTCTCCTTTCTTCACATAAATTTTTCTCTAGATGCTCTAGTATGGAAGCACTTCTTTCACTTCGTAATCACAAGGTAAAAAATGACTTGCCCAACCTTGTATTTATAGTTTTTGATTCTTTCCAACATTAAATTATATACCACCTACTAACATACTTGAACATTAAATGTGGATTTTTCCACTAAGCCAACTTTAAGTGCCCTTACCCATGTGCTACATCATACATAAAAACTCTTTACAACTTTCTGGCTTACAAAAATCCAACCTAACCAAATAATCTTACGCGCGCCTCCCACGGCGCGAAGGAAATTCTTCTATCTTTTACCTAATTTTTGCTCTCACCTACCTCATGTTGTTCTTGTACTCTTCATCCTTTCTATACATGGTTTCTACAAATCCTTCTTGACACCAACCATTCTCATCCATCCTCTCTTCTACATGCTTCTTAACCTTATGTGCTTTTTATCCTTTAACCGGGTCATTCACTACAACTTCTACTACTAGCTCAAACTTGTATTACAGGCCTATACTTTGCATCACTCCACCCCACACTAAAATAGATGTGTGGTCCTCTATGCATACACAACCTTGGAAAAATAATGTGGTTACTGGTGCACAAGGTGCAAAATGAAACAAAAATAAAGGAACAAGAAACAAGAAGGGAAAACACAGGAAGGGAAAGGCATAAAGGAAAATTCTAAGCTAATTAGCAATATTGCCTTATTACAAACACCAAGAAGAATTATTTATAGTAGGGCTTCATCCTACTCCTATTGAAGTGACATGGTAACCTCATACCATCTAGGAGTTGTAACTAGAAAGTACCTAAATCAAGAATGTAGGAGATGATGTACGGTCCCAACCAATGGAATTTAAACTTCCCAGGATGGTGCAGATACTTGGAACCATACAAAAATATCATCTGCCCAACCTCAAACTTCTTGTTCTTGATATGACAATCATGTCATGCCTTTTTTCTTGCTTTTTCTATCTTTTGACTCTATCTAGCAAGTGATTGCCTTTTGTCTAACTGCATCAACTTATCAATTCTTTCTTCCAACATTTTCTCATCAGCTAACCCTCCTGTACATGTTATACGTAGTGATGGTAACATGAATTCAACTGGTAAAACAACCTTCACGCCAAACACTAATTGAAATAGTGTGGCCTTATTTAACCTCTTGTAGGTTGTCATGTATGCCCATATAACGGTTGATACTTTTTCATCCCAATCTTGTCTTCCAACGTCACAGATCTTAGTTAACATGTGAATTAGTATCTTGTTAAATGCCTCAGTAGTTCCATTTGCTTGAGGGTGATAAGGGGTAGTCTTGTGATGGGCCACCATAAATTCTACTAATATAATCTTGATTGTTTCATTGAGAAAGTGTGTACCTCTATCACTTGTTAAACTTAAAGGACAACCATACCTATTGATTATGTTATCCCATAAAATTATAGCAAGAGTTTTCGCTATGGTGTAATCCTTTATAGGTGCTTCATGTGCCCACCGTGTCAAGTAATTAGTGAAAGTGATGACATACCATGAATTGGTCCTTCAGATCTGCTGGAAAAATTGGCCCTCCAAAGTTGATTTCAATTTTTCAAATGGTTTAGCACCGCTATAGGTTGCGTAAGGGCATTTCATATCTCTTTCCGAGGTTTTCAAGGTGCTTGCTTAGCAATGGTCAAAGGTCTTGAAAAACTCAATACAATCCTTGTAGATGGTTTCCCACCAAAGCCCACGATAATAAAGTATTCCATGCGGTATCATTTCTTGCATAGTGTTCTTCTTCAATCCCACCATGCTCTTCCTCCATAATTTATATGTTCTCATGTTCCAATATGCATCGGCACGTAACCTCATCTCACCCTAACTTATACAAATCTCCACTAATCAACATGTAAGGTATGACACGTATTTCTAACTATTTTCTCTCTGGAGCCTTCATCCCTTAGGCATCACACCTGTTATTAAGAACATTGTGATATCTTTAAATTCTAAGGGCACATGTCATAACCTAAATAGTTGAGCATCTGACATGGTATCCTCAATGCTTTTCACGTCCTCCCCTGAATTAATCCTTGATAAGTGATCAGGTCTGAATTGCTTTTTCTTGGCTTCACCACCACTATGAACTCAAACTCTTGAAATAAAAGGACCTAATGGCATATGTGCCCTTGTAGAATAGGTTTGTTGACTAAGTATTTCAATTCCATGTGGTTCGTGTAGAATATAAATGGTGTTGCCAATAGATACTTCCTAAACTTATGTAGCACGTAGATCATAGACAATTCTTTACGCTCAGTAGTTGTGTAATTCTACTCTGTTGGTGCCAACTTTATAATTACAAAGCACAAGGGTGATCAAAAGTTCCCTCACTAGGGTATGCTATTATTCTTTGCTCCCATATTTTTCTTGAGGCATCAACATGCACATGGAAAGGCTTATCCCAAGAAGGGAAACATAGTATAGGTGTCGTGAAAATCCTATCCTTCAAAGTGTCAAATGTCTTCTACTATGCCTCTCCCCAATGGAAGGAAATTTTGTGTTTTAAAAATTCCTCCAAGGAAGCGGTGATTTTGGCATACCCCTTGATGAACTTCTTGTAATACCCCATATGCCCAAGGAATCCATGCACTATGCTTTGACTAGTAGGCTCCCCTAATCCCACAATAACTACAACTTTTGCAGGATTCACTAGTAAGCCATATTTACATATAATGTGTCCTAACAGGGTTCCAAATGGAGTAGCAAAGACACATTTCTTAATGTTGAGGGATATCCTCAATTGTTGACATCTCTCAAACATCAGCCTTAAATTATCACAATGGTCTTTCACCAATCCATACACAGTCCAGTCATCCAGGTAAACTTGAAGAAACTTATGGATGAAGTCCTAGAATGCTTATACCACAATGCGTGAGAACATAGCAGGTGCATTCTTCAATCCAAAAGGCATAACCATGTAGGAAAAAATTCCCCATTTAGTGGTGAAATTTTTCTTTCTCTAGTATTCCTTGGCAATCCTGACTTGGTGATACCCTCAGAACCCATCCATGAAATAGTATATTTCACACCCGATAACTCCCTCCAAAGTTTCTTGATGAAATTGGGATGGAAAGGGATTGATGACACATACTACATTCAGATCCCTATAGTCGACATAGATTATTTTCCTCCTATCCTTCTTGATACTAATAACCATTGGGCTTATCCATTATGATTCTTCCACTACCTCTATGATACCAGATGTTATCATCTTTTCTATTCATTCCTTGACCCATATGTGTAAATTTGGATTCATCCGATAAGGCCTCTTTCGAATTGGGCATGTACCTTCCTTCAACTTGATCTTCATCTCTCCCAAGGAATGGTGAATGCCTTTGAGTTCATGGTATCCATGAGGGAAAAATCCTGGAACTCGTGCAACATATCAATGACCTTTGAAACTTATTTTTCTAACCAATAGTCTCTGATGATAGCTTCCTTTGGTTTTATCTTTGTTCCAATGTTAACCTTCTTATTTTTCAAGGTCTCATGGTAGGTGCATGCTTTCTCATTAGCGTTATCTATGACTTCACGTGTACCTTCGAATGGTTAACATCCAAAGTCTCCATCTCTTCTCCATCTATTACATAGACCATTTTTTCCTTTTTATTTTTCCATGCATGCGCAACAAAATTGTACTTCCTTTGATTCCTCTTCATTGAGGTGCATCTCTAAGTAAGGCTCACCCAGTAATCCAATGGCCTATCCTCTACCATAGCACTATCTCCCATCATAAGGCACTTGATCACTTCTAACACCTTATCTACTGATGGCTTGGTACTCCTATAATCGAAAGCTTGAATGAGATTAGCAACCAACTCTTTCCAATTACCCGTCTGAGGACGCATCTCCAAATGAACATACCAAGAACATGCTTAGCCTTGTAAGGTGGAATATAAATTATGTACCCATAATGAAGGTGGTAACTCTTATGCGCTTCCCATCTAGGACTTCTCACATGCTTGGATATGAAATGAGGTGATATCTTTGTCATGGTAGTCTTGTATGATCGTGGGTGTGTTGGTCCTAAAGAACCTTACGAGATAATGTGATCCTCACCTTGCACCACTCTAGGAGGTTCTCCTGATGTATATCCCACCAGCGTGTTACAGTTCTAAGTAGGTTATAACTAAACATTCCTCTCCTCTTGTCCTCATTTTTCCACTAAGCTTCCATTTCCTTCAAGAAAATTTTAGGATATGTTCCCCCAAAGTAACTTGGCAACTTCTTTCCTCCTAGGCACTTGACTAAGCACACCTTTTTTACCCTTGTTACATGTACTCTTAACTAGCACCCAATTAACTCATAACTCTCATGTGCCCAATTTTTGCATGCCACACTAGTGGTATCACTCAAGGATTGAGCATCCTTAAACTGGATAACTCCCTCTTTGGAGTGAATTATCTAAAGATCTCTGATGGAGTGCACATAGATTCTATCAAGGACTTCTCCTAAGGGCTCATTATAAGGCATTGACTTCCCATATGTCAAAGGAATGATCACCCTTTCTTACTTGTTTTCAAATCTGATATACCCTTTGTTAAACTGTAGGTCGGCATTATTTTTGTAACACCATGGGCACCCAAGAAATGTTGGAAAGTTGTTTTCCTCGGCTAGTTCCAAGTATTTGAAGTCTCCAGTGAACTTAGCCCCTTGGTTGGTGATAACTGCATCCTTCAAGACTCCAATAGGCATTTCCTTAGTCTATTTTTCCACATACAGCACATTCAAAGATGGCTACAATGTAGGCCTTCCCATCTGATGTCGGGCATCTAAGTTAAGAAAATTTACCTCTTCTCCGTGTCGATGATAATATTACTCACAAACCACCCATCAAAAAAAAAAAAAAAAAAAAAAATTCAAAGTAATTTACTTATCATAGTTAAGGCTATGAGGAGGAAGGTTTACATGTAAAACATGCCTTTCGTGCTCTACTTCGATGCGTGGTAGCTTCTCTCTCATCCATTCTCCTAGCAAAGGAATAATATTCTCTTTCCTTAACATTTTACATACTTCCTTGACCTCATCCATGTGATTCTTTAGAACCTTGGCATCCTTTCATTGCTTCACCTACATCAATTTCTCCTTGAGACATTGGATCTCCCCTTCTAAACTTTGAATCACATCCATAATCACTTGGTACACTTCCTTTTGATGAGCGGGGTTCGAATACTTTACTTGTACCACTTCCTCTCTTAAAACTAATATCCTTTTTCTTGGCATCTCCCTAGCATGTGTGGCCTCTTCTCATGTCATCACCAAGACTGAGTTCTAGCTCGACTCATGTGCCACTCTTGGCATCCATTATGAATCAGCCTTCTTGATGCTCACCATCCCGTAACCCTTGTTTTTTTGGTGTTGCTAGTTCATATGCTCATAAAGTTTTGGACACTCCTCATACTTGAGTTTCTTTCAACACCATGAGCATTGTAATGAGATCGGAAACTCATTTTTGTAATGCTTTGTAGATCCACAATTATAATAGGTTACTTATGGGAACTCACTTCGTTCTCTTCCGCAGATTCTTTGCGACCAAGAAATTACCCATGAAAAACCTCTTCCATGCACTCCTCCATCTACCCATCCTTCGTAATAATGGTCATCATCCTTTGAAGTGCTTACAATGCTAGTCTGGCACACACCCAAATCAATAGCATCATGGATTTGATCAATTAGTCTATAATCCTTGGTATCATGGGTCATAGAGGTACAGATATTGTAATAGCAAGAAACATTCTTACAGATTATGCACGTTGGAGTAGAGGGCATATACTTGCATCATGATCCCCATGGAAAATCTCATAGTCTACCGACATAGCGTGCACTAACTTCCAAGGGAAACTATCCTTTGTATGCCCCTCCACTTCATAATCTGTACACCAAATCCCACTATGAATGTCATGTAGTGAATTTACTGAGATAGCTTCTCCAACTACTTGGCCATTGCAGTAATTTGAGCCTCCAGAAAAAGGACTAACACCATTATCAATGCTCCCAATAGCTTCGGCACGTAGGGAAGCTTCCAATGCCTCATGCAGGTCTGTGAAAGTCTTGTGTGATAGAGCCCTTCTAAATGGTGTTATCAATACTCTAACAAACCATTGAGAATGTTGAGAAGGATGAATTTCATAGGATATTTTTGACAAGAGAGTCTTGAAACATGTGTCGTATTCCTGTACACTCTCTACCATTCCCTATTGTATATCCTTCAGAGTGTCGATGCTCTTCTGCTCAAACTCAAGGATATGGAACTCTGCTAAGAAGGTATTCTTGAATGTAGTGTTGTCTACCACCATCTAATGGGGGTCATACTTCCTATACAAACTATGTGTGTGCCCTTGCAATGTTGTTGTAAATTGACTTACCTTCTTCTCCATGTAATGATCCCCTTTGCGTGTCATAAGTAACTCACACTTGTGCACATGCTCTCTAGAATCTTCAATATCCCTATAGTCCGATAAGTGTAAATACACCTCGAAAAACATTTGGGGAGATGGTTGAGGCCCTTTTCCTCCCGATCCAAATCCTTGGTTCCCTCTCGGTGTTTCCTCCACCAGATCCATTGGATCCATCAAGTCTTATTCCTCCCGACCCACCAAATCCACCCCCTACAGTTAGAAAAGGGCCTAAAGTGGTCGTGCCAAGGGTTACGAATGTCCCACTAAATTGTGCATAAATTGTCTATGATACTATCCCACTATCGGTTGTGCATCTCATGCCACTCTCGACGTGATACCCAAAGCTTACATACTTACACCTTTTCTAAAGATTCCTCCAAATACATGAATGGATTATGTATCCATGGATGTTCCAAATGATAAATTATATCTCCTAGGCATAGATCGGTTACTCCCATCGATACCAACTGGGTTAACAATACTTCTCCCTTGATCGAAAAACCAAGTGCCATGGGTTGGCCACCGGTGGGTTCAAATGCATGTCAATGGCTCTTCTCTCTCCATGCGATGAAATCTCATCGAGAATGAAGGGTCTTATCTCCCATGCTTTAAAATATGGGGTAGCACAGATCGCTCAAGTTCTCGCATCCTTTGCATGAACCTCAACTCCTTCCCACAATGTCTTCCTCTATAGATCCATCACACTTACAACCTCACATTGTCTATTCATCTCCCTCTCACAAGCTTTGTTATACTTGATTCATCTCTCCTCCCTTTCCTTTTTAGCCACAATGTTTGCCATCTTCCTCCACCCTAGCTTCCTTTCCCAACACTCAGAGAAGATTATCGGTCATGGGAAATGCTTCTAAACTTAAGGTAATGACCAAGATCTTCATAGCCAAAGGAATAACATGCAAAAATGATCCTTTAGGCTCCCTCAGAAACTTGAACTCAGCAACTTCTAGGAAAGAATACGTCAAAATGGAGTATTCTAAAGTATGACTGGTCATAACCCTCTTCCACCAATGATTAACAACACGCGTCTAAGTTAGATCGCATCTTGTAGTCTCATATAGTCATCATGGATCTACATGCATGATCTATAGTACCAATTTGAATCTTGATGCATATGTTGAAATCCATTCATATAGTTCTACTGGGAAGCAGCAAAATAATGTTTGATATAGCTCATGGTATAAGTTCTCTTCTACCCATCTACGTGCATTAAACTCGGGTCCAATGTTGAATCTTTAAGAAAACTCGTTATCGTAGCCGAACCATGTTTCAACACTTTCTAAGGTAAGGCACTTTCTGTCATCATGCATCACAATGACAAAGATGCATACCATTTCTCACAAAAAAATCAAAAAGAGGCCCCAACAATGAAACCAATATGTAGTCATATTTTATGCCCTTAGAACAACAATCTAATCCCATGTGTGCCACCTCTCAACTAGTGGGTGTTCTACTCTCACCTAAGGCATGCACGGGTGTCGAGTTTCTCCTTTATATGATTCTTGTGGAAATGAACCATCTTATGATAGATAATCAAAGGTAAAAGAATAGAAAATAGCCATATAACATTCTAAGAGCCTAGAATGAGTTGGCATCTCATTGCGTATAGAAAAGAGTAATAACAGGCAACACATGGAAATGGTTCATACAGACAGGAAATGCATAAGTATTATACTCCCGAACACATACATGAGTTATAATAGAGCCTTATATTCATATTAATAGATCTAGTAGTCCACATTACATCTCTTGAGGTCATAACAGATCCTCCTATAACTATGTAGAGCAACTCATACATCAAATTTATAGTATGCTCATAATATTACAAAGAAGAATGAAACCCATCCCCCTAAATGTTCCATCACTTACATGGTTCTCCTAATCCCTAACCCATAGCATCCTTCACTCTATTTCTATAGGGATTTTCCTCTCTCTTATATCATTCACCCTTTATATCTTTCTTGTATCGGGCACTTGTATTTATAACTTGGCTCCCACTTCTATGCCTTTCAGAAGTTATATATTGGTGGCCAAGTTTCAAGTAGTCCTCCATGGGATCATGCCTTCACGGATACAAGATATCCACTCCTTGCAATGATTTCTTTTATAAAATTTCATCCCATGCCTGGAATATTCCCTTTTTAATCCCATGGTCACCAAGCTAGCACCTTATTTACAAGGGTCATACTTTTCTCATGTGTTTCCTCATATGTCGAATACGACTAAGTAAAAAACTTGTTTTTCCTTGTGCGTGTACTGCAAAGTATGTTTTGTAACCTACTACTAGGACCCTTCTCTTGCGTTCCTTCAACCTTGTGTGCCCTTATTTAACTAGGTCCCATGCACACATGCTCCTTCTTGTACTTAGGTGATATTTTGGGGCCCAAAAATTTTCATCGGACTATGGAGAAATGCATAGAATCCATCATTAACTCTATACTCATAAGATATACATCAAAGATATTTGTACTCCAATAAGATAGCCATATAAGAAAATGAACCCAACAATGAGGGATACCTTTGAAAGAGGAATTAAATAAATTATTGGATATTAAATTCATATATCCAATTTGAGACAATCAATGGGTACCACCCCTTGTCATTGTACCTAAAAAGAATGACAAATGGAGAATCTACATAGACTATAGGGAGTTGAATGCAACAACAAAGAAGGATCATTTTCCACTCCCTTTTATTGATCAAGTACTTGACACTCTTGCTAGAAAAAAATATTTTTATTTTCTAGATGGTTACAGTGGCTATAAACAAATTTAAGTTACACCAAAGGATCAAGACAAGACCACATTCGCATGCCCATAGGGAACATTTGCATACTTTTTATTTCCTTTTGTCTATGAAATGCACCTACCACATTTCAGAGAGAATTTCTTTGCATCTTCTTAGATCTAACCAATGATTGCATGGGGCTATACATGGATGATTTTACAGTCCATGGCAGCACTTTTGATGTAGAAAAGGAGAACTTAGATAGGGTTCTCAAGAGATGTAAGGAGCATAATCTGTCTTTGAGCAATGAAATATTTTATGTGATGATGTTTGAGGGGATAGTGTTAGGTCATTATCAGTCATCTATTCGAATCTAGGTAGATCTAACAAAAATATCAGTGATTATAAACTTGCTAACACCTAAAAAGCATAAGGATGTAAGGAGCTTCTTGGGCCATGTTAGGTATTGTTATCCAAATAAATCTCCTATTTATTTGGGTAATTTGTATACATATTTTGGTTTTTAGATCCTCATTAAAGGTTGAGTGTGCTCAGGTTCGGTTGGCACATTTCCTTGGTTGCATTTTCCCCTTGGCACACCTTGTCCTCAAGTTCCCTTACATGCTTTCTGATCTCTCCTTCCATTTTCCTTTTCCTCTTTGTTCCACTTCTCCCTTGTGTCCACCTTATACATTTTCATTTTCCTCCTAAACAACTTCTTCACCCTACATGCATCTTACACTTGCTTCAATCAGCTAATGCCCGGCCCTCTCGCATACCGCATCCATTACTTTTTATTCATTGTGCCTTGACCATGTGTTCTCTACTCACCAGTTTGCCTCATTTATGCAAGCACATCACGTGTACATCCCTCTCGCGCCTTCCTCTATTTTCTTCTACACATCCTTCTTTATGCCCTTTTGTGTTAGGTCATCTTCGATATGCTTGAGTGTTCCATGCTCGACCAATCAAAATGCAACAACAGAGCATCGAATATTTGCAATAAATCAGCAAGTAACACATGGTAGAAATGACAAATAGTTACATAGCTGGCCATCATTTAAGCCGTCTATGCGTGCCACATGTTTTGTGTGCACCAATGACTCTGAAATATTCAAATAGCCATATATTTTTCTACGAGCTTGGATTGGCTCATTCCTAGACTTGTCGAGAGTGCTGACATCATCCACAAAGCTAGACATTCAAATTCAAATTCTTGGTGGATCTGGTAGGTGAGAAATGGGAAAACTTCTCTTTGAGCATTGATGAGCAGATCTGATTGCTCCAACCATCTAATTTTATATGCTTCACCCTCCTTCCTTCTTCAACATGCCAAACAGGCTTAGGGAATCATATTTCATAGATCTTTAGGTTTATTTATAGGAATTAAATTCTTCTTTTTGGTGGTTGTATTTCAAGTTTTCCTCCTTCCCTTATTTTTCTATAGATTCATTTATACATGTATGAGATAGGATCATTTGTTATGTTGGAAACTCTATATCCTCATGCATTCGCTAAGAACTTCATATTTTATGTATTTTGAGTGCAGACCTTTAGATCGGCTCTCGCATGTGGATATCATCCTCCATCATTATAACATTGTGAATTTCTAGAAGTAATAGAAACTTTGTTTTGTGACTATTCTTTATCCTAATGTGTTTAAAATCCTTCTTCTTGCCTTTTATTTTGTATTTTGTGTTGGTTACGCCATTTCAGGTCCCTTACAGTTCCTTATTTAGTTTTGTTCCATGAGAATGACTCTGGTGAACATGCATTTAGTTGTGCTAATCATGGCTAGCCTCCTTTCACACATTTCCTTTCATTCTCTCTCGGAAAAATAGTGTTCATCCATATTTTTTGGTGCTATCTCCTTTTAGTGTAATTTCCTTTCGTGTTATCCTTCTATCCCTAGTCCCTTGGCATTATTATCTTAGTTTTCCCTTCCATCCCTAGGAGTAGTAGTAGCAGTATAAATAGATGGAGGAACTAGCCTTCTCTAGAGATCCATCCCAAGCGTGAAGGGTCCCATAAATTGGGGATAGTTCCATTTTTATCTCAAACACCTCCACCCTTTCAAGACACGAGACATAGGTGCACGTTTGAGTAACCAACATGCTTTTGGCATGCCCAGTGGGACCAGCATTGAAATCTCAAATTTCATATCTCTAAGTTCTGGTGTGTGGACTTAGTATTTCAGCCTTTGGAGGCTCATTTAAACACATCTGGCGACTCCCAACATTTTCAAAATCTTTGTTTTAGTGGTCTTGAGCATCTTTCATGAGAAGTGTAAACATAAGAAGAAGTGCGGCGACTGAAAATTATTTTGTGTACCTCCAATTGTCCCTAAGAAGAGTCTATTCCAAACATATCATGCATGCATCTCTATCTCTTGTGCATCGTACCCATTCAACTCCTCCTAAAAATAGATAACCTACATGCCTTGCAATGGCACATCAACCACCTCCTCCACTTAGGAAATTTGTAAACTTTTCTAGAGGAAATACCTTATTCTTGGCAAAGGCAACATGATATGCCAAATGGTGCACTCAAGAGTATTCCATACTTTACTGGTGAGAATCAAGTCACCCCTCAAGAGCATATAAAGGATATAGAAAATATGTGTTTACTCTATTTGATCACACATGATGATGTAGCAGCCAGACTACTTATAGCCTCTTTCAAAGGTAAAGTGCTTCAATGGTACCGAGGCTTGAGACTTGGATCTATTACCACATAGGATGAGTTGGGAATAACTCTTTATAATTACTTTGAAGATAAATCAGATCACCTATCTCTAATGGAGCAATTGACAACAAGGAAGGCTTCCAATGAGCAGATGGCTGATTTCAACATCAAATTTTAGAAGACTTGGGATAGAATCCCTCTTGTGGTAAGACCTACAACCCAACATGTTTTCTTGTATTATCTAAAGGCACTCACTAGTGATATTTCAGTTATGATTCAATCCATAGGAGGCATGAATTTACCGATTACTTATAGTATAGCGTAGAATTGTAGAAAATAGCCTTATTAAAATAGGAAACATAGCTCCTAGACCGCCTATTCCCTTTTCCCGAGAAATGTCACAAGTGTCCTGACCTTCTATGAACCTTATTTATATTCTTGTTCCTAAGAAAATCACGCAACCAAAGATGGCCTCAATGTCCTACTCTCCAATGCAGAAAAAGGAACATGAAGATTTGAAGGCCCTGATTAGAAATTTATCAAAAAAATTATATCATTAGAAAAGCAACATGCACAAGCCTATAAAGGAAATTCTAATCAATCGCATGGCCAAAGTAATCACCCTTGATAGAATCAAGATGAAATCAAATATATGCACCTAACCAGTAGAATGATACATGGCATCCCAATGCATATCTACCCTTACAAGTTTTTCCTCCCACGCATTCTCTTCTAGTACCGTCTGCAAGTCGGTGCTTGTTCTAGTTCAGAATAATTTGGCACAAGAGTCAGAATGGTGCTTCCCTTGCAACATACCTCATATTCAATATCATTGTGCCAATTTTGTGTGTGCCTAAGCTTTCATGATCCAAAATACTTTAGCTTGTGAGCCTTCAACAAGCACCCCTGAAGTAGAAAACCAAGAGAGACTAGAAGCTCCTCCAGAGACAAATTTTATGTTCCTTGGTGATGAAGACTTTTGTGTAATCAACAAATATGCGAGAAGATGTAAATGAGACCACGTGGCTAAGTTTACAGAAAATACAAGATATAAGAAAAGGATGTTAGAATCAGGTGCACAGGTCCCACTCCCAGCAATGCAAGAAGATCCTCAAAATTAGAAATATGCAGCCAAGGCATCCAGCAGTAAAAGTGCCCAAGTCCCTACACAAGAGATCTTGCACAAAGATCCTTCTGAAGAAGCACGCACCCCTCCTTTGGTAGGTTAAGCATCTACTCTAGCTAAATTCTAGGCTTCGCACCTAAACAATCAAGAAGGGATGTTTTTCCCCAAATGCACAAGATAGGGGCCATCCATTTATCATTATGGACCAGATGAAGAGAAAAAACATAAATGTCACAATGTGGATTGCCCTAACCAATCCTTCTTAGTGGGATATGTTGCATGAAGCTCGACGCAACTCCCGCATGTTGATCTAGTTGTGTAAAAGTCATGAGCTTCTATCAATATCTACCAAGAAGAAGAGAAATAAGTAAGAAAGTTTGTTGAAACCCCACCCTTATATATGTCCTTGATCATAGGCAAACACCTAGTACATAAATGCATGATTGACTCAAGCGCTAGTACTTCTTTCCTTCCTATGAAGATTGTTGATGTATTAGGTCTAAAATATAGCCCTTTATCTAAAGGATTCCTACAACATGATGGCTCAACTATCACCACCTTAAGAGTCATCAAGGATATTGAGTTGACCCTTCATGCATGTCCAAGCCTAACAATAACTCAATATATATCAATTATTGACCTACCTCTTTTGTTTTCCCTATTTTTTCAAGAGACTTTACTACTAAAGTGGGTGGTTACTTGTCTTCCGATTGGTCTCATATGTTACTCAAGACAAGGTGTGGTACCTCGTTTACCATACATACTAATCCTATGTTTTCCTATCATGTAGAGTCATATTTCCCATCTCCTCTCCAAGCCAATTGTTTAATCTACGAAGAACAAACTTTAGTTCCTAAAGAGAAGTCTCTTTCACCCTTTGTTCCTAACCTAGTACTTGATGAATGGGTGAGAGGCACCATAATTTGATCCATATTTGAAGAATTAGAAGTTTATAAAATTGGGCTTGGTACTAATTGCATTCTTTAAGAAGTTGTGCTTCCACGTGTGCTTAAGAAAAACAAAGTTAAAGCGGGTCTATGGAATTTGTACTTTGATGGATCCGAAGCAAAAAGCAGTGCAAGAGGATGAGTGGTTCTTCTTCACGAGACTAAATTTTGCATGTTATAACAATGTGAAAAAGTATGAAGCATTGGTCCATGGCTTGCTCATTGCTGAGAAGAAGAAAATTAAGGCATTACAGATCTTTGGGAACACATAATTGGTTATCCACCAGGTTACCAAAAAATTCCAGACAAAGAATAATCTTCTCAAAGCTTATAAACATAGATTTTGGAACCTCCTTGAGATATTTTATTCTCTAAATCTGCGGGTGGTGCCACCCAAAATGAATAAGGAAGTGACTTGATGGCCACACTTGGTTCATAGCTCTCTCCGCTAAGGAACACTCGGCACATTAAGATGGTGATCATACCATAAATTCAAGACAACAATACCGGTTAGAAAGTTTTTGACAAGTGACACATAGATCATCCAATTTATTCATAATGAAGATAAATTTTCATCAAGTATGTAGGTTGACTTGCATGGCAGCAATGGTGACCAAGCGATACAGCTGAAGACAAATAGGTTGCCTAAAGGGTTGGTCACCTTAGATAAAATGTTTAGTCCTGATGATGAGTTCAAGGTTGAAGATAGGTACATGTGCGCCACACAAGAAAACTACTCACTAGTCCCTATTGCATGTGGAAAGGAGTTGTTACTCAGTAAAGCTTGCACGCACGAAGAGAAATAGGAATTCATCTCTCTATGTCAAAAATAGAGTGATATATTCTCATGGGATTGTGAAGACCTTAAATTTTTGATCTAAGTGTTTCTCAACACTCCATTGACCTTGATCTGGTATCAAGTCCATCAAACATAAGTAGTGGTCAGTCAATCCAAAGATAGAGCCCCCCATGAGAAAGGAATTATCCAAAATCATTGAGGAAAAAAATATTTTTCCCATCAAATACTCTACCTGGGTTGCAAATCTTGCTCCAGTGCGTAAAAATAATGGTGAAATCAGACTTTATGTTGATTTCAAAGATTTGAATAAGGCATCTATAAAGGATCATTATACTTTAACTTCAATGGATCAGATTCTGCAGACTATGGCTGGCATGTAAAGGTTCTCAATGCTAGATGGGTACTCATATTTCAATCAGATCCTGTTCAAGGAAGAGGATCGATTCAAAATAGTGTTTATGACCAAGTGGGGAATATATGCACATCAGAAGATGCCCTTTGGTCTTTCAAACATGGGTGCCACATTTTAGCATGCCATGGATATTTCCTTTAAAGGTTACATCTAGGAGTTCATCTTGGTTTACCTCGATGACATAACAAAGTATTCTCAAAGTAGAGCTCAAATCATATGGTGCATATGGAGAAATTATTTGAGTGATGTAGAAAGTATGGGGTGTTTTTTAACCCCAAGAAGTGTAATTTTATGATGGTGGAAGGAAAGATTTTAGGCCATGTGGTTTCATAGTATGGCATCACAATTGATCTTGAGCACATCTCAACCATCTCAGCTCTTTCCATGCCGGCACACAAAAATTTCCTACAGTCCTTCCTTGCAAATATTAATTTTGTTACGTATTTAATCCCTAACTTTACAAGACTAGTTTGGCCCATCACCTTGATGCTCAAGAAAGACATAGCCTTCAAATGGACAAGTAGAAGGAAGAGAAAGCTTCAACAATATCAAGTAAGAAATTACTTGCATGCCAACACTCATCAATCTAGATTATTCAAAGGATTTCATCCTTTATGCTTATGACACTAATGCAAGTGTTTGTGTTGTCCTAACACAAGAAAATGAATAAGGGTAGGAACAACCACTAGCTTTCTTCAGCCATACGCTAAAGGAGTATGAATTAAAGTATAGTCATATAGAGAAGAAAGTATTTTCCATTATGTGTGTGCTCAAGAAATTCCAGTATGCTCACCACCAATCATATCAAGAAGTTAGAATCCCACTCTTATGTCGGAGACTTCATCATGGGAGTAGAAATTAGTGAGAAAGTAGCATGATGGGTAACCAAAATCATGGATTATGATGTGACCATCAAGGCCATAAAGTTGGTAAGAGGTATCGTGCTCTTGTACCCAAAATGCTAAGGATGTGCATATTGAATATGAGACTTCATTATTTTTGGATGAGGACCTCTTAGGCATAGAACTTGAGTAGAATATGAGACCCTAGCGCATGTGACCAGATGAAGGACATGATCACATTCCTTTCCGAGGGTGCATATTCTCCTGGTTTAAACAAAGGAAAGAAAAGACATCGATATTACAATTGATCCCTTATGTGTTGATTGATGGACTTCTCTTCAAGAAGAATCTTGATGGTGTATTGTTAACATGTATCAATGGCACGCAAACTGAAAAAATGTTGGCATAATTTCATGATGGATTATACGGTGTGCCAAAACTATAGCAATAAAGATCATAATGGAAGGTATCTTCGGCCTACCCTATTTGAAGATGCACATAGTTGGGTCACAAAATGCAAGGAATGTGCTTTCTTTGCGAGGTAAGGAAAAATTAGCGGTGCTTCCCCTCGACCAATCCATGCGAGATCGGGCTTTTGCGCAATGGGGTCTTGACTTCATAGGCATGATCAATATTCCTTCAAGCATTGGACACAAGTGTGTATTGATAGCTACAGATTACTTCACCAGATGGACATAAGCTATCGCACTCAAGGAATCAACTGATTCATTCATCCTTGACTTTCTCGAAGGTATAGTCACAAGGTTTGGTGTTCCTCAAACCATTATCTCTGATAATGCAAAAGCCTTCCTTGGGACTAAAATCACTGATTGGGCTCTAAATCTGGGCATTTATCTGAAAAACTCTTCCAACTATTACCCACAAGGAAATGGTCTAGAAGAGTCAACAAACAAGAACCTGATCAAAATTATGAAGTGCATAATGAACATCAGCCAAAGAAAGTGGCATACAAAGGTCTCACATGCACTCTAGGTAGATAGAATCACAGTCAAAAAGGCAATAGGAACTTTTCCTTATAAGATTATCTATGGTAAGGAGGCTACCCTTCCTTTGACACTTGATTTGAACTCATTAGCATTTTCCCAACAGCTAGAATTTGAAGGTGCAGATCAAAGAGAAATCAGAATGGCGAGTTGGTTGATCTTGAAGAACTAAGGAACTCTACCATGATCAAGCTAGAAAATCATCAGCAAGTAAAAAATAAATGGTTCGACAAAAATGCTAAGCCTTAAGATTTCAAATTTGAGGACTTGGTTTTAAAATGGGATGCTAACAAAGCTAAACCAAGGTGTCATTCAAATTTTGATGCACTTTGGAGTGGCCCATACATCATCAATTCCTGCAAGGAGGCTAACTCTTTTGAGTTGACTCATCTTGATGGAGGCATGCTATAAATCCTAGTAAATGGGATCTATCTCAAACCCTTCCATTAATTTTTCTGCATCATTTTGTATATATTAGAGTAGTTTCAATTCCTCCAAGTGCATTGTACACACATTGTTTATTTGTACATAGTTCTTTCTTCTCATGTGTTTCTTACGCGCGCTCCTCTGTTGCTTCCAGAATACAGAGCTTCTTTCAGCAGTTGCAATATTCATAATAGAGTCAAGAAATGATCGTTCAAGTGACTACAAGGGCAGTTTCATGATTACATAAGTAGACTCCATGCCCAATGGATGCTTCAAGCTATTGATCTTCTTCATCTAACAAGCTAGATGGCCCCGAAAGTCACCAAAACTGTTATCCAAATAACTCTCCTATTTATTTGGGTAACTTGTATACATATTCTGGCTTTCAGATCCTCATTAAAGGTTGTGTGTGCTTAAGTTCAATTGGCACATTTCCTTGGTTGATTTTTACCCTTTTCCTCAAGCTCCCTTACACACTTTCTGCTCTCTCCTTCCATTTTCCTTTTCCTCTTTGTTCCACTCCTCCCTTACATCCACCTTCTTTGTTTTCTCTTTCCTCCTAAGATATTTTTCACCCTCCATGTGTCTCACACTTTCTTCAATCAGCTAAGTCCCTGGCCCTCTCATGCCCCATACCCATTACTTTGTAATTGTTGCACCTTGACTATGTGTTCTCTACTCACGGTTTGCCTCATTTCCTCATGCACGTCGTGTGCACATCCCTCTGGTCCTTCCTCTATTTTCTTTTATGTACCATCATTTTCTCTCTTATGTGCCAAGTCATCTTTCAATATGCTTGAGTGTGTCACACATGACTAAGCAAAGTGCACCAATAGGGCACCAAATCTTTGCAACAAATCAGCAAGTGACATGTGGTAGAAATGACAAATAGTTGCATAGTTGGCCATCATTTAAGCCAATCCATGTGTGCCACATGTTTTGTGTGCATCGACAACTCGAAATCTTTTGATATCCATATATTTTGCTATAGATCTCATATCAGCATGCACTGGACTTTTCAGAGATTTTCTAACATCAACCACGAGTGCTAGACATTCAAATTCAAATTCTTGGTGGATCTGGTAGGTGATAAATAGAAAAACATCTCTCTGAGCATTGATGAGTGGATTTGATTGCCCCAACCACCCGATTTGATATGATCTGCCCTCCTTCCTTCTTCAACACACCAAATAGGCTTGGGAATCATATTTCATAGATATCTAGGTGTATTTGTAAACATTAAATGCTTCTTGTTAGTGGTTACATTTTAAATTTGAGTTTTCCCTCCTTCCCTTATTTTTCTTATTGTGTGTTGATTACACCATTTTAGGTCCCTTACACTTCCTTATTTAGTTATCTTCCATGAGAACGACCTATTGAATATGTATTTAGTTGTGCTACTCATTCCTAACCTCCTTTCACACATTTCCTTTCATTCTTGCTTAGAACAGATAATGTAAATCCCTCTTTTCTAGTGATATTGCCTTTTAGTGTAGTTTCCTTTCATGTTATCCTTCTATCCTTGGTCCTTTGGCATTATTATCTTAGTTATCCCTTCCAGTAATAGGAGTAATGTGATAGTAGTACAAATAGATAAAGGGCGGCCTTCTCAGAGAGATCTTTCCCAAGCACATAGGGTCTCACAACTTGGGGACAGTTCCATTGTGGTCTCAAACACCTTGGGCCTTTCAAGATCGAGACACGAGTGCACTTTTGAACAACCAATAGATATTATAGGAGATTTATTCAATATTTCAGTAGAATTATAGTTCCATTATTTGTTTTGTTATGAAAGGATGTTGCATTTATATGGATAGAGAAATGTGAGTCTATATTCAAAACTTTGAAGAAAATGTTAACTTTTGCACCTATTTTAATGAGGCCCAGATTGGAGTTTTCCACTTCATATACACCCCGATGCCTCGAGATCCCGCCATTGGATGTGTTTTAGGAAATAAGTATGGGATAGTCAATTATGCAATCTATTATGTCACTAAGAACCTACAACATGCTGATCTTAATTATATGTTCACTAAGAATGAGTTTTTGGCGTTGTATACGCCATTAACAAGTTCGGGCACTATATCATTAGTTATTAAGTATTTATCCACACACAGACCATGTTGCCATCAAATATTTGATCAAAAAACCAGTTGTAAGTATCAAGATAATCAAATATTTTTTTCTCTTACAATAGTTTGATGTAACAATTGTGGATAAGCCTAGGAAAGACAATGTTGTAGCAGATTCTCTATCAAGAATGGATAATAGTAATGAACAAGTAGTGGTGGATGATTATTTCCCAGATGAGAATTTGTTTTCCATTTCTACCAAGAAACCTCGGTATTCTAATATAACCAACTATTTGGTTTCAGGTAAGACATCTCCACACTATCTATATTCGAAAATAAATATATTGTTGAGAAAACTATGAAATTTTATTGGATCACGGTTTCCTATTCCACACAGGAAGGATAATGTTAGGAGAAGATATATAGATGATGAGGAAATTTATGATGTCCTCAAATCCTTCCATATTGATCCATGTGGAGGACACTTTGCTACAAAAATAACAATGAAAAAATTATTAACAAGGCATTATTGGCCTACACTACACAAGGATGCATCATTGTATGCAAGAATATGTAATAAGTGCCAAAGAATGGGAAATCCCACCAAATAAAATGAAATGTCACTGCAACCTCAACTAGTATTACATCCATTTAACAAATGGGGATTGGAATTTATTGGTCCCATAGATCCTAAGTCTCAGCAAAAAGAGTACATTCTGGTGTGTACATACTACCTCACCAAATGGACAAAAGTGAAAGCATTACCAAATCAGAAGAGTGAAAAAGTTACAAAATTCCTATATGACCACATCTTTACAAGGTATGGAGTGCCAAGAGATATTGTCACATATCAAGGTACCCACTTCACTATTGAATTTATTGCTGATTTAGCTATAGAATATGAAATCAGGCATAGGAAGTCTACACCTTATCATCCACAATCCAATGGCCAAGCTGAAGTAACAAACAGAGAAATTGAGGCCATCTTGACAAAGACTATTACATTGCATAGAAGGGATTGGTTAGAAATACTTCTAGAGGTAGTTTGGGAATTCAATACCACATGGAAGACAATAATTGGATTCACATATTTTGAGTTATTATATGGCAATATTGTTGTTCTCCCTATTGAGTTTGAGAAAAAGACATTAAGAACTACATTGGAATTGGGTATAGATTTTTCTAAAGCTTAGAGGCAAAGGATTATTAAACTCAATGAGTTGGATGAAATGAGGAGTCGGGTTATTCATAATACGAGAGGTGGTACAAAAAAAAAGGATCGATTTACATGACATGTTCATCAAAATAAGGAAATTTCAAAAAGGTGATTTGGCTCTTATCTTTTACTCTGAATATAAGGACCACATGGGAAAAATCAAGACAAGGTGGCTAGGTCCATATGATATTGAGAAAATATTTCCCAATGGAGCTGTGAAGATCACCACCATTGACCCTTTGAGATTCAAACTACTGGTAATGGCCATAGATTGAGGTTATACAAAAATCTAACTGATAGGAACACCTTCATCCAACATTTTAGAGGAGGCCAAAGCAAGATGGAAATGAGAACATCAAAATTGAAGTCAGAAGTTGAAACTATTTTTTCATCTTCTAAAGTCTTAGAGGAATGAGATCTTCGATGGCCTTGGTTATCCAGCTTTCTAGACACCCCGAGGAGGAATAAAAGTGATGTGATTAGCCTTCATGTTGATCAACACTACTCACTAACATGTTTTATTTTAATATCATTTTTTTATGATTTGGTGTATTTGTGGAAAGCAATGCATAATCTCTGATGAAATGAGGTGGTCCAAAGACTATAATGTCCACTTTGCAGCAGCATGCATCCAAAACCCTATTTTTCTTTCGTTTTTATAGAACCTAAGATTATATGAAGATTCAAGAACCCGAGTTGAATGAGCATAAATAAATGAATATATTTAGCAATGGAAAATTCTAGCTTCCCTCTCTGGGAATTAATTGAATTCATTATGGAGCTTATTCTACACAATAGCACCTATAATAATAGAGGCAAATAATGATTACATTTTGATTAAGTACAAGATCATTACCAAGAAATCCATAGATTCTTATACATGTAATCGAACTCGAAGAGGTGTTATAATACAACAATATAACTAATTGTTCATTCTAACAATCAGTTATTAATTTAAATCAACTAGTTCCATGATTGTATCTAAAGAGAATAATCAAGTATTAGCATGAGATCTTCTTCTTATTTTCATAACTACTTCTTTATTGATATGTGCAAACTCAGGTGAAGTTTCCACATTGATCAAGCTTTCCAAAATCACGGTCTTGTATATATGCATGTTCTCCTTTGGATGTAGGTGATTTTGTGGATGATTCCCGGTTGGTGCATAGCAATTTGCTGCGGATGAGTCCATTTGTATTGTGTGAGTCTCTTCAATTTGCATGTTAGTGGTAACATATAACATCTTCTTGTAAACAATTATAGCATTTAGACAAAGAACCATTAATCATTTAGGTGTATTAAAGAGATTAATGGGTAAGTGCAGCAAGTTGGGGGACAAAAAGGGGTCATAAGTGGACGTCATATTGCAAATAACAACATAATATCAACTTGTAGGGATTATTAGCAATACATACACTCAAAATTAGAAAAAAATATATTAATATGAATCGTAGCATCTGGAATCTAGTTTCTAAAATACTATTTTTTTTAAAAATGGACAAGATTAGCTATATTAAACACTCAAAATTCAATGACTTGGTATTTTTTTTTTTTTTTAAAACGCCTATAAGATTATAGTCTATTTTCCCATGATTTGGATGACCAAAAATTGATATATATTTTTCTCCTTTAGTGAGAAGTTAGATGTGGCTATCTATCTTGGGATGGATTTTATTTTGTGTTTTTTAGGAATATTTTATTTTTATGATTTTTTCCGTGAAAGTGGTATGAAAACATAAAGAAAGCAGAGAACTCTCCATTTGCCTGCCATAACTTCATCAAAAATATTAAAATCAATTTTTTTTTTTAACATGTATATAATTTCACCAAGGTTGGGATGGTATAAGTTTTATCACATTACAGTAAATGAAACAAAATTTGAGTCTTAAACGTAGACATAAACATTCACGGGAAAAAGTGTCTTAAAGACCTACTATTAGTAAAAATATATAAAATGATATTTATCCTATTCTATTCACTTTAAAATCAATATTTCTACAAATCTAACAGTCTCCCTACATGATGGTACCATTTTTATGATATATTTTTACTTTTCGCCATGGTTCAAGTCCGGAAGACTAAATTTGATGTTTTGTTGTTTTTAATGTAAAATTCAGGATTTGATGTCCACTTAATTGTCCCCCAACTTGGTGTAATTACCCTAACATGCACATTCAAAATCCACAAAAATAGAGTCACTTAGTAGTAGTTATATTAATTAATGTAAGTTCTATAAATTCATGATATAGTAGTTATGTTCGGTATTATATGGAAATGAAAAGTTCAAGGAGTACACATGGGCAAACAAAATACACAGACAAGGAATTTAAAACAATAAATAAAAGGGATCATCAAAGAGATCATTATCTATCCAATCCGTTATGGGAGACTCGCATTCATCAAGTGATTGTAAAACTTGAGTTACTGATAATAACCGCTGAGGGCCTTAGAGTATGAAGAAGGCATAGAGATAACCTCGTAGTTACACACATTGGTTCCTCTTGATCACATTTTTCCACAAGTCCACCTTTATCCTCTACTTTATCCATAGACTCATATTGATCTCTTAGTTATTCATCTCTTAGGGATTGTTGGTCACCAACTTCTTCTTTTATCTGTGCAATTCCTCATCTATTTTATTACTAGGGGTAATGACTATCTCACAAGATTCTTGGGAGACAACATTGGTTTTTTTATCTAGGATTCAAGAATTTCTACAAATACTTTAGTTTCTTGAGGTGTGTTGTAAGCGTGACACCCGAAGATTCTCCTTGTGCTATTTCTTTGGAATACTTTCTATATGAGGTTTTACTTTATGTTTAATAACTTTCTCCTCTCCTGTCACCACACTACTTGGAAGTTTCTATGGGTGATTTTAACTCCTACCCTAATTTCAAGTGCCTTGGGTTCCTCTAGATGTTTCCCTTCCATTGGAATATTAGTATGATGTTGTGAAAAGACAAGACACTAGGAATAAGAGTATCCACAATGGGTTGTTCCTTAGTTGGTAATAAACTGGAGCTATTGGAATAACAAGAATTAATTTCAAAGGTATTGGTTCCTCAACAAGCGGAGTCACTAGAGACTAGGTAATGGTAGGTGAAAGGACATGGACATCAAGAACTACCGCCTACTTGAGTGTCTCTGAATTCTCTAAATCAACCCACTTAGATACCTTAGTTCATTTTCTCCTCTAAATATGGACTCGTTCTAATACTCTTCTTATTCTTGCATACTAGTCTCTAGTTTCTGTATTTCACGAGGTGTTTTAGATAAAATTCCTTCCTTAGGCTTCCTAGAATTATATTCCATCACTTTCTCCTTTCCCTTAGACCCAAAAACAAATGTCGGAACAACTTGCAGAGGATTATCATGAATAATAAGGGCCTTATCCATACGTGAAATAATTCATCATTTCTTCTTGTTAATTGAGTAATGGAATTCCCATTTTTTCTAACCTAAAAACTCACATCATCCCTTACTGACATGGATGTCAACTTTGTAAAAGAAACCTTAACCATTTGCCTCCATGAAACATCCGTAGTAGCATAGACCTTGGTATGGGGAATGAAATCATAAAGAAGATTACCAGCCCTATACTCCCGTTAATCTGGGGTATTTTGGTGACTTACATCCACTCCCTTTGAGAATAACCACTTTAAGGAAATTTTGATGACAGTTGTGGTCTTTTCGTAATTATGTTTTTTCTCACTAGCCTCCCAATTAACTAGCGACAAATGTTGAGAGGAAATATCATCTTGGATGTAATCTTCACTAATCACGTTACCATTATATTCTATCTATTTAGGGGCTTGAACAACCCAAAATCAATCATCTTGGATAGTTTCATTCTTGAATACTCTCTTTGTTTAACTTCCTTCTCATCTTCACAATTCATCTAGAAATATTCGTAATGAGGTTTATGCTCCATCTGAGTGGGCGCAATACTATGTATAATATGTTTAATATCATAGTGCTTCCTCTCCTCAAATCTATCCAACATGCATCTTCTCATTTCTGCCTCCAATGTTTTTACTTTTTGGATATTTGGGCAAGTGTAATTTCCAATGATCATGGGAAACTTGATAGGGATGTTAGATGCTTGTTGGCTATGATCTGGTGTACTAGTAATAATTTCTGACTAATTCCATCATAACCCACTTGTCACTCACACACCTGGGGAGAAAATAGGGGCTTCTATCGAAACCACTAACTCTAATATAATAATAAGTTCAGAATTGGATAAAATAACACCCATATTGAGAAATAACTCTCTTGGCATCCTAGGAAAATATTTTAGTCTCCTAGATAACGTGGTATAAAAAAAAATCGGGGTAAAGAAGTGATTAACAACATTCATGTAATGTGTTACATAGCTTTCACTTTAGGCGATAGAAGACATCATACACCTTAGCACTACTAAGATCACCATCCATCAGTAATTTTGGAAAAGTTCTATGGAAATCAATGTTATAAACCAAGTAATAATTCATAAATAATTCTTCCATGCCATCCTTTTCTCCTCTTGCAATTTGAGCAACCCCCATCATTTGTTCATGAATTTGGCTACTTATTATCTTAGCCCAAGGGAGAGGTTTTTGTTTATGAGTATTACCTCAATGAACTGGAACATCCATTCTTAGAAAAAAGTAGTAGATTCCATACCCATTACTCGATTCAACAATATAATCACATCTCCAACTTCCTCAATGAATTTAGTTCTATTTAAATTCTTTGTCATTCTAGGAACGGAATTTTGTGGATTGATTAACTAGTGAGTGTTCACAAAAAAATCCATTTCTTTTCTCGCGAGTTATAATACAATTGTGCTGAATCTTTGGTAATATCCCCTTCTTCCCTTATGGGAGGAAAACCCAAAATTCTATCAAACACTGCTCCTAGAAAGATAAAACCAAGTCCCCCTTCCCATCCGAATCGATCTAGCTAAACGGTCATAGTGATGAGAACACATGCATGTAAGCTTTAGGCATGGCGTAGCGGGAGGGAAGAAGAAATGAGGTCAATACGAGTTGTTGGCTATAAGGGATATGGTGTTATTTCTTTTCGGGGGAATATAACCTATGCCTAAATTCATATAGGTTAACATTAGCAAGGTTAGAATTTGTAATTTTGTCCATAGGGGAACTAAGATTGGAACTTTTTTGTGGACTGTATATATGAAGCCTCGTGATTCGACATAATTTTAACAAATAATATTTTACTAAAGACCAAACCTTTTAAATTTCTCCTCAAAATATCATAGAAAATATGGGAACTGATGAACTTACCTTTAACAAAACTCTGATTGCCGCTCAAAATTTGGTGAAGAGCACTGCAACTAAATTTTGATCTTTGAAAATACCTCTTACTTCAACTTTCTTCCAATTACACTTGAATATACTTCATTTCATCAAACCTTTTAAGTAAATAAATGATATTTATAACAAGTTATCACATTAACTACTCGTGGATTCATGCATTAATGTCAAAGATTGCGTTCGTGGGAAATTTTTGTAATTCCCAGAGTTTTCCTCTTTTTAACCGTTGTAATATTTTTAAGTCCTATCATCCACATATCTCCATCACATGAATCATCCCCATTAACTTGCCTACTTCCATTCATCTAGTGTATTAATAATCCTTTTTGCCCTTTTAACGGTATTTGGAAGAATTTTACAAGATGATCCCCACACCGCGTTTGTAAAATAAAAAATTCATTTCTTCTTCTATTCATGTGTGCCACATACTTAGTTAATGTATCCAAATAATCGGGTCTTAGAGTTATGTTTACAAATTTCAAATCTCAAAGAAGCATGAGACTCTGTTCCCTTTTTTGAGGTTCCTGAATATTGTTTTCATACGCCCTTTCATAAGGACTTCGGGCTCAAACATTAGTTTGTAATTTTACCTTCGCTATGTGCACATCTATATGCGGCCTACGATCCTTAGATAATTATTTATTACAAACTTTGGGGAAAAATGCATCCTTCACCATTGAAACTTTATCACATCCATTAATGACCCAAAGCTTCAAAGTTATCTCGAGAAAAACAAATTTCATGTTTTATCATTTTATCGGGAACAATAATAATCCTATCCCAACTTAGAAATACATTACAAAAAAACAACATTAATCATCACAATAGCTTTCCATACCTAATTCAAATGAATTTTGATTGAAAAAATAATTCAAACTAGGAACAAGCTAGGATCAACGACACGAACTACTCAAAAGTGCTTTGATTTAATAGGACCAAATATAGGCACCAACACTTGTAACTCTTGCTTTGTAACCTCTTGTATATCTTACCTTGTTACTACCTTGATTATAATCTAATTTACAACTTTATTATCCTCACATTACTATCGAAGCTAGTTAGACACCACTACTCTATTCTAGATCTAGGATTTGGAACCCTATATCTCATATAGAGTGTGGAGTATCACTTTCCTATTTTCACATCCCTATTTACTTACAATATAAGGTTTACATATTTAACATGGCCCACTTAATTATTTTAGTCTATATTATCCATTATACGGAGAGACCAAGAGAATATTTTATTTTTTCATTCTTTATTTGAAGACATGAAGAAGGGAATAAATTCATTTACTTAATTAATTCCATATTAAGGTTAGAAACATAATGTATATTCAGATTATTAATGAAATTTTAATATTTCATATCAAGATATAATCATCTATCGATTAGAAAATAGAACAATCAAAACATGTGCAAAATAGAGTAAAGTATGAGAACATAAGTGCACTCAGATATTTCAATGATCTAGAAGTTGATTTGGGTGTGATAGGTAGATGAAATGTCTAGAAATGTCTAATAGAGACTTTGTATTTTATTCTAACTCTACCAAGTCTCTTGGGATAGAACCATTATTTATAGACCAAACCATTTGGTGATTATGTCATTATTTGGAAATTCCATTTGCAATAAAGATTAAGGCCTTCCACTTTCGATACCCTTATAACTATCGCGTAAACACTAAAACTCTACACCTCTCATCCTTGATTAAACACATCAATATTTTATTGATTAATTATTATATACCCCCTTCATTTAATCATCAACATGTTAATACACTTACATAGCCCTAAGTCTTATACAATACACTTCCTCCAGTTAATTAATATATTCCACATTTTATCATTATCCTATCATTATCTTATCATCCACTAATTATCCTGTGAAATATTATATGCCTACGTTTGATAAATCTTAATCAAATCACCTACGATTATCCTAAACAAACTTAAGCCAATTAAGATGATATCTAACTAATTATATCTATTCCTCGACACATCACTAGCCACTGACATTTTCAAATAAAAACAAAAAATCTATCCTTTAAAAATTTGAACAAAAATCTCAAATTAGTAAATTGTTCCAAAACAAACTCAAACGATCTGAAATCACGAAATTTGGTAAATCACCAACAATTATTTAAGCCCAATTTGCGATCTGTTTTGAGGATTATCTTCTCACATTCTCAAGCCTCATTCATCTCGTAGGAGTTCATTACTATCGTAGTGCATCAACGTCAACACAATATCATCTAGCATTATCATTTCATCACGAAGAAAGTTTAAGAACCATTACGGAGCTTGTTAGAGACCAACAAATTGCCATCTAGCTACAAGTTCCATCAAATTCGTTCATAATCTCCAATCAAGGTTATTTATTCATTTTACATTTTCCATTTGCATACTACGGTATATTATCTGCTAATTTCTTCACTTCATATTATAATCTAAATCTTTAGAATATCATATCATTAACTTATTGGTTAGATATCACATTTTATTAGATTTTTTATTATCCTCCAAAATCATTTGTGATTGATTAAATCTCTTGTGATTCTGTCATCTCAATTTTCTTGCAAACATTACCCATTTTTCATTTATGTATCTCTTTTACCTCTAACATGTTGTATAGAATAGCTTGTTTAGATGGCACTAGGTGGTCAAGGACATGAAATAACTAGCATCAACTCTTTACATGTTATCTCGTCACCCATTACATTGGGGACAATATGAACTTTTCACGACGACCTTGAATTATGTACCACTCATTTTGCCCCTCTAAAAAAATTGGAGACCATCTTTGAATCGCTCAAAAAATCCGCGAAGCCACGGATGAATTCTTGGATGCCTACTTTGAATTTTTACGTATCAAGTAGATTTTGCCTAGTCTAACTATCAATATGAAATTGAACTAGAGGAATTGAGCTCTAAGAATGAATTTGAAGATAAAACCGATTCACAACACTCATATTCTGATTCTAATATAGAAGAGGAGGAACCACAGTACATCTTAGAATTATTCAATGAAAATTATAGTGAAGAAGAGAGTCTAGATTCTCTTTGAAGAAGAAGAGCCAAATTCCACTAGAAAAGATAGTTCCCCTTCATCCGAGAAGTCAAGTTATGAATTTGATTCTAATTTTTAGTTCATATCTATTGATATTTTATCAATTATATGTTTGTAATAAACTTGGAACTTATCACAATATTTATCATTTATCATCCATCGTATATCATAGCTTGTTTTTAAACTACTTGATTGTATAAATAGTGGATTGACATCCTTCACAGGAAGTCCTTTGATTTCTGATATTTTTCCTTTGCGGAAATCCACCTAATAATTTATTAATCATATCTAGTTTAGTGTTTGTGATTTTCAGGTGTTCTTGTAGGAAAGGATTTTGCATTATTTCATATATGGAGCACAACTTCAACATCATCTATTTACATCTACATGTACCTCTAAACCCTGTCATACTAAGGTTAGGTGAGTTTTATTCCCTTGCTTATTAAGATAGGTTGAAGAGGTAAAATGTATTTCAAACATCTTGGCACTTTGATGGGACCGTGTCCCTGATCTCTTTGTTTCATTTTATTAACAAAATATCATCCTTTTTATTTTTATGGTCCTTTGTGTTGTAATCACCTACGATTAGGAAAATCACCAACAATTTTTCTGTTATTTTCATTATCTTATAGTTTTATTTTTACTCCTTGTTTGTTGTTTTTTTTTTTGTTTCTCCTAACTTATTTACGGGTTCTTGTTTCTAGAAATCCCATTTCTGGATTCTTTGGATTGCTTGCTTAAAAATTGCTAAAAAAATAGGAGTGTTTAGTGGTGATTCTAAAACTTTCTTATTTGTTTCTAGTATTGCATTTTGTTTGATTGTCTTCATCGAAAACAACATTTCGATTTGGGTTTTAAAATGAACCATTCATCCTTCTTGTTTCACATAGTATTAATTAGGAAGATAATCTATTGCATTCACTTTTCTTTCCCCACACACAACCAAACCACTTAAACATAAAACACATTTAAAACAATCCCACCCAGGTGGATACCTACTTGGATTTGATCACCAAGAGGAGAAGCTGACTCGGTGTTCAGGGAAGTATAATTATCTTTCTATCTGTATATATAGGCTAAGCACTCGCCTCCCTTATTGTTGTGGGACCGTGAAGTGAGGGGTAGGCCCTAATACCACGCTCATATCGGTATCAATACGAGTTGGGCCTTGTGTACCTTTAGGTATATCAAGGAATCCTTCCTTAAACACACTGAAATTGGCCATATCTTACCATTTCCTAGGACCCTTATTAACCATCTTACACATTTTACTTTTTGTAATTAAATCAAGAAAATATAAACATCCATTTTGCTTGTTTTGTTTGTTATTTGTAATTCACCCATTTTTTAATTTTCATTTTAAGGTGATTGTGTTTCTTTTGTGTGTTTGTTTACAATGGTACAAATAAGACAAAAATCCTACAAAAAAAATTTCAAAGCATGTCTCAACCATTATTCACACCCTTGTAGAAACAAATTCTAATATCTACTCCATTTCCTACCTCGTTATCTACTCCTCTATCTACCCTGTGAAAACATTACATGCCCTTATCCTCATCTTTCTCTACACTTATTTACGACACCAAATACCATTTTCTCAACCAATTATGTCTACTCCTCTATCTGATGCTCAACGAACTTGGAATGAAATAGAAGAACAAGTTAATGAGGAAATGAGACAATGACTCTTAGATTCTTCATGTCAATTTCACAGTCAAATTTTCCATACATCTAAACAAGAAGAAACTGAAAAACCATACTCCCCCTAGCTCCACAATCGAATCTTACGAACCTACTTTTTTGAAAGAGGAGACCCTATTTTCAAAGAAATGTTAGATTCAAACCCCATTTCTCTTAATGCCTATCTAGCATCTAGGGGTGTTCAACTCCATTTGTTCACACCCAAACCATCCTTAAACATTCCAGATCATTTATCGGTTCTTTACAACAACTTGAACCCCAACCATCCTCAAACATCCAAAATACTTTATTTGACTCTTACAACAAGTTGAACCCGAACCAACTTCAAATATCCCTAATCCTTTATCTAGTTCTTCACCCCCTATTGATTTAAACCAACAATCTGAATCTAAACCACCACCATATGTCCTTGATCCTTCATCGAGGTTTCACATCTTATTGATCAAACTACCAACTTGTCATTCAACAAATACATTCATATCCACCTTTGAGTCAACTTGAAATGTCGAAGCTTCGTTTTCATTCCTATTCTTAGTCTTCATATGGTTTCCTCTCAAGATACAACCGCTCAACAACATTGATCATCACGTAATCCTTCTACCTGGTTCAAAACCCCACAAAAAAATATTATTTCTTCATCTACCCTTTCGGTATCTCGGTTACCCAAACACCCTCAATGAGTAACCGAGGATACCGAAAGGGTAAGTTAAAGATATCCTCGATTACTCATTGGGGGTGTTTAGGTATTTCTTCATCATCTACTACCCTTTCGGTAGAGATAATTATAATGTTGTATCTCAACTAGTTAGTAGTATTCAGAATATTACCATGTCCATTTCGACATCAATTCCTTTAATCAATACTAGTGTTATCACCACCACTCACCCTATTTCACAATACATACCACAACAATCACTACCATTAATATCAATACCACAATATTCTCCTGCTCAAAACATTCCACAACAAGCACCATATTCTATTACTTCTTCTACACCCTTTCAAGAGCCACCTCCTTATTCACAACCATTTACTGCTACATCTACTCAACACCCTTACCAATATATACAACCTTCACAACCTTTAGCATCACAACAATACATCCCACAACAGAACATCCCTACTTATAGTATTCCATCTCAACAATATATCCCTCAATAAAAACATCCCATAATAGAATATTCCATAATAGAATATTCCTTCCCAATAATCTATCATAAACAAATCATCCCTTCACAATGAGTATTCCCTCTAAATAAGACATCCCTCAAAAAAACCTCCCACAATAAAATATCCCATGGCATAATATAACAGAGAAAAACATTCCCTCTTAATAATATATCCCCCAAAAAAACATACCCCAACAAAATATTCCTTATCAACTGTATGTCCCTCAACAAAATATTCCTTATTAGCGAGAACATCACTCAACAAGTGCGGATGTACTCATAACCTAGCCAATTTGAATTTCAACCTGGCTCATCCTCACATCAACCAGCACAAACTAACCCCTTTAAGCTCTCATGAATCATATATCTTGTCTATAAGTTTATTCATCTACACCTAAAAATATGCTCTCTTACGATCAAATATGCAATGAACCTATCCACCCCTCAGTCCGTATAAAGCATATCCACCTCATTGGGAACTTCTAAAATTTATTAATTTTTAGTAAGGAAGATCGAAATAGTATATTCATGCTTTTCACCATGCCTATTATTTAATATCCCATGATCAAGACCTCATGTTGAGGACTTTTCCCATGTCCCTCATCGGTCTTGCTTTGGATTGGTATAATAACATTCTGCAATACTCCCTTTTCTCCTTCGCACAACTTGCACAATTTTTCTTAGAACACTTTTCTATAAACATAGCCCAAAAAGTCACCATTAATGACCTTTATGCTATCAAACAATTCAAGGATGAATCCATTGCTGATTTTTTTGCCTGTTAGAGGGGTACAATCAATCAATTATCATTTTTGTTACCACAAACTGAGTTGATTGAATTATTTTTATCATGTGCCAAACATATTTCATCAACATTACAAATTCAATCATTCCATACTTTCGATGAAGCTTTTACCATGGCCCATAAATTGATATTGTGAGCTCTAGAAAAATTCATGTTAAGCTTCGTCCTAAGAAACCACAAACTAATTTTCCTTCTAATTCATCCTCTCGCCCCAAAAAATCCAAAATAGTTGTTAATTCCATAGTATTCAAATCCACTCCTAAATAAAATCCCACTACTGAACATTCTCATCCACAACGTAATTACACACCAATAGGAGAGACTTATAGTGCAATCTTTGATAAGTTACTTACTGCAAATATGATAACTCTCCCACCTATTCGACCCATCGATACATCGTATCTAAGCCCTCTTGGTATCGAGATAATGACTATTGTAAATACCATAAGGTCAAATGACATGACATTGAAAGGTGTCGTGCATTTCACAATGTTCTGCAAGATTTTATTGACAAGGGTGAACTTCACTTGGACAATCCAAATGCACCTCCAAATCAAAACCTTGACATATTCAAGCAACCCTTTGCAAATCATCCCCCATCTATTGACCAACCACAAAAATATCTATTCATGCTCACCACATGATTAACACCATTACTAAAACATTGCTTATTCCTAAATCATCAACCACATCTTCTGAACCAACACCTACACTTCTTTAACTAACATCTACACTTCTTGAGCTAACACCCAAATCAACATCCACCTCTATTGAACCAACATCCATATTTATTCCATCTACTAAGTCAACAACAATACCCATCGAGTCTAAAACTGTGTTTCTTCGAATCTCCGTCTATTAAATATGAAATTGAAACTATTTCCCCACCCTTGTCACTTGTCACTAATAAATATATATCTATGTATATGTCATGGTTCTCAAATATAATTACCCTACCTATTGAAACATTCATGACACAATCACCTCCGCCTAAACCAACCATGAGCCATATTCATCCTCCAAGACCAAACAATCTGAAACCCACAAGTCATGTATATCTCATTAAGTGCATCATTAAAACACCCCTTCCTTCATACACAACATCCTCTACGGTCCATACCTAGCTCATCTAAAACCACAAGACAACCACACAAATAAGGAATTGTCCAAGTTTTCAAGAGTCATTCTTATACTTATCCCGAATCATATCGATTCCACTGTCCTCGGCCTTTTCTCCCACATTCTCATAGAAGGGTCATTTTAACTCCTAATGATTGTCCTATTGTTCCACATCCAAGACCTCCTAATCAATCTTCCCCATTAGGTCCTCGACCCCCATTTACTATACTATCTAGGACTCGTCAACAACGACAAAATCAACAACCTTCATTAATTCCTTATTACCACTAGAAGATAAAATACCTACAACTTCATCCCCATCCACATCAACACCTAAGGGGTATTATGCAACCATTTTAGATGAACTCCTCCATAAATCACTCATAACATTGCCACCACAAAAATTATCAGATCCACAAGGATGGAAACCCACTTGGTATGATTACAACATCTTGTGTGATTATCATAGAACATGAGGAAATTCCATTGAGAATTGTAAATCCTTCCATATGATTGTATAGAAGTTGGTAAATATAACCTCCCTTCCTGCTAAATCACATGCAACACCAACATTAGCATCGTCTTCGTCCTTGTCTAAATATAAAGAACCCATGTCTAAAACTCCTTCCCATCAGGTCAATGCCGTACATATCACTACTTGTTCATAGAATTATGACACAATTCAATCTGAATCCAAGAAGGGTAAAAATTTGTAGTTACGCCTCCACCGCCGAAATAACTCCTCCATCGAACAAACCCAAACTATCTATCCTTTTAGCTCCTGAAACAACGGGTCAAATAATGTCACCTAAAACTAAGATCTCCATCCTAGTCACACCACCTTCACCATCCACTATAATGCAAAAGGTTTTCATTAAACAATTACATCAAGATCCCATTAAAATGTCATTATATGAACTGATACAAACATCACCTCTTCATAAACAAGCCATGATTGAAGCCCTCCAATCAATAACAGATACCTTTAGATGATCCTTCATCCTTTAAAAACTTTTTAGGATCCCAAAACATCTACCACCATATCATTTGAACCATCCAAAATACCTTCTCTTAAACCAGAAGATCATGACTTACCACTTTTCATCACTGCTCAAATTAATGATGTTCGTATCAAAAGGGTAATGATTGATAGTGGTGCCACTATTAAAATTATATCCTCCCTTTATTTTGATCAACTTAAAGTACCCAACATTGTTATCTCTCAAAATTGAGTCCTACTATAATCCTTCAACAACACTATCACACCCGTATTAAGCATTGTAATACTACCACTTAAAAGTCAGTGTTAAAATCCTCCCATAACTCTTTAACATCATAGAAGGAGATTTTTAATATAATATGTTACTGGGATGCCCATGGATACGCACTATGTGTTGTGTTCCATCAACTCTCCATCACTATCTTAAATATGAACATGAAGGTCAGACATTTACCATCCCTGCATATCTAAATCCTTTCACCAATTGTTACATGATGTATCATCCAAATGACGTACTTGTTCCTAAATCCACATTTGAATCATCTAATGAAGCATCTACTATAACATTCATACCTTCCTCTAAACTACCAAATGATTCATCCCTCAGGTATGTTGTACAATGCCTTATGTTAGGGGAGTATCATCTTCTCATGCTTAATCACATTCCTTCACCTAAGACTTATGGTCGTCTTGAAAAATAGACTGCATATGACCCTAATATAGGATATGTTATCTCTTACGACCCCTTTTTTCTCAAAAAATATTGCCTATGGGGTACTTGATTATCCTTCATCCCATACAACTGATTAACACCATGCCACTTTTACATCAAATTTCAAATCTTTAGATAATCCAAATTTCACTCGCATATATCTTCACCATTGTGCAGGGATAGGTTTTGGCCTTAGTCATTATGAATAGGGAATGCATGATGTGTTTATCCAACATTCCTTTAAAACTTATGAGAAATATGGTTTAGGTTATAAGAAACCGAGCTCTGAAACATCCGAGGCCACTACATCCAAACCTATTACAACTATTCTCATTACTGAATTAGAAAAATTCTCACCCACATCCCCTGAAGATCATATAAACATATATGGTGTTGTATCCATCTTGTCTAACTTTTTTTTTAGTCAATAACATAGCCTTAGGACATCTTACTTATCAATCCAACCACGATACTAAACAAATCCCTCTTATTTGGCCAGAAATGGTCGAGGAAGATTCACCTTTCATAAACATCCTCCAATGTCATGATGATTAGGATATCCTTTCCCATATGGGAGCTAAGGATCATTTTCTCCATAAATCCTTATTATTCGGTACACCAACTCTCCTCAATGAGTCTACTATCGACGTTAACTTGGGAACCCCTTAGGATCCTCGTATAGTTAAGGTCGGCCATTCATTAAGTCCACAGAATTGGATGAATTCACCACATTTTTATCAAAATATAATCAAGCCTTTGCTTTTTCATACACTGATATTCCTAGAATTGATCCTAACATTTTTGTGAATAATATTTTCACATACCCAAATGCTAAGCCAGATAAATAAAAAACTCTGTAAAATGCATCCATGCATAGCTCTCCTTGTCAAAGAGTTACAATGTCTTTTATCCACTAATTTAATTATACCTTTTTTATTATCAACAATGGATCTCTAACATTGTTCCCGTAACCAAAGTTTCGAGGCAAGTTATGTGTTGGACACCTAAATTAACTAAGTACCTAGGGCACGAAACTTGGTGGCACATAGAAGCAAGGCATGAAGGCACATGCAGAGGTAGTTCTTAGAGATGCACGAAGGCTCAGGCCGGGTAGGATGTATTTGGGACTTAGTGAGTTTTGAACAGTAGGAAAGGACATGTTTATGGAATGGATGAAAAAGCTACCAGATACAAATATGGATAAGTTATGGAGACGTGCGGCTCAACAAAAGAATATTCCGGGACATCAATATGATTATCATGAAAGGATAAAGAGCCAAGTTTTTTATGGATGACTTGTCACATGTGTGCTAAGGACACTCAATTAGGGGAAATGCATGATGACATTTGGCATGTTCATGGGTAGTGGTAGGGAAATAATGAAAGAATCCTCGGGATTTCTCATGTAATAATGAGCGGTTAAGAAGATATTTCCTCATAAATATGGTTCGAAGAGGGAGGAGAGAGATCTATGAAAGAAAGAAAGGAAGATAGTTATAAAGTATATGTAATGTGTGATGGTGAGCTCTGTAATGTGTTAAAGCTCTTATACTATGAATATATTCATACATGGAACTCTTTAATGTAATCTTGGTTACTATACTTTGGTATTAAAATATAATGAAGTGATTCTGAAGCACTTATGTGATGAATCTAGATTTTTACATTTCCTTTTTATGTTCATGGGTATATTAATGGTTTCCATGATGATAATTGTGATTTATCTCTACTTCCACTATAATATGATCATTTTATCTTATGTTTTGGTGCAATAGATTAGGAGTTAGTGCTTACACTTAGATATCAAGAATACATGTGTCATTAACTATTTGTACAATATCCCCTTATTAAGAAAGAACATTCTCATGAAGATCACATAAAGGAGGCGTTCAACACCTGTGCATGCCTTGAGTGAGCTTCTAGACCAATCTGGATGATGTGCCAACATGCTTGGGGTTGATTAGAGAAACAAGAGGTAAATAGAGACTACATTTTGGTTTCATTGTTAGGACCTCTTTTCAAATCTATTGTGAGAATGATGTACGATGACGATGCCAGATTGGCTAACCTTGGAAAACATTGAGACTGACTTAAAATCATGGAGGATGAGTTTTCTCATAGGTTCTAGTACTAGATCTGAGTTTGATGCATGAAAATGGGTGGAGGAGAACCTATATCATGAGCTCTATGAGACATTATTCTGTTGTTTCCTAGTAGAGTTGTATGAATGGCTATTATCATATGCATCAAGGATGAGTTAGTGTTATAGACCTCGTGTTTGGGCCCAGGAGGAATATTAGTAATTACATAATTACGAACTAACTTGGACCCGTGTTGTTGATCATTGGTGGGGTAGAGTGGTAACTAGTTATACCCTGGAATACATTATTTATACGTATTATTTCCTGGAGATTGTTGAGTTTGAGTTCTTGAGGGATCCTAAAGGATTATTCTTAAGTGTTATTCCACTAGCTATTAAGATTGTGGTCATTACTTTGAGTTTGGAATCCTTTCTCATGGCTAGCTAAACTCCTGTTAGGCACGTGGCATGGAAGCTGGCATGGTAGAAGGATGATGGACCTTGTGGAAAAAATGGAGAGAGAGGAGAGTTGTCTCAAGTATAATGAAGCTCGGCGAGAGGAGTTGGAAAGACGGTGCTAAGCTACAAAAGTGATGGATTTATGGAGGCGGAGCGTTGCGGGAAGGATTTAAGGTTCACGCGAGAGGACATGGAATACGAGAAGACTAAGCTACCCCATCTTAGCAAGCATAGAAGAGAAACCCCTCGGCTTCCTAAAAGAGCTCGTCATATGAAGAAAGGAGAAGAGTCAAAGGTGTGCATCTTAATCCATATGGCGACAGGACCCTTGTGCTTAGTTTTCCAATTCTGAGATAAGTTTTGATAATCTAGTTAGTATAGGTATTCATAGTGAGTGACACCCGGGAGGTATAATTTTTCATTTGGTACATCTATGGCTAGATAGTCATTTCCTATGTTTGGGGGTATTTTTTTACGCACAACATTTAGAAAAGGTGTGGGATCACAAGGTTTGATTATTGCATCCGGGAGTGGCATGGTAAACACATCTCGTGAGTGGTTCAAGTATTCAGAATTTCAAAGTGTGTAGTTTAGCATGACGGTGGGTTCACAAGGTGTAACTTCTTTAGGCCCTTGCCAACAACAAGAGGATGATCAAGGTATTTGTTGGATCTAGAGGTGTGGCACTAGTGGATATAGTGGGTCTAGTGGTCGAGGTAACATCGGATGAAATCAAGGTATTTGATCTAGTGGAAAAAAACTTATCTCTATTAAACCATTTCATCCTTGGATTCGTAACGTTGAAATGTAGTGGTTTGCAAAGATCCAAGGAATGCAATTTTTAAATCTCCTTACTCTACTAACTCATCCTTGGAATCAAGGAATGTTTTAAATCTCCTGACGGTTTGAATTGGAGAGGTTGAGAAATATAATGGACTGAACTTTTGTATGTTTACAAATTCTTTATTGTCTTGTAAGATTGTGCCTACATTCTGTTGTATGTTTTGTGCTCAGGTCTTCTTGATTGATCTTAGAATGGGAAATTTATGGCATTAAGTGAAATGAGGCCTGCTTCAGGACTATTGAGGAACAATCTAAGTCCTAGACCTAAGAGATCTATCCTAACAAGGATTCTAAACTAAGGTAGATGTATCTATTTTTCTAGCTCTATCTACTATTTTCGGGACAACATCCTTTCCCTAAGTTGCATGTTCTAAATTGGGGAAACCACCTAAGGTAATGCTAGGCTATTTCTAATTCTAATACCTTATGCTATATGGTTGTGAGTTATGACCTAACCTAAGGTGGAAATTACTTATTGAAATGATTTTAAACCTAAGGTTATTATTTCTAAACTAGCCTAAGGTCTTATCCTAAGATAATGGAACCTATCCTAAACTAATGAAATGTGGAAAGGGGACCTAAGGGTCGTATGGAAAATGGGAGGCTAGGCGGTGGTTCCTAAGCTATTTATGAGATTTGATTTTTGTATTAAATTGCCAATGAACTGCCAGATTAGACGGAAGCATGAAAAGTTAGTGGGACTTACGTGGAGTCTTCACTAAATTTAGCAATGCATGTAAAATTTGAAATAGGTTTGCCAATTCTGGATGGTGGTGGCATGGAGAGATAGGTGGGAATTTTGTAATCAATGGCATTAATGAATCTTGATTTTTACAAGAAAACCATCTTAGAAACAATGTGGTGGATTTTTGGAGGTTGTTTGGTCTTGCATGCTTTGTGATTTTTCTCTGCATGGAGCTATCTGGTTCTTGAACCAGTAGTTTGATTTTCACTTTGTGGATATTTTGGTTTCCTGGTCTATTTTTGATTCAAGGAAAGTATATGAGGCATTGGGGAAAGAGATGTTTTGTTGTTGATCTTTCTTGGAGGAGAAGAAGAGTTGGAAGCTCGGCTGGAAGTCTCCTTCGAATTGGTAGAAGCACTATCAGGCATGATAGGCTCTACCCATTAAGATTTCTTGCTTTTCTCTAAATGTTTCATTAAAATAACTCTACTCTCTTGAGATATATGGTTATTTGTCTTGTTCTAGTTATTTACTTCATGTTGATGGAATCTATGTGATTTTTGGATATGAATCCATTGCATGATAATATTATTTTTTGTTTTCTCTCTGAGAAAGTTCAATGGTGAAATTCATATGGAACTTTCGAGGCTTTTGTGTTTTGTTTAGAACTTGCATTGGGACTATCTGCTTAAAAAAGAGCTTGAGTAAATGGTTTTGGTTGAGTTTGAACTGGTAGTCTCTTTAGAAATATTCTCCTTGATGCATCTTGAGTTTGAAAAGTTGTAGTACTTTTGTCTCGGACTGTACTATTTACTTTGAACATGTAATGGCATGAAAATGTGTAAGGATATTCTATTTTCCTCTGTTTTGGGTAACCCTTCGTCTTGTTTTTAACTGAAAGTCTTTGATTGTTTTGAAAGAAGGGTGCATGACCTTTTATGAAACTGTATCTTGTTGTGAGGATATAAAACCTTTGGTTGAGACTGTATTGTTTACTTACCCTTTGGTATGAATTGAGCTCGTTTGAAAGCAATCGATAATGGGTTTTTGAAGTATATGGAAGTGTTGTGTTCGTACTTCAACTTGTGTTAAATCTGACTGGAACAATTACCTTCTCTACACTGAACTTCTCTACCTTGATCTTTATGTGCTAGATGGAGCTGTGAAAGTTATTATAGTTGGGATTTCTATTACAATTTGAGTTTGTGAGTAATGTAGAAACTTTGTTTGACTTAAAACTTAGTGTTGGGTTTTTGTATTCTCTTTCAAATCCATTTGAATGGATTTATGGGTTTTTAAAAGAGAAAGGAGTTGAATACTCTTGTAGACTGTATCTTGTTTTGCTAAGATTTTGTACTTTTCTTTGGGACTGTACTATATACTCTACTCTACAGTATGAACTTGAACTTATGTTAAAACAATGTTGAATAGATGAATGTGGATTTTGGCATTATATGCGTCCTAGATTTCTATTTGTATTTGAACTGGGTTGGTGTTGGTATTGATGTTCTGATAAGGTTTGAATTCGTAAGGAAAATAGAAGTATTGTTTTCTTTAAACTTCATGTTTGGTTTGTGTTCTCTTTTGGAACTTGTGAAAGAACTTCTGGGTTTTAAATGGGATTTGGAATTCAATTGATAAACAATGGTGAATGAATTCTAGGTTGGATCTTTTCTATTGAGTTTCCTTTAACTTTTGGAAGTTAAGTTTATTTTCTTGAACTACTCTGTAGATCGACTCTCTTCCATGTTGTAGAGTGATTATCATCCTAGGCCTATTGACTTCTTGAGTTCAGATTTCTACCCTTTTGATCTTGGATGAAGTAATGTGAACTCACTCTTTAGAAATGGAAACTTCCTTGTGGATTGTTTAATTTAACTTGTTACTAGTTGATTGTGGAAAGTTCATGGGAATAGTAGTATGTTCAGGAAACTTTTGGGACTGTCACTTTTTGGTACGGGGAAAACCAAACCGTCCCCATTTGATCTTTCTTGATCTTGGCTAATTTGTATAGAATCAATTGTCGTGTCGATTTGGGAAGTGTACATTGAGTCTGTCCTGTAGAAAGGAAAACGTAATCATTTCTAGTCTGATTGTTTTGAATGAATGAGTCATGCATCATTAGGATATTGTTTTTAGATGGACTCCTCTCTGTGCACTCAATAATAATATGAACCTTCCTGGATGGACATGAGTAAGAGATAATCCTTGTGTAAGTCTTGCTTTGATTTATGGAACGTATGGTTTCAGATCATTGAATGATATCTCCTATAATGTAGAATATTACATAAGAGTTGCAAGTAAGGATGATGACTTTTTTTTTCTCTCCCTTCTCGGATTGGTTTGGGATTCTTGTTAATCGGATGTTGTCTCTTAAATGGTGAATCATTTTATTGGTTTCCCTGACTAATACAATTATATAGGTAATTAGTTATGTACTTTCTAAACCTGATTTCTATCTCTTAGATGAATGGTGAATCGTGGATAGTCCATATTGATTCTTCTTCTTATTTATTTAAGTTGTAGGATGAATCATCCTAAATATGTACTATGCTGAAATGAATTTTCTCATACATGATTTCTAGAAACTTGGTAAAATGACAATAAGGTTTTTGGTTCTGAAAGTAACTCTTTTTGTTACATAGTAAAGTTAAATTTGTATTTCAATTCAGAAAGAATTATGAAATAATTAGACGACAAGATCTGTTGTTTGTTTTAAATAAGTAATTGATTGGGTCAATTCTTATATGATATAATGCAAGTAGTTTCTGATTATATTATGCTCTTTTCTTAAAAGTGAATTCAGACTTATTATTTGTACTTCTTTTATGGTTGTTATTACTTATGCTTATTGGTATGATATATTAATTGTTTCATTAAAGAAGAGTTATTTTAATGGAACAATTAGTGGAATGCACTTCATTTTAATGCTTAGTGCTTATCATGCTCAGTTCAATGAACTGACCCATGCTAGCAATTTTTGCAGATGGACTTTGTAAGTGATAAAAGAAGGAAAAATTTTTTTATGATGTATTGGTTGATGTAAAGTTTGGCTCTTTTGTAAAGAATTTGATTCATTCTTGAGTTGTATTGAAAAAGAAAATTTGTATTCTTCTATGATCTTAATGTTGTTTGATATGTAGTATGCCTGAAATGCATAGTCTTGTAAAGTGTATATTTTATCATGATGAATTGAAAGGTTGGAGATTGACTCCAAATTGTTGTGTGAATTCTCTTGTACTTTTTATGAAGGAAATTGGAATTTATCTTGTTGATATTCTTTCATATCTATTTGTATACTTATTACTGTTATCATTTAATAAGTTGGATTAAGGGAATAGTTCAATCTCCCTTACTAAGGTGTAACTTGCTAAGTTGCATAAGATGTCATTCTCTATCTAAACAATTATAGTATAATAATGAAATGTGTATTGGACATACAATTAAACTATATGAATTGTGAAAGATAAAAAGGGTATGATAACCCTAACATTAAATCATGTAGAGGAAGACTCTTCCTCTCTCAAAAGAATGAAAAATAAAAGGAATGGTGGTTATGATCATTAATCTTTGTACTTTGTTTTCTATGAAGTAAACTCTAGTTGAACCTAGGTGGATGATACACCTTCTTTGGACAAACTAAGTTACATTAAATTAACCATTTGATGTTTTCTACCCTGTTTTTGGATAACTGCTTGTTATGTTGAGTTAATGAACATAAAAGCAATCATGAGTTAATGAAGTTCTTAATATTAATCAGATTAATTATGGAAAAGAACTTAATGAATGTTGGAATTAGGGTTTTGCAAGGTTGCTGCAATTTGAATCTTAATCCAAATTTAATTATGAATTAATGACCACCAAGGGTATGTACATCGTGATGAAGTAGTTTAACTATGGATGTTGGCACATGCCAACTACAGGATTATACCTTGAGAAGACTAAGGGCTTCTCGAGGATACAATGTTGTAGTTGACATGTGGCAACACCCTTCCATATTGTTCATCTAGATCTACACACATCTGGACTTGAACTTAGTTTCTCTCTAGGTCAAGTTAGTAGCATGATTAGAATAGGAAGTAGCTTTCAATGACTCAGGGTACCTAGGCACATTCGGTCGACTTAGGTTGGTCGAGTATGCCCATATACCCTAAGTCATCGTGAGTGTCTACCTATAACAAATTATGTCACTAACTTGGGTTAGGGTCAAACCTTGGGCAAGTGGACTGACAGAAGTCAAGTAAAGACCATTCTAGATAACAATAGAGTGAGGTGAAGGATGTATTCCAAATTGATGAGTATGTCATCTAGGAATAGTAACATGAACAATATGTTGGAAATCTTTGGCCAAAGTATCACAAGTTGTTGGTTGTGTTGTCCTATGTCACCTAGTTTAAAGAAACATGATGTCAGATGAATATTGGTAACAAATATTTAGATAGGTTCTTTAAACAGATCACTCAAGTACCTAGAATAGGGTAGGAAAACCAAGTATACATAGTATACATAAAGTATTCTATACTTAAAGACAAACATGAGAGATCGGTTAGTAACCGAGTCATGAAATGAGAGATCGGTAATTTACCGAGTCATTTACTGATTGCATATGGTTATCTATTATGAGATTGATTGGCATGGAATGTGTGTTCTAAATGATGTTTTATTTAGAATAGAGAACATTGTGTAAAAAAATTCCCTTGTTTCTAAAGTCTTAAAATGGGAATGTTACATCTTGGTATCAGAGCTAAAGGTTGTAGACTCTTGGACCTATTGTGTCCATAATCTGATAAAACTTAAATTTTCTTGTTAACAAAAAATGGTTAGAACAAGAGGAAATGTTGCAAATAATCCTCCACCTGAGGAAGGAGCAAGATAACTACCCAAAAATGTGATGAGATCCTTGTTTCCTTTTGGACACAAGGATCATTTGGCTGTACTTGAACAACAAGTAATGGGAAATGAGGAGGAAGAAGATGTTGGTAATAATAATCAGCCACCTCCTGAGGACAATGCCAATTTAGGTGTTGATAATAACAATGTGAACATACCTGATCAGCCTAAAAACAAAAAGGCTAGGCTGATAGCTGAACTCACTAATGATATAAAAAGGATAAGTCCACCCAAGTTTGATGGCACCACATTAGGAGATGGAGATGAGAATTGGCTCAATGAAATGGAGAAGTACTTTGTAATAAGGAATTTCTCAGAAGAAACAAAGGCAATCTGGGGAGCATATCAGCTTTCCCATGAGGCATCTTCATGGTGGGACAGCCGTAAGGCTGAGTTGAATATTGATGAAACTAATATCACTTGGGATCAATTTAAAGGTTACTTTAGGCAACGTTGGCTACCGCAACTTTATTATGATCAGAAAATGACTGAATTCTAGAACTTAGCTCAAGGAAAGCTAACTATAACTGAGTATTGGGAGTGGTTTACTAAACTCCTTAAGTATGTACCTCAAGTATCAAACTGATGAGAAGTTTAGGATATGAAATTCATCATGGGATTGAATCCCATTATAGGAGGAGAGGTGGATGTTCACATAGCCCAACCATGATGGAAGGGGTTGTTGAAAAATCCATAAGGTAGGAACAAAATTGAAGGCAATTTTTTGCTCATAAAGAGGAAGTAAGGAAGAAAGTCCCAACTCCTCTTCATCATCTCTTGCACCTAAGAAAGGACCATGGAAGAAATTTGAATGAAAAGTAAGTTTTCAGCTGATAATAATAAGAAAACAACAACAAATAAGTCTGTTGGTAATGCATGAAACAACTTTGTCAAGAATAATAATAACGGATGAAGTCCTATGGAGGTCAGAATGATAACTCTAAGGTTGGAAATAAATGAGCCTAGAAAGGGACCTATAGGAGGTTGTTATAACTATGGAAAAGATCATTACATGCAAATCAATGTCCTTTGAAAAAGGATGATCATAATCAGCAACACAAGATACACGCTACGTAGTAGCTGACAAGTAGGTTGAAAAATAGGCCACACCCATAGAAGTTCTAGGTAAGTTATTTGGCATACCTATAACTATTATTTTTGATACCGAGCTATTGAATGTTTTATTTCTAGTAAATTAGCATCAAAACTAAAAAGAAAAGCTAGAAACATGGATAAAACATGGATTGTACATTATGGAAACAATGTTGTTCATATAGTTAGTATGTGTCTTTTTGGAGCAGTCCTTGACTTACCTAGTTTTTCCACTGAAGTTGATCTTTATGTTGCACCTTTGGGGTCTTATGATGTAATCATAGGTGTTAATTGGTTAGCTGAACATAAAGCAAAAGTGGACTATTTTGAAAAACATATTAGTTGTTTAGATGACCTATAGAAAACAACAGAGATTCAAGGTGTGAAATGTGAGATTTCTGTTAGGAAACTATCAGCTATGCAACTTAAAAAGGCCAAAAATAAAGGTTGTACCTTATATGTAGTAAAGATTTTAAAATCTTGCTAAGGAGAATAATGATGTCATGGAACGATATCCATTGTTATGAAACTACAGTGATGTGTTTCTGAAAGAGTTACCAGGTCTTCCACCCAAAAGGGAATTTGACTTCACAATTGAAATCAAGCCTGGAACCGAGCCTATTTCTAAGGCACCATATCGAATGACTACTATAGAATTAGTAGAGCTTAAGGCACAATTGCAAGAAATTTTGTCTAAAGGTTTGATTAGACCGAGTGTTTCACCTTGGGGAGCACCGGTAATTTTTGTGAAAAAGAAGGATGGAACACTTAGATTGTGCATTGATTACAGAATGTTAAACAAAGAAACAATCAAGAATAGATATCCACTCCCTAGAATTGATGATCTATTTGATCAGATGCGTGGAGCATCGGTATATTCTAAGATATATCTTGATCTGGATATCATCAATTATGGATTAAGGATGAGGACATTCATAAAACAACTTTTAGAACAAGGTATGGACATTATGAGTTCACAGTTTTACCTTTTGGATTAACAAATGCACCTATAACTTTTATGAATTTAATGAATAATATCTTTCAAGAATACTTGGAAAAATTTTGCTTGTATTCTTGGATGACATTCTCATATATTCTAAAAGTATTGAGGAACATCATGAGCATTTGAAGATAGTTTTGGAAATTTTGAGAAGAAGATGATTATATGGTAAGCTATCTAAATGTTCTTTCTATGACACAGAAGTGCACTATTTGGGACATGTAATAAGTAAGAATGGAATTTTGTAGATCCTTCTAAAATTGTAGCTATAACTGAGTGGCTTTACCAAAGAATGTACATGAAGTTAGAAGCTTCATGGGTCTTGTTGGTTACTATAGAAAATTTGTAAAAGATTTTTCTAAAGTGGTTGCACCAATAACTTCATTATAGAAAAAGGATAAGAAGTTTGTTTGGAATGAGAAATGTGAATCTGCATTCAGAACTTTGAAGGATCATTAACATCAACACCTATTCTAGTGGTACTAGACCCTAATGGAGACTTTATTGTTGTAATGGATGCATCTGGGGAAGGTCTAGGAGGTATTTTGTTACAAAATGATCATGTCATAGCTTACGAAAGTAGAAAACTAAAGTTACATGAGTTGAATTATGCTCCACATGATTTAGAGCTTGTTGCCATTGTTCATGCACTACAAGTTTGGAGGCATTATCTGCTTGGTAAACCTTTTGAATTAAAAATTGATCATCTTGGGCTGAAGTATATTTTCACTCAGCCAAATCTAAATGCAAGACAATGAAGATGGTTAGAGTTTTTGTCTCAATATGATTTTGACATAAATTACATTAAAGGTAAGGAAAATAGAGTAGTTGATGCTCTAAGTCGTAGGAAGCACATTTCTTCTCTTATAACATTGAGAACTCAGTTTAAGGATGAAGTAAAAAGTGTTATGGAATCTGATTCTTACTTTAACAAGTAAAAACAATGCTTGTTGCAGATCCAAATGATGTGAGATATAAAGGTTTTCACTTTGACAATGAAGGAATCTTAAGATTTGAAAACAAAGTATACATACCTTCGCTAAATGATTTAAGAAAGAAATTGTTAGCAGAATTTCACAATTCACCTTTCTCTGGACACCTGGTATTACAAAGATGCTTGCTGATATAAAACAACAATATTTCTGGAAAGGGATGAAAAAGGATGTTATTGATTTTGTGACACATTGCTTAGAATGTCAACATGTTAAAGTTGAACATATGCATCCAGCTGGTTTATTGTATCCTCATAGCATACCGCAGTATACAAATGGCAAGTAATAAGCATGGATTTTGTACAAGGGTTGCCTATGTCAAGAAATAAACATGATGTTATTTTGGTAGTTGTTGATAAACTAACAAAAGTAGCACATTTTATTGTTGGTAATCTGAAGGATGATTCTCCTATTTTGGAAAAGAGGTTTGTACATGAAATTTTCAGATTACATGGAGTACCTGAATTAATCATATCTGATAGAGATCCTAGAATGACTTCAAGGTTTTGGAAAACACTTAATGCAAGCTCTAGGAACTAAGCTGAATTTTAGTTTTGCATATCATCTAGAAAAATGGATGGACAGAATGAAAGAGTTAATCAAGTTTTAGAGGATATGTTACGAATGTATTGTATGGATCAGTAGTATAAGTGGGAAGAGTACCTTCCACTAGTTGAGTTTTCTTACAATAACACATATCATGCCTCTCTTAAGATGGCACCTTTCGAAGCACTATACGGAAGAAAATGTAGAACCCCGTTAGTTGGGACAACATTGAGGATAGAGAGGTAATTGGACCTGAAATCCTTATGGAAATGGAACAACAAGTTAAAATGATTCGTGAACGCTTGAAAGAAGCAGCAGATAGGAAAAAGAGTTATGCTGATTTAAAGTGGGTTGATAGGAAATTTGAACTTGGTGAGAAGGTCTTTCTTCGGGTTAAAAAAAGAGTTCTATAAATTTTGGCAAGGCTGCCAAGTTATCACCTCGTTATGTGGGACCTTTTGAAATAGTTGAAGTAATCAACCTGTAGCTTACCATTTAGCATTACCTCCTGCTTTGTCACGAATGCATGATGTTTTCCATATTTCTTTGCTTAAGAAATACATTTCAGATTTATCACATGTGTTAAATTGGAATTCCTTGCAGGTCCAAGACCAGGAATAATCGTGGTTAAACCCATACGAGTGTTGGAAACTCACCAATTGCATTTAAGAAATCATGAAATAAGTCAATGTAAGGTCCAGTGGGACCAGTTTAATGAAGAAAGTGCAACCTAGGAAAATATGGAAGATATGAAAACTACTTTTCCATATTTATTTGAATAGAATTGATTCTGATGACTGATAAAAATTTGTGATTTTATCTTTATATGACAATAAGTCTACCAGTTTTGGGTAGATAACTATTTATTTTAAATAAACAACTATGTGAATGCTGATTTCTGGAACTTTAAAATTCTGATATTGTTACAAACATATGATAAGAAAGTGAATAAATTGATTTTCCTTAATGCAAATGGTCAAAATAAGATAATCATCGAGATGATGATTCTTTTTAGGAGGGAAGTATGTAACACCTTTGACAAAATGTTATATTTCTCTTTTGCATTGCAAGCGTTGACATGTGATTTTCTTGAATGAGGTGTGTTCCTTTTCTTGTTGAAAATCATGATTTGCCAGGGATAAACCATTTCTGCCCTTGGATTCATTAGACTGAAATGATATGGTTTGCAAAGAATCCATTTTCACTTTAGATAGGTGAGTTGTAATCTGGTTATGATGGTTGCAAACTTATCTCTATTAACTGACTCATCCTTGGATCAATTCCATTGATCCAAGGAATGTTTTAAATCTCCTTACCTAGTCTGAATGGTAAACTGACATTCAGAGGTTGAGAGACATAATGGACTAAACTTTTGTATGTTTACAAATTCTTTATTGTCTTGTAAGATCATGCCTGCATTTTGTTGTATGTTTTGTGCTCGGATCTTCTTGATTGATCTCAATGGATGCTTATGGTGTTAAGTGAAATGAGGCCTACTTCAGGACTATTGAGGAACAATCTAAGTCCTAGACCTAAGAGATCTATCCTAGGATTCTAAACTAGGTTGGTGTATCTATTTTTTTCTAGCTATATCTACTATTTTTTTGGGACAACATCCTTTCCTAAGTTGCATGTTCTAAATTGGGGAAACCACCTAAGGTAATGCTAGGATATTTCTAATTCTAATACCTTATGCTATATGGTTGTGAGTTATGACCTAACCTAAGGTGGAAATTACTTATTGAAATGATTTTAAACCTAAGGTTATTATTTCTAAACTAGCCTAAGGTCTTATCCTAAGCTAATGGAACCTATCCTAAACTAATGAAATGTGGAAAGGGGACCTAAGGGTCATATGGAAAATGGGAGGCTAGGTGGTGGTTCCTAAGCTATTTATGAGATTTGATTTTTGTATTAAATGCCAATGAACTACTCAGATTAGGTGGAAGCATGAAAATTTAGTGGGACTTACGTGGAGTCTTCACTAAAGTTAGAAATGCATGCAAAAGTTGAAATAGGTTTTGCCAATTCTGGATGGTGGTGGCATGGAGAGATAGGTAGGAATTTTGTAATCAATGGCATTAATGAATCTCAATTTTTGTGAGCAAACCATCTTGGAAACAATGTGGGTGGATTTGTTGGAGGTTGTTTGGTCTTGCATGCTTTGTGATTTTTTCTCTGCATGGAGCTATCTGGTTCTTTGAACCAGCAGTTTGATTTTCACTTTGTGGCTATTTTTGGTTTCCCTAGTCTATTTTCGATTCAAGGAAAGTATATGAGGCATTGGGGAAAGAGATGTTTTGTTGTTGATCTTTCTTGGAGGAGAAGAAGAGTTGGAAGCTGGCTAGAAGTCTCCTTTGAATTGGAAGAAGCACTATCAGGCATGATAGGCTCTACCCATTAAGATTTCTTTTTTCTCTAAATGTTTCATTAAAATAACTCTGCTCTCTTGAGATATATGGTTATTTGTCTTGTTTTGGTTATTTACTTCATGTTGATGGAATCTCTGTGATTTTTGGATATGAATCCATTACATGATAATATTAGTTTTGGTTGTTTTCTCTCTGAGTAAGTTCAATGGTGAAATTCATATGGAACTTTTGAGGCTTTTGTGTTTTGTTTAGAACTCGCATTTGGGACTATCTGCTCAAAAAGAGCTTGAGTAAATGGTTTTTGGTTGAGTTTGAACTGGTAGTCTCTTTAGAAATCTTCTCTTGATGCATCTTGAGTTTGAAAAAGTTGTAGTACTTTGTATCTCGGACTGTATTGTTTACTTTGAACATGTAATGGCATGAAAACATGTAAGGATATTTTTTTTCCTCTATTCTAGGTAACCCACATCTTGTTTTTAACTGAAAGTATTTGATTGTTTTGAAAGAAGGGTGCATGACCTTTTATGAAATTGTATCTTTTTGTGAGGATATAGAACCTCTGGTTTGAGACTGTATTGTTTACTTACCCTTTGGTATGAATTGAGCTCGTTTGAAAGCAATTGATAATGGTTTTTGAAGTATATGGAAGTGTTGTGTTTCGTACTTCAACTTGTGTTAAATTGATTGGAATAATTACCTTCTCTTGCATTGAACTTCTTACCTTGATCTTTATGTGCTAGATGGAGTTGTGAAAGTTATTATAGTTGGGATTTCTATTATAGTTCAAGTTCGTGAGTAATGTAGAAACTTTGTTTGACTTAAAACTTAGTGTTGGGTTTTTGTATTCTCTTTAGATCCATTTGAATGGATTTCTAGGTTTTTAAAAGAGAAAGGAGTTGAATACTCTTGTAAACTATATCTTTTTTGCTAAGATTTAGTACTTTTGCTTTTGTATTGTATACTTTACTCTACAAGTATGAACTCGAACTTGTGTTAAAACAATGTTGAATAGATGAATGTGGATTTTGGCATTATATGCATCCTAGATTTCTATTTATTTGAACTGGGTTAGTGTTGGTATTGTTGTTCGATAAGGTTTGAATTCATAAGGAAAATAGAAGTATGTTTCTCTTTAAACTTTGTGTTTGGTTTGTGTTCTCTTTTGGAACTTACAAAAGAACTTATGGGTTTTAAATGGGATTTGGAATTCAATTGATAAACAATGGTGAATGAATTCTAGGTTGGATCTTTTCTATTGAGTTTCCTTTAACTTTTGGGAAGTTAAGTTCTATTTTGCTCGAACTACTCTTTGTAGATCGACTCTCTTCCATGTTGTAGAGTGTTTATCATCCTAGGCCTGTTCGACTTCTTGAGTTCGGCTTTCTTCCTTTTGATCTTGGATGAAGTAATGTGAACTCACTCTTCAGAACCGGAAACTTCCTTGTGGTTGTTTAATTTAACTTGTTACTAGTTGACTGTGGAAAGTTCATGGGAATAGTAGTATGTTTAGGAAACTTTTGGGACTATCACTTTTTGGTATAGGGGAAAACCAAACCATCCCCATTTGATCTTTCTTGATCTCTGGCTAATTTGTATAGAGTCAATTGTCATGTCGATTTGGGAAGTGTATAGTTGAGTTTGTCTGTAGAAAGGAAAATGTAATCATTTCTAGACTGACTATTTTGAATGAATGAGTCATGCTTCATTAGGATATTGTTTTCAGATGGACTCCTCTTTGTGCACTCAATAATAATATGAACCTTCCCTGGATGGACACGAGTAAGAGATAATCCTTGTGTAAGTCTTGCTTTGATTTATGGAATGGTATGACCACTGAATGATATCTCCTATAATGTAGAATATTACATAAGAGTTGCAAGTAAGATGATGACTATTTTTTTTCTCTCCCTTCTCGGATTGGTTTGGGATTCTTGTTATCAGATGTTGTCTCTTAAATGGTGAATCATTTTATTAGTTCCTTGACTGATACAGTTATGTAGGTACTCGGTTATGTACTTTTGAACCTGATTTCTATCTCTTAGATGAATGGTGAATCATGGATAGTCCATATTGATTCTTCTTCTTATTTATTTAAGTTGTAGGATGAATCATCCTAAATATGTACTATGCTGAAATGAATTTGTCTGTACATGATTCTAGAAACTTGGTAAAATGACAATAAGGTTTTGGTTCTGAAAGTAACTCTTTTTGTTACATAGTAAAGTTAAATTCTGTATTTCAATTCAGAAAGAATTATGAAATAATTAGACGACAAGATTTGTTGTTTGTTTTAAATAAGTAATTGATTGGGTCAATTCTTATATGATATAATGTAGTAGTTGCTTGATTATATTATGCTCTTTTCTTAAAAGTGAATTTAGACTTATTATTTGTACTTCTTTTATGGTTGTTATTACTTATGCTTATTGGTATGATATATTAATTGTTTCATTAAAGAAGTTGTTTTAATGGAACAATTAGTGGAATGCACTTCATTTTAATGCTTAGTGCTTATCATGCTCAGTTCAATGAACTGACCCATGCTAGCAATTTTTATAGATGGACTTCGTAAGTGATAAAAGAAGGAAAAAAATTTTATGATGTATTGGATGATGTAAAGTCTGGCTCTTTTGTAAAGAATTCGATTCATTCTTGAGTTGTATTGAAAAAGAAAAGTTGTATTCTTTCTATGATCTTAATGTTGTTTGATATGTAGTATGCCTAAAATGCATAGTCTTGTAAAGTGTATATTTTATCATGATGAATTGAAAGGTTTGGAGACTGACTCCAAATTGTTGTGTGAATTCTCTTGTACTTTTTATGAAGGAAATTGGAATTTATCTTGTTGATATTCTTCATAACCTGTTTGTATACTTATTATTGTTATCATTTAATAAGTTGGATTAAGGGAATAGTTCAATCTCCCTTACTAAGGTGTAACTTGCTAAGTTGCATAAGATGTCATTCTCTATCTAAACAATTATAGTATAATAATGAAATGTGTAACAAACATACAATTAAACTATATGAATTGTGAAAGATAAAAAGGGTATGATAACCCTAACATTTAATCATGTAGAGGAAGACTCTTCCTCTTTCAAAAGAATGAAAAAAATAAAAGGAATGGTGGTTAAGATCGTTAATCTTTGTACTTTAGTTTTCTATGAAGTAAACTCTAGTTGAACCTAGGTGGATGATACACTTTTTTGGATAGCTAGGTTACATTAAAATAACCTTTGATGTTTTTTGCCCTATTTTTGGATAACTACTTGTTATGCCGAGTTAATGAACATAAAAGCAATCATGAGTTAATGAAGTTCTTAATATTAATTAGATTAATTATGGATAAAGAACTTAATGAATGTTGGAATTAGGGTTTTGCAAGGTTGTTGCAATCTGAATCTTAATCCAAATTTAATTATGAATTAATGACCACCAAGGGGTATGTACATCATGATGAAGTAGTTCTAATGGATGTTGGCACATGCCAACTATAGGATTGTACCTTGAGAAGACTAAGGGCTTCTCGAGGATACAATGTTGCAGTTGACATGTGGCAACACCCTCCCGTAATTTTTCATCTAGATCTACACACATCTGGACTTGAACTTAGTTTCTCTCTAGGTCAAGTTAGTAGCATGATTAGAATAGGAAGTATCTTTCAATGACTCAGGTACCTAAGCACATTAATCAACTTAGGTCGGTCGAGTATGCCCATATACCCTAAGTCATCGTGAGCATCTACCTATAACAAATTATGTCGCTAACTTGGGTTAGGGTCAAACCTTGGGCAAGTGGACTGATAGAAGTCAAGTAAAGACCATTCTAGATAATAGTAGAGTGAGGTGAAGGACATATTCCTGAATTGATGAGTATGTCATCTAGGAATAGTAACATGAACAATATGTTGGAAATCTTTGGCCAAAGTATCGCAAGTTGTTGGTTACGCATTGTCCTATGTCACCTAGTTTAAAGAAACATGATGTCAGATGAATATTGGTAACAAATATTCAGATAGGTTCTTTAAATAGATCACTCAGTACTCGGAATAGGGTAGGAAAACCAAGTATACATAGTATACATAAAGTATTCTATACTTAAAGACAAACATGAGAGATCGGTTAGTAACCGAGTCATGAAATGAGAGATCGGTAATTTACTAAGTCATTTATAGTTGCATATGGTTATCTATTATGAGATTGATTGGCATGGAATGTGTATTCTAAATGATGTTTTATTTAGAATAGAGAAAATTGTGTAAAAAAAAATTCCCTTGTTTCTAAAGTCTTAAAATAGGAATGTTACAATTATTATGGCACGTGAAGGGGATCACTACCCCACAGTGGAGATCAAGTCATTTTGCTACCACATTGCGCAAGGACCCACACATAGCTGGTACAAGAAGTATGAACCACACCAGATAGTGGTGGATTACATTGTGTTGCGTAATGCCTTTTTGGCAGAGTTACAAAAACCTAAGTTTAAATAAAAAGAATCAAAGTGCATTGAAGGAGTTTAAGCAAGGAATAACGAATAGTGTGTGGGATTATGACGTGCATTTTAAGACTCTCATATCCAAGTTATCTTATGACATTCATCCTTCGTAGTATGCTCAGTGGTTCATCGAAGGATTAATCACACCATTTAGGAGGGCGCATTCATAGAACACTTTCACGAGATCCACGTGAGGCCTTGGATGTTTCACATGGAAGTAGTAAGAAGCATTGATACAGGAGTTAGTCCATTCCTAGAAGCCCAAATTACTACAATGGAAAAATAGCTAGAGAAATTATCTATGAACTCATCTCATGAGACTCATAGCAAGTTATGGTGTATGGATTGTGAGGTAGAAGGGCATACAAAGGATAGTTGTCCTCAAAGATTGGTACGCATGATGATAGTAGACTATTAAATTTTCCAAGGAGATCATGATGTAATTAGGTGTCTACTAATGCAGCACGTGATCTAAAAGAATGTGTCTCACTATTGCAAAATTTTCACCTCTACTACTCATAACACCAAGGATTGTAGATTTATTGACCAAATAAATGACACCACCGGTACTAGTGTGTGCGATTAGTATTACAAGCAATTCCAAGGATGAGGGTCGTCATTATTAAGGGAGCGTGGAGGGAGGAATTCATGGAAGAGGATTTTGTAGAGGATTTAGAGGCCATAAAACCGTAGAGGTGGAAGAAGTGAGTTCTCAAGTGGAACTTGTCACAATTGTGGGTCTACAGAACACTATAAGCATGAATGCCTTGATCTATTACAATGCTCTTGGTGTGGAAAGAAGCACAAGTATTAGGAGTGCCCAAAATTATTTGAACACATGAGCCAACAATAGTGGAAGGACAAAGGCGTCAGGATGGTAAGTGTGAAGAAAGCCGACTTGCAGTGGATGTCAAGGGTGGCACGTGAGTCATAGTTAGAACTTGTACTAGTGAAAACATGAGATGAGGTTATGCATGCCAAGGACATAAAAAAGCAAAAACCACTAGTTACTAGAGAAGAGGTGGTGCATGGGAAGTACCTGACCCTTCTCATCAAAAAGAAGTCTATCAGGAAACCATGGATGTGATTTGAAGCTTACAAGGAGATATCCAATGCCTAAAGGAGAAATTGTGGCAGTTAGAGCAAAAGAAAAGTGTTGAGGCTCTATAGAAGGATCTGGATGAAGTCAGGGAGGTATGTAAGATGTTGAGGCAAGAGAATAGCATTCCTCTATTAGGATAATTGTTGAGAGGTAAAGTACCAAGTCTTTGGAGGAGAGCACGAGAGGCATGTTTTACATGTTAACCTTCCTCCTCAAATCCTTGACTATGATAAGGAGATTACCTTGATTTTAGTTGTTGATGGATAGCTCCTAAGAAATATTTTGATTAACACAAGTGTGAAATTTAATGTTCTCACTTTAGATGCATGGAATCAAATGGGAAGGCCCCCATTACAATTATCTTCAAATGTGTTGTATATGGCTAATAAGACAAATGCAATGCCCATTGGTATTTTACAGGATGTTCTTATCACCATCGAAGGGGATAAATTCACTAGAGAATTAGAATTCTTAGCACTTGCTAAGGAGGATAAATTTTCGGTGTTACTTGGGTGCCCCTAGTGCTATAAGAACAATGTTGAATTATGTTTCAATAAGGGTTACATAAGTTTTGAGAATAAGGAGGAACGTGTTATAATTCCTTTCTATGGATGGGAATTCAATGCCCTATATTGAGCCCTTGGGAGAAGAAGACCTAGACAAAATCTATGTGTGCACTATTAGGGACCCTGAGGTTGTGCAACTAACAAAATAAGGTGTTATTCAGTGGGAAGATGCTCAATCTATAAGTGATACAACTAGTGTGGCATGTGACAATTGGGCGCACGGGACATATGAGTTATTCGGAAGGAATTTAAGAGGATCTGTGATGAGAGTAAAAAAGGTGCACTTAGTCGAGGCACACGGGAGGAAAATAGTTCCTAAGTTACACTAGGGGAGCCAACCCTGATGTCTTCCTACAAGTAATGGAGACCTAGTGGAGATGTGATATCGAAAGGAGAATGATGATTAGCTATAATTTTCTTGGGACTACAAAGCATGTTGGTGGGTGACCCATCACAATAACCTTCTAGAGTGGTGCGAGGTGAGAATCATGTTCTCTGTTAGGTTTCTCTAAAGCAATGCACCTACTACTATACAATACTATCATGGGAAGGAACTCACCTCATTTCACGTCCAAGAATGTGAGAAGGCATAGATGGAAGGTGCAGAAGCATTACCTCCATCTTTATGGGTGCATAATCTTTACTCCACCTTACAAGGTTGCACGTGTGTATGGTACATTCACTCAGAGATGTGTCATTAGACAATAAATTGGAAGGAGTTGACGGCTGATCTCCTTCAATATTTCGAGTACCGGAGTACAAAACCATTGGTGAATGAGGCGCTACATGGTTTGAAGCACCTAACTGTGGGAGATAGTTCCATGGTGGAAGATAGAATACTTTAATTGTTGGGAGAACCTAACTTAGAAGTGCACTTTGATGAGGGAGATCTAGAGGAAATACAGCTTGAGCATGCGTGCATGGAAAAATAAAAAGGAAGTTGGTATATGTGATTGATGGTGAAGATGTGGAGAACTTGGATGTTAACCATATTGTGGGTATGCATGAGGTTATGAATAATGTTGATGAGCAAGCGCGCACCTACCTTGAACCCCTTAAAACCAAGAAGGTTAAAATTGGTTCAGAGGTGGAACCTAAGGAGGCTACTATAGGAGATTACTAGATAGAAAAGGAGCTTTCAAATATCATCAATTTGTGGAGCTAGTTTTAGAATTTGTTTCCACTCAGTACCATGAGCTTACAAGAGTTCACCACTCCTTGGGAGAAATGAACATCAAGTTAAAAGAAGGTGCGAACCAAATTCGGAAGAGACCCTATCGAATGAATCTAAATTTTCTCATCAAATTCAAGGAGGAGATTGACAAGATGACAAGAGTATCATTGAGGTTGTTGAAGAATCATAATGGATAATTCCAATGGTCATCAGCATTAAGAAGGATGGAAGGATAAGGATTTGCATTAATTACAAGGATTTGGATGTGGTATGTGTCATTGACCCTTTTCCAACCCCCTTCACTGAGGAGATCCTGGAAGGAGTGGCGAGCATGAGATCCAATATTTCACAGATGGTTTCTCTTGATATCATTAAGTTAGAATTGTAGACGAGGACCAAGAAAAGACAACTTTCACCATTGAATGGGGAAGTTTTTCCTACACGGTCATTCCTTTTAGATTGAAGAACGCACCTATTGTGTTTTCATTCATTTTGGTTCATGTGTTTCATGACTCATCCATAAGTTTCTACAAGTCTACATGGATGACTGGATAGTATATGCATTAGCAAAGGACCATTGTGACAATTTGAGGCTAATGTTTGAGAGGTTTCGGTAGTTTATTATATCCCTCAACAGTAGTAAAAGTGTTTTCACTACCCCATTTGGTACCCTGTTGGGACATATCATATGTAAGGAAGGTTTGTTGGTAGATCCTGCCAAAGTTATCGTTATTGTGGGATTAGGGGAGCCTACCAGCCAAAGTGTGGTGTGTGAATTCCTTGGGCATACGGGTATTACTAAAAATTTATCAAGGGGTATGCAAGATCGTCGTGTCGTTGCAGAAAAATTTTGAAGCACAAAAGTACATATCGGTGGGAATAAGCACAATAGATGGAATTTAACACATTGAAGAAAAGGCTTATCACTACGCCCATATTACACTTTCCTTCTTGGGATAAGCCATTCCATGTACATGTTGATGCTTCAAGGATGGCGATTGGAGAAATATTAGCACAACTGGAGAGGGAATTGTTGACCATCCCTTATGCTTTACTAGTAGGAAGCTAACCCAAACATAACAAAACTATAATACTACTGAGCATGAGGCATTGTCGATGATCTTTGTGTTGCACAAATTCAGTAGTATCTCATGGCAACACCCTTATATTCTACACGGACCACGTGTCATTAAATTACCACAGTAAACAAGCTCATTCTACAAGGGTGCATATGCAAGTGGGTCATATTATTTCAAGAGTTCAATTTTACAATTGTTGTAAAGCGGGTAAAAGTAACACGGCACGACCATTTATCAAGGATCGACTCGGGGAGGATGTGTAGAGAAATGAGGATATAATACAAGCTACACAATTGTTTAGATTACAATTGCACACCCTCTAAATTAGAGGATATTGTTGTGTTTCTCAAAATAGGTATCGTGCCAGAGGGAATGAAGACTTTAGAGAGAAAATATCTAGCTATACATGTTGTACCCTACATGTTAATTAGTGGAGACTTATTCATGAAATTTCATGATGAGGTTTTGTCTTTGGTATGTGTTAGAGCATGAGTGCATTGTAATCATGGAGGAAGCACATGGTGGAATTGCAAGAGGACACTATGCTAGAAATTCCACTATGCGGAAGATTTTACTAGCGGTATTTGGTGGGAAAGCATTTACCAAGATTGTATCAAGTTTTGTAAGGCATGTGATCATTTCTAGTGCCTTGGCAAGCCAGGAAGAAGAGATGAAATTTTGTTGAGGCCAATAGCTAGCGTTGAACCATTTGAGAAGTGGATGATTCATTTTGTAGGACCTATTTCACCTGTTGCCTAAAATACTAGTTCATGTTATATCATTACTTATACTCATTACTTAACACGGTGGGTAGAGGAAATGCCTATGAAGGATTGCACAGCAACCACAGTGGCAAGATTCCTATGGGAAAATATAATTAGCAGGTATGGGTGTCTATTGATTTTGACTAGTGACAAGGGTACACATTTTTGAATGAGACAATCAAGATTCTGTTGGCAGAGTTCATGGTGGCTCATCACAAGACTACCCCTTATCACCCTTAAGCTAATGGAACCACTGAAGAATTTAAAAGATACTAAGTCACATGTTGACCAAGATTTGTGATGTTGGGAGACAAGATTGGGATGACAAAGTCTCAACCATACTATGGGCATATAGGACAACCTATAAGAGATTAAACAATACCACACCCTTTCAATTGGTGTTTGCGCGGAATTTATTTTACCAAGATATTTTATGTTGCCCTCTCTTCATATTACATGCAAGAGGATTGGTTGATGATCAATCATTAGAAGATCACATGGATGAATTAATGTAATTAGATGAAAGATGATCACTTTCTAAATGGACTCGAGAAGACTTAGAAGGAAAGAAAAAAACATGGCACAATCGTCGATTAAAAACAAACAATTTGAGGTTGGGAAAATGGTTTTACTTTATGACTTAAGTTCTGCGCCATCCTAGGAAACTCAAAGTCCATTGGTTAGGGTCGTATATTATATCTTACATCCTTGATTTAGGTGCATTCCAGTTGCAAGCACTGGATGGGAAAAAGTTTCTAGGATATTTCAATGGGAGTAGGCTGAAGCCCTACTATAAATAAGGCTTATATGTGTCTATAAATAAGGCAGTATTTCCAATTAGATTAGGTTTCCTTTAATTCTTTTCCCTTTTGGTTGTTTCCTTTATCGTCATTTTTTTTTTTGGTTTTGCATTGTACGTTGGTGCACCAAGTATCTAATTACATTGTAAGAGATTTTATGCACAAAGGATCGTATATACATTTTTTTGTGGAGTGAAGTAGTAGATATGTCGAGATATGTTTGAAAAATTCTTTCGACAATGGACTAATGGGAATGATTAGTACAAGGGTAGAAGAACGAGTGGAATGATGGTTAAGGTGTTTGAATTTGTGTGGTTATGGTGGTGTGTCAAGAAAGGTTTAAAGACCATGAAGAAGGGAAAGATTGCATAAGTACAGCATAAGATAGAAAGTACCATGGGGAACTACTTAGTAAAATGCATAGAGGTTATGTACTTTGGCACGAGAACGCATGGGAAGGAGGTTTGTGATAGTGAAGTAGTGTTGGAGCACTAGAAGGTTATAGTTGTGACACATGAGGGAAAGTTACGGAAGTTGATGTTATCCAAATTCATCCCGTGGTTGAATGGATAACATACATCAAGGGCAAAAATCATGTTTCTGTGGTCCCCTCATATTTATCCTAACTCTCCCTGTCTGAGGTTGAAAAGAGCAAGTTCGAGAAAAGGTGAAAAAGTTGCAAAAACAAGCTTGGGCGAAAGAATTGTGAAATTGGCTAAGTCCTAGTCCTCACAACAAAGAGGGACATGAGGGACATCGAGACACGGATCGGCCGAAAATCCTCCAGCGGCCCACGAAGCAAAGGGACATCTCGAATGTAAGGATGCGCAGGGCGTGAGAAGGTGATCCGGACCAAGGAGGAAGCAAAATTGACTAACTACTTGAGAGAAATAGTTTGGGACATTCGAGGCCGGAGTACGTGGCGGATGCGAACGCGGCCGCCGAATCGGGTGAATCGGAAGAATTTGTCCTGCATACCCAGGAGCAAGTGGGACAAAGGTACGCGAAGGACGCGAACCTGCAGTTTGCTTCGGCGAATGGGGAACTTTCACACTGGGACATCTGGGCCGTGAGTGCGTGGAGGACGTGAACCGCCGGTTTGCCAAACAGAGAAATTTGATCTTGGGACAACTGACAAAAGGGACGCGTGGGACATGGATAGCCAAAAAGGATCGAGAGCCAATCAGATTGCGCCATGTGTCATCAGCAGATAAGGGACAAGGAAGCCCATTTCGGGAGGATCGAAGGATTCATCCCAAACAAAGCATTGGGATGTCCGAGACAAAAGACGTGAAGGATGCAATGAAGCCGGCAGACCCACGGACCAATCAAATCACGACACGTGTCACAGGGGAAAAAGGGTCCAAAAGTCAAAGGGCGAGGTTTCAAGCACTGACCCGAGCCAATCAAAAGAGGACATGTGTCCAATGAAGCAAGAAAACCCACGGGATAGAGAGGAGAGAGAATTACATATCCAATCAGCGTGTGCCATGTGTCATCTAGGTGGCAGAGCGCGGGAAAATTTCAAAACACATTTTCACCTGTTTTGTGCCCTAAATCTTTAGATCGACATATCTTTCGATCCAGAGCTCAGATTTGCACGTTCTTTATATCAACAGGAAAGCTTGTGAAATTCTCCACATGATTTGGGGTTAATCTTGAGTTTTGGTGTAGTCTAGAGAGAGAAAATTGAGAAACGGCTCTGATGCATGTTCATGGCTAGAAGTGACATTTCAGTGACCAGATTTAATGCAGAATGGGTCGCATTCTCCTGTAATCCGGTCAAAATGATAGGGTATGGGTTTGTAAGGTCCCCCATGCCATTTTAATGCACCTGCAGTCAAGAAGGGATGGGCTCTCATGTTTTTGTACGTTTCCTGTCCCCTGGACTCGACCCATGCAATGTAAAAGCCAGATTTGGCTCATTTTCAAGGGGGAACATTTTTGACATAGCAACTTCTTCTTTCAGCTCCAGCAAGTGACTGAAGCAAGGATCAGACCTCTCCAAAGATTGTAATAGTTTTCTTTTACTCTCTCCGAGGGTGTAATGCGGTTTGACACTGAAAAGATAATGCAAGCTCTGTGAATGGGTTTCAGTCCTCTATTTTGTATTATTTGCTTCATTTCGATCCTAAATTATACCTTATCACATCGTGTATGTTTTATGTTGTGAACTTTGGTCTCGTGTTTATTTGCATGACAAATATGTTTCACCACTCCTTTTGATGCATCACCATCCTTAGTTAGTTTCAATTTTTGCACTTCTACCCCTGTCTCCTCGCAAGTTAGAGTAGGATTAGGATCTAAACCTCTCGTAGTTTTGCAAAATATAGATCTAAATCGAGGAGTTTGAGGAACCACCTCTAACTGGAGATTCCTCTCTCGAGTTTTACAAGTCCCCACACTGGAGAGAGGTTTCCATGTTGTGCAATCACACTCGTGATGCTAGAGTGATCAACCTAGAAGCCCGATCTCGCATCCAAGGGTGTTGTGAGTCTCGCAACAACATTTTTGGCACACCGGTGGGACAAGAGGTCTCATTTTTATTGCAAAAGGGGTTGATGTGCATCTCGCTGCATTTTTCTTTCTTAAAAAAGCTATTATTTACATATCCGGTGACTCCAAGGGGAAGAATCAACTGGTTCCAAGCTCAGGCCTGAAAACTCATGAGAAGAATCACCACAAGGTCAAGAGTTGGAGAAGAAGAAGTGCTATTTGAATACCTACAATTATCTCCAAGAAGAAGGCAAAGAGGAAAAGGATTCAAAGGTCTCCATCTCCACCAAAAGTAACTCTCTCAACTCCTCCACCCGATGGCCTTTCATTCAAAGATACAAGGGTTTTAAGACCGATTAGAATGGCTCAAAACAACCCCTACATCAACTTCACAGGCAGCAGCCCACTTGCTCTCAATGCACAACATCCAGTTCCTATTGCATCCTTGAAGAACATTCCCTACTTCACCGGAGAAAATCAGACTACTCCAGGTGATCATGTTAAAGATATTGCTAACCTTTGTGCAATCCATGAAATCAATGAAATGCAAGTGGCTGTCAAGTTACTGGCATCTTCCTTCAAGGGTAAAGCATTGCAATGGTTTAGGAGCCTTAGAGCTGGTTCTATCACAAACTAGAATCAGCTGTGTATTGCACTTCATGAGCAATTTGGAGAGAAGGGAGACAACTTGTCTCTTTTGGAATAGCTGACAACTATCAAGAGAGCCCCCAACGAGCAATTGATCGACTTCAACTTCAGATTTCAAAGGTCTTGGGATAGGATTCCAAGTGGCAACCACCAACAAGTTAGAAGGTGCTTTTCTATATTACCTTAAAGCTTTGAATTCGATATTTCTATGTTAATTCAATCTATGGAGGCACAACCTTACCTTCGCTTATAGTATTGCCATTAGAGCCAAAAACTATCTTATTCAAGCCGGTAAACTAGCTCCTAGGCCTCCCATGCCCTTGTATCCAAACTTAGAAAATCCAAGCACTAGTCAAGCACCCACTTTGGCCCTGTTCCCACCCCTAGAAATCAAAGTTCAAGTGAAACTTCTACTTCATCCTCTAGTGCTTCAAATGAACTCCAAGAGGTCATGAAAAAGTTGCAAAATTTGGGAAATGAGCTCAAGTTACTATCAAAGATTCAAAGCAAGCTCAAAGTGCTAGACCGTATCGCCTCAAGCACGATACTGTGCTAGGCCCCCATACCAACAAAATAGGTCACCAAATCAGGCTGCAAATCAAAATCAAAGCCAAGTAAGGCCTCCCGCTAATAGGCCATTTCAGCCCTATAACCCCAATGTTGTATCTGCTTCTAAAGCATTAGTGCCAGTCCAAAATAACATGGCCCAAGAATATGATTGGTGTTTCCCGTGTAGTCAGCCACACAACCAATCAATGTGCTTTAACGGTGCATTAAATCAAGCCCTGATGGTGCAAACCATCAGTGGGTCGCAAGAGTCCAGCCACGAAGGAGATCAGCAGCAAGAAGCACCTCAGCAAGGAACATCTCCGAATGAAACTACTCTTGTCAATTGGCAGGCTGAAGATTTCTGTGGTATGAATCAAATACCCTCTCAAAGTGTTGCAGCCAACACAAGGTCAAAAAGGAGAAATTTGGGTGACGAACAGCCATTGGCCCTAAGTAGTTCACGGCCTTCTGTCACTCCACAAGGTGTTGGCAAACAAAATGCAGTTCCAAACATGCAAGGAGCACCCAAACCAGCTCCTAAACCAACTCAGATGCTAGTTGTTGCTGCCCATGTGCAAGGAATGAATGCACAAGCTAGGGGACACAGAGGGATGCTTCATCCCCATTCAACATCATTGATCAGATGAAGAAGACAAATGTAAACATATCAATGTGGGAATCACTATCCATCCCAGGACAAAGAGATTTGCTACAAGCTGCCATGAAGGACTGGTCAACTTCAAACCAACAGGTTCAGATGCAAGACAAAGTGCTTACAAACGCTGCCCAGCCTGAAGGAAATCATGGAGGACAACAAGGTAAAATGTTGAAGCCCCCTCCATTTTATGTTTCATTGATCATAGGAGATAAGTTGGTACATAATTACATGATCGACTCTGGGGCAAGTAGTTCAGTAATGCCCAAGCAAATAGCTGATCAGCTAGGGCTTCAATATGAAGTCATCTCCAAGGGTGTAGTGTAATTAGATGGGACAGCAGTGACAACGGTTGGAGTAATCAAAGGTTTGAGCCTCACACTGCATGCATGTCCCAACGTAATAGTGTTACAAGATGTGTCAGTCATAGACCTGCCACCACTCTTTGCATTGTGTTTGTCAAGAGACTTCACTGCTAAAATTGGAGGCTATCTTTCAGTGGATTGGTCACACATGTTGTTCAGAACAAGGTATGGAACCAAGGCCACAATCAGGTCTGAACCTATTGCGAACTTTCACATTGAGCCTTACACTACCAAGCCAAATCAATACCAATTGTTCAGCATTTTGATCAAGAAGATTATCCAAGCACTGATGAAGCTGACACCAAGGTTGGAAGCATCCCAGATTTGACTCTTGATGAATGGGCAAGCAAGGTGCATGCTTTTGATCCCTACCAAGAAGTAGAAGAATCTGAACTAGGAGTCTATTACATACATGAAGAAAACCAACCTATTCCTAGCATCACCAAACCAAACCATAAGGATGACAATGAGGTATGGAAATTATTTTTCGATGGATCAAGGAGTAGGCAAGGTGCAGGAGGAGGAGCTATGCTTGTTTCACCTCAAGGCATCAAATATTATTTAGCTTTTTGTTTCCAATTTTCTTGTTCAAACAACACAGCTGAATATGAGGCCTTGATTCATGGACTTCATTGGGCTAGGAAAAAGGGCATAAATAACTTGCAGGTGTTCGGGGATAGTGAGCTGATCATCAATCAAGTCAGGGGACAACATGCTACAAAGAATGACCTGCTGAAGAACTACAAGAATAGGGTATGGGACCTCATTGAGGATTTTGAAGCTTTCAACATCGTGTCCATACCCAAGAAGAAAAATGAAGCCGCGGATAGGCTCGCAGCTATTGGAGCAATGTTTGATGTGGTTGACAACATCAAAAGGAAAAACACAGCCACATGTCCATGTGATGGTGAGGCCAGCAATAGTTCCGAGATAATAACACAAAGTGGCAGGTGTTTGAGAACGATCAACGATCGTCAATTTCTTACAAGAAGAGGCTGAATTCTCCTAGGAATCGTGACAGATTAGAGCAGCAAGATGGGGATCAAGTAGTGCAGTGCAATTGTGGAAAAATAAGCTTCCTAAGGGTTTAATAACATTGGAGTCTATCTTCAACCCTAACGACTAGTTCCATAAGGAAAAGGCTAACATACAAAGTCAAAAGAGAAGATTCAGAGCCAATTCCGGTTGGGGAAAGCAAAACACTTCAAATTGGCAAAGTAAGTACCTCACAAGAGAAATCTGATTTTTCAACTTTGTCAAGAATTTCCAGATATCTTTGCTTGGACTTACAAAGATCTAAGAGGTTTCAACCCAAATTTAGCACAACATACCATTGAATTGGATCCGAATCCAAGCCCATGTTAGGTAGAAACAGAGACCGTTAACCTCACATTGAGCCTCTAATGAAGAAAGAGCTAAATAAGCTAATAGAGGCAAGCATTATATTCCCGATCAAGCACTCAAGTGGGTTGCTAACTTGGTGCCAGAGAAAAAGAAATGGAGAAATCAGGGCGTGTGTTGACTTCGAGACTTGAATAGAGCCTCCTCAAAGACCATTACCCACTCCCTTCCATGGAGCAAATATTGCAAGTCAGTATCCTGGTTCGTAAAGGTTCTCACTACTGATGGATACTCGTGCTATAATCAGATAATGGTGAAGGAAGAAGATCAATTCAAGATGGCTTTCACCACCAAATGTGGCACCTATGCCTACAAGAAGATGCCATTTGGCCTATCAAATGCCAGAGCAACATTTCAGCGAGCTATGGATATGGCATTCAAAGGTTTAATCAACAATATAGTCTTTGGTATACCTAGATGATATCACCTGTCTTCTCAAAGAATGCAAAGAAACCATCTCTTTCACCTCAGACAAGTGTTTTAGAGGTGTAGAAGGTTTGGAGTGTCGTTGAATCCAAAGAAGTGTATATTCTTGGCACACAAGGGAAAATTGTTGGGCCACATTGTCTCTAGGGAAGGGCTAACAATTGATCCTGAAAGGGTTGAAGCCATCCGAACGCTCCCATTGCCACACCACAAGAAATCTCTTCAAAGCTTCTTAGGAAGGATAAACTTTGTCCGCATATTTGTGCCTAATTTTGCCACTCTTGTGAAGCCTCTAACAATGATGTTGAAGAAGAGTCTAGCATTCAAATGGACAGCAGAAGGCAAAGAGAGTTTTGAAAGCATCAAGCATGCAATATCACAAGCTCCAACTCTTATCAACCCTGACTTTTCAAAGGACTTCATGTTGTATGCATTTGGAGGATCAGACACAATCTTAGCTATCTTAACATAGCTGAATAAAGAAGGTTCAGAATAGTCAATAGCATTCTTCAGCCTAAACCTGGAAGATTATGAAATAAAGTATTCTTTCATCGAAAAGATGTCCTTCTTGCAAGATCATCGGAGCTTGAAGAAGTTCAAGACATTTGGTCTCAAACAATAAGATTCAACTGCTGGTCTCACATGTTCAGGTTAAGGATTTCCTCCTCAACAAGGATTTAAATGAGAAAAGGGCAGGTTGGATCACCCGTGTCATGGAGTATGACATTGAGATCAAGATCACCAAGCTGGTAAGAGGGAAAGGATTGTGTGAGTAGCTGGTTTTGGGGAAGCAAAAAGAAGTATGCAACAAAGAAGAAACTGTTTTGATAGTCCAGATACCATGAGCCAAGTGGCAAACAAGAAGAAGATAATGCTGCCCTGACTCCTTGCTAGACCCAAGGTATTATGCACTTCCTAAGCACAGGCCTATGCCCTTCGGAGATGAACAAGACCCAAAGGAGACACTTCAGGTTGTAGGCTGTTCTGTATGCCATTGTTGATGGAGTTTTGTTCAAGAAAGATGTGAATGGAGTGCTGCTGAGATGCATTAGCACAGGTAAGATTCAAAGGGTGTTGGAAGAGTTTCATGGTGGACTAGCTGGTGGCCATTTTGCACCAAGAGTGACAGCTCTAAAAATCATGAAGGCTGGTTATTATTTTCCTAAAATCTTCAGTGATTTCTATGCATGGATCAAGAGGTGTAAGAATTGTGCATTCTTCACAGGAAAAGAGAGATTTGCTGCCCTTCCATTGCATCTGATCTCAGTTGAACAGCCATTCATGCAATGGGGTTTGGACTTCATTGGATTCATTAATCCCAATTCAAGCCAAGGGCACAAATGGATTTTGACAGCCACTGACTACTTCACCAAATGGACAGAAGTAGTAGCACTCAAAGAGGCAAATGAGTCTAGCATCTTAGACTTTTATGAGGGAATAACAACCAGATTTGGTGTACTTGCTACAATAATCTCTGATAATGCATTGGCATTCATTGGTTCCAGGGTGACTGAGTGGGCTGTCAAGAACGGTATTTACCTAAGCACTTCATCGAACTATTACCCTCAGGGCAATGGCCAGGCCGAGTCTACAAACAAGAACTTGTTGAGGATCATTAGGATGACTCTTGATGAGAATCAGAGGTCTTGGCATACCAAGCTGAAATCAGCCTTATGGGCTGATAGGATCACTCCCAAAAGATCCACAGGTAAAACTCCATTTAGGCTTGTCTATGGAAGAGAGGAAATCTTGCCCATGTCACTTGAGTTGCCAACATTGGAACTCATGAAGTAGTTAGAGTTGCTTGAATTTGAGCCCATGGAGGTGAGGTATGTAGAGTTGATGGAGCTGCAAGAGATCAGAAATCAGGCATCCCAAGCAATGGAAAAGGATCAAGCTTTGATCAAGAAGACCTTTGATAGAAAGGCCAAGGATAGATCTTTTCAAGTTGGAGATCTAGTGTTGAAATGGGATGTGGATAGAGAAAAACCGGGAAGGCATTCAAAATTTGATGCCATTTGGAGTGGCCCATACGTGGTCACAAAGTGCAAGAACAACAATGCTTTCTAATTGGCCTCATTGGATGGTGAAGAACTGCAGATTCCAGTCAATGGAATCTATCTCAAGCGTTGCTTCTAGAGGGAAGTTCACTACCTTTGTAAATATTAGATTAGATTTTCTTTCCTCCAAGTGCTTGTGCACATTGTTTTGCTGTAGGTTAGTCTTGTTTTCCCTAAGTGCTTTGGCACAACTTGTTGTCCATGGAGATGTTTAGCAATCCTTGCTTTCATCAGGTAACATTCCATCTTCCTCCTTGCACATTCTCGAGTCGGTTAGGGTCCTAAAAGAATATTTGATGACTCCATGCCCAATGGACTCGCTTCAGTAATCGGTATCTTCTACCTAGCAGCAGTGATGTATCCCCGCTGAGTCGCCAAATTGTTATCCAAATTCACCCCCAGGGTTGAATTGATAACATACATCAGAATTCTCAAGTCCCAGGAAAATTGATTGATCCAGGGACAAAAATCATGTTTCTAGGGTCCCCTCATATTTATCCTAACTCTCCTGTCCAGGTTGAAAAGAGCAAGTTCTGAGAAAAGGTGAAAAAGCTGCAAAAACAAGCTTGGGCCAGAAAGAATTGTGAAAATTGGCTAAGTCCTAGTCCTCACAACAGTAGGGACGTGAGGGACATCAAGACGCGGATCAGCCGAAAAGCCTCCAGGCGGCCCGCGAAGCAAAGGGACATCTAGAATGTAAGGATGCGCGAGGGCACGAGAAGCCGATCGACCGAAGGAGGAAGAAAAATTGACTAATCACGAGTGAAACAATTTGGGACATTCGGGCTAGAACCGCCTGGCGGGCAAAGAGAACTTTAGCATGTGGACGCGAACGCGGGCAACTAACCGGCGAATCGGAAGAATTTGTCCCATACAGTCTGGGAGCAAGTGGGACAAAGGTACGCGAAGGATGCGAACCGGCCGGTTCGGCCGGAATGGGAAACTTTCACACTGGGACATCTAGGCCGTGAGTGTGTGGAGGACGCGAACCGGCCGATTCACCCGGCCAGAGAAATTTCGATCGGGACGGTTGGGGACAAGAGGACGCGCGTGGGACGCGGATAGCCGAAGGAGCCGAGAGCCAATCAGATTGTGCCACGTGTCATCGGTAGATAAGGGACAAGGAAGCCCATTTCGGGTGGATCAGAGGATTCTGTCCCAAACAGCACTGGGACATCCGGGACAAAAAGACGCGTGAAGGGCGCGAAAAGCCGGCAGACCCGCGGACCAATCAAATCACGACACGTGTCACAGGGGAAAAAGGGTCCAAAAGTCAAAGGGTGAGGTTTCAAGCACTGACCCGAGCCAATCAAAAGAGGACACGTGTCCAATGAAGCAAGAAAACCCACAGGATAGAGAGGAGAGAGAATTACATATCCAATCAGCGCGTGCCACATGTCATCCAGGTGGCAGAGCGTGGGAAAATTTTCAAAACACATTTTCACCTGTTTTGTGCCCTAAATCTTCAGATCAACATATCTTTCGATCCAGAGCTCAGATTTGCACGTTCTTTATATCAACGGAAATCTTGTGAAATTCTCCACATGATTACGGGGTTAATCTTGAGTTTTGGTGTAGTCTAGAGAGATAAAATTGAGAAACAGATCTGACACGTGTTCATGGCCAGAAGCGACATTTCAGCGACCAGATTTAATGCAGAATGGGTCACATTCTCCTGTATTCCAGTCAAAATGATAGGGTATGGGTTTGTAAGGTCCCCCATGCCATTTTAATGCACCTGCAGTCAAGAAGGGATGGGCTCTCATGTTTTTGTACGTTTTCTGTCCCCTGGACTCGACCCATGCAATGTAAAAGCCAGATTTGGCTCATTTCTGGAAGGGGGAACATTTTTGACATAGCAACTTCTTCTTTCAGCTCCAGCAAGTGACTGAAGCAAGGATCAGACCTCTCCAAAGATTGTAACAGTTTTCTTTTACCTCTCTGAGGGTGTAATGTGTGTTTTGACACTGAAAAGATAATGCAAGCTCTGTGAATGGGTTTCAATCCTCTATTTGTATTATTTGCTTCATTTCAAATCCTAAATTATACCTTATCAGTCTGTGTATGTTTTATGTTGTGAAATTTTTTTCGTGTTTATTTGCATGAAAAATATGTTTCACCACTCCTTTTGGTACATCACCATCCTTAGTTAGTTTCAATTTTTACACTTCTACCCCTGTCTCCTTACAAGTTAGAGTAGGATTAGGATCTAAACCTCTATAGTTTTGCAAAATATAGATCTAAATCAGAGGAGTTTGAGGAACCAGCCTCTAATTTGGAGATTCCTCTCTCAGTTTTACAAGTCCCCACACTTGGAGAGAGGTTTCCATGTTGTGCAATCACACTGGATGCTAGAGTGATCAACCTAGCAGCCTGATCTGCATCTAGGGGTGTTGTGAGTCTGCAACAATAGTTGATTTAAGTGAAATAAAGTGCTCTTTTAAAAAGTGACGTTAAGACACATGGTTGGAGGAACTCTAAGGCATTGAAAAAGTATAAATAAGAGGTAAGAGTAGTCATTTCGACTAATTTTCCTTATATAATTTATTTTGTGCTCCTAAGCTCGAAGTGTGACAAGGGTTTTGCAAAGAAGAGAAAAGTGAGGTACTTGTCATGAACCAGAGGAACTGTGCAAGTTGTAGTATAGTCTTGTGATCTTGCAAAGAGGAAGGAATACAGTAGAGAAGGAGAGGGTTGCGTGAGATAGAAGAGGAGAAGTCATCAAGTTCAAGCAAGCAAAGGAGAGAGGCACAAGAATAAATAAGATGACACCCAAGAAATCTCAAACAAAGAGACCGGTGGTGGAGAAGGAGGATCCTGTGGAGATTTACTCAAAATGTAGTACCCCCCAGGGGTTATCAAGGTAGAAAAGTGGAGCTTGAAGTTATACAAGTGCAAGATTAGTGAATATAACCATAGGAAAAGTGATAACGAAAATCTTATTTGGGTAGACTTAGTTTCAAACACTCCAACGGTGGATGAGCTCGAAACCATAAGGTTTATCGTAAAGGGCACATTATATTTACTGATTTTATCACAAATGGCATTGTTGAAGAAGCACAAGCACAAAATGAGGCAGAGAGAAAATAACATGGGGCTCTATACTTTTATTAATTGTATTTTAGAAGATTAATGTCCTAGATGGGCCAGATGGGAACATATGGGTTCACCCACCAAAGACACATTCATCCCCGTAGTTCAATTTGCGAAGTTCACTTGTGATGGGACCATCTCGAGCACCTAAAAGGCTCAAATGAATATTTGGTTTAAACAGATTACGCAAATCACTTGAGAATGAGTGGCGCATTCACTATGAATTTCCAAAAGTCATTGGGGACCATGTAAAACTCGTAGTTACTCAGTATTTTTTCCTAGCAAAGTTTATGATAGCCAAGGGAGAGATGGGGCCATGGTGAAATCTCCCCTTCTTGTTTACTACTAAGTACATGAAGTGTGCCATCAACTGGATAAAGGATGCACAAAATTTGGTTTTTTATGTATACAAAGTCGATGTTGATGTCCATATGTTACGCACGACATACAAGTATGGTACTTGACATACTTATGTCAAGGTTTTGGAGCCAAACTTTTTGTACTTGCACCCTCAAGTCAGCATTAGCATCAAAGGGTACGTCTATTGGGTTTTCATGTAGATGCACCCCAAAATAAAAGGGGATTGAAGTGGAGGTTACAGACTCCCCCTTTCCAAATCCATGGGAGGCACCAATCCCACCCATGAAAGCGGTACAGGTTGAAGAAGAACAGAGTAAAGGTAAGTTAGATACTTCCTAAAATATTAGGTACTACATACACCAAAATGGTAGTAAGGGTGCCAACACTTCACTACAAGGTGGTGCCAAGGATTCATTATTGGGGCATAAGAAAGAGAAGGAATATGAGGAAGAGCTTGAAGAAAAGAAGCAAAAGACACATGATGCATTGAGCCTCAAACAGGCTTGGAGGAAGGTGAACAAGAAGACCCCGCCACCTTCAAGGCAGAGTTGGAGGTAGAGCTAGAAGAACATGAAGCTGAGGCTGAAACCATGGACATGGGTGAGGTGTGTGAGGAAGGAAAGGATAAATTTGTAGGACCGAGAAGAACCAAGTGTGTGAGGCCTCCACGACACGGATCGCCAACCCAAGGGGAGATAAGGGGGCTCCTTTACTAGAAAGGAGGATAAAGGACTCAAACCTGAAGAAAATAAGTAGAGGAAGAAGTGCAAAGCTAAGAGGAAGAAGTGGACACCCATGTCCCCACATATGGACTTTTTGGATGACCCTATGAAGGTATTACATGCAAGGTTCAGGCCACCCTCCCACCAAAAAAGCTACATGGATGGCATTTTATAGATCAAGAAGGGGTTTTCCCGGACCTAGGAATATTTTTATCCTGGAACATGCATTGCCACGTGAAAGAGCCTAAGTTTGAGTTCAATGATCATGCAAACGAGACCATCCATTTGAATAAGGGAGGAGAAACATATAGGATGGTGGATCCTAGCAACCTAACACATGAGAAAGCATACAATGCACTTCAAAAGATGTATTCGAATTGGTTCGGCACATGGCTTGGATGTAAGAGCCACTATTTGGACCCTGGTCATGGAAAATAAAAACAAGGAAAAGGAGATAGATAGATTGTGCAAGGATTAAGGGGCGAATAGGTTTGAACCAAGGAAGCATCACCATTGAGTGACGCCTTGTGAAGAGAATTTTGGGACAATGTCTAGCATTGGTGAGCCAGGCCAGGATAGATTATGGGGATGAAATGGAATATCTTAAAGACCTTGTGGGGATGTTGCTCAAAAACATCAAGGATGGTGTGGGCCAACAGTTGTAGAGCTCATAAGGGAGAAAGAGGAGAAAAATTTTTCCATTGAATCCCAAATCATTGAGTTGGAGGAATTGCTCACCCAACTCAAGGAATAAAATATACTTATAGATAGGGGCTTCAACATAGCTGCATAAAATACGAGCCCATTATTGACACACATGTGGTAGAAGGGGAGTTCTCCTCAAGGATTTACAGGATACCATCCCCACCAACAAGGCTGAACACACGCAGTTGGTTGTTAACACCACAAATCAGAAGGATAAAATCAAAACAAAGTGTGAGAAGTTAGACTTCTAGGATTAGCGATCTCGGAATTCCATCACTGAGTGGATGGACAAGTTCGAAGGAGTCTGCATGGAACTGGTGGTAGATATAAATGCACTAAAGGGGAAGGTGGAGGAAATTACCCCATACCAAGTGCTCAAAGCATCATGGGAGAAGCACCAGGGAAGGCCTTATCAAAGTTGAAGGCCTGGGAGAAATTGAAGGATGAGATAGATGCATAGTTCCCTAAACTCCTCCAATTGGTCGCATAGCATATTCCTCTAGTCTTCAATTATTTTTTTAGATTCTTCCAATTCTGTTATTCTTTATTATTTAGGGAACAACATTTTTTCCTTAGCAGATTTTGGTCATCAAGACTTTGTTCGGGAAGTACGAAGGATTGTCGGGGTGGAAATCAGATTAGTGTGGGGTGATGTTGGACCCCTAAATTAATTAAGTACCTAGGGCGTGAAACTTGGTGGTGTGTATAAGTAGGGTGCGAAGGCACACGCAGAGGTAGTTCTTGGAGATGTATAAAGGCTCGCACCCAATTAGGATGGATTCGGGACTTAGTGAGTTTTGGACAATAGGAAAGGATGCATTTAGGGAATGGATGAAAAAGTGACCAGATACAAATATGGATAAGTTATGGAGACTTGTAGCTCAAGGAAAGGATATTCCAGGGCATCAATACGGTTATCATGAAAGGATAAGGAGCCAAGTTTGTTATGGATTAGCTGGCACATGTGTGCTAAGGACACTCAATTAGGGGAAATGCATGATGACATTTGACATGTTCTTGGGTAGTGGTAGGGAAATCATGAAATATTCCTTCAGGATTTCTCATGTAATGATGAGTGGTTAAGAAGAGAGTTCCTCATATGTATGGTTCGAGGAGGGAGGAGAGAGATGTATGAAAGCAAGAAAGGAAGATAGTTAGAAAATATATGTAATGTGTGATGGTGAGCTCTGTAATGTGTCAAAGATCTGCTACTATGAATATCTTCATGCATGGAACTCTTTAATGTAATCTTGGCTACTGTACTTTGGCATATAAATATAATGAAGTGATTCTGAAGCACTTATGTGATGAATCTAGATCTGTACATTTCCTTTTTATGTTCATGGGTGTATTACTAGTTTCCTTGATGATAATCGTGATTTATCTCTACTTCCATTATAATATGATCATGTTATCTTATGTTTTGGTGCACTAGATTAGGAGTTAGTGCTTACACCTGGCTATCAAGAATGGGTGTGTCATTCTCTATTTGTACAACACCCCCTTATTAAGGAAGAACATTCTCACAAATCTCACATAAAGGAGGGTCTTGGTGCCTACGCGTACCTCGGGTGAGTTTCGAGAAAATTCTTGATGATGTGTTGGCACACTTGGGGTTGATTGGTGAAACAAGAGGAAAATAGAGACTACATTACGTATTTGCATAGAATTTAGGGATCTCAATCTTTCTTGTCCTAAAGATGATTTCCCTCTTCCAAACATAGATCAACTCATTGACCTAACAACTGGCCATGAAATTCTCTCCCTTATGGATGGTTTTTCTAGTTATAATCAAATCCTTATTACCACCAATGATCAACATAAAACCTCTTTCATTAACCCTTGGGAACTTTTTATTACCATGTCATGTCATTTGGCCTTAAAAATATAGGAGCTACTTATCAACATGCCATGACTTACATTTTTCATGATCTCATTCACAAAATAGTCGAAGACTATGTTGATGACCTTTTAGGAAAGTACAAAAATGCAAAGATCATCTTGACATTCTTGAATCCATATTCACTCGTCTCATTCAATATTTTCTTCATCTCAATCCCATAAAATGTGTTTTCGGTGTTCTCACTAGAAAAATTTTAGGATTCATAATTTCTATCCGAGGTATTGAAGTTGACCCTAGAAAAATTTAAGGCCATCATTAAAATGCCTCCGCCATATAATCTTACACAATTACGTAGTATTCAAGGTAAATTACAGTCCATTCGATGTTTTATATCACAACTTTTTGACCGTTGTTAACCATTTCATCATCTTCTCCGTAAATATGTTTATTTTTACTAGGATTCTAATTGTCATAAATCCTTCGATGAAATTAAAAATATCTTCTATCACCACTTGTGCTTACTCCGCCTCATGAAGGGGAACCATTTTACCTATACATATCCTCTTCATAACATGCCCTTGGAGTCATGCTCTCTCACCATGATAATCAAGTTCGTGAACAGGTGTGTATTATATCAGCCACACACTCCATGAGTATGAAACCCGTTACACTGAAGTCAAAAATATATGTTGTGCTTTATACTTTTCCACTTCCAAGTTGCATCATTATCTTCTTAATCACAAAACATATTTCATCACTAGCTTCAATCCCCTAAAAACTATACACTCTAAACCATATCATAGTGATCGTATCACCCGATGTCTTATGCTTATGATTGAGTTTGACCTCGAATTCATATCACAAAAATCTATTAAGGGTCAAGCCATTGCATACTATCTTGTTGATTCTCCTTGCAAGATAAAAAACTTCCTCGTAAATACTTCCTGACAAATCCATCAGAGTGTCGATGAATATGAATTCTTCCCTATCAATATGAATCTCTTATTTGATGGTGTAGACATTAAAATTAGGTCACACTCCCCTTTTGTCCCTCAACATATAAGCACCCTTTATAAAATTTACCTAGCCATAACCCCCTTCACCCCACTAATATTAATTTAATTAATTAAATTAAATTAATGCTTTATCCTCACTATATTTATTATTTAAATATTTTATTTAAACAATATCTACACATATAGTTCACCTAGACACCTCACCAAGCTAACTCAACCTAAGACCTATTCTTAGCAAGTTCCCATAACTAACTAAGACATACCCAAACCCTAAAAATCAATGCCTACATTCCCTCTAACCACATTCCCGCATGCTCACAAAAGGCTCCAGAGTCTAATCCATGGGATAATGACACGAGATCAAAGAAAATCAGGAGGATCTCCTAAGTTTAGTAAACCTAGGAAATACCACCTTGACTGACGTTGGTTACCCCTAACCGTCGCCGGTTAAGACAGACGCCGATTGGTTACCCCTTTTAACCCAAAACAACCTTATTCTCAAGGTTGGAACTTGGAAGTTGGAACTTGGAAGAAAGAAATTTGATGAGCAAGAACACATCTCAGAGAGATAACGCATCTTCAGAGAGCCAATTCTAGCAAAAACTCACATCCAAGGAAGGAGATTGAGCATCTTCTCCTGCACAACCATCCCAACCACGATCTGATCTATCCAAGCAAAGAGGAGTGTGCATGCAGCCCATGCAGAAGCTTTTCTTCAGTTGGTGATCACTTGCAGCCTTCAAACCCATCATCAGCACCTCCATCCTTCACACACAAACCTTCAGGAATGAAATCCAAGTAAGTATAACATCATACTTCTCTGGTTTATTTCATTTCATCATTATTTTATCACCCATTGTTTATCTTGCTCCCTATTGACCTTATCCAACATTTTCACCTCCATAGACCCATTAAAACCTCACAAAATCCTACTCCAGTCACCCAATACCTCATCTTGACCAACCAAAATCCTTTGTGCAATCACAAAGGAGACCAAAACCCTATTCTGTGAAATTACCAGATCTCACGATGAAGCCCCTATTATACCTAACCACCGTTGGTCACCCCTGACCGACACCGGTCTCTGTGTTTACCCACACACCTTAAATAGAGACCTACCCACCTAATTTTACCTCACCCTCATTCACTTGTGACCTACCCGAGACCTTTATCAGACCTGTAGAGACCCAGAACCAATCATTTGACCTTTGGATTCTATTCTAGCTTAGCTTGTTAGATTAGATCTATTTTCTTATTGTGTTTTTAAGTGAGATACCTAAATCATTTCAAAATAACAATAGGATTTACTTTGTTTACAACATTAATTTGTTTAAAACAGTGGACTAATAGCCCTCTAGGAAGTATCATACTTCCTGGATCTAGCTCACGCTAGGCAGTTCACTACCCATATTGTTTAATTACTTATGGTGGTCTTGTTTTCATTACAGGCAGTTCCTCCTAGCCAAAAGGAAGCTCTCACGATTAGTAGTGGATTTGGAAGTCATACGCGTGCAAAAACCCATCAACTGACATTTGAACAGTTATTCCTCCTACGCCTATTACTCTATCTATTTTGTGAACACTTCAAAGAAACAATCTAAGAAAAAGGTGAAACATTTTGGCACACTCGATGGGACCCATCTGGGGTTCCTTGCATTTCATTCATTCCTAGAAAAAAATTGTGTGTTTTTTTCCCTTCTAAAAAGCGTACACACTAATTTTCTTCCCTGGTAATCCACATCTCCTTTCTATTTTCTCTAAAGGAAACTTTTCTTTTGGTGTAATTAAAAAGAATCATTTCTTCATGTTTTATGCATTATAGTGAAAGAGCATCCCTCTTCCTCTTCATCTTATTATGTCATCCAATTTCACATTTTTATTTGGGTTTAAAAACAATTACATTCCATTCTAATTTATTGCATTAGCTCACATTAATTGAGGGCAACCTATACGCTAGAAGTCATGACCAATTGATGGTTGACAAACGAATCGTAGAAAAGCACTTCTATCCTTTTCTCTTTCTCTGAGTCTTACCAAACCACACAAAAATTCAAAATACATACATTCTTAAACAACATCCTACCTGGAAGAAATTGTAGGTGATCACACGATCATGGCACAGTGGGCACCCAACTTGCTACTCTGTCGAGTCATACTTCAGAGCAAAGCCTACCCCCACCATAAAATACCTAAAACCTCACCTTTTAGATCTCCTTCTTTTTAAGAATCCATCCTCACCAAAAACTCTATTCACAATCCATGTGTCAGTCCCTAAACAGTATAAGCTAAACAAACATAATAGAAAGGGCCCTCCTAGGATCACATTTTCTTAGTGTTTCTACTTGTCTTGTGTTTTGAGGTGAAAGATCACGTTCATCATTTTGTTTTTGTTCATCCTTGCAAGCTCCTTGTCATAGCTAGTTTATTCCGGCTTCACCGAGTGTGCCTAGGCCATATCATCATCATTTCCAGAATTATGGGTCTGATTCTACATCATATTTTAATTCATAACCACTTTCTTTCATCACTATTTCAATTTCACAGTAACCATCATCGGTTACCTTTGACCACCATCAGTTATACCCAACCATGTCGGTTCCAGGTCCTTTTGCTAACCTACTCAAAAAGACATTTTCACTTCACTTTCTTCCACTTTCCACAGTCTCGGTCCTTTGTCATTTTTCCCATTGACATTTTACACATCTTCAGATTTGGCATACCTGTCAGAGTTTACCTTTACGCCTTGTTGTTTACTCACTATCCATTTTCTAAAGTGATCAAAAGTGGTTAACCTTGACCGACGTCAATTTTCCCTAACCGGCATCGGTTAGCCTGTTTCACATTCCATCCACCATTTGTTACTTCATCCATTTTTTATCATCAAATTCACCTGTTCCTATTATTCTCTGTATCATTTACAGAGAAGCAACCTACCTGATCAATATTGGTTCACATGGTGCTGACCGAAGAAAAGCAAGCACCCTCATGTTCCATGCCAGTTACCAACCACTCCCACCTAGTCCTTCACCACCTTCTATTTTATCACCAACCATGGATCCCATCTAGCCTACTACTATCTGCTAACGGAGATGAGGAGTTCGCATGACTCCTTGACTAGAACCCTATCACCTTGTAGTTTTACCTCTCCCACTCATCCACTCGAGACACCTTAGGTCAGTTGATATATGGCATGCCCATATCTATCCCCCGACTCTCACCCACTTCCGCATCGGCCCCATCTGGCTCCATGTTGCCGCATCCACCTTACCCCAGTCATTTCATAGTTAGGTTCTATACCCGCCATGACTGTCATGTTTGTTATCTCTATGGCACCCATTACATCCACCATACCCTCGACGACTACCCCAAACACAACCTCATCCACCCCTAATGTCTCACACATACCTATAGCTACATTCCCACCTCTAGTGTTGGTGACTCCTACCCCATTTTAGAACATGGTTCTTTCCATTCCACAATCATTAGCCCCTATTTCCACTAGGGTTACCACAACCCTTCCACCCCCATATACATACTACCAATAACCACTGTTTCATCTATTATTCATCCTAGGTATGTACCCCCTATTTCATTGCCTTCTTCTCCATCACCTTACATGCTAGACCCATACACCGGAATACCACCCCATTATATGCCCAAAACCAACCTCCTCACACTATAGGAGGCATCCAATCATCACAACCCACCAATGACCTAATTAAATTGATGTTGGACAAGATGCGGTTACTAGAGGCATCAATTTCTAGCTCCTACAACACTTTCACCTATGACAATATTTGTAACGATCCTATTCACCCATCCATTCCTATCCGTTTATACCCTGTACATTGGGAAATGCCTAAATTCAACAACTTTAATAGCAAGGAATACCCACAGCAGCATTTGTGCTCATTCAAACACGGGTGTTATCGATCACTCATGATAATGCCCTACTTTTGAGAACCTTTCCCATGTCCCTCACTAGACCTACATTAGATTTGTATAGTGGGTTACCTAAACACTCTATATTTTCATTCAATCAGGTAGCCTAAGCTTTCTTGGATCATTTCTCAATCAATATCACCAAGAAGGTTACCATGACTGATCTATATTCCACACGTCAGTATGAGGATGAATCTATCACAGATTTTTTCACTCAATGGCACAGCCTGATCAATCAACTTACCTTCTAACTACCACAAACTGAACTCATTGAGCTCTTCACACGAGCTTGCGCTAGACATATCTCCCTGACCTTGTAGGTCCAAACTTTTTGAACATTCAATGAGGCATTCACTATGGCATGAAAGTTAGAGATTCGGGAAATCGAAGAGAAGAAAATCCAATTACGAAATAAGAATTCGGCATTCAAGTCGAATGAAACCTCTTCTTCTTCCAAACCATCAACCAATTATTCAAAGGCTAAGGGTACCGCTAATGCAGTGGTACTCAAGGCTAGCCCAACACATCCATCTAATCAAGATATACCCTCATCTAATCTATCACATGTCCAGGCTTTTCGATTCAGATAAGAGTAGAGAAAATATACCCCAATTGGGGAACCTTACTCTTCTATCTTAGAAAAACTTATCAAGTGCTAGATCCATCACCCTTCCACCCATAAAACCATGCCCTGGTTTTGACCCTACTCACCCCATGCCTGCGTGGTATAAAGAGCATGATTCGTAACTATCACCAAGTGAAGGGTCATAGTGATGGAAACTGCATCACTTTCAAGAATATTGTCCAAGAAATTCTTGAGAAAGGTGAGTTAACTATGGATAATCCCAACACCACCCCCAACCAAAATCTACAAATCTTCAAAAAACCATTTCCCAATCATGCCCCTTCATCCAATCAAACCGGTGAGACATCCACTCACGATACCCATACCCGTGAGGTTCACACAATCTTTAACGAGGTACCTGTCACCTCTCAATTACCTCACATCCCTTCTATAGAGGAAATCCTAGCCCAAAATCCTCCTTCCACATCTAAACCAACCTCCACTATTCCTTCACCAACAAAGGAACACCTTTCATCTCCTACATAACCTACGGAGGGGTCTTCTACTAACATTGAGACCATCTCACCCCTAGCTTCACCACTTAGAGAACCTTTACCTACCGTACCTCCTCCACCCATAGAGGAGCTCCCATTACCTCCTCCACCCATAGAGGAGCACCCATCACCTCCTCCACCTACAGAGGAGCACCTATCCATTCCTCCACTTATAGAGGAGCTCCCATCATCTCTTCCACCCATCATAGACCCAGTGGAGATACCTTTGCCTCTTGGCGAGCACTCTCCATTGGCTACCCAAAATCCAATAGACCTATTTTCATCTCTCCTCCCCCTACGAAGTTGAAGTTGGCCAATTCCCTATCTCTAAGACACATTTTACAAGAATTCCCATTAGGTCCTCACCAACTCCACCCACAGATATGTCGTTCTCACATTTGGCCGATCACTTAGATTATGTAGATAGGGCTTTATTATGGGGGTGCCTCTTACTTCCTGTCTCAACACAGATGCAGAGATCCCTCGATGACACCTCCACTATCTACCCAAACACATTTCCACCCATCAAACCAAATATAACTACTGTTGTCACAACCCCTTCCATGATACCCGTTAGCACTCACACCACACCCTTACCCATAACCCGACCTATACCTAAACCCAAACCCATACCCACAACATTTACCTCCACTAAACCTATTACCACTTTAGGGGTCACCCTAACCACCAGCCTTACTCATCCACCTATTAAACTGGATTTAGCTACATCCTCCAACGTCAATACCACACCTACTCTGACACCCAAACCAAAGAAACAAACTCATCGACCTCATACCCCGACCACACCAATAACACCCAAACTTGTCATGTCTAAATTAAGACCTTAGCTACCCAACATGGTCAAGCACCCTTCACCCATCCATAAACCAATAACACAATAACCCATTCCTTCCTCACAAACCTCTAACCTTCCTAGGCACACAACATGACTCATACCTACACCTGCAGTCTCTTTACCACCAATACCTCCAATACCTTCAACTATTGCTTCACTACCCACTACACTTCAGTCATTGTCCCTCACACCCCAAGTATGACCCATGTCATCTACCTTCACAACACCCCCGTTATCCCTGTGGGTAACTAACTCGCCCTCTTCCTCTAGCTACTTTTCCTTCTAGACCTCGTACACCCACATCACCTTTACCCAAAAAGGTGTAACCCAAAAAAAAAAAACCCCACTATCCCACAACAAGGTATTCAAAACAACCTCACACCCTTCTACCCATCCATCTACTTGTACCCCTACCCAAACGAACCCGACTGATACCTCAAAGCATACAGCACCTAAACCCATAGCTCGACCTATTCCTACTATTCCAAAACAATTCCCGACAACCAACCACACCTACACCCAAACCCACATTCACTTCCCATTGTGATCCACTAGTAGGGTCCTATGCCAAAATTTTAACCAACCTCCTCGAGACTTTTGTTATCACATTACCACCACTCCGACCTTACGACCCCCTCAAACCCAAGCCCAAAGGGTTTGATGATACTAAAATTTGTGCATACCATCATGTACTAGGGCATGATGTGGAGAACTACAAGGCCTTGAAAGCCATCCTTATCCAATTGTGTCCACAAAAACCAACTTTGATGACTACAACCTTCTTGATGAGGATCCTTCTTCACCAACACCCATTCCCACACTACCCACTCAACAGCTCCTAGAGCCACCCTCAAGATTTGAAATGAACATGGTTCACATCGAGAACTTGCCACGCCAAAGCACCCAAATGTCATTGTGCCCAACCGACCTCACAAGGATTTTCTCCTCCAGAGGTTTTTTCCCTTCATGTCGTTATACCACTCACCCTACACATTCTTCATTTTCTAACTTCCCTCAAATCAACATGACACACGTCACTACCCATACGTAGAAGGGAAAATAAAAGGTAGCTAACCCACCAACAAATCCTATACCCAACATACCATCTACACCCATACCTAAGATAACTATTTATGGCCCCACATACCCCATTTCTAATGGCGTCACACATTACACCATGCTCAAACAACTACACCAATCTCCCCTCAAAATGTCCTTATACGACCTCATCCAAACCTCAGAATCCCATCGTCAAGCCCTCATGGAGGTTCTTCAATCTATTGAGGTTTTACCCAATGACCCTACACCTGTAGCATCCATTATCACACCCCATCATGTAGCCTCTCTCACCAAATTACCACCTTCATCCTCACCTCACCTTGTTCACCAAGTGGCCTCCCTTAGCTTCTCAGAGGAGGAGATCACGCCACACCAAAATGATGACCCAGACCTAGCCCTCTTCATCTCTGTCCACATTGATGACATACGGGTATGCCATGTGATGATTGATGGAGGTGCTAGCATTAACATCATTTTGTTGGCTCAAAAACCTGTCGCTTGGGTAGATTTATGGATAAATGAGTCAACAGTGTGCAGGGCATAGCCCCTTTTTGAGTCAGTAAAGTGAAACTGGTTTATTACTATTCTACCACAGGAATCTATGCAAGTCTCACAATATTCTGCCTTCGGGGGTTTGGGATCTCATCCCAGTAGGGGTGTTTCCAACTGCGAAAAGAAAGGAATGAAAGAGAGGATGAAGAAAGATCAGGTCCAAAGGGAGAAAAGAAATGAATTCCAAAGCAGAAAGGTCAGAAGGTTTATGTTTTGGGATTGGTAGTAAACAGAGCCAAACCTACTTGCATAAACAAATAAAGCAATACTAATGAATAAATGACAATAAAACAAGCAAATCTAATGTAATAAACACACAGATCTAACGTAAGAAAGATCTAATGCAAATAACACATGTATTCAGCACAAAGTCTAAATATTGTATTAATATTTCCTTCTGTTACAAAAAGCTCAAAGTCTTTTCTTCTCACTTCTATTTTTCATCTGAAAGATATCCACTCCCAAATACAAGTATTTGAGTATTTATAGAAGAAGGAGAAGAAGGAAGGCAAAAAGGAACCAACCACCTATTTACATAAAATATACAAAATATCTACAAATATATCTCAAAGTCATGTTGACTTTTGACAACTTGATGGATGACATCATCCCATCGTGCAACATGGATGATGTCATCATTTATGTTAACATACTTTAGAAATTTTACAAAAAGAAAGTCGAAGGAGAGAGAGAAGAAGAGAAAGAATTCATTCATCATCGTCATCCTGCGGCCGAAAGGGGGTATCCTGCTTCTGCTACTGCTCAGGTGACGAGATGTGGAATTGGGCGCGGTATTCCATGAACTTGCTGATCATGGGCTCTAGTTGATCCTGGGAAGGATCCTTGTGTCACTCACTGATCACCTCGCAAGTCTCCCACTCGTCTATGAGCTTCTCTGGGAGTTTGGAATATTCTTTCTCTGCTTCTATTAGGAACCCGATGAAGTCCCGATAGGCCAGCAGGTTATTGATGGACTCTGTGTCAAAAGTGACCTCTGGCCCCAGCCCTTGTGAAACGATCTCCTTGAAGATCTGGATGGTTTCATCAACTTTCCTTAAGGCAAAGGAAGGAGTAAGTGACCCTGGGGACATTGTTAGAACAATTTGTTCCATCTGATGCATTACGTCCAGGGCTTCTTCCTTTACCTTATCAATCTTTTCGAGGAAAAATTCCAGTTGATCCATCCTAGTAATCCAGAGTGGAAAGGATTTTATTGAGGGCCCTGGGATGACCGAAAACACCGAACTTGACCAGGTCTTCGACTGAACAGTCGAACATTCTTTGAAAGGTCTCACGTTGCAGCCTAGCATGGTCCAGCTCTTCTGATATGGGTCCTGCTAACGCCTGGAGTTCTTTGTTCACCTTGTTGATGTTCAAGTACAAATCAGTGAACTTGGTGATCACTTTTTCACTGTCCTTGAGGATTTGGCTCCTCCAGGTGGAAACGGCCATACCCTGCTCACCGATCTTTGCATATTCATTAATTTTATCCTAGCTCAGAGGCTCAGGAGTCTCGGCGGCAGTTGTGGGAGGTGCACTACCCATCTTCTGTAAGGCTTGGAGCAGATGTTTATTTTTCTCTTTCAGTAGCCTTTTCTCTTCTTTTGCTTCTTGAAGCTTCTTGCAGAGGGCGTCGACTGCAGATAGGGCCTCTCCCTAAAGGCTTTCAGAAGACATCCCCATTGTGACTTGAGTCACTATGTAATCTGTCGAGGACAAATCCTTTTTATCCTTCAGAGGATTGGGGTACGTGATCTCCATTACCCTCTCTCCGAAGCACTCGAGAGAAGCGTGTGATGGGCTTCGCTTCTTTACCCCTTTTAACGGGATCACAGAGAAGTCCATCGGTGCGATGGGAGAAGGGCTAGAAATAGAGAAGGGGGCAGCTATAGAAGTAGAAGGGAAAACATGGAGAAACTAAGAGGTGCATCGAGAGGGAGGCCGAGGAAGTGCTCACGGGAGGAAGAGATACTGCAGGAGAAGAAGACGGGAAGGGAAGGGAGCTCGAGAGATGAGCAAAGAAATGGAGGGGGATAGATCCGCAAGAGAAGAGAAGATGGATGAAGAAGCAAGAGGGACAGTAGAAGAAGGGGGAGAGGACACGACCAAAGGAATGGTCATTTGGGTCACACCGAGGAGGAAGGAGGGGAAGGAGAAGGAACAAAAGGGACCTCGGTTTCTACAAGAATGGTGACATCCGAGTGGATGGGCCTATTGGAACATCTTTCGTTGTTTCCTTCTCTGGAGAAGCCGAGTTACAACTTGTTCGGGTACAATGAAAGGAGGACTTTTAGGAGCTTCCTCTTGAGTGGTGCTTGGATTCACCTTCTTTTCCTTTTCCTTTTCCTTTTGGTTGTTGTTTAGCCCGAGGAGGTGCGTTGCCCAATAGAGAGGTTGTGAAATTGACCACTAGGTAGATGAGCCCATTCATTCAACACCAATGCTCTGTTCTGCGTAGAGTTTCTTTGACTCTCTCCTCAATTGTCTGCGAGGTGCTTTGGTTCTATCAATTATCGCAAAGGCCAATCGTCCCCACCTGTGTCAAGATACACTTGATCCACTTCTTGCTCGGTAGTTTGGTAGCCTTTGGGGACGATGGCTACCCCATATTGGATGATTTCTGCTAAGGCCAAGCGAGAATGATCCTTCCTCCTGAGCTCAACCTCATGATATATGTCAATGTAGATATCCTCGATCCGAGGGATGTACATTGGATCGAGCTTAGCCCCCTTGGCGAGATAATTTCTCGGGTCGAAGGTGGGCCTTGCTAGGAAGTCATGTTTGATTCAGCAACTCCGATTCGCAAACATATTTTTGCCTTGTGGTGAGTGAGACACGTACATCTACCCACCGTGAGGGGAAAGGAGTTCCACCCTTCTTTCTCTTTAGGAAATTTTCATGATAAGTAACAAGTGCCTTGATGCTCAACAGATCAATTTGGGCCCGGCATAACTTGGTAGTCTAGTCGGTTCCCCAAGAAATTGTTGCCCTCACATAGGTGAATGTGGGGAACTAAGTGAAAAAGGCCCCCACTTCTCAAGAGCTGCTTACTATGCTCTTGGTCGTATGCCAGTGAGTAATATTCGACCTCAACAGGTAGATGATGAAGTAGAAGAATGCATCGTTGATCTTTCTGAATTGAGGGATGCTATTTTCAAGCTTCAACTCTGGATAGTATTCATAAATTTTAACTTGGGGCCAAACCCCACACCGCATTAGAGCTGGATAGTCCCTTTCTGAAGCTGCAGCATAAACCACGTAGGAGTTCATATAGAACCTCCCCATTGTGTTAAGTTGTTGTAGCTGCTTCGATATTGTGCTGCTTATGATTTCTGCCCATTCAAAGCGTTGATCGGGCACATTTTTGTTCATTGTTTCAAGGTACCGCAGCATCCACTTGTGAAAATAATGGGCGTCAGGAAGCCCAAAGACTCTGCTCAGGAATGTAATTGTGTCGCTGAGTTCCTCTGAAAAGTCACTGCGATGAATGACTTGTGGCCACCGAGTCACTACTTTTTTGTTCTTGAGATAAACTTCATTCATCAGCTGCATGCACTGATCTTCATTGTCGTCCCAGGCCTTGATGCAATCTTGTTGGCTGACGGCCACAAAGTGTCGGTGATGAGGAATGCCAAGCATTATCTCAAAGTGGCGGGCAGTGAGGTTAATTATAACCTCACCCTTCTCACCATGGACACATCTTGTGTCTTTGTTGTAGCATCGGGCTACCACCATCATAAATTCATTGTTTACGGCACTAACTGGGATCCCACCAGCAAAGTGCAGGGCACTGCCTATCAGCTTGTCCATCCATGGACTTCTTGTGACCCTCGGGTTCCGGTCCTAGAATTCCTTCATATCAATATGACCTAGCTCGAGTCTCGATATCTAGGTCGCTCTGCTTGGGACTCGGGCATTCGACCCTCTGATACTTATACTTCATTTCTTCTTCTGTGAGCTTGGCCTTGCCTTTGGGTTTGGTAGGTCTCTTGCTTGATGTTGACATATGTTCTTCTGAACTTAGTTGCTGATCTGCAAGAATAAGAAGTGAAACCCAATTGAAGAAAGCCGTGTCAGCTGTTTGATTTTCCATTGAAATGTTGACAGAAGAAAGAGTTAGCAATTTAAAGGCCTCAGGGCACAGGGCGCATGAATGCTACTACGGAGTTACAGGGCTAAATAGTAAGGCGCACAGGAAAGGGCTGTTGCAGGGGATAAATCAGCGCCAAAGGGTGCATGGTGCATGGACACTGCAGGGTGCATTCTTTGTTGTTGTAAGCACAGTGCGCCTGTGCCATATGTATGCATTTTGTAAAGGGTGCATGGATTCTTTATGTTACACGGGAACAGGATGCGCCAGAAGTGCATATAATTTTCATGTTGCATGGAACTTCGGTGCGCCAAAGGCGCATATAAGGTTTGTGTAACATATGCTTTTTGTGCGCTTAAGGGAACTTGGCGCGGCGCATGAAAGGTCTGCATGACATGTTGTTGTTGCAATGATGGATGCGCCTGCACCGTTTAAAGCTTTGCACTTGGCGCAGATAATTTCTATGTTGCACACATGCAGGGTGTGCCATAGGGTGCAGGTTTTAGTGATGCAACAAATGAATTTGGTGCGTCATGAGGGGGTGCGAGGAAAGTGTTTGTAACAAACTAAGGCAGTGCACCTTGAGGGCGCAACTTTTCACGATGCAGCAGGCAGGGAATGTGTGCCATTGGCGCATGCTGCTCTTTGTGTAACAGGGGCGACAGATGCACCATTGGTGCAACTGTTCTTCATGTTGCAGGGTGTGCCAATGCGCCAAAGGAGAAGAAAAATACAGTTTTCTTTTCAAGCATCAGTTCTCTCTCTGAGGGGTTTCTATGTGGTTAAGCCTCCTTTTGCAGGGTCGTTTGGGGTGATAGAAATGGCTTTAAACAAAGGGTTCCAAGCTAATATTTCAGGATAGAGCTTCCTCTACCAGCAGATCTGGAAAGAGGGGGAAGATCATGGGGAAGAAAGGAAAAGACAGCAAGGAAGGTGGGGAGTCCATGTTTTAGTTCTTTTCAATCTAATTCATACCCACAAGCAGCCAAAAACCACAAACACGAAGCACAAAAGAAAGAGGACCTCTTACCCGGATATTTATAACGAAGAAATGTGCAAATGGGTCCACAAAGCAATTCGAAAGTGACAGGCTGGTGCAGACAGGTACAGAGAAAATCACGTGATTTATGTTGGTGATAATGACAGTGCAGACGCACCTATTTATAGGTGAGGAAGCAATAAATGTGCCACCAACTTTTTAAGTGGCGCACCAAAAGAGCTGTCGACACAAGAAAACATGCGCCCTTTGGCGCACCAAAACGCTTGTCAACACGATAATATGTGCGCCTATGGCGCACCGAAAGTGGTGTCGACAGAGGAATATGTGCACCCTTGGCACACCAAAAAGGGGCGCAACAAAAGATATGTTGACAGGAAGGCGCACGCGCCTTGGCGCATGCAGGAAAGACTCAACATAGAGAGGTGCACCAAAACACCTGTTGACACAAGAAAACATGCGCCAAAGGCTTTAAAGGGGGCGCATGAACATTTGATGTTGCATAGTCATTATATGCGCCCGCCCAAAAAGACCAAAAATGACTAAGTTCGGAAAACTAGATTTCCGGAAAGGGATTTTGCAACGTTCCAAATGCAAGGAATCCCTGACGAGGGATCGGAACAAAATTTCGGTAGGGTTATCTGTAAAATTTCCCTTGCCAATTTTACGGGATAACAAGCTGGATCTTCTGGGGACTATCCTTGAGTGAAACTTAAGGGTAGAGAATCTCAGATCTCATGTGCCTAGCCATTGGGTAACAGAGTCAAAAACAAGGGTGACCAGGAAAGGGGAACATAGGGAACACACAACAAACAAAAAGCAAACACACAACAAAAACAAACACACAACTAAATCAAACTATACAAAGAAGAGAGCAAGCTCTACTTCTTGAAGATCTTCAGATGTTGCCCGCTATAGGGAAGCGGGAGTTCGGTTCCATCTAGATATGAGAGATAGAAGCTATTCTCTCCGTTGAGCTACTTGATCTTGAAAGGCCCTCTCCACAGAGAATCAAATTTCCTGTGCATGCCCTTTGGCTCTCTTCGCTTGTCCCACAGAAGGATGAGGTCTCCCACCTGGAAATTTCTTTGCTTAGCTTTTTTATCGAATAGTCTCTTGACTTGATTCTGATGCTCGGTGATCTTGTCGATCACTCTTACTCTCTTTTCTTTGAGCTCTGTCAGATACATGATCCTCTTTTCAAGAGAATTTTGGAAAGTTTCATCTTCAATAGCTCGTGCCAAGCGCAGAGCAGGAAGTTCAGCAGAAATGGGAAGCTCGGCATCAGTGCCATATAACACTTGAAAAGGTGACATACCGAGAGACCTCTTGGGAGTAATGCGATCTGCCCACAAAGCGTCGTATAAGGACTTGTGCCACATTCATTGATTCTCATCCACTAGATTTCATATGATGGTCACCAAGTTTTTGTTACTGGACTCTGCCTAACCATTTCCCTGAGGGTAATAATCTGAAGCGTGAGCCAAAGTTATTTCGTATTCATAGAAAAAACTAATAACTTCCCATGAGGAGAAGTTAGAAGCATTATCAGCAACAATCTTATTCAGAACGCCAGATCGACAATGATATTTTCTTTGATGAAACTGCAAACAACTTCGGAAGTGGCATGTTTGACAGGTATGGCTTCCACCCACTTGGTGAAGTAATCCGTTGCTGTTAGGACATAACTATGTCCGGCACTCGATTGGGGGTTGAGTGCACCAATAAAATCAATTCCCCACTGCCTGAATGGTTCGTTGACAACGACCGGCCTGAGGGGAAAAGCAGCCAACTTGGGCTTGCCGATGAACTGCTGGCAAGGTTCACACTTTGCTACCCAGGTGGTTGTATCTTGGAAAAGTGTCGGCCAATAGTACCTGGCCCGGATGATCTTGTGTGTTGTCACAGAAGAGGAGAAATGGCCTCCATAGGCTGAATTATGAAAACTTTCAAGTAACTTTACTGTTTTGTGGCTTTTCGAAACATCACAAGAAGACACCATCTATCCCGCGTTTGTATAAACCGTCATCCCAGATGACATATTTGGCTGCTCTAAGATTTATAGTGCACTTCTCCTTTGTAGTTAGGTGAGCTGGGCATTCGCCGTAGGTGAGGAAGAAAGAAATATCGGAATACCACTCATCGCTGGTTGCGACAAATAGGACCAGAGGCAGAGAATGGGCTTTCTCCGGTGGCTTTGCACTTCGTTGGTACAATCATCCTTTTCCTCAGGGTTTTCTAAATCTTTGTTTTCAGCCATAAGCTGACATAGGCCCTTGCCTCTTACCAACTTGGTTGGTTTTATATCTAAATCATACTCCTGGACCTTTGCAATCCAATTTCCGTGCAAGCTTCCTAACTCCTGTTGAGTTAGAATTGATTTAACTACCGTGTCAGGGACCAGCACCACTGTATGAGAATTTAAAATGTAATACCTGAAGTTTTTGACCGCTTTGACAACGGCGAAGGCATGCTTTTCCAATTGAGACATTTTTAGTTCGTGAGGCTTGAGGGGAGAGCTCATGAACGCAATCGGAGATTCAACATCCTCAGAATTCTTTTGCATCGGGATGGCGAGACACGGTATGCTCGGATGCATAGCTACACATGATAAAATCCTTGGAGAAATCGGGACATACCGGGGCCGGTGTATGAGTGACGGAAGCTTTTATTTCTTCAAGCGACCTTTTCCTTCCTCACTCCACCGAGAAAGTCGGTGATCCTTTCATCATGTCCAATATATGACGAGTCTTTTCAAAGAAGGTCGAGAACAAAGCACCTAAGAAAATTTACCTTTCCAAAGAAAGAGTGAACGTCGGTCTTACTTGTAGGTAGAGTAAGGCTCTGAATAGCCTTAACTCTTTCAGTATCTATCTTCGTTCCTTCTTTGCTAACAACATGCCCTAGCAACTTTCCTTCTGTGACTCCAAAAATAGACTGTTTCGGGTTGGGAAATCCCATGCTCTTGGCATCGGCCAATACTTGCTCAGATGATCACAATGATCACTCTGTTGTTTAGAGAACACATTTAAGTCATCCGGATAAACCACAATGACCTTCCCCATCATACCTTTGAATGCAAGGTCCATGGCCCGCTGAAAAGTGGTGCCAGCATTAGTTAGGCCAAAAGGCATCCTGTTGTAGGCAAATGTGCCCCAGGGAGTAGTGAATGCTGTTTTAAATTGATCTTGGGAGAGACTTCAATCGATTGTAGTTCGAAAAACCATCAAGCATGGACATCATTTCGATCCGATTATCGCTAGAAGAACTTGATCCATTATAGGAAGTGGGTAGTTGTCTTTTAAGGATGCCTGATTCAAGTTTAGAAAATCTACGCATATGCATATTTCACCATTTTTCTTGTGTACTGGCACAATATTCACCACCCAAGTACTGTGATGGATAGGAAAAATGATTCTCACATCCAGCATTTTCTAAATTTCAGTCTGGATAGTACCCGAGATCTTAGGGTTATAATGCCTCTCGCTTACGGCGAAAGGCTTTGATGTCTTCTTTCAAAGGGATGTCATCTTTGGACGTTCTTTGGCTTAAAAGACTTTAGATCAGCATAGGACCATGCCAATACATCCATGCATTTCTTCAGCAATTTGACAAACTTCCGCTTCTCTTCAGGTGTGCAACATTTTCCAATGTTCACAAACTGTGGTGTTCTACCGAACCTAAATTAACCGGTTCGATTTCTGGGGATGAGTTAGCATCATCTTGCCTTTTCTTTTTACAAAATGGTCGTGCCTATTGAACAACCATTCTAGAGAAACCAGGCCCTTTGGAATTTTATTTCCTTTGAGCTAACATATGTCATCGTTCCCTTTGGATTCACCCTTTTGATCGATGACTGATTCGCGGCACATAGAAGTGGATCCTTCAAAATGTAATTCCTTGAAATTTTCTGCCTTTTCTAGAAAGGCAATGAGTTGATTGTCATCATTGAATACTTGCCAATGCTGAGAATTGTCTGGCATGCTTGGGCGGAAAACCACCTCAATGGTGTATTTGTTTGTTTTCAAACCTAGGTGCGGGAGCATGAGGGATGCCGAAACGGCCAATGAATCGGCCATGTCATTCTGAGATCTTGGAATGGATTCTATTGAAAAAGCATCAAATTCTTCAATGTTGTCCCACACCGCATTATGGTAGTGCCTGAGCCTCTCATTCTTCACTTGATATATCCTTTTAACTTGATTCACGACTAGCTCTGCATCACCTTGTACTTTCAGATTTTTGATCCCTCTCTCTCTTGTAGCCTACATGCCAAGTAACAAAGATTCATACTCAGCAGTATTATTTGTATTGAAGAACTGAAATTTGAAAGAGAGAGGAATGACCTCCCCTTCAGGAGATATTAGCACGGCTCCAGCGCCACATCCACTGGTTGCGCAGCTGCCATCGAACTGCAAAGTCCAGATCTTATTAAGATCTTCTTCTTGGACAAGAAAAACCATTTTGTCAGACTCGGTAGACAAAAAATAGTTCCCCATTCCTGATGATTCAAAAATAATTTGAGCTTTGGGGTCCTCAGAGTTAGTAACCAAGTACTTCTTTTCTGATTCTGGCTCCAATGTCTACATTACACCTTTGACGGGGATTCTAGCCTTAAACAGGTCCATATGAATCTCCCCACCAACCTCGCTACAAAAACTTCTTCCCAGCAAAATTCCATAGGCTGCTGGAATGTCGGCAATGAGGACGGTCATCTTTACTCTTTTCTCTCGGGAACGCGCCGCAAATGCAAGCTGCGCATCTTTGATTTGACCAATCAATGGCACCTGCTTAGTTTCCAAAGAATAACATCACAAAAGGCTTGGTAAGGGTGAGGCCCGAGCATGGGAAACTTTTGTCGGCATGACATTGTCGAAGCTCGAGAATCAATTATGCGATTACTTAACTTGTGGCCATTGATTAGGAGGAGAGATAGAAAGGTTCTATCTTGCACGATGCGAGATGTTGAGGCAACATTTATGCGGGATGCGGGGAGGAGTGGAAGGATTCCTTTTGGGGAGACACGGGAGTTATGATGACTTGACTTTGAATATACTTAGTCAATCTTATCAGCTGTTTGGGGTTTGACTAAAGATACTCGGCTTCAGACATTTGGATCTTGGTCTTTTTAGCATGGTCAATTATGTCAAATGCGGCCAAGGGTTGCGCTGGTGAAGGAATGAGTCCCTCACTTCGTGATGGTAGAGTAGGATTACTGGTCTTGATAGGAATATGAGAGGGTTATTTTGGAGGAGAGATGGGGGGAAAGGATTTCCTTGTAAAATACTTAACAGGGAGTTGAGTAGGAAGAGGATTACCTCTTTTAGCAATGGTTGGAGGCGCGTTTGAGATGGCCTTCTCCTTCTGCACATGGGCAGCGACCTCTGCTTCTTTTCCTTGCGAGCAGGTAAAAATAGCATATGATTGTCCACTTGCATAGCCTTGTGTATGCTCCTCTTCATCAGATTCTTCCTCCTCAAATTCCATATACCCGATACTAGAGTCGTCAGTCGGTTCACCGACGTCTTGATCATCTTCACCTTGAGACAAAGGTTCTTCGTAATCTTGTTCCTCTTCTTCAATTTCGGCTAAGGCGTTAACCGGAGGAGCCTCGAGCACCAATTGTGGAGCAGTTGCAGGTAAGCGCAACCTTTGTGAAACATTGTTGGAAATGAAATTTCTCCGTGGAATATCCCGGTATGAGGAACCGGGGGAAGCTTGGGCTAACTGCTTCTTCAATGCAAGCAAGTCGTTCACCATCTTTTGAAATGCCGGATCAGATGAAGTAGTGGGAGAAGGGCCCAAAGATTTAGGCTTGGAGGATTCCCTTTTCAATTTGCCAGATATTATCAAATTATCTTCAATTCGGATGGCAACGGCCTAGGCGAGAATCAAGGTAGCCACTTGTTCTTGTAAGAGCAAGAAACTTACTTTCAAACTCATAGCGTTCACGAAGAAACACTTCTGATTTTCTGGCATTGGAAGCATGGCAACAGGGACACGGTTGATTAATGCATTGAACCTGGTGATAAAACCATACATGGTCTCATTGGCCTCCTTCTTCAGGTGAGTGATCTATGATAACAATGCAAATGCATCTTTCGAAGGCTTGTATCTGTCTTCAAAAACATCCCGCAAGGTGGCCCAACTGGTAATAGATCCGACCGGAAAATGCTGAAACCATTCTGCTGCGGGCCCTTGTAAAGTTTCCAGAAAAAGGTGAACCGACACATCTTCATGGGTTACATCTAGGATACTGCATGACATGATGAATGTAGATATGTGTGAATCCATGCTTTGGTTCCCGCTCCCGTCAAATTTGGGAAAATTCTTTCGGTTTCCATGTGGGAGCGCGTGAACAGGATGTGGCAAAGCCAGGGGACCCATAGCATTTCCCCATGGTACCGCCATCTGGACAGCTGGAAAAAGAACACGAGCTGGGAACACAGTTCCACTGAGCAGCAAGGCACAACAAAGGGATGTGGAAGCTCCTTGTGAAAGATGTTTCCTTCGCGGAGGTGAGGCACTTCTGGCTGACCGATCAGCTGAACTTAGTGATGAAAAGCACGCCGGTGTTATACTGAAATTGTTCCTTTGAAGCAAATCGAAAGTAGGATCAACTTCTCCACGAGCTCGCCTGCTATGCATAAATGGCTCACTTGCCAGCGTACCTTCCAAATCTGTGATGTTGCGGCGTAGATTTAAAATTTCTTTTTGGTTGTACTTGCTGATTTTCTGATTTTTCTGACAAAAAACAGCAGCATGTACTTTTCTAAATATTTAAAATTATCCCCTTCTGAAAACCAATTGTGGTTTAATGACAAAGAACAATGAGGATAAAATGACATTGAAGATTAGTAAGCTGATTTTTGGATCTAAAGTTGAATTTTTCAAAGAGTTTGAAAATTTCGGTAAACAGTCAAAAACTCAAATCTACAGAAAAATACATATTTTTATAAAAAATCAGTGAACTAAAGGTCTCCAACTAGGCCAAATCTATGGATCTCGGAAGAAAATTTTCATTTTAGAGCATTTTTGCAAAATTTTGGATTTTTAACAAAAAGTTAAAGTTTGCAAACAGGTAGTGATCTTTGATTTTTACTGATTTTCTATCATACCACCATCATAGATCGAATAGAAGCTGTTCATTCCCAAAGAAGTCGCCAAAACTATTGGCTCAAAAATTTGTCGCTTGGGTAGATTTATGGATAAATGAGTCAACAATGTGCAGGGCATAGCCCCTCTTTGAGTCAGTAAAGCGAAACTGGTTTATTGCTATTCTACCAGCAGGAATCTATGCAAGTCTCACAATATTCTGCCTTTGGGGGTTTGGGATCTCATCCCAGTAGGGGTGTTTCCAACTGCGAAAAGAAAGGAATGAAAGAGAGGATGAAGAAAGATCAGGTCCGAAGGGAGAAAAGAAATGAATTCCAAAGCAGAAAGGTCAGAAGGTTTATGTTTTGGGATTGGTAGTAAACAGAGCCAAACCTACTTGTATAAACGAATAAAGCAATGCGATGGATAAATGACAATAAAACGAAGCAGATCTAATGCAGAATAAACATACGAGATCCGACGTAAGAAAAATCGATGCAAATAACACATGTATTCAGCACAAAGTCTAAATATTGTATTAATATTTCCTTCTGTTACAAAAAGCTCAAATTCTTTTCTTCTCAATTCTATTTTTCATCTGAAAGATATCCACTCCCAAATACAACAAGTATTTGAGTATTTATAGAAGGAGAAGAAGGAAGGCAAAAGGAACCAACCACCTATTTACATAAAATATATAAAATATCTACAAAAATATCTCAAAGTCATGTTGACTTTTGACAACTTGATGGATGACATCATCCCATGGTGCAACATAGATGATGTCATCATTTGTGTCAGCATACTTTAGAAATTTTACAAAAAGAAAGTCGAAGGAGAGAGAGAAGACGAGAAAGAATTCATTCATCATCATCATCCTGCGGCCAAAAGGGGGTATCCTGCTTCTTGCGATGCTTAGGTGATGAGATGTGGAATTGGGCGCGGTATTCCATGAACTTGTTGATCATGGGCTCTAGTTGATCCTGGGAAGGATCCTTGTGTCGCTCACTAATCACCTCGCAAGTCTCCCACTCGTCTATGAGCTTCTCTGGGAGTTTGGAATATTCTTTCTCTGCTTCTATTAGGAACCCGATGAAGTCCCGACAGGCCAGCAGGTTATTGATGGACTCTACGTCAAAAGTGACCTCCGCCCTGACCCCTTGCGAAATGATCTCCTTGAAGATCTGGATGGTTTCATCAACTTTGCTTAAGGTGAAGGAAGGAGTAAGGAACCCTGGGGACATTGTTAGAACAATTTGTTCCATCTGATGCATTGCATCCAGGGCTTCTTCCTTTACCTTATCAATCTTTTCGAGGAAAAATTCCAGTTGATCCATCCGGTAATCCAGAGTGGAAAGGATTTTATTGAGGGCCCTGGGATGACCAAAAACGCCAAACTTGACCAGGTCTTCTTTGAGCAATCGAACATTCTTTGAAAGGTCTCACGTTGTAGCCTAGCATGGTCCAGCTCTTCTGATATGGGTCCTGCTAACGCCTGGAGTTCTTTGTTCACCTTGTTGATGTTCAAGTACAAATCGGTGAACTTGGCGATCACTTTTTCACTTTCCTTGAGGATTTGGCTCCTCCAGGTGGAAATTGCCATACCCTGCTCGCCGATCTTTTCATATTCATTAATTTTATCCTAGCTCAGAGGCTCAGGAGTCTCGGCGGCAGTTGTGGGAGGTGCACTTCCCATCTTCTGTAAGGCTTGGAGCAGATGTTTATTTTGCTCTTTCAGTAGCCTTTTCTCTTCTTTTGCTTCTTGAAGCTTCTTGTAGAGGGCATCGACTGTAGATAGGGCCTCTCCCTGAAGGCTTTCAGAAGATGTCCCCATTGTGACTTGAGTCACTGTGTAATCTGTTGAGGACAGATCCTTTTTATCCTTCAGAGGATTGGGGTACGCAATCTCCATTACCCTCTCTCCCGAAGCACTCTGAGAGAAGCGTGTGATGGGCTTCTGCTTCTTTACCCCTTTTGACGGTATCACGGAGAAGTCCATCGGTGCGATGGGAATTTTTCTTTCTCGCGACTCGAGTCTTTGGGAGATCCAAGCTGGACTTATGGGAGAAGGGCCAGAAACAGAGAAGGGGGAAGCTGCAGTAGTAGAAGGGAAAAATGTGGAGACACTTGGAGGCGGCATCGAGAGGGAGGCTGAGGAAGTGCTCACGGGAGGAAGAGATACTGTAGGAGAAGAAGACATAGGAAGGGAAGGGAGCTCAGAGATGAGCAAAGAAATAGAGGGGGATAGATCCGTGAGAGAAGAGAAGATGGACAAAGAAGCGGGAGGGACGGTAGAAGAAGGGTTAGAGGACACGACCAAAGGTATGGTCGCTTGGGTCACCGAGGAGGGGAAGGAGGGGAAAGAGAAGGAATAGAAGGGACCTTAGTTGCTACAACAAAGGTGGTGACATCACGAGTGGATGGGCCTATTGGAACATCTTCCGTTGTTTCCTTCTCTGGAGAAGCCAGAGTTACAACTTGTTCGGGTGCAGTGGAAGGAGGAATTTTAGGAGCTTCCTCTTGAGTGGTGTTGGATTCACCTTCTTTGCCTTTTCCTTTGCCTTTTGGCTGCTGTTTAGCCCAAGGAGGTGCGTTGCCCAACGGAGAGGTCGTGAAATCGACCCCGAGGTAGATGAGCCCGTTCATTCGGCACCAATGCTCTGTTCTGCGCAGAGTTTCTTTGACTCTCTCCTCAAATGTCTGAGGTGCTTTGGTTCTATCAATTATCATGAAATGCCAATCATCCCCACGTGTCAAGATACACTTGATCCACTTCTTGCTCAGTAGTTTGGTAGCCTTTGGGGACGATGGCTACCTTGTACTGGATGATTTCTGCTAAGGCCAAGTGAGAATGATCCTTCCTCCTGAGCTCAACCTCATGAAATATGTCGATGTAGATATCCTCGATCTGAAGGATGTGGATCGGATCGAGCTTAGCCCTTAGCAGACAATTTCTCGGGTCGAAGGTGGGCCTTGCTAGGAAATCATGTTTCAGATTTAGCAACTCCAGTTCTGCAAACATATCTTTTTCCTTGTGGTGAGTGAGACACGTATATCTACCCACCATGAGGGGGAAAGGAGTTCCACCCTTCTTTCTCTTTAGGAAATTTTCGTGATAAGTAACAAGTGCTGGACAGCTCCAACAGATCAATTTGGGCCCGGCATACCTTGGCGGTCTAGTCGGTTCCCACAATAAATTGACCGCCTCGAGATAGGTGAATGTGGGGAATCGAGTGAGTGAGCAGGCCCCCACTTCTCGTAGCTACTACTATGCTCTTGGTCCTGCGACCATGAGTCATATTCGACCTCAACAGGCAGATGATGAAGTAGAAGAATGCATCGTTGATCTTTGTGAATTGGGGATGCTATTTTCCAACTTCAACTCTGGATAGTATTCATAAATTTTAACTTGGGGCCAAACCCCACACCGCATCAGAGCTGGATAGTCCCTTTCTGAAGCTGCAGCATAAACCACGTAGGAGTTCATATAGAACCTCCCCATTGTGTTAAGTTGTTGTAGTTGCTTCGATATTGTGTTACTTATGATTTCTGCCCATTCAAAGTGTTGATCGAGCACATTTTTGTTCATTGTTTCAAGGTACCATAGTATCCACTTGTGAAAATAATGGGCATCAGGAAGCCCAAAGACTCTACTCAGGAACGTAATTGTGTTGCTGAGTTCCTCTGAAAAGTCACTGCGATGAATGACTTGTGGCCACCGAGTCACTACTTTTTGTTCTTGAGATAAACTTCATTAATCGATTACATGCACCGATCTTCATTGTCATCCCATGCCTTGATGCAATCTTGTTGGCTGACGGCCACAAAGTGTCGGTGATGAGGAATGCCGAGCATTATCTCAAAGTGGCAGGCAGTGAGGTTAATTATAACCTCGCCCTTTTCACCATGGACACATCTTTTGTCTTTGTTGTATCATCGGGCTACCACCATCATAAATTCATTGTTTACGGCAATAAGCGGGATCCCACCAGCAAAGTGCGGTGGCACTATCATCGCCTTGTCCATCCATGGACTTCTTGTGACCCTCGTGTTCGGCCTAGAATTCCTTCATATCAATATGACCTAGCTCGAGTCTCGATATCTAGGTCGCACTCTGCTTGGGACTCGGGCATTCTGACCCTCTGATACTTATACTTCATTTCTTCTTCTGTGAGCTTGGCCTTGCCTTTGGGTTTGGTAGGTCTCTTGCTTGATGTTAACATATGTTCTTGAACTTAGTTGCTGATCTGCAAGAATAAGAAGTGAAACCCAATCGAATAAATCCGTGTGTTTGTTTGTTTGATTTTCCATTGAAATGTTGTCAGAAGAAAGAGTTAGCAATTTAAAGGCCTCGGGATGCGGGCGCATGAATGTTGCGCAGTTACTGAGGCTAAATAGTAAGGCACATAGGAAAGGGCTGTTGCAGGGGATAAATTAGCGCCAAAGGGCGCATGGCGCATGGACACTGTAGGGTGCATTCTTTGTTGTTGTAAGCACAGGTGCGCCTGCGCCATATGTATGTGTTTTGTAAAGGGCGCATGGATTCTTTATGTTACACGGGAACAGGATGCGCCAGAAGCACATATAATTTTAATGTTGCATGGAACTTTGGTGTGCCAAAAGCACATATAAGGTTTTTGTAACATATAATTTTTGTGCGCTTAAGGGAACTTGGCGTAGCGCATGAAAGGTCTGCATGACATGTTGTTGTTGCAATGATGGATACGCCTGCACCGTTTAAAGCTTTGCACTTAGCGCAGATAATTTCTATGTTGCACACATGCAGGGTGTGCCATAGGGTGCAGGTTTTAGTGATGTAACAAATGAATTTGGTGCGTCATGAGGGGGTGCAAGGAAAGTGTTTGTAACAAACTAAGGCAGTGTGCCTTGAGGCGCAACTTTTCACGATGCGCAAGCGGGGAATGTGTGCCATTGGCAGTTTGCTCTTTTGTGTAACAGGGCGGACAGATGCACCATTGGTGGAACTTTTCTTCATGTTCTGGGGTGTGCCAATGCGCTAAAGGAGAAAAAATACGAGTTTTCTTTTCAAGCATCAGTTCTCTCTCTGAGGGGTTTCTATGTGGTTAAGCCTCCTTTTGCAGGGTCGTTTGGGGTGATAGAAATGGCTTTAAACAAAGGGTTCCAAGCTAATATTTTAGGACAGAGCTTCCTCTACCAGCAGATCTGGAAAGAGGGGGAAGATCATGTGGAAGAAAGGAAAAGACAGCAAGGAAGGTGGGGAGTCCATGTTTTCGTTCTTTTCAATCTAATTCATACCCACAAGCAGCCAAAAACCACAAACACAAAGCACAAAAGAAAGAGGACCTCTTACCGGATATTTATAATGAAGAAATGTGCGAATGGGTCCACAAAGCAATTCAAAAGTGACAGGGCTGGTGCGCAGACAGGTACAGAGAAAATCACGTGATTTGCGTTGGTGATAATGATAGCGTAGACGCACCTATTTATAGGCGAGGAAGCAATAAATGCACCACCAACTTTTTAAGTGGCGCACCAAAAGAGCTATCGACACAAGAAAACATGCGCCCTTTAGCGCACCAAAACACTTGTCAACACGAAAATATGTGCACCTATGGTGCACCGAAAGTGGTGTCGATAGAGGAATATGTGCACCCTTGGCGCACCAAAAAGGGGCGCAACAAAAGATATGTTGACAGGAAGGCGCACGCGCCTTGGCACATGCAGGAAAGACTCAACATAGAGAGGCACACCAAAACACTGTTGACACAAGAAAACATGCGCCAAAGGCTTTAAAGGGGGCGCATGAACATGTTGCATAGTCATTATATGCGCCCGCCCAAAAAGACCAAAAACAACTAAGTTTGGAAAACTAGATTTCCCGGAAAGGGATTTTGAAACGTTCCAAACGCAAGGAATCCCTAACGAGGAATCGGAACAAAATTTTGGTAGGGTTATCTTTAAAATTTCCCTTGTCAATTTTACGGGATAACACATTTCATCCCATGCATTTGCTCAAATGCACATACCTGACAATTACATGCACAAACATCTGGTCATGTTGCATTCATTCAACAACGCTATCACCTCCACACTAGGCACTGTCATCCTTCATGTTTGTGTGGGCCCCCACACTGTTCCTAAATTGTTTTATGTTTTAGAGGGGGAATTCAATATAACTTTTTGCTTGGTAGACCACGGATCCATGTCATGGGTTGTGTTCCTTCCACTTTGCTTCATTTTGTGAAATTTAAACATGAGGGACACACTTATACCATTCCGGTGACCCATAACCTTTCAAAACATGCAACATGCTTTACCGACCCAACGATGTGCTCATACTTGTCAAGCCGTCTCCTTCCGCAACCAATCTTGCTTCACCTACACCTCCACCTACTAAGTACAACTACTACTTTCACCACACATACTGACCTCTATTCCTACCACCGCTATAACCTCCACGAGTGACCCATTAACTACCCATCCGTTAGCTCCACCTCTGCATTGACCTCTAACACATCATCCATTCCAGCTACTTACATACCAACCACCGATCCCTTGGAAGGTTTTTTTCAATGCCTCACTCGGGAGAGTACGCCTATATAGTGTCAACACATTCCTTACTCCACAAGAGTATGGAAGCCTTCACCAACACCCTCACTATGATCACCGTATAGGATAATTCCTCCTTTATGGTCCTCCTCATCTTCGTACTAGTCTCACCTATGGGGGACTTGATACTACCACTTACACACCTGAACCACCATCACAACCCCACCCATTTTTTGCGACTTCCAATCACTTACCAATAAGCATTTCTCACCCACACCTTCTGCGCACCCTTTGTGTGTGGAAGGGTTTTAGTTTTGGCTTTTATGAGAAAGGTCACCATACCGTTATTCCATGTACCACCCACAAACACAATGGCCAGTAGTGGTATCGGTTTCCCCAAACCTCCTACCAAACAGGCCCACATTAAACTAATTGAAGACCCTAGCCCTTTTCCACCTTCACTACCACCCTCATTTGTGATTTGATGGATCCTGAATCTATCCCTCCTAAAAAAAATTCATAAACACCATTTCCTTGGGGCCTTTGACTTATCAATGCGAAGGTGAGGCCCCTTCCACTCTCCCATTCATGTATCCTAAGATGATTGACAACGACACACCTACCATTAACGTCGTTCAATGTCAGGATGATGAATCCATACTCACCTACCTTGGTGCAGAAGACTCATATATTCATCGGTCGTTACCCTATGAGCCACAAACCATGTTGAATGAATCGACTATCGAAATCAACATTCATACTCAAGACGACCTGCACATCCTAAAGATCAGACAATCTTTAGATGTTGCTGAGTAGGAAGCCATCACTTCTTTTCTCCAGAGATCATAACCATGCTTTTGCTTGGTCTTACGCATACATGCCCGGTATTGACCCCACCATAGTGGTCCACAATATCGTAACCATTCCCGATGCCAAACCTATCAAACAAAAGCTGAGGAAAATACACCCTCGCATTGCTCTTCTCGTCAAAGAATAACTTCAGCACCTTCTTTCCATTTCCTTCATCTTACCCATTGATTATCCTCGTTGTATTTCTAACATTGTCCCTATTACTAAAGCAACAAGGGGACTCCACATTTGCATGGAATTCCGTGACCTCAACCTAGCTTGCCTGAAAGATGATTTTCCCTTGCTCGGTATTGATCAACTAGTTGACCTCACCGCTGGTCACGAGATGCTCTCACTCATGGATGGCTTCTCAGGCTATAAAAAAATTTCTTGCCCTGGAAGATTAGCACAAGACTGCATTCATTACCCCTTTGGGAACCTTTTTCTATCGAGTCATGCCTTTTGGCCTTAAAAAAAATGGTGCTACATATCAGCATGCTATGACTTACATTTTCCATGATATCATGCATTGCATATTGGAAGATTACATGGATGATCTCTTGGCCAAATCTAAATGTCACGCCGAACACCTCACCGTCCTCGAAACCATATTTGACCGCCTCATTAAATATTGCGTCCACCTTCAACCTAAAAAGTGTGTCTTTATGGTTCTCTCAGGAAAAATCCTTGGATTTATTGTTTCCTTCGTGGTATAGAAGTTGACCCTGCTAAAGTCAATTCCATTCTAGAAATGCCTCCACCCACTAACCTCAAAAAACTCCGTAGCTTGCAAGGTAAATTACAGTCCATTCACCGTTTCATTTCACAATTATCTTATTGGTGTCAAACATTTCATCATCTGCTTAGGAAGGATGTCTCCTTTAAATGGGATGATGACTGTCATAAATCTTTTGAGGCCCTAAAACAATACCTTCTCCAACCACTCATACTCATTCCACCTAAAGATGATCAACCTTTTTACCTATACATATCAGCTACTAATCATTCCTTGGGAGCCATGCTCACTCATCATGATGAACAACACAGGGAGCAGGCGGTTTATTACATAAGCCGTACTCTTTTGGACTATGAAACCCAATACAACCATTTAGAAAATATTTTCTTAGCCTTAGTTTTTGTTGCCACCAAACTCCGCCATTACCTACTCAACCACAAAACCTATGTCGTGACCAACATCGATCCTTTACACTTCATGTACGCCAAACCTTATCAAAATCAAGTGTGCCATGCAATGGCTTATGCTTTTAGCTAATCTTGACCTTGAATTCATTCACCAAAATTCCATTAAGGGCTAGGCTATCACCGACCAACTGGCTGATGCACCTATTTCCGGGGACACACCCTCTAATTTTGACTTTCTCGATGAGTCAATTACTACTCTTTCCCTGGATGAACCCCCTTACCAAATGACACTGTTCTTTGACGATTCCAAGTGTCAGCATGGGGACAAGGCTAGTGTTATCCTCATTCCTCTAGATGGATAACCCATGCCTTTGTCTTTCAAACTATACTTTGAATGCACCAACAATATTTCCGAGTACGAAGCGCTCATACTAGGTCTACAGCCGTATATTCCCTAGATGTCAAATCAATCCACATATTTGGTGATTCACAATTGGTTGTAAACCAAGTCAATGGTATGTAAAAAATGTCATAACAAGATACTTCAAAAGTATAAACATCATGTAGACATACTTTTGACCACATTTGATCGTTATACCCTTCAAACCATCCCACGTTCAACCAACAAATTTGCAGATACCATCGCCTACTTAGCTTCCCAAATACCCACTTTTCTTACCGATTCCAAAATATTTGTCACCATACAATGCCTCCATTCACCTTCTTATTTACCTCACGATGTTTACTCAACCGGAAATGACACCCCGACCCAAGTGACCTTTGGTATAAACAATACTCAAACTACCTTTCCCTCTCCATCTTACCTTCGATCTCACTTGTAATCGGAAAACGCACCTTCCTTAAAAGGGTCTCCCATTTCGTTATCGGTGGGACTCCTCTATAAGCATGGCTTTGATGGTATTCTCTTACGATGCCTCACAAATTCTGAAATTCCTTATACCATTAAAGAGGTTCATGATGGTATATTTGGAGGTCACTTTAGTGGTCTTCTTTGTTGCTAAGCGTATTCTTCACCTAGGCTATTACTAGCCGACCCTTAACCATGATTGTTGTGACTATGTCAAACATTGTGTGAAATTTCAACAACATTCCAATCTTCATCATACACCCAATCATGCCTTACAGGTCACTTGTGAGCTTTGGCCATTTTCTCAATGGGGTTTGGATCTTGTCGAGAAATCAATCCTCATTCTTCCCAATGCCATCAATGGATCATAACCGCTACTAAATACTACATAAAATGGGTGGAATCCATACCACTCATCTCCATGAAAGCTGAGAAAATATGTGAGTTCATTAACCATCACATCATTTGTCACTTTGGTGTTCCTCATCACCTCATCACTGATAATGGAAAACAATTCAAAAACAAAACATTGTAAAAAATTGTGACGCCTTCGGCATTCAACTTAGTTTCTCATCACCTTATTACCCATAAACCAATGGCCAAGCCGAATCCACTAACAAAACCCTCAACAAAATTCTCATGAAAGTGGTTGACGATCTTTGGAAAGGATTGGCCTACGAACATTCCTTTTTCCCTATCGGCATACCGCACTAGTATTCGCACTTCCACTACAACCACGCCTTTTTTTGGTCTACAAGACGGAGGCTATTCGCCTCTCGAATTCTAGATCCCCTCACTCTACATTTCTCTCTACATGACATGCTTATGCGATGATGACTTTCATCAGGACCACTTAACACAACTAGAGTTATTAGACGAACGTTGTCTTAATGCTTTGGATCACCTTCAAGTTTACCAACAATGTATCAAACGTGCTTATGACAAACATGTTCATGAACGAACCTTCCAAGTCAGTGACCTTGTCTTGAAAGAAAATCAACACATAACCAAAGCGAAAAAATTAAATGGGGAAAATTCACTCCTAATTGGCTTGGACCATACATCGTAACTCATACCTATGGATCGGGTGCCTATCATTTGTCCTCACTTGAGGGTAAACCCGAACCTAAGCCCCTTAACGCATTGCATCTTCGACCATTCTATTGTTGACTCATTTTCCTACTTCACCCTTTGTCTCTTTACAGGCTTGTCCCTTGAGCACTATCCACTCCATACACCACCCTAACAATTAAACAAAAATCATGTGAGTACCCATCATTTTTTATCTTCTCTTGAATATGTGTACCACGGAGCACTACACATAGCATGATTCTCATAGATACTTTTCATCTATCTTTAGATGAGATCCCATGGTCGTTCCACCCTACCTTTTGAACAAGAGTCCTATCCTTCACCTTGGTCTTGTCCATGATTTCAAAGACCTCCAATGGGACAAAACTCCTTGAGTCAAACTTCTAATAAAAAAATATGACTCCCTCAAAAGGACATCTTCCTCTCGACCAAATTGCTACTATAAATAGACTGCTCCCTCAAAGGACAGCTATGTGAAGCTTTCAAAAAAAATGAGAGAAACCGAAGCTTCTCGCATCAATCAGCTTCACGAAGACCTCAAGGAGTACCATATTATTTATCCCATATAGACTTCCCGCATCGATCAATCTATAAAAAAACACTTTTAGTCATGGACTTGCCCATTGTGACCTCAGACCTCTTGCCCAAAAGACCTATCACTCCAAACATATACAATTAACTACCTTTCACCCACCTTACCATTTCCACTCTCATTTCCTAAATCACCTCAAGGGACATCTTGGACTTTCAACATTTGGTGATCCTGTGACTACTTTCACCATAGAACAGTTAATCGTGCAATGCCTTTCGGGTCTTGTGTTCATCACCCCCTCCAAGGTATGATCTACTCGGTCTGATCCTACCCAATCAGGTGGCTTTATCGCCCCCTCTTATCTTTTAACCATCTTTGTTGACATTTTGATTACCTTATACAGGACTTGGTCCTCGACGCTTACCTTTGGGGTAGCCCTCCCCTTTCACCATAATCACCTTCACCTACATCATTTTACCTATAATCTACCCACACCTATTAAACCTAAACCCACAACATGCCCAAAAACCTACCAACTCATTCTCATATTCTTCCCTAGCTCATGGGAGAACTACATTGGCCTGAGGTCCCTTTTCGTCATCGGGACTATGTAGGCAACACTCCAAGGGCATGGGGCCCTTGGAGGTTAGCTCGGCCATTCTCTACCCTAAACAATTCATCAACCATGCCTAACTCACCATTTACCCCACATTTCACTTAGTTCCCCTTTTCTAACAAAATTGGAAATTAAGCCACATACATAACAAGTTGCTTCCCATTTTATACATTTATTACACCTACCATCTCTCTATCATCACTATGCATAGATTATACAACATTTCACATATGACCCATAGTATCATTCATTGCAAACCATAATGAATCATGCCTAAACCAACCTGACTCATCCATGCCTATAACCTAACTCAATCCATGCCTATAACTTGACTCGATCCATGCCTATAACCTGACTCAATCCATGCCTAAACCAACCTGACTCCATCATGCCTAACTCACCTAATTTCCATCCATATCAAAGTAACAAATCCATATCTCATCTAACACAAGCCATAAACCAATATCTCATAAACATATTAACACATCACAAAATACCATGAATCTCATCATATAAATCAATAAATGTGTATCTCAAAATACATGCCTATCTCATCATGGCCATCATCTCAAAAATGTCAGCACGCAGGCTGATATATAATACAAAATGTCATCGACACATAGGCCAGTCTCATATATACAAAAGAATGAATGAATCAATACAAAAACATCTTCGGCATGCAGGCCAGTATATGCTCACAATATACAACAAAATCACTCGTACATCCTCACTATCTTCGGCACGCAGGCCGGTATGTGATCAAAAATACAACTATCTTCAGCATGCAAGGCTAACATATATATCAAAAATAATCACTAATATACATCAAAAATCAGGTGGCCGCATATCAGACATCTCGTCGGATGTCCTCCATCTCTGTGTCACCCCCTCGGCCTCCTGTGTCCCTACCGGCACATCACCTAGCTCTAGTCTCCATGCACTTTGGTGGACTCACCCTGATCGGGCCTCGAAGCTCACTGCCCTCCTGTGCTCTCCACACTATGTGTGTAAGATCTCGTCCTCTCACTGCACACCTGATGTGCCCTGTACTCTCCATAAGAGAGGAAGTCTATCCTGGCTGCCATGAGCTAGTCCTGATAGTATCACACCTCACCTAGGGCATCTCGTAGCCTAGATATAGGCATGGTCTATGGTGGTCCCATAGGTCTTAGCCCCTGTACCTACCCTATGCTATCCTATAAACCGGGACTAGCTCCCTATGCCTGTGGTGGTGCCCCCACCGTGCCTATATCTGGGCCTATAAGACCCCAATATATGCTCAGGGTGTGGCCAAATGGCCCTGTAAACCTGCGCGCCCGAGCACTCGTAAGACTGTCACTTGACCATCTCTGTCTCCATCTCCTCCACCCTCTCCCTCCACCATTTGGGCCTGCAGATTGGCCACCTGTATTCATAGCTCTGCTACCTCTACCTCTAACCCCTCCAACTATGTCTGTAGTATACCTATCTACATGATTAGCATCGCTACCTACCCCTGTAGGGTGTATCTCTACACAATCACGGTAGCTAAATTTGGCTTCCTTGGTCTGGGGGGTATGGTTCGTAGCTGAGCCGTCCACCACTTCCTATACCTATATGTGCATCTAGCGTCATCAATTTTCCGATCCACTTGGTTGCTCCTCCTCTCTCCTATAGGCACCTTTGTAAGGAGGTGTGGTAGAGGTAGAGGCCTCTCCATGTCATCTCTCTCGATACTATGAGAAAGGCGGAGGAATATCTGTACAAGCCCGAGCGCCGTCGGACCTATCTCTTGGGATCATCTCATCCTCCCTAGCACGGTGACCCTGTATCCACCTCTTTAGCTAGAGCTCAGCTAGCTCCTCATGTATGTGCCTATATGAGGGGAATCCTACATATGGCCTCTAGATAATTTCAACTCTGGAAAACCCCTCCAACAACTACCGAAAATGGGCCACATCATATGTTGGCCTATCTCGACCTCCGCTCTCCTGCAACCGACACCCATCTCTTGTATCCCAACCACACAAATCTCACTAGGAATGCATCTACTTGGGGCATCCCTATAGGTCAAACATAAACTATGTGCTCGTAGGCCCAAAGACTGCAGATATAAATGTACAAAGACAAGCTAAAACTGTAGTATCCCATACACCCACAACTCTCGTAAAGCTACACCAAGAATGTTCATGCCTAGGTGAAGTGTGTCTCATGCACCATCATATTGTGGAGCACCCCATCGTGATCGGGAAAGCGTCCCCCTCTGCATCGACGTAGTGCATAAAGACACTACCCTCCATCAATAAAACTACTAGCCTCGTCTCATCCAGGACGGGCTAGGTACATCTCACCATAGCTCAAACTGGCATTATGGAAGCTCAACTCTACTGCCCCCTCACCAAATATGGTCCCGATCAGCTCCTCTGAGGTCTCAAAGGAGATAGAGTACACCTAGGCCCCCAATATGGGTAACCTCAGAATCTGGAACACGTCCTCCAGGGTGATAGTCATCTCACCCGTCAAAAGGTGGAACATGTTGGTCGCAGAGTCCCATCTATCGATGAGCATAACCATCAAACTAGGCTACCAAATAGCATGTCGCAGGTGGCTGAATACCACTCAAGCCCATCGCCTCCACGTGATGCAGCTCCAACGGGCTCGCATTAGGCCGCGTAATGTCACCAATAAGCAGCAGAACCCTGTCTCGCTTACGTAACTATGATCGACCATGCATCCACGGTCCAAAGTACAACATTAATCTACCTTTACTATGACCTTATTCATCACTTATCATTACCCACCACCTTATTTTTACCTTACCCATCTCAACCACCTAACCTACATCTTTTTTTGGACCCTTTTTCCTAAAATCCTGGTGGTGCGGTTCATCCTAACCGACTCCAGTGACCCTTAAACAGGCATTGGTCACCTATTTGGTGACCGATACTGGTTCATCTTGATCCGACCACGCAGTTACCACGTAACCGACATTGGTCACCTGTTAGGTGACCGATCCTTGTTCTATCCGATTGACACCGCCAAGCTTGACCGAGTCTTGGTCACTTTGTGGAAAAATCCATGACTTCCTAAACCCCCTCTTTTTAAAACCCTCCCACATGTCCCTTTTCCCCCACCTACAATGACCTACACTACACCAAAACCCCTACCCACCCCACCTATCCAATTTCCTACCCTCCCCCTCTTTTTGGCCCATTATTTTCCCTCCATACCTGATTTAACTTTTCCCACCCACACAATACAAAAACCTACAAATAACAACTGTTACATCCTCTAATCTATTTAATTCACACTATAGAGTTAGGCACTTACCTTGTCACACACTTGCCTGTCTTGGTGGCACATCTGGCGCATTGTGTGCGGTGGTCCGTCCGAGCCCTCTCCATCCTCTACCATCACCGAATATCTACTCACACCCTCTGACCAATCGAATCCATCGCTAAGATCTCATGGACTCGCTTACTCACCAACCCAACCACCAAATCTAACTCACATTGCCACTCACCTTTGTCCGTTTCCTCTTAATTCTTTTCTCAATTTTCTCTCTTTCTTTTCCTTTCTTCACTTCGCAAATCACAAATGAATAATAAAAATGTGGATTTTTTTGTTTTTATACCAAACCCAACCTAACCGACATCGGTTCCCCTAGACTAGCATCGGTCTCGTGCCCTACCTAACCATCGCCGGTTTTCCTATACCGACGTCGGTTATCCATGACTACCATCAGTCACCCTTACCTACACATTGCCCCTACTTTGCCATTTTACCCACCCCTTTACCTTGCTCTTTACCCCATACCTTTACCCAACCCATTACCTTACCTTTCCTAACCTCATCATTTACTACCTCCATTTGTCCTCCTTTGGGGACTCATTATTTTACCCCTACCTCAGCCTTACCCATGTCGTGACCTAGATATTTGGACCTGGACCATCACTAGTGACCTTTGACCTCATGTGTTCGCTATACCTGCAAAGATCACTTTGTTACTGTGTTGATTGACCCAATGACCTTACCTAGCCTATTGTCGTGATTGTTTATCCTGACCCTACCTTTGGTGTACCGAAACATACCTAACTATTCCTACACCTAACCTACATTGTGTTTCCTGACCATATCCTATACCTTGGATACCAGATTCACTTCAACCTTGTTTGGATAAACCTATCGACCTTAGAAGATGTAGAGTTTGTATGCTCTTCAATTGGGTAGCATGCTGCAGTTTATATGTGTGCATGTATTTGACTGTTGTTACCTTTGACCCTGACCCATTACCTATATTTCTCGCATAGACCTTTCACCCTTTTTCCTTGTACCCACTTGCCTTTTCCTCACATTTACCTTTTATCAAACCACTAACCACTTCAGCCTGCTGCCTCGTTAGTTCCTAGTTTGAGGGGGATCACCTTCACCCACACATGGGGTAACCACATCTTATTTTTGTTAGCATCGCTTACAAATACAAGCTATGCAACAAAAAGGGGCAAAATGTAGACACTAAAATTAGGTCACACTCCCCTTTTGTCCCTCAACATATAAGCACCATTTATTACATTTACCTAGCCATGACCCCCTTCACCCCACTAATATTAATTTAATTAATTATTTATCCTCACTATATTTATTATTTAAATATCTTATTTAAATAATATCTACACATATAGTTCACTTAGACACCTCACCAAGCTAACTCAACCTAAGACCTATTCTTAGCAAGTTCCCATAACTAACTAAGACTTACCCAAACCCTAAAAATAAATGCCTACATTCCCTCTAACCACATTCCCGCATGCTCACAAGAGGCTCCGAGTCTAATCCGTGGGATAACAACACGAGATCCATGAAAATCAGGAGGATCTCCCTAAGTTTAGTAAACTTAGGAAATCTTGCCTTGATCGACGTCGGTTACCCCTAACCGTCGCCGATTAAGATGGACCGCCGTCGGTTACCCCGTTTAACCCAAAACAACCTTATTCTCAAGGTTGGAACTTGGAAGTTGGAACTTGGAAGCAAGAAAGTTGACGAGAAAGAACACATCTCAGAGAGATAACGCATCTTCAGAGAGCCAATTCTAGCAAAAACTCACATCCAAGGAAGGAGATTGAGCATCTTCTCTGCATTGTGACCATCCCACCCACGATCCGATCTATCCAAGCAAAGAGGAGTGTGCATGCAGCCCATACGAGAAGATTTTCTTGGTTGGTGATCACTTGCAGTCTTCAAACCCATCATCAGCACCTCCATCCTTCACACACAGACCTTCAAGAATGAAATCCAAGTAAGTATAACATCATACTTCTTTGGTTTATTTCATTTCACCATTATTTTATCACCCATTGTTTATCTTGCTCCCTATTGACCTTCTCCAACATTTTCACCTCCATAGACCCATTAAAACCTCACAAAAGCCTACTCCAGTCACCCAATACCTCATCCCGACCAACCAAAATCCTTTGTGCAATCATAAAGGAGACCAAAACCCTGTTCTATGACATTTCTAGATCTCACAGTAACCGGCATTGGTTATACTAACCGTCGTCAGTCACCCCCGATCGATATCGGTCTGTGTTTTTCCCACACAGCCTTAAACAGAGACCTACCCACCTAATTTTACCTCACCCTCATTCACTTGTGACCTACCTGAGACCTTTATCAGACTTGCAGAGACCCAGAACCAATCATTTGACCTTTGGATTCTATTCTAGCTTAGCCTGTTAGATTAGATCTATTTTCTTATTGTGTTTTTAAGTGAGATACCTAAATCATTTCAAAATAACAATAGGATTTACTTTTTTACAGCATTAATTTGTTTAAAAGCAGTGGGTGATAGCCCTCTCAGAAGTATCATACTTCCGGATCTAGCTCACGCTAGGCAGTTCACTACCCATATTGTTTAATTCCTTCTGGTGGTCTTGTTTTCATTATAGGTAGTTCCTCCTAGCCAAAAGGAAGCTCTCACAATCAGTTGTGGATTTGGAAGTCATACACGCGCAACAACCCATCAACCAAAATTTGAACAGGTATTCCTCCTACACCCATTACCCTATCTGTTTCATCAACACTTCAAAGAAACAATCTAAGAAAAGGTGAAACAAATGGTTACGAATGTTAGGAAGGGGAGGAGTTGGTGTTGTTATCATACCTCCTTGGGGCATTCCTATTCCATTATCATTCAAACTTAACTTGAATGCACTAATAATATGGCATAATATGAGGCTTTAATCATGGGTCTCATGAACGCTATTCTCCTAGGTGTTCACATCTTAGACATCTATGGAGATTCATAACTCATTATTAGTCAATTCAAAGGAGAATATCAGTGTAAAAATGAAATCTTACAAAAATATAAAGCTAATATTGACTTTATCCTGGCACTTTTGATCACTACACTATCCAAACCATCCCACGAATCCTCTAATAAGTTTGTAGATACAATGGCATCTTTAGGATCCCTCATCCCATTAGAAACAGAAGAGTCAAAAGAAAACACTAAATTATTTGTCATTGTTCAACGATTGGATCACCCTTCACATAAAAATGAACTTCCTTCTATAAAAAATTTTAATGATAACCCAATGATTTATGGTATACTCAAATATATGACTATCTTTCCGAGTCAAAAATTCATCTGATTTATCACGTAACACTAAACGATCATTTCTTCAATGCGCTACTCATTTTTTCATTATCGATTGTATCCTTTACAAACGTAGTTTTTATGGTATCCTATTAAGGTGCCTTAAATCACATGATTCAACTAAAGCAATTGAATAAGTCCATGATGGAGTTTGTGGAGGACATTTCAGTGGAAATTCCATCGCTAAACGTGTCATACGGTTAGGGTACTACTAGCCTACTATCACCAAATATTGTTGTGAATATGTCAAGAAATGTGTTAAATGTCAACTTCATTCATATCTCATCCATGTCCCCAGTCAAGCATTACAAGTTTCTCATGACCTATGGTTTTTCTCTCGATGGGGTTAAACCTCATTGGTGTTATTAATCCTAAATCATCTCAACAACATCACTCCATTATCACAGCTACTAAGTACTTCACTAAATGCGTTGACCTATTATCAATTTCATATATCAAAACATTATATGTCGTTTCGCATCCCATATAAACTTATCATAGATAATGGAAAATATTTTTAAAATAAAGAAGTTAAAAATCTTTGTGATACCTTCAACATCAAACTCATCTTTTCATCACCATATTATCCTCAAGAAAATGGACAGGTTGAGGCCTCTAATAAGACACTCAATAAAATCCTCATGAAAATAGTAAATGATGCAGGAAGGAATTGGAATCTCCAAATACCATTTGCTCTTTGGGCTTATCGAACTAGTATTTGTACTCCTATAAAATCTCCACCCTATTCACTCATCTACAGCTCTAAAGTTGTTTTACCTCTTGAAGTTCAAATCCCATCACTTTGTGTATCACTTAAGGACTTTATTCCCGACAAATAATATCAACAAGACCATCTAGCACAACTTGAACTATTAGATGAAAAATGTCTAATGGATCTTGAACACCATCAGGTTTATCAAGAATGTATTAAACAAGCATATAAAAAACATATCAAAGAACGTGATTTTAAAATTGGTGATCTAAAAATCAAAATGTCACTCAATTAGAACAAAGTAAACATGGAAATTTTTCCCCTAATTGGATTGGTCCATATGTCATCACTCACAAATATGGGTTGGGAGTTTATCGTCTCGCTTCCCTTAATGGTGAACCTGAAAAATAACCTTGGAATGCCTTGCATTTGTGGCCATTTTACTGTTAAATGATTGATCATCATGACGGTAGTTATATTTAAAACTTTTTCATTCCATCATATCATCCATCTTGTCATAGTAATGATTTGAAATCATGTGGTTATCCATCATTACACTCACCTATCAATAAAAATACATGACATGGGGTATGAATGTGTAGATCATATATGCATCTTCTCCCCTCCTTGAAATGGTTTATTAGGGTTTTTCCTCAGCTAAAATATATATTGAAATCATTTAGATGCATTTCTCAAAAGTTAAAATAAATGATAGATTGATCCCTTGAAGGACAATTATTCATCAAAAATCATAGACCGATCCCCTTGAGGATGGATATTTGTAAAAATAAAAAGTGAAAAGTAGACTGATACCTCAAAGGACGGATACGAGTTGAAAGTGTAGACCATACCCTCGAAGGATGACTACCCACAAAAAGGCTTCCCACATTGATCAACCTCCAAAATCAATACATCAATATCAAAAACATCCAAGAAAGCTTCATGCATTAATCATTTTTCCCCATAGAAAACTTCCCACATTGATCAGTTTGCTTTCATGAAAATTTGGGAGTTTCTCTATGAGTCTATAAGGAGAACCTTATTCCTATCTCGAACTACACATGTTCAAACTCCCTTTCATGTCCTAAAAAGAAACATTCATTTAATCCCACATTTTATTAAGTGTTGTGTAACTACCCATTGATGATCTTATTTAACATTCATTAAGGTTCTTTAGTGAAAGTATGTTCAAGCTTTCAAAACCCATCGAGTATGTATTAAATCCATCATGGGGAAATCATTTCATTTTACTTAATTATATAGTCACATTTTGAAGTTATTTGATTAATTAAACAATTCAAATTGTATCAAACATATTCACAAAATATCACAACTAATACATCCATCAAAATCCATACATTAATACATTAATACATTTAAAATAAAAAAACATACATTAAATATGTGTTAACACATATAAGTCATAAAACCTCATCATCATCATCATATAAATCAAGTCCATATACATCTTGATCATCATCACATCAATGTCATACAAAAATGGGATTCTAAGAGTCGTATATCAAAATACATCATATCAATGTCATACAAAAAAGGGCTTCAATGAGCCATATATCAAATACATCAAAGTATCATCAACTAGTAAATTGAAAACCTCCAAGGGACTGGCTAGGAGGGCCTGTACCACCCTCTCCTCCCTGATCACCGACACCACCGATAATACCAAAGCATCTCCTCCATCTCCTCTCTCACTATCACCTACTCTCTTTGGTCTCTAAGGTGGGTGACCCACACTCGCATGACACTAGTACTAGGGCCTACCGCCTTAGTGGCCAAGTGATCAACATAAAAAGTGGCATCAAGATAATCATGTGTAATCAAATTAACATAGAATTCGTGCTTTTTCCTTACTACCTCATAATGAGCTCTAGAAACCATCCCAAACCCCGCGGTGGTCTCAAACCACTAGCACTCGTGGTCCCTATCCACTAGCTTGAGCCCTTTGCCTACTAGCCTAGACCATCTCCTCCAACTCTGCACTAGAAACTAGAAGGCCCAGTAATCCCTAAGGCCTTCCTCATCCCATCTCTCTATCCCTTATACGATCCCTATTTGCAATGGCTGGGCGATTTGTACCACCGAGTCCGTCTCACTCGGTAATCAAACCATCATTCTCTATGATCAAAGTATCCCGAACACCTAGAAGGTCATCTCGCTCTCTCCAAGCTGCATCCCTCTCTCCCTCTACTACGGCCTTCTCGGTCGTCACAACTGCAATAGTTGTAGCCAAATCATCATCACCACCCTCCTCACTATCATCATCAACACCCTTCACGCCTGTACTAATGCTCCTCCTTCCACCCTAGCACCTACCCATCTAACGCTCTGTGCTACTCTCTATGTAACCCAAGCCCCGACAAAAATCCTCAAATATAAGGTACACCAAGTATGTATACTCAGGGGTAACCCCTGCATCATTAATCAGAACAATCTTACCCTCATCATTGGGACCCATGGCCCCTTGCTGATCTATAATAATCGTGAGCTCTATCACAACTATCCTCAAAGTCTTTGTGTCTCTTTCCTCTCATCTATACTATACAGGCTCCTCAGGCACTCCCTATACATATCCAAATTTTCTCCTAACACTATCAAACCGAGTAACTCGTGCTCACCTATTTGGCATGCCTAAACCCATATATCGTCTTTGTAGTAAACTAACCAACTCATCAGGAAACTCAGGCCAAATAGGTAAATCTAGGTATGGCCTCCATACCACATCTCCCACTTGCAATCCAGATAGTATCTCTTGATAATACCCTATCCTCCTCCTCTTCATCCCATGACCTGCATCCTCCCTCCATCTCAAAAATCAAGATGCCTATCACCAATCCCCTAAGGAAGCCCCCTTTGGTCGAGCAACGACAATGTGCTCGAAGGCCCAAGCCTGTAATAAAAACCCAATATCAATACCATATCACTTGTGGACCTTCCAGGCCCATAAATCTCTATATTTCGTGCAAGTAGGGTAGGACCCCACTCAAAAACTGTATAGTGCTCCATCATCTCGGCCACAACCCCTGCCATCATCCATGGGAAATGGCCACCTCCAAAATTTGGAAAAGCATAAAAATGATGGCCATCATCATCATGGTCATCCGAGTACGACCCTCTATCTCATTAAATATAGTTTTCTATAAGCAAACACCCGACTCAAATATGATATCCCTTGCATCCTCTCCATACAACCTAGTCATCACATCATCTCTCTCGACTTAGTAATAATGTATACACCCTCTTCCTAGATAGACAGTCTCAAGATGTGGTGAACATCCTCTAAAGTGATCGTGACTTCTCCAAGTAGGAAACCAAAAGTATTGGTGGAAGGATTCCATTGCTCTAACATGGCCAACATCAAACTCCAACATTTGTGTAACCATCAATAATGCCTCATGGCACCAAAACCAACAGCCTCAACATGATCCCAATCATCATCGACATATCAATCCTCACCTCATCTAAGATCAGTGGTATACGATCACGGATCGTCAACTTTGCGTCCACCTATAAAACACAAATAAATCAACATTAGTATCATTATTAAAAATATATATCTAAAATTTTAAAATCATCCACAACATATCAAAAATTCTTTACATCAACATCAACATCATCACCTAATAATACCAACAACATCTAAAACATCAAATAATTGTGATGGTACATCACTATCTAAAATCAAAATTCCATATTTGAAAGAAAAAAGTAATTATGCAATCATCATTGTAAAATTTAATTAACATCAATTACGTTCAACACCAATGTCAATTTTGGAACAACAAACACCATGAAAAATCCAAAACATCCCTTAAAATCATGTCAATAAGCAAAAATGCAAGTTGACTACATTATATGTGAATCGTCGGTAATTCACATCAATCATTGGCGATTGCATGAATCGTTGGTGATTCTTGCGTTTTTAACCTAGGGCATCCGCATGCCCCAAAAATGGTGAAACAACCCAAAAACTACAAAAAAACTATAAAAACAATAAAAACAAGGTTAAATCACTTACCTTGAGCATTATGGGCTTCATTTTCCTATTCAAAGTCACCATTCCGTTCAAAATTTTCCTTCTCCTCGAAAAACACATTTTTTTACACCACTATCACTCTGACAATACGTTTTCACCACAATAACAATGAGCTAAATGAACTCACATTTTACTATTTATAGCCCATGTTTTAGACTCGGTGATTCCTCAAACGCGCTGCGATTTACCTTTAATCACTTACAATTCATACCCTTTTGGCATGTGTGCATGTTTTTAACCCAAATCATGGAAATCTCACTTTTCCACAAGTGCATTACATTTTCAATGGACTCTAGCCCTTAACACATTAAATCAAACAAAATTAAATCAATATCGGGATTCACCATTCATCTATGGGATGTGTTCCCTTTGGCCCCCATCACTTGGCTTTCCCACTCTTTTAGCCTACTTTTATGAATCATACGTCTATAGGTGTCAAACCCTTTGGTTCCCCTATCATTTTATTCATCAAGTAACACATCTTGTTTTGAAATCCCCTAGATTATGGCAATTTGTTTCTACGAAACACATGACACACAAACATTGGTGTTCCTTGTATTGCATTGTAGTTGGATCACCCATACAACTTTTCATTGTTTTTGTCTAACGCTTTGTCATTAAAACCGCTAGAAAAAAAGGGGAAAATGTAGACACTAAAAATCTACACCCCTCATCCTTGATTAAACACATCAATAATTTATCGATTAATTATTCCATATCCCCCTTCATTTAATCATCAACACGTTAATATGTTTACATAACCCTAAGTCTTATACAATACACTTCCTCCATTTAATTAATATATATTCCACATTTTATCATTATCCTATCATTATCTTATTATCCACTAATTATCCTATGAAATCTTATATTCCTATGTTTGATAAATCTTAATCAAACCACCTAACACTTATCCTAAACAAACTTAAGCCAATTTAGATGATATCTAACTAATTATATCTCTTCCTCAACACATCACTAGCCATCCCGACATTTTCAAATAACCACAAAAATCCATCCTTGAAAATTCAAACAAAAACTCAAATTAGTAAACTATTCCTAAACAAACTCAAAAAGGCGGAAATTGTCGACGATTTGGTAAATTGCCAGCAATTATTTAAGCCCAATTTGTAGTCTCTTTTGGGGATAATCTTCTCACATTATCAAGCCTCGATCTTCTATCGATTTCATTCCTGTTGTATTGCATCAACATCAACAAAATATCATCCAGCATTATCATTTCCAGTCATCAAGCAAGTTTGAGAACCATTCGGAGCTTGTTGGAGACCAACAAACCACCATCCCCCGCGCAAGTTCCATCAGCTTTGTTCATCATCTCTAATCAAGGTCAGTTATTCATTTTACACTTTCCATTTACATATTCAAGTATATTATCTGCTAATTTCTTCATTTCATATTATAATCTAAATCCTTAGAATATCATATCATTAAATTATTGGTTAGATATCACATTTTATTAGATTGTTTATTATCCTCCGAGAATCACTGTGATTCATTGAATCACCTATGATTCTGTCAACTCAATTTTATTGCAAACATTACCCAATTTTCATTTATCAATTATATTGTATCTCTTTTACCTCTAACACGTTTTCTAGAATGGCTTGTTTCGATAGCATTAGGTGGCCAAGGACATAAAATAATTAGCATCAAATCTTTACATGTTATCCATCACCCACTACATTAGGAACAATACGACCTTTTGCATGACCTTAAATTGTGCGTCATTCATTCTTCCCCTCTGGAAAATTTGCTAACCATCTTTGAATCCACTCAAGGAATCCAAAAAGCCACATACAAATTATGGGAGGCCTACTTTGAAGTTTTGCGTATCCAAGCAAATTTGGCCTGGTTTCAATATCAATATGAAGCTAAACTAGAGGAATTGAGCTCTGAGATTGAATCTAGAGATCAAACCGATTCGAAACACTCATTTTCTAATTACGATACTGAAGAGGAGGAACCAGAGTAGATCTCGAGAATTTTTCGAGGAAAATTACATTGAAGATGAGAGTCTAGATTCTCTTTGAAGAAGAAGAGCCAGAGTCCACTAGAGAAGATAGTTCCCCTTCATCTAAGAATTCAGATTCTGACTTAGATTCTAATTTTTAGTTCATATCTATTGACATTTTTATCAATTATATGTTTGTAATAAACTTGGAACTTATCACAATATTTATCATTTCTCATACATCGTATATCATAGCTTGTTTTCAAACTACTTGATTGTATAAACAACGGATTGACATCCTTCATAGGAAGTCCTTTGATTTTCAGGATTTGGCCTTTGCTGTGCAATCTACCTAACAATTTATTAGTCATATATGGTTTAGTGTTTGTGATTTTTAGGTGTTGTTACAGGGAAATGAGCTTGCATTATTTCATATCTGATTACGCAACTTCAACATAATCTATTCACATCTCGGGTACCTCAAAACCTTGTCATCGAGGCTAGGTGAGTTTTATTCCCTTTCTCATTAGGATAGGTTGAAGAGGTAAAATTTATTCCTAACATATCTATAATATGCTTTGGTGTAGATATTAGGTCTTACAAATGTGTGAAACCCTCTATAGTAAACCAGAATGAACCAAAACCCGAACCATGGGTGAAACCCCTATAAAAAGGTTAGTGTTTTGGTTTAATTGTAATTTTTATACCACCTACATAGCCACTATTTTGAAGATTCCTCATACCACACATGATTCTCTACTAGAGAGGTGTAATATTTGTATGGGTGAAACTATATTTGACACGATCACTTGATAATGTTTTGTAATGACTTGCTTTGATTGTGTTTGATTTGGATTTTATGGTCTTTTTCTTGTGAAGCTTGACTTTATAACCTGTCTTGAGTACTTCAGCCATGTGTGGGGCTACTCTTAATGTCTTATGATGCTTTAGAAATATATATGAGAGATTTACATGCCTTTTGAACGATATTTGTTAATGATGCTCTTCAAAATGCCGGATGGGTAAATGAGTGCATTTTACTTTCTTATATATGGTTATGTAGGTGTAATTATGCATTAAGTCTAACCCATAGGGAAAATATTGACCCATAAAAGATATCAAATTGAGAAAATGATTGTTGGAAGCCCCAAACCAAACCATTTGGTGGTTTGGTCCATGTTTGGTGGTTTAGTCCACGAGAGAAGTACTATCTTGTAAAGTTTGTGTATGCTAGTTATGATGATCGAATTGCTTGTGTACGATTTAAGCATTTCTATGAGTGAATGAGAAATGCAAAGAGAAGAAAAAGTCTTGCAATAGACCTCGGGATATAGAAATTAGGCTGGAATAGGTACATACATCATGATTTAGGGATTAAGCCAATACTAACATTATCAGTGATAAATTACCAAATTTAGGTGTCTACACATATCAACCTATATCTTTGAAACAATAAAAATATATGCCAACTAACACCTCAACCTATATTACTATTTGTGATGTTATTAAACAATTTGTACTACTATTATACTATGTTATCAATATTTTTTTCTATTTTTAAAATCAATTAAATTATTTTACATGAGACTACCTCTAATAACATAGATTATATGTGACATGCGTAAAATGATTCAATTAACCCCCTTGGCATGTATGTTTTCATTTAGTGTTGTCTTTAAGCTACAACTATAGTTTATTGTTTCATGTTACAAAACTCTAAATTATATTCTCTACGAAACTAGATTTTTCATTCAAATGCATCCATTTACTTTTGCTCAATTAACTTTCTTCATGCTACGATAGGAACTAGTCACATTGGGACTCTTGTTATACATTGGACCCATCACGTCAACTAACATCTTTATTATATGTTGGATCAATCACATCAACCAACATTTTTATTTTTAGTATATATCGAATGAATCACATCAACCAACATCTTATATCTTTATTATAAATTTTATAGTTATCATGTCAACTTTATAGTATAAAAACACAAATATACTAATGTCATAATAATTAACTAATATATACAAATAATTAATAAACAAATATACTAGCATTTAACTAATCGCATACTAATAATTAATAAATACACTTATAACATAGCAATAAACTAGTTTTGTATCAATGTTAAGTGTCTATGGGCTAAATGAAATATTTGACCACTACTCGTAGACCAATAATTAATAAATACATTAATACCATATCAATTAACTAATCGTGTATCAATATAAAGTGTCTATGAACTAAACAAAATATTTTACCATATTTATTTTCTTAATATACTTCAATAATTTAATACTTCATATTTAAAAATAATAATTTTATATAAAATTGATTCTTATTTTAAAAGATTAAAATAAATTAAAATGAGAGAATAAATTAATAAGAAAATTTATGGGTTCTCATTTGAATATTGATAATGTGCGAGGGTGGGCTGGTAGGAAATGGAAAACAAAAGCTTATGTTGAAATCTCAACAATAGTTAAACGATTTTTTTTTATCACATTTTCCAATAAGGAAGATAGTGCGAAGTTTATCTAGATGGCCCATGGTTCTTGGGAATGATAGGGTTGTTCCATACATCCCAACAAAGAGAATATGAGCCAACTTCCAATATGAGTTAGATTACCATGGCTTCCCTTGGAATATTAGGAAGAGTAAGTTATGATGAGAATAGCTAAATCTTTTAAGATTTTGATAGTTTTTGATGTGGTTACCAAATCCAGGAGTAGACTTGTCTATGCACTTTTATATGTCAATGCTCATGTTGGGAAGGTTTACCAACCTCTATAATGTTGTCATTGAAATACAAGGAATGGGTCCAAATTATTGAACATGAGAATTCTGCAATAGTGTGACATTTGGGTCATATTGCGAATCCTATTCGAGAATGAAAGAGTAATAAGGAGTGTAAAAATGAAGGCAATTTGAAAGATTAATATATTTAGCTATTTTTGATATATATGTTGTGTTTTTGTTGTTTGTTGGCTAGTTGTTAGTTGATGTTTTGTTGGTGAGTTTCGTATTGTGGTCCAGTGGGTTGGTTGCATCTACATTTTTTTGAATTTCTATTTTTGTGCTTTAGTGTTTATCTTTCTTGTGTTCTGCGTGGTTATGGGCCCTTTCAAACCCCATTATTTAATCCTTATTAAAAAATACCAAATTTACATCATGTTTAGTTTGCACCTTTATTGATAGTATAACACTTATTAAATTCAATTATATATAAGCATAATTTATATACAAAACAAATCATTCTTCTATAAAATATTTTATAGTTTAAATACAAAAAAGCACATTCCATACATTACATTTATATGACAAATGTTAATATCACTTCCATTGATGACACATAAACATGTTTAGTTTCAATTTCAATATCCTCAACATGAATAAACCACTCCATGGGACTTGTTAATTATTGATACTATATTAATTAATTATTTTAATATTAGTGTATTTGTGTGTTGATTGATTATTAATATTTGACTAATTAATAGAATATTTATAATAATGAAGATGATGATTGTAGTTGATATGATATATCTAACATATTATAATAAAGATAAAGATGTTAATCACTATGATATTGGATTATTTGTGCATTTATTTTACAAAATTTAAACATAATAAATAGGAAAAGATTTTTTTCCCTCCGAATATCAAATTTTAAAATTACCAGCACATTTAAATATATTAGAAATTATAGAACGAAATGGATGATATATACTGCATTACGCGGGAATAATAAGGCTACACCTTACCCTAAAGCTGGGAAGATATTGGCCTCGCATCTTCCCTTAAAATATTGACACGAGATGTTTAAATAGCTTTCCGAATACTGGTTTAATATTAATATCCTTGAAAATCCGCGATTATTTTGAAATTTCAATAAATACATACTATCAATAAAATTGGAATCTCTGAACATACTAAGTTCATGAGCAATAAAATTAGTGTCTTTCAATGAACAAGACTTAACCCAGACTTCATCGTTACAAAACTTAATTTGACAGAAGAGGTAGGCATTTTTAATTGCCATCAAATAATTCGATGATGTGGAAACCTCAAATCTCTACGTAGTACAGAAAGAATGGCATCTCTAAGCCTAATGAATGAGCCCTATGTCTTACAGATTTAAACTCTGGACAAGGTAATTGCTAAATATAATGTGCACAAATCCACTAGCCTGCCAATGTTTATTTGCCCAGATCAAATAAATTCTCTTCCATTGTGGCTTTGTCAGATATTGTCTTTTGCTCTTCAGAAGTCTCCCCAGCTTAAGAATGGGGATTGAGTACCACTTTATGCGGTTGCGGTTGTCGTTGCGGTTGAGCATTTTTAAACAGTATAGGCTTGGTGAATGGCATTGATGTCCAATCCCTTCAACCGAACCACTGATTCCACATGTCCTTTCAATGTATGCACTTCTCTCAACCTGCAAATGAACACAATTAACATCACATTTCTTCTTATTTGTTCCTAATGATTTCTTAAATCTCTTCACTTTGGAGACTGGGAGTGAACAATTCCTGGAATATAGCATAGAAGAAATGTGAGAGGTTTTTCATTTTTAGTTTTTTTGTTTGGGGTTAATCTTCTAGGATGCTCAACAAAGTTTAGGATGTATAGACCCAAAAGTTGGTAATATTGAGAAATGACACAAGTAAATCCACAAAAACAAGAAATGATATAAAATTTTGAAAACATAGTACCAACAACCATAGGATGTTAGACCCAAAAAGTTAATATAATGAAGAAATAACAGTGAAATCGACTTAAAATAAACGAAACTGGTATAGATTTCTAAAACAATTGTACCAACATTCAACATTCAATATTGAGTAGGAAGTGATCTCATGACAAGCTTGTAGATATGAGGAGATCTGTGAGACATCAGATGATATGATTTGTTTTCACATAGTTCTACTTGGGTGTATGTCCAAGTTTGATTTTTTGTTCTCTTTTGGGTTTGCTGGAGCTGCTCTTGCACTCTCTATTCCTTACTATACATTGTAAGCAGATTTTGGCCTTTCGTAGACATTAATATAATCATCATCATCATTAATACCATTATCTAATGTAAATATAAAAAGCTATTTTTGTTTTTCTTAAGAAATGAGATTAGTAGAGTTTTAATACCTTGCAATTTCTGCGCGTCGTCTGGCCTGCTCTGCAATCATTGATGACCGTCTGCCATGAATATGAGCGTCGGGGTTGATGAGTCCATGTAAAGTTCGCTGAGCTAGTGCCCATTTGGCTTCTCTATCCTCTCTTCCGTAGTCTTTCTTTCTGGTGAATGCAGTCTGCATGGTTTCCCAATAACCCCAATGAAATTTTTGTAAAGAATGTACTACAGCACAATCACATAATCCAAAGAGACTTTAGATGCTGATAGCATGTGTACAAAATTGTTGCTTAACTAGTCACAACATAATGTTACGTGTGTTATTGCCTATTTGTCGTTAGGTGCATGGTCTAAGTATTACTTAGGGCAATATAGTTGTTTTAAGGATTTTGTTGATGTTTTTTGGGTTTCCTTTGGAGGATAAGCCATAACCCGTTTCTTATTAATTAGTTTGAAATCAATCTAATATAGAGAGACGCCTTTTAGCCCTCTTTTGTGTTTACAATTGGATTTGCAGGAGTGAATTTACCTTGGCTGAGTGAGGGCCTGCATTTCCTATTTTATTTTTGCATGCAAATCTCTTTTATATTCTACAAATTCATTTTACCTTGTTCTCTTGGAATGTACCAAGTGGTATCAGAGGTTCGTTACATTTTTTGCTTCTGCTGTCAAAATGCAAAGGAGTGTTTATCCAAGGAAAAAATTGAAGTCTGTGACAAAGGGTGAGTTTATGTTTGTCCAGTTTTCTGATGAGGTTTGAGGGGAAGTTCGGGACTTGGAAAAACAACAGGACTGGCCAGATCCAAAGGACACAAACCACTGGAGAACCATTATTGTGGCTGAGGAAGAGGAATATATCAACCCTCCACCGGATGAGTAAGAGGAAGAGGAGAATATCAACCCCTTGGGATATTGATCATGTTACGCTGGATGAGAAAGAGGAAGAGGAGGAAGAAAGATCTCAACACCACTCTTCAAACCTAAAAATAAAAATCCGACAATATGAGTTTGGAGGTGGCATGGAGCTCCACACATGGGTATGAAAACTCAGATTGGTCTTTAAAGTGCAAAAGACATGCCACGTGACAAGCTAAATGTGGACCTGCAACATTTGAATAGTATTGCCCACATGTCGAGAGGAAGTTGGGTTTTGATTTTTATAAACCCTAATGGGTACTTTTCTGATTTTGTTGATGCTCTTAATTAGGATGAGCTATATGATACACAATTTATGCACTTATTCTAGAAATATATGTTTGTGGATTACACAAAAGTATTCAAGTTTTGGAGTCCAAGGCCAAAGTTGCTTCAAATCTTGTGCAAAAGATATATATTTCCAACCAGTGAATGGAAATCTGATTTAAGGTAAAATTATTTGAGCTAGACTCTTTGGAACGAGCTATTTTGTAGATAGAATAGAAGAAAATCATATTGAGTCTCTTAGGAAGAGATTCAAAGGAACTACTAGGAAGCCTTTTTCAACTAATAAGAAGGGTAGGGAAGAAGGAAAGCTTGAACCCTTTTATTTTATAAATCCTGGTCACTTGCCAAACCCGGGAACTAATGCCTATGTTGTAGACATTTGCTGTAATTGTTCCAAACCATGGAGTGGGTCATGGATCATGCTTGCGATCCAAAAGATCTTTACATGATTGAAGATATGTATCCAACCGAGTCAGAGTCTAAGCACCACATTGAAGCAACCACTATGCCGCCTAATGTTGAGAATGAACATAAAGACCAACCTCCCACCTATCGTAGAGACAAGGGAGCCGTCAATGTCATTATCTGCAATCATTGGCTTAGATTTCCTTAATACATTCACGTTTTGTTTTCCATATAAAAAGATTGGGGTCTTGGTCATGGTAGATCTAAGGAGTAATCTTAATATTTTAGATGAGACAAATTTGTAGGTTGGGCCTTAATGTGGATACCTTTGAGAACTTTCCCATAAGATTCTTAGTTCACCTAAACATGCAATGATTAGCTGTGGTAATGAAGCGAACAGTTAGCACTTATGCTCTGGAAGACAAATTTTATCGTAGATGTTGGGGGTGTGGATGTTGTTTGTGGTCTATTGTGGTTGTACTCACGTGGAGTATGAAGAAGGATAAATCTTGGTCAGTTAAGAAGGTATTATACTCTTCAGAGATCCCAACTACGTACGCAATATATCACCACATTTAGAGGGACCTTGAGCATGGGCATGCATCACCCATTGCAAGGCATGTGGGTTTTTAAAAAACCTAGAGGAGTATAATTACTAGCTTCTTTTTGGAAAAACACGAAGGATGACATACTAATATTTGTAGCTAAATGTGATACATGTTAGTGGAATAAGGTGGAAAGCATCCCATCCCCTAGATTACTTCTCCCAAATGCTTTTCCGAATCAAAACTGGGAAATTGTCTCAATAGATTGTATTTCAGGCCTGCCATGATCTGAAGGTTAAGGATGCATATTTTTTGTGGCAGATAGATTGAAAAAGTATGTTCATTTCATTTCGATGACATATTTGGGCTTCAATGGGTCAAAGGTTGCCAAGCTATATTTTTAGCATGGGTTTAGGTTGCATGATATCCTGCAACGCATCATTTGTGATAATGATCGTATCTTTAAGAGAAATTTTGGAAGGAACTCTTCGGGCTTGCAGGAGTGGTGCCCGATATGAATACGTCCTACCACCTCCAAAAAAATGGAAAAATAGAGGTAGTGAACAAATGTTGGGAGGGATACCTCAAGATGTATGCAAGGGACAAATAGGGAAAGTGACAAGAATGGTTGTATTTGGTAGAATATTGGTAGAACACCACATATCCCTCTATAATCAAGATGGCCCCTTTCAAGGCACTATATGGTCATGAGCCTCCATCGCCTGCATACTAAGTAGTTAACAAAGGGAATGTGCTTGAACTAGTTGAAATCCTAGCAGAGATGTAAATATATGTATACATTCATGAAGAACAATTTGATGGCAATCACGAATAGAATGAAGCAACAAGCTAACCAACACATAACAGAGCATAGCATTGAAGTGGGCAGTATGGTTTTGTCTATCTGTAACCATATAAGAAACTCACTTTAAAGGGAATGGGGAAAACAAATGTTGTGTCTCAGGTACTATAGTCCAAACAATATTCATGCAAAGGCGGGTCGAGTGACCTACACACTTGATATTCCAAATAAAGGAAAGAGCGCATGGCATGTTTCATGTTTCTTGTCTGAATAATAAGTTGGGGTCTTTTGTTGTCCCATGGGCTTAAATCCCTGTCATGGATGAGGAAGGAAAGCTTGTGCTAGAACCGACAAGCATAAACGGGGAGGAGTTCAAGAGTCTACGAAACTACACGGTTTGAATGCACAAGGTGAAGTGGAGTGGGCTTCCAATGGAAGATGAAACATTGGAAAAGATGGTTTCCTAGCTAAGCACCTAGGGCTATCATGCCTTGGGAAATGAGCCCAAAATCATGCAAGGGGCTGAGGAGTAAAACAAAAGCCCCCATTCTTAATCATGGTCTTTGTTAAGTTGGATTTTAGGATGCATCAGTTAGGCATACGATTTGTGACTACATGGTCATTGGTTCGATTCTCATCACTCACATGTAAAAGTGTAGCTTAAAATTTATAAAGGGGAAGATGTTCCTGGGAGGTCACCCATTCCATTCCTCCTCTAGGCTAAGTGAGCTTAAGTAGGAAGTTTTCTTCTCTTCAAGGAAAAAATTCTTTAAGTCGGAGAGCATGTTGTGTACTTAGTCACAAAGTAGCATTAGGTGTGTGTTATCACCTATTTTGTCCTTCGGTGCATGGTCTACATATTAGTTAGAGAGCGGTTCCATGCAAAGGGCAACCACTTGCACAACTATTATTTAATGGTGATGGTTCCATACAACTTTTTATATTGCAAAACTGCAAATAATAGAATTTTATCCCAAGTTTGTAGAGAAGCGGCTATTTAGGAAGAGTGGTATCATCCCTGGGGCTGAGTATTTACAGATGTTTCAGAAAGATTGTAGGGCTTCTTCTTGCCAAATGGAAGATGCACATTAGTTAAGTAAAAATTAATAATTCTATTTAAAATAAATCTAATAGTAATTATGCTACAATCCTTAAACTTTAGAAGCAATGCAGAAAATTTTACGAATCATGGGACCACTTCCCTTTCAAACAAATTCATAAAATTTAGTTGCAGAACCCACATAGAAATTTTATGTTTTCCCCTTCATAGAGCCAGTACCTTAGAATGATATAGTTGTGCTAGTTAATGTTTGTGTTGATATGTCTTTTGGGTTTCCTTTGGTATCTTTAGGTTTTCTTCCCATTTGATTATAAATTGAGGTAAATCCCTAATCTTTGTCTCTCATTCATCATTTTGAAATCAACCTAATACAGGGAACAACTATCGGCCCTTTTCTATGTTTCTAATGGGATTCACAGGTGTGACTTCACCTTGGGTGAGCAGGTGCCCCCATTTCCCATTTATTTTCACAATTGATTATTTTTATCTGCAAATCAATTTTCCTTTTTCTTCTTGGAACGTAACAAAATCCCAATGAAAAGAAGGGTGGAATGGAACTGACCTTCCTTTCAAACAACAATTCCCAAGCTTCTCCACTGAGGCTGTAGCGGACTGCAAACTTTATGACATCTAGAGGTATGTAAAAATCACACTGTAAACCCAAATTACTCCAGCCCATCCCCACCCAATGCCTTCTATGGAAGCGAATCCCCAATGTGCATATACTGCTATCAATGTTGCAACCTGAAATCAACACAGGAAAGGAAGGCATGAATAACTCCCAAGGGTTTTCTCACATGTAATGGACATATTAAATATGTTGTGGGCCTAGGAACAACATATAATGTATCAGCTATTCTGCACAATAGCTTATATTTTGTAATGTAAGTGGTGGTCCTTCACACTTATGAGTATACAAAGAAAAGTAATTTTTCCAACTTGCTATATGTGACAATAGAAAGCTTTTGAAGCAACTTACCAGCTGAGCTATAACAAAAGCACACATAAGGAGAGTCCCAGGACGTTCCATGAAGGACCAGCCTTGAGAACGTGTGACAAAAATAAGAGCTTGGCTGATTATGCTCACTTGTAAATAAATAGCAGCAGTAACCTGTTCATCGTTACTACTTATTGATCTCACATGTAAATGCGTCTGTAACACAGAAGAAATTCATAGCTCAGCAAGAAAAATGGAAATAGACACTTGCAGAAACAACCAGATAAACATTGCCGAGACTCTAATAGATTTCCAAATCTCGGATTGTATTCGTGATGTAACAATGTTTGTAAAAGAAATTTGGGGATGAGTGAGGAAAGGGATTTAGCACCTCAAAGAATGTTGTGTTTGTTATACTCCAGTAAAATAGCACGGTTATCAGTGCAAGGTACGTGCCAATCACTACCCCCGTTGCAAATATTTCTTTGAGCTTCCAGCTGTCAGGCCCCGGTGATGGTCTTACTCTATCTTTAGAGATGGTCATGATAGTACCTGTCAATGAGAAGTGTAGTAATCTGATCAACTACATAGATTTCATTGGATAGCCCTAAAGGAAAAAGGACCTCTTCATACAGACCAGTTCAGGTTAACAAAAATGTGAATAAGAAAATGATTCCAAATGGGAAAAAATAGATGCTAACCATCATTAAGAATGGCTATGATCAAGACCATGAAGGGAGGAAAATCATATTCCCATATCAGAGCCAGTAGCATGAAACCAAGCTGCAATTGACATTAAATTAGCATCGTTGTGAAGTCCAGCACATGATCACTTGAAGATAAACTCGATTCTATTCCAACTTACCACAATACGAATTGTGATGGATACTGCATAAATCTGCATAAACATCCATTTGAATAATGTTTTTCAGTCAGCTGAATTAGCTTTTGATTCAAAATTTGGATGCCAAACCAAATACAGAAATTCTATCCATGGTGGTGTACAAACCCAGTCCTTACTGTATAATTCTTCATCCTCTGGAATATCGCACGGCTGGTTAGCACAGCGCTAATAATGACACTCAGGCCAGGTTCTGTTAAAACAATGTCAGCTGCACCCTGGCAGCATCAGTGGCATCTGCCACTGCAATTCCAATATCTGCCTTTTTCAAGGCAGGGGCATCATTAACTCCATCTCCTGTCATCCCACAAATGTGTTTTCGCTCTTGAAGCTTTTTCACAATTTCATATTTGTGTTCTGTTTCAAAAGCACATTGATCAACATCCACTTACCATTGTTAATATTAACAAGTAACAAAACGTTCAGATGATAAAAATGAATATCAATAAGAATCACTATGATTGCTAGAAGTTACATATCAAGTGATTTAAAATACTGCACCAAGAAACTTCTATATACCAGGAAAGACACCGGCAAATCCATCAGCTTTCTCAATCAGCTCATCCACAGGTAGGCCTTCTGTAACTTCATCTCTTCCATGGCCAAGCAATGATGATGATGGATACATATTTGTTCCCATCCCAAGACGCCTGCCAGTCTCTTTAGCAATTGCTAGTTGATCCCCTACACTTACACCAAATTGTTTATTTCTCATACAGACCAAGATTCATTATACTGATGTGCTTGAGAAGCAGTTCATTATAAATTTTCCTATTAATTCAACCATTCTTGCAATCGAAATCATAATAGAGCATCTGTTTCTTGACTTAGGCAGTAATGCTAAGCATAGCATGGTGATAGAATTTTGTGTTAGCTTCATGAAAACCAACAGTTTGAGATCTGTATAGAAATTTCAAGCAGCGAGATACATTCTTTATTGGAAATATAGGACATACCTGTAATCATCTTCACGCAGACCCCAAGCTTAAGAGCTCTGCGGATTGTTTCGGCACTGTCATGTCGGGGGTCAAACAGTGGCAGCAACCCACAAAACATCCAAGGACCTCCAGGGCTTTCTTTGGTTTTCTCAGGCACGCTCTGCATGAGAAAGTATCAGTTTTTTCCCAATGTACATGAAGAGAATTTGATCCAAAAAGCAAGTACGAGAAAAGAAATACTTCACAAAATCTTTAAGATAAATAGAAATAGAGAAATGGCACAAAAAAATAGCACAGTACACAAGATATATCTTGGGAAAATTGAAATCCTTTCGAGAAAAAACTCAGCGCAGTAACTTATCTCCTTATTGTATTACCTCAAGTTCAACCGTTTTACCATACAATAATGTACTCTTTGTTCTGCTCTATCCTACTACATGTCCAACTATATGTAAGCACATCAGTAGGTAACTGTCGCAACGGTATTACAAAACAATGGGTACCAAAACCATGGGCCAAGAATACAACCCATAACAGCTCCCCATAAACATGAGTGATCTAACCACCCATAATTAACATAGGTTAAAATTAATTATATGGGCCCGAAATCCTATAAAGAGGACCCCGAAAATTTATTGGGGACCAGCCCCCAAATCCCCAGCCAGGGCGATGCCCCAGACCACCATGGCCATGCCGGGATGTACAATCTAAAAGAGTGTAACTCGTGGAAAATATATAACACATTTCCAACAGTACACGTATATAAATTTTGTTGTATGCCTGAAGTGCAACAGCTAAGAAACACAATCATGGCTCGGCAAACTTATCAAAATATCATATTTTTCCTAGTATGCAGGTAAATAAATTTTGTAGAAAGGCAAGTTCTTTATTGGAACCTGCTTTGCAACAGCTAAGGAACGCAATCCTCGCTCGGCAAACTTGTCAATCATTGCATGTACTCTGCCAGCAATCTGAGATTTCTCCTCACATAAATCAAGGATCTGCCCAGAGAAAAAGGTTGAATGAGGAATTAATTGATATGTTCTGTTATGTAGTGTTAAAAATTTCACTATATACCAAGGAGATTTCAGATATACCTGCTCTGGAGCTCCTTTGCTGGCACGATACCATATTCCATCAGAATCAAAATAGGTAATGGCTGTTCGTTTGTCAACGGGATTGAAAGGCAGAAAATGAACTTCTGTGATATTTGCTCGTGCCTGCAACAATAAAGCTGAATTGACTGTTCTTGAAAAAAGAAATTGCTTCTTGAAAATTTGAATCATGATGGGGTTAATTTTTCAGTAAAATAAAAAGATAGAATAAAATGTTTTACCTCTCTAGGATCAGCAAGCATATTTACAATGGCAGCATCAATAGCATCTTGATTCTCAGTTCTGGATGCTCTTGCTGCAAGTAAGACCACTGTATCCCTATCCATTTCCTTGTGAAATACCTAAAAATCAACACATTCCACATGATGTCTTTTTCCGTGTATAAGAGTCAGCATTTCTTTGGAGCAATTACTCTAGAATCTTGAGTACTATGTACCTCAATAAGGTTTTTGTCTACGGTTAGACGATTCAAAGTAAGAGTTCCAGTTTTGTCGCTGCAAAGAACATCCATTCCAGCCATTTCTTCAATCGCAGTCATTCTCTTTGTAATTGCCCCCTGTTCATAATTTGTTTTCCAGCTTTGTCAGAATTGTTTCAGCTTTCCTGCTTTGTTGAATTCACAAACAAATCAGGGTAACAAAAATAATTTCAATCCCTACAAATCCGAAGACAAAGCTCCTAGTTCTTAGAGACAGCCTTCTTTGTTATTTGATTTTATATCGTGTTGATAAAATCATGACAAGGACAATAGCCGCAATCCTGTAATTGACAGGCCATGTCTCTTTAACCGCACATGATACTGCAGGAACTTTACAAGCACAGCTGCTGAATTGCCCTCTTCAAATATAAGAAAATTAAATCTTCCCTTGATACCTGTTGGGAGAGACGGTGAGAACCTATGGCCAGAGTGACAGACAGAACAGTTGGCATGGCAATGGGAATTCCACCGATCAGCAAAACCAAGAGATTGTTGATTCCGCTTCTGTAAGCACGGTGCTGGATAGCATACATGACAATAATCTCCAAAACCATACCAACAGCTATGGAACAAATGCAAAAGTTCCCGATTGCTGTAAGGACCTGCAACGGGAAAGAGGTTCACAGAATGAAATTTTACATTATCGTGCAATTTATTTTTCATAAACATGTTCAGCACCTCCTACACGACAAGATCAAAATATTGAATCAATGAAAAGCACCGATTAGAAAACTAGGAAGAGCGCCAAATTTGCACATCGAAATGAAAATATCCGAGAGTACATTGAATATTTTTATACTGCTATTCAACTATACTTTCACTGTACTCAACCATTAAATTGTGCGCATCTATTCAACAAGGCATACCCTGGAGGCTCATGAATATGTTCTGAAGTAAAATATTCCAAATTCGAAAATAATTAATTTCAAGACAGATCATTTTACCTTTTGAAAATGCCCAACAACATCTGTTGAATCAACAAGATGTGCAGCTTTTCCAAAAATGTATGGACACCAGTTGCAATTACAACAGCCTCAATTTCTCCTTGTTTACATGTTGAGCCAGAGAAGACTTCATCCCCTGTCCTCTTTGTCACTGGAAGAGATTCGCCAGTCAAGGCTGACTGGATGATAAATACATAAAGTATCTTTCTTAGATTAAAGCATGAAGAAACATGCAACGGAAGTATATAATGATTGTGGACAAGGCAGAAAAATAAGGAAATTTTGAATTTACTAATACATGTATGATGTGATGCATTGCAGTTTTCTTCAAATTGATACATTTTTCACTCTTGTTTCATTTTGAGAAATTGTCGTCAGTATAAAATTTATGCACTAATTGCAAACTGGACTGGCCTTATTTTGCCACAAGAACACTCAACAAGTTTTCACACTTCATACCTGATCAATTTTTAAAGGATCTCCTTCAAGCAAACGAGCATCTGCAGGAACAATGTCTCAAGCTTTATGCTAATAACATCTCCTGGAACCAAAATTGCAGCATCCTGCTCTTTCCATTGCCCATCTCTAAGAACCTGAAAAAATTAAACATTCAAAATTAAATCAGTCATGAAGATGAACTACATTACTTTGTGCTTATTTTCATGCTTTTAAAAACTAATCGTTATCTGCATTGCCCGCCACTATATTGATAATTGTTGTTTGGAAACCTCCTGCTTTTCGTCTCTTTTCTTCCCTGGTATGGATGATTTAGATTTTGCTAAAAGAAATCAGACCTTAGTTTTTGGAGCTAAACTGGCCATGAGAGCAGCTGCAGCATTGCCTGCATTGTTTTCCTCTACAAAACTGATTGTTGAGTTTATCATCAACAAAGAGATAATTCCAATAAAGTCTTGCCAGTCAGGAGGTTCGCCCTGAATTGATAAGCCCAAGGAGTATAAGAACACAATTAAACAACTCAAGCAACACAAAATGTAAGTACTGCTTTCGAAACTTACCCCACCATTAGCAAGAGCAATAGCCATGATTGCTGCAGCTTCCATGACCCATGACAGAGGGTTCCACATAAAACTAAGAAACTTCAAAAACTTGTTCTCCTGAAATTGACCAGTATAGCAAAAAACACCATCAGTTAAAAGCAGTAGTGAAAATACCAAAATTCCACCTCTTCTTTTAATGAATATATTTTAGGGTATAAAGTTTTCTTTACATTTTCTTGTGTTACTATGCTTCATCTTTACTAAACAAGGGTTACAAAAAGTCTGAAACTATGTTTTCCTCTTTTTCAAACTTCAAAGTTCAAACTTTAATTCAATACCTCGCTAGATGAACATAAATGTCTTCCGCATGTCTTACAGGATTACTGTTACGGGTGGAAATTACAATCACATCAACAAATATACATAGTTCTGCTGCTGGTTTTGTATGTAAAGTCTTAAAGGCTTTTGAGCAATCAAAGACATCTGTATGTGTTTGAATAAGCAACAAAATCATCAAATATTTAAGAGTATAGGTACTTACAGGCTTCTCCTCTAACTTGTTGGGTCCAAAAATTTGCAGACGGGCCTCTCCTTCCTCTGATGTCAGTCCCGATCTTGAACTTCTCAGTTGCTCAAATACTTCTTCCAAAGGCACTCGCTCCTGTAATGCATTCCAAAAAAAATCTTGAGAGGTGTGAAGTTTTGTAGATATTTTACTCATCACAAACTGGTTAGTTATCGTGTAAAGAATTTGGTTTGGTCTTCACCAGATCAACCATATCTCTGTTGAAATCCTCTGGAAGCAGAGGTTTTGTCTCGTCCGACTCCATGCTTTCGAATTTAGATTCTACCTCGATCTCTGCATCACCCACCAAATGATTATGCTCAACACTTGTATTGCAATTTGGAACGTTAAAACATAGGCAGATAATGGCACAGAACAAATGATGAAAATTACTCGGCATACTCTGTTTATTAGGCAATGTGCATTTTGTTTGACAATACGGAAGCTATAAATTTTATTGTTGCCTCTGTCTATGACCTTTCTCTAACTCTAAGTACATTGTATATATATATATATATGTATGTATATATATAAAGTTTTGGTCTTCATACGGAAACTGGTGTAAATTTGCTGCTACAAGTAGATTGCAGTGCAAAAACGCTGGAAATGGCGTAAAGCAAAAGACAAACACGTCAAATTTCTGATCTGAAGAATACAATCTAACTAATACAACAGACAGGTAATCGCAAATTCAAAATTCCACGAGCCTGGCACTATCTTCCAAATACACCTCTAATATTTTACAGCCGATTCTTCCTTCCTCAAACTAATCTCTTATATATTTGTTGCAGAGAAACAAGTGACTCTTTTTCTTGGTGTTTAATTTGGGCCAAGTAAAAGTCTCACTTTCAGTGTGTTAATTAATGTTTACACTGTAATTTGTAGGAGTGCATTGCCATTGTTGACTGTTTGTTTGAGCTGCGATCACCAACAAGTCATATTATTTCTTCATACACATCTGCCATTCAAACAGAGCTTCGAGCCTGGATGTTTCTTCGGTTGCTCCGACCTAAGTATAAACGGGCATTCCAACCTACCATTCTCCGCTCTAAATTGCATTAGCTACTTCCCTCCGCCTTGTGTGGAAATCATAATATATGGCCTGCAGGCGAAAATAACACTAGTTCGCGTGTTCCACTTTAATCCCCTCATTAATGACTTTTAATTCGCCTACATTATGCACGTCTTCTCCTTGTCTAGGTATGCATTCACTCTTTCTTAAACAAATCTAATAGATTATGATATGAATGTTACAATCTAGAGTGCAAGCCCAACTACCATAAACTAAACTTTGTGGTTTGTTCTCCTATATAAAAATAATTTCAACTAGCATTACTCTTCACGATAATTACATTGTTCAAGTACAATTAAGGTTAGAGTCTAAGAAAGATACTACCATTTTTCGGATAAGAGAGTTGTGCGGCGAATTTGTCAAATAGGGGGACAAATCTATAGCCAAATCTTTCGTAGGATTAACAAACATGTCCTATATAGTTTTGATATGTAATCTAGCTTTGACACTTGCTTCATATGTGTCTTTTGACCTATTTCCTATTTTTAAATCTATACAATGATGCGTGTGTACATGTATACATCTCTGCCTCACTTATTGATCTACAAAAGGAGTTAGACATCATCTCCATTGGATTTACCTCTCCACACCCCAATTGATATAATGAGCATTTCACTATGTATCAATACTCCATAAAGGGATAAAGTCACACATAGTTCCCCAAATCCTATGTGCAAACAAGACAAAACCCTTGATTTAGCCCTCAACACTTGGCAATTGATCGCTGACTTGATTGCAATGCATATATGTATGATATAGGAAAACAATATAGATATATTTTGATTTGAGTAGCTTTGCAATAGTGTGCTCTTAGGAGAGGTGCTTCAATAAATATGCTCAATGACCTTCTTAGAGTGTGCCTTTGATATACGATCCCTAGGTGCCCCTAATAATTAATGGTGCATATATTTATATAGGCAACTTATTCAAATGGTTTCCGTTCATCAGCCCCTAAGTCAACCAATGTAACTTGTACACTTGAAAATATTATTATTTTGCATGTACAAAAGATAGGTTTTTCATCCTGGAACATATTCATTACATCGAATGTATCCTGGGCCCACAAACATGTCCAAGCTTAAGCTTGAATCATATATGATACAAAAGCTAGTCCAAAGGAGTCGAAGATGTTTTTATATAATATGCCATGGTTCATGAAATCCCAAGTTGAAGAAGTAGCTATAACCTAGTGGACCCACAATAAAAGATAGAGCAAGAATCTTTAAGTTTAGTCAATAAATAAGCAAATGTGATAACATCAAGATAAATGCCAAAGTTATATTGCCAAATACCATACAACCAAATTTTGGGTACTAAAATTTCCCCATTTTAATGTAGTATTGAATGTGCTAGATTAAAAGAAAAGGGATCAACTAAGTGCAAACCTCACATCCCAATCATATAATGATGATTTGTGAAAGCGATGAGTGTTCCCCACTCCAATCCAATGTGATATATGCAACCACAAGGAAAATGCATGTATCAATACTCAATAGAGATATTGTTATCCCAAAATTGAGTTTCATGATAATTTTGAGACAACCTACCAAATTTTTGTCTTTGGGAAGCTTGGAGTTTGGTCTTTTTCCTAGAAGTTTGATCAATTTGAGACATTTTCTTTGATTTTGGGGTTTAAGGCCTTTTAGGCATGTAAGCATGTAAAATGCAATTTGTTTCCCAAACCTTGAACCCCGAAATACATTATTAGTGTTTGTTGGGCTTTCGGGCTTTCGAGACATCTGGACATGTAGGCATGATGATATGTAAAGTGCAAGATGTTCTCTGAACCCCAAACCCGACACACTCTAGTGTATCAAGATTTTGGGGGTTCAGGACATCAGAACATCCCAACATCCAATCATTTTTATGTCATCCAATCTCCAAATCTCGAAATGGAAAGGGTCCTTGTTTATCATGTTTTCGGGGGTCATGCACAAGAACAAGTCGTGACATATGTGGTCAAACCTTCGACCCCTATGGCAATGTAATTAATGCCAACTAAATTCGACCTCCACACATGTCACATATGTGTAATTAATGCCATTTTTGTTATAAAATCGGGGTTTCATGCCATTTTCACCTTAAACTATTCAAAGTTTTTATTGTGGCTTACATACAACTTTCAAAACCCCAATTGATATTTTCTCCACTTCGAGCGTCGTTTTAATAAAATTCTTCCTATTTGTTTTACAAATTGGTGAAATATGCATCCTCATTTATTTTTTAAAATCTGAAGTTCATTTTATACTTGGTTTTGGTCCGATGGTCCTCAAGCTATTGAAAACCCTAGATTTTCTTCACTCTCCAAGTTTTTCTTCTTTCTCTAGGAGTTACTTGGTGCTTTTTCATCTAGTTCGGATTATTATATTTCATGGGGAATGATGGGTTTAATTGAAAATATAAATCCAACATTAGTCGGGATTTTTGACTTGACAAACAAATTTAAAACCCCGACAAAGTTCATGTCGGGATTTTTGACCTACTTGTCAAGGTAATAACTCCACCTAAAGTGTTTCGGTTTTAGGGTTATTCGATAAGTAAGAAACCCCAAAAAGTGTATCAAATATTTGAAGGTATTAAACATGGCCTAAACCCTAACTTGGTTTTGTTGGGATTTAAAATTTGATCATCAAGAAGGAAACCCCAAAAGTTTCCAAGTCGGGTTTTCAAAGGTGTAAAACAAGTGTAAACTCCCAACAAGCGTATTAGGATTCTTTTTTGTTAAGCAAGGTCAAATCTCCAACTCTATATTTATCATGATTTTTGAGTGTTGACAATGGAAAAACCCCACCCAAGTGTTTTTTAGGTTTTTGGGGTTGTTAAGTAGGTAGAAAACTTTGACTTGGATTTTGAAGCTCCCATGAGAGGTTTTGGTAAAATTTCAAGTGCTCTTTCTTACGCCAACGATGGAATTATCTAAAGGAAAGGAGAAAAAAATGAAATACAACTTTCAAGGGGTAGTTCCCCCTTCTAATATTGATTCCGACATAGACCAAATAAGAGATACATAATTGGGGCACATTGACCTTCCTAATTTCTGGAGTAGGGTAAATAGTGCATCCAAGTCACATTGGATTGAGGCTATCTATGATAGTGGACTAGCACTCAAAATAATCATCCCACCATCAACCCAATGTATGAAGTTTTTCCTCACAATTGCATGTCACTATGATGTTAATACAAGGTCAATGAAGAATCAAGAAAGAGAGGTTGTGATCATATTAGATACTAATTATTTTGAGGAGTTATTCAAGATTCCCGACCTCAATGGGTATGTTAACACTAATCAGAACTAGACCAACAAACTCGGAACTACAATTCTTTGGCTTGCACCAAACACCTCAACAAAATTACATAAGGAAGCCAAATCCTTTAATCAGTCAATTTCCTAAGACTATGCCTCAGAGATACTTCATACCAGAGGTAAATGATATTATTACCTTATTGAGAAGAGTTGTAGGTCTTCCTATCGCCAAGGATTTTCAAGAATGTATGTATCAGTACATCTACATTATAAGGAAAACCCAACAATACATTAGATGGGGGAGCAAATAAGTGACTCCTTGTATAAATAAATCAAGGAAGTGTATACAATAGGGAGATTTTATATGACTTCCTACCTTGTTTATGCTACAATTGGAGTGAGAGTGTGTCCTAGGTTATCAATGAGAACTTGGATCGAGAAACCAAGCTAGGGTATATGATTTATTGCCTCAATTGACTTTTGAATAAATTCATAAACACTTCCAGTGGGTGAATGATACCTTTTTTATAACATCATATGCAAATTTGATAAGGAACTCATTAAATGCTAATGTACTAACATGACTTGGAATATTATTTTTGCAATGGGGATGCATCTTCCTTCAGTTCCCTACCTTCACTTACACTGAGTAGGAGGGTTCCAAGGATCCCCATATTTACTTCATAGATACCCTAGTGATAAATAAATTCTCATGGAGTTGGTGAGGAAACCGATGGGTATGCATAAGTTTCAATAGGGAAAAAATAAAGTGAGAATTCATTTCCATAATTCTATTGGCCATTACACATTCTCTTCCACCCTTAAAGCTAAAAATGTTTCAATAGAAATGGAAAGGGTGACTCTGAAATCTTTTCACTCATGGATTAGTTTTGATTATAGAGGGTCTTGAAGAGTCTTAGAACCTTGCATTTACTTGTACTGTGCTTAAAGATATTTGGATAGACTGCAGGGAAGAAGTTGTCCTCATAAAAAGGATTTCATGAGCTAACTCTAAAGGAAGTTGAGAAATATGACATTATTGATGACCCTAAAGGGATATACAATGATGGGGAGATATTAGATAGTATATATAATTGAATGAAGGTAAAAACCATTGGTTTAACCCCAATCAACTAGTCGATTAAAGAGTGCACTTCCATTAAAGAACATGTCACCAACATTCTTAATCATACCATTTATTAGCTTATGTCCTTGGGAATCCAACCCAAAGCGGTGGATATTCAGCCACCAATTTAGCCAAGTGTGATAGATTAAGTAGAGCAAGCCCCTTCCAATATTCTCAAGATAAAGGAAAGGTTCCTATGAATATGATAAAGTTTAAATTTGTTAGCAAAAGGGAAAATTCTTCTACCTCTTCTCCTCCAATAACAATTATGGATGTAAATTATCTTCCACCCCGGAAAGTCAAGGATTGGCAACTAGCCCTCTATCATGCAGCCATATTCTTCCTCTCCACCTCCCATCCCTCTTTTCACTCAAATTCCTCATGTTTCTTCACCACCTCATTCCTATCATCCATCAACATTCTTTAGTAATATCTTTTACTACTCTCACATCCCCACTTCTCGTGATTTCCATTCTTGTTTCATCCACACCCATCTCTTCCACACCCATGGCTCAGGTTTTCTCCTCTCTTCCACCTCTTTCCCTAGGGATCAGTCTTTTCATGGGTTCTCCCCCAAAGACTCCTCTTTCTCCATCATCCACTCCCATCCCTGTTTTGAGTCTTCCTCTTATTTCCTCTGTTGTTTCCTCCTCCACCATTCCCATGGTTATTTTTTCAACTCCTCCCCTCTTGGTATCAATGTCCACATCCTCCATTGATACAAATCCTATTGAAATGTACACGTCCCCTTCATAACAGCAATTGGTTTCCTCTTATGTTCCATCTTGGCTAGCAAGCCAAACCCCAAAGAAGAGGAAGAAGGTAGTGCTCCCAAAAGCATTCAATTTTAGCATGTTAGACCCAACTCCTTCCCACACCAAAAATAATCCAAAGACATTTTATCCTATCACCATTAATCAATCTAAGGAAATATTTGTTGATGTTTTTGTGCCATCTATGGATAATAATAAACAAGATATAACTATTGTGGATTCATATCACAAATGTTTCTATAGGAAAGATACCACGAAGGAGTCCCGAGAAGATATGCAAGTGGCCCTCAATAATTTATTTAGAAAGATAAAAAGGACAAGGTCACGAAGAACAAACCAAGGGAGAAAGTGGATCATTGACAACCATTTTGTATAAAATCACTTAGCCTACCCGGATGACCACTCTTGCAATAAAAGTTTTAACGCATCATACATCATTGTTGATGAGATGATAGAACAATAAAGAATGATTGTTAATGATTGGATCAAAATATTTCTTAGAGATGGACAAAAATGATAGAATAAGCCATCAAATTCCATGATGATATTGAAATCAAGAAGTTAACAGTCGGGAGGATGAGAAATGAGTTTGAGGAGTGAAACAATTAGGAAATCACTCTAGAGGCTTTGAGTGAGTTAAGGAAGGTAGATTCCAACACCCTCATCAAGGAAAAAATAATTAAAGAAAATAGTAGGCACTATGAGTATTATGAAGCCATTGAGTTTCATGTCTAAATATTGAATGAAGCAAGTGAAAAATTTTAAGATGCAAGAAGAGAAGGTATAGAAACCACCTTCAACATTGATGACGAAATAGCTAAGCCACCTTACTAGTTTTATGATGAAGATATAAATGCGTTACCAACCAACACCATCTTCACGAAGTTTAAAAACTTGGTTCAAGGAGATTCAAGATCGAAGAAAATATTTGATGCAATCAATTGACAAGTTGGTGTTGTATGAAAATACTCTAGATAATTTGGCAAAGGTTATAAAAAATATTCAAAGGCTTCTAGGAATATTGATCTCATGTATAGCCGATACGGTGATATCCTTAATCGATAATCATGTGCGGATGAAAAAGTAGTTCAAGAAATGATGTAAAGATACCACAAATATCGACAAAGACAAAGTGCTACAAAATATAAGGCCATCGTTGTCTCAATCGATCAAGGATAAGAAAAGGAAAAATATGATAAGGAAGCAAGTTGAAGATTTTTGTGTATTTTCATATCTTCCTTAGACATGTAAATTTCCAAGATGTTTTAACATCCCACATATCAACATGTAAATTGACTTCGTCATTTTGCACAAGAACCAGTCAATAGGATTTAATTAAGTAGATTTATCGTTTACTATTTATAGTATTTGGAATTGGTCAAGGGGCGTAGCTATCCCTACTCTCTCTCTCTCTCTCTCTATCTTGTCAGTAAATGTAAGAATTCTCAAATAATTTGGGGAATTTTATGGGTTTAAGAAAATTATTTTTACATTTTGGAGTAAAAAGTATTTTTTGGGATTTTGTAAGAGAAAAAGAAGCTTTGTATTATGTTTTTCTAACAAGAGGAATAAAGAGATCTAAGATTTCAAACTTTGTGTTGAGGTTAATTTTGATATTATGTTATTTTTCTTATGTTCAAAACATTATAGTTCCTTGTAATTCCATATTATTATTACTAAGTATTAGTCCGGTTTATTGTTATTCTCTTCCACTTGCATGAGTAGATTAGGATCTGTGTTTTCCATTCGAAAGGATATATTTGTGGTGGATTTTGGTTTATTAATTATATGAAAAAACACAAAAAACTCGAAAGACAGTAAAGATTTAGCAATCTACCCGTATCGACAATGCAATGTAGAGATGTATGGATGAAAAATAGTGCACGGGACTCCGGATTCTAACAAATGAGAGAAACATGCACATAAAGAGATAACTAAACAAGATAGGTATTAGATAAGGATATGATGAGTTGCTTGGAAAAGGTTGATCCTATGAACCAAAGGGCTTCCTTAAAGGGTGTCAACTTATTTTACAATCAAGTGATAATGATAGGAAAATAATTAATAATAAGAGGATGATTAAAAATCCAAAGGGATAGAGAGATATTGCTCTATGTGATAGGTGGCCCAAGAAGGGCTACAACAAGCTCAAAATTCAAGAACTAATCGAACTAGGATTGTTCAACAATGTCTTGTTCTTCACATATGACTTCAAGTTGATCTTTGATGTCTTCAACATTTGGTGTCAAAGAGATGGCACAAAGACTAAGTTCATGTGTAATGTCAAATTGTTCCCAAACTAGTGGTTGTGAAATAATATGAAGGTCATATATGCTTGTAATCAGATGTTCTTGACTTGGTACAATCATCTATAGAGAGAAACAACTTGAAAACATGTATATTAAACTAGAAAAAAAATTGATATATTGATTACAAATATGAGAAATGTGATTAAAGTGATAAAAAGACAAGGATCACTAGCAATTTGAGGTAATAATTGGAAATTCAAATAAATCGCTAGTGATTATTATGGAAAATGATGATTTCAAATAAGACGTGAGTAAGGTACAAAATAAATGATTTGTGATTTGATTCAAGCTTTAAGATGATGTATTAACAAATTGAATACAAAAACAGATGACAAGAGCTTACCTTAGGTGAAGAATGCTAAGAAACAATGTTGTGGGAATTTTACAAAATTTTGAAGCTTCCAAGGACATGACGAGGATGCACGTGATGTTACGGTATTTGTAATGGTTTCATCTATGTCATTAGAGAGCGAGCTTCACTACAAATGTCTCAAGATCATTTCCATGGAGGTTTGATATTGCTTATATAATCATCTAAAATTAGTTAGAATCACTTTGGTGACCCAAAAAGTGGGGAAAACCGCTTGGAAGTGGTTTTAACCACTTCCAAAAGGGTTAATTTTGGTATGGGAAAAGTGAAGATGGTTAGGAAGATGTTGAGGAGGTTAGGAGTTTAGAAGGTTATGGGGAAATGGGTTAGGATGAAATATAGGTGGTTAGAGAGGTTTAGGGTGAGTGAAATACTTTTTTTTGAAGGTAAAGATGTGTTTTTATGGGGGTGAGGACATGGTTTTAGGAATAATAAGATAAGTTTAATATTTTGAGTGTGAAAGTGAGGATCATGGATAAATGATGTAGGGTAAAAAAGTAGGTGTTTGTAGACACAAAATCACACACTTTGGGTAATTATCTAGTCCTGATTACATACTACTATTCATATGATTCCTAAGTAAGAAAAGTACTAATCAACCCATGTCTTTGGCCACCTTTCTTTGTTTTCTGTTTCCACTTTTGGTCTTACACCCTTACTTGCTCAGTCTACCTTTTTATACCTTGGAATTTATCATCTTGGACACCAACGCCTAACTAGGACATCAATGTTAGGTGCCCTCGTCCCCTCTGGGTGCCCCTAACCTCAATATACTTTGTTCACACTTTTTGGGTCCTTTCTAACCGTTTTAGTATATTATTTTTTTAGTAGTTGGTCTTTCCGAGGTTAATTACAAAATTAAAGTAAGGGAATCATATAAATATAAATTTATGTGATCATAATAAAGGACCAAGCACTAAGCATTAGCTATCACCACCTAAGGTTGCATCCATCAAGTATCTAAGAGCTTCATTGCATCCATCTAGAACCATCACAAGGGACACAAGGGTTGGTTATTCTGCATACACTTCATAGGAGGGGAGTTCATTCTATTCCATGCACACATCTATTACATTTCTTTACATCTAACTTATTTTCTCATTATCAAGTGTGACTCGCACAAGAGCCACCTAGGGCACAATTCCACGCACACACACATAAAACTACATTGGGTATGAGATGTAGTGCAATGATCAGTCATAAGTTCACCATTGTGATAGATGAGGATAGTCTGATCCCTCATTCTGCATCTTTCTTTTTTAGGATATGATGTTTATTTGAAGGTTTTACAGGTTCATATTTCAATGCAGGTTTCCAAAGACCTCGGCTATCTTGGTGTGACCTCAGAGTGACCAAAGGTGACTAACAGTGAACATATTTTGACCACCTAGAAGAGGTATCCCAAGATTTTCCATGCAGACCTGTGTGTCCAAAAATAGGCCTAGGGTGCCCATAGGCACCCATGTCCCTCTATAAGTGCCCTGTCCAACCTAGTTTTCCATATACACATTTTCTGGAGTCGTATGTGTGACGCTCCTACTATTATGTTCACCTCGTTAGCACTTCAATACACTCCAAATTTTATTGCAAATTTTTGGGCTCCTAAAATATTGTCTAAGTATGAAGGTGCATGGGTGCACAGGACCCCGATTCTGAGGATGGCACACAAGGAAAAAGCGCGTAAGAGAAAGGCTCAAGGAAGCATAAAGTGTGTGGCACGCGAAAGGAGGTTCAGGACTTAGTCGATTCAAGAAACACAGGTAGAACATGTGAAAAGTGTGATTGGTTATGCGCAGATAACGTGCCAGCTTGACAACAGGTGGCCCAGGAAAGAGCATGCCGCAAATGAATCTTCTAGAAGACCATCATGAGATGGAGTGGAGAGCTTAGGCCTGAGGAAACATGCTCGTTGAAGGACCACATTCGACACTTGGTGACAGATCTGAGGGCACAACAAGGTGAGTTGGCAAAGACGGGAAGGTGATAAATACAAGTGCATGCGGACCAAGAAAGGTGTGTGGAGATAGAGATAGAGACCTAAGAGGAGAAGATAGGAGAGATACACACAGAGAGAGATAACATGGGTAGAGCTCTGCAAGATTACTATGAGTGGGGCTTTGATGTATTGAGCTCAAAGCATTGTAATTTATTTTCTGTTTTTGTGTAGTTATACAAGCCTAGTGATGTGCATGACTGTAGTCTGCCATCTATGGCTCTTTGTAATGAACCAATGAATACAATGAGGTTACTTATTACAATTAGATATGAATATTAGTGGGTTTCATGTATATTTCGTTCATAGAAGTTCTCTTTCTTTTTCATGCTATGAATGAATGGTTGTAGCTTTCTTTCTGTTATATTATGTGTTATGGAGTCTTTTAAAACACACAGTTTGAAGAAACTACAAGGATCTGAAGGCCGTCCGAGGCTGTAATATTTATATGTCTAAAATTCTTTCCTGAATACTCCTATATTAATAATTGATGAATGCTTCCCACTAAAAATCACATAAAAGAGAGACTCTCGACACCCGCACGTGCCTCGGGTGAGCGCTTAGCTTCTGCTAGGTGATAGGCTGGCGAGCATGGGATTCCTTCCTCTTATAATGGGAGTAAAATTGACTATATCTTGGTTCCGTTTCCGGGACCTCTTTTCGAAGTTGTAGTGGAATATAGCATGCATCATGATCTCGTGTAAAGAGTAATGACCTGATTGGTTGATATTGGAAAATGTTGAATCATGGTTCAAGAGCACTGAGAGGATGAATTTGCCCAAAGATTCAAAGACTTGGACTGAGTTTGATACACGTAGATGGGTAGAGGAGAATCTCTACCATGATCTGTATGAGACTTTTTTCTGTTACTTCCTAGTAGAGTTATTTGGGTGGCTTTCAGCCTATGCATCTAGATCAAGTTGGCATTATGGATCGTGGATATGGACCAAAGAAGACTACCAAAGGTTGCAGGATGCTAGATCTGACATGGACCCATGTTGTAGATCATTGGTGGGGAGGAGTAATAGCTAGCTACACACTCTGGAATATGCCATTTCCACGTATTCTTGTCAGAGGTTGTTGAGTTCAAGTTTCTACGAGAACCTAGGGGATCGTTTCTACATGTTATCCCTCTAGCTATAAAGATATTGATGGTTACCATGAGTCTAGAAGCGCTCCCAATGGCCGGCTAAACCATTCTGAGTGATGGGTAAGGAAGCTCGGGTGGAGGAAGATGGCAGATGATATGATAGAAAAGGAGAGGGAAGAAATACGGCTCAAGTATGGTGAAGCACATGAAAGGGAGATTACTAGATGATGCGAAGCCACTAGTGTGATGGATCTATGGAGACAGACGTTACGGGAAGGAATTGAGGTTCACACAAAGGATGTGGAGCTTGAGTAGTCATGACTTACCCCATCTTGGTAAGTGCACGAGGGAGAACCCTTCGGATTCTGGTGAGATTTCGTCACATGGAGAAAGGAGATTCATTGGCACATATTTGAACTCACCCAGTGACCGAGCCCTGGTGCTTGGTTTTCTGAACCTAGGAAGAAGTATTGATCCAGTTGAAACTAGTGGAAGAAACAAATCCATGCCTAGGAGATACAATTTTACATTCCCTTCTTCTATGGCTGCACATATTCCAGTATTTGGAGGAGTTTTTGGACAAGGGACAAGTGTACAAACTTTTGGTCTCACACCGAGGAGTGGCGTGGGACAAAGTAGTGGTGGTAGGGCACCATCATAGACCATCGACACACAGTACAGTGGGACCATGGGGGCACTTTGCACAACTCCTACAGGCCCTATTGGACCCAGTGGTCCTGGTGGATCTGGTGGCTCTAGAGGTATAGGACTCGATGGACCTGGAGGATCAAGTGGAGGAAACACTGGAGGGAACCAAGGCTTTGGTTTAGGACAAGGACCCCAACCACCACCTCAAGTTTTCTTTGAAATGTCTCTGCACTTACCAGATTATAGGGGCATTGAGGATGTTGCGAGAACATGTTCACAAGTGTGAATTGCTATGGTGCGCAAAAGGTATCACAACCCCAGAACAAAAGGCTAGTCAATTTGTAACCACGTTGCAAGGATGCACACATAGCTAGTATAGAAAGTATGATCCTCATCAAACAGTGGTGGATTACACTGCCTTAAAGAATGCATTCTTGGTAAAGTTCCACATTCCTAAGTTCGAGCAAAAAGCATTAGCGCTTTGAAGGAGATACAACAAGGAATGGTAGAGAGTGTGCGAGAGTATGATGTGCACTTTAATACTCTCTTATATAAATTATCATATGATATACATCCTTCTCAGCATACACAGTGGTTTGTTGGAGGATTGATCACCCCTTTTAGAAGGGCCCTATCTCACAAGACTTATATAGACTCGCACGTGAAGCATTGGAGGCTGACTTGCATGCCAAAGCCATTGGTAGTATTGATACTAGCGTTAGCCCATTCTTGGAGGCTCAAATTGCTGCTATGGCTAAACAGTTGGAAAAGCTATTTACAAACTCGGTCCATGAGACTCGAAGTGGTTTGTGGTGCACAAATTATGAGATAGAGGGGCACGTTAAGGATAATTGCCCCGAAGGGTGGTGCACGATGTAACATTAGATTATGAAATCTGTCATGGGGACCATGATGCCAGTAGATGTCCCTTGCTACAACACATGATTAGAAAGAATGTATCACGTTATTGTAATATTTTCACCTAAACGACCCATGATACTAATACTGTAGGATCATTGATCAGATACATGAGGCCATTGATCATGGGGTGTGCTAAACCAACATTAGCCAGTAGTTCTAAGATTGATGATCACCGTTATGAGGAGCACGCAGATGGAGGCATGCGAGGAAAAGGTTTTTGAGGAGGATTCCATGGACAAGGTAACAGCAGAGGAAGGAGTGAGTTCCTGCGAGGGACATATTTCAACTGTGGATCTACAGAACATTATAAGCGTGAGTGCCGGACTTGTTGCAGTGCTCATGGTGCAAAAAGAAGCATAAGTATGAGGAGTGCCCAGAGTTATATGAGCATATGAATCAAGTAGCAGGAAGGACAAAGGTGCTGCGATGGTCAGCATCAAGAAGGTAGACATACAATGGATGCCTCGGGTAACACAGGATGAAGGTTTGGAGCCTATTTTGGTAACAACAAGGGTAGAATCCGTGTGCGCAAGAGAGATACCAAGACAGAAGAGCCTCATTTCAAGAGAAGAGGTCGTTCATGGAAAGTACCCAGACCCTGCGCATCGAAGGAGATATATCAAGACACCATGGATGTTATTCGAAGCTTGCAAGGGGAGATCCAATGTCTAAAGGAGAAATCCAGGAGGGAGGAACAAGGAAGGAGGATTGAGGCACAAAAAGATGACCTAGATGAGGTCAAGGAGGTGTGTAAAATGCTAAGGTAGGAGAACATCATTCCTTTGCTAGGATCCTTGTTGAGAGAGAAGGTACCACGCACCGGAGAAGAGCACGAGAGGTAGGTCTTACACACAAACCTTCCCCCTCATAGCCTCGACTATGACAAGGAGATTACATTGAATGTAGTTGTGGATGGATGGATCCTCAAGCAATATACTCATTGACACTGGCGTGGAGGTTAATGTTTTGACTTTGGATGCATGGCATCAGATGGGGAGACCTGCATTACAGCCATCTTCAAATGTGTTGTATATGGCAAACAAGACTAAGGCAATGCCCATCGGTGTCTTGAAGGATGCAACTATTACTATCCAAGGAGCCAAGTTTACTAGGGACTTTGAAGTCTTGGCGCTCACCGAGGCGGACAATTTCCTAGCACTACTTGGGCACCCTTGGTGTTACAAGAACAATGCGGACCTCCCGGTTCAAAAAGGGTAAATCAGTTTTAAGAACAAAGAGGATCATTATACCCCTGGTTGATGGGAATTTAGCACCCTACATTGAACCATTGGGAGAAGAGTTTTTGGAAAAGATTTATGTGCACTTAATCAGAGACCCTGAGATGGTACACCCTATTAATGAGGTTATCTAGTTTGAGGATGCTTAGTCAGTGAGTGATACCACCAGCCTGGCATGTGATAATTGGGCACATGGGACTTATGAATTAACGGGATCGCAGTTGAGAGGATAAGTGACCAAGGTAACTAAGGCACACACGGTTCGGAGCCTTGGGGGAAAGAACTGCCCAAGTACTTCGGAGGAGCCTTCCTTGAGGTCTTTCTATAAGAGATAGAAGCTCAGTGGAAAAATGAAAAGGAATGAAGAGGGATGTTGAGTTACGTCTTGCTTGGCACAACAGCTCGTTGGTGGGCCACACATCAGGAGAGCCTTTTAGAATGGCACAAGGTAAGAATTTCTCTCTCTATCAGATTTTCTAGAAGTAATATACCCACCATCATCAAGGAGTACCATGGGAAGGAGCCCACCTCTTTCCATATCCAGGAGTGTGAACGGGTCTAGAGAGAAGGCACGGAAGCCTTTCCACCATCCCTCTAGGTGCAAAAGTTGTATTCTACACTGCGCAGGTTGTGTGCGTGCATGGTACATTCATTCAGAGACATCTGCCAAACAAGGAATTGGCAAGAGCTTGTGGCTGATCTTATTCAAGCCTTTGAGTATCAGAGTACCAAACCATTGGTTGATAAGGCCTTGTAAGGTATCAAGTGCCTTACAATGAGGGATAGTGCTAGAATGGAAGATAGGCTGTTGGAACTACTAGGTGAACTAGGATTGGAGGTGCGCTTTGAAGAGATTGAAGAAATAGAAGAATCCCAGCTTGAGCGTGCATGTTTGGAAAAGGAAAAGGGAAATTTAGTATATGTGATTGATGGAGAGGAGTCGGAGAGTTTAAATGTTAGCCATTATGTGGGGATGCGCAAAGTGGTGGGCAGTGCAGATGCTCGCGTGCATGCCTACCATGAGCCTTTAAAGACAAAGAAGGTTAACATCAGTTCAGAGAAGAACCTAAGGAAGCTATTATTAGGGATTATTAGATAGAGAAGGAAGTGTCAAAGATCATTGATTTTTGCACGTATTTGAGGATTTATTTCCGCGTGGGTACCATGAGTTAAAAGGCGTCCACCATTCCTTAGGGGAGATGAGGATAAAACTGAAGGAAGGTGCTCGCTTAGGTTAAAAAAGGCCCTACCGAGATGAATCCAAAATTATGCATGAAGGTTAAGGAGGAGATAAATAAGATGATAGCTTTTGGGATCATTGAGGCAGTAAAAAAATCAAAATGGATAAATCCGATGGTAATTAGCATCAAGAAGGATGGACGGATTAGAATTTGTGTGGATTATAGGGAATTGAACATAGTTTGTGTCATTGATCCATTTCTGACCCCCTTCACTGAAGAGATTCTGGAAGGAGTCGCTAGGTGTGAAATCTATTCCTTTATAGATGGATTTTCAGGATACCACCAAGTCTAGATTGCAAAGGAAGACCAGGAGAAGACAACTTTTGCCACCGTGTGGGGAAGTTTTACATATACGGTCATGCCCTTTGGGTTGAAAAATGCACCTGATGTCTTTTCGCGCATAGTGGTGCAAGCATTCTAGGACTTCATTCATAAGTTTCTTCAAGTTTACTTAGATGATTGAACAGTATATGGTCTAGTTAAGGACCATTGTGACAACTTGAGATTAATGTTTGAAAGGTGTAGGTAGTTGAGGATATCCCTCAACATTAAGAAGTGTGTGTTTGCTACACCCTTTAGGACTTTATTGGGGCATATCATATGTAAGGAGGGCTTGCTGGTAGATCCTGCTAAGGCTACATTTATTGTGGGGTTAAGGGAACCTACTAGCTAGAGTGCAATGCGTAGATTCCTTGGGCATACGGGATATTATAGAAAATTCATTAAGGGGTATGCCAAGATCACCGCACCTTTAGAGGAGTTGCTTAGACACAAAAGTACCTTCCATTGGGGAAAGGCACAACAAAGGGCGTTTGATACATTAAAAGATAGGCTTATTACCGCACCTATTTTGTGATTTCCCTCTTAGGACAAGCCTTTCCATGTCCATGTAGATGCCTCAGGAACCGCCATTGGAGTAGTACTTGCACAACCAGGTGAGGGGATTGTTGATCATCCTCTCTGTTTCACAAGTAGGAAGTTAACACCAACAGAGCAGAATTATACCACAACCGAGCACGAGGCATTATCAATGATCTATGCACTTTTCAAATTTCGACAGTATCTGCTGGCAACACCCTTTGTATTCTACACCGACCACATGACATTAAAGTATTTAGTAAACAAGCCTATTCTTCAAGGGCACATATGTCGATGGGTGTTGTTGTTTCAAGAGTTTGAGTTCACCATTGTAGTGAAACCCGAGAAAAAGCAATTGTGGACCTAATCATCTATCAAGAATTGATTTAGGAGAGGACACGCAAAGTATTGATTCAAATTTGGAAGAGATTGTTGTATTTTCAAAAGAAGGTGTGGCACTGGATGGAATGAAGGCATTGGAGAAAAAGAAGTTGGCCATATGTGTCGTGCCGTACATGTTGATTAATGGAGATTTATACAAATTGGGACATGATGAAGTTTTGAAAAAAATGTTTTAGAACATGAACGCTTTGTCTATCATGGAAGAAGCACATAGAGGAAGTGCAGGTGGGCATTATGAGGTGATGCCACCGCGCAAGATTTTAATGACGAGGTTTATGGTGGGAAACCTTGACAGGATTGTAGAAATTATTGTAAAGCATGTCACCTTTGTCGGTGTATTAGCAAACCAAGAAGGAGAGATGAAATGCCTTTCCATCCTATTCTAGCGCAAAGCCATTTGAAAAGTGGGCGATAGAATTTTTAGGACCTATTGCAGGAAACACGTAGAAATGGGTCACGTTATGTCATGACTTACACAGATTATCTCACAAGGTGGGCGGAAGCAACCCAAACTAAATATTGCATGACAGTAACAACGGCAAGGTTCCTATGGGAGAACATTATCACAAGGTGTGGATGCCATTTGAGTCTGACCAGTGATAGGGGTACACATTTTCTAAATGAGACCATGAGGATCCTACTATTTGACTTCATGGTGGCTCATCATAAGACTACGCCCTATCACCCTCAAGTAAATGGAATGGTGGAAGCATTCAACTAAATACTAAGTCATACCTTGACCAAAATTTGTGATGTTGGAAGACATGATTGGGATGACAAGGTATCAGCAGTTTTATGGGCGTATAGGACTACGTATAAAAGACTAAATAAAGCCACACCTTTTCAATTGGTGTTTGGTGCGGAAGCTATTTTTTCGGTTGAATTTATGTTACCTTCTCTGCGAATAGCGCACGCAGGAGGATTAGCCAATGAACAAGCGCTAGAAGAAAGAATTGATGAACTAATGAAACTAGATGAGAGATGATCACTTGCCCGTTAGAGCCAAACAATGAAAAAGCAAAGCAAAAGGCTTGGCATGATTGCCATATTATAAATAAGAAGTTTGAGGTTGGGAAGATGGTGTTAATGTATGATTCTAAATTTTTGTGCCATCCTGGGAAGTAAAAAGTCCATTGGTCCCTACGCAATCTCATACATCCTGAGTCGGGCGCGCGTGCGATTCAAGCACTAGATGGAACAAAGTTTCCTGGACACTTCAATGGTAGTAGGCTAAAGCCCTACACGTAAATAAGTCTTCTTGGTGTTTGTAAATAAGGTAGTTCTGCCAATTAATCTAGAATTTTCCCTTACGCATTTTCTTTTCTTTGTGTTTCCCTTTCGCGTTGTTGTTTTGTTTTGCGCCTCGGAGCACCGGTAACCTTATTGCTATTTTTGGAGAATTTATCGGTGCACTGAGAGGACCACACATCATTTAAGTGTGGGGTGGAGAAAAGTGAAGAATCACGTGATTAAAAGTACTAAGGAAGTTGTGTTGAATATCCTTGTTGAGTAGCCGGTTAAAAGAGAGATGAAGAGAAAAGATAGAATGGTTGGTGCCGGGTAAAGCTACTCATAGATCATGCATATAAAGGAAAATGAAGCACATTTAAAGCAACACGAGGTAGATGAAAGCAAGAATTTGGATAGAATAAGTGCCTTCGGCGTGGGCTGAGTGCGCGTAAGAGTCTCTTGTCAGGTTGGTTTGGTTGCAATTTAGAAGGTTGGAGAAGTTTTCGTGCGGGAAGGGCACGTGGATAAAGGCACTTGAAGATAGGTTTTGTTTTAAAAATCCGTATTAAATGAATAAAGTATGGGGTAGGTTAATGACCATAAAAAGGAAAAACTATAAATAGAGGGTCGGGGCACTCTCATTTTACTTTGTGAAAATGAAGAGTTGGAGATATAAGTGAAAGATATAAGCTAGGAATTTTTAGATTCAATCAGAGAGAAGATCTATGTGATCAAACAAGTAAAGAGCTAGTTTGAGATTGTGAACCAGAAGGAAGGAATTACGGGCTTGGAATGAAGTGAAAAGATGTTTTGTGAAGAATTTATCAAAGTTAGGGTTCGGTAAACTAGGGCACGAGTTTAGGGGATTTATATCATGGATATGAGATCGAAGGTTGGGAGAAGGAAAGTAGAGTAATAAGGAGAGGACTGGAGTAATACAATTACCTTGACCATGGCACCAAGAAAGGGAAGGGCAAAGCGAAGGCTAAATAACCATAGTCCGAGGTGGAAACAAACGAAGAATTGTATGCGAAATGCAAAGTACTTCTGACGGAGTAATGATGGGAAAGGAATGGGAATCCCATTTGAGGAACATACCAGTCAGTGACTATAATCACCGTACCAGCACTATAGAGAAAGAAATGACATTAGAACTGGTACGCCCAACCAACAAGTGAACACCTGAAGGGTTGCCTATCTACAATGATGACGTGAAGGTCGTTTGGCAAAGGAAAGGTTGTTCAACTCTACGAGTTGCCTTATTTTGGGAAGCTAGATCGCTTGTACCAGTGGTTGATGTCTTGCATGCACAAGGAATACTTCCACTTTGTTGGGCGCAAGATGCGCGTAGCTCCCTAGTTGATTGCATAGTTTACAGGCCTCATATGCAGAGGAGATAGCTTTGGAAGATGACCTTAGCGATAAGGAAGCTATCGGGAGACCATCATAGAGTATGCCTGTAAGAAAGGGTCATGGTATTATGACATCTCGGACATCAAGGACCCGATTATGAAGATGGGTACATGTGCACTGGTAATGAAACCGAATGGCCAAGAAAGGTGGATGCAAGTCAACAAGCCAAGGCGCATGTTCTGCAAGAAGATCATAGAGGGGACTATTTACAACTTGTCCACGTACATTGCCGAGAAATTGTAAAGTGGACAAGATCCTCTTTGCAATGTCCTACTCACCATAGTGTTTGTAGAAGTTAGAGTGTCTGGACGCATCGAGATAAGTTTGTGTGGGAGTACCCATTCGAACACCCTTTGCTCGCGAAGAGGTTTGAAAAGTATGTATGTGATCAATGATGGCTCCCACAAAGTGCGGCTCAAAAAATGGTATACGCACTTGAGAAATGCATTCGGGGTAGAGTGGAGGATCCTCGAATAACTCCTAGTAGCCGCATAAGGAGAAGCTAAGTTAAGTTTGCATGTACCAAAGCACTTTTTCTTGGGCGGAGTTCAAACTTATTGATGAAACATGGAGCCCTTGGTGCAAGCTCCCTTTGCGTTCACTGCCTAGTACTTCCAAGCAAGAGTGAACACATTTAAAGAGTCAAAAAAGCTAAGGATGGAGCTAGGTAAATTGGACCAGGAACACAGGATATGAGGAAGAAATTGAACTATCCCAGAGGTAAGCATGCACACGTGGAAAAGTATGTGTCGCATGAGATCCACATGACTAGACCAATAACACTTCCTATTGCTAGAGGATCCGTGGTGCGTGTATACATGCACATAAGGCTGAAATTTGAAAACGGCGCGTACTTGGTGGATGAGATCTCCATACCTGAAGACCCCTTGGGAATGAAGAAGCCAATGTCTAAGAAGAGGGGTAGAGGAGAGGAAGGAGCACCAAGTGTACCAACTACTCAGACAGTGAGCATGCCTTCTACAAGTGCCAAGCCAAGCACCTATGTTCGAGAGGAAGAAGTCCCAGTAAAGGAGAAGATGCCAGAAGTAGAGGTGCCCGAACAACCCACCACCTTGGAGGAGTCCCAAGAGGAAGAAGAGAAGGTAGAATCTCCTGACCAGAAGCAACCTCTCGGGAAGAAGTAGAAGGTGGATGAAGAAGTTGACTCGGAGGTGACCAAAAACATGGAGAGATATCTAGGAGAAGGAGAGGATGAGAGTGAAGAGGGTGGCAACGAGGAGAAAGAGCCTAGAAAAAGACAAGGAACCTTTGGAACCTTGCATAGTTAGTGTCTATGAATTTTTGGAGGAGAGTGGAGAAGAGAAGCAAGAGTTCATATTCACACGGCGGAAAGGCACACAAAGAGGTGAGGGCACCAAAGATACGAGGACATAAGAGAAGGACACCAAGAGGCAGAGAGCCACATATTTTACCAAGGAGACTGAAAGGAATGATAACCAGATCATACCAAGCCAAGAACATAGATGCTAATCAAACACCACGTTCAATAAGATGAAAGCAATTTCGCTAGAATAGCTTTACATAAAACCATTGCAAAAAAATGAACAACAATATCATATATTATTATGGAACCCAATGCAATACATTGAGAATGGGCCTTGCTTAAATAGACAAGGAATAATAATCTAAGAACCAGCCAAGGTCGTAGATCAAGCCATAAATCAAGGAAATAACTAGTCATCAAAGAACTAGTCAAGACCATAGATTTAGGAGAGAACTAGACATCAAGGATCTAGTCAATACCATAGATCAAAGAAAGAACTATACCTAACAACTAGATAATATCTCCTAATATCTAAATAAGATAAAATAAATATCCACACACATAAGTGGGTGAGGATAAATACAATAAAGGTAAATAAAGTACCTAGGTGAACATGAGCTAAGGTAAATACCTACTCTAACACCCCCTCAAGTGAAGCTAGGGGCCAAAATAGAAGTGGTATGTCCATAGTATGAGTCCCGACAACTAGGCCTAATGAGGTACTCATGTACAATATATGGAAAAAAGGACACCGCAAGGTACCCAAAACCCGAACAGCAAAGTAAAGAGAGTAAAGACCCGCTCCAAGGCATCCTAAGAAGCTCGGCTCAAAAAACTCGTACAATGTTGAAGAAGTTTAGTGTGCACTATGGTTTGAATCCACTGCTCGATCACAAAACTCAAAAACAACTGACACTAGGATCCACGAGAATAGCTTCATACAAAGATACATGCCAACAAAGTGATGTCGAAAGTGTAAAAAAAGAAACACCAAACATAATTCGATCAACTACTACAAATAGGTGTGCCACGATCCAAGAACAATAACCAAAGCAACAAGGAAAGGACACAAAATCTAGAGTGTCACGATCCAAGAAAAGCCAAGGTAAAAAGGTAAGGACACGAAACCCGAAAAAGTAGGATCAGCACCACACCCTCCCATACTGCTAAATGGGTGGAGTGGCGCTATAAATCTGTATGAGTTGTCAAAACAACTACTCGAACAATGACAAACTAACACTGGGCTCCACCAAAATAGCTCCCCCACAAGAGAGACTGTCAACATGCCAAAAGTGATGAAAATACAGATACAAAATATCTCAACAAACAAGAGAGATACACTACACCTACTAAAGAAAAATACTCAAAACAAGAAGCATCACAATACATAAGGTATAGAAAGTGGAGCAAGAGGCCTAATGGTGGAAGAGCCACGCTTGTAGAGTCCTCTCAACGAATTCCTATGTCACCACTACGAGTGATCAGATATCCACCCCAAATCAACACGGATGGATGAAGAAGATGCCTGCATATGACTTGGTGTAAAATGCACAATGGGTGCATACAAAAGAACATCAGAATGTGTGTCAGGTTGATCATGTCTGACAACTGAAATCTCAGGTTTCTCAAGCCTGAGTGAAGATGTAGAACTCATGTGTTGCTCATGATCCTCAGAAAGAGTCAAGTGAACAAATAAAGGATCTCTATCAATGTGTGATCCCAATGAAGTATCTACATGAAAACCAATGTCATGGCGAGAATTCCACTTAACATGTGGAAGAGAGGAAACAATACCCTATGAATGTCTGCCAATGAATCCGCTAGTGAGACCCATAGAACAAAGCATGCAAGAACTAAATTTAGTGGTATGCTTCTTAAAAATTCATACAAATGGTGGTAGTAGGATACACAACATGTGGTATTGTAATAGGCACAGATGTGGAAGAGCATGTAGTAACAAGCCTCATAGGTTTAGAAGCATCAAAAGTAGGTTCAGGCTCAAAGACTGGTAGATCAATGTTAGTGGGTATAAGAGCAACAATTGCAAGTGGACTAGGAGCATGGATATGGTTGTCCACAATATGATGGTGATGTTGTAGGCTAGCAAGTTTGTTCTGCAGGAAGTGTATTATTGTATCCTTATCGTGAATGAGTGATTGTAGAAGAGAATTTTACTTCTTGAGTGATCTATTTTCTTCCACAAATTTTACAATATCCTCTTGAAGTCCACATACTTTAGAGAAAAGCATATCATTCTCAGAATCCATGATAGGTACAAACTGTAACTCCCAAAAATTTAGGACGTCGGGCTCAGCCGAAATTGTGTCCACAATTGATTACAACACTCCTCCATATTTGATACTATATAATTATAGTGCTAGTCTAAAAATAAATAACTCTAATGGAAAGAGCATGAAAAAACAAGCACTTTTGAAAAAAATGGCACTCAAAACCGAGTTATCAAAAGTTGCAAGATTTTTACTATTTTGTTTACATTATTTATTTTAGTTGCCACTAAAACAAAATAAATTGTTGTTGCCTTCACCACACAAATAAAATTAAAGGGGGCTCAAGTTAAGCACCTACTAGTAGGAATCACAAGCTTTAAGCCCTCATATGACCATACCATATGACCAAGGGCTAAGGATTTTAATGGGTGTGGGGTGTGTCACATGTTTTTGAGAAAGTCACATCCAATTGCCTCTTCTAGTAAAAATTACTATTTACGTAGATAGTGACGTTTATTGCCGAAAATAGCAACCTGCGGATTTTCCCGAAATAGTAAAAAACTTGCACAACGTGGACCCCTGCCAAAAAAGGAAAGATCCAAAAACCTTCCTGTGCACAAACCGAGACAAATGCTCTGTGAAGATCTCGAAAAATCCAATGAGACCCAAAGAAATAATGTCACCATTTCTTTTTTTGGTGGGCACGAATCTCGAGGTGAACTAGTGTGCTTCCTATGATAGCAAAAATGCAAAAACCAGCTGTCTACAGAAATGACCGAGTTTCTGATCGATCTTAGGGTTTTCATGCCTTCAGGATCTAATGGAAGCCTCTATTTTCCATAAAAATGCATACAGCAACAAAATACGACCAAATCCTAAATATATGAATATACAATGAATTTATTTGCAAAATAAAACTTACAGACGGATGTCAATAGCAATCTCTAGCTCTGATACCATGAAAGGAACGATAACCAGATTGTACCAAGCTAAGAACATAGATGCTAATCAAACACCATGATCAATAAGATGAAAACAATTCACTAGAATAACTTTACATAAAACCTTTGCAAACAAATGAACAACAATATCATATATTATTATGGAACTCAATGCAATACATTGAGAATGGGCCTTGCTTAAATAGACAAGGAATAATAATCTAAGAACCAATCAAGGTCGTAGATCAAGCCATAAATCAAGGAAATAACTAGTCATCAAAGAACTAGTCAAGACCATAGATTTAGGAGAGAACTAGACATCAAGGATCTAGTCAATACCATAGATCAAGGAAAGAACTATACCTAACAACTAGATAATATCTCCTAATATCTAAATAAGATAAAATAAATATCCACACACATAAGTGGGTGAGGATAAATACAATAAAGGTAAATAAAGTACCTAGGTGAACATGAGCTAATGTATTGACTAGATCCTTGATGTCTAGTTCTCTCCTAAATCTATGGTCTTGACTAGTTCTTTGATGACTAGTTATTTCCTTGATTTATGGCTTGATCTACGACCTTGGACCGGTTCTTGGGATTATTATTCCTTGTCTATTTAAGTAAGGCCCATTCTTAATGTATTACATTGAGTTCCATAATAATATATGATATTGTTGTTCATTTGTTTGCAATGGTTTTAAGTAAAGCTATTTTGGCAAATTACTTTCATCTTATTGATCATGGTGTTTGATTAACATCTGTGTTCTTGGCTTGGTATGATCTCGGTTATCATTCCATTTAGGAGTAGATAACTGAAGTGGCAGAGTGAGAAGCAAAGAAGATGCTCGAGATCCTTGTAGACCAGGAATTAGAGTGGAGCGTAGACATAGTGCTAAAGGAAGGAAGGGAAGAGAGCGGTGAAAAGGGACATGACAGCCTAGGAGGCCCCGCTTTGACAGTCAGCTTCCCCAAAGGCACGCACTTGGGTAGAAGACCTTTGGATGCATAATAGAGGTAGATGATGGGCTACGTGGATGACTCAAGGAAGGTGCTACGTGCATGATTCCAGAGCACGGTACCCACCGAAAGACTTATAGCCATGGGATTGTTCGAGAAGGAGGGTGCATACCCCAGGACCAAGAAGATGCTTTCTTGGGCATTTGAATCCCACGTTGATGAGCCAAACTTTGAATTCTACCAGAAGGCACTTATCATACTACCAGAGTCTAAGGGAGACAACCCCTTAGTAAATGCCCAAGAGCTCACAAACGAGCAAGTATGTAATTCTCTAAACAAGGTTGCGGTGGAAACGGAGGCGAGACTATTCACACGGGAACGATATCGTAAGGGATTTAGAGGGAAAGTTGGCCAAGAAGGAAGAAGAGTTGGCTAAGGTGGCAGAAACTTAAAATAGGAGGAATTAATTAGTGCATGCTAAGGCGTGAGCTCAAGGAGGAAAAGGCAAAGGTGCAGGAGGTCTACAAGAAAGTAGACTCGATAAAAAGTGCCATCATCTTGAAACACCCAGATCTAATGCCTATCCCCCAGAGGTATGCATCAATGCTAGAATGCCTAGAAGACTTAACCATGTCCTCACCATGGAGAGGTGACCCTTGGCATTGGAATCTATGGAGGAAGTAGCCACGTGCCTGAAGGAGGAGGACCGGTTAAAGGTGATAGCACTTGGTTGTCGAGTATAGCAAGGTGCTCATAGATGTAAAGGTTTCTTCCCAATCTGTTGAGGCCACATATGACACATGCGTAGATAGAGATAAGGTGGCAAGCTCCTTGGTTGCCACACTCGAAGTAGAGTGAAGGAGTTCCAGGAGAAGAATAAAGGAAACAAGGTGGAGTGGGATAAAGTCTTGGCGGAAGTAGAAAGAAGATCCAAGGAGATTGAGGCACTAAGGGGCTCAACCAAGACATGACTAAAGGAACTATATCCTCAAATTACTAGGAGAATGGAAAAGCTCACAGACCTAGGTAAAGATATGGAACAAATTGTGGACACTTTGGGTGCCGGGGATCCGCCTAAGTTTTGATGAGGTAAACCTCCTAGTTGGTGACCTCTGTCGAAGGTGCAGAGCAAGGTCGATACATGGAATAAGTTGGAGGTAGTCTTACGGAAGGACTTCCCCAACCTTTTGGTTTAGTGTTCCCCCCCATTCTTCATTCTCGTCCCCTATTATTTCATTCCTTATTCATCTTTGTAATATTTATCTATGTCTTGGTTCCATTTGAACCAACTTGCACCTTGGTTAAGTAGAATGTTTCGAGGGAAGAGAATAAGCATAGTGTGGGGTGATGTTGGGCTCCTAAAATATTGTCTAAGTATGAAGGTGCGTGGGTGCACGGGACCCCGATTCACTGAGGATGGTGTGCAAGGAAAAGTGCGCAAGAGAAAAGGCTCAAGGAAGCATATAACAAACGACACGCAAAAGGAGGTTCAGGACTTAGCCGATTCAAGCAAAAAGAAAAACACATGAAAAGCGTGATCGGTTGCACGTAGATAACATGCCAACTTGGCAACAAGTGGCCTAGGAAAGAGCATGCCAGTAAAGGAATCTTCTAGAAGACCATCATGAGATGGAGTGGAGAGCTCAGGCCTGAGGAAACATGCTTGCTGAAGGACCACATTTGACACTTGGCGATGGATCTGAGGGCGTGGAAAGGTGAGTTGGCAGTGTGGGAAGGTGATAAATACAAGTGCCTATGGACCAAGAAAGGTATGTGGAGATAGAGATAGAGACCTAAGAGGAGAAGATAGGAGAGATACACACAGAGAGAGATAACATGGGTAGAGCTCTGCAAGATTATTATTGTAAGTGGGGCTTTGATGTATTGAGCTCAGCATTGTAATTTCTTTTTTGTTTTTGCATAGTTATACAAGCCCAGTGATGTGCATGACTGCGGTCTACCATATATGGCTCTTTGTAATGATCCAATGAATACAATGAGGTTACTTATTATAATTAGATATAATATTAGTGGGTTTCATGTATATTTCGTGCATAAAATTTCTCTTTCTTTTTCATGCTATGAATGAATGGTTGCGAGCTTTCTTTCTGTTATATTATGTGTTATGGAGTCTTGTAAAACACACGGTTTGAAGAAACTACAAGGATCTGAAGGCCATCCTGAGCCCTGTAATCTTTGTATGTCTAAACTTCTTTCCTGAATACTCCTATACTAATCATTGATGAATGCTTCCCACTAAAAACTCACATAAAAGAGAAACTCAACACTCGCCCGTGCCTCGGTGAGCGCTCGGCTTTTCTTTGGGTGATAGTCCGATGCACATGGGATTCCTTCCTCTTATAATGGGAGTAAAATTGATTACAAAAATCAACTAAGTATCTTCTTATTCTCCTTGCAACTAGGGTTTTATAATTTATTTCTTAGTTGTTTGAGTGTCATTTTTGTACTTAATTGCATATTTATTTTCTACTTCTGCTATAACATTCATTGATTAGGCATAAAATCCACTTTTAGCTTAATCATTTTGGTGAACCCAAAATTGATTTGAATACCTTAGGATCCACTAAAACTCTCATGGGTAAGAATATTTCTTCTCCTCCTAGGTCATCTATGCCTCATGTTAACATTAATCCTATTTATGATGATTCCACCATACCAATTTAGCACTCTCTATCACAACACTATTCTCCCGAGATGATACTAAAAGGAATATACTAACTAATGAATGCAATATTCCTACTACCTTTGACCATTCTACCATTAGCATTGTTTCTAATCCAACAAGTTTTTATGGTTGTACTCCTTGCTATCCTATAAGCAATAGGCATCCTCCACCTTTTGCTATTTCGCATTTGAAACTCTAGATGAGGTTATTATCGATTATTTTCTTGGTCTTGATTGCGATAGTACAGATAACACACATGATGAGAGTGTACATGCGCATGATGTTGTTTCTCATACTAGTCAAGGTGATTTTATAGTTGCATCTCATAATTCTTCCATCTCTGAAGATGTTTCTACTAATGCATCACATACTAATTCTCTACCTCCTTCATTCTATGTTGATGACATGCTTAATGACATCCTTGCATCTAAATATTTTTCGAGATATTGATGAGGCACATGATAGTACTAATTATACTTATTTTCATCTTGATGAATGTGAATTTTATATTTCACTTTCATATTCTTATGATATTCTCTCGTAGTATCATGCATGATTCATCTCCTTCTATTACATCATCTCTAAATAACACTTCGATACTAGTTCTACTACTTCAAAGTGCCTATTACTTCTTTGGATCCTATATCTAGTGTGTCCTTAGCATAGGTATCTTCTACTTTTCTTGACATCCCTATGATCACTCATAATAGCAAGATGCAACCACTCAATATGCCATCTCTATCTCCTATTATTCCCCCTGATATATCTTATCACTTATGCATATTATCATCAATTATAACCCTAAGTTCAATATCTTACACTTGAAAGTAAAGCCTATTATACTTTTATTGATAATAATTATTTGCATGGGAAAACCCTATTCCGAGAAAGATTCACAATTTTGCATTCCCTAAGGATTTTGTTATGCCTACATTTTCCTGCTTTTATGGTCTTGGAGATCCATATTTGCATCTTAAACATTATTGTCTAGATATGGCTCCCTACTTTCTTGATCAAAGAATTTCACCATAGTTTTTGATGATGCTCTCTAATGGTATACACTGTTTCACCATTTTCTTTATGGATTTGACGAAACAGATAAGGTGATGGGCCAAGGAGGAATACCTATTGTGATGGTGGTTTAGAGGTTGTTGCACGTGTTCTAACTTCTTGATCCAATGCTGATTGCGTGAGATTCCTTTTGGCTAGGAGGAACTACTTGAAATATAAAACAAGACCACAAAAGAGAGTTAAACAATATATGCCAGTGGGATGCCTAGCGTGTGCTAGATCCAGGAAGTGTGGTACTTCCTTGGTGGTAGTCAACCCACTATTTAATACAACTTAACGTAATAAATGACGTAAATAAATAATGTCCTACTGTAGTTGATATGATTTAGGTATCTCATCCAAATACAATAAACAAATCTAATATAATAGGCTAGGTTATGATCAGATCTGGAAGTAGGGTAGGTAGTCAAGGTGTTGGGACAGGTTAGGGTCAGATTATGGGTAGCTTGGGTCACTTGAATATAAGTTATTAGGTTTTGTTATTGGAAAGGTTACAAATACAAAGACCCATCGGTGAGGTGTGACTGATGACCGTTAAGAGAGAACCAACGGCGATTAAGGAAGGATGGTATAAATTGAATACACTTTGGGTTTTGGGGGGTTATCTGAGATTGAACAGAGATGGTAAGGGGAATAGTTAGGTATATGGAGGTATTGGGAGTAATCAAAGGTATTCAAGAATCAGGTATAGGTGATTAAATGATTGTGGGTGATGGAATGTTGAGTTCACAAGAAGGTAACAAAGGTAGGATGGAAAATGAAAATAGATAATGATAAATAAAGATGAAGAAACTTTATAATCTAGACAAACATGAAATGATGCAAGTTAGAGACATACTTACTGGTATTTACAGATTTGATGGTGGGTGATGGTGATGTTTGATTTGTGTAATGGTGCTTAGTGCATGCCGATTGCTTCCTAGAATGCTACCGTGAATACAAAATGCCTTTGGATTTGTCTTGGTGCTAGCTATGGCTGTTTGGATGTGCGAAAGGGATTTGGTTCTTTCTTGCATTTAAATCTCCTTCGTTCAGAAATTGAGAATGTCGAAACCCCCAAACAAGGTTACCAAAATGAATATAAGGTAACCGACAATGGTTTAGGTGACCAGGTGCAGATTTCGAGTTGACCGGTGTTGGTTAAGGTAGGAAATCCTAGGTTTACTAAATATGACGAGATCTTGGCAATATTTTTGGGCCATCTCTCTCTATTCTTGTGGATCAAAAACAAAATGTTACTTTTAAATGAGCGGGAATGTGGTTAGAGGGAGAATAGGTATATGATTTTAGGGTTACACTAATTCCTAGTTCATTAAGGTATGCGAGGACTAAGACTTAGTTAGTTATGGTGAGTGAATGTTGAGTCCTAGTAAAGGGGAAATATGCTAAAAATAGGTTTGTGGTGAGGTGTTTAGGTGAGGTGGTGGGGTGAGGTGTCTAGGTGAGGTGGAAATTAGTTTTAATTAAGGTATTTAAATAATGAATGAAGTGAGGATGAGTATTAATTTAATTGTAAATAATTAAATTAATATTAATGTGGGGTAGAAGGGTCATGGTTAGGTGAATATGTTTAAGTTGGCTATTCAAAAAGGGACCAAGGGGAGTGTGACCCAATCATGGTGTCTACATTTTTCCCCTTTTTTTGCATAGCTTGTATTGGAAAAGTGACGTTGAAAAAATAGAAAGTGATTGCCCCATGTGTGGGTGAAGGTGATCCCCCTCAAACCAGGAAATGATGAGGTGTAACACAGAATCGGTGAGTGGTTTGATAAATGTGTAGTTGATGAAGATAGGTGGGGAAGGGTATGAGTACTATGGGACATGGTGATGGTCAACTTAGGTAATAGGTAATAGGCTAGGGTAAAAATTGGGTCATGGGTAATGACATCAAATGCACGCACACTTATAGTTTGTAACATGATACCGAGGTTGAAGAGCTTGCAAAATATACATTGTCAAGGTTAATAGGTCTATCCAAACAAGGGTGATGTGGTTCAGGTATCTAATGTATAGGATATGGTCAGAAACACAACATAGGTTAGGTGCGGGAACATTTAAGTATGTCCCAATACACCAAAGGTTTGGTCGGGATAAATGGTACGACAATAGGAAAGGTATTATTGTTAGGCTAAAACAAAATAGGTAACGACATCGCAAGGTATAGTGAGTACACAAGGTCAATGGTCACACCAAGTAGGGGAGTTCGGAAAATAGGTCATGGCATAGGTAAGGCAAAGGTATAGGTAAAATAACAAATCCCAGAGGAAACAAAGGAAATGTAGGGGTAGTGTGGGCTTGTAGGTAGGGTTCCATAAGTGTCCGGAATGATAAAATGTGTGGTATCACTAATGGTTGTAGGAAAAAGGAAGCTTAGCAAGGCCAAATAGTGATAAGGGTTAAGCGATGCGGTTGTAGGGTGGACTGATGTTGGTTGGCTAGGGCACAAATATGATCGGCGTTGGTTAGGTCAAAGTTGGGTTTATAAACTTTTTTTGTATTTTATGGAATCATTGTTGTGTTGTGACTTTAGAGAAAATGAAATCCATTTGAATTTTTATACTTTTTCCGAGAGAGAAGGACATGGCATTGTACTTGGCTAAGGTGGAGAGTATGAGTTGGTGAGAGGAGCTAGGGAGATGGGTCCACGAGCTCAGGGGGATTGATTTGATTGGTTGGAGTAGAGGAGTGGATTTGGTGATTTGGGCATGGCAGAGGTAGGAGAGGGTTTGGGTGGGCCACCAGTACAACAATCGGACGTACCACCATGCCGACGGAACCGAGATGAGGTAAGATTTGATCCCAATTTGTCATTTGTTGTTAAAATAGGTTGGTAAAATTGGTGTTGGGTAAAATTGTGTCGGGTGGGGGTATAATTTTGAATTTGTGGTTAAAATGTTGCAATGAGGGAGGGAGAGGTCCTAGGTAGGGTGAATAGGGGTGGGGAGGGGTTTAGGTTAGGTTTGGGTAAGGTAGGATAGGGTTCTAGGTTAGATTTGAGAATTTGGGGAGAATAGGGGGTTTTGATTTGGTCGCCACAACAGTGATTGACGTTGGTCAGGGTGGTCGCCGACGTCCGTACACTATAGTTAGCATCAATCAAAATAGCAGGTGACTGATGCCGATCACCAATGACCGATCCCGATTGGCTTGTGAGGAAAAATAGGTCGAGAAAGGGTTATGGCGGGAGTTAAAGAGAAACCGAGGTAGTGAGGTATAATTTTAAGTGTGTTGAGAATAGGTAGGGTAAAAAGGTATATATGATACGAGGTGAGGGGTGGGAAAGTGGGATGGGGAAAGGGGGAGGTCGTTAGGGTTGTGGGGAAGTAAATAATAAGCATTTTGGGAATAGGTTAGTCGAGTAAGTGAGATGTTAAGTGTGTTCAAGATGTAATAATGGTGTGTTGTGTTGGATGCAAGATAGGGACCATTTGCAGATGAGAGACAAAGTACCACCTTTGTTACTAATGGTATGAGGGAGTGTGATGACAGAGGAGTGACGAAGCGTTATGTAGTTCCCAATTCCATTTGACACCTTTTAATACTAATCTTGATACTGTTGATTACATTATGGACATTATTATGCTTTTGATTTAGTATGATGTTAGATGTTAGACCATGGATTATTGTTGATCTTGATTTAGTTATGATGCATGATGATTATTAGAGACACTTCATATGTGGATGATGATATACTATTTGACATGGATATATTATGAATGTTGTTCGGACATGTGATTTTGGATATTGTGAGTAGACCTAGAAAATGGACATTATATGATGATGATATAGTTGTTGATATAAATTGTAAGTGATATTGTTGATTTCCTTGATGTTGTTGTGATTCATATGTATAGATGATTTTGTGATTTTATTTATATCATGTTGGATGTTTTGATATGGCCATGAGGCCGAAGGAGGTATTTGTGTTTTGTAGGTTAAAATATCACAACAAACATCGGGATTGGAGACCAACCACATTGGAATTCTAGATGAATTCAATAAGGTCACCATGGAAACATGTTTTGTGTGTGTGTTTTTTTGTTAGGGATTCCCATGGGGGGATTACCTTTGAATGTTTTGAATGTGACCAAGGGGTTATGTGTATTTTATTAATGTGGTTCCTTTTTATTATTATTTACATGTATTTATTTTTGTTTCATTTACCCCTTCCTTATTCCTTTTAATTGTGGAGAATTAATATGGGTAATCATTTTGTTAAAATAAATAAATAAATCAATTTGGGATATAGGAAAGCAATTATAGAAGTTGTTGGCTTTTGTATTAAATATGTAAGTGATGTGTAAGTATGTGTAAGAGTTGTGTAAGTCAGATTTTGGAGTATGAAACACTCCACCCTCTTGGAAACTCGAATTTGTCCTTGGAGGCTATTTTTGAGGCTTGTGGGACAAGTAAAACTTGTCCCATACCTCTTAATTTTATTTAACAACCATACATATGGTTGGAGGGTTGATTTTAGACCTTTTAATGTATTTTTATAAGTCATGTTGTAAGTTTTAACTGCACTCTTCTTAAATTTAGTCCTTTGGGGTGTGGGATTTTTGGAGTGTGTAAGTTTATTTGCCATATTATTCACCCACCTCTCTATTGTGCATTGGAGAATGAATTTGACTTTTGTGCTTTGGAGTTGAGGATGTGTGATGTGGCATCCTACATGGATCTACCTCATCCTCTTCTCTTCCCTCCTCTATAAAATTAGAACTCTTTGCTTTGTTTTGGGTTGTTGAAACTTTTGGAATGCTTCCTTGGGGTGACTTTTCCTTGGTTGTTTTGGAGATCTTGTTAATTTTGGAGGAGATTGGAGATAATTTCATACTTGGGCATTGCTGATTTTGGGACTGTATTTTGACATTGAAATCTTGCTGTGTTGGAACAAAATCTACCATGGAGAGGTAGGATTTTTCTCTTCATTTATGCTTTTCTTTATTTTTCTGTTTTTGTGAATGTTTAGCATGTTTGTGGGCTGTTTGGGTAGATTGCCTAGGAATGGTGTAGGAGAAGGCTATGGGGAATCATTGAGGGGGCATAAGGGAATGCTAGTGGCATCATATTTATTGTGGAGGGAGTTTGGGTTTGGGATCCACCATGGAAAAGAAATAGCTTGCATTTCTTACTTTGTGGGGGCATAATGATGGATTGTGGGGGCATAAGGATATGTGTGTGATGAATTATATTGGAAATTTGTCTGGTGGATACCCATTTCCCATTGGGAGGCATAAGAAACTTCCCCATAGTTCTTGATCCTTTGGATTGCATGGTGAAGCTTTGAGTTTTGTGTGATGTTTTCATGTGATTGCAAAAATGTTGTTTTGTTTTAGACTATGTTTAATTTGAAATGTGCATGTTGAAAGAATGTTGTGTGTTTTTGGAAGCTTGTTGTTTCCATGAGTTGAAATACATTTCTTATTTTATTTTGGTTGGGGCTCAGGGGCCAATGAAGAAGGATGGCTTCTCCTCTTCATTGGATGTCTTGGTTGGGTGGAGAGCGTTGCCTTTCCCCTGCCTTTGTTGTGATCAAATTGGAAGAATGAGAAGAATGCATGTTGTTGTCCTGGAGCTGAGAAAAGAAGATAGTTTTGACAGTCCCTTATGAGAATTCTTTTGTAACCTTTCCCACTTTGAAGTGGATGAAATTGTAAATGTTTTGAAATGGAAATATGTTGTATGGATTATGAAATTTGTAAAGTGAAATGAAAAAAAAAAAAGATAGACTCTGTTTTTGCTTTGAAAGAATGTGAAGGAAATGTAATCTGTATGATGAAATTTGGAAGGAATAAAAGAAGGAAGTTGTAAAATTACCTTTGGAAATCAATGAATGAATGATATGATTTTCCCAAATTGCATTGTTAAATTGAAACTGATTATATCAATGTTTTGGAATCTTTGTTTGAAAGGAAGAAATGTGTGTGAGAAAAATACAATATTTTGTCTCTTTTGGAAATGTGTAAAATTGGAATCAGAATTGCATTTTGGGTTTAGAATAGTTTGATTTGAATCCACTAAATGTATTAGACTAGAAGAGAAATGAATTTCCATATTTGGAAGATGAAAAAAATGATAACCAGATCCTTTAGAAAATTGATCTCTGTTTTAAATTTTAAAACTAGTAAATACTTCTCTAAAATAGACAGTTCAAACCTGAAAATAATAATCAACATTGAAACATTAAAATTTATCATGATATGATATCAATGAACTCATTTTGAAAAAAAAAAACTTAAGGAAATAATTTAAAACATTGCAAAATCAGGCCCAAACCTTTCACAATCTTTCTGCTATCAGAAGTTGTAAAAATTCAAATTGGAAATCAATCAAGTAAAATTACCTTCCTAAAAATCTTAAATCCTTCTTAGAATAATTATCCATGTTTTTTTAGCATGTTGAGTAAAGGAGAAGATCAAATTGAAAAAAAATTATAAGTTAAAATTTACCAGTTTGCTTTTAAAATCTGTAGAACATTTTCATAAAATTGACCCCTTAAAATTTATGAAAATCTAAAATTAATGATCCCTGTGAAAAGAGGACATTGAGATATTTCTAGAAAGTTATTGTTTTCCCAAAAATGAGATATCTATCAAAAGTTATGGTCCCCTGAAGTTTTCCTTGGCGAGAAAATTTTGGAAAAATTTCTTTGGGCCCATGACCAAATTTTCCCTTAAAAACTTAGAAAAAAAAAAATTTGGGGAAATTTTTCAAGATTTTCTCCACCTCCCCATGGGCCCACATCCAATTAGATGCTGCCATGTGGCACCATAGGGTGATGATGGAGGCGAAACCCATGTAACTTTATCCTTTTTGAAAATTTGTTTTTTAGAATTTTTTTATTTATCTGTGGCCCCGTACTCCAGCCCTTACCTTGGAAAAATCCTTTCCGCGGATGCACGGGACCGTGCATGAAACTTAAAATTTTTCCCTCCCCTTGGTGAATTTTCTTAAGTTACTCCGCCACCCCGCCTTTCCTCATCTTCCCTGCTTTGGCTTGGAGGGCGCCACGTGTCCTCTTTGGACCTGCGAGGAGCGTGTGTGAAAAATTGATTTTTCACCCCGCATGGGAAAATTTCAAAAGATCTCCCCACGGCCCGCCAAACCAACCCTTTTGGGAAAATTTTGACCCCTGGGCCTGCAGGCCCACTCTTGGGGGAAAATTTTCACCCCAAGGCCCGTTAACCCATAACTTGAGTTTTATGAGGAGTTAGGAGGACTTATTTATATCAATGGAAAGGTGAGGAAATTTCCTATCCAATGGGAATGATTTAGGGAAATTTTGAATGTGTTAAGTGTGATAAAAATTAATTTTGAAGCTTTACACCTATTAGAGAGTGGGTATGGTGAGGAATTACCCTCTGAACCTTTTTGAACCTTCTAATCCTAAATTTTGGACCTTGTGACCTCTAATAATTATTATTAAAAGAAAATTATGTTCTAGTAAATTAGAATTGTTTAGGACATTTCTAGTGACATCTGTTACCTTGTAACATGGTTGTAGAATCTTTTAAACACAAAAAAATTATTCCATAATTTTCCCTAACTAACCCTAGGTTGTTTCTTGGGTCTCAAGTGGATTGTTTTAGCGGGTATTACACGTTACAAATGTTGGCCTTATTGGGGTCAGACGGTATAGGCACAATTCAAGATCCGATCTTGATGGTCACACTCATCAATATATGGGACTCAATGACTAACACATTTTATATATTGATGGGTGAGATCACCGTCACCCTAGAGGATGTGTACAGGATCCTACGGTTACTTAATAGTGGGGATCTTTGGTGTATTCTATTTCTTCATAGGTGTCAAAGGAGCTAATGTTGATGGTGTTTGGGGAGGGGATGGTAGAGATGAGGTTCCATAGTGCAAGCTTGAGCTATGGAGAGATGTACATAATCCATACCGAGGAGATGAGGCTAGTGATCCCGATTATGGAGCGGTGTGTTGATTTTCACTACTAGATGCAAAGGGTGGGAGATTTCCATAAGCACCTTTGAAGGGGGTTATCCATGACATGATGGAGGATAAGACCAAGTTTTCTTGGGCACCATCATACTTAGTGTAACTATACAGGGAGTTATGGGCATATGGGTGGTTGCGGAGGTTCAACATGTGTTGTACCTTTCTTCTTCACTGTTGAGCATATGAGCATATCGTATGTGTGCATTTAGTTGGTATGCCTTGATCAAATGCATTCGAGGTGGGATTTTTTGAGTCTTCTCTAGGCATTAGGTGCCTATTTTTGGAGAGTGTAGGGCTACTAGGGATAATCATGATGCGGCATATTATAGGTAGGTGTTGGAGGGATTATCTGGGGTCGACATTATTTGGAGGCCGTATGTTGGCTTCCCATCACATGGGCAGATGGTAGTAGAGTTAGATGGGTTACATCTTATTAGATGGATAGAGGGGCACCATGATGGAGAGCATGAGATGATACCCATAGATAGGTTCCAACGATAGTTTGGGCTTCCCAGATGTGCCTCCATCGTTCCCTTAGTACATGAGAGATGACATGGAGAGGCCTATGCCTCTACCACAACCGAGCAAGCAGTGCATGATAAGGCGGGAGGAGCGGGAAGTGGACTAGTAGATTGATGATGTCAAATTTATAGATAGATTTATGTAGTGGTGGGAAGTCCAGCTATGAGCTACACCATTGAGGCCATAAAGGGCCTAGATGTGGCCACCCTTATAGTTTAGAGGATGCCTTATAGGGGGCAAGTTACTACCTTACGAGGCCCGGATTACGGGTTTACAGGGTAGTTGAAAGGCTCACAGGTAGAGGTGGCAACATTATAGGCATAGGTGGTAGGTTTTTGAGGCCAGTTGCCTTTGAAAGGCACAAATTGTGACCTTACGAGCCCAGATTGCAGCATAGACACAACACGAGCACCGCAACATAGGCTTAGGGACAAGGTCATGGTACAGAAACAACAAGACATGGTCCCATGATAGAGTTACGTGGTCGGGATTGATGGCGGCGCCATAGACAATATCGATGACTAGGTTCGTGGATGCGGCATGGTGTTATCAGGACCATCGACTACCACGAGGATATATGTCACATTGTATGTAGAGTAGTGCAGAAAAAAATCCTCCAGTGAGAGGACTAGATCTTACACACATAGTGTGGAGAGTACGAGTCCAGTGAGCCCAAAGATAGGGTTCGGGAGAGGTGATGAGCTCACAGAGGCCGAGGCCTAGGCCGTGGGTTAGGAGAGGTGGCACCGAGACCCATACAAGGTAGAGAGATGCCAATAGGGTGCCACACTAGGGAGGAGGATGAGAAATATGAGAATAACATGGACATCAGGTGTGGTGATGATTAGTCACCCTATATGTTCAAGATATAGATTTTGTATATTTTTGATTTATACCGGCCTACATGTCGAAGATAGTGAGGATGTACATGAGAGTTTTGTGATTTTTGATTATTATACCAGCCTACATGCCGAAGATGTTGAGATTGTATATGAGAGGCACATGTATTGATTATGCTTCTATGCACTTATGTATGGACACATAGATTTTGATGATTTATATAGAGATGGTGATATTCATGGTATGATGTTGTAGTTATGTGTGTAATTTCTAGTGTTATTATTTATGTGATGGAAACTAGGTGGATTAGGCATGATTGAGTCAAGGTCATAGGCATGATTGAGTGAGGTCACTTAGGCATGGTGGAGTCAGTTGGTTTAGGCATGATGGAGTCAGGTCACTTAGGCATGGTGGAGTTAGGTCGGTTTAGGCATGGTGGAGTTAGGTCGGTTTAGGCATGGTGGAGTTAGGTTAGTTTAGGCATGATGGAGTCAGGTCATAGGCATGGTTGAGTCATGGTTTATGGTTTTGATTTAAGTTCCAAGTTATTGGTAACATGGGAGACAAATGGTGATGTATATGCATGTTATGGTTTAAATTTTCAAATATATGCTATGGTGGAAATATAAAAATGATAAATGAATTATTTGATGATGTGGTAAAAATGTTTGTTAATTGGTGCTTGTTTGGTTTAATTTCCAATTGTTGATATAAAATGGAAACTAACTAAGGTAGAATGTGAATAGGAAAATGAAGGGGAAATTGGTTAGGGTAAAGAGTGGCTGAGCTAACCTCCAAGGGCCCCATGCCCTAGGAGTACTTCTGCGCATAGCCCCGAAAAAGGGGCCTCAAGCCAATGTAGTTTGCCCATAAGATGGGAAAGAATATGATGAGGTAGAGGAATGGGTTGGTAGGTTTTAGGTATGATTGAGTGTAGGTCATAGGCATGGTTGAGTCATTTAAGATGTAGGTTTCAATGGTCTGGTCTTGTATAGGATAATCAATAAGTAATGAGGAAGGTGAGTGGTAAGAGGTCTTAAAAGAGCCACTTAATTGATAAGAACCCTAATGAGTCTACCATACCCAAGATGAGCTTATGAACGTAAGAACCTAAAGGCATTGCATAATGGACTATTCTAAGGGTAAAGAAAGTCACATGATCATGAAATGTCATAGTTGCGGAAAGTCCCTTGAGTAGAGAGGAAATTAGGGTGAAAAGGAAATGATGTGAAAATATGTGGTTTAGCGTAACTTGGTGTGCAACATGTTTTCCTGGCAAGAAACCCATGACCAAAATAGACAAGTCCATGATGAAAAGTTATCATTTTCTTATTTTGTGTTTGTTATTGATTGACTGATCGATGCAAGAATTCTATATGGGATGATTATATTATCTCCTTGAGGTCTTCGTGAATCTGATCGATGTGGGAAGCTTATGAACATTTTATTATATTTTTACAATGACTTTATATAGTTGTCCTTCGAGGGAGCAGTCTATTTATAATAACGAGATAGAGAGAAGAGATGTCCTTTTTGAGGGAGTCATCTTTTTGCTAGAATTTTGACTCAAGGAGTTGAATCCCATTTTGTTTTTGGACGTTTAAGTCATGGAAAAGACTATATAGGAAGATTAGGTTCTTGTTTAGAAGACAAAACCATAGTCCATAGAGGTTAACTATGAAATAGATGGTTTCAAGTGATGAAAAACCATGGGATTCCATCTTTGAAAAGATGAGAAGTATCCATGGAATCATGCTATGAGTAAATCGCAATACTCCTATTGAAGATAAGGCTGAAAGGTGATGGGTAATCACATGATTCTTGTTTAGTCGTTGATCCTCAAAATGGGTAACATGGAAGGTGAACGACACTCAAGGGATGAGCGGTCAATAGACAAAAGGTGATATAGGACTAGATTTCAACAATAAAATGGTCTAAGATGTAAGGCATTAAGGGGCTCATGTTTGGGTTTACCTTCGAGTGAAGACAAATGATAAGCACCTGATCCATAGGCATGAGTAACGATATAGGGTCCAATCTAATTAGGAGCAAATTTGCCCCATTTACTTTTCTCTTCTTTGGTTACATGTTGATTTTCCTTTAGGATGAGGTCGTCGACCTAGATTATTTTCTCATGGACATGTTTATCATAGGCATGTTTGATACATTTTTAGTAGATTTGGAGATGGTCATGAGAATTGAGATGGAGTTCATCTAACAATTCAAGTTGTGTTAAACGGTCTTGGAAAATATCATCGTCGTTGAGCATATCTTGTAGTGAGATGTGAAGAGATGGAATTTGGACTTCAAGAGGTAAGACAACCTCGGTACCGTAGACTAGAGAGAAAGGTGTGGTAGCAGTTGAAGTGTGAATACTAGTGTGGTAGGCCCACAAGGCAAAGGGAATTTGCATATGCCAATCCTTCCCAATATCGTCAACTACTTTCATAAGAATTTTGTTCAAGGTTTTATTGGTTGATTTTGCTTGGCCATTTTGTTTATGGGTAATAAGGTAATGGAAAATGAGTTGAATACGAAAGCTGTCACACAAATTTTATAGGGTTTTGTTTTGGAATTTCTTTCCATTATCAGTGATGAGACAGTGAGGGATGCCAAAGTGAAAAATTATGTGATGGTTGATGAATTCACATATTTTCTCGGCTTTTGTAGAAATGAGGGAATGGATTCTACCCATTTATTGTAATATTTAGGAGCAGTTATAATCCATTGATGGGCTGTGAAGAATGAGGATTGATCTCTTTGACAAGATCTAATCCCCATTGTGAGAAAGGCCAAAGGTCTCATGTGAGGTATAAGGCATGAGGTGTGTGATGAAGATTAACATGTTGCTATAATTTCACACAACATTTGACATAGTCAACAATGATCACGGTTTAGGGTTGGAAAATAATAGCTAAGGCAAATAATGCATTTAGCAAAAGCTAAACCACTAAAGTGCCCGACCACAAATTCCATCATGAACTTCCTTGATGGTGTAGGGAATTTCAGAACTTGTAAGGCATCGTAAGAGAATACCGTCAAATTTGCATTTATAAAGGAGACAACCCATCATGACATAATGAGAGAAACTTTTAAGAAAGGCATGTTATCCATTAGGAGTGAGATCGGGAGGTAGAATGGAAAGGGAAAGATAGTTTACAAATTGCTTATTCAAAACGTCACGGGGGTCGGTGCAATGGTTACGATGAATTGGACCTCACGAGGTAAATAAGAGGGTGATTGTCACCTTTGTATTGTGACAAATATTTTAGAGTTGTCGAGGTGAAGTGGGTATATGTTAAGCCGGGTAGACCATGGTATCCACAAATTTATTGGTAGAACGTGGGGTGGTTTGAAGTTTGTAATGGTCAAAGGTAGTCAAAAGTATGTCTACATGATGTTTATAATTTTGAATTACTTCATTACGACACTAGTATATACCATTAACTTGGTTTACAACCAGTTAGGAATCACCAAAGATATTGATTGACTTAACATCTAAGGTATAAACAACCTAGAGACCTAATATGAGTGCTTTGTATTCAATGATATTGTTTGTACAATCAAAATATAGTTTGAAAGATAAAGGCATGGGTTCACCGCCAAGAGGAACAAGGATAACACCAACACCGCACCCACAGTGACACTTGGAGCCATTAAAGAAGAGGGTCATTTGGTAAGTGGTATCATCTAAGGAGAGGGTAGCTATGGATTCATCTAGGAAATTGAAGTTAGAGGGTTGATTCCCGAAAGAGGTGCATCTGCTAGTTGGTCAGCGATGGTTTGGCCTTTGATGGATTTTTGATGAATGAATTCAAGGTCAAGGTTTGCGAGAAGCATGAGCCAATGTGTGGCATGTTGATGTTGATAGGGTTTTGCATACATGTAGTGTAGAGGGTCAGTGTTAGTGATGAAAAAGGTTTTTTGGTTGAACAAGTAATGAAAAATCTTGGTGGCAAAGAAAACTAAGGCTAAACAAAGTTTTTCGGCATGGGTGTATTTAGTTTTATAGTCAAAAGGTTATGACGTATATAATACACCACTTTCTCTCTGTGTTGCTTGTCACGATGAGTGAGCATGACACCTAAAGAAATGGTTAGTGGTGGAAACATATAGGTAAAAGGGTTGCTCATACTTAGGAGGAATGAGAACTAGTGGTTGAAGAAGGTATTGTTTTAAGGTGTCATAGGATTTATGACATTCATCATCCCATTTGAATGAGCGTCCTTTTGAGGAGATGATGAAATGGTTGGGCGGTGGTTGGAAAATCTGTGAGATAAAATGAAAAATAAATTGTAACTTACCTTGAAAACTGTGAAGTTGACAAAGATTAGTAGGTGGAGGCATTTCAAGAATAGTCTTCACTTTAGTAGGATCAAATTTTATGCCACACAAAGAGATGATGAAACCAAGGAGTTTTCTTGAAAGTATTGTGAATACACACTTCTTGGGTTGAAGGTGAGCACAATACTTGATGAGGTGGTCAAAGATGACCTTAAGGAATGTTAGGTGTTTAGCCCGATGTTTAGATTTGGCAAGAAGGTCATCTACATAATCTTCCAATATGCGATGCATGATGTCATGGAAGATATAAATCATGGCTCACTGATATGTGGCACCAGCATTTTTAAGGCCAAAAGGCATGACTCGATAGCAGAAGGTCCCCCAAGGAGTGATAAAGATGATTTTGTGTTGATCTTCTAGAGTGAGTAATATTTGATTATAACCTGAGAAACCATCCATGAGTGATAGCATCTCATGGCCGGTGGTGAGATTAACTAGTTGGTCAATGCCTGGTAGAGGAAAATCATCTTTGGGGAAAGTGAGGTTAAGGTCATGAAAATCCATGCAAATGTGGAGTCCCCTGTCACTTTTTGATAAGAATGATGTTAGAAATCTATTAGGGATAGTCAATGGGTAGGATAAAGGAAACCAAGAGAAGGCATTGAAGTTCTTCTTTAATAAGAAGAGCAATGTGAGGATGCATTTTCCATAGCTTCAAATTTATGGGTTTGGCATTAGGGATGGTAAGGATATTGTGGACCACAATTTTGGGTCAATACCATGCATATCAGCATAGGACTAAGAAAAATTGTTGCTATGGTCCCGAAGGAAAGAAGTAAAAGATTCTGTTCAACAACATCTAAAGATTGGCCTATCTTTAGAATGTGTGGGTCATCTTGAGTATTAATGTTGATTTTGAGATTTGGTTCATTCAACATGGCTTACATCTTAGAGGGTAACGACTAGTGAATATAAGAATCTTCCCCAACTAGGTAGGTGAGGATAGACTTATCATCCCGACATTGAAGCAGCGTTAATAGAATGTGCATCATGGATCATGTTAGGATACAAGAAGGGAAGAGAAGAAGGAACCTCGCCATTGTGTTGATAGGTCAGAGGTCCCAAGTCAATCATGTTTATGGAAAAAAAGTTAGGAGGAATAGATTCGGGATCTATAGACTCTGTGGGTAAAGGTGATGACATTGGTGAATGGGGTGAAGAAGGTTTCTCTTCCTCAATGAGGTCGACATGGAACTTCTTGGAAGGTGGTGTGGAAAATCTAATGCCACTACGGTCATTGTGATTATGAGTGGTACAAGGAATGAAGTATGTCAAACTTGTTCATAAAAAGCGAAGCCAAAGCATTTCCTTGCCCAACAATGTAGGAAAGTGTGGGAAAAGCATAGGTTAGTAAGGGATTGGAGGTTAGATGAAAATGGTCATGTTTGGATGGAGGTTTGGGTAAATAGGTAGAAGTGTCAAGTCCCCCATACATTAGGTTAGTGTGAAGGTGGGGAGGACCATAAGAGAAGACCTCACTTATGTGTTAGTCATAACGAGGGTGCTAACATGCAGGTTTCCATACTCTTGCGGAGTGAGGAATGTGTCGATATTGTATAGGCGGTACTCCCCTAGAGTGAGGCATTGAAAAATACCTTCTAAGGGATTGGTAGTAGATATGCGGGTAGCAAAGATAGACGATTCACTAGATGATTGGATAGGAGGGGTATTAGTTGGTTGGGAAGTAGAGTGGTCAGCTATGGAGGTTACAACAACAATGGGAATAGAAGACTTAGATGTGGGAGAGGGTGGCGGAAGCATTGGTGGATGTGTTCATGGATGAAGGATAAGTGGGGGCAGTGGTGGATGCTTGACTGGTACAAGTACATCGTTGGGTCGATGTAACATTTTATAAGTCTTTAATGGTGACGGGTTAGTGGGGATGGTATAATTATGTCCTTCATCTTGAATTTTACACAACAAAGTGTAAAGTTGAAGGGACACAACCCATGACGTGAATCCAATGTATTATGAGCAATAGGTTATACTATAACTCTCACTCTATGACATAGAATAGTTCTAGGATAGTGTGAGGGCCTACACAAACGTGAAGGATAATGGTGCAAAGGGTGGAGGTGATGGCATCGTTGAAGGAGCGTAACATAACTAGGTTATTATGCATATAGTTAGAAGGGATACATTTGATTATACGTGTGGGAGGATATGATGTTAATGCTAGCACCACCATCGATCATGATGCTTTGTACGCGTATGTTATCGATATAGACATAAATGAATAAGGAGGGATCATGGTCATCTGACTGGAGGGTAAAATCTCGTCATTAGAGAAGTTGAGGGTGGTGACTTGAGGAGTGGGCATGGGGGTAGAAGAAGGAGATGATTTGGTAAGTGAGGCCACATGGTGAGGGGTAATGATGGAGGCCACTGGTGTGGGATCATCGGGTAAAACTTCAATGGATTACAAAACCTCAATAAGGGCTTATCTATGAGATTCAAAAGTTTGAACGAGATCATACAATGACATATTTAGAGGGGACTGATGTAATTATTGTGAGATGGGTGACTCTATCAGAGATAGGGTATGTAGGTCCATATATGGTGATTTTGGGTGTGGGTGTAGAAGGTATATCAAGAACAGGGTTGGTTGATGGGTTAGTTGATTTTCCTTGCCTTTGTCTTTTTGAGCACAAGTGGCAACATGAACCATGTTAATATGAGGGGAAGGGGAAAATGGAGAAGGTGTAGGATGAGTGGTGTAACAACATGATGGGAAAAAACCTATCGGGGAGAAAAGCCTTGTGAAGTGAGCTGGGTGTAATGAAATTTGGGTGGTGATTTGGATAATTCTCTAATACGTACCATGTTGATCTCAAATTTTAGAGGTGGATAAAATGGTTGTGGGGTGGAGATACTAATCGCTGAATGGGTAAAGGATGATGATGTGTGGTGATAGGTGAAGGTGGAACATGGTCCTCATCAAGAAGGTCATCATCATTGAAATTTTGTTCAGGAGGAAAAAGTTGGAGAAGAACAGTTTTCAGAGCCTTAAAATTTTCTACATCATGTCCTGGTACACGATGATAGACACACATATTAGTTTCATCAAACCCTTTTGGTTTGGGTTTGAGAAGATCGTAAGGTTGAAGTGGTGGTAATGTGATGATGGAAGTCTCTAAGAGATTGGTTAAAATGTTGTCATAGGACCCCGCTAATGGATCAAAATGGGAAGTGAGTGTGGGTTTGGGTAAAGGTTTTGATGATCGGGAGGGAAGAGGATTTATAGGAGGGGGAATGGGTTGACCCAATGGTTTGGTAAGTGGTATTGTTTTAGATTTTTATGGTATCTACTTGGGTAAATGCTTGGTAAAAGAGCTAGCACTAGAATATTTTGTTGCTTTGACTACTTTATTGGAGAGTATTGGGTTCTTATCTTTGGGTTGCACCTTCTTGGGTAAAGGTGACATGGGGTGCGAGATGCGAAGGGAAAGAAGATGGTGGAAGAGGATGGGTTACCCGAAAGGGGACAACTCGAGTTGCGGTGGAAGTGGTTGGTAGAGGTGGGGTAGACATCAAGGGTTGAATTTTTATAGGCAAGGATGGGGTTATAGTAACTAGTGGAGGTATAAGTGGTAAGAAGTTAATGAGTGAAGGTGAGGGTGCTTGGTTTTTGGGTGAATGAGGTGTAATGAAGGATCGTGATGAAGTAATAGGTTCCTTAGATTTTAATTGGCCTTGGGTAGGAGCTGTTGGTCAAGGTTGATGGATGGGGCCTTAGGATGGGCGATGGAAGGGGAAGGTGATAAAGGTGTGGTAGGTGAGACCAATGTATGTGGCCTAGAAGTTTGGGTTTTCCTTTTAGGCATGGGGGGATAATGTTGGTACAGGATTGGGAAGACATGGCTAAGTCTAATTAGATAGGTGGGTGAGTAAGGATTAACGTCGGCATGACACCCAAAGTAGTGATGGGTCTAGATACGGATGAGGAGATAGGTGTGGGTAGGTTTTTAGGTTTGGGAACAATTTTAGTTTTGGGTAGAGGTTTGGATGTAGGTAGGGATGATGAAGAAGAAGCCATTTCAATAGGAATGGTCAATGTTGACATAGTTTCTTGAAAATACCTTTGGGTAGATCATGGAAGTATCAACGAGGAAACATTTACATTTGGGTCGAAAAGGGGAGATGAAGGCATCCCCATAGCATGGAATGATCAACGTAATCCAAGCGATTGACTAGCCATGAAAATAGGTGTTGGTCAGTCAAAATATGAAAGTTAGAAAAGGACATACAAAAGGGTCGTGTAGAAGAGAAGAGCGCATTCAAAAGTGTGGAAGATCGAAAAGGATTGCACGTGAAGAACAAAGATAGGTTTGGGACTTAGCCATTTTCATGATGATGAGCTATTTTTGGAGATAGCAACAAACACACAAACTGGTTGGAGACTTCAATGACACACATTGGCTTTTAAAGGGAGGGTTGGCTATGAAACACTTCACATGGATGGAGGCTAAAGATAGAATTGTGAAGTGGAACTGATAGTTGACTAAGAAAGATCTATTGTTAGCATTCTTGCATGTAAGACTATTTTTGTAATGACACGTAGCTAATAATAACATGCGACCTATTTTGGGATGGAATAAGAGGTGAAGGGAAAGTCCCCACCCTTATAAATATGTAGTGAACTATGTAACATAGAGAGAGTGTGAGAACTTGTTGTTGTGAGGCTATCAAAGGTGTTGACAAATCGATGATGCATAAGCGTTTACTACTTGTTATTATAAGGAAGCTTCTTTATATTAATGAATTTTATATAATGGATATTATGGATTGAATCAAGGTGTTATCATGGTTATAGTTTAGTATTACATGCTTGATTTCATCATGGTTATCTTTTAAGTCTATTATTCTCTAGATCTAGATCTGAACATGCACTATAGAATGATATATTAGTCATAGATCTAAATGCTTTAAGTCTTCATCATGCTAACATCCTATAACAACAACCCTAAAGAGGGTCCTAATACCTTTGTGCATTTGGAAGGTGAGCACTCGGTCTAGGTAGAGTGATGTGCCCGGTGTGCCCAGGCTTGATCAACAGTGAATTCAAGGATCTGCATCAATGGGACTCCTGAAGAAGAGAATGGAATTGGTTGGGTGGAAATCCCTATAAAATATGTCTGAGATAGGGAATTGGCTAGCTTTGGACTCTATAGGTAATAGATCCGAGATCACATCAATGGGGTCCTAGGATCTTTGGGGATAAAGCGCCACCGATAGGTAGTGGTATGTCTGACGAGTCTCCCATGGGTAGGAGAGATAATAGGTTGAGTGAGGTAGAATTCTCCCTTGGTGGAGGAGAATATGATGATAATTCTCCTGTGGATGGGAGAATTAAAAGTATTGACTATTTGGTAGGTTGGGAGGTAGACGGTGAAATGACATCGATAGAAAGTTTGGGTTATTCCATGAGAGCGCAGGGAGAGATGAGGGGGAATCCTTTGTGGGTGGAGGAGTAGAAGAGGTATGGTCCTATATGGGTACATGAACTTGTGCCAAAATTTCCTTGATAGACAAAGTAGGTGGGATTTGACGAATGAATGGTATGATATCAAAAATCACGTAGACTTCATGGACATTATTGTCCGTTGCTGGATAAAGGTTCAATAATTTGATTAGATGATGGTTTATGGTTAGGGAATGAATTTTTAAAGATGTGCAAATTTTGATTTTCCGGTGCATTTGGGTTATCCATGACAAGGTATCCATTATCTATCATCTCTTGGACAATGTTCTTAAAATTTATGTAGTTACCATCACTATGACCTTTAACGAGATGGTAATTAGTAGTCATGTTCTTTATACCATGCGAGACATAGGATGGGAAGGATCGAGACTGTATGAGGTTTTATGGGAGGAAGTGTAATGGATCCAACTTTAAGAAGCTTTTCCATGACTGAGCAATAGGGCTCTCTAATCAAAGTGTACTTTTGTTGCTCCCACTAGAGCTGAAAGGCCTAGACATGGGAAATATTGGAAGAAGGTTGGGCTTGATTAGAATGATGATGTGAACCCGTCTTGAGGACTATTAAATTGGCAGATCCTTTAGGATTTGAATAGTTATTTTGAGGTTTTGAAGATGAAGAAGAATCATTTGATTTAAATGGGGAATTATTGTTTCGTAATTGGATTTTCTTTTCTTCAATGCGTGAATTTCTATCTTTCGTGCCATGGTGAATGCTTCATCAAAGGTTTGGAAGGTTTATATATAGAGTTGGTGAGATGTTTCTAGCATGAGATCTAATGAACAACTCACTAAGTTTAATCGAGGTAGTTGAACGTCAATTGGTTAATAAGACTCACTTGGCAGGTGAAAAAAATCTATGATAGATTTAGCTTCATCTTGTCGGGTTGAATAGAGATCGGTTATGGTGACTTTCTTGGTAACATTGATAAAAAATGGTCTAAGAAAGCTTGGGCTACTTGATTAAAGGAATAAATGGAATGTCTAGGTAGTCCACTATACCAATCCAATGCTGGTCATGTCAAGGACATTGGGAAGGTTCGTAGGAGCAAAGCGTCATTGTGGGAAATTAGGTAGTACCTATGTTTGAGCACCGTAAGTGTTTCTTGGGTATTCTTATTGTTGAAACAAATTAATTTAGGCATTTCCCAATGCACATGGTAGGGACGAATGGGAATATATGGATGGATAGGATTATTATAGATTTCATTATAAGTTAAATAATTACCCAGAGACCAAAAAAAATCAGATGCTTTAAGGTCTGCATATTTTCCATCATCATCTTAATGAGGTCATTAGTAGGTTGTGATGAATGGGTGCCCCCTACAAAAAAAGGGGTCGATGATGGATAAATGAGGTGGGTGGTATGCTAGTGTATGGTGGTGTTGAGTATGAGAACTATGCCGGAGGAATAGATGTAGGTGGAAATTATCCAAAATAAGTGATAGAAAAGGTCGGGGGTGGTTGGTAGTATGTGTAAGTGGGTGGGGTAGTCATAATAACTCTAGTGGTGATTAGGGGTAAGGAATGCAGGATAGAAAGAATGAGGTTCTAGAAAGGGGTGTAAGTTACCAACATTGGAGGTGGTTGTGATGTAATAGGTATATGTGAGGTGGTGGGTGCAGATGGGGCTATACTTAAAGTGGCTATCAATCGAGAGGACAATTGATGTCACGGGTGTGATAGATGACATAGATGCTACAATTATAGTGGTTGTGGGATCTAGCTGAGACACCACATGTGGTAAAGTGGATGAAGGTAGCATTGAGTTGGTGCTAGCTGATGCAGAGGTGGGTGTGAGAGTAGGATGGATAGATATGGGCATGCTTTGTATATTAACTATCATGAGGAGTCTTGGGTGGAAGAATGAATAAGGTAGTATTGGAGGGCCATGGGATTTTGGTCGAGGAGTCTCACGAACTCCTCGTCACCGTAGTAGTAATGGGGATAAGTTGAGTCAGATCCATAGGTGATAGGATGGATGGTGGTGATGGACTAGGTGGGAGTGGCTGACAAATGGTGTGAAATACAAGGGTGTTAGTTTGGTTGCAAGTCAACACTATGTGAATAAGTGTTGACTAAGTAAGATTGTATTGTATTCATAGAAAACAACAGGATGGAAAATAATTGATTATGAGAGGTGAACTAGTAGGTGCTTTGATTAAAAATAAAAATAGAAGGAATGATCTTGGTTAGGCCACCTGATCTTTGGTTAGTAAGTGACCAATGATAGTCACAAGAATCGATGCTTGATTCTTGTAGGAAATTAACAATTTGAGCAAGTGAGACAGAAACTAGGGAAAGTCAACTATGGAAGCTATATTTAGTCAATAATATCATAATGCAAAGGATATGGTGATATCCAGATATTTTAAATAGAGAAGAAGATGAGATGAGTTCTCTTTGGGTAAACTGACCAAAAGCATAGGGAACCGACACCGGTCAGATGAACCGATGATGACGAGATGTAAATCGATGCGATTCTTGTGAAATCTATAGAATGAAGAAAAGTTTTATTTTTTTGAATTAAAGTTGAATGAGACACTAACCCAAAAGTATAAGTGTGGTAAAAATAATTCCTGACACACTAAAAAATAGTTGGATTACACGAACTATGATTATGGAGTGTGAAAGGAAATAAAAATGGAGAATACGACCTCACACCTCAAAATGCAAGTCAAACACAAAGCTAAGAAAAACACGTACTCCTATAAGAGAATTTAGTGTGTTTAGATTATGATATTTAAAGAGTGACTCATGAATTTAGAACTGATTTTTTGGTTGGGAAGGATTCCTACAAAGAAGGAAATTCTAAAGGTGAGGTTTCAGGTTATATTTTGGTGGGGGCAAAGCTATTCTCTCGATTGGTGACTAGACAGAGATAACCAACTATGTTTCCACTGTCAATCCTATGATCGTGTGATCATTACAAACTTCTTTTGGGTGGGATATTGTCTAAGAATATGTATATATTCCAATTTGTACAATTTTTCAAAGAGAGAAGAAAGAATGTTCTTTTCTACGATTGAGTTGTGTCAACCATTAGTTGGTCATGACTTCCAGCATATAGGTTGCCCTCAATTTGAGTGTGAGATATAATGCAACAAATGATAATGCTATATGCAAGTGTTTTAAACCCAAATCGAAATGTGATATTCGATGTAGCAAGTGATGAATAGGAAGAGGGATGCTTTTTCACTAATGTAATACTAATGAAAGAAAGAAATATTATTTTTATAGCACCAAAAACACGATTGATTTTAGACAATAGAAAGAGGGGAATATTGCAGAGAAGAAAATTAATGTGGAAGATTTTCAAAAGGGAATCAAAGACACAACTTTCACCTAAGAATGAATAAAATGCAAAATAACCCTTGATAGGTCCCCAGGCGTGCCAAAATGTTTCACCATTTTCTTTATGGATTTGACGAAAGCAGAGATAAGGTGATGGGCCAAAGAGGAATACTTGTTGTGATTATCGGTTTAGAGGTCATTGTGCATGTTCTAACTTATTGATCCAATGTTGATTGCGTGAGCTTCCTTTTGGCTAGGAGGAACTACCTGAAATACAAAACAAGACCACAAAAGAGAGTTAAACAATATATGCCAGTGGGCTACCTAAAGCATGTGCTAGATCCAGAAGTGGGGTTCTTCCTTGGTGGTAATCAATCCAATATTTAATAAAACTTAACGTAATAAATGACGTAAATAAATAATTTCCTACTATAGTTGATATGATTTAGGTATCTCATCCAAATACAATAAAAAATATAATATAATAGGCTAGGTTATGATTAGATCTAGAAGTAGGGTAGGTAGTCAAGGTGTTTAGATAAGTTAGGGTCACATTCTAGGTAGCTTGAATCACTTGAATGTAATTTATTAGGTTTTTGTTATTGGTAAGGTTACCAAATACAAAGATTGATGTCGGTGAGTGTGATGGATGAAATAAGAGAGGAACCGATGATGGTTAAGGAGGGATGGTAGAAATTCAATAAAATAGGTTTTGGGGGTTTTTCTGAGATTGAACAGAGATGGTAAGGGGAATAGTTAGGTTTGTGGAGGTGTTGGGAGTACTCATAGGTATTCAAGAATTAGGTATAGGTGATTAAATGATTATGGGTGATGGAATGTTGGGTTCATAAGAAGGTAACAAAGGTGGGATTGAAAATACAAATGGATCTTTGATAAACAAAGATAAAGAAACTTTATAATCTAAAAAAGCATGAAATGATGTAGGTTAAATATATACTTATTGGTATTTGTAGATTTTATGGTTGACGATGGTGATGGTTGATTTGTGGAATGGTGCTTTAGTGCTGCAAAGTGCTTCCTGAGAATGCTACCGTGAATGCAAAATGCCTTCGGATCCGTCTTGGTGCTAGCTATGGCTGTCTCAGATGTGTAAAAGGCTCTAGTTCTTACTTACATGTAAATCTCCTTTGTTCCAAAACTCAAGAATGTGGCCAACCCCACAAAAAAGGTTACCAAAATGAATATAAGGTAACTGACGCAGCGTTTTAGGGTGACCGGTGCGATTTGGGTTGATCGACATCGATTAAGGTGGGAAATCCTATGTTTACTAAAATTGACAAATCTTGGCAATATTTTTGGGCGAACTCTCTATATTCTTGTGGATCAAAACAAAATTTTACATTTCAATGAGTGGGAATGTGGTTAGAGGGAGAATATGCATATGATTTTAGGGTTACATTAAGTCTTAGTTCATTACGGTAGGTAGGACTAAGTCTTAGTTAGTTATGGTGAGTGAATGAAAAGTCCTATAAAAGGGAAATATGATAAAAATATGTTTGTGGTGAGGTGTCTAGGTGAGGTGGTGGGGTGAGGTGTTTAGGTGAGGTGTAAATCAATTTTAATTAAGGTATTTAAATAATGAAGGAAGTGAGGATGCATATTAGTTTAATTATAAATATTTAAAGTAATATTAATGTGGGGTAGAAGGGTCATGGTTAGGTGAATATGTTTAAGTTGGCTATTTGGAAAGGGACAAAGGGAGTGTGACCCAATTTTGGTGTCTACATACACATCTACCCTTTGGATCTATTAGTACCTATTGGGAGATGGAAGAGACCTTCCTTTAACACTTTATACTTAACAATGGCCCTAGAGTCACATATGATCATTTACCTAGCTTGCATCAAGGCACGACAGAGCCCATTATTGATTACATTTTACATTTCAATGTCTGCATGCATCAATTAGTTTTCTAGCCCATTGACTTAGAAAAGTAATTCATATTTTTTCATGGATTGATTCCTCCTTTAAAACAACGCTTGTAATATGATACATGCAACTCATTCACACTCTTATGCTATAAGGTCATCAATTTAGAATATGATCTCATTTTCACACATGTCGTAGATCCTCCTCCTCATTTTCTTACTACTACACCATCTAGATTTCCTCCTCTTCCATATTTTGAATGTGCTCCTAGGTCTCTAGCTCCTCTACCTTGCAAGAAAAATCAATCTACTTGATCACATAAGGCATCTCCATCCCCTCCATGGGAATCATCATGATTTTCTCATGACACTAGGCCTCATGATGTGTTGCATGTTTTGATTGACCAGTGCATGATTCACTTACCTTCTACTCAAAAGTATCATCCACCTCATCATTTACACCAGAAATGTGATAGACCATATTACAATTATCATCACATTAATGGACATTGCGATAATGATTGTAATTCCCTTTATGATCGATTACACCAATTAGAAGTCATAGGTTTCATTACCATTACCTTTGGCTATCGCTCTCGTGAGTGGTATATGTCTATAATTCCTCAACGACATGCTTCTAGTTTGGTCTAATTATCTCCTACATCTACTCCTCAAGTAACTATTCATCCATCCATTCTTTGCACCATCTCATCCACTAGGTCATGCTCCTACTAAATATCAGTTGCCTAAGACATCAAAATTTGTGATGCCTACCATTGTATAACCCAAAATTGGCACGGTTCCATTTGGTATTCCATTTGATTCATACACTCATGATACTTACATGCCACATTCTTCCACTAATGCACGCTCTGCTTGGTCTTTAGTAGGTGATTTTCTCACCTTACCTCCGATGAAACACTTGTGTTCTTATGGTTCTTACATGACTATTGAGGGGTATATTTTATAATAAGTCATTCCATTTCCCCATTATATCTATATACTACATACTCATTCATATGTGCATACATTTATCACCATCTATTTGCACATCCAATACACTCTTTCATCATCTGTCACCAAACATCATTCATCAACTAACACATTCATCTTGCACATTTTGATTCATCTGCATCATTATTTCCCGATGACGTACTCTTGTGCTATGGTTCACACTTGATTGTTGAGGGCATACTATATACATGAGCCTCAAAAAAATTCACACTTTACAAACCATGCATTCTCACACACTTGACCATATCACATATTTTACACTAGACACATTTATATAACATATCTCTAACATTGCTTAGTCACACTAGATATTACACATCTCATACATCACATATCATACACGTAGGACATCATCTATCACAACATATTCTACACACTTTGTGTCTTATTCACTCTACATATCTCCTACAACTACTTATACACAATACAGTCACTATCCTATGACGCACTCCACTTCCATGGTCCATACTCGAATGCTAAGGCTATACATCTAAAATGGACCTCATCACTTTGACACATTTAATCAAATTTCTCATTCACTCACACATTTACACTCTCAATTTGTGCTTTGACGATCACATCTTTTACATACACACATTTCAGACCATTTCCCAATGATCTACTCTCGTTTATAGTTCATTCTTGGTGGTGAGGAGGCATGAATAAATGAACCTCATTGCATACATGAACATCCACTCGGGGCATGTTGCCCCTATCATTTGCATTACATTCCATTCCATATCTCCCACAACATATTGCATATCTTGGATGCATTTACTCTTTATTACTTTTTCTTACATGTTCACTTTATTACACAGGCTAGATAGATATATTGTATGTCATTATCTTTATCATACACACATGCGTGCTCACTTTCCTTTTTAGTTGTGATCACAGATTCTATAAATCTATTACACACAACATGGATGCTTGGTGTAGTACCTATTACCGAGTCCACGAGAGGTTCTTGAGGGCATCCACTTTTGTACACTATAGGTGTTATTGTTTTATTTTTTTCATAGCACATTACTTTATCGTATTATACATGCTTTGACATACTCTTTATCTTTTTAACATGTTAATGGGTGCTTCATGTGCAACATTTGTTATACTGAGGACTATATTTTTTAGATTGGTAATAAGATTTAGTTTTGAAGGGACTAAAAAACCCTTTACACAAAAAGAATCCAAGGCACACATGCCAACAAAAAGATCCAAAAGCATAGTATAAAATAGGCTTGCGAGTAGCGCAAAAAAAAAGAGTAGACCATAAGCGTTCTAAGTATTACAAGACAAATTTTTTTAAAAGGAAAAAATACTTAGAGCAACTAGGCACAAACAAACCTAAGAAAGGAAAAATAGAGAAAATTTTAGCTAAAGGGCAGCCATCAGTCCATCTTGCTCTGATAATATTTTCTTTTGGTTCGAGTACTTGGGCTTGCTTCCTTATTCCCTTTACACTTGATGATGACCATGGAAGGCATTTTTCAGTGTTCTTCTCCTCCATCTCCTTGATGTCTTCCTCATAAGTATTTCTCATTTCTAGTAGCATGTTAAACTCTTCCTTTTTCACTTCCATTTTGGAAATTTGATCTTGGAGTATCGATATACTCTGCTCTTGCATAATTAAATCCGTGTTCAAACCTTTGATACATGCTTTTTGGATTATAGTTTTTATGTGGCAATATTTAACTTCTCGTACCAATTTTTGTTGACCACTACAATGGTGTCCATCGACTCCACTCTAAGGATACATACATCCCAAACAGCAGTTTCTCTAGCTCTCTCCCTATTCCCAACACTTTCCTCCATAACCTTGTCACCCTTTTTAACATCATAGAGAATGTAATCTATGTCAATAGACCCATCATGTGACTTCTCCTTTTTCATTTTATTCATGTGAGACGCCAAGGTCTCATTATCTGAATCATCACTTTTTTCTTGAGGATGAGGAGGGATAAGGATTCTCCCTTTCTTAAACAACAAAAAAATTAAGCCATGGTGGAGAGGGGTTTCCATCTTATCATTTTGGTAGTCTTCTATAGAAGTAGTTAAGGACCGAAGGAGGAAAAAGGGAAGCTCATCTCTTGGTTTCTATGAAGATAATTCAAAATGGATAGGTGGTAAGAGAAAATACTTCCTAAATTTACCCTCGAGTGTGAGTTATTTCATCACCAAAAGACACAAATTTTCCCACCTACTTGGTAAATTTTTTTTGGCAATGCCATCATTATATCGAAAAATATTTTTACCAGGACCAAAGAAGGTTGAAATTTCATGGTTTTCCTAGTTTTATCCTTATAAATTTTTAGAGCATCGGTGGAAATACCAGTGGATTCGGTGATGGTGTTCTAATTGAACTTAATTTTAGTCCCCCTCATTTTGACATGGCCTTCATACCAAGATTTTTGAAATTCATTGGAAAGATGCGGGTCATGGCCCTACAAATTTAATAAAAATGGATAATTTGCCTTGATGAAGGAGACACACAAATTTTCAGATGCATATAGGTAGTGGGTTTTGTTCACACTCTATCACCACGCATGTTTTTCCCACCAAAAAACCAATCATGCTATTGAACCAAAGGAAGAAAAAGGAACAAAAATAGAGTTGTAATACAATGTTGGCATTAAGAACCCTTTCTAAATTTCTATTCACATCCACATGAGTTTTTCATGCATATCTCTATAATTATGATTCCCCATCTAAGAAAATATTTTCTTCTTTAATCAAAATTTTTATATGATTTGAAGGAAAATCTTCATGCTGCCATCTCATCTTTCCCTATAGGTCATTTCCATGATTTTTCTATCCATCCAAAGTCTTATTCCCACTCTTGAAAATGTGTTGTATCTCGACCCTCTCAAACTTTCCCATCATCTACTTGGCCTCCCTATTTATATTCTTGCCTTCCATCCCATTTTATCATTGTTATTAAGAGAATTAATCACACACATGGAATCCCCTTCAATTATTAGGCTTTGTATGTTCATAGTTTTTCTTAACTTTAATCCCCACAACATAGTTATGGATTCAACATGGTTGTTTGAGTGGTTCCCAATCAGACTAGTATTGGCCCTTAGAAATTCACCCTTGTGGTCCTGTATTATCCCACCCCTCAACACTTCCTTCCCTCATCTTAGCTGAGCCATCAAAATTTAGTTTGCACCAACCAAATGGTGGGCATTTCCACTTGACCTTATTTTCTTTTCCTCCCTCTCTTTGTTATTTCTCTCATTTTTGATCTTGAGATTTAAATTATTTAGAATATCCAAATCTAAACCTAAGGGAGGTTTGCTAGACTTAATTTTGACAGTTTGAAAATTATCTTTAAGGTTCTAGATGATTAGCTTCACCACCTTATTTGGATTAGAACCATGGTTCCTAAAAATCTGTTATTCCTTTCAATCCATATACCCCATAGAGTATGCGGAAGGAAAATTTCCATAAATCCTTGACATTGTCATGGTGGAAAATGGAATTCCATTGTTTAGGGAGATTTGAGATATCCCTAGGAAGGATCATCTAAATTTTGAATACATCAAACACCACGAGAAAACCTAAAAAGAAAAGGAGCATTCTAAAAAAATGGTTAGCAGTTTCTTCTTGACCTTTGTAAAGGATACACCTATTTATGATTATCATGCCTCTTTTTCTAAGCTTGTCCACAAGTGAGAATTTTCTTTTAAACAACTTCCCAAAATAAAATATTAATTTTTGGAATAATTTTTTTGTTCCAAACTCTCCTCCAGTAATCATTAGCAACAATTTGTTCAAAGTTAAGGAGATAGCCAGATTTAACTTCATAAATCCCAGAATCCATGTTCCTCCATATTAGCTCATCTTGACTCTATCTTGGTGGAATGTGACAGAAATTAAGTTCATTATTGAGGGTCTCAAAGGGGAGGAGGGGGCCATTATAAGAAGGTGGAGGGATAATTTGTTTCCATTTCCTACCTTCCATCCAATAGTCACACACTCTTTCACCAAACTCTGTTTTATAAAACAGAAGTGATCTTTCCAAGGTATCTCCTCCTTTAGAGCTTGATTTCTGATCATGGGTCCTCCCAAAATTTGATATTTGTACCATTCCCCAAATTCCACTTGACCCCTTTATTCATCAATTCCCTCGTTTTCCCCAAATTATTCCAAAAATAGAACCTTTAGGAAGATATTTATTAGTAAAAAACCTAAAGTGTTGCCAACATTCCACAAATATTTCACTTTCAGTATGTCAACCCATATGCCTTCCTCTTTATGTAACCTCCATCCAAATTTGGCAATGAGAGCTTGATTCATCATCTACATATTTTTCAATCCAAGGCCACCTCTATCTTTTGGTGTTGTCACCTTTTCCTAGGCTATCAGGGGTATCCTAGTTTTAAAAATAGAAATTGTGTATGTGGTAACTCCTGTATAGAGATTTAAAGTAATTGAGATTTCTAGCTTACATTAGTAAATTACCTTTCCAAGAAGCTAATTTCTTGTGAAATTTTCAATGATTTTATCCGGCTAGTGTCATATATTTTGTTGCCACACAAGGGCATTCTCAGATAGCTATCCAGGAGATTATTTGTATTACATTCTAGGATAGTGGAAAGGCGATGTTGTTGCTTTGTTCATTAACATTGATGAAGTAACATGAGCTCTTCCTAAAGTTAAATTTTTGACCTAAAACCTCCTCATAGTTTTTAGTGATAACTTTGAAAGACTTGGCTTCCTAAATAGAGGCTTGACCAGCTGAAACCATGTCATCAAAAAATTGTTGAACAAATTGGTTCTTAACTCCATTAGTAACCTTAATTCCCTTGATTCTCCCCTCATTTTTTTCTCTTAAGCGAGCCTACTCAAATCTTCAGACACAATGATATAAAAAAGGGTGATAGTGGATCACCCTGCCTAAGACCCCTCTCATCCTTAAAAAACCACGAGGATGTCCATTGATAATGACTAAAAAGCTTGAGGTAGTGATATAGGATTGGATTAGATTGATGAGATGAATATCAAATCCCAACCTCTGAAGAATCTTAAAGAGAAATTTCCATGAAATATTATCATATGCTTTACGTATATCTAATTTGATAATCATCACTTCTCAATTGGATTTTTCTACAAAGTGGATGGTTTCATGTATGCGGGACTATCTATTTCCATGGTTATCTGTTGCATTTCTTGTCATTTATTGCTATTTATATGCTCTTGTTTGTGGTATTTTACCTTTGTCTTGTGTGCACACTTGTTTGTTTTGGCCACTATAGCCTTGATTGTCTTGCGACATCATGAGTGATGTCCCATGTTTATAACCCGATTTTCAGGGTTTACATTGTCTTCTTGAATTTTTACTTGTGTCTTAGATTACACATAGTATTCTTATCTTAAATTTCATCTTATACATGATTCCTTATATTTTCTTGTATTGACACTTATCTCCCAACCACTTTGTTTGTGTGTTCCTTGGTCTCTACCAAGAACATTCCCTCCCCCTGCAGGGCATAGTTTCAGTACAACGGTTAGTCCTCTTTTGGGCCGCATAATCCTTCAACGAAATCACATGCATCCTAAATGAGGGGGAATCATTTGGGTGAATCAGTCACCCCATACAATGTTATACATAACATAACACAATACCGTATAACATAGAATTAAGTTTCAGATAGGGCTGCGAATAAGACTTTGGTCCTTAGCACAACGATGTCCTTCCTGGATGCAAGTAACCATGGGGTGATTACAAAACAATTAGTAGTTCAAAAAAGTCTATAAAACTCCACTTAAAATGCATAAATTCCTTAGCACATTCACTAATTTTGTACACCATCTGTAATGGTGTGCTACATTCATGGGAAATAATTAAATGTTGGAGGATGAAACTAAAATTTTCTCCCTACACTTATTCCATGACATTGGCATGAGATCACCCCAAAAACTTGTGGCGATCAACTAACATGAGATCTCTCAAAAAAATCAGTCTTCTACAACATCTTCAGGATCCTTTCTACACCTTTTTTCTCATCACGGATCAAGTGCACATGTTCCTTTTTCACATTTTTAGCATTTTTACATACTTTTTACATACTTTTTACACATATACATGCGTATTTGACTAATTGTTTGTTCTTCTCCTTTGCGAGTCCGCTCATATGGGAAGTGGTAGTTAACATCATCAACATCATCGCAATAATAAAAAACAACATCGACATCAACAACGGGCACATTCTGCAACATCTATGCATGCATTTCCACCCAAGGGTTTATTTTTATCATCACTTTTTGCACTTTCTCCTCCTTAACATCCACACTTCACATTTTTATCACTCCACGCTTTGTCTTGTCCCTCGGTACACTCTTTCTATGTCAATTTACATGGTTATTAGGTATGCATCTCTATCTACTTTATTTTACGAAGATTTATGCTCACCAACATAAAATGGGGGAAAATGTAGACAAAAAATCATGCACTTTTTGTAATTATATAGTCCCGATTACATATTACTATTCATGTGATTCGTAAGCAATAAAAATATTAATTAACCCTTGTCTTTGACCACCTTTCTTTGCTTTTTGTTTCCACCTTTGGTCTTACACCCTTACTTGATTAGTCTGTCATTTTACACTTTGACATTTATTATCACGGAAACCAACACCAAACTAGGATGCCAAAATCTGGTGCCCTCATCCCCTTTGGGTGCCCTTTACCCGAATATAACTTTTTAACACTTTTCGGGTCCTTTTTAGCCATTTGAGTATCTTATATTTTTGTAGTTATCCTTTTTGGGGTTAGTTACAAAATTCAAGAAAGGGAATTATATAAAAATAAAGTTATGTGATCATAATAAAGGACCAAACACTAAGCATTAGCTATCACCACCTAATGTTGTATGCATCAAGAATATAAGAGATTCATTTCATACATCTAGCACCATCACAACAAACACAAGGGATGGTTATTTTGCATACAATTCATAGGAATTAAGTTCATTATATTCCATGCACACATCTATTACATTTCTTTACATATAGCTTATTTTCTCACTATCAAGTGTAACTCACACAAGAGCTACCTAAGGCACAATTCCACGCACACACACATATCTACATTGGGTATGATATGTAGTGAAGCGTTCGATTCTGCAAGTTCAGCATTATGATAGATGAGGATAGTTCAACCCGACCCCTCATTATGCATTTTTCTTTTTAGGATTTGATGTCTATTTGATGGTTTTACAAGTTCATATTTCATTGTAGGTTTCTATTGATCTTGGTGATCTTGGTGTGAGCTCAAAGTGACCAAAGGTGACTAACAAAGAATATATTATGACTACATAGAGGAGGTTTCATGAGATTTTATGCAGACCCAAGCACCTAGAAACAAGCCTAGGGTGCCCACAGGTGCCCATATCCCTCTCCAAGTTCCCTAGTCTAGGATATTTTTCCAGATCTATATTATCTAGGTCTCTGTGTGACACTCCTGTTGTTTTTTTCACTTGGCCAGCACTTTGGTATACTCCATATTTTATTGTGAATCATCTAAGTACCTTTTTCTCCTCCTTGCAACTGGGGTTTCATAATTTATTGCTTATTTGCTTGGGTTTAATTTCTATACTTAATTACATATTTATTTTCTTATTCTTTATAACATTCAAATTAGGCATGAAATCCACTTTTAGCTTAATCAATGTTTAATTTTCCCCCTTTTTCAAGTGGTTTGTGATGGACAAACCATTGGATAAAAATGAGTGGAATGATTAGATTTGTGTTGAATAGGTGCCCCCCCCTCGAGAATGGGGGTCATTGTGACAAAGTGAAATGGTCACTAGTTTGAATAGGTTTCTGGATGACATAGGATTATGTTGTATTTTTTTCCATTTAAGATGCCCTAAGACTAGGCATGAAAAAATTTTTCCACAAAGGAGGTCTCACGTGACGAAGAAGTCAAGTGATAGGGGCACCAATGGTTTCTAAACCTATAGATGTATGACTCATAAGAAGCAATGGGAAAAGGTTCTGAAAGCATATGGTATCCATGGTGTATTAGGAGACACATGTTTTATATAAAGGATGTTGCCACAAAGGTGGGCTTACGCGACCATGACGTCAAGTGATAGGGGAAGCAATGGGTTCTTGAATTATAGACTTATGAATTGACGATGAAAAAGAAACAAGTTTTTGTGAAAGGATGCAAAATATGAGATGGATTTGATAAAGGCAGGTTATGTATAAATTGATTGATTTTAGATTTTAAGAGGGTCTTGAAGCCCAAAAAGGAAGCATGGTTTTTGAAAAATGTGTAATTTTTGACAAGGATGATTAAAATGATGGTTTGGTGAGCCTTAGAGGCCATTGAATAATGTTTTAGATAAAAGGGAAGTGATTCTGGTGATTACTCTCGGTCACCGATGATTTGAAAAAAGTTATCGGGGATTAGCCCAATTGCCAATGATCGGGTGAGTGGGAATTTTTTTGATATAAAAGGTGGGTTGGAGGTTCATTTGGTATTATTGAAATTTGGGAACCTAAGAGACAAAACAAACCCTAATTTGTGATTTTTGATATTTTAATGGGATAGAGGTGGTTAGAGGTGTGTAGAGATGACAAAGGCCACTCGTGTTGAGGTAAGTGATGTTTTTAATTTTGTTTTAATTTTTTTTTGTTGAAAATGACAAATCGATATGAAATCACTAGTGATTTAGGAAATCGTGTGTGATTATAAGGGGTCACTAATGATTTAATGGAATCACAGGTGATTAATGTGTTTTTGATGAAAAATTTGTGATTTTTAAATTTTATCTGATTTATTGGTAATGGATTATTTTTGATAGTGTGTTGTTAGCTCTTATGGATGCATGCTAGAGAGAGAGATTGACGACACGGGATAGGATCCTAAAGATACTAGATAGTGTTTGTGATTTTTATCAGGTGAGGGTTGGGATCACTTGGAGGAGGTTAGATTAGGAGGGATGCATCATTACCAACATATACCTAGAGACATGGGGTAATTGTTAGCTTTTTTGAGTGATAGGACCATGTCACATGCACATTCGGTTTCCTACAAGAGAGAGATTCTAGTGACATTAGAGGATATACAAAGGATCTTACACTTACTAGTATAGGGTGAATAGGTGTATGTGAGTGATGAGGTAGGCATGTGTTGAAATTTAGTGATTCTATGGTGATGATGCAAATGACATGGTTTATACTTCTAGATATTTTTCATATGGAGCATTATATAGTGATGATGAGGAGGGTTAGGCCCTAGTCACGATGATGATGATGGGTATTAGCTATTACACATTACGATTTGGCGAGGCTAATTTTCATTGATGTTGAATGAGGTTATAGCTGATATGATGGACTACATGAAATTTTTTTCTTGGACCCCTACTTTGTAAGAAAAATGTTATATGGAGCTATGGGCTTGGAGGACCGAGCACGATTTGGGGTTTATGTATCATTTTTATTAGAGTACTTTGGGCTTATGAGAAAATTGTTGTGGCTCAGCCTAGGGAGTTTCATAGATGAGATGGGTTAACTTAGATTATCCATTGGGATTTATGGGGTGTTGATCAGATCATGTAGCCACGGGGCTTGTTAGAGGCGAGGATGTAGTCTTTTATTTACCCTATCTCGCTATGCATGTTGAGACCTCATTCGAGAAAGATCTCGAACACTCACCAAAGTGCATGAAGCTACCAAGTCCTTCCTTTGTGATGATTTCCAAGATGTTAGCATATAGATACATGATGATAAATTAACCAAGTACTCGTTCAATCATACTAAACCATTACATGCATTTAATTGGAAACACATGTAATAAAAAAATATACAAATCATATAACATAATATCAAGTACACCTTGTAATCACCATATTTAGACATATCAATAATCATAATCCATCCTCCATGATCCATTAATAATAAAGTCTTGCATAACAAAAGATGAATACATCACCATAACTAGGCAACCTTTGAAACATGCACAAGTATCAAAACCTAGCACTCGAGACATAAAGGTTGATCTCAAAAACAAGATTATTCATAGTCATGGTAATAATTAAAAATAAATACAACAAATATATATAGGTTTGGAAATTTACCTTCACCGCCTATGCAATCTCAAAATATATTACATGCTCAAAATAGCCATGCGTACATTACATGTTTTTTTACAAGACTGCTAATATTAGACATTCCTATAAATAAGACTCAATTTGTTCCTATTAATATCTTGATCCATGCATGAACTATTATATGTTCTTTATCCAAAAATAGCCTTTGCTTGGCCACCAAGTTATCCTGTTTTTATCCTTTGCTTGATCTCGCACTCCAACTTGATTTTTTATTTTTAGCCCATAAATACAGAGTCAACTATGTCTTGTGTTCCTTCCTTCTTAGGCACGAGCCTTTCGCATGCCACTTCACTAGACCTTGCATGTGCACATGATCCCCACTTGTGTACCCCATTACTCTACATGATCTTTGTACTTATCTATTTTTTCAGTCCAAAATTACCCCACACTAATTACATTATCGTCCTTGGAAATGGGGTTTCCCAACTTATCTCTTCATAAAATAAAGAATAAAGAATGAAAATAATAAGGAATGAATATACAAGAGTTGAGACATAAAGAATAGAAAAGTCTTCGGTGTGCACCGGTCTCCTTCTCCTCAATCAAAAACAAAATCTTAGGGTACTATTTATTAATTGTGATCTCCAACTCATTCCATTCTACCAGCCCCATTTTCACTGTAATTGGGATATCCAAACTATCCCTTCCATCTCTTCTAGAGTCATATGTTCTCCTTTGTGCTTGAGCTCCCTTATCACTCCAGCCAGGCCTAAAATAATTCCCTCCACAAAGTCCATATTTTGTACCACTAGTGACCCCAAATCCTCTATTCTTACTTCACAGGCTCCTTGCTACCTTAAATGCACCGCACTTCTTCACAATCACAACTAATTTCTCTTCTCTTTAAAGTGTTTCATCTTTCTTAGCTATAAGCACTTTGTTTTCTTCCTAGACTATGTACACCTAAAGGATTTGCTCGGGATCTTAGCAGTTGTTTAGTTCCCAACATTCCTTCTTCATTTCATCATTCAAAGTTTTTGGCATGACATCATACTCCTTAATCCTACGTGCTATAATATTAGTATTATTTTCCTTCTCTACTACACTATATACTTAAGCTCCCCCTTGCATGGTCACCTCTCTTGAAGTAGCAGGTGAAATAAATCTTGTAGAAATTTCAAAGACGATGGGTGTGTATTTTGTGTTTTATCATCAAATTCTAGATGCACATCCAAAAATTCTTTCCCAATGCTATCCGCAAACTCTAGAATATCCTTCTTCCACTTCTCATCCCCTGTTACGCCCTTAAGCTATTTTTTCAATTTACTACTCCTTATTCTTATAATCTTCTACAATGTTCTAAGCATGGATTCCTTATCCAAGTTTATTTGAGCCACTTATGCCACCATCTTTGTCAAGATATTGCTTTCCATTTCATCAATAAACTCAGTCAGCTTTATCATTATATGGTTCCCTTGAGGTTCCTTCTTCATCCTCTGCCTTATACATGCTTCCTCATTGACATAAAATTCAGGTTCGTCCATATGTATCTATATTATCTAGATTAGCATCTTATTTGTGTGCATGTTTGTGCCCTCGGGGTCCATTAACTACCACCCATATAACTGTTCATGAGTGAGTGTACTCTGGAATCTCACATGAACAATATTAGTAGTGTCATTAATATACATAAGTTCTAGCATCTCCAAAGCTTCTTTTCCCCCTTTCGTACTAGTCTACCTACCCGTGGGAATAAGAGTTCCAGGTGCTTGAGAACATACCTTCTTCTTTTCTCTAGAAAATTCTCCATGTACCCAGAAGGCTCACCTATACTTTTCTCCTTTTCTTCATCTCCTCCGGTGGGTTCTTCTTCCTCGCACTCATTATGAACCTCTTCATCTTCTTTGGGTATCATATTCCTAGGTTCCTCCCCACATATATTAAAATCAGGATATGGATCTAGGTTACCTGTAACCTCATCCAAAACCTCCTCTTCCTCACTATCATCATGTTTTATGAGCTTGCGCCTCCTCTTAGTATTATTTTTCTCTGGGCTTGGTTTCACATGCATTATTCTCGGTGATCTCCTCACTACCTCGAGTTTCATGTGCCATTATTATGTGTTTAATTTTTTCTCCTTAGCTTTCTCATGTATCCCTAGTCAAGCATGCCACTTTGTTCCTTTTATGTATCCTTAGACTCAAGATCGATTCTTATCTCTTCTTCTTCTTGCTTCGGAGGATTATCTCCACACCGCCTTTTGTTCCCTGTAGTCTATTTCCTTCTAGCACTATTCTCAAGCATGCTATTACCCTCATGATATTCCGCTTTTCCTTAGGCTCTTCTTCCTCCTCATTCCTTGGAGGGGTAGCCTCATGCTCTTGTCTTGTCCCGACTATCTATTTTCCCTTTAGCATCTTTGAGACTATGAACTTATCCTCATTATATCTTCCCTTGACTAATTTAGGATTAAGGTAGATGTATACCTTAGCTATATCTATCTTTCCAACTACTAAGGTCATGAAATTTATGATAATATCATCTAATATCATAGTATCAATGTAAGCTTACTTACTAAGATACACTTAAGTCTTTTGAAGTGAGGGGTATTCATAGTCTACCTTTTCTACATCAAACTTTAGCCTCGCATGTATGAAAATCAACTTATTGAGGCTTGGAAGTAGTGCATTGTGAATGCATATGATAATTTACACCAAGGTCTCTTATTTAAATTCTTTATGAAGAACCTCCCAATGTAATAATACTAGTATGCTATGAATTACGCCTTCTCATCCAATAATGAAAACAAGTTTCTTAGTATGCACCACTTATGCTTGAATGCTTCAAGTATTCTCTTATATCAAATCTCCAATATGAGCTTATAGGTACTGACATACCATCAATTTTTAGTCTTCAAATCTTTCATCCAATGAATTATTCTTTGGTGGGTATTTCCATATCTTGTACTTAGGGCCTTTCAACACACCAACCTATTTAAATGTGATAGATAAGAGGGTCGATCCCTAAGTAATATTGTCTCCCACATTTTCTTCCTTGATGATTAATTCTATGATGAATGTAGCAAGATTGTATACTATCCCTTCCACCATATTCTTCGTGATGTGGAGCCATTTCTTGTTCACTTGGATCCATCTCTCCTAGTTATTGAACTTGGTAAAAATATGCACGATGATTTTAACAACAGGGACATTTACATTTAAGATATCCATCATGTGTACTCCTTTCTGATATACCATCTCAATTGTAGTGGCCTCCACACCTACTTCATCATCTATATCAATGGAAATTTCTACTTTTGAGCTTTGTAACCTTGTAAGTCTTCTAATCAATGGCACGGTGATTCACACTCACCTTCCTACGAAGTAGAAGAAGTCCTCATGGACTCTTGACATGAGCCACTGGTAAATTCAATCTAGTTTTCCAAAATACATCAACTCATAGATTTGCAAGACTCCCACTTTTTCTAAGGTCTTGTATCCTTCATTGTCATAGATTGGTTTGTCATCTTCAGTCCACAAATTGGTATTCTTTATCAACTCCTTCTCTATCTGATCCTTGTTTAATATGGTGAAATGATTGTAATCGATGAATTTAATTTTGTGGACGTGGGTTTCCCAAACATGCCCCATAATTACACCCTCGAGATACTACATTTTAGAGAATCTCTCTTTGGGCACTTCTTCTACCTCCACCTTAGGTTCCATATACTTTTTTCTCCTTGTGGCTACTACAGATGCTCTTTTTTATGCCATATCTAACTTTCATAACTTCTACCTCGGTCTCCCCAAAATTGTGTATGCTAGCTGTGATTTTCTTCTTTTAAAAGCCTAGCTTCTCGATCCATGCCATTCTCATGCCTTTACTTACTCTCACACTTCTCTTGAAGGAGCTCCACTTTGGTCATGACCAAATTATCTACAATCTCAATAGATCCGCATCTGTATTCACACTATGCACTTGTTTAAACTTCAGTCACTCTTCAAGGCTCAAATACTCAAACATGCAAGGTAAGAATGAATTCACTTGTACTCATTTTATATATTTTTCAAAATTTCCCGCATTAATTTCTCCTCACCTACCACCATACTCAACTTTAATTATGCTTTTTCACTTTTTCTACATTTTTGTTGCTTTCTTCCATGCTTTAGTAGTAACCTTCTACCATGAACCACTACTTCTCAAGATGTAGATCTCCTTACATGCACCTCCATGCACTAAAGTACATAATACTCCATGCCTTATGCCAAGTAGTTCACCCTATCATTGCCTACCTCACGTTACACCGCACGGTCCTTTTTACATGCACGGTATTCATCCTAATAAATTTATCTTATGAGCACCATCATATTTAGCACATGTAACACCTTTTTCACATAGGTTCCACACCTAGACCTATGTAATCCTTCCCAATGCACAAACCTTTATATAACCCCCACTACTAGATAATTTCTTTTCCATGTACTTGCACTGCATCGGGTTCACCCCACACAAAAATTATGTATGGTCCTCTACGCATGAACTCAATAGATAGTAATAAAATTCCTACACGTAAATGAACTTTACAACAACAAAAAAAGAAATAAAATAACAAAGCATAGTGACTAGTGGAAAGAAACACATAAAAGGGAAATATAATCTAAATGGAAATACTACCTTATTACAAACACTGATAAAAAATATTTATAGTAGGGATTCATCCTACTCTGATTGAAGTAACCAAGAAACATGGTGCTATCCAATGCCTACAACTGACATGCGCCAAATTCAAGTATCTTGGTTACTAAAAAAGGTCCCAACTAATGCACCTTCAACCTTCCTGGGTGGTGCGTAAAATTAGAGTCATAGAGAAGGACCATCTTTCCAACTTCAAATGTTTTGTTCTTAATGTGCCTATCATTTCATGCCTTCTGTCTTTCTTTCTCAATCATCGGCTCTAACGCGCAATGATGTACCTCTCATATAATTGCATTAGTTTGTAAATGCACTCTTCAACAAATTGTTTATCATCAAGTCCATCTCGCATGCATAATACATAGGGATGGTAACATGAATTCAAATAGTAGTAATGCTTCTATACCAAACACCAATTGAAAAGGTGTGGCATTGTTCAACCTTTTACAAGTAGTCATTGTAACATTCCCATTTTAAGACTTTAGAAACAAGGATTTTTTTTTGAAACACAATGTTCTCTGTTCTAAATAAAACAACATTTAGAACACACATTCCATGCCAATAAATCCCATAATAGATAACCATATGTAGTTGTAATGACTCGGTATGATACCGATCTCTCATTCCATGACTCAGCTATCAACTGATCTCTCATGTTTGTCTTAATGTATAAAATACTTTTTGTATACTACGTATAATTGGTTTTTCCTACCCTATTTCAGGTAATGAGTGACCTATTTAAAGAACCTATCTAAATATTTATTACTAATATTCATTTGACATCATGTTGTTTTAAACTAGGTGACTTAGGACAACGCAACCAACAACTTGCGATACTTTGGCCAAATATTTTCAACATACTATTCATGTTACTATTCCTAGATGGCATACTCATCATTTTAGAATATGTCCTTCACCTCACTCTTCTATTATCTAGAATGGTCTTTACTAACTACCGTTAGTCCACTTGCCCAAGGTTTGACCCTAGCCCCAGATTAGCAACATAATTTGTTATAGGAATACACTCACGATGACTTAGGGTATATGGGCATACTCGGTCAACCTAAGTCAACCGAATGTGCCAAGGTACCCTAAGTCATAGAAAGCTATTCCCTATCCTAAACATGCTACTAACTTAACCTAGAGAGAAACTAAGTTCAAGTCCAGATGTGTGTAGATCTAGATGAACAAATATGGAAGGGTGTTGCCACATGTCAACTACAATAGTGCATCCTTGAGAAGCCCCTGGAATTCTCATAGGGTAATTCCTGTAGTTGGCATGTGCCAACATCCGTTAGAACGATTCATCATGATGTACATACCCCTTAGTGGTCATAAGATTTAATTTAATTGGATTAAGATTCAAATTTCAGCAACCATGCCTAACCCTAATTCCAACATTCATTAAGTTCTTCATCCATAATTAATATGATTTGATATTAAGAACTTCATTAACTCATGCTTGCATTGATGTTCATTAACGTGGCCTAACAAGCAGTTATCCCCGAAAACAGGGCAACAAACATCAAACGGTTAATTTTTAATGTAACCTTGTTGTCCAAGAAGGTGTATCAATCACCTAGATTCAGCTAGTGTTTACTTTTTATAAATGAAGCACAAGGATTAAAGATCATAACCACCATTCCATTTATTTCTCATTATTTTGAGAGAGGAAGAGTCTCCCTCTACATGGTTAGATGTTAAGGTTAACATAACCTTTTTATCATTCTTTACTCATATAGTTTAATTGTATGACCAATGCATATTTCATTATTAAACTATAGTTGTGTAGTTAGAGATTGACATCTTTTACGATTTAACAAGTTTCATTATAATAAGGGAGATTGAACTATCCCCTTAATCCAACTTAATAATTGATAACAACAATAGTATACAAATAGATATAAAGAATATTGACAAGATATCACTACTATTACCGTCATATAAAGTACAAGAGAATTTACATAAAAAATTGGAGTCAGTCTCCAAACCTTTCAATTCATCATGATAAAACATACATTTACAAGACTATGCATTTTTCAGACATACTACATGTCATTCATCATTAAGATCATAAAAGAATATCACTTCTCTTTTCCAATACAACTCAAGAATGAACCAAAATTCTTTACATAAGATCTAGAATTAAATAAGCCAATGCATCATAAAAGTTTTTGCCTTCTTTTATCACTTATGATGTCCATCTGTAAAAATTGCTAGCACAGGTCAATTCAATGAATTGAGCATGATAAGCACTAAGCATTAAAACAAAGTGCATTCCACTAATTGTTCCATTAAAACAACTTTGATTTAATGAAATAATTAATATATCATACAAATAAGCATAAGTAATAACAACTAGAAAAGAAGTACAAATAAAGAGTCTGAATTCACTTTTAAGAAAAGAGCATAATATAATCCACAACATCTACATTATAACATATAGTTTAATTGATCCTATCAATTACTTTTAAACAAACAATGGTCTTGTCATCCAATTGTTTCATAATTCTATCAGAATAGAAATACAACATTTATCTTTACTATGTAGAAAAAGAAGTTATTCACAACATAGCTCATATTAGGATGTTTCATCCTACAACTTAAGAAAAGAAGAAGAATCAATACATATTGTTCCCCATACACTAATAATCTGAAAGACAGAAATAGGCTCAGAACACACATAACTACTTCAGTTCAAGGATAACAATATAAGGATTCAACATTAAAGAGACAACATCCATACAAGAATCCCAAATCAATCCAAGAAGGGATAGAGAATCAAACAGTCTACCTGCAAGTCTTAACTAACTTCTACATGTTAGAAGATATAATACAAGGGTCTGAAACCAGACGTTCCACACATCCAAGCTAGACTCACACAAGATTAATCTCTTCTCATGTCCATCCAAGGGAGGATTCATAATAAGATAGGGTGTAAAAAGAGAAAACCTTCCAATACCAAATCCAAATGAAGTATGACTCAGTCAAACAAAATAGTTAATCTAAACATGTATACATTTTCTCTTCTACTGAACTAACTCAGTTGTTCTCTTTCCACATCATTACAAAAATGACTAGTAAAAAGTAGACTAAACAATCCACAAGAAAATTTCCATCTCAGAAGAGTGGTTTCTCACTATTTCCTATAAGTCAAAAAATACAAAAATCGAACTCAAAAGTCGAGCAGGCCTAAGAGAACAATCACTCTACAGACTAAGAAGAGAGTCGTTCCACAGAGAAGTTTGATCAAATGAACCTATCTTTTCAAAATTTAAAGGATCTAAAATGGAAAGGTCCAATAAAGAATTCATTTCATTTCTAATATCAAATGAATTCCATTTCTATTTCCAAAATCAAAAGTTCTTTTACTAGTTCCCAAAGGAGAAAACAAAACCAAACACACAAGTAAGAAAGCACACTTCTAGTTTCCCTTACAAATCATTACAACCTGGTTTATCTATTCCAATTCATTAAACAAAAGTTTGAATTCATTTCTCAGAAAGGAGTACATAGTACAGTCCCAAAAATAGACTACTGTCCATAAGAGAAGTATAATCCTTTCTCCTTTTAAAGACCCAGAGATTCATTCAATGAATCTAACAAAGAATAGAAAACCAAAACAGTATAAGATAAACAAGTTTCAATAATACTCACGAACTCAAAAGAAACTGTATTCCCAACTTCAAGGTCTTACACGAATCCATATAAAAGAGACATATAGTTCATGGTCATCATGAAGACAAATTAAATGAAACAACCCCGAACTAGAGGTAATAAATCCTATCAACAAGATTCAAGTACACAAGGGTATTCATCTAATATTTCATTTAAAACCCAGAAATCAATTAAAAGGATCTGAAGAGAGTAAGAAAACCCAATACGCTTAAGTCAGAAATGTCTCAACTTTACCTCCAACGTGATTGAAACAAAAATCACAACAAATACTCTCACAACTCCATCTTTAAAGATTGCGATAGAGAAGGTATTCGTTTCAAACATCAATCACAAGGAGTATGAATACTACATTTCCATAAACCTCAAAAACCGATAATGACTGTTTCAAATGAACACTATATCAACCAAAGAGTAAATAATAGTACAATATCTAACCAGAGGTTCCTTAATCCCTCAACAAGTTACAGTTCTAGTCCAATAACCTTCAAAAAAAATAGTCAAGCCTTCAACAAGACGTGGGTTTTCTCAGAGTAGAGGAGAGAAGAATATCCTTCAAATTTACATGCCCTTTCAAGTTCAAAGAAGGTGGTACAGTCTCAAAAATAGAAGTACCATAACCATTCCAACTCAAGAAGCTATAAGGAGAAGATCTCAAAAGAGATTACCAAATCAACTCAAACCAAAACTAATCTCTCAAGCTTTTTCAAGCAGAAAGTCCCATAAATAAGTTCTAAGTATTTCAAAACCTTGAATACAAGTAAAACTCAAGCTCAGAACACAAGTACTAGAACCAAACACAACAACTCGAATACAAGTTTAGAACATGCAAGTATTGAATACGAGTTCAAGTGCTAAACACGAATCTTTGAACATAATTTCGAGCAACATAAAGCTCTAATATAAGCTCAAAACAAAACACAAGGCATCATATGCCAGTTCAGAACAACGATAGCCTCGAACACAAGTTCAGAATGAAATACAAGCTTCAAATACAAGTTTCACATGCATGTCACCATTGAACTTACACAGAGAGAAAGTTTCCAAAGGCTAACATTATTTAGTAATGGATTTATATCCAAAAACCACAAAGATTCATAAAACCATGAAAGTAAATAACTAGAAAAATCATGAAAACATTTATCTCAAGAGAGCATAATTGTTTTAATGAATCATTTAGAAGAAAGCAAGAAATCTTAATGGGTAGAGCCTATCATGCCTGATAGTGCTTCTACCAATTCGAAGGAGACTTCCAGCTGAGCTTCCAACTCTTTTTCTTCTCCATGAAATATCAACAACCAAACATCTTTTCTTCCAATGCCTCATATACTTTCCCTCGATCAAAAATAAACTAGAGAAACCAAAAATAGCCATAAAGTAGAAGTCGAACTACTAGTTTGAAGAACCAGATAGCTCCATGTAGAGCAAAAATCACAATGCATGCAAGATCAAACAACCTCCAACAAATCCACCTTATGTATTTCCAAGATAGTTTGTACATAAAAACTAAGGTCTATTAATGTAATTACTCCCAAATCTTCCTTATCTCTCCTTGCCACCGCCTCCCAAAACTGGTGAATTCCATTTCTATTTTAACATGCATTTCCATCTTTAGTGAAGCCTCCACGTATGCTTCCACTAAAGTCTACTTTCCTTTGCCAAAACTAGTTGTACCTCCATTCATTTAACCAAATCAAATCAATTAAATGCCATTGGAACCGTCACCATAATGCCATGCGACCCTTAGGTTCCCTTTCAATATTTTAGGATAGATTTCCCAAAACTTAGGTTAGTCTAACAATAATTACCTTAGGTCTTAAAACATTTCCATAGGTAATTTCCACCTTAGGTTAGATCAAATTCACAACCATATAGTATTAGGTATTAGGTTAAAATAGCCTAGCATTACTTTAGTAATTTCTCCCTTATTCACTTAGCACAAGAACTTAGGTTAGGATGCCATCCAAATGAAATAGAATAAGAAGCTTAGGTTAGATTGAAACCCAAATAAGTAGACATAGCTAGGAAGTAGGTGCTTTTACCTAGTTTAGGATACCGTTAGGATAATCCTTTAGTTTTAGGATTTAGATTCCCTTCATAGTCATGAAGCATACTATTTCGTTTATGCCATTAATGTCCTAAAGAGATCAATCCTAAAGACCCAAGCACAAACATACAACCAAATGAAGGCACATTCATACAAGACCAAATAATTTGTAACATACAAAGTTCATTCCACTACGTCTCTCCACCTATGAATGTCAATTTTACCATTCAGTCCAGTAAGGAGATTTAAAACATTCCTTGGATCACTGGAATTGATCCAAGGATGAGTCTAGTAAAAGAGATAAGTTTGTAACTCTCAAAACCAGATTGCAACTCACCTACAAGAAGTGAAAAATGGATTCTTACAAGCCATATCATTTCAGTCCAATGAATCCAAGAGCAGAGATGATTTATCCATAACAAGCATGATTTTCAACAATCAAGGAAACACACCTCATTCAAGAAAATCACATGCCAATGCTTGTAATGCAAAAGAGGAATATAATTGTTTGTCAAAGGTGTTACGGTCATGTCTTCCCAAAGTACAACCGACACTTTATGATACCAATATTTTATTCCAACATCAAAGATTTTTTTCAACATCTCTGTCCTAAGATCTTGTTGAAATCTTCTATAGTGCCATTATCCCGAGGGTGATAAGGAGTAGTTTTATGGTGTGCTACCATAAAATTTGTCAATAAAAATATGATATTATCATTCAAGAAATGAGTTCCTCTATCAATTTTCAAGATTAATGGAAATCCATACCTTCTAATAATGTTTTCCCATAAAAATCATACTAATGTAGCTACAATACAATACGAGTCCTTTGTAGGTGTCACCTCTCCCCACCTTGTTACATAGTCTGTACAAGTAATGATACAATGCACATGAGTCCTACACATGGGTGGTTAAATAGAAACTACAAATTCAATATCCCACTTCTCAAAAGGTTTTGTGTGATGCCCGCTAAAACAACCCACTTGAGACCCAAGAAACAACCTAGGATTAGTCGGGGAAAATTATGGAATAATGTTTTTTGATTAGAAATGTCTACAACTAGGTCAGTAAGACAATAGTTATCACTAACAGGTTTGAAACAATTTTAATATATTAGAACATAATTTTCTTTTTTAACAATTATCGAGGCACAAGGTCCAAATTTTAGGGTTATAAGTTTGATTAGGTTCGGGGGTAGTTTACACCCATACCCACTCTCTAACAGGCTCGAGTTTCAACTTGATAATTCTCTCACTTAACACATTAAAAATTTTCTTAAATCATTCCCATTGGATAGGAAATTTTCTCACCTTTCTAATGATATAAATAAGTTCTCCTAACTCCTTGTAAAACTCTAGTTATGGGTTGGCGGGCTTTGGGAGTCAAATTTCCTCCCAAGGGGACATGTGTCGGCGAGGGGAAAAATGCACTTTTTTCGGGTTGGCGGGTCATGGGATGGTGTTTGCAATATTTATTACGTGGGGGATAACATTCCAATTTTTTTCCCGCACCTCTCTGCTATCTTTGCCGCAGGGACGTGTTGGGCTCCAAGCCATCGTCGGGAGAAAAGAGGGAAGGGTAGGGCGGCGGAGGTGTTGGGGAAAATTTGCCAAGGAGGGGAAAATTCAAATAAGTGCTTGCACACACGTGGGTCCGCCAGGGACACATGGTGCCAAACAACCATAACAGGGGAGAAAAGGAGATGGATGGGTAGATCGGCATAGGTAGCTGGGAAATTTCACCAAAGGGGAGGGGAAGAGGAGAAGTTTGATGCACGAGTCTGCGCGTCTGTGGAAGGGTTTCAAAAGGGAAGGGATGGGAGTGCGGGGCCGTGGGAAAATTAAGGAAAAATTTCCAAAAACAAATTTAAAAAAAACAAAGGTTGCGTGGTCTCCCCCCCCACTGTCACCCCATGGTGCCACGTGGCACCCTCTAGTTGGCTGTGGGCCGGCGGAGGAATTTTCAAAAAATTTCCCCAAATTCTTTTAAAAATTTTTCTAAGGATTTTTCAACGGAAATCTTACAGGCTGCGGGCCCACCACGGAATATTTTCCCAAATTTTCCTCCCAAGGAAGAAATACTTCAAAGGACCATTAAATTTTTTATGAAACTCGAGTTTTTGGAAAAAAGGACTTTCTAGAAAGCTCTCGATGCCCTCTTTGCACAGGAAACATTAATTTTAGATTTTGATAAATTTTAAGGGGTCAATTTCACGAAAACGTTCTGCGAGGCTTTTAAAAATCCACTTGGTAAATTTTGACTTATACAATTTTGTTATAATTTGGTCTCCTCCTTCACTCAACATGCCAAAAACAGACATGGAATATTATTCTAAGAAGGATTTAGGATGTTTTAGGAAGGTAAATTTTGCTTGTTTGATTTCAAATTGCATTTTTCCAACATTTGATAGAAAAAGACTTGTGAAAAGGTTTGGGCCCAAATCTTGCAATGTTTTAAATTATTTCATTAAGTTTTCTTTGTCAAAATGAGTTCATTGATATTATATCATGCTAAATTTTATGGTTTGAGTTGATTATCATTTGTAGGTTCCAACTATGCACTTTAATTAAATTATGTGCTAGTTTTAAATTTAAGACAGAGATGAATTTCTAAAGGATCTGGATATCAATTTCATATTCCATATATGGGAATTTCAATTCTATTCAGTCTATTACATTTGAGTGATTTAATCAAACCATTTAATGGCTAAATTATAAATTCTGGTTTCCAATTTTGTCACACTTTCAAAAGTATACAAAATAATGTAAATCCTTTATACGCATTTCCTTTTTCCATATTTCTAAATAAGGGATTTCAATTACAATATGATATTCCAATTCAAATAAAAATGCAAAAGAGGAAAGGTCTTGCAATCCTTTATTAACTCTAAAAGAGATACATTTTTACATTTTTCCATTCCTTGAATGAAATTAACATGATTTCAACATCTTTCTTTGAATTGAATAGAAAAAAATATGAATTTGTCACATTTCACCATTTACAAATTTCATAGCTTAATACAAACATATTTCCTTCACAAAAACATTAAAAATTCATCCACTTGAAGTGGGAAGGTTACAATAAAATTTAGTTCACAAGGGATTATCAAAATTTTCTTCTTTTCTCATCTCAAAGAAAACAACATGCAAAGTTTCTCTTTTCTTCCAACTTGATCACAACAAAAGTGGGGAAAGGCAATGCTCTCCACCCAACCAAGACATCCAATGAAAGGAGAAGCCTTCCTTCATCATTGGCCCCAAGCCCCAACCACAATGTAATAGGAAATGTGATTCAACCCATGGCAACAACAGGCTTCCACAACACACAACATTCTTTCAACATACACATTTCAAATTATAACATAGTTCAACAAGGACAACAATTTACAATTGCATTAAAAACATTCAAACAGAAATCATGATTTATCATGCAAGCCAAAGGTGTAAGGACTATGGGGGAAGCTACTTATTCCTCCCAATGGGAATTCGGCATCCACTGTAAAAACCATAAAAATAATTCATCACACATATCCATATGCCCCGAAAATCCCTCCTTATGCCCCCATAGTTTTCCTTACGGCCCCTACAAAGTAAGAAATGCAAACTATTTCTTTTCCATGGTGGATCCCAAGCCCAAAATCCCTCCACAATAATCTAATGCCAATGGCATTCCATTTGCCCCCCACATGGAATCCCAATATCCTTCTCCTACACCATTACTAGGATATCTACCCACATCCAACCAACAAATAACAAACATACGACATTTACATATTCAAGAAAACGAAGGAAAAGAAGATTATTTCCAAGAGCCAAGATTTTACCTCCCATTATAGATTTTGTTTCCAAACAAAAAGCTTCAATGCCAAAATATAGTCCCAAAATAGCAACCAACAAGCATGCAAATTTTTCCAATCTCCTTCCAAAAGCAAGAGCTCCAAGCACAAGAAAATTCACCCCAAGGAAGCATTCCAAAGTTTCAACAACCCAAAACAAGGCAATGAGTTTGAATTTTATAGAAGAGGGAAGAGAAGAGGATGATGTGGATCCATGTAGGATGCCACATCACACATCCTCAACTCCAACACAAAATACAAATTTCATTCTCCCAAGCACAATAAAGAGGTGGGTGAAAATATGACAAATTTACTTGCACACTCCAAAAAGTCCACACCCCAAAGGACCAAATTAAATAAAATGTAAGAAGAGTGCAATAAAAACATGCAACATGATTAATAAAAATGCATTAAAAAGGTCTAAAAACAACCTTCCAACCATAGGTATGGTTGGTAAATAAACTTAAGAGGCATGGGACAAGTTTTACTTGTCCCACAAGCCTCCAAAAATAACCTCAAGGACAAATTCGAGTTTCCAAGAGGGTGGAGTGTTTCACACTCCAAAATCTGACTTACACAACTCTTACACATACTTACACATCACTTACATATTTAATACAAAAGCCAACAACTCTTATAATTACTTTCTCATATCCCAATTTGATTTATTTAACTTTTAACCATATGTTTTCTCACATTAATCTACCACAATTTAATTAATTAAAAGAAAGGGACACATCACTAATAAAACACATACAAACAATAATAAAAGGAAACACATTAATAAAATGCACAAAGCCCATGGTCACATTTAAAGGTGATCCCCCCATGGGAATCCCTAACAATAATCAAACACAACACAATAAAACAAGTTGCCATGGTGACCTTGTTGAATTCATCTAGAATTCCAAAGTGGTTGGTCTCAATCCCTTGATGTTTGTTTTGATATTTTAACTGTAAAACAAAATACCTCCTTCAACCTCATGGCAAGATATCAGAACATCCAACATGATATAAATATAATCAGAAAATCATCTATACATATGAATCACAACACATCAAGGCAATCAACAATATCACTTATAATTTACATCCACAACTATATCATCATCATATAATGTCCATTTTCTAGGTCTATTCACAATATCCAGAAATCACATGTCCAAACATCATTCACAATATATCCATGTCAAATAATATATTGTCATCCACATATGAGTGTCTCTAATAATCATCATGCATCATAACCAAATCAAGATCACAATAATCCATGATCAAATATCTAACATCATACTAAATCAAAACCATAATAATGTCCATAATGAAATCAATAGTATCAAAATCAATATCAAAAGGTGTCAAAGGGAAGTGGGCACTACATCCCCCTCCCCTTAGACTCGACTTCCTCTTGGAATTCACTTGAAAAATGTAGAAACTGAACTCGTAATAAGGTAGCATCCTCCCAGGTAGCTGTAGTCTCATCATATATGTCCCACTGCACCTTAACTTGATCAACCTCTCTACCTCGAAGGCCCAGGGTCATGTGATCTAGGATGAGAATGGGCTCCACCATCACATGCCCCTAATCTTGAACCTGCAATGATGTCCAATCTAGCACATGAGAAGGATCTGCAATATATCTCCTAAGAACTAAAACATGAAACACATCTTGTATGCGAGACAAGTTTGGTGGCAAGCCTAGACGGTAGGCCAAAGGGCTGATACACTCCAAGATCTCAAAAGGACCAAAAAATATAGGAGCTAACTTGAGAACCTTTTCCATAATGGATAGGGATCTTGAGTGTCTTGACATGAAGGAACACCTTAATGTCCACATCAAAACTTTGGTCGATCCTATGCTAATTCACATACTTCTTCTGTCTATCATGTGCCTCCTGCAATCTCTTCCTGATCAACACCACTTGCTACTCCATGTCCTTTAGAAGAGCTGGTCCAAGAGATACTCTATCCTATAACCTATCCCAGCTAAGAGGTGTCCAACACTCTCTACCATATAAAGCTTGAAAAGGATCCATGCCTATAGAACTCGAAAACTATTATTGTAGGAAAATCCACTAATTACAGGAACTCCTCCCATTTAGACTGCTGATCCATCACATACATCCTGAGCATGTCCTCTAAAATCTAATTCACCCATTCAATCTATCTATCTATCTCAGGGTGATATGTTGTGTTGAAGTTGATTCTTGTCTCGAGTACATACTACATGGTAGTCCAGAAATGGGAAGTGTACAAAGGATCGCGGTCATAAATGATCTTCCGTGGAATCCTGTGTAACTTAACAATCTCATCCAAATATACCTGTGCCACTACTCTAGCTGTATAAGTGGTCTTCACCAGAGAAAAGTGAGCCACTTTTGTCAATTTATCAACCGTGACCATAATGGCGTCATGGTGATATCTCGATATTGGTAGCCCAACAATGAAGTCCATGGAAATGGTGTTCCACTTCCATTCCGGTATAGCATGAGGATAAAGAAGGCCAGCTAGATGCTAATGCTCGGCCTTAACTCTCTAGCACTCTAAACATCATGACATGAACTGAGCCATGTCTCTATGAAGTCCTCTCCAATGATACAATTGTCTCAAGGTGGCGTGCATCTTCTTCACCCCAGGATGGACTAAATAGGGTGCACGATGTGCCTCTACCAAGATGTCCTGCCTCAAGCCTCCATCTCTGGGAACATAAATCTAGCCTCTATTCTGAGAAGACCATATGCCTCTATTGAGAAACCATCAAACTTCCCCTCGAGGGGTCTCTGAGACTCGATCTCTGCTCGAACTGTGATGTAGAAGCTATCAAGAGGAAGCTATTGAAGAATCCTACCCTACAAATCTGTGATCATTGAGGTGGCCATAACCACATATCTCTATTTTATGAGATCATTTGCTACCAAATTCTCCTTCCCCTTCACGTGCTATCTCTATATCATAATCACAAAGAAACTCCATCCAATATCGCTAATGAGTGTTGAGATTGGGCTACGTGAAGAGGTGATGAAGACTCAAGTGATATGTTCTGAGTGTGAATCTCCTGCCAAGAAGAAAGTGTCTCCATCAAACCAAAGTGTGCATAACTACCACAAGCTCAAGATCATGCATCGGATAATTAAGCTCATAATCCTTGAGTTTGCGAGACTCAAAAGCCACTAATATACCCTCCTACATCAACAAACCTCCAAGCCCTACTAAAGAAGCATCCGTGCAAATGAAAAACTCACCCCATGGATCGGAACTATAAGAATAGGTGTTGTAGTTAGGCACTCCTTCAGTGTCTTAAAGGCTTGCTCACATCTATCCGACCAAACAAACTTCTTCCCTTTCCTATGAAGGGAAGTGATGGGGTGTGCAATATGAGAGAAGTCCTAAACAAATATCCTATATTATCTTGTTAATCCCATGAAGGTGCACACCTCAGTCACAATAGTGGGTGCTATCCAATCCATAATGGCTCTAATATTGTAAGGATTGATGGTGATACCTTCCCAGAAATGATGTGACCCAAATACTGTACCTCTGTTTGAAAGAATACACACTTCTCCAAGTTCCCATAAAGTTGTTGCTCCCAAAGACACTGAAAAACCTAAAAAAGGTTTCCCTTGTACTCCTCATGCATATGTGAATAAATAAAAATGTCATCAAGGAAGATGAGCACAAAGCGATCTAAGAAAGTCCTAAATACCCCATTCATCAAAATCATAAACACTGCGGGGGCATTAGTCAAACCAAAAGGCACCACTGTGAACTCATAGTGCCCATATCTCGTACGAAAAGTGGTCTTATGAATGTCCACCTCTAAAATCCTCAGCTGATGGTAGCCTGACTTAAGATCTATCTTAGAGAAAATTGTGGCTCCCTTCATCTAATCAAACAAATCATCAATACATGGAAGGGGATAACGATTCTTGATCGTTACCTTGTTCAACTAGCGGTAATCAATACACAACCACAAGGATCCATCCTTCTTCTTCACAAAGATCACTAGTGCACCCCAAGGGGATACACTAGGATGGATAAGGCCTTTCTCCAGAAGGCCCTCAAGCTGTAACTTGAGCTCATAGAGCTTTGGGGTGGTCATCTGATAAGGTGCTCGTGAGATAGGCTCTACTCCGGAACTAGATCTATATGAAAATCAATCTCACGTGGGGGTGGTAACCCCAATATCTCCCTTAGAAAGACATCTACAAACTCTCTCAAAATGGATGATCATCTAGTGATGGTCCACTAGACACATCTTCTGATCTGTCACTAACTTTAATAGCATACATATGACAACCCCATTACACACACCGCTTAAGCTACATAGTGGAGATGGTGTGAATAGAAATGGGTCTCTTGACCCCTCGATATTCACGAATCCACTCCCAAATCATCTGCACAAGATATAGTATTGTGGTAATAATCCATCATGGCCTTGTGTGCAGATAACCAATACATACCCAAAATGACTCCATACGAGCCCAAAGGAAGGATACAAAGATTTGAGGTAGTGGTGAAAGGTCCCAAATCCACTACACACTCCTTAACTAAGGAGTCTACAGAGATATTGGCTCCAAAATCCATCTCAACATCCCAACTAAGACCTACGGCTAATCACTAGCTTTGCATCGCTCTACTAAAGATGGTGTAATGAAAGAATCAAAAGAACCAAAATCAAACAATATAGAGGTAGGAATACCACCAATGCTACCTGTAGTCTCAATGAATGTACTACTCGATGCTCTACTGGTCGTTCTCAAATTGATACATAAATCCTGTGGTGTGTCCCATATCACCCATAGTTGAATTAGAAATATTTCTTACCCCTTGTTGTTAGGGTTATGCAGGAAATATCTCCAAAAATGTCTAGTAACACCACAACCAAAACATCCTCTTGATCCTCCCCAATAAGTAGCACCTCCAGTAGGTTCCCTAGAAGCCTGTGGTGTGGATCTTGATGATTTGTATGTGGTCTGAGGTATCTACTTGGTGAGCTCCCGCTAACTGAGCTCTAGGTCCACCTTGTGTCCTGATGGGACCCCTAGGAGGAGGCCCCATACTCCGACCTCTCTGTGCATCAACTCTCTGTGGAGGTCTATGAGGTGGGCGGGACTGTTACTAACGCTGCTGCTAATGTGGCCTATTGGATGAATATGTTGAACCTGGCCACCATGAGGAAGAGGTACTGACCCCCTCGATCTACTATCCTGCATCTATTGTATGTGGCTCCGGACTCGGTCTCTAGCCTACTGGGTCTTTCCTTGAGTCTCCTCTGCTATATAGGCCTTCTCGATGGCCTCAGCTAATGTCTGTGGACAATGGATCTACACTGCACCTCCAATGTCTAGATTCAGGCCCCGGATGAACTGTGAATCTGCACCTGCTCATCTTGCATGTACTCAACATACTGGAGTAGATCCAAAACCTACTCTCATACTCTGCTACTAAAAGAGATGCTTGTCGAAGGTCATGAAACTCATCTATCCACTGTTGTATGAACCTCGTGACAAATATCTGCTCCTGAATCTCTCCTCAAATAGCTCCCTGGGTCACTATCTCAGAATCAACATGGAGCTTCTGCTCCTCTGTCCTCAACCATATTTCTGCTCCATCCCTTAGTAGATGGATCGCAACATGAGCTTTCATGTTGCTAGAACAAGGAAAAGCTTGAAGCAACTACTCAAGATAACTAGCGAGGCCAATGCTTGAAATCCAACCATGTCACCAAAATAATGTGAGGGTTAAAGCTTTAGGATCTCCCGATGTGATTTGCAACTATGGTCCTGACGGCCTCTAGGTCTCTCTATATACTCATCCCTAAGCGTAGGGCTCCAAGACCTCTCTTTATGCTCTAAAAATTTGCCACCCTATCCCCTATGTGGTGACTCTTCCCTAGCTAACTCTGCATGGGATTTATCTCCTCCATGTTACTCACTGGGTCGAGGAGATGCCTGAGCATCAACAGATGGCTCCCTACTATATGTCGACTATACGCCTCCTACCGATCTCTCGCATTAGCGCAACATTAACATCTTGAAGAGTCTATAGAATCGAGGTAGGATGGTTGCTACACACTTGATCTGGTGGTGGTAAGTCTAGTCTATGTGAGGATCCCCCTCATCCCATTTGCTCCTCCGCAGGGATAAGGAAAAAGTTAGTTCATTTTTCTAAGTTTTATTCAATTTCTATGTTTACTAAAATATACAATTTCTAAGCTAAGTTGTTTTCTAGATTTAAAAGTGTGCTAGGTTTAAGTTTCATACCTCAAGTTTTCTAGTGTGCCCAATGGTCCAAGATTTTAAACCATTGCTCTGATACCAAGTGTGATTCCCACTAAAAAACCCACTTGAGACCCAAGAAACAACCTAGGATTAGTTAGGAAAATTATGGAATAATTTTTTTGATTAGAAGTGTCTACAACCAGGTTGCAAGACAACAATTATCACTAACAGGTTCGAACAAGTTTAATCTATTAGAACATACTTTTATTTTATTAACAATTATCAGAGGTCACAAGGTCCAAATTTTAGGGTTAGAAGTTTCAGTTAGGTTCAGGGGGTAATTTATCCCCATACCCACTCTCTAACAGGCTCAGAGTTTCAACTTGATTTTTATCACACTTAATGCATTCAAAATTTCCTAAATCATTCCCATTGGATAAAATTCTATCACCTTTCCAATGACATAAAGAAGTCATCCTAACTCCTTGTAAAACTCTAGTTATGGGTTAGCGGGCTTTGGGAGTCAAATTTTCCCCAAGGGGACATGTGTTGAGTGGGGGTGAAATGCACTTTCGGGTTGGTGGGTTCATGGGATAATGTTTGCAATATTTCCTATGTGGGGGAGAAAATTCCAATCTGCACCCACACCTCCTTTGTGCCAACAGGACACGTGTTAGGCTCCAAGCCATCGTGGGAGAAAGAGGGAAGGAAGGGGGGGGCAAAGGTGTTGGGGAAATTTTTCCAAGGAGGGGAAAATTCCAATAAGTGCTCATGTGCCCATGGGTCTTCTAAGGACACATGGTGTTCAACAACCATGGCAGGGGAGAAAAGGAGAGGGATGGGTGGAGCGGTGGAAGTAGCTGGGAAATTTCACCAAAGGGGAGGGAAGAGGAGAAGTTTGATGCGCGTGTCCATGCGTCCGTGGAAGGGTTTCAAAAGGGCAGGGGATGGGAGTGGGGGCCATGGGAAAATTAAGGAAAAATTTCCAAAACAAAATTTTAAAAAAACAAAGGTTGCGTGGTCTTCCCCCCCACTATCACCCCATGGCGCCACGTGGCACCCTCTCAGTTGGTATGGGGTGACGGGGAAATTTCAAAAAATTTCCCCAATTTTTTTATTTGAATTTTTCTAAGGATTTTTCGACAGGGAATTTTTCGGGCCGCGGGCCTGCCAGGGAAAATTTTCCCAAATTTTCCCACCAAGGAAGGAAAATTTGAAAGGGCCATAACTTTTTCTAAGAAGATCAGGTTTGGGCAAGGACTTTCTGGAAATATCTCAATGCCCTCTTTGCACAAGAAACATTAATTTAAGATTTTGATAAAGTTTAAGGGGTCAATTTCATGAAAAACGTTCTACTGAGGCTTTTAAAAAGCCATTGGTAAATTTTGACTTATACAATTTTGTTCAAATTTGGTCTCCTCCTTTCCTCAACATGCAAAACAGACATGGAAGATTATTCTAAGAAGGATTTAGGATGTTTTAGGAAGGTAAATTTTGCTTGTTTGATTTTAGATTGCATTTTCCAACATTTGACATAAAAAGACTTGTGAAAAGGTTTGGGCCCAAATATTGCAATGTTTTAGATTATTTCATTAAGTGTTCTTTGTCAAAATGAGTTCATTGATATTATATAATGCTAAATTTTATGGTTTTAGAGTTGATTATAATTTATAGGTTCCAACTGTGCACTTTAATCAAATTATGTGCCAGTTTTAAATTTAAGACAGAGACCAATTTCCTAAAGGATCTGGATATCAATTTCATCTTCCGTATATGGGAATTTCAATTCTATTCTAGTCTATTACATTTGAGTGATTTAATCAAACCATTTAATGGCTAAATTATAAAGTCTGGTTTCCAATTTTTTCATATTTTCAAAAGTATACAGTAATGTAATTCCTTCATACACATTTCCTTTTTCCATATTTCTAAATAAGGGATTTCAATTACAATATGATATTCCAATTTAAATCAACAATGCAAAAGAGGAAAGGTCTTACAATACTTTATTAATTCTAAAAGAGATACATTTTTACATTTTTCCATTCCTTGAATGCAATTAACAAATTTTAACATCTTTATTTCAATTGAACAAAACATAATATATGAATTTGTCACATTTCACCATTTACAACTTTCATAGCTTAATACAAACATCTTTCCTTCACAAAAACATTAAAAATTCATCCACTTGAAGTGGGAAGGTTATAGTAAAATTTAGTTCACAAGGGACTATCAAATTATCTTCTTTTCTTAGCTCCAGGACAACAACATGCAAAGTTTCCCTTTTTGCTCCAATTTCATCACACAAAAATTGGGGGAAAGACAACGTTTCCACCCACCAAGACATCCAATGAAAGGATAAGCCTTCCTTCTTCATTGGCCCCGAGCCCCAACCACAATGTAATAGGAAATGTGATTCAACCCATGGAAAAAACATGCTTCCACAACACACAACATTATTTCAACATACACATTTCAAATTAAAACACAGTTCAAAACAAGGACATCGAGTTTACAACTCGCATTAAAAACATTCAAATAGAATTCAGGATTTATCATGCAAGCCAAAGGAGCAAGGACTATGGGGAAGCTACTTATTCCTCCCAATGGGAATTGGGAATCTAACTGTAACAAACTACCAAAATAATTCATCACACATATCCATATGCCCCCACAATCCCTCCTTATTCCCCCATAGTTTTCCTTATGCCCCCCACAAAGTAAGAAATGCAAGCTATTTCTTTTCCATGGTGGATCCCAAACCCAAACTCCCTCCACAATAATCTGATGCCAATGGCATTCCTTATGCCCCCCACATGGATTCCCCATAGCCTTCTCCTACACCATTCCTAGGTAGTCTACCCACAACCCACAACAATAACAAACATACCAACATTTACATATTCAAGAAAAGGAAGGAAAAGAAGAGTATTTCCAAGAGCCAAGCTCTTACCTCTCCATGATAGATTTTGTTTCCAAACAACAAGCTTCAATGCCAAAATACAGTCCCAAAACAACAACCAACAAGCATGCAAAGTTTTCCAATCTCCTTCCAAAAGCAAGAGCTCCAAGCACAAGAAAATTCGTCCCCAAGGAAGCATTCCAAAGTTTCAACAACCCAAAACAAGCAAAGAGTTTGAATTTTATAGAAGAGGGAAGAGAAGAGGATGATGTGGATCCATGTAGGATGCCACATCACACATCCTCAACTCCAACACAAAAGACAATTTTCATTCTCCCAAGCACAATAAAGAGGTGGGTGAAAATATGACAAATTTACTTGCACACTCCAAAAAGCCCACACCCCAAAGGACTGAATTAAATAAAATGTAAGAAGAGTGCAATAAAAACATGCAACATGATTAATAAAAATGCATTAAAAAGGGATAAAAACAGCCTTCCAACCATAGGTATGGTTGGTAAATAAAATTAAGAGGCATGAGACAAGTTTTACTTGTCCCACAAGCCTCAAAAATAGCCTCCAAGGACAAATTCGAGTTTCCAAGAAGGTGGAGTGTTTCATACTCCAAAATATGACTTACACAACTCTTACACATACTTACACATCACTTACATATTTAATACAAAAGCCAACAACTCTTATAATTACTTTCTCATATCCCAATTTGATTTATTTAACTTTTAACCATATGTTTTCTCACATTAATCTACCACAATTTAATTAATTAAAAGAAAGGGACACATCACTAATAAAACACATACAAACAATAATAAAAGGAAACACATTAATAAAATGCACAAAGCCCATGGTCACATTTAAAGTGACCCCCTCCCCCATGGGAATCCGTAACAATAATCAAACACAACACAATAAAACAAGTTGCCATGGTGACCTTTTTGATTCATTTAGAATTCCAAAGTGGTTGGTCTCCAATCCCTCGATGTTTGTTTTGATATTTTAACCTACAAAACACAAATACCTCCTTCAGCCTCATGGCCATATCGAACATCCAACATGATATAAATATAATCAGAAAATCAATCTGTACATATGAATCATAACACATCAAGGCTATCAACAATATCACTTACAATTTATATCCACAACTATATCATGATCATATAATGTCCATTTTCTAGGTCTATTCACAATATCCAGAAACCACATGTCCGAACATCATTCACAATATATCCATGTCAAATAGTATATCATCATCCATATATGAGTGTCTCTAATAATCATCATGCATCATAACCAAATCAAGATCACAATAATCCATGACCAAATATCTAACATAATACTAAATCAAAACCATAATAATGTCCATAATGAAATCAATAGTATCAAAATCAATATCAAAAGTCGTCAAAGGGAAGTGGGCACTACAGTTTGCACTTGTAGCTGGTAGAACTAGCAACCATCTATATGTCCAAGCTTTCCAAGGCATTGATAATGATCACATGCTTTCACAAACTCCTTGGTATCCTTCTACAATGTTTCACATGAAATTCCAGCCATAAGGATTTTTCACGTTTTAGAATCACCTCCGCATAATGTCCTCTTATTATTCCACCACAAGCCTCTATAATGTCATCACACTCATTTTCTAGAACACAACAGTGTAAACCTCATCTCTACCTAATTTGTACAAGCATCCTCTAATAAAATGATATGGTGCGAAACGTATTACAAGCTTTTTTTTCTCTAATGTCTTCATTCCTTTAGGCTCCTGTCAAAGTGCTTAGAAATACTAAACTATATTCTAAATCCATAGGCACGTGGTTCAATATAAACAACTGTCCATTTGAAATAGTTGTTATCCATTTTTTACACCCATGCAAAATGGACAACGTACATGTGTCCGGACATTGACCATTAGTGGAGAATGGTTTTCAGAGGGTAGTTCCAACTTTCCATAGTGAAATTCTGAGCTAAAAAGGGGAAAATGGCAGTAAAATGCCACCAAAAGAAAGGAAAAAATGTTACCAACTGACAACATCATTTCGTGCTACCGATGGTAGAAAAATCAGTGGGTCACAAATAGGTAAATGACATAGAAGCATGGGTAATAATCATAATTCTACTAGCCGAGAGTGGGGAAAGCATGTTCTTTGGATGATCACATTTATGCTATTGATTGACACTAGAGATGATTATGTTTTCATTCAAGAGAATAAAATAAGTGTAATCGACTGAGTGTAAGAACAAACTAGGCATTAATGAAAGTGGTACAAGGTTGTTTGACTACCAACTTAATGAGGTATGGAGCCCATGACTGCTACATGCAAGTGAATTACCAAATTCATATGGCTTACCATACCTCTTCAATACATCTTATCGGTTGGTGACCCAAATTTCCTATATATTGTAAAATCCACCTCATTTTGAGGGGAGACCTTCGAAAAGCAAAGGAACTCACAAAATTGTTCTAGAGCTATTATGAGCTAAAGGCCTTAAATTTAGGATTATTGTTAAGGATTTTTCCTCGTGCCTATATTGTAATGGATTGTGCATGTTTCTAAGCAATAAAATTGGTATAATATGTTTTGTATTTCCCTAATTCGAGATGTATTGCATATTTTTCCTTCCATTATGTTTATATATATATTGTGCATGGTTATATCTCTTTGAGAACCTTTAATTTGTTGTTCTTTATGAATATAGGGAATTAAATATGTTATAGATTGTGGCACCTCCACCTACCCTCTCTTGCCTTTTTACTCACTTTTTTCACTCACTTAGATTGTTTCACCCTTTCTTGGTACATCACCTTCCCTTAGAGTAGATTTACTTTTTATGCATCCTTCTATCCCTGAATCCTTAGAAAGCATTAGGGTAGGATTATTTTATTTTTCCATTCTATACATTTTGGAAAAGTTGGCAATAGGTTAGGAGAAGAAGCTAACTTTATTTAGAGGATTATCCTACTTGCAACATCCCACACTACATGATAATCCCATGTTATACAAGTTATAATGATTGCCTCACACATAGATCACAAACAAATCAAGGGTGTTGTGATTATGACATAACAATTTTTGCATGCCGGTGGGACCCAAAAGTCAATATTTTCAGGTTTACCAATATTGGATGTGCAACTTGGTAAATTTTCAGCATTTAGAGGCTTTGTAGCAGCACATTTGACGACTCCCGTGGTCAAACTTCGACTAGTTTCAGCAATACTAGTGGACCGAGTTCATGAGAAGTATCTAAACTCGATCAAGAACAAGAGAAGAAGATGTATTTGAATACTTGCAGTTATCACTAGATAGAGGAAGGAGAGGAAGAAGACTACAAAGGTGTCCTTCTTCACCAAACAAAAACTTATCAACACCTCCTCTAGTTAGACCCTTCCTTGAATCAACTAGGGTTCTCAGGCCAATCAAGATGGCACATCAACCACCACCACCATAAGGACCACCAAATCCCTATGTCAATTTAATAAGAAGTCCACTCACCCTTAATGCACATAATCCTATTCTGGTGGTAGTGTTGAAGAGCATTCCTTACTTCACTGGGGAGAATCATATGACCCCATTTATCATATTCAAGACATTGTGAATTTTTGTGCCATTCACAAGATCAATGAGATGGATGTTGCAGTTAGGATTATTTCTTCTTCTCTCAAAGGTAAGGCATTGCAATGGCTTAGAGGATTAAGAGTAGGGTTGGTTAAAAACTGGGATACGTTGTGTTCATCCATGTGTAACTAGTTCAGAGATAAGGTAGATAATTTTTCTTTGTTGGAATAATTAACCACAATCAAGAGGGCCCCGAAAGAGCAGATGGATGACTTTAACTTTAGGTTCCAAGGGACTTGGGATCAAATTTTATTACTATGAGGCCAACATCAGAAGGTTCATTCCTCTACTTTTTGAGGGCTCTAAATTATGACATATATATGATGATATAATCAATGGGGGAACAACACTACCAGGGGCATATGATATAGCTATCAGAGTGGAGAACTGCTTAATTCAAAGTTGGTAAGATGATACTTATGCCACCTATACCTCTATATCTAGAATTGGGGACCCCCTCTACCAGTCAAGCACCTAAAATAGCCCCCATTCCAGCCCCTAGAAATCAGAGAAATAGTGAGGCCTCCACTTCTTCTAGTACTTCCAAGGAACTCTAGGAAGTCATGAAACAACTACAAAATTTGGGGAATGAGTTGGTGACAATCAAAAGGTAGCAAGCTCAGAGCTCTAGACCTTACCAGCCCCAAGCTCAAATGAATAGGCCTCCATATCAGCCTAATAAGCCTCCCACTCAAGAAACAAAGAAAAATCTAGAGCGAAGGGGTCTTAAATTGCCAGTGCCATTTCAACCTTATAATCCAAATATAGTTTAAATGTTAAGGGCTATTATACCAACTTAGAACAACATTACAAAAGAGTATGAATGGTGCTACCCCGTAATCTACCTCATAATCAATCAACATTCTTCAACAAAGGTGCTCTAAATCAAGCCTTGATGGTCCAGACCATTGGGGTGGCCGAAGATCCAAGTGAGGAATAAAACAAATAAGGAACTCAACAAGAGACTCCTATAACTAAAACTATGCTGGTCAATTTGTAGATGAAGGAATTTTGTAGAGTTAATAAATCTCCTTTCCAGGGTGTGGCTACCAATACACGGTCTAAGAAAAGGAACATAGAGGAGGGGAAATCATCTAGTCCAGTTATTTCTCACCCACTCTCACTCAAAAAGGAGTTGGTATGCCAAATGCATAAAGCTAGCCTAATGTAGCTGTTATAAAGCAACCCCCAATATGTAGAATCAGCCTAGGATACCAGTTGCGGTAGCTCATGGACCAACCTAGGTACCAAAAAATATCATGCCGAGAAAGGGGCAACAAAAGGAAAACCCACCTCCATTCAATAACATTGATCAAATGAAGAAGAATAATGTTAGTATTTCCATGTGGGAGTCTTTGGAAATTCCAGGGTAGCGAGATTTGTTGCAAAATACTATGGAAAAATAGTCCCCTTATAATGAGCCATCCAAAATCAGGAGCTTACTACCACTACGCAACAAGGAGAAGTCATTCAGGTAAGAATGTGAAGCCTACATTCTATGTCTCATTGATCATTGGACATAAGGTAGTGAACAGTTGCATGATCGACTCATGGGTGAGTAGATCGGTGATGGCAAAGCAAATCACGATTAATTGGGCTTAAAATATGAACCGATATTAAGGGGAGTAGTATAATTAGATGGGACATTAATCGACATAGTTGGACTAATTAAATATTTAAGCTTCACGCTCCATTATTTCCTGAATGTCACATTTATATAAGATGTATCAGTGATTGATTTGCCACCACTATTTTTCTTGTGCCTTTCAAGGGATTTTATAACCAAGATTGGTGGGTACCTATCAACGAATTTTTCCTACATATTATTTAGGACAAGGTATATAGCTAAGGAAATGATCAGGTCAAAGACAATTGCTAATTTTCACATTAAGCCTTATGTGCCCAGCCCAATCAATGTAAATTGTAATATATTTGACTAAGAAGAACACTTGGAGGCTCAAGAAGTAAATAAAAAGGTTGGAAGCATTCTAGACCTAATGCTTGATGATTGGGCTTATAGGAGACATGATTTTTGATCCATACAAAGAAATGGAAGAAGCTGAGTTGGGAGTTTATTGTCTACATGAGGAGAAGCTACCCACCCCCAACCTAACAAATATAGAAAATGAGGATGTTAAAGAAGTGTGGTAGCTGTTATTTCATGGTTTGAGGATTAGGTAGGGCGTTGGAGGGGGTACAATGCTTTTTTCTCCACAAGGTATGAAATACTACTCAACTTTCCATTTTTAGTTTGCATATTCAAAAAATATAGATGAGTATGAGCCTTTGATACAAGGATTGCATTGGGCAAGAAAGAGGGATATCAAAAATTGCAAGTGTTTAGGAATAGTGAGTTAATTGTCAATCTGGGTTAGAGGAAAACATGTAGCCCAAAATGATCTACTTAAAGCCTACAAGCATGGGTATAGGATCAAATTGAAGACCTTTAATCTTTAAAGATTCAAGCCATACCAAGGAAGAATAATGAGGCTACGAAAAGGATTGTAAATGTTAGAAAAAAATTATCACGGACAATATCAAGAGGGACAAAACGCAGCCACATAATCATGTAATTATGATCAACAACAGTATGGGGATCAAGTGGTACACCAACGGAAATTTTTTTGCCAAAGAGGTTAGTGACTCTTGAGTCAATATTCAACCTAAATGATCAATTCAGAAAAGAGAAGGCCAAAATTCAAGTAATATGGGAAGATTTGAGCCCATTTTGTTCAAGAGTGTAAAATGATCCAAATTGGCAAGGTGAGCATGGATAAAGAAAATCTAAATTCATACAACTTTTCCAAGAGTTCTTAGATGTCTTCACTCAGAGTTATGAAGATTTAAAGGAATTTAATCCTAAATTGGCACAACACACGATTGAGATAAATTCGAGAATCTAAACCCATCAGAAAAAACAAAGGCTAGTCAATCCTCATATAGAGCCTCTCATGAAGAAGGAGCTAAATAAATTGATAGAGGCAAGCATCATATTTCCAATCAAACACTTGATTTGGGTAGAAAATATGGTACCGGTCAGAAAGAGAATTGGAGAAATCAGGTTATGTGTGGATTTTCAGGATTTAAATAGGGCCTTCCTCAAATATCACTATCCACTGCCCTCTAGAGAAGATATTATAGGTAGTGTCCAGGTTCCGAAATATTCTCCCTCTTAGATGGATATTTGGGATAAAATCAGATCATGGTGAAGGAGGAAGATCAATTTAAAATGAATTTCACCACAAAATGGGGCACTTATGCCTACAAGAAAATGTCATTCGTGCTATCAAATGCTGGAGAAACATTTTAGAGGGCTATGGATATGGCGTTCAAAGGGATTTTGAACAAAATAGTGCTTGTTTATCTTAATGACATCGTTGTGTTTTCTAAGAATGGAAAAAGCCACCTATTTCACCTCAAGTAGGTACTCCAAAGGTGAAGGAGTTTCATAGTGTCCTTGAATCCCAACAACACATATTTTTAGCACATGAAGGAAAACTCCTAGGACACATCGTATCGAAATAATGGTTGACTATTGATTTGATAAGGGTAGAAGCCATCCATGATCTACCATTTCCAAGCCATAAGAAGGCTCTCCAAAGCTTATTTGGGAGGATTAAATTTCTACAAAGGTTTGTGCCAAATTTTGTTGCTCTTGTGAAGCCAGTGACAATAATGCTAATGAAAATTTGGTTTTCAAATAGAAAACAAAAGGAAAAGAGAGTTTCAAAGCTATCAAACATGTCATATCTCAAGATCCAACTCTCATTAATCTATACTTCTCCAAAGACTTCTTTCTCTATGCATTTGGTGGTTCAGACACCATCTCCGTAATATTAGTTTAACAAAATAAAGAAGGATTAGAAAAAGATATTACATTATTTAGCCAAGGCCTTGTGGACTATAAGGTAAAATAATCATTCATTGAGAAACATGTCCTTGCTGTGATTAGAATTTTAAAGAAATCCAGGCATTTAGTGTCAAATAATAGGATTCATCTACTAGTCACACATGACGTAATAAAATAATTTATTTTAGACAAGGACCTCAATGAGAAAAGGGTTGGCTAGGTAACCAAGGTCATGGAGTATGACATTGATATTAAGGTGACCATGTTGTTTAGGGGAAAGGGATTATGTGAGCAATTAGCTTCGGGACAATGTGTCGAGTCAACTGCTAAAGGAGAGGATGTTTTTGTGCTACACGATGATCAAGAGAAATCATTCGATGCCTCACTTGACCCTAGTTGGACTCAAAATATAGTCCATTTCCTTTAAACAAGTCAAAGTCCTCAAGGGTTGAATAAATAAAAGAGGAGATACTTTAGATTATAATCCATTCCATATGTTCTTATTGACAATATCTTATTCAAAAGAGATGTGAATGGTGTCCTCCTAAGACGTGTCCTCCTATGGAGAGGGCATGAGTTTCATGATGAAGAATTAGGATGCCATTTCACCCCAAGGGCAAAAACTCTTAGGATCATGAAGGCCAGTTTTTACTAGCCTAATATTTTTAATGATTGTTATGCATGGATTAGGAAATGCAAAAATGTGCCTTCTTCACAAGTAAAGAGAGGTTAAAAACCCTTTCAATCCACCCCATTTCTGTAAATGAACCATTCATATAATGGGGGATGGATTTCATCGGGGTGATTAATCCAAATTCTAGCTTGGGTCATAAATGGATCCTTACAACCACAAATTATTTCACCAAGTGGATGGAGGTGGTTGCACTCAAGGAAGTAAATGAGGCAAACATCTTATCTTTTTATGTAGGAATTGTAGCTAGGTTTGGAGTCCCTCGACTATAATATCAAATAATGCTTTGGATTTTCTCGGGATAAAAATATCCTGGATGGGTAGTGAAAAATGACATCTATTTGAGCACCTCCTCAAACTATTATCCCTAGGGTAATGGGCAGGTAGAGTCTACAAAAAAAAATATCTTGAGGATTATAAGGAGGAATTTGGATGAGAATCAGAGAACATGACACACCAAGTTGAAATGAGCCTTGTGGGTTGATAGGATTATTCCCAAGAAGTCAACATGGAACTCTCTTTATAGGTTATTCTATGGAAGGGAGGAAAGGCTACCTATATCACTTAAGCTTCGACATTAGACCCCATGAAACACCTATAACTACCCGAGTTTGATCCCATAGAAGTGAGGTATGCAGAGCTTATGGAGCTATAAGAGATGAGAAATCAAGCCATGAAGACAATGTAAAAGTCCAAGCTCAAATCAAGATGAGCTTTAACAGGAAGGCCATAAACATAACATTCCGAGAAGGCACTCTAAGTTTGATGGAATATGGAGTGGCCCTTATATGATTTCAGGCTACAAAGAAAACAATGCTTTCCAGCTATCAAGGTTGGATAGAGAAGAACTATAGATTCCAATCAATGGAATCTATCTCAAGCGTTTTTATTAAGTGAAATATCCTTCTTGTACATATTAGTTTAGAATTTCTATTCCTCTAAGTGCTTGTGGCACATTGTTGTGTTAGTAGTGTATTTTTTTTTTAGATAATTGTTTATGCACCGTCTGCATATTCCATTTGGGATATGTATGATCTTTCTTGTTTGTACATAGATGTGCCTTTGTTGCTCTTTTTCTTTCCAATTTTAGGTAGGGTCTTTTGATGAGAAAAATTAGTCTCCGGCCCAAAGTTTTGAGAAATAATAGGACCCAATAGTGTTTCAAAAGTTTGAGAAGTGAATTTTCAGTGTCGATCAATTTTAGACTTTAGAATGACTCCATGCCTAATGGACACAACAATGTCACCGGGTCTTTTAGATCTAGCAGAAGATCACCCGTAAGTCACCAATTGTTATCCGTGCAAAATGGACAAACTATAGGTATGGACATTAACAGTTAATAGAGAATGGTTTTACTAGTGGGTAGTTCACTATGTGAGATGACGATCCATGACAAAGGTCCGAGCTGAAAAGGGAAAAAATTGTGGTAAAAATAATGTGGTAGCATCAAAGATGCTACATGTGGAATAAGCAAGAATGAATGTTACGGTTGAAAAAATTATTTCATGCTACCGGCCTATAGAAAAATTGGTGGGTCACAGATAGGTAAATGACATATAAGCATGGGTAGCACTCATAATGATACCGCGAGTTAGTAGCATGTATGGATGCTACTGATCGGTAGTGGATAGTGAAGGTTCCAGAAGTGGTTAAGAATGTTATCGATCGATAGCATTTTTAGCACTACCAGCTAATTGTAGAAAGGAGATGATGGAGAATTCGATCGATAGCAGGCCATCGATAGTATTTTTATAGATGCTATTAGATGAAAACAAAATGTAAGCTACCGAATGGGAGAGGGAAAAGTATGTTACCGAACAAATGTCGCATTTATGCTATTGATCGACACTAGAGATGATTATGATGCCATCCAGAGTAGAAAATACATGCAACCATCCAAGTACAAGAATGGACTAAGCATTAATGAAAGTGGTAAAAGGTTTTTCAACTCCATCTTAATGAGGTATGGCGACCATGACTTCCCGTGTAAGAAAATTACCAAATTCATATGGCCTCCCATACCTCTTTAGTGCATCCTACTGGTTAGTGACCCAAATTTCCTATATATTGTAAAATCCACATCACTTTGAGGGGAGACATTTTGAAAAGAAAAATAACTCTAAAAAAATTGTTCCAGAGCCATTGTGAGCTAAAGGCCTCAAATTTAAGCTTATTGTAAATCATTTTTTCTCATGCTATATTGTAATGGATTGTGCATGTTTCTGAGCAATAAAATTAGTATTTTGTGGGTTTTATTTCCCTAATTAGATTTGTATTGCATATTTTGCATTCCATTATATTTGCAGGTATATTGTGCATGTTTATATCTCTTTGTAGGACCTTTAATTTGTTGTGATTTATGAATATAGGGAATTAAATATTGTCTTAGATTGTGATGCCTCCACCGCCTTCTCTTGCCTTGTTTACTCCCTATTTTTTTCACTCACTTAGATTGTTTCACCCTTTCTTAGTGCATCACCTTCCCTTAGAGTATATTTACTTTTATGTATCCTTCTATCCCTATCTCCTTGGAAAAAATTAGGATAGGATTAGATTAGTTTTCCATTCTCTACACTTTGGAGAAGTTGGCACTAGGTTAGGAGAAAAAGCTGACTTTCTCTGGATTTCCTAGAAGACCTAGTTGGAATGCTCATAGTGAACATAAAGAGTGGCATAGGCCCAACAAAGTGGAAGAACTGGTAAAGGAGAAGGAATTAAACAAGGTCATTGTTAAAGCTAGAATTTTTAAGCTTGATGGTTTGTTCACAAAACTCAAGGAGGAAAGTAATAAGGCTGAATTATATTTCAACAAGGGCCAAAAGTGCAACCCAATTCTTAGTACTCACATTAGTGATGAAGAAGCAATAATGAGGTCTATACAAGAAAATACACCCACTAAAAGATAGAGTGCACTATGTTTATGGATGAGATAACAGTAGAGAAGGAAGTGATTAAGGATAAGAGGTATAAATTTGATCTACAAGTCGGCCGGTTTCAAAATGTGGTGCTTGAGCACATGGATTCAATTGAAGGGGTGGTTACAAAAATGACTATAGTGATCCAAGAGATCAAGAGTTGAGTTGAAGATTTGGATACGAGATAAAATACCAGGAATTGTAGAGGTGGCACTTGGGAAAGCATTGGCAGAACTTGAAGAGTGGAAGAAAGCAGAGAGTGAGATAAATGATGAGTTCTCATAACTCTTCCAACAATCTGAGTCTTAAGTTGATAAGTTACAAGTGTGGAGATTATTTTTGGGCATTGAATTATTTTTGGGAGGTCACTTATATTTTTAGGCAAATAAGATATTGTTAAGGAAAGAAATAAAATTTAGTGTGGAGTAACGTTGCACGGCCCATTTTAACTAAGTACAAGCCGCACTGGGGATTTTTGGCATGTGTGAGGAAAGCATGAAGGGGTTTTCATAGGACATAATAGATGGCAAACAAAATCTCAAGCCTAAGTAGGAAAAAATATCCAAAACTTAGCTGATTTTGGAACACGGGCTAAAAATAGAGGATGTTGAGTTTGAGTGGAATTTAAGAAACGTTCCAAATTTATATAAAATGTAACACCCTTGATTTGTTGTTATTTTCCTCCTTTGAATTAAAGTGTTGATATGTGATTTTCCTTATAAGGATATGTTCTTCTGATTATTGGAAATCTTTCTTGATATGGATACATCTTTTATGCTCTTAAGATCCTTTGACTGAACTGGAATGACTTCTCTGAATCCATTTTTCACTTCTGGTAGGTGATTTGCAATCTGGTTTAAGAGTTGTAAACTTGTCTTTTTATCTGACTCATCCTTGGATCAATTTCAGTGATCCAAGGGATGTTTTAAATCTGCTCTATTGAACGAATGGTAAAATTGACATTCCATGAGTTAAGATACACGTTGGACTGAACTTTGTTGCAAGTTCTTTAATTTCTATGTGAACATACTTCCATTCAGTAGGTTGTTTGGCTTGGGTCTTTGAAGATCGACCATGATAGGTCATTGCTGATAAAAATGGGCATGTAGCCTGTTCATAGCATAAGAGAGATCTAGGATCCTATATAGGATTAACCTACGGGATCCTAAGCTAGGTAAAATATATAAGTATTTCTATCTAAGCTACGATACTTGATAGAATTTTAAGCCTAACCTAAAACTCCTTATTCTATCTTGATTGGTTGAATTGTTGATTTGCAACCTAACCTAAGCTCGGTACTAATGGGGATTGAAAAGGCTACTAGGTATTAAATTAACCTAGATCCTAATACTACAAGGTATTATTGTAACCTAACCTAGTGTTTTAAACTATGGCACTTTGAATTATTTACCTATGTGGAAATTACCTAACCTAATTGCTAAGGCCATGGTGGGGGTTAGTTGTTAGTGTTATATCCTAAGGTATAAATTTAAATTCTACCTAAGATCTAACCTAAGCAATCTAATCTATCCTAAACTAATGGATACGAATTGGGACTTAAGTGGTCGCATACATATTGGCGACAGTTCCTAAGGCATTTATGATGTTGATAAGGTTTATTAATGCATACAGACTGCCAGCTTTGGTAGGGGTTAGTTGGTTTGGTGGAGGCTTAGGTGGCGTATCACTAAAAATGGAAACTTATGTTAACTTGGACTTGGCACTTGCTAGACTTGGCAGGTGGTGGTAAGGAGGATTGAGCGTGAGATTTGGAATTAATGAGATTAATTGTTTTTGGTTATTGATCTTGAACCGCCTTGGTAGGCATGCCAACATGATTTTTGTTGGGTTGTTTCATTTTGCATGTTCTCTCGATTTTCTTTCTACATGCACTCTAGTTTTTCGAACCAGCAAAGTAAACTGCACTTCATGGCTATTTTTGAGGTTTTGAATCTATTTTCGTTTTGTGGAATGTATAAGAAGAATTATGGAAGAAGTATCTAGTTGTTTGATCTTTCATGGAGAAGAGGAGAAGAAGCGAGTTCGGCTAGAGGTCTTCTTCGATTTCACAATGACACTATCAGGCATGATAGGCTCTAACTGTTAAAATATCTTGCTTTCCTCTAAGTGTTTTCATTAAAGAAACTTTGCTCTGATGAGTTTGTGCATTTCATGCTTTATCTAGTTAATTGATTGATGGGTTTAGTAAAACTTACATTTTGGGTTTCAAATCCATGATATACGTGATTCTGTTGGAAGCTTATGTTGTATTGTCTTTTACACAAAGGAACTATGCATACGAGAACAAAGTTGGTAACTCTGTTTAGCTTCTTCGGTTGTTGTAAATTGTTGTTTGGTTTCAACTTCATTTATTGCCAATAATTGTTACTGAGTTCTACCTGTGTTTGTCGAGATTTGTGTTTGTGAACTTGTGTTTTGTGAACTCGAGCTGGTAAGGAACTCCAGTTCTTATGGATACTTGCAAATAGGTTTGAACTATTTGTTGGAAACTTGTTTCGGTGGATAGAATCGTTGTAGAGATTCTCGGCTCTATGGTGTTAGCATTTTATTTCATAGTTAAATGGACTGTGGATTAACCCGTATATGGCTTGTTGTTTTTGTATTTCTTCTTGCGAAAACTTTGACTGTTGTTGAAACTCGCATGCACTGGATAAAAACCATATATGGCTTGGGTTTTGTATTTCATCTTGCAAAAACTTGACTATTTTAGAACTCGCATGCACTTGGAACCTATGTCTGTTATCTTGGATAAACTAGACTATTGTTTGAAGTCTCATATGGCATGGTGCTTGTGAATTCTTGTTCTTATGACCATATTAAATGTTTTTGGAGGTTCTTTATGAACCCGGCTTTTAAGTCATCTGGTCTGAGCTCTGTCAAGCATCTTACATCCCATTTGAGTTGGGAAACTAGGTTTGAAAGGATGTTAACTGAAAATGGAAGCATTTTTCTTAGAATGAACTATTTTATAAGTAATTTCTTCTTATTCGATCTAGCATTATGGTGCTGGTGTATTTATGAATTCATGATTGTGATATTGTGATGTAACACTATACAATCAATTTGTTACTTGGTGTTTTTAATTGAAATGGTAACCTGAACAATGTGTTGGTTCAGATTTTATAGTCCTTTGACTATTTTATAAACTAAAGAGGGAACATGATGTTACCCAAACTTGGTTATAAAAATTTGAATAATCTTGATGCTTTGAGAGATTTTATGCTTTACATTGTGCTTGGAATTGTATTTTGAGTCTTGGAAAGTATGTATTATATTGTCATTTATTTGGAAACCCAATCTGTAGTTCTTGTATTGATGCGTTGACATACTGTTGAAAAAGTTCTGCCTTACCTAAACTATTGGGAAGTTTTAAGTGTTAGCATCTACTCAGATTTCTTACCTCTTGTTGGGTCTAATAAATGAATGTTAAGTCTTGAAAGATAAATTACGATTCAAAATTGATTGTGGACTGTGTTTGAACTTCACTATTTTATTATCAAGTTTAAAAAGAGAAAATTAATGGTAAGGATTGATGGAACTTCACTGTTTGATGGTAAAGTGTTCTAAGAAGGAAAAATGTTAGTATGTTTTCTTCAGGTTGTTCTGGTCCAATAAAATATTGTTAAGTCTTTAACAGATACACTGTGAAACTTTACTGCCCGTGGACTGTGTATGAGCTTCATTATTACAATGTTCCTAATGGAAAGTAGAATTCATGCATTATAATGGGAAGATTTAGAAGGGAAGATAGCATTTAGTTTTCTCTTTCCTTGAAGTTGATCTTGTTCTCTTTCTTTGGAACTCTTGCATGAACTTAAACTGTATGTATGAGAGGAGGTAAAACTATTTAATTAAGTTGTAAGAAATGATTATAGATTGGGATCATATTCTGTTAGGACTCCTTTTCTAATGCAGTTGGGTTAAGTTCATTGGTTGGAACCTCCTGATTTTTATTCTTATTGGAAAAGGGAATCAATGTTTATTAGTCTTTTTATACTTGTCATTTGACTAAAATGAAGTAGAAAGAGATTGAAGATAGGTTGGAAAAAAGAAATTACAAACTTGTTGTTGACTGTTAATCCATCATTCCTTCTTGGATTTCTTTCATTTGGATCTGTTTTGATGAATACCTTAAAATGTTGAATTTTAAAGTAGAGGACCTTTAAAGGAATAATTTAAATCATGATATACACATGTTTCTACCTTGTTGATGTTATGTACTTTGGCATAATGGGTATGGTTTCTCTCCTTCTTTACTTGAAAGTTAGATGAAACATCCAAGAGGGAATATGCTATAAACACTCTTGTATCTTATAGTAAAGATAAGTGTTGTATTATATTTGGTAGGATTGGAAACAATGATATGTTATGATTTGTGGTTTGGTAAAGATAATTGATAGGATCAATTATACTTTAATTTGTAAGATGATTTTATAGATTATATTTTGTTCTTCTTTTTGTTAATCTTGGTCTAGTATTGCTCTTCTTTTTATTGATATTACTTATGCTTAGGGAGTATGAAATACTAGTTGTTCATTAAAGCAGGGTTGTTTTTATTGGAACAATTAGTGGAATGCACTTTATTTTAAGGCTTAGTGTTTATCATGCTCAATTCATTGAATTGACCCATGCTAGCAATTTTGCAGATGGACTTCGTAAGTGATAAAAGAAGGAAAAAACTTATATGATGCATTGGCTAATCTAAGTTGATTCTTGTGAAGAATTCTAATTTGTTCTTAAGTTGTATTGAAAAATAAAAGTTATTCTCTTTTGAATGAAGGCTGCATATGATGTAGTATGCCTGAAATGCATAAGTTGTAAATGTATAAGTTTTGAAAATGAATTGAAGAATGAGAATTTACTTGCATGGATTATGTAAATTATCTTGTACTTTTGTAAAAGAAATGGAATCCTATCCTATTGATATTCTTCATGTTATTTATATGTTTCTATGAGTGTTCTTGGATAAGTAGGAAAAAGGGAATTAGAGTAATTCCCTAATTGTGATGCAACTAAATAAGTTGCAGAATTTCAATGAACTTATCTAAACAACTCATATTATTAAGGTAACGTGTAATGAACTTACAATGAAAACTATGAAATTTGTAAGGGACATAAAGGGTGTGTTAAACCCTAGAAATTAATCATGAAGAGGAAGACTCTTCCTCTCTTATTAAAAAGTAAACAAAAAGGAAGTTATGATTTGTAATCATTAGGCTTCTTTTAATAAATTCTAATGAGATACAACCTAGGTGGTTGCTACACTTCCTTGAATGGTTAAGTCACATTAAATGGAACTTAAGAGGTTGCTGTCCTTTCTTCTTGGTAGTTGCTTGTTGAGCCAAAATTAATGAACATCGAAAGAAATCTTAAGTTAAGGAAGTTCTGCAAGGGTTAATGGAACCTGATTTGGAAAAGAACTTAGGGAGAGTTGGATTAGAGTTTGGGCAGGGTTGCTGAAATCTGCCTTTAAGAATCCAAATTAATTAAACTTTAATAATCTCCTAGGGGTATGTATATCTCGACGAGGTTGTTCTGTAGGATGCTGGCACATGCCAACTACAAGGCTGTACCTTTGAGAAGATTAGGATCTTCTCGAGGATACATCACTGTAGTTGACATGTGGCAACACCCTTCTGTATTGGTCATCTAGATCTACACACTTATGGACTTGAACTTAGTTTCTCTCGGGTCGGGTAGTAGCATAGTTAAAATATGAATTATCCTTCTAGGAATCGGGGTACCTTGGCACACGGGGTTGACTTAGGTTGAACGGGTATGCCAAAATATCCTAAGTCTTTGTGAGCTCCTTCCTATCATAACCTACGTTGTTAACTCAGAACTAGGGTTAAACCTTGGGCAAGAGGATTGTGAAGTCAAGTAAAGGAAATTCTAGATAACAATAGAGTGGGGGTGAAGGATAAGTAATGTCTGAATAGTATGTTAGAATATTTGGCCAAATTATTGTAAGTTGTTGGTTGTGTTGTCCTATGTCGCCTAGTCTAAGGATCGTGATGCAGATGAATATTGGTAACAACTATTCAATTAGGTTCCTTAGACAAATCACTCAATACCCAGATCGGGGTAAGAGAACCAAGTATATGAAGTATACAGAAAAGTATTCAATACTTAGTGTTAAACATGAATAGATCGGTAGTTCACCGAGTCATGAAATGAATAGATCGGTAGTTTACTGAGTCATTACAGCTGCATATGGTTATCTGTTATAAGAATGGTTGTTTTGGAATGTTTGTTCTAAATTACTTGTTTAGAACAGATAACATTACTCAAAAAAAAAATTCCCTTGTTTCTAAAGTCTTAAATAGGAATGTTACATAAAAGAATGAAGACTTGAGGATCAAGGAACAGCTCTTTTTTAAGATAAAAGGTCATGCAAGGATCGATCTAATAATAGGATTAATAGCATGTTTTATTCATAGATTAATCTATTATTAGGATTGATAGAAAAGCATGCACAACTTTATTTATGTATGCATCATTGTTTTTTAGCATGCATTCTATTTTGAGATGCATGGGTGGTGAAGGGAAAGTCTCACCCCTATATATATATATATATATATATATATCATACCCTGTTGTATGATACATAGTTGATGTGAGAGGATTATATTTCTCTAAAGTACTAGTGTGCGTGACTCTGTGATAATATTATTATGTATTTAGATTTTAATATGTAATACTTCTATTATGAATGGATCATTATGGTTGGATCATGATTGTTGATATGTCTGGATATGGAGACTATATGGTGAAATTGATCTTAGTGATTGTTTGATCTATTATGATTCCTTATTACATGTGTTTCCTTATAATATTTGTATTATCTACTCTTGAATGTATGATTGGTATTGGTAGTCATGAATATGTAAGGAAATAACATACTCAATATATAAATAATTTAATGTGTGCCTCTGAATGATGCCTTCGGTGATGTCTTGAGTAATATTATAGTAAGTGTTATTTTCCATCTTGTGAGCTATATGCAACCACCTCTTATTCAATTGGTTCCACCTCTCGAATCACCTAGTTTTCAGCTTACCAAACACGTGGCCACTCTTGTTCTAGGGTCCACGACACCTACTACATCATCTTGTATCCACCCTTGTAATGATTAATAATGATTGCAGTGGCTTCTACCCCCACATAATCATTCATATATGGATCTATATCTTCTCTCGAGTTGTGAAACCCTGTCACTTTTCCTATCAATTATGTTGTGATGCACATTCTCATTCTGAAAAATAAAAGCAGTCCTCGTGGAATCATGATACTAACCACCGATACATACATTTTGATTTTTGAAGAATGTAAACTAGTAAAGATGAAGTACTCCCACACTCTCTAGGTTCTTATGCACCGAGTCATCATAGATCGTTTACCCTATTTTTTTCCTCTGGTTCATTTTAATGACGGTGTCCTTCTCAATTTTTTCCTCATGTGTCTCTAAGAAATGATTGATATCACTAATATTACATTTTTTCAATTGAAACTTACATGAATTCCCCTTTATGACATCACATGGGTATTGCATTTCTATAAACCATTTATCCAAAGACTTCCTCGGTCATAGGATTCCTTCCCTTGTTCACTAATTTCTTTGGTCCCATTTATAACTGTTATCTCAACAATAAAAAATTTCCAACATGTAATGTGCCTTAGGTATTAGATTACTCACCACTACTTACTCTTGCAAATATTTTACTTCTTTCCTTCTCTGGTTCGTTTAACATGTGTGCCTTAGTCTGTGAATTTTACTCCTCAAATCCTATCTCTCGCAACTCAAAATTTTAACCATGTATCCTTTTCTTTGCATGCCTTTATCTTGCCCTCACACTTCCTATGAAGGATTCCTAACTCATTTCATGTCAAATATTCTACGGGTTTGCTAAATTTATCCTCTTCATTGGTTCATACTTCAATCATACTCCAATCACACTTTAATAACTTTTCAAGGCTCTAATACTTTATCATGAAAGATAAGAATAAACTTTCTTGCTTCTATTTTATATATTTTCAATATTTTTCCACATTAGTTTCTCTTTACATACAACCATACTCAAATTTAATTATGTTTTTTTCTCTTTTTCCATGTTTTTCATTGTTTTCTTGTGTGTTGTAGCCATAAGCTTCTAGTGTGCATACTACTTCCAACCCGTAGGCCTCCTCGAGTGCACTTCATTACTTCACTACACATATTTACTCTATGCTTTCCACCAAGTATTCCATCCTTCTACCACCTACCTTGCATTAAATTTTGTGACCATTTTCCACACATGGTCTTCATCTAGAGAGAAACTTCCTCATTATCACATCCTTCTCATTTCTAATGGCACCTTTTTCCTCTTTTCTAAGAATGCACCCTATAGCCAGTACACCATCCTTCTTCCAAAGTGCACTCACATATTTTTCCACTTCAACTCACCTTCAAACACCAAAAAAGTCTCCATTTCATGCATTGGTACCTACTTCACTCCACACTAAAAGTATGTGCAGTCCTATGCACATGAACTCAATATATAGTAATCAACTTTCTGCACGCAAGTGCGTTTATTACACAAAAACAAGGAAAACAAATAAATAAAATATAAAAACAAAACATGAAATCTAGACCTACTCTAAGTGGAAATACTACCTTATTACAAACACCAAGAATATTATTTATAGTGGGGATTCAACCTACTCCCATTGAAGTAACCAAAGAACATAGTATCATCCAGCACCTGCAGCTGATATGTACCTGATTCAAGTATCTTGGTTACTAAAAAGGGTCCCAACCAATGCATCTTTAACTTTCATGGGTAGTGCGTGAACTAGGAGTCATAGAGAAGGTCCATATTTCCAACATCAAATGTATTTTTCTTAATGTGTCTATCATTTCATGCCTATTGTCATGCCTTCTCACTCTTTTGGCTCCAACATGCAATAGCATGCCACTCATTTAATTGAATTAGTTTATCAATGCACTCCTAAATAGATTACTCATCATATAATCCACCTGCATGTGCAATACATAGGGATGGTAACATGAATTCAATTGGTAGTACTACCTCTATGCCAAACACTAAGCGATCGGTGTGGTCTTAGTCAATATCTTACAATTGGTCCTATAAGCCCAAAATAAAGCGACACTTTATCATCCCAATCCTTTCCTCTAACATCAATTTTTTTTCAATGTTTGTCCCAAAATATTATTGAAAGCACGTAGTACCATTTTCTTGAGGGTGATAAGGCATGGTTTTATGGTGAGCCACCATAAAATCTACCAATAAAATTCTTATTGTCTCATTTAAAAAATGAGTTCCTCTATATTTTTTCAAGCTTAATTGGCATCCATACCTGCTAATAATATTTTACCATAGGAAACTTTTTGTTATAGCTATAGTACAATACTTTAATGGTGTAACCTCTTCCCACCTTGTCAGATAGTCAATTTAAGTGATTATATATCACGTCCATTCCTACACACAGGTGGTGTAATAGGTCCTACAAAGTCAATTACCCACTTCTCAAAATGTTTCATACTCAAAATTGGTCTAAGTTGCATCTCATCTCTATTTCTAGGTTTTCCAATGTGTTAACAATGATGACAAGCTTTAAAAAAATCCTTAACATCTTTATATAATGAATTCCACCAAAGTCCATCCATCAAGATCTTGTGCATATTCGCATCACCTAAAGAATGTCCTCTTACTATACCACCATGAGCTTCCTCCATAATAGCTTCATGCTCAAACTCAAGTACACAATGGTGCAAGATCTCATCTCTTCCCTATTGGTACCCAAATTAATTCTCCATTTGTGGTCGAGTAGCACCGTAGTTTGAACAAGATGTTTAGAGATAGATAAATTAGAGTGTTAGTTTTTTTATAGATAGGGAAAGATTTAACTGACTTTTCATTCACTCAGGCATGGAAGAAATGGATAACACCGTGTACAGGGTTTGACCTACCCTGACTACTTTAGGTTGTGCCTTCAACCAGGGTGAGAGGACCCATTTTTTAACCCATATTGGTGGATAACATCTGCATATTTATAGTATTTTTCTTTCCTTTCACAAAATTGATAGGAGATCTTTAGAAGGTATGGTCAATACAACGTAGTCTAACTCTCATGAGTTGTCACTTTAGAGGACAAAGAAACCTTCTAAATAAGATCTAGGTTACTAAAGGTAGTGGTAAAAATTGATTTCTCCTACATATTGAGGTAAGGGATGGGTAAATCAATGAATTCCCTTAGCATTTATGAATAGACAGTGCAAGAAAGAGTAGTTCATGTATGGTTCATCTCTAGATATCTATTTAATGGTTGGGAAGATAAACGGGATAAAGTTGATTATACCAAATACTTGAGAACTTTAAACAAATGTTAACAGATCCACAAAGCAAAAAGATAAATAGCTTCAAATAGTCAAGACGAACCTTCAACTAGAAAGTTGTACATCTATGAAGGCTCAAAGGAACACATCTTCACACATTCTTCAAGGTTTTAACACAAGAAATTTTGTTAAAGAATCAACTAAAATTTAGAAAACCCTATGATATCATGCTCATGATACACTCATAAACTGAAAAATAATCTGTATCACTTGAAATGAATGTAAAGTGAATTTAAATCACTTATTGGATCATGAAATGAAATATCTCTTCATAATGTAATTACAAATGCCACAATACTTTTCATGAGGATGAGATTTTGTGTGATTTCAAAAGGATTCCTAATGTAAGACTGCAACAGCACATAGATAACTATTTTAAAATAGCTCAAGATGAAAATAGACTTAACATAGTATATTGATCTACACGAATTACTCAAGTTTTCTCAAATTTGATCAACAAGGGAAATTTTTTTCACAATATCAAATTTTTTTCAATGGCTATACATCTGTAACCATCTTGACATGATCAATTTTGAAAGGCACACAAGAAATAATTGGCTTCTAAAAAACAATTCCCAGAAAATGGCTTCTCTCTGTTCTTCTCTCCTTTTTTCCCTCTGACAAAATTTGAGAAAATTAACCCCCCTTTTTTGCATGGCCTTTTCATACTTTTATATCACTTGCTTTACTTCAAATCATTTTCCCCCAAAAAACAAGAATATTCTAAGGAATACTTTGTTCATTACAATTTTTTTCTAGAAAGTGATATTTACAAACATCATCCCGTAAAACCAGGTGTACAAAGCGTGAGTCTTTTCGATGTATTTCATCTCACGCATCATTTGACTGGGACATCCAGTCTTCACTTTTAGCAGGTTATCGAAATGTTCACTTCTGATTTTGATTAAAAATAATTTCAGATTGATCACTGAGTGTCTCTATATGCTTTTGACATGATGCACACCTATGCTCATTTCTTGAAATCCTTCTTGGGCTTAGCAAACTTCACTTCATACCTTACTGGTTTAAACGCCATACGTGATGTTTGTCAAATCATCATAATTTACTAGTTGTGCTCATCCATAATTTCCTTTAGTTTTTAATTTTCCCTTGTGCAAAATAAGTAAGACCTTCTCATATCAAGGGAAATATTTTTCCAAACTAGAGATATGTGTCACCTTCGGGTTATAAAGCTAAATCCTACCCTCTTGCAATTATGTATCTCTTTCCTAATTTTGGGTACAACAGAATCTTTGCCAAAAATGGCAAAGAAACTTGTGGCACATAGCTTGAGAGAAATATATTTGAAAGATCTGAATCAGATCTTTGATTTGAGTGGGCAGACAAGGCCTTGTTTTAAGTATAATGTGTAGGAGACACAAGAGGACCTCTGACATATCAACGAGTTTGCTTAGCACTTTTAACCTAGTTGTTCGAGAATCAATATTGTATTCACATCTTTCCAAGTCATGTACTTCCATATTTTTAGATGGGAGCACATGAAAACACCTGAGGATTTAAAAAGATATAGGGTTGAGAGGAGGCCTCAAGTCTCTGGGAAACTAGTTTTCAATGCCCCTTCTTATGCAATGAGGAATTTGTGTCAAGATAAATTCTTAAGGAATCATGCATATTGTATGAAAAAACCTCCATTTATTTGGTGCCTTCCATTTCCCATAAATTGAATGAGTTAGAGAAGAGGATTCATTGCTTGGAAAAGAAACGGGAAGAAAATATGCCTCTACCACCGAGATCCAACAACAACACTACCTTCGGGCAAGAGGAAAGAAGAAACACAAACTCGGTCTTCGGTCATCATATTGGATGGAGAAGAATACCAATATATTTCTACTTTCTACTCAAGGGTAGCACTTTCTTCAACTCGGGATAGCAGAGGAATTTTTGTAACTTAGCTATCTACATGTTTGATGCATTGTGCCCCTTGTTCGGGTGGGAATTTCAAGGAAATCATCTAATTCCTTCTCCCATGGAAAACCCATCTTTCTCCATGACATGGGAATTAGGAACTAGTTCCAAGCCTCACATTTCATCCAGTAGTCCTCAAAGTGAGGCTCATTCTCAAAAGTCTTAGCAACATTGTTAAATACCCACCAAATGTCATAATTAGATCTAGCCTCAAATGTCTGCATGGCTAAATTATTCATTTCTTATCCAATTAATCGCTTTTATAATGTAATGGCATGAATACCTTTTAAGTTTGATAGGGAATTTGACATTTGTTTTGTGCCTCCCAACAATTAACTTGTGCACAAGCACCAGTTTCCTTAATAATTCATATACACACAACTTTTATTAACATACCTAGGAAATTTAAAAGGTTTTCCTTGAAAACCACTAACCCTGATATAAGTGAACTTCTTATACTAAATGAAGTAGCACCCATACTCCATAATCACTTGCCTTGCATGCTCGGACATTTTTATTGCCCCATTTGAGTTTGAACAAGAAAATAATCAACGCAAAGAAAGCATCATTTACCAATCGACATTTCCACTTCATTTGGTTAATCGTAATTGAGGAAAATTTCATGCATTGGGCACTTTTAAAAATCAACGCGGGGTGAAAATGTTGGAAAATGTCGTGCACTTATGCAACATTATAAATCGAGATACGTCATCATATAGAACTCTAATTCTACGGTCTCCCTATCTCAATCATTACTTTGCCGAGTAATCATATAATCATTTATTACATCGAAATAAAGGTGGCCCAATAAATATTTCCTTTTCTCTCAATACTAATCCATATAAATGTGGAAATCCACTCTTTGAACTCATTTGTAGTTTCCAAACCTTCCGAATTCGACTCAAAATCAAAATGATATCCTCAACCTCCTCAACAAATTGTGCCCTAACCAAGATTTTGGGGATTTTAGCCGATGCCTTCCTCTCTGTAAGGAGCCATTGTGTGTTTATTGTTTTAGCATAATCCTTCTTCTTTGTTTCATAGTCTTGCAAGGCTAGTTTGATGCCAATAGTAATTTTTTCAGTAATTATAGGAAATTTCAGTAATACTCTAATGGCTTCCGATGTCAATGTCAGCACCGCATCCCCACTCCCGTCTAACACTCCCCTCTTCTCAGAGTCATAATTCATGGCACAAAACCATACTAGTTCTGGGCATTGAATAGAGGGTGGGATGGCACCCACCGAGGCGATGCAAATATCATGAATTGCCTTTCAAGATTCACTTAAATGAGAACTATTTAATCTTTGATGAATATCATTTAAGTTGGCACTCATCAAATATATGTCTGTTATTGTCTAGGTCACTCGTGACCCCCGAAGTAACAGAAGAAGAAAATTACATAGTCTTCATTTCAAAAACCTTAATTTTACTTCAACTATTTTTCCAGTGGAAAATATGCAATACATAGTATTTTGAATCTCTTACCGATTTTCTGCAAGTGCTCGAGAAATTTAGACTCAAAACAACAGCTTTCATCCTTCTCAGGTTCACAAAATTATCTCCACAATAATTCCAATTACACTTCATTGATAAAAATGACAAGATACCATCAAAATAACGATAAAGGATGAATGTAGTCGTATCCCTTAAGGCCCTTGTTTTGCATAGGAGCGAGTAATGGTGGCATAATTGAATGCATTGCATCATAGTTGTTAACTCCACTTTTTGCAACTTTGAATTTGAGCCATCCATGTGGAACAAATTTTAACTGAAGTGGGCCTGGGGGTATGTATTTTTAGACATTTTGGTCTGCCCATCTACTTTTGATGTTGGCTCAACACATGGCTTTACCTAGGTTTCAAGCGGGGTAATGACTTACTTTTACAACTTTACTAGACATTTTGGTCCGCCCATCCACTTTTGATCTTTGGCTCAACATGTGGCTTTTCTGGCGTCGGCAAGGTAAAGCAACTTACTTTTACAACTTTACAAGACATTTTGGTACACCCATCTATTTTTGATGTTGGCTCAACACGTGGATTTACCTAGGCGTTGGTGGGGTAACGACTTACTTTTACAAATTTACTCCCTTTTCAAAACAAAGCTGAAATTTCCAAAATGCCCCAGCGACCCGCTTCCCCACTTTTATAATAAACAATGGCCACGTGTCCTTTTACGGGTCTTAGGCATTTACTTTATACTTTCATGTCTTTCTTCATAATGTATCAAAACATAAAAATGCTCACCTTCCTGCAACCACTTTATTTACGAAAAGTTTACACCTTCTGGAGTTAAAGTAAAAATTTGCTCATGTCGCTTCATAGTTGTGAATATCCAATTAGAATTCATCGGGCCCGGGAATAATTTAGGAATTTTACAAATATAACAAAAAGGGACAAGTTCATCAAAAATACCCACCACGCCGCATCCAATTAGAGACGAACATGTATCCACAGATGTTGGGATAGGAAATAAAAGGAGACAGGATCGTGGAACACTCCCAACTATAAAAGTATCACTGTAGATAGAAAATTGTAAATAATACCAAGACTCAGTGTGATCCATGATCCAAGGAAAGGAATAAAAATGATACCTTAGTGAAGGAAAAAAAAATTCACACATCCACACGGGAAGACAAAACTTACATCAAACCGGGAAAACTAAAAAATTTTAAACGAAAAGGGCGAGATTAAAATTTAGAACCAACATTCCCATCTTGTATAAATAACCTCCAATCAACTAGTAAGGTGCAACTTGAATGGTAAGTTACTTTTTCTCCAATGTCTTCATGCCATTAGGAACCCGTCTAGTGCACGAAATACTACAATATCCTCTAAATATGTGGGCACATGGTATAACCTAAACAACTATACATCTAGAATTGTTTCATTAATTCTCTATCCATCCTCGCGAGAATTAATTCTTGATAGATGAGCAGGCCCCTGCATTACTCTTTCCTAGCTTTACCATAATGTAAAGTCAAATTATTGAAATAGAAGAATCCACCTACAAATGTGCCCTTGCAAAACAGTCTTGTTGACTAAATACTTCAATGTCATATGATCTATATAAAATATAAACGGATTATCCAACAAGTATTTTCTAAACTTATGAAGTGCATAGATCATAGAAAATGCCTCATGCTTAATGGTAGTGTAATTATACTCTATGGGTGTCAAATTCCTACTTGCAAAGCATATGGGATGATCCACATTCCCATCTCTAGGTTATGCTAAGATGGTGCCAATAGTTATACCAGAAGAATCAACATGCACATGAAATGGCTTTTTCCTAAGAAATTAAGTGCAAGATTCATGCGGTGGTGAGATTCTCCTTCAATTTTTCAAATGCTTATTATTATGTGTCACGCAATAAAATTTTCCTTTCTCTTTGAGAAACTCTTCTTAGGTCACAAAAATCTTCACTTAGCCTTTGCTAAATTTTCTATAGTAACTAGTTTTCCCTATAAATCCATGCACCTCACTTTTATTTGTAGACTCCTCTAAACCCAAGATCGCAGCTATCTTGGTAGGTTCTACCAACAATCCTTACTTGTAAATGATGTTCCCAAGTAGAGTACCAAATGATGTAGAAAAGATACACTTCTTAATGTTTAAAGATATGTTCAATTTCCTTCATCTTTCAAACATGAGTATCAAGTTATCACGGTGATCATTAAATAACCCATAAAGCAGTCCAATCATCTAAGTACACCTACGATAAATTATGGTTAAAATCCTAAAATGCCTACACAATAATGCACGAGAACACGTCCAACACATTCTTCAATCCAAAAGACATAACTATGTAAGAAAATTTTTCCCATTCAAGTATAAAATGTAGTCTTCTCTTGGTCTTTGCACACAATGTGCACTGATTAGAACATGAAAATCCATTTGTAAACAAATAAATTTTACACCATGTGACGCCTTCAAGTATTTCCTCTATAAATGGGTTAGTAAAGGGATATGTAATACATGAAGAATTCAGTTATGTGTAGTCCACACAAATCCTTATCCTCCCATCCTTCTTAATGCTTATAACCATGGGGCTAACCCACTCAAATTCTTCAATAGGCTCAATTTTTCCATATTTATTCATCTTATCGATCTCTTCTTTGACTTTCACATGCAGGTTATGATTCATCCTGTAAGGCCTCTTTCTAACCAAATGCATGCCCTTTATAAACTTTATCTTTATCTTGCCTAAAGATGGGTACACTCCCTTCAACTCATGATAACCTTAAGGAAAAAGGTCCGGAATTCTCACAATAGCTCAATGATCTTGGCCACTTTTTTCTCTGACCAGTAATCACCAATAATGGCTTCTTTTAGTGTGTCTTCAGTGCCGATGTTTACCTTATTTTTCTTCATGGGTGTATGATACGCACGGTCCTTTTGATCTTTTGTATCCATTACTTCACACTCACCTTATATATGGATAACTTCAAAATTTTCAATCTCTTCATCATCAATGAGATACATCATTTTACCCTTTTATTTCTCCTTCCACGCATGGCATATTTGTCACTCTTTTGTTTCCTTAGCATCGAGGCGTGCCTCGGGATCATATTCTCCAAGAAACCCAAGCATGAGCTCTTTTGTCTTCACAGTAATCCCCCAATGTGATGTGCCTCATAATCTACAAGGCTTCATGTACTGGAGGTTTATTAGAAAAATAATCAAATGTATGGACCATACCTTCAATCAAATATCACGATCTTGAAATCTCTTGTTTGATCTTAGAATGTACATACCATGTGTGTGCACATCCTCACATAGTAGAATAAAACTAATGCACCCACAAATATGGTGGCAAGACCTCCTGGCCTTGCACCCATATTCTCTCACAATTATGGATGTGTGCCAAAGCAGGAGTATTCCCATGATATTCAAGTATCTTTAAAGGTATATTACTTTATCCGAGTCTAGTTGAGATTGCAATTCTCATTTCTCACCATCCCAACAAGTTATCTTTGTGTACCACCCACTAGTTCAATGTTCTACCGCATAGGGTATAAAGCACCATATTTCATTAATCCTCTTTATTCTTTCATTTTTTTCTTCCATGGCATACAAGAAAGACTCAAAATTTTATTTACCGGTGAATCATTATAACTAAATTTGTCCCATGTGCCTAACCATGCATGAACCGATCATTCTAGCTACCCATCCCTTCATCTCGTGCCCAACCATTTCATACATGCCATGGGACCAATTATCACAAGCAACACTTGTGGTGTTGCTAACCAACTACACATCTCCCCATTATAAGATGCCTTCCTTGGATGGTTTCATGGTCTCGGGATCATGAACCATGTACGTATAAATTCTATTTAGATATTTTCAATCAAAGGTTCAACATACATTGCAGATTTTACTTCATTCAAAGGTATAATTATGTGCTCATTACTATTCTCGAAACTTATGTATCCCTTAATGAAGTGTAATTCCACATTGTTTACATAGCACCATGGCCACCCAATTAATGTTGGAAATTTTTCTCGCTTCAACAAGATCTAATACCTCAAAATCTCCAATAAACTTGGCTCCACGAATTGTAATAGAAGCATCGTTCAACACTTCAATAGGTATATCCCTTGTCTTATTCACCATATATAACACATTTTGAAATGGTTTTAATCTGGTCTCCCCATTTTACTCCATACAACCAATGTGAACAAATTTACCTCGCACTGTATCTATCGTAATATTTCTTACCAACCATCCATAGATAACTACATCTAAAGTGATCTCCCTATCATACTAATGGTTTTAAGGTGGCAAGTTTGCATGTAGAATATGTCTCTCACACTCAACTTCAGCATGCGGTACCTTTTCATGCAACCACTCCCCTAATAAAGGAATGATATTATTTTGGTGCAACATTTTACACACCTCCTTAAATTCATCTCGCATCTTTCAGAAAGCTTAACATGCTTCACATGTTCCCTCTTGCGTGCCTTCTCCTTTAAACACTATATCTCACCCTGCAACTCTTTGATGACTCCCATGGTTTTTGATAAACTTCCTTCTAATGTGCATCATCTAGATATATAGCATACATTACTTCTTCTCACATGATGAGTGGTATAGATTTTATAGGTTCGTGCATACGTGTTGCTTCGGAGCGGGTAGTGACCAACAAAGGTTTCAATTCAGGATCAATTATCTTCTTCGGTATACATTGATCACCCTTCACACATTGTACCTTAATCATCCCCATACCCTTATCCCTTTTCTTGTTCTTTCTCATGTTCTCATATAGGTCTAGAAAATATTATAGCTTATGCTACTTTCCACACCATGAGAAAACTATATTCTTGGAAAATCACAGTGGTAATGATCAGGGGATCCACAAGTATAATAGGTTCCATGTGGGAATATACTACTACCTCCGTGACCTCTAATTTTATATCCTCCATGGAATCCACCTCCACCATTGTTATGTTCTTTCGAGGGTTATGCATTCTGTCCCTAGGAACTACTTTCCACCATAGTCTTTTGTAACCCATTTTTTCATGCCTCATGAATTTGATCTATCAACCTGATAATCCTTTATATCATGAGTTTACGCATTTCAAATCTTATAATACACAAATTCATTCTTTATAGTCATATTCTTTATAAGAGGAAAATTTTAGACATCATGGTCTAAGTGGAAAATTTCACAAGACTACAACAATGCACACATTAATCTGCGTGGGTAGCTATCCTCACCGTGTCCTTCAACCTCATAATCGTGTACCATATACAACTTTAAGTCTCATATACAAAGTTAGCATAAATATTCTCTAATTACTTTACCATAACACCTATCTATGCTTCCAAAAAGGGGCTTACTATAGTATTGACACTCCCAACAGCTTTAGTAGCACAAAGTTGCTTCCAAGGCCTTACATGGGTCCACATATGTCTTATGAGAAAAATATCTTCGGAATGGGGTCATAAATCTCCCAAAAATCACTGAGTGTGCTGACTTTGATGGATATCATAAGTCAATTTAGACAACACATTCTCAGTAGACATGCATCATATTCTCGTAACACTTTCTAATAATCATTGGATGATTTCCTTAAGTGCTTTGATGGCCTAATGCTCAAACTCCAAGATGTGAAACTCAACCAAGAACATAGTGCACAAAGAATTATATTCCACCACAGTTTGATGTGGGCCATACTTCTTGTATCAACTAGTGCTTTTGCAACATAGTGGAAAATTGACTTTCCTTTCTATCCAAAGCTACAATCCCCTTCACTCACAATAGTAATTCACACTTGTGCACATGCTCTATTGTATCCTCTATCCATCTATATTCTTGTAAATGAAGTGACATCTACAAATATACTTGAGGTGTCTTTTACACTGGTTTCTAAGGTGGTGGTTGATCTAGAGGTGGTTATTGTGGTGGTGGCCCTTGTCCACCAGACCCATATCCTGAACTTCCACCAATATTTCCTCCAAGTGGCTGGTAACCTGATCCTTCCGATCCTCCCGCGCCTCTTGATGCGGGTTGCGGTCCATTCGATGAATTCCCTTGTGTCTCGGTTGTAGTCTTGAACCTGGACACCTACTAGTTACATTGTCGATGATGAATTTTGATTAGATTAGAACAATTAAACATAATAATAATGATTTATCTATATTTCACACATAGATATGTGGAGCACTAACCATAGATTTCCTAACATTCCCCCTTTAGTGAGAACATGGGGAAAACATGCCTTATACTGCAACGTGTCGCTCCATAGCTTGCTCATGATCTGGATGGTTTCTAGGACAATACCAAAACCTCTGGATGGTTTTCTAAGTGTTTAACCAACAACCACACACTTGATGGCTTTTTAGGATAGTACCAGTAACCTCTAGATATTTTTTCTAGTGGATTACTAATAACCACAATATCATGATGTTTCAGTAGTATCATCATCTCTCATCACATTCTTCCTTTAGGAGATTACATAGGAAACAAATCACATATCACAACAACATATACTAGAAATATTTCACATTACCACCTCTAAGAATCACAATGTTCTTAGTTGTAACAATGGTTATCAATTATTTCCACTTAATCTCAAACAACATAGGAAATTACCACGACAACTGGAAGCTTCCCTTGAATTTAGTCATTTTAGGATTAGAATGGAAATGGAACATTAGTGTCATGTTCCCCCATAATGTGAAATTTCCATGCATGAACACTGAGAAGAAAACTATATCAAAGACATACAACTAACTAGATCTTGCTAGTTAGATCTTGTTGCACATGGTCACCATTACAAGTGAACGTATCCACAAGCAGACCATCTTCAAATGAAGTATGGTAGTTAGAGGATCATGTTACTTAGAGGATAACTCGACATTCATATATGCTCCAACACAACTCTTTTCCAATGTCCACCAAACACTACATAAAACAACATGAACATAGAAAATTGAAGAACACTTAAAATCATATAGTCACACTATATATATGCCACCACATCATTATGCATCCTCATCATTGGTGACTAACGAGAGGAAATTGTTTGTTCTTCATCCTCATATACCTCCATCCTCTAGTGTCATGTTGTTATATTGTCTAGATTTTATCATGGAGCTCAAGAAGCACCCCCCACAAATTGGACGTTGCGTTCCAGTGATAATGTGTCCTTTACAATTTTTTATTTTTGGAATTTATGACTCAATAAGGTTCAAAAGGGCCACAAAAAGGGGTACTTTCAAAAATTGGAATTTTTCGGTGAAATTTGAACTAATATGACGGGGATGAAAAAATAAGCAATTTTGTAAAAATGGCACTTGATTTTGAGTTACCATGCAAAAGTTATTAAGGTTTCAATTTCTTGTAAAAGGCCCAATTTAATTAAAATTGGATCAATGATTAAAAAATTTCTCAAGATGAAGAGAAAATCTATCATGTGACCACTCATTAGAACCGAGAGGAAATGAAGATTCCAAAAATGTTAATGATCCGAAGAAATGGCACCAAAAAGTATTAATTTGGCCAAAAATGTATTAATTTCCCTCAATTTGTAATTATTTAAGCAAAAACTATAGAAAAATAATAATTTTAAAATTATAGTTTTACAAAATAAAATAAAATAATCAGCCAATCAGAAATGGCTATGGGAAGGCAAGTAACTCACACTGATTTTGAGTTGAAGTGACCAACAATGATTTGTTCATAACTTGAGAACTAGAGCTCGATTTATAAACCGTTTAATGCATCATAAATTTTATTTCAGAGATTTTCAATAGTAGTAATTTTGTTTGATTTCATTACATGATCTAAAATCTATTCTTGATTGATTTTAAAGCCCAAACTACCCAAAAAAATGATTTCTTTACTTTTGACAACTGTGAGAATTTAAATCTAACAGAAACCTTCTCTTGACTACAGGATAATTGATTGAAATATATGTTAAGGAGATATATACTCTCACATAGATACATATAAACAAAAACTAAGATATGTACTATTATATTAAATCACAAACGTAGACCATAGATAGTTGTGTTGCATACTATGGAGTAAGTACAACACTTCTCTCATGGATTCTCTCATAAATCCATCAAAGGGTGAAGATAAGTATGCTCGATACCGGATGATGAATTTGGATAAGATTGGAACAATTAAACATAAAAATAATGATTTCTTTATATTTCACACATAGCTATGTGGAGAACTAACCATGGATTTCCTAATGAGTCATAGCTCCCAATGAATTACTCCTAATAGTCTATGCACCAATACTTTTCCCTTATGAAACTCCTAAATACAATCCCCCAATAGAACTCCCAAACACCAACACCTATTGTGTTTCCATGGGAACGCTACTAACATGATTCCTTTCAATTCAATGTATCATAATATCTAGCCATATTTTTCTATCTATCTCCACTAGAATGCATTTTAACAACTACCTTTGGATCTTGAACACCTTGCACAAGAGCTAGGTAGTCGGGTTGAGTCAGAGGTGTTCTCGTAGTTCTTAATCTCTCATGTGATGCACTCGCATCTTAACCCAATGGGGAATCTCTCTTGTGCTTTCCTAAATTTTTGAGGACATGATGTTACGACTCCTCATCTTCCAAAAAGATTTTCAAAACCTTTACCTGAGCCATGATTCCCCTCAACTCCATGACACTACAATATCCATCATACGTGGTATGTCCCTATCTCATGCTTCATTAAAGTTGGGCCACATTTCCTCTCCGCCTATTTTCTACGGGTCACTTTGCCATCCTTCTCCACACCGACTCCTTCCCCGAGTGTGGTGGGGTATTAACTAGCCATAAGTAGTCTTTCCAAGTTTAGTTATATCATCAAGAGCTCGATAGCCAAAGCAATAGTGTGTAAATAAAATCATATGGGTTCACACAAGAACCTAAAATCAACTTCCTCTAGAAAATAATATTAGGTATTTGTGTATTTCAATGTATAATTACACAACACACCAGCCCACCGTGGTCTACAAGCTCTAGTCTATGCTTCATCTATATCAAACAACATCCGGTAATCTTCTTGCATCTAAACCCTCAACCTAAGATACTAAGATTTTTTTATGTGTCCGTTGCCAATTAATTATATAACTCTCTACCGGGAATAAATTAAAGAACATCTCATATAAATCATGATAAAGATTGATCTCCACCCACCGACACACATTAAAATCAGTTCCAAAGCTTTATACCTTTACACAAAATTATCTTTTTCATCTTCCGCGCATCTTCAAATACTCTCCGGAGATAGTCAAGACGCCATCTATAAGCAACATCCTAATAGAAAAATCAAAAAGAGGTCCTGAAAATTGAACCAAAATGTAGTCTTTTATTTCCACACAAGTGTTATGTGCACGGCACTTCATTTCACACGTCTCGAATGCTCACCCGAAGCGCATATAGCTACTAGGTCCCTCAATTTCTTTTTTTCTTAAGATTTTGGCATATATAACCATAATAATATTTAACCAAGTAAACAATCGAGAACCCTTAACCATTACATACACGCACTTTGGGAACACATGTAATAAGGAAACATAATATATCAGATAATAACTAATATCAATTACACCATGAACTCTCAATACTTAGACATATCAATGATCATAATCCATCCACCATAATCCATTATAATAAAAGTATTACATAACTGAAGCTGAATATAGAGAAAACATTATACTAGAGCTTTGAACCAAGCACGCAAGTATCAAATCCTAGGATAAAAGAGCATACTCTACTTGTACAACTAGATCTATGCCCCGATTCCAAATCTACCCAACACCGATCTACAATAGATATATATAGGGGTGAGAAATTTCCCTTCATCACCCATGCACTTTCAAATAATAGGTGAGCCCAAGAATAGACTACATGCATGTTTTTACATAATATATAATAATAGATCATCCTATAAATAACTTTCTTTAATCCTATTAATAGCCTCCAAGCGTGTGCTTGTTTCTGCATGTTCATCCTCCAAAATATCCTTTGTTTGGTTGAAAGTCACCATGATTTATCTCCTTGCTTGTCGGCACTCCATCTTATTTTTCCATTTTTATCCCATGATTGGAAAAATTGGATAATTCCTAAAAAATTTATACTTGGCCACAAACCTCCACATCATTTTCTAATACTTTTATGTGCACCCCTATGCACCTTCTTCATGCATTCCCCAAACTTCGTGTGTGGCTTATACTTGAGTAAATTTCCTAGTCAACAAAATGCCCAATTGATTCGAAATGAATTTGAACTAGAACACAAGGTGATCAACTAGTCTCCTTCATGAACACCGAGTCATAATAACCTAGATTACAAAGTCGGGTATACTAGAACAAATTCCTAGTTTATTTTCAATGAATCTATACTAGAACACAAGGTGATAAAATAAAATTTGATTCACAATGAATCCACACTAGGAAACAATATGATCAATTACCAGTTGATTCATAATTAATTTGAAACAAAAAATAGAAGAATGATAATCTCATCCATGTCCACCGAGTGGAAATAACTCATCTTACAATTAATCGATGTAGAAGATAATATCTCCAAAAGTTTCCTTCAATGAGATGCACGCTAAAAATGTCTCCAAGCAGATTCTAGGCACTTAAGTGACTTCGCAACATAAAAAATCATCACAACATATCCAAAATTGGAATTTTTTTCCAAAAGGAGCGTCTTAAAATTCTAGACAACTTTCCAATTTACTCCGAGATCCAAAAATGCTCCTAGATGCCTCAAAAATGCCCTTTTACAAAACTTCCTCAAGAGGTGTAGAGCACCATGATAGACTGTCACAGCACCTCTTGTCTTAATATTCCCAAAATGGGAAAATAATGGGTCCAATAGAGCATCTTGAAATTTAGGAAAACTCTCTAGTTTACCTCAAGGCCCGAAATGCTCCTAAGTGCCTCTAAAATGTAATTTTACAAAACTACATTGTTATGCTTATATCACAGGCACATACCAGTTTCTAATACAATTGCAAAGTTTCCATTTTATAGGAAACAAACCCTCATGGCATGGTGGCAAGGAATATTTTTAGTATAGGAATGGTTGGGGGTTCAAATCTCTTCAACCACCTCACCGCTTGTATTTGATGTGGGGGATTTAAACCCCACATTCATTGGGGTTCAATGTGGGGTGGTGTTTAAATGTGGAGTGGTTTTCCACATTAACCATCGCTTGGGCCACGTATTCAAAATTGTTTCCATATGATTGTCCACCTTTGGGCATAGTGGTAACACTTCTTTGCCATGCTCTTAGGTTTGAACGCCACGTGGTTGCTTAGGTGGTTGACTTTGATAGTGGGCGGTGCATTGGGAGCCCACATGAACATTAGCAAAGTGGAGAGTAATGTGGATCCACCATGTGGGTGGTTATGTTGATTCACCCATGCAATATATGAATCTTTCTGAGATAAACAATGATCTCATCGATTTGTCTAATGATCTCACCTTGATATGTATAGGTGGCAAAGTGGTGGTGAGACCACGTGGTGGCCTAAGGACTCACCACATGGAAAATTCAAACATGACATCCAAGACACCCATCCATTAAAAGAGTGTATTGATCCTAGTTGAGGGTCCCCAGCAAGAAAATAGTGGGGCTCAGCTACCGAACATGATTTTCAAAAATTAGCATCAAAACCAAATATTTTTATATTTTGCCCAAACTCTACTTTTGCCACGTGTCGTTATCATATTGGCCAGTTGACCTTGTTGAGTCCAAACATTAACCAAACTTTAACCAGAATTATCTTGATCATTCAAACTCCTTTTTCCACATTCAGGTACCATCATAAATATCTCTAAATTCTCTACCATATTTTCATGGTTTAGGGAGATTTAGGGAACTCTAGAAGTCCCAAAATGTCCTCTATATCACTTCAGCAAGTTGGTCAGCAATGACTTACCCCTTAATTGATTTCGAGGGGTGAATTCAAGGTTGAATTCAGTCATAATAATGAGACATCTAGTATTACAATCATTATGTTATGGTTTAGAATGCATGGTTTTGAGTGAGCTAATGTTTTTGATGACGTAATTTTTTTGATTGAGGAGATAGTGACATAGTTTCAAGTTGTGAAGTATAACACATAACACAAATTTTCACCTTTAAAATATCAAGTTGTTTACTCATGGATGGTGTGGCTAAAATAATAGATATATTATTCTTTACCTTGTTTATATCAATGTGTAATCATGGATCCCAAGGCATGGTATGTTGTAGATATGTAAATATAGAATGGCTCCCCCTAACATTGAGGTGTGATCATGGGTGGTGATAGGAGGTATTGTTTGAGAACATCGAAGGCCTGTTGAAAATTATCATCCCTCTTAAATTATGTTTCATTTCTAATAATATGATGGAAACATTGACAACAATCTTATAATTGAGAAATGAATTGATGAATGGATTAGAGCTTCCCTTGGGGACTATGAAGTTATTTAAAATTAGATGGTGGGGGAATTTCAATTATTTCTTTGACTTTGGCGGGATCAACTTCAATACCCCTAATAGATATGATAAATACAAGTATTTTTCCTATGAGAATTCCAAAGACACACTTCATGGGATTAAGCCAGAGAAATAATTATAAAAATATGACATCTAAGACAACGAGATGGTCTCTTCAATGTTTAGATTTACCTAAGAGATTTTCAACGTAGATTTCTATGGTTTTATGGATAAGATCATGGAAGATGTAGGTCATGGAACATTAATATGTAGCTCCTACATTTTTAGGAAAAAGGCATTACTCTATAGAATAAGGTTTCCTATGGGATAATGAAGGATTTATTTTGTTGATCTTTAGGTGTGATAAGGATTTGAAGTTAACCAAAAACACTAATCATAAGGAATAACATCTCATGCTTTGATGTTAAATCAAAGAGTTGGTTGATGTTGGGTAGAGTTGAATCATCTTTAGGGCTAGTGAGGTTAAGGTCCCATAAGTTCGTTCATATGTGTAATTTTACCATGGATTTGGTTATAAGTATGGTGTTAGAAACCCATTGCAGATAATCAATAGGTAGGATGAAATTGGTTGAAATAAGATGTTGGGGTTCTTCTTTGACTAGTAACACACTGCAAGGATGCATTTTATGGAATTTTTGTTTCATAGGTTTAGCACTTAGGACTATAAATGAGTGTTTTAGATGATGATGATAGGTTCTATACCTTGCATGTCACTATAGGACCATGTGAAGGCTCAGCTATGTTTGGATAGAAAGGTGGTGAATTCTTTGAGTTCACATGGGTCTAATAATTGGCCAATCTTAACAATGTGCATCTCTTGGGGTGTGTTAATATTAAAATTGGTGGTTGATTCATTAAGAAGTGTGGATGTATCAAGAGGTAGGTATTTTTGAGTGTGGTGACCATCGGCCCCCATATAATTTAGGATAATGTCATCATCATGACATTGTATAATGTTAATAATGGGGATACCTCTTCTATTATATTTGGTAACAAAAGAGGAATAATTTTAATTTTGTCCTGGGCTTGATAAATTAGTGGTCTAAGTGAGTTATTATTGATTGAAAAAGTTAGGAGGAATGGATATGGTGTCATTTTCATCGAGAGATTGAATCTAATGATGATGATGAAGGTGTTAAGGGTTATGATATGGATGATTATGGCTCTAAAGAAGGGATATTGAATCCAAGACCATATTTCTCATGATATTTTCTCCATTTTTCAATGGGGAGTTCATGCACACATTGTTCATAACATCCCATACCAAATAATTTTCATGTGCATCGATGAAAGTAAGTCTATACAAACCAAGGCCTAACTAGGAATGAGAAGTCTAAAGAGAAGGGCTTAGCATGTGGCTGAGTGTCAAGATGAGTGGAAGGATGATCGATTCCTCCATATACTAGCTATGTGCAAAGAAAGGGGGCTGAAGGAAATGACATTTCCTACATTAGGCTTGTAGATTGGTTGTTTATTATGTCTCTCATCCATCTTAGGCATAAGGAGATATTTGAGGGCTAGGAGGTTTTACTTCCCCAATGAGAGGCATTGCATAACATATTGAAGGAGTTATCATCAAATACCTTAGATATAAGGATGGAAAAGCTATTTATAACTTGGTTTAATGAAGTAGATTTTTGTAGTGGAAGAAACACATCATTGGGCTTGTAATTCGTGTGACAAGACTTGAAAGTATTTTGATCAGCAGGAAAAATAAAGGTTTTATGTTCATATTCAAACTTTAGATAATGATGTAGTGTTAATGGGATATAATGCATATCATGTACCAAAGGATGTCCTAACAACATGTTATATTAGAACTCTCCTTTTATGAGATATAAGAGCTCATGGAAACTCTTAACACCTATCTAATGCATAAAATAACTATGCCTAATGTAGGAGCAATGGTGTTGTTAAAGGAATGTAACATGGTATGTGGTCGACACACGATGGTTTCAAGTAATGAAGTTGTTTGAAGGTATGATATGATATTATGTTTATACTAGCACCTTTTTTTATCATAACTCTCTTGACAAGAGTATTGTTGATTTGAGCGGTAATGAAAAGGGAAGATCGTGGTCTTTAGGATGTAAGGATGGGATTTTAGATTCATCAAAGGTGATAGTGGAAAACATTTTGAGAGTGCCGACAAGGTTTTATAATGGTTGTGGGTAGTCTACTTGTACTGAGATGGATGGAATAGCCTCAATCATTATTTTTTGGTGTTGCGGAGAATTTTGAACAAGCTCATAGAGAGACATATTAACAGGAGCTTGGTGTAGTTGTTTCATGATGGTGTTTTATATGGATGTGACAGATTGTGTGGGGAGGTCGGGATAGATACCTTGGACTATGAAGATGATGGGTTAGGTGACTCAAAGGGAGAAAGGGAGATAGATACTTTGGGCCCATTTTGATTTGAGGCCTTCGAGTCTTATGCATGTGCTCTTGTGGTTATACAAATGACATCTATCTAATGGAGTGGGGTTTTTCTAGAGGAAGCCTCACTCTTGTTAGATTTAGAAGTGGTATTGGGTGGTGGTTTGAAATTAGTGGATTTAAAGATTTGATGGATTGGTTTGATTTTATGGATAGGTTTGATTACATTTGGATGTTTTAGATCAGTAGGAAGAAGTATTTTTCGAATAAGGATTCTAATCCTAGCATGCGAGGATTTATGAGTCCTCAATGGAATTTTATGGTATCCAATGGTATGTATAAAATGCTTCATAATATTACCAATAAGACTTCCACCCTTGAGAGTTAGATGTCTTAGTAGGGGTTAATTCTATGAGGGACTATTGGATAATATTTTCGAGGATTCCAATATAGTATCCTATCGTAGTTGTCTGGGATGATGATAAGGGTGAAGGAATATCTATATCATTTGATGATTTATAGGTTTGAGATAAGGGGGTTGAATTATGTGTTACACATTTAGGTGTTAGTCAAGGAATGATTCTAGATCATGTAATGGTAATCATGAACTTAGATGAGTGGTGATGTCCTAAATTAGAGGAAAATGGCTACACATTTCATGATGAGGTTGTCTGAAGATATTGTGGTGAAATCTATATTTTTTGGATGAATGATCGGTGGATTATCTAGTGGTGTTATTTAAATTCTTTTTGTGGTATCGGGTGACGTGGTCTTTGAAAGAAAATTTTAGAATTCCCATGATAGGTTTATTTTCTGGGGCTCTTGGAGGCATGATGGGGGAGTTTCAAGTGGTCATGATAGATTCTATGTGTTGTGATGTTGGTGGAATTATGGTCTTGGTAGTGATAATAATGGAAGATTTGGATGATTTTATGCGGTGTCTCTTTCATAAAAACCTTAGGCTTTGATAGCGCAAGTGGGAAATCTTTGACAGTATTGATAGCTTGATGGGATTTTATGGTGTTAGACTAGTTTTGACTGGTAAGTGGGGATGATTCAGAAATATTATTTAAAAACATCCAAGTTTTGATTTGGACGTGTATTCGAATTGTCAAGTTGCAAATCACCTCGTTCAATGAGATGTTGAAGGAAATTTTTGAATGAATGGCATCTCTTGATGTCATGGCCTCAAAATTGATGGTATGTATGGTAATCATTATCTTGATATCATGATGCTTGAGATGTGAATATGTCAACATGATGGATGGGATGGAGTTTAATCATGTAAGAAGCTAGAATTTTTTAAAATACGACACTATAAGAGTCCCCTATAGGTGTTTAGTTAAGTTAAGGTTGATATTATTTACAATCTGATCGGTTCTTAGATGTAAATTTCACCATGACTACGTTAGTTGATCCTTTATATTTTTTGTGGCTATAAGAAGAATTAAATGAAAAATCATGTTTGGGTTTCTTAGACCTAAGTTTAACCTTACCATGTTCAAGGGCACAAAATTCTAGTTCTCGGGCCATGGTAAAGGATTTTTTGAATTTCTAAAAGGATTGGATCTAGAGGGTGTATGATATGTTTTGAGTGGTAGGATCAAGCAAATAAATTTATCAACTCAATTAGTGGAAGAGAGAAAGATAACTGATTGAAAATCCCCCTCCATTTAGTGACAAAATATGTAAAAACTTTTTCTTCAAATTGTTTAATAGTGTAGAGATCAGTTATGGAGATCTTACGAGAAATTTTGATAGAGAAATTCTCTAGGAATAATTGTGTGAGTTTTGTGAAAGAGAAGAGGGAGTATTACAAAATTTTGTTGTACTAGTCAAGGGCAGGCCCTACTAAAGACATGGGAAATGTCCTAAACACGAGATCCTAGTCATGGGAAATAAGATAAAATTCATGGAAGAAATATCTAATGTGTTGTAGTAAGTCCTGCTTGTTGTATAATTTAATGAATTTTGGGAGTTCCTGGTGTGGGGGATAGGCTTTCAAAGGTATCTATAGGTGGATAGGTTTTTACAAATGTGTTTATGAGATATTTTTTGGGTTCCTATGGTAGCAACTTCAATACTTATTATTCTTCTTACTAAAACTCGTATGGGATCATTCTAATTTTTTTGTGTATGTGAAGAGGAGGGAAATGCTTGGTTATAAGGATGGGGGTTCTATTGTTTATATGAATGATAAAGTAAAGGGATATTACGATGAAGAGGGGCACTCGTCGGGTTATTGTAGGGATGTTAGTAGACTAAGGGTTGTGAGGTTTAAATGTATTGATAATCAATAGGAACACAAGTGTTGATAAGAGGTGGGTATGGCTATCATATATATTGAGAAGGGATGGTGTTATATTGTGATACAAGGGTAGTGGATTCCTATTCGAAAAGGGTGAGTACTAGTGATGGAACTCGTATTGACATGGGGTATAGATGTAGGGATAGATAAGACTAGATTTTGGATTGAGGATGTAGGTTGTTGTGGTGGGATGAATTGAGATGCAATAGGAGGAATCGAGTAAGAGGAACACCGACTGAGCTTGTAGGAGGTAGAGGGTGAGCATTGGAGGCTACAGGACTAGAAATGAAATAATATGTCATATTTTGGGTTTGTGTGGTGATGAGCTCGATCAATGACATAGATGGTTGGTTATTGGTTGGATGTTTTTGTGATGATATAGTGTTAAGATAGAAACTAGTGATAAAAGTTGACAAAGTAGGTGTTGGTGTGCCTACATTACTAGTAGAGTGGTAAGGGGAGATTTTTTCTATGACGGTTTGATAATTGGGATCACATACTTTAAGATAATCAGAATCGGTGACTTCAAAAGTTGGACAATATTCTAGATAGGGGCACATGTGATATGCATGCCCTTGGAAGAAAGGTAGCTAGAAATAAAAATCATATTTGATTCAAATAATTTAGTGAAGACAAGGTCACCACTCAAATAAAAATGAGGAGGATTAAGACTAGGGCTTCTAATGTCACAGATTAAGTACTAGGAGAATGCGGGGTTCTAGACTAGTCTTTATAGGTCATCAAAATTGATTTATTATGCTTGGAATATTTTTAATATGGGACTCAAGAGAGTCTAAGGATTAATGAAGAGGGTTTGTCATATTGTTGTTGTTTTGAAGATGATATTTTTATCTAGTTAAAACCATGAAGTAATCAAACAATCAATGAAAAAAAAGGTTGTTTAATACAACCTGAAAGTAAGAAACGCAAAGAATTTAACTATCTTGATTAATTTAATAAAAGTTTGAAATGAAAAAAGGTTGAAAGGGGACTAAGGGAAGGTCAGCTAAGGTTGGTTCAAAGGGCGAGTTTAAGGTCGGAGTCCTTGATATGACCAAAGGTACGTGAGGCCTAGATATGTGTTGGTGTCAATACGATGCATGAAACTAGGGCATACCCCTCACTTTACAATCAAGAAGTGATACGGGTGTCATGTGTTTGTCGATATATCATCGACCATATTTTTTATACTCGACCAAAATAGTGAGTCAACTTTTTCCCTTGGTAATGAAATACAAGGTCCACGCGGAAGGGATTGTTTAGATGCAAATTTTGATTTGATATGTGATTTGGTTGTGTGTGAAAGTATTTTTAATTAAATTCATTTAACTCCAAAATAAATTTTGATTTTGATGAGAACATATCAGCAAAATATGTAGTACTAAAAGAAAACGAGAGAAATAATGTACCTGTGATTGTTATTCCTTTTTTATTTTAATTTTAACTCTTTATGCATTTTTTGAACAGTGAAAGTGAGGCACTCCAAGATGAAAGGTAAAATGATATTGAAAAGAAAAAAATATATTAAATTTAATTAAACTAGGATTAAAGGTCTCATCGGGCATGTCAGGATGTTTGAAGTGAATTTCAGTTAGTCAATAATATGATGAAACACCAAAAACTCTTAAAATAGTAGGTTTTAACGATACATGTGCCAAAAAACGCAATTTCGGTACGAATGGATGAAATATACTCTAGAGATTCCTTTTTCTAGTAAATGAAGGAGGTTGCATGCAAAGACAACTAAACAAGGCAAATATTAGATAACGATTAAACGAGTTTCTCGAAAAGGTTGATCCGAGGAATCTAAAGGGATTCCTTTAAGGGTGTCAACTTGTGTTTAAAATCAATTGATTTGATATGAAAATATATAATGATAGTAATATTATAATTCAAGAGGGATGGAGATATCTTGTTCTTCTTTATAAGTGCCCTAGGCTATGGCTATGTAGAGCTCCAAGTTGAGGAACAAGTCAAACCATAATTTTTCAGTTGTGTCTAGTATTTCACATATCACTTCAAGTCGTTATTTAATGTCTTAAATTTTGAGTTTGAGGAAATGGAACACATGTTGAGTTCATGGGTGATGTTTAAATAATCTCACACAAAATATTAATACATGATTGAAAGATCATAGATATTGGTAATGGGGTGTGATGCACTTAGAACTCTCATCTACAGAGGATACATCTTGAAAGAAGATAGATTAGGAAAAAATAGATTGATGAAATACTCTAAAAATATATAAATTTATTATAATGATAAAATGAAAGGAATTTTGGGTGATTCAAGTAGAATTGTTGGTGATTTATACATAATCTCTAGCAATTACTATGTAAAAGTTGATATATTGATAAAAAGAGATATTGACAAAAACAAAGACTTAAGATGATTTATTTGGATTATATATGATATGCTAATAAAGTGAAGATAGAAAGAGATGAGGATTTGATTACCTTTAATGTGAAAATTTACTGGATAGAGTTACAAATTATCACAATATATTGTTGAGTGTCGATGGCTTAACAGGGGTGTTGAGGATATCTAGATATTTGCAATAATGTCATTCAGTTCTCTAACGTGTGAGCTTCACTACATTGCTTTTGGATCTTGAACCAAGAGGTTTTTATTTATATTTATATCACTATGGATTCAGTTATAATCACCGGAAATCCAGAAAAATTGGATCAACCCTCTTGGAAGTTGTTTTAACCACTTCCAAAATGGGATTTTTGGGTATAAGGATGAAGGAAGATGTTAGGAAAAGGTTAAGGAGGTTTTAGGGGTTAGGATGTTAGGATAAGAATGGGTTAGGATGGGTAGTAGATGGTTAGGGAGGTTCTGGGGTGAGTAGATAGGATAGGTAAATGGGTTTTTACAAGGGGTAAATATGAATTAGGATAGGTTTATGATTTAATGATAGGATTATATTAATATTTGAGATATGAATGTGAGGTATGTAGTTTGGTCACCTAGGGTGCCAAAAACCCAGTGTTTACAAACTAAATTGCACTATGTAATTCATTTAAAAATATTCAATGATTTGAATAAAATACTTACATTTTATCATGCATTTGTTGAGATCTATGTAGTTTGGACACATGCAACAACCTCCATCCTTATTTCTTACAATCACAACTAGAGGAGAGTAGGAACTCTAGATATGGAAAATAATACATGCTTCCAACATCTCTTGTACCATTTTTTCAATCTCTATCTTTTGTAGATAAGGGTACCTATAAGTTCAAATGTTAGGTGGTTTGCTTCATGGTACTAACTAAATAAAGCATGATCATGATATCTTTTATGAGGTAACCCATTTGGCATATCTTAAAAAATTGAGTGCTTATTAATAATTTATTATATATTTGATGGTATAGTTCCTTTTGATGGTTGAGCTTCTAGTGAAAATAATTGTGCCACAAACCCATCAATACCCTTCTTAATAAACTTCTGCATTTGATGAGAACTTAACAATCTGTGGATATTTTTCCTACATCCCTCACAACTCAAACGTAATCCCTTAAAAATGGAATCGCATGAAAAATTACTATAAATTCATCTCTATAGTTCCCAATGTAGTAAGCCATTAGACCCCTAATATAATTTATTCACCCCCAATTGAGATGGCATGTATGGGACCTTGTAGTAGATAATCTCCCATGTATAACTTAATCTTATGGAATTTTCCTGAACAACTAACTTTACCACCATCTACCACCATGACCTAAAACTTTGGAGTTGGATAAACAAAGCAATGTAATAACAAATCCAATTTATGATTGATGAAGTTATGAATACTTATAGAGCTAACCAATCTTTGTCAAACTCTATTTATTCACGAACCTAACTACCTTAATGGTTTATGGGGTAATAATGTTATAAATTACATGACATCATATATTTGGTTGGGATTCCTCACCATGATCTCAGAACCACTTCCTCATCAATAAATTCTTTATCCCCTTGTTTTTCCTCATTCGTCCCCTCAATGTTATAACACATATGTTTTAATTCATCCAAACTAATCAATTTTTTTAAAAGCAAACCACTTAAGTATGAATAATGATTCTAAATATTAACATTATTATTTAGCTTGTTAAAAAATACAAGATTATTTAATATTCATAGTCCATTTGATAACACATGATAACCATTTCCAGCTAAAGTGTATATCCAGATCTCCACAATCTCCCTTAAATCACTCGCCAAAGTGTATATATCTTGTATACTTAGTTAAACCTTTTAAATTTTATGAGAACTATTTGGATCTCCTAAGTGTCTACCTATAAAACATTCATGTTGAATTACATATGGTATTTGACGTAATTAGTCGTGGGATTGGTGAAGAAAATGTAATCAACTAATACATTACTTTGGAAAAGGATTTTTAAGCATTACTTTATAAGCTTAGTTTTGAGACTGCACACAATTATAAAAAAACTTGTGGGGCCCCTGGAATATTGACCAAGTATGAAGGAACTTAGGTGCATGGGATCCCAGTTATAGAATGGTGCACAAGGTAAAAGTGCGCAAGAGAAAGGCTTAAGGAAGCAAATAGCGTGCGCGATGTGCGAAAGGAGGTTTGGGACTTAGCCAAATTGAGTGCCCAAGGTAGAACACATGAAAAGTGTGATCAGTTACATGTGGATAAGATGCCATCTTGGCAACAGGTTGGCCTAGGAAAGAGCATGCCTCGGATGAAATCTTCCAAAAGATCATCATGAGATGGAATGGAGAGCTCGGGCCTGAAGGAACATGCTCGCATGAAGGACCACATTCAACACTTGGTGACGGATTGGAGGGCATGGCAAGGCAAGTTGGAAGCCCAAAAAAGTGATAAATACAAGTGCCTACCATGGAAAAGATATACACACAAAAGAAGGATATATCATCTGGATATACATAGGGAATAGTGGGTTAGAGAGTAAGCGAAGCTCTGCAAAATTCATGTGTGTGGATATTCTTGTTCAAGAAAGGATGTACCAAGCATGGAGTTGTTATTTTTCTTTTATAGCTTAGTTACATATGTCCAATGGTGCACATGACTACGGTCTACTCTCTATGACACTCTGTAATGAACCAATGAATATATTAAGGTTGCCTATTATAAATAGATATGAATACTAATGGGTTTAATGTATATTTTGCTCATATGAATTCTCTTTCCTTTCATGCTACAAATGAATGGTTGTATCTTTCTTTCATCACAGTGATATGTTCTGGAATCTATTAAAGCACTCTTATCTCAAGTGACCGCAAGGATCTAGAGGTCGTTATAATCCCTATGGTTCTTGTATGTCTCAACTTATTTCCTAAATACTCTTACACTAATCATAGATAATGCTTCCCACTAAACTCACATAAAATAGAGACTCGGTACCCATGCATGCCTCGAGTGAGTGCTCAACTTCTGCTTGGTGATAAGCCATCATGTATGGGGTTCTTCCTTTTGTGATAGGAGTAAAAATGACTACATCTTGGTTCCATTTCCGGGACCTCTTTTTGAAGTTGTAGTGGGATATAACATGCATCATGATCTATGTAAAGAGTAATGATGGATCGGTTAACATTGGAAAATGTTGAATCGTGGTTCAAGAGCATGGAGGATGAATTTACTCGAGAGATTTAGCATTGGACCTGAGTTTAATACACGTAGATGGGTAGAAGAGAACCTCTACCATGATCTGTATGAGACTTTTTTCTGCTACTTCCCAGTAGAGTTATATGGATGGCTTTTAGCCTATGCATCTAGATCAAGTTGGCGTTATGGATCACGGATATAGACCAAAGGATACTACCGAGAGGTTGTAGGATGCGGCTCGACATGGACCTGTTAGTCCCATTATTGAGTTTTCATAATGTGCCTTACTTTTTCATGCCCAAATCTGCCCACAAACATTTTATTGTTCGATTTGGTGATCTCGCAATTCATTTTTCAAAATTAAATGCTTTAAAGATGCCCAAGATTTTATTGTTTTTCCCTAGTTTGAAGCAATAATCTAAATTTCACCCTTTTGTGCCCTAGTTTTTTCAAATGGTCGGGTTGTGTCATTTTTCCTTTGTCAAATCATGCAAAAACTCAAAATTGATCGAATCTGAAGTGTTTGCAATTAATTTCCCAATCCCAAGGTTGAAAGAAATGTCAAAAATGATTCAGTTGGTTTAAAATTATAAAAATATGCCTTCCTTGTCAAAAATTTTGATTTCTAGGGCATCCTGTGAATTTTTGACGTTTTGACGGTCATACGGGTGTCATCTGCCGTCAAATTCATCATCACAACATTATTGCAATGTGGCGGGTTCCTATTGGCTGGGGGTGGTCGGGAAATATTTTGTAACTTGCCATTGTGAATGGGAGGAGGACACGTGGCTCGGGGACATACGGGTGGTGGAGTGAGTTGGTGAATTTTCATGTCTTTTGGCTTAAAATGTCAAAGTAAAATTTTAGCCCGAAGGCCCTTTGCCAACCATAGATGAACACATGTCTAGGAGGGGTTAGTGTCAAAGGGCGGAGGTTTCGGTAATTTTAAACTTCTTGACTTCAAAAATTTTAAAGGAAAATTTTGAGCTAAGGGCCGTAGCTAATCCGGGAGCAACACGTAGCATGTTTTAAAAGTCAAAAGGAGGGGCGTGGGCTCGTGGGGAGTTTTGAAACTTCAAAAATTTTGAAGGCATAATTGAAAGGTTGAACCCGCAGCAAATAGAGGATGGACACGTGGCAAAAATAAAATCGGGGGTGCAGGCAGTGGGGAAAAATGTAAAATTTTTCCAAAATCTAAAAAAGTGTCAAAATTGATGGAATTGGCTCGCATCTTCCATGGGGCCCACATATGGACACGTGGCGAGCCCAGGAGGCAAGTGGGGAAATTTTACAAAATTTAAAAAGGTCACAAATGCATTTTTAAGGATGGGAGCCCGATCCAATCATGTTTTGACACATGTCCCATCTTATCCAGGGTCAAAAAAGGTAATATTGGGCTTATATTTGGGATCTCATTTGCCACGTGGAGGGCTGGTATTAAAAGTTGATCAAGATCGATGGATACTATACATTCTTCCTTCTTGTCGCCATTGGAGCTCCATAAAACTTTCATTCATCATTTCTTCATCAAAATGCATCTAACCTTATATGATTTTGGGTCATCTTGACCTTCTGAGAACATTGGTGACATTTATATGACCTAATTCAGTGATCTATGATGTTTTTGATACATTTTTTCTCGGGCCCGATATAAAACATGAAAAATGAAAATCAAAAGTTGTAGAGGTAAAATTGAAAAGGTAAAAGGGTGAAAAATGATTGATAAAACATGTTAGCATTGTTGAATGATAAAAACGTGACCCTGGGGTGGATAATAATTTGAATTTGTGTAATGATTTAATTTTTATGCATACCTGGAAACCTGCGAGTTGTTTTTCTGTTTGGTGTCACTATCTTTAAATCATGAAGTTTTTGTAACAAATTTGATCCCATAAGCATATTATTTGCTTGGGAAGCAAGACTCCAAGTTGGCATAGAGTATATATCATATTTTTGGAGAATTGGAGAGGAGAGAATTTATAATTTCATGGGAAAACTTGAAGAAGCCCATTTCTCTGAGGAAACCACCTGAAGAGCCATTTTCAATTCTATTTTACATCAGATCTTATCATGTTGAGTTGTTTTAAAGTTATAAATCCATCAACAAGCTCGAGATTTTTCTCGTGACATTCCCTCATGATATATATATATATATATATATATATATATATATATTTGATCATTTTTGGATTACTGTTTTTCTCTTGGAAAATTTTGCATATACTTATGTTTCAGAATGTTTTCAATTTGTGTTTCTTGCTCATGTTGCAATCTTGTGTTTAGGATCTCTTTGATCATACATCATCTCATTTCTTGTTGATGGTTTGATGACATCTATAATATTATATTGAAGAGCCTTCATCTGATAGAAGATAAACAGATTTAAAATCATTTTAATATCCTTGAATCCGAGAGCTGCTTTTTTGTAAACCTTTGGGGGTACCTTAGGTCATGATCAAATACTGATTTTGGATACTTTGTTGGTATATTTGCTTCAATATTTTGTAGCGAGGTTTTCATAGATTGTTTGGAAGAGTGTGGATCGGGCCTCCATTTGTGCACATATCCTGGTTGAAGGGGTATTTTAAACCTTTTGAAGCATTCCTATTGTTTAAGTGTTACAAATTTCTTACAAAGGTCCTCAAAGAGTTTGGTAATTTCTGGTTGGTCTTTTCTAACATCTCCCAACAAAATTTCATTCAAAATAATTAACCCTACCCTATACTACCCCTGCATTGCATTGTGTGTTAACAAGAGAATACAATCCATTTACAAAAATACACAAAGCAAATCAAGATAATACTATGTCTCTAGCAGCCTCTACCTTGTTTTGAAAACATTTCCATCATTTAGTAGTGACAACTCTTTTGAGTTTGAATAATGGAGAATTGATCATGTTTTCCCAAGGCCCCTTCCATACAATATGCAAAATACAAGGATATCTCCACCTCCTTCACCAAACAAAGGCTACAATATAAGTTCTCTTGCCTTGGTTGATAGGAACAACCTAAAATAGTGAGGATCAGATCAAAATCCTTTTGAGGTGCTACCCACTCCTTTAAATCTTGAGTGCTAACAATTCAGATAGATTTCTCCTTAGATACAAATGACATATAAATCATTTATCTACCTCTGAGTGTCTTGTGCAGATCCATGATGTTGCTTGAGTTGTGAAGGAGATTAAGTTTTCCTACCAATAGGACTGTGTTGTAGATCATTGGTGGAGAGGAGTACTAGCTAGCTAAACTTTGGAATACGCCCTTTCTACGTATTCTTTCCCATAGGTTACTAAGTTTGAATTTCATGAGAACCTAGAGGAACGTTTCTATGTGTTATTCCTCCATTTGTGAAGATATTGATGGTTACCATGAGTTTAGAAGTGCTCCCAATGGCTAGCTAAACCATTTTAAGCACTGGGTAAGGAAGCTCAGGTGGAGGAAGATGGAATATGATACAACGAGAGAAGGAGAGCGAAGAAAGACTTCTCAAGTATAGAAAAGTTCATGAAAGGGAGATTGCTAGGCGATGCGAGGTTGTTAGTGTGATGGATTTATGGAGACAGAGCGTTATGGGAAGGATTTGAGGTTCACATGGAGGATGTAGAACACGAGCATTCTCTGCTTTACCCCATCTTGGCAAGCACATAAGGGAGACCCCTTTGGCTTCTAGTGAGAAATTATCATATGGAGAAAGGATATTCATTGGCACATATCGAACCCACCCAAGTGGCCGAGCCCACATGGTGCCTAGTTTTCCCGAACTAGGAAGAAGTATTGATCCAGTTGAAACTAGTGGAAGAGACAGATCCGCACCTAGGAGATACAATTTTTCATTTCCTTCTTCTATGGCTGCACATATTCTAGTATTCAGAGGATTTTTTGGACAAGGGGCAAGTGTACAAGCTTTCGGTCTCACATCAGGGAGTGGCGCGGGACAAAGTAGTGGTAGCGGGGCACTATCACAGATCATTGGTGCATAGTTTAGTGGGACCATGGGAGCACTTGGCACAGCTCCTATAGGCCCTATTGGACCCAGTGGTTCTGGTGGATCTGGTGGCTCTGGAGGTATATGACCCAACGGACCTGGTGGATCAGGTGGTGCAGGAAACACTGGAGGGAACCAAGGTTATAGTTCAAGATAAGGACCCCAACCACCACCTCAAGTATTCTTTGAAATGTCTCTGCATTTTCTAGATTACAGGGGCATTGAGGATGTTGTGAAACATGTTCACAAGTGTGAACTGCTATGGTGTGCGAAGGGTATCATAACCCCAAAATGAAAGGCTAGTCAATTTGTAACCATGTTGCAAGGGTGCGCGCATATCTGGTATAGAAAGTATGACCCTCATCAAATAGTGGTGGACTACACTACTTTCAAGAATGTATTCTTGGTAGAGTTCCACATTCCTAAGTTCAAGTAAAAGAACATCAAGTGTTTTCAAGGAGATTTAGCAAGGAATGGCAGAGAGTGTGTAGGAGCATGATGAAAATTTTAAAACTCTCTTGTCTAAATTATCATATGATATTCACCCTTCACAGCATGCACAATGGTTTATTGGAGGATTGATCACCCCTTTTAGAAGGGCCTTGTCTCATAAAACTTTTACAGATCCATGTGAAGCATTAGAAGCTACCTTGCACATCGAGGCTATTGGTAGTATTGATATTGGTGTTATCCCATTCTTGGAGGCTCAGATTGCTGCTATGGCCAAACAGTTGGAAAAATTGTCTGTGAACTCAGTCCATGAGACTCGTAGTGGTTTATGGTGCATAGATTGTGAGATAGAGGGGCACGTTAAGGATAATTTCCCCTAGAGGATGGTACACATTGTGATGGTAGATTGTGAGATCTATCATGGGGACCATGATGCAAGTAGATGTCCCTTGCTACAACACATGATCAGGAAGAATGTATCTTGTTATTGCAAAATTTACACCTCCACAACCCATGATACAAAGGATTATAGGCTCATTGATCAGATCCATGAGGTGATTGATCATGGGGTGCGCCAAACCAGCATTTCCAGTGGTTCTAAAAATGATGATCGCCATTACGAGGAGCACGCAGATGGAGGCATACGTGGAAGAGGATTTTGAGGAGGATTCCGTGGTTGGGGTAACTGCGGAGGAAGGAGTGAGTTCCCATGTGGAACATGTTTTAACTATGGATCTACAGAACATTACAAGCATGAGTTCTGGACTTGTTGCAGTGCTCGTGGTGTGGAAAGAAGCATAAGTATGAGGAGTTCCTGGAATTATTTGAGCATATGAATCAAGTAACACCGGAAGGACAAGGGTGTTGCAATGGTCAGCATCAAGAAGGAAGACATATAGTGGATGCCTTAGGTAACACGGGATGAAGGTTTGGAGCTTGTCTTAGTAACAACAAGGGCAGAAGCCACATGCACAAGGGAGGTACCAAGACAAAAGAACCTGGTTTCAAGAGAAGAGGTCATTCATGGAAAGTATCCAGACCCATGCATCATAAGGATATATATCAAGACACCAAGGATGTTATTTGAAGTTTAAAAGGGGATATTTAATGCCTAAAAGAGCAATTCGAAAGGAGGAACAAGGAAGGAGAGTCAAGGTGTACAAGGATGACATCGATGAGGTCAAGGAGGTGTGTAAAATGCTAAGGTAGGAGAACATTATTCCTTTACTAGGATCCTAGTTGAGAGAGAAGGTAACTCACAGGAGAAGAGTGTGAGAGATAGGTCTTACACGTGAACCTTCCCCCTTACAACCTTGACTATGATAAGGATATTACATTGAATGCAGTTATAGATGGATGGCTCCTCCACAATATACTCATTGACACTGGTGCAGAGGTTAATGTTCTGACTTTGGATGCATGGCATCAGATGGGAAGACCTACATTACATCCATCTTCAAATGTGTTGTATATGGAAAACAAGACTAAGGAAATGCCCATCGGTGTCTTAAAGGATGTAGCTATTACTATTCAGGGAGCCAATTTTACTGGGGACTTCGAAGTCTTGGCACTCATTGAGGCAGATAATTTCCCAGCAATACTTGGGAGCCCTTAGTGTTACAAGAATAATGCAGACCTTTAGTTCAACAAAGGGTACATTAGCTTCAAGAACAAAGAGGAATGGGTCATTATACCCCTGGTTGATGGGAAGTTGACACCCTATATTGAACCATTGGGAGAAGAAGTTTTGGACAAGATTTATGTGCACTCAATTAGAGACCCTGAGATGGTACACCCTACTAATGGAGTTATCTAGTTTGAAGATGCTCGGTCAGTAAGTGATACCACCAGTCTAGCTTATGAAAATTGGGCACATGGAACTTATGAATTAATGGGATGGCAGTTGAGAGGGTTGGTGACCAAGGTAACAAAGGTACGCACTGTTAGGTGCCTTAGAGGAAAAGAACTACCCAAGTATTCAGGAGGAGCCTTCCCTAAGATCTTTCTGCAGGAGGTAGAAGCTCAATGGAAGAATGAGAAGGAATGGAGGGAGATGTTAAGTTATGTCTTGCTTGGCACAACAGCTTGTTGGTGGGCCACACATCAGGAGATCTTTTTAGAGTGGCATGAGGTAAGAATTGATCTCTCTTAGATTTTCTAGGAGTAATGTACCCACCATCATCAAGGACTACCATGGGAAGGAGCCCGCCTCTTTCCATATCCAGGAATGTGAACGGGTTTGGAGAGAAGGCGTAGAAAATTTTCCACCATCCCTCTAGGTGCACAAGTTGTATTCTACATTGCAAGGTTATGCACGTGCATGGTACATTCATTTGGAGACACGCCTCCAGAAAAGGAATTGGCAAGAGCTTATGGCTGACCTTATTCAAACATTTGAGTATCAAGTACCAAGCCATCGATTGATAAGGCCTTGCAGGGTATCAAGTGCCTTACCATGGGGGATAGTGCCAGAATGGAAGATAGGCTATTGGAATTACTAGGTGAACTAGGATTGGAGGCACGCTTTGAAGAAATTGAGGAAGCAGAAGAGTTACAGCTTGAGCATGCGTGTTTGGAAAAAGAGAAGGGAAAGTTAGTATATGTGATTGATGGAGAGTAATCAGAAGGCTTAGATGTTAGTTATTTTGTAGGAACATGTGAGGTAGTGGATAGTGCAGATGCTCGTGCACGTGCCTACCATGAGCCTTTAAAGATGAAGAAAGTTAACATCAGTTCAGAAGAAGAACCTAAGGAAGCTATTATTGGGGATTACTGGACAGAGAAGGAAGTATCAAAGATCATTGATCTGCTATGTGAATTTGAGGATTTATTCCCACGCAGGTACCATGAGCTCAAAGGTGTTCACCATTCCTTGGGGGAGATGAAGATAAAACTGAAGGATGGTGCACGCTTGGTTAGAAAAAGGCCTTACAGATGAATCCCAATTTACACGTGAAAGTTAAGGAGGAGATAGACAAAATGATAGCTTCTGGGATCATTGAGGTAGTGGAGGAATCAGAGTGGATAAGTCTGATGGTAATCAACATCAAGAAGGATGGGTGGATTAGGATTTGTGTGGATTATAGGGAATTGAATGTAGTTTGTGTCATTGATCCATTTCCAACCGCCTTCACTGAAGAAATTTTGGAAGGAGTCGTTGGGCGTGAAATCTACTCCTTTACTGAGATGGATTTTCGAGAATACCACCAAGTCCGGATTGCAAAGGAGGGCCGAAGAAGACAAATTTTGCCTCCAAGTGGGGAAGTTTGACATAAATGGTTATGCCCTTTGGGTTGAAGAATGCACTGTTGTCTTTTTGTTCATAGTGGTATAAGCATTCCAAGACTTCATCCATAAATTTCTTTAGGTCTATTTGGATGATTGGACGATATGGTGCAGTTAAGGACCATTGTGACAACTTGAGATTAATGTTGGAGAGGTTTAGGTAGTTGAGGATACCCCTCAACATTAAGAAATGTGTTTTGTCTACTCCCTTTGTGAATCTATTGGGGCATATCATATGAAAGGAGGGCTTCTTTGGTAAATCCCGCTAAGGTTGCGTTATTGTGGGGTTAAGGGAACCTACTAGCTAGAGTGCAGTGTCACGGATTCCTTGGGCATAGGGGCTATTATAGGAAATTCATTAAGGGATATGTTAGGATCGCCATGCCTTTAGAGGAGCTTCTTAGACACAAAAGTTCCTTCCATTGGGGTGAGGCGCAGTAGAGGGTGTTTGATACATTAAAAGATAGGCTTATTACCGCACCTATTTTACAATTTCCCTCTTGGGACAAGCCCTTCCATGTCCATGTAGATGCCTCAAGAACCACCATTGGAGTAGTGCTTGCACAACTAGGTGAGGGATTGTTGATCATCCTCTCTATTTTGTGAGTAGGAAGTTAACACCAGCATAGTAGAATTATACCACTACCGAGCATGAGGCATTGTCGATGATCTACACGCTCTTCAAGTTTAGATAGTATATCTATTGGTAACACCCTTTATATTCTACACCGACCACATGGCATTAAAGTATTTATTAAACAAGCCCATTCTTCAAGGGCACATATGTCGATGGGTGTTGTTGTTTCAAGAGTTTGAATTCACCATTGTAGTGAAGCCCAAAAAAACAAGTATGGGCCTGATCATCTGTCAAGGATTGATTCAGGAGAGGATGTGCAAAGTATTAAGGAAGCAATGTTTGACGCCCAACTATTTAGGTTGCGGCATGTGCCCTCAGATTTGGAGGAGATTTCAGCATTCTTAAAAGAAGGTGTGGTGCCAGATGGAATGAAGGCATTAGAGAAGAAGCAGTTGGCCATACGCACCATGCCCTACATGTTGATTAGTGGATACTTATACAAATTGGGACACGATGAAATTTTACACATGTGTGTGTTAGAGTATGAGCACTGGCCATCATGGAAGAAGCACACGGAGGAAGTGCAGGTGGGCATTACACAAGTGATGCTACGCGTGCGCAAGATATTAATGGTCGATTATGGTGGGAAACCTATATACGGGGATTATAGAGATTATTGTAAAGTGTGTAACCACCACATCGGTGCATTGGCAAACCAGGAAGGAGAGATGAAATGCCTTTACATCCTATGCCTAGTGTGGAGCCTTTCAAAAAATGAGTGATAGATTTTGTGGGACCTATTACACCAGCATTGTGTAGGACTTGGTCATGTTTTGTCATCACTTACATGGATAATCTCAAAAGGTGGGCAGAGGAATCCCCAACTAAATATTACATAAAAGCAACAACTGCAAGGTTCTTATGGGAGAACATTATCATGAGGTATGGATGTCCATTGAGTTTGACCAGTGATAGGGGTACACATTTTCTAAATGAGACCATGAGGATCCTATTATCAGATTTCATGGTGGCTCATCACAAGACTACACCCTATCACCCACAAGCTAATGACATCGTAGAAGCATTCAACAAAATACTAAGTCATACCTTGACCAAAATCTATGATGTTGGAAGACAAGATTGGGATGAAAAAGTATCACAGTGTTATGGGCTTATAGAACAATGTATAAAAGACTAAATAAAGCCACACCTTTTTAATTGGTGTTTAGCATGGAAGCCATTTCTTGGTTGAATTTATGTTACCTTCTCTAAGAATAACGCGTGTAGGAGGATTATCTGATGAACAAGTGTTGGAAGAAAGAATTGATGAACTAATGAAATTGGATGAGAGATGATCACTTTCCTGTTGGATCCAAACAATGAAAAAAGCAAAGCAAAAGGCTTGTCATGATCACTATATTAGAAATAAGGAGTTTGAGGTTGGGCAGATGGTGTTATTGTATGATTCCAAGTTTTTGTGCCATCCTGGGAAGTTGAAAGTCCATTGGTTGGGTCCCTACACAATCTCGTACATCCTTGATTTGGGTGCATGCTAGTAAGCACTGGATGGGATGAAGTTTCTTGGACACTTCAATGGCAGTAGGTTGAAGCCCTACTATAAATAAGTCTTCTTGGTGTTTGTAAATAAGGTAGTTTTTCCAGTTAGTTTAGAATTTTCCTTTATGCATTTCTTGTGTTTCCCTTTTGCGTTGTTGTTTTTCTTTGCGCCTTGGGTGCCGGTAACCTTATTACTATTTTTGGAGAATTTTTGAGTGTGAAGAGGACCACGCATCATTTTAGTGGGGGCTAGAGAAAAGTGAAGAAGCACGTGACTAAAGTACCAAGGAAGTTGTGTAGAAGAGCCTTATTATGTAGCCCAGTTGAAAGAGGTAGATGAAAAGAAAATATAGAATGGTTGGTGTTAGGATAAAGTTACGGGTAGATCCCACTTACAAAGGAAAATAAAGCACAGTTAAAGCAACATGAGGTAGGTGAAAGTAAGAATCTAGATAGAAGAAGTGCCTTCGGTGTAGGTTAAGCACGCGCAAGAGTCTCCTGTCAGGTTGGTTTGGTTGCATGCCAGAAGGTTGGAGAATTTTTCATGCAAGAAGGGTGCGTGAGTGAAGGCGCTGAAGATGGAATTTGTTTGAAAAAGCCACATTAAATGAAAAAATTATGGGGTAGGCAAAGTAGCATTTAATGATCAGAAAAAGGAAAAACTATAAATAAATGGTGGGCATTCTCTTTTTACTTTGTGAAAATGAAGAGTTGGAGATATAAGCATTTTTATGAGCTAGGGTTTTGGATTCAATCGAGTGGAAGATCTATGTAATTAAAACATGAAGAGCTAGTTTGAGATTGTGAACCAAAAGGAATTACACAGGCATGGAAGGAGTTGAAGACACGCTATCTTGTGAAGATTTTATCCAAGTTATGGTTTGACAAACTAGGTCACAAGTTTAGAAGAGTTATATCATGGATTTGAGATTGAAGGTTGGGAGAAGAGAGACAGAGTAACAAAGAGAGGGTAGGAGTGATAAAAATACCTCAACCATGGCACCCAAGAAAGGAAAGGGAAAAGATAAGGCTAAACAACCAGATCTGAAGTAGACACAAATGAAGAATGGTATGCAAAGATGTAATACCTCAATGGGGTGATGATGGGAAAGGAATGGGAATCCCACTTGAGAAGCATACTGTTAGCAACTATAATCACTTTGCACAAATGCCATAGAGAAAGAAATGGTGTTGGAATTGGTACGCCCCACAAATAAGTGAACACCTAAAGGTTTTCCCGATAAATGACGATGACATTAAGGTTAGATTGGCGAAGGCGGGGATGTTTGCAGCTCTATGAGTTTCCTTATTTTGGGAAGCTACATCATTTGTACCATTGGTTGATGTCCTAGGTGCATGAAGACTATTTCCACTTTGTTGGGCACAAGATATGCGTGACTCCCAGTTGATTTCACAATTTACATGCCTCATATTTGAGGGAGATAGCCTAGAAGATGACCTTGGCGACAAGGAGGCTATTCAAGAGACCGTCACTAAGTATGTCCGTAAGAAAGGGTCATAGTACTATGATGTTTGAGACATCAAGGATTATGTTATGAAGATGGCCTCGTATCCGGTGACTAAGTGAATGGCCAAGAAAGATGGAAGTAGGTCAACAAACCTTAGCTACATGTCTCGCAGGAAGATTACGAGAGGGGACTATATAAAAATTATCCACATACATTGTAGAGGAGATTGTTAAGTGCACGATGGAAGGGGATATGATCCTCTTTGGTAATGTTTTTCTCACCATAGTGTTCACGAGAAATTGGAGTGTCATATGCAATAGACAAGTTCGTGTGGGAGTACCAAGCCGAGGAACCTACACGCATGAAGAGGTTATAGAAGTATGCTTGTGATACAATGATGGCTCCCCATAAAGCACGGCTAGAAAAGTGGTATACGTGCTTGAGGAAGGCATTTGGGGGAGTGGAGGATCCTGAATAACTCCCAATGACCACTAAGGGAGATGTTAAGTTCACGGTGTACTAGCACTCTTTGCTTGGGTAGATTCAATCTTATTGACGAATCAGGGAGCCCTTAGTGCAAGCTTCCTTTCGCATTCACTACCTAATACTTCCAAGCGGGAGTAAACAGATTTAAAGAATAAATGAAGTTAAGGCTAGAACTAGGAAGGTTGGACTGGGAACATAAGGAAATGATGAAGAAGCTAAATTACCCCGGTGGTAAGCACACGTACATAGAGAATTATGCATCACATGAGATCCAAATAACTAGGTGATGATGTTTCCCATCATTTGGAGGATCCGCAACACATGTGTACATGTGCATAAGGCTAGAGTTTGAAAAGGGCACATATTTGGAGAATGAAATCTCCATACCGAAGACCCCTTAGGTTGGGGAAGAAGAAGCTAGTGTCTAAGAAGAGAGGCAGAGGAGAGGAAAGAGCACCAAGTGTGCCAACTACTCGAGATGGTGAGCAAGCCATCTACAAGCGCCAAGCCAAGCACCTACATATGGAGAAATAAGTCTCCAGTGAAGGAGAAGATGCATGTAAGTAGAGGTGCCTGAGTAACCGACCACCATGGAAGAATCACCAAAGGAAGAAGAGAAGGCCAAATATCACGATCATAAGCCACCTCTCGGGAAGATGAAGAGGTTGGATGAAGAAGTTGACTCAGAGATGACCGATAGCTTGGAGAAGTACTTGGGAGAAGGAGAAGATGAAAAGTAAGGAGGTGGTGATGAGGAAGAAGATCTTGAGAAGGAAAAAGAGCCACATGTGTTTAGTGTCTATGACTCGAAGGAAGAAAGTAGAGAGGAGAAGAAAGAGTTTGTATTTGCATGGTGCAAGGGCACACAAGATGAGGAAGGCACCGAAGACACGAAGGTAGATGAGAAGGATGCCAAGGATCGGGGAGCCATAAGCTTTACAAAAGAGCATATTACTGAGGTCACAGAGTGAGAAGTGGAAAAGATGCTCGAATCCCTTGTAGACCAAGAGTTAGAGCATAACGTGGACATAGTGCTTAAGTAAGGGAAAGAGGAGAGCATTGAAAAGGAACATGATAGCCTAGGAGGCCCCATTCTAATAGTTAGCTTCTCCAAAGGCACGCACTCAGGAAAAAGAACTCTGGATACTAGAATAGAGACGTGTAATGGGCTATGTGGATGACATGAAGAAGGTGTTACGCACACGGTTCCAAAGCATCGTGCCCATGGAAAGGCTCCTAGTCATGGGATCTTTTAAAAAGGATGGTGCATACCCTAGGACCAAGAAGATGCTCTCTTAGGCATTCGAGTCACACATTGACGAGCCATAATTTGAAGTCTGCTAGAAAGTTCTCATCTTGTTGCCATAATCTAAGGGAGACAACCCCTTAGTAAATGCTCAGGAGATTTCAGACGAGAAAGTATGTAATTCTCTAAACAAAGTTACAATCGAGACCGAGGCTAGGTTGTTCACACGAAATGATAGAATCAAAGCATTAGAGGTGAAGTTGGGGAAGAAGGAGGAAGAACTGACAGAGAAGGCCAAGATTTTAAAATAAGAGGAATTAATCAAAGTGCATAGTTAAGGCATGAGTTAAAGGAAGAAAAAGTAAAGGTCTAGGAGGTCTACAAGAAGGTGGAGTCAATCAAGAGCACCATCATATTAAAGCACCTAGACCTAACACCAATCCCTCAGAGGTACGCATCAACTTTGGAATGCTTAGAAGACCTAACACACATCCTCACTATGGAGAGGTGACACTTGGCACTGGAATCTGTAGAAGAAGTGGCCACGTACTTGCCTGCTAAGTACAACCAAGTACTCACAGAGATTAAGGTCACTCCCAGTCTGCAGAAGCCACATATGACACATGCATGGATAGAGATAAGGTGACTAGCTCCCTGGTCACCACGCTTGAAGTAGAAATGAAAGAGTTCCAAGAAAATAACAAAGGGAATAGGGTAGAGAGGGACAATGTTCTGGCTGAGGTAGAGAAGAAATAAAAGGCAATTGAGGCTTTAAGGATCTCAATTAAGGCCCGGCTAAAGGAACTATACCCCTAAATTACCAAGAGAATGGATAAAATCACAAAATTGGGTAAGGAAATGGAGTAGATTGTGGACACTTTGGGCACCGGGAATTGGCCTAAGCTTTGATGAAGTGAGCACCCTAGTGGGCGACCTATGCCAGAAGGAAAAGGGTGAGGTCAAAGTGTGGAACAAGCTGGAGGTAGATCTGCAAAAGGACTTTCCCAGCCTATTGAATTGATGTTTCCCCTATTCTTCATTCTTTCCCCTATTCTTTCATTCCTTATTCATTTTGTGATGTATAAGTCTACATATTGGTTCCATAAAACAGCTTGACCTTTGGTCAAGTAAAATGTTTCGAGGACAGAGAACAGGCATAGTGTGGGGTGATGTTGGGCCCCTGGAATATTGACCAAGTATGAAGGCACTTAGGCACGCGGGATCCCAGTTATAGAATGGTGTGCAAGGAAAAAGCACACAAGAGAAAGGCTTAAGGAAGCAAATAGCGCGTGCGACATGTGAAAGAAGGTTCGGGACTTAACCAAATTGAGTGCCCAAGGCAGAACACGTGAAAAGCGTGATCGGTTGTGCATGGATAAGATGTCATCCTAGCAACAGGTTGGCCTAGGAAAGAGCATGCCCTAGATGGAATATTCTAGAAGATCATCATGAGATGGAATGGAGAGCTCAGGCCTGAAGGAACATGCTCACATGGAGGACCACATTCGACACTTGGTGATGGATCTGAGGGGACAAAGCAAGGTGAGTTGGTAGCCGAGAAAAGTGAAGAATACAAGTTCCTACCGTGGAAAAGATATACACACAAAAGAAGGATATATCATCTAGATATACATAGGGAATAGCGGGTTAGAGAGTAAGCGAAGCTCTATAGAATTGCTGCGAGTGGATATTCTGGTTCAGGAAAGGATGTACTAAGCATGGAGTTGTTATTTTTCTTTTCTAGTTTAGTTATATATTTCAGTGATGTGCATATATTGCGGTCTACTCTCTATGACACTCTGTAATGAACCAATGAATATATTGAGGTTACCTATTATAAATAGATATGAATACCAATGGGTTTAATGTATATTTCATTCATATGAATTCTCTTTCCTTTCATGCTACAAATGAATGGTTGTATCTTTCTTTCTATTATAGTATATGTTCTGGAATTTGTTAAAGCACTTGGTGCGAAGTATTGCAAGGATATGGAGTCCTGTTTCAGAGCCCTATGGTTCTTGTATGTCTCAAATTCTTTCCTAAATACTCTTACACTAATCATAGATAATGCTTCCCACTAAACTCACATAAAAGAGAGACTCGGTACCCGCACGTGCCTCGGGTGAGCACTCAGCTTCTGTTGGGTGATAGGCCGGTGCACATGGGGTTCTTCCTTTTGTGATAGGAGTAAAAATGACTACAAAACTCATCTTCTATCACCACAAAACCATCTCAACACAACTATCTAGATTCATTTTTATTTAAAAACTAGATTTATTTTTTAAGAAGGAGATTTCATGTCCAACTCATCCTACTAAACAAAAGGATCATATTTGTACTATTGGAAAAACAATTTTTGGTGGGAAAATTGTGTGAATTCACTAATTATCTAGAAATAGGTCCCTCTTCTTTAATTGGGTAGATCTTTTTATTGAAAAAAAGTAAACATATATACACTACTCTAATTGTGGGGGTGTCTCACGATCGGGATTACACGGGAATACTTCCATACACCTGTGGTAAAGTACTTATGTGGAACACAAGGGAAAAATTGTGAGGGAGAAAGATGAGGAGAGAAAGTATGAGAATGTATTTTATATTGCAAATAACACGTGCATATTTTCCAACATAAAATAAATATTAGTTTCATGCATTCAATGAGAATAAATTATGTAAAGATAAGAGGAACAAGATACAACCAACACAAAGTTTTCTTTCATGATATTACGTAATTACAATTATCTAGTATGAATATAAGATGGAGATAGAAATTTTAAGACAAGGAATAGAATAATTTGATCACTTGTTCCTAGATATAATATGGGATCTAGTAAATAATATTAACCTCCGTTTGAAGTCGGGGAGGCTCTCCCAATTCTGACTTTACAATGCAACTCTTCGTCTACTACCCCCACATGTCCGTTAATGTTGTTATTAAAATTGGGACTCTTTGTCTTCCTAGGATGTGAGAAACTAACTCCCCTTTATATAAATCAAAAGGGACTTTTAAATTTCAAAATTAGAGTTACTTAAGTGAATAACACATATTACAATTATTTCTTACAATGAATAATTAGAGGGGGAGAGAATAGGAGGAAGAAAGAGGAGAAAAGAGAAAAGAATAAATGCTCAAAAGCATGGATGAATATTTTACACCTTTGATGAAGATACCATCCAAATAATTTGAATATGAAAATTGATCCATGATGACCCTCCACTATGATGCACTGACGAATAATTTTGATGAAGACCTTTGAACACTCTACTCTCTTTGAAAACTCATGAAATGGTGAACCTCTGCAAATTGCCTCGATACATCGAGAAGATGAGTGATGAACACTCGAGAAGTATAGAATTGATAAAATTATAATATGACTCCCCTCATTGAGAAAATACTTTTGATCCTTGAGACACTATCACATCTTCATGATCAACCATTCATATGGGAGAAATTAGATGTACTTTTTCACACAATCATGATCTTAATTATGTCATTACAGGAGCACTGATGAGGAGTGAAGCATGAGACAAAATCATTTTGATTCCAAACCAAGGGAATAATAATGAAATAAAAACCAATGCCATCCATTTTTTTACCATTCACCCCATGAGAAATGAATTGAGACAAATTTGGGGTAAAATTTGGCATTTTCCAATTTTGGCACTTTTTTCTCACCACGTCAGAGAATGCAGAAATGGACTTGAAAACAGAGAGAGAATATCATGTGATTTACGAGACCATTGTAGGATGTGTGAAGGATTGAAATATTACCACTTTTGTCTCATTTAAAAATTTACTATTTTTATAATATCCATCATTATTGCCTTATTTTGGCCAATTTTGTCAGTTTTGTCAATCTTGAAAAATTTCGAGTGTCTCATTCTAGAGGAAATGAAATGAGGAGTATGATTGCACAGATTTTATAGTACTTAATATTTTTATTAAGTTCTCCCATGGATAATTAATAAAAAATATAAAGTGGTCTTCCCGGTGTCAAATTCAAATGAAACCACTTGTAGAAGTTTTGTTTTTCATTTCAAGCCTTTGCTCCAATTTTCAAGGGATTATGTTCACTAGAATTGTGTGGATTTGAGAAATGTGAATGTTAGGCTGAAATTTTCATGGATCTATATAAAATATCAGATATCATCAATGGATGCATGAAAACACTCTTCTTAAAGGCATTTTTGCAAGGAATTTGCAGTTCAAATCTCATGGAAATCGGAGTAGGGGTTTGTGAGATATGAGAGAAAAGGTGGTTTGAGCATGAGGGTTTCTAGAAGAATTTTAGAAGAATAAAAAAAGGGATCACGAATGTATGGAAGGATAATTTGAAAATTTATCCAAAAATTCCCTAAGTGTTATAATATAGCCACCTTATAACTCCCAGGTTAGCTCATTCACCTTTAAATCCACCTTTAGTCACCTTTGGCTTAACCCGGGTTGAGGGTTGAGTAAAGACTTACTAAATGGGTCTAGGAGCCTCCATTAAACCTTACCACATTTAAAATGAGATAAAATGGTGCAAAGGTGAAAAAATCATGGGAAAATGTGCCAAAGGGTGTGTTCACCATGAGGAGGGGTCAGCTTGACTTGTGAATTGACAACTTGCACCTAACACCCAAAGTGGTGTTTTAAGGGAAAAAATGAGTCTCTCCCTTGGGGTCAATTTTTTTCACACATTTCACTTTTTCACGAGTTAAAAAGGTACAATAAATATCAAAGTGTGCCATGGGTCATACCCATCATGAAAATGGGGCCATTTAAACTGTTAGTGCATAACACTCACATAACCACCCAGGATGCACTTTAACAAACGCAGACTCCAAAACATGATCTCCTCACCTTGGGGTCAAACTTTTTTGCACACATTTCACCTTTACACCAAGTTTAATGGTGCAAAATTGCATCTAAGGTGTGTAATTGTGACCTATATGGTTTTGAAAGCCTTCCTTCACCACATAACCAAAAATAGACATAGGAGAGTGATTCTTTGCCCCGGAGCTTCCCTGAGAGTTTCATGGGAAAAATTTATATGATTTTAACTATAAAATACCCAAGGAAACCAATTTTACCACTTTCATGAGCCAATTCTTCTCAAAATTTTAAATTCTTCCTTATTGTTTATTTACGGTTAAACCTATGTGTCGATGAAAGGGACTACCACCAAAAAGTATGATGATGAAAATGGCCACAAAAAAACATTTTTAGTGAAGAGGGAATTGATTATTTCACATTGGGATTTATAGCAAGTCTAAATTCTCTGTATAACTTCTATATTTCTCTTTTGAATATTTTTCGAGGATCGGGGATCTTCATATGCACCACCAAGCCAATATCTCAAAACCCTAATGAAATAATATACCAAAACATTTTGTAATGTTAATTAGGAATTATTATATTTCCTATGATCATTTTTCACTTCACAAAAATATCTCGAGGCTCTGTAATAGCTACAACGAACTCACTATATTTTTCATGTATTTCATTTCCATACACACTTATCGACAAATAGCTCAGTGTTGCATAGTTTTGTACCTAAACCTAAGTTACCTTGCATAACTTACTTAAATTTCCTTTTATGATATCATAGATCAGTCACACACCACCTAGAGGCATTTTCTCTTCTTGGTTCATCCCCAGAGGGTGTTCATTAGGTGTCAAAGTCCTAAAAAAAAACCTTGTTAGGCCTCTAGGAGCAATTTTTTCAAAGCGAATCACAATGAACCCATGAACTGCTTACCACCACCTTAGTTACACATGAAACACAATTCAAAAATTTAATTTACACATCCCTGTCATCCATGGTGGGTTTTCATAGTTATAAATCAACCGAGAGGACATGTTTATTTCACACTGGTTCAAGGATTTTTAAGTGTGGGCTTAGTTTTCGTTAAAAAAAAATCATTTTTTTATGCTAGATATTTAGCATAAAACCAGATGGCTCTATCTTGGAGACTTGTTTTTGTTTGAAGAAAGTGAATATGGAGTAATAATGAATCCAAAATCTCAATACACTAAGAGGAGCAATGCCTTATCCATTGGGTTATAGGAGTCATTGCAAAACAAGGATGGATACAACAAAACCTCTTTATTGAACACAACACATGACATAAAAAAACACACGATAGAAAGGGAAACACACAAAACTAAATAATTTATGGTAAATGTGGGGTAAACCCAACTTTCCATGTAGTTATTCTTCTTTTAATGTGTTACATGGACATGGGTAACTTTAAATGATGATGTTTTGCAAAACCATTCATTGGTTCGATGAAATAGGAACCCCTCCTCAATTGTTTTGGAATTGCTAGTGTTGTGAACTCCTCTTATTTTTTTATCCATGTTGATAATTTTTTATCTTTCATCCCATGATTTTCATACATATGGTTCTCAATTATATCAACCTCATCACATTTATCATTAGTCTCGTTCTTGATCATTTGATCTTCATTTATCCAAAGTGTTAAATGTCATTACCCCTATGGGATGATTCTTGATAGGCATTTTGAATTGTTCCATATCATTAATGGCCTCTTGCTAACTTCTTGGTTGATTAATACATTATCCTTTCTCATACATTGTCTCATCAAGGCTTTCATGGGATGTGATGAGATCCTCCATGATAGAGACATTATCTTCATACATGACACTATTTATGGGAGATTTAAACATATCATTTTATTTTAATTCATCTTGTATATAATATTCTTCTCTGAAAGGGAAGGAGAAAATTTCATCTCCACATTCATGTGCATCAATGGATGTTTCAAGAGGCTTATTGAGTTCATCCTTTTGATCTATCTCATCATGAAACATTTGCATATCAACTAAAAAACAGAGTCACCATATACTTGTCTTGCATATCCATGGTTTGAATTAAGAGTTCAAGACTTAGCTGAGGGTCCTCCATTACATCTACAACCTCTAAGATATCTTGCAATGAAATTTCCTTTATATATTATGAAGAGTCATTGAGAACTATACTTTATCCTTCATGATCAACATCCTATATGAGAGGCTCAAAATCTTTACTATCCATACATTCATCATCAAGGGAATATTCTTATTCAAATGGGAAGGAGAAAAATTCTTCTTCATCATCAAATTGATTTGCTAATTTTTCATGCCCAGATTGATTAGTAACATCCTCTTTTTTGTGCAAACTATCATGTAAGGACTACCTTCTTGCCATTTTAGACACACTGCTCTTTCTGATCCTCATCATCATCAAATTGAAATTCAAATTTTATACCCAATAGAAGGGGTATACTTGGACCAATCAAGAAATTAACTTCCACATATTCCTCGATACTACAAAAATAATTCCGGTATTTTGATTCTTGGCATACACTTTTTTTCTTGTGTGATACTTTCTCTCGAATGATGCATTTCATATTTCTAATAGGGCGTAGATGAAACACATCTTTTCATCACAACTTTGACTAATATTGTAGCATACAACCAATCCAACTTCATTACTCCACCTATCTCTCAATAAAATATCTTCTTGAACAAGATGTCATATGCGATCGGAATGTCTGCCACAAGTATTTTAGGGTTGAATTTCTTGTCTGGAAAGTCTACGAGATCCACCTGAGAATTTTTAACTTGACCAATGAGGGAACTTCCTTAGTATCTATATAATAACAATGAATTTTGGTAGGTGCAAGAGTGAGGCCAAGGGATTGTATAATTTTCAAGAGCATGATATGATCTCAAGCTCTAGAATCAATGATGTAGTTGTTCATTCTATACCCATTGATCAACAAGGAAAGATAGAATGGTTCTATCTTCTTGAAGGTAGAGGCTGTGGAGGTAATATAGTTATGGGATATGGTGTTTCTAGGATTGGTACTTATAGAAGGTGGTTTAGAACTATTTTCTTTGACAAATTGAACAAGATTTTCAAATTGTTTAGGATGAGTTCTTAGATATTCATATTCAAAGATCTGGATTTTATATTTTTGATATGGTCAATGATATCAAAGTGGGAATCATAGGAAGTGGAAGTTTTGGAGGAGGTAGTAGCAATAGGAGGTTGACTACTCTTAGGAAGGGCATTATTGGAACTTTTACTCACATTATTAGAAATGGTAGAAATAACATTAGGAATTGACTTGTCATGAGAGAAAGATGGAGACTTACTTGGAAGAGGAGATTTGGCTTTGGATGAGGTGACTTCAGGATTCTTCTTTGTTGATCACACAAGAAATGGTAGAAGTGATGTTCCTTTTGATTTTTTCTTTTGTATAGTCATTGGTGGAGGGCTATTTTATTTGTATTTATCATTACTAGATAGGTCCTCTTTCTCTTGATCTTTGGAACAGTGAACACACATAGTTTTAGTCTACTTAAGATGAATTTAAGTAGGTCTATAATTCCAATTTAATTGTGTGACAATATAACACGATGTGATTTGGTGCTTATTTATGATATTGCACACAAACATAACAGCAGACTAGGAACTTAATCAATTTCCTTTTCCAAATCCACGATGTGCCCACTCGATCTGGTAGCTCAAGTTAAATTCAAAATCAATGGATATATACTTAACTCTATAATGCATAAGTTACACCGGTATTCATATTCAAAGTACATGATGTTTGCACATCCCACCTCCCCTTTTGTGTCATATTATTCATAATCCCAAGTTACACAAGATACTTGGGAAGGTGGAGCTTCAAGGAAATATTTTGGGGTACTACGGTAATCTAATTCCTTGTTCCATTTGTTTCTTTATTGCATTCCATTCATTTACCATTTTTTACCAAGAGGGTCAGTGGTACCTTCCTTAGAAAATTGACCCCTTTGATTATTAGTTGAATTCTTAAATTTTCAGACAAGATTAGATCCTCTTCAATCTCAATTGCATCCTCTTGGGAAAGCTCAAGATTACAAGTTTTACCTCTACATAAGATGAATCCAATTTCAAGAGGTTTTGCATTGATGAAAAACCTCTTAACATTGTCTATGGATGGTGAAGCTTCTACCAGTATTATGTGGAGTAACATGCTAAAACGAGATGCAAAGTCTCTCATAGTTTCATTTGTACCAATTGAATGAGGGGGTATTGGAAATATTTGGCTGATTTGAATCTTGTTATGAAATTTTCTTGAATGTATCCCCAACATGTTATGGAGCGGGAGGGCAAGATATAAAACCACTCAGCTAATTTTTCTTAGAGTGATTCTACAAACAATATCACAACAACATCTTTGTGTTCGATTCCAATAATTCCACATGATGTGATGAAGGCATAGGTATGATCTTCAATAATTTGTGTGCCATCACCTTTGAACTTCAGAAATTTCTTACGAGGAATTGTCGGTAGATCATGAAGAGGAGGTGCAAGAGAAATTGGACCTATATTCCTTCCCCATGGAACAATTAGTTAAGGTATTTCTCTCTTCTACCATTTCTTCTTCTTCTTCTTCTCCTCCTTCTATAAATTAAAATTTCAATGTTGGGAGGATGATAGGAGAATCAAGAGGACTTTTAGGAGGATTATCAATAGGATATGGAGAAAAGGGTTTATTTAAGAAAGGTTTTCAATAGCACTTTTTCTCAAAGGTATTGTAGTTTTTTTAGTTCTATGGGAATTTATTTTTGGGATTTTCAAATTTCTGATTTTTTTATTTGTAGATTTTTTATTTTATTTTGTGCTTCGTATATTGGGTACATAATATGGAATTTTTTCCCCATGGTGGGTGTCAAAATTTTTGGAGAAATAATTTGGTGATGGGAAAATTGTGGGATTTCACTAACGCTTTGGGACTAAGTCCCTCTGCTTGAATGGGGAAACTCCATTTATTGAAAAAAGGAAACATATATACATGTAAATAGGGAAGGAAGCCTATAAATTATATTAATCTAAATTAACTAAAATACACACAGGTTGCAATATATATATATATATATATATATATATATTTGTGTGTTTGTGTGTATTGGACAGCCAAATACAAACATAAATATGTTGCACATGTTCAACAATATTCCTTAATACACACGCTTCCAAAATACCATCCAGGAAGCATAAAAAAACTAAATACAACAAATAAATAAATAATATGTTTAAGGAATATAACCATATAATAATGTAACTAATTAACCTATTTACCATAGTTACCTATAGTAATAGTAAATAGGAAAAATTACTATTTACCTAATATTTCCCCCTTAATTTTACATTGCCTCAAGGGATGAAGAGAGGAACTCTTTGAACATCTCAAACTTGTCACCTACAAGTGACTTTGTGAATATATCTTCTTGTTTTTCAGCTATTGTACAAAATTGAAGCTAGATGTTTTGCTTCAACACATGCTCACGTATGAAATGAACTTGTACCTCGATGTGCTTTGTTTTTCATGAAAAACTTGATTGAGAACAAGTTTGGGAACACCTTCATTGTCAACATACATGGTGGTCTATTTGTCATGTGGTATTCCAAGTCCTTGATTATGCGCGTAGCCAAATCACTTCATAGAAATTTTCTCTTCTAGAATGATATTTAGATTTTGTGGAAGAATAAGAAACAAAGTGTTGTTTCTTAATACCCCATGATATTGATCCAAATATTATAAAGAACATAAATCTGAAGTGTATTTTCTATCATTAATATTGTCATCATGATCTAAATCTAAATATCATATCAAGAAGAAGTTGTCATTCTTCTTGTATTCTAGAGCAAGATCCACCGATCCTTTGAGATATCTCTAGATGTGCCTTGCTGCTTTCCAATGACACACTTTTGGTTCCTGCATGAACCTGGATAGATAGCTCACCGCAAAGCTGATATCTGGTCTAGTGTAGGTCAGGTAAATGAGACTCCCAATCAACTACCGATAGAGAGTGGCATTTATCTCAAGAGATGGATCTGAACGAGACAACTGTAATTTGTTCTCTATAGGTGTAGCAATCGGTGTGCAATCCATCATCATAAATTTCTTAAGCGTTGTCTTCGTATATTTCATTTGAGAAACAAATATGTGATTCTCTTTCTACCCTACTTCTAATCTAAGACAATAGTACATTAGCCCGAGATCGGTCATGTCAAATGATCGATTAAGATCTTTCTTTGTTGCATTGATCATCCACACTTTCGAACTTCCGGTGATGTCTAGATGGTTGACATAGAAAATGATAATCACAATCTCCCCCCTTTGATTTTTTCGATAGAGATTGGGATCGTATAGATTTCTAACAAATCCATGATGTACAAAATGTTCATCAATTTTGATACACCATGCTCGGGGTGCTGTTTGAGGCCATACAGAGATTTCTTGAGTCTACATACCTTTGCTTCTTGACCTGTGTACTACATATCCCTCGGGTTGAGTCATGTAGACTTCTTGTAAATATACATTCGGGAAGGCACTTTTTACGTCCATCGATGGAATTTCAAACCAAACTAAGAAGCTAGAGCAAAGAGCATCCCGATCATTTTGATCTTAGTTGTGGAAGAAAATGTGCGCTTGTAGTCAATGCCTTCTTTTTGTGCATACCCCTTTGCTACAAGTCTTGCTTTGTACTTGTCCATTGTCCCATCTTATTTGTACTTTGTTTTGAATATCCATCTTTATCAATGGGTTTCTTCCTAGTGGAAGATCGACAAGCTATCAAGTGTTGTTTTTCATCATAGATTGATATTCATAGTCCATGGCATCTTTCCAATCTTTTAAGCGTAGGTCTTCCTAGACTATAGAGGGCTCATCAGACTTGATAACTCTACTCATCAAAGCAAAGTTAACTTCTTATCTTGCTTTCTTTGTAATTCTATGGTCTAGGGGTGGATGTATCTGGTGGAGCATCCATTCTTGCATCTCATAATGTGCTAGTACACCACTTGGGCATACGTTGAACTATTCCTATGGGTCGTGGTTCTATCATATCAACACCATCATCCCCATCATTACTTTCATCATTTATGGGAACATCAACTTTAGTTTTTACAACTGGTGAAGAATCTACATCAGGTGAGTCTAGAGGAGGAGACTCTGCTTCCTTCTTCTCAAAGAACTCAACATCTCTGCTAGTGTAGACTTTCCTAGTCTTTGAATCCATTAATCTGTACCCAAGAGTCTCTTCATTATACCCATTGAAGATGAATTTTCTTGACTTTGTGTCCAATTTATTTATGTTCTGCTTGGGTATGTGCATACTTTCTTTACACTGAATACTCTAATGTGTGCAATGGATGGTTTTCTCTTTAACCATGCTTCTTATGGTGTTACTTTGTCAAGAGATATTGGGGGCACTTTGTTCAACAAATACATTATTTTATTTGTTGCTTCTACCCAGAATGTATTTATAAGTCCAGATTCATCGATCATGCATCACACCATTTCCATGATAGTATGATTTGTTCTCTCAAGAACACCATTCTGTTGCGGTGTGTGTGGAGGAGGCATTTTTTGATGAATCCTGTGAGTTTGTAGGTAGTCTTTGAACTCATTACTAGTGAATTCCCCCTTGATCCGAGCGGAGAGTTCGATGTGATGACCCGTTTCATTTTCAAATTCTACTTTGAAATTCTTGAAAGTTTCAAAATCTTCACTTTTCTTGCAAAGAAAAAAAATGCACATTTTCCTTTAATAGTCATCAACACATAGCATGAAGTACTGAAATACATAATTACTCGGTTACATCGACTACAAAGATTGATATGAACCAGATCAATATTACCATGAGCTTGATATGTACTCTTCTAGAATGAATCTCTATGTTGTTTTCCTACTAGGAAGTAAGGGCACTTGTTTGTATCCTTATGAAGAGATGGTAACCCATGTAACATATTCCACTAGCAAAGTGTCTCGAGATACTTGAAACTAACATGACCAAGTCTATGATGTCACTGTTTGTGATGAGGTAGAGTTCTTAGCCATAAGTGTCTGATCATCTCTGTGGACAAAATCAAGCTGGAACATACATCCCACATTGGAGGATTTTGTAACTATTTTCGATCCTCGTGATTTCTCTCGAATCAAACACATTTTCTTGTTGGAATGACTATAAAATTCAATTTTTAAGTTGTGATCTAGGAGTTAACTGATTGAAAGTAGATTCTTTGTCAACCCAAGGACATATAAGACATCGATAGTCTATAGTTGCGTGAACCAAAGGGTAGAGAAATTTTTCCAATCCCTAAAGCGTATATGAAGAATCATCTCCCAAAAAACATGGTTTTTTGAAGGTGTGTCCCTAATTGAAGTAAACCAGTCTCTACGGTTAGTCATGTGTTAGTGGCTTCTAAATTAACTTACCGAGAAATCACTAGATGAAGTGGATGGTTTACTTGATTGAGTAGTGTACAAGAAGTCTTCATTATCGAATGTTCTTCTTGCTCAATGTTTCCTTCTTGATGGGGTCTTCTTTTCCAGTTCCCCTTTTTCTTCCCTTGATTGTAGTTAGAATTTCCCTTTTGAGATTGTTGTTATGGAGGTCTAGAGTTGCTTGATGAACCTTTCTTGTCAGTAGTATACCAACAATCTTGTAAGTCATGTCCTATTTTATAAATTGGACATTTCTTCTTCTATTGTTTGTCCCCTTGATGTTGAAACCGATTCGATGTTGGCGATTCGATGTTGAGAATTTTGATAGGAATTAGGTTTTTCTTTACCTTTTCCTTTCCATTTTTGATGTGAAGAAAATGCATGCTCATCTTCATCATCCTTATTATGTATGGCTTCCTCTTGTTTTAGTATGTTTACCGACTTGTCAAAACTAAGCTGTCATATCGACATGTTTAGTGTTGTGAAAAAAATGTAGTAAGAAGAGGGGAGTGCTCTCAGAATAATGGGAATGATAGAATCATATGTGACCACTACTTCAAGGGCTAAAAGTGAAGCCCTCAACTCTGCAACTCTTCTTAAGAAAGCTTCAATTTTCTCATTCTACTTGAAATTCGGTGTATGTAATCGAGTCTGCAAATTTAGTATGACATTCTTATTTTTGGCTTCATATACTATGTGTAATTTATCCCATGCTTCTTTGGCTATTTTAACATCTCGAATGTGGGGTTGCACATCATCAGACACTCCAAACAAGATGATGAGTTTGGCCTTTTGATCTGTTTTATCAAACTATCATTGTTGTTTCGTATCTATAGTTGATCTCGTCCAGGAGATAGATACCTCGTCGCTTCTTTCTTTGTTTGCAGGTTTGTGTGGAGGTGCAGCCAGGATGTCTTGAATGGAAGGAGGTGAGCTCACATTGTTGGATCAGACTTTGATTACAGGGGTCACTGTCATGAATGCTCCTCTGTTTTTGTTTGATTTATTTCTCACCTTTTTGTTTGTGTTGTTTGTTGTAGGTATGCATGAGGAATCTATTTGCTTGGTGTTTTATTTGTATCAACCGACTCGGGGAGCTCATTTAAGGTGTCTTCCAAATGGGCTCGAGACTCACCAATATGATTATAGGACTCGCCAATGGCTCAAAGACATAGGGTGGAGCTCGTTGTGTTCACCTATCTCGACTTATGCAAAAATGACCACAAATTTGTGCTGATGTAAAGCAAACAAGTGTGTGAAGATGTAAATACAATATGAGATCAGCTTTGAATGAAGGGGTTAACATGTGCAAGGATCTCGGCTCACCCCAATGTAAATCGACATAGTTCTTTAAACAACTCGAGCTTTGTGAAAGGAGTCCCACGGGGGAGAACTCATTACAAAATAGTAACACAGTCCTCCAAATGCAGAGGTCTACTAACAATAGCAGAGACTATTATTTCTCTAATATTAGAGACAAAACCCCTAATGGGGAAAAATTAATATATATATATATATATATATATATATATATATATATATTTTAAAACTTCTATACCTATAGCAAATTTTTCCTAGTGTTGGGTGCACCAGTGCAAAAAAAACACTGGAACAAACAGGAGGATGTGGGGAGGTAGGGATGGGGCTGGGAGGTTGTAGGAGGCTACACAGGCTCTCAATTGCTATAAACGCTTCTCCAATCTCCTCTATCTTTGTTGCTCTCTCTTTCCACTCCTTCACAAGCTCACAGGTCCAGATTCTCACTCTGGTACCAAATGTAAATAAGACGAGTCTGTAAATTATATTAATCTGAATCAACCAAAATACGCAGTGCATGCTGTAATATATATATGTATTGGATAGCTAGATACAAACAATAAATATGTTGCACATGTTCAACAATATTCCTTAATACACAAGCTTCCAAAATACCATCCGGGAAGCATAAAAAAAAAAATACAACAGGCATATAGTTATACTAATAAATAAAGAATATGGTTAAGGAATATAACTATATAAAAATGTAACTAATTGACCTATTTACCACCTATAGTAATAGTAAATACTAGGGAAAATTACTATTTACCCTAACAATACACTACTCTAATTGTAAGGGTGGCCTTACAACCATGGATCACACGGGAATACTTCCCTATACCTATGGCAAAGTGTTAGTGTGAAACAAAAGAGAGGAATTGTAAGGGAGAAAGGTGAGGAGAGGAATTATGAGAAGGTATTTTATATTGAAAAATAACACATGAAGAGTTTTCCAACACAAAATAAAGAGTAGTTCCATGCATTCAAATAGAATAAACTATGGAAAGATAAGAGGAACAAGATACAACCAACACAAAGTTTGATTACATGATATTGCACAATTACTGATTGATCAAAGTATGAATTTGAGATGGAGATAGAAATTTTTAGACAAGAAATAGAATAATTTGATTACTTGTTCTTAGAGAGAATTTGGGATCTAGTAAATAATATTAACCCCCATTTTAAGTGATAAGGCTCTCCAAATTTATATCTTTACATTACAACTCTTTGTCTACCCCCACATGTCTCTTCATTTTCTTCTTAAACTTGTGACTCAATATATTCCTAGGATGTGAAAAAATAAGTCCCCTTTTTTATAAATTATAAGGGAATTTTACATTTCACCATTAGATTCACTTAAGTGAATAAGGAAAATTACAAATATTTCTTACAATGAATAATTAGAGGGGAGAGAAGAGGAGGAAAAATGAGGAGAAGAGAGAAAAGAATAAATTTTCCAAAGCATGGATGATGATGTATCTTCCTTTGATGAAGATCTTCTCCTAAGAAGTTAAAGATGAAAATTTATCCATAATGACCCTCCACCGTGATGCACTAACAAATAATTCGATGAAGACCTTTGAACACTCTTCTCTCTTTGAAAACTCATGAGATTATCAACCTCTACAAATTTCTTAGATACACCGTGAAGATGAGTGATGAATACTCGAGAAGTGAACAATAATTTTGGTGTGATAGGGACACATGGGATCACCTCTCAAGCTGTGGGACTTAGGCTTGAGGTGAATCTCTCACGGGAGAAGGTCAGATTCCTCTTCCTAAACTAAGTATTGTACTACTCTTAGTGTAATAAAATGGCTATCTAGTCATATGCTAGTATTTCATGGGTTTTAGGGAAAGATATTTACAGAAATTAAATCGATTAGACTAACAAGTTATCAGTCTTCCAGTGAAGAAGGATGAACTTGAGAAGGGTGAACAAACACCAAAACTCAACTTCATGTAATGCTCCACCACTTGATAAGCAAAAGAATCCAAGAACATGTTATAAATTTGAACTTGCAAAGTGTACCTAAGCATGAGAAAAGGCACAAAGAAGTATAGAAGGATGAAAGGACCGAGATTAGTCACAAAACACACACTTTTATTACTTCAATAATGTGCACAATGCATCATACATTTAGAAGAGGCATGGTTTCCATTACAGTCTTGAAAAGGAGGCTTGAAAGTTCTCTTGACATATAAGGACAACTTGCATAAGAGAGAGGACTCTTGAAAAATACCCACTTGCCTAAGATGTCTAACTTTCCAACCTATCTGACCTATTGGAACCCTTTGGAATGAGCTTCCAACTTACATTTATAGAAGAAATTGAGAGAGAGGAGAGAAGGATTCATAAATTCCCTTCCTAAATTGAAGGTACATGATGGTTCATTTATTACAAAGTTGGTTAAACCACTTGAGAAGCTTCCATCATGTGTCATTAATGCCCAGTTGACTTAATCCTCTTAATTAATTAAAGGAATATTTAAATAAAATATAATAATAATAAATATCATTATTAAAATATTTTAATAAAAATATTAATTTAATTACTATGGTGGGCCCCCTTAGGATTGGTTTGCATTAAAAGAGGGTTCATGAGAAATGGTCAAAAATAGCCCAACTCGATGGTTGGCTCACCAAGCCAACTCACCAAGTTTGGCTTGAGCTCATCTTTCCATTAGCTTATTCCGGCTTCATGAGTCCACTGAGTGACTTGCATTAAATGTCTCTTGACCGGCTCAGTCCTGCAACATGGTTCCTCACACTTTCAATTCTCATTGCCATGTCGAGCTCCCAAAATGAGCTCTCCGCCAAGCTCCTCCTATTCTTATGTCAGCTCTGCCTGCTCCACGAGCTACCTTCCTCGTGCATTGATCCACGAATTCACCTAATGTAATTTGGCCCACATAGCCTAGTTCTCCTCAAATCTTGTCGATTGATTTTGAGTTCCTCCAAACTCATACAACTCGGCCTCAACTCATGCACACATGTATGCCGATCTCAACATTTAACCAAACTTAATCACTTCCCAACTAAGTTGTGTTACTAGGCTGTGTCAATCCATTTTCCCATCGCTTTCAAAACCAAGTTGTCATGGTAATATTTATTCACCTACATGGCAAGTAATGTCTTCCTCTTAGCCTCGACATGATCAACCTGAGCTCAAAATCCCACCAAGTCACATCCTCACCTATGGGCTCACTTTGAAATGATGACTTTCTCTATTATTTATTATAATGATGAGTCGAGCTCATCCAACAAGGCAAGAAATTGTACATGGCTCACCAAGCTATCCTAATGCTAAGGATTTTACAATCACAATACATGACTCAATTCTAAGAGCTTGCCTCCACGTCACCTGAGCTCGACACCATCTTGTTGCAACAAGTCTCCAGAGCTCTCCCCATGAGTTTTTATATTTCATAGCATCGAGCGCATTGAATGATCTCATGTATTTAACTTGATTTGGTGAACACTTCATTGGATTCGTTGGTGATTTACATAGTATGGCCCATCTCCCGATGACTCGAATTCAACCAACTCCCTGATCTTGGTAGCATAACCCATTTAGTGAACTCCTTCCATGTAGATTGGTGATGATGGCATTATCATTACAACTAAGGGTGGGTGATTTATAACTATATCCCTTTGTTTAAATGTAACTCAAGAAAGCATGGGGAGCTTATTCCTAGATCCCTCTCTTTCCATGAACCAGCTTAGCTTGGGTGAACGAGCTCTCAATCTATGCCTGTGGCATGTGTACTTAGCTCAAATCTTTAATGAGATCAATTCCATCAAGTGAGAAACTCACCATCCTATTTTTTGACAACCCCAAGAAGGACTTGGCCACTAGCTCGTAAATCATGAACTCAACACCGAGTTGAGCCTATTTTCCCAACTCACCATCATTCTCAAGCTTGTTCACCACTTACGAGTTTCAACTAAGCCATTATTTATTTTGACTTCACCATGTGGCTCGATCACCTTTTGAGTTACCATGTCCAAGCCTTTCATCAACATGACGAGCTCTTTTATATTGATCAATATCTTTGTAACCTCACCGAGCTCGGTATGTCATCTAAGTGCCGAGACTACATGCATGAGTTTTTTCATGAGCTCCATACATACCTTCACCACCTTGGAAATATGCCATCAGCTCAGACTTAATGTGTGGCCATGCATTTATAATGAGATTCCACCCATGCATCTCGTGAACCCGATATCAATGAACCAAGCTCCTTAACCTTCTCACGAGCTCTGTGTTGCATTAAATATTTCTGAATGAGATCTACTTTACAAAGTTCCATCTATCAACTTTTCCATTGTCGAGCTATGCATAAACATTAACTTATCTTATCTCTGCAACATCGTGCTAAGGTTAACATGGCTTGTAGTCTTACACTCAAATGCTTCAAACTAGACATTTACTTGCATGGGCTCATCGAGCCATCTTCTGAAATCAAGCAATGGCATCACTAGGAATTCTAGGCTCGATGTCATATGTAGAGCTCATTTTTATCCTTACTTTTATCATCATCGACCATGAGGAACTCATGGTTTATCTTGTGTTTTCTTGAATGCCTCATTCCACCTATCAAATCGATCACTCATCCATTATTGGGTACAATCCAAGTGAGTTCTGACGACATGAGCTTTCAAGGAAACTTGGCCTTCCTATGATACTTTTCTTCCTGGTAAATGTGAGTCACTCTGCCTAGTTAAATATTGTCAACTGGATGAGCTCTCACCATGGTTCCAAAAACTCATCACTTTTGGAACATGTATTTGAGCTCAAAATTGTGTTAATCCCTTCACTACGATTTTCACCTTCCATACATCAAATTATTCACTCACCTAAACTCCTCTGTAAATTTTCTCCAATGACAAGTAGTTTTTCTCCATTCGAGAGTTTTATTATTATTATTCTTAGCAAGAAGATTGTGTTACATTATTACCACTCTGACACCTTGATATTCTTGTCAGCGAGCAACTCAATCCACCTCATATTCTTCCGTCATGCTTCGTATTAATGAGCTTGGTATTACCTCCTCTGAAATTGGTATTACATTGCATTGTTTCACCCATGATTTTCTCCAATTCACAACTATCCTATTAATATGAAAAGTAACTCAGCGACCTGTAAATTTCTCGGCATTGACTTGGCCTTTACATAGTATGTTGATCTATAGAGCTTTTCCCTTTTCTTGCCAAGTGATTTATCCCCACTTGGTGATGTTTTCTCAAATTTCCACATTTTTGGAAAGATGAAACTCGGGACCCCCTTTACATAGAAACCTTGTGTTGGATTTCCAACTA